>JACXII010000008.1:9858343-11304881 GCA_014737395.1 Bombus waltoni
CGATCGACGAGAACATGAAACGCGTTGTATTTTATGGAAAAAGTATTCTGGCGTAGGATTTTCGTAACGAACCCTTGTTCCAGAAGAGGAAAACAGTGAATACTCAAGTGGCGTCAGACAGTCAGCTAGAATCTCTTTCGAGGACGACTTGTTTGGAAATCAAAAGCAGAACAAACGCAACACTCTACTAACCCAGACTCTTGAGAAGAACCGACAAATTCTGTTACACGAGGAACGCGTCGTGGAAGGCCACAACGAGCAAAAGGAGGTGAAAGACGAAGACGATATTGGCGATGCAGATAGTGGCAGAGGGGATAGCTCAGTTTCCAGCGACATGAAGGAGGAGGATCTACCGGATCATTTGCAACTTGGCTCTGAATTCACATTCAGGGTTACCGTGTTACAGGCTATGGGCATTTCCACCGAATATGCTGACATATTTTGCCAATTCAAGTATGTTTAGCTTCATATAATACGATAGTAAAGATATTTTATGTAAGAAATTGATAGTTAATGTATGATTATAACGCGTTATATCTAGTTTCTTGCATCGACACGATGAAGCATTTTCAACTGAACCAGTCAAAAATACAGGAAAAGGATGTCCTCCTGGATTTTATCACGTACAAAATGTAAGCTATATTTACATTAAATGAAGATATAACAAATAATTTGCATTAAATGAAAAAGAAAGAAATAATTTATATATGATCAACTTCGATTATGTGTTTTTTATTCTTTTTCTTTTTTTTTCGTATACTGTTTAGATCACGGTTACGGTAACAAAATCGTTCTTGGAATATTTAAAAACTCAGCCAATCGTTTTCGAAGTTTTTGGACACTATCAGCAACATCCTCTGCATAAAGATGCAAAACTCGAATAGTAAGCATTAAATAATTTCTATGAAATCTATCGGTTCGACAAGATATTATTTTTTTTAATCCTTAAGATGGTTAGATGTAACGATTCGGTAAGATATTATTGTCTTTCTTAAATCACAAATAAACTCAGTTGCATTGTACTTCATAGCGTGAGACAACCACCGAAGAGAATGCTTCCGCCATCTATACCTATCAGTCAACCCGTACGTTCACCGAAATTCGGCAGCGTTTTACCATCTCCGAGCACATCACACGTGCACGCGAAATACGATGTATTAGTTTGGTTCGAGATTTGCGAGTTAGCGCCGAACGGTGAATACGTACCATCCGTGGTCGACCATAGCGACGATCTACCGTGTCGTGGATTGTTTCTGCTGCATCAGGGAATCCAACGTCGAATTCGAATTACCATTGTACACGAACCAGCGTCTGAGCTGCGATGGAAGGATGTGAGAGAGTTGGTCGTCGGACGTATTAGAAACACGCCAGAACCGGAGGAAGAGGACAATGATTCGTCGGTGCTTTCGTTAGGGCTTTTCCCTGGCGAATATCTAGAAGTGCCCGGTGACGATAGATGCATGTTCAGATTCGAGGCAGCGTGGGATAGTTCTCTTCATAATTCGGCCTTGCTCAATAGAGTTACAGCTTACGGAGAACAAATCTTCATGACAATTTCTGCATACCTCGAGGTACGCTTATCCTTTATTCGAATGTTTTATTGATTTATTTATTTAATAGAGATTATATATTTAGTAGAGATTTAATCACAGATAATCTGTTGTATATTTAATAGAGATTAAATGCCTCCATAAGATTCGTTCTCTGATTTATTTATTTCTTCGTATCGTGTCTTTTAGTTGGAGAATTGTGGAAGACCAGCTATCATCACGAAAGACTTGAGCATGATTATTTATGGCAGAGACGCCAGGGTAGGGCCACGTTCTCTGAAGCATCTATTCAGCGGAAGCTACCGCAATCAAGAAGCAAACAGACTCAGTGGTGTTTACGAGCTGGTCTTGCGTCGTTCTTCGGAAGCAGGTAGCCCAGGTTTGTCTTGCTACCCTTAGCGTAGACCCCTCTTGATCCTTTCCCTCCTTGTCGATATAATAGTCGCATAAATTTAGAGAAAGGGGATATTTTATTAGAAGGATGTTACTACATTACTAGATTATATAATAATAAACTCCGATGACAATCTCGATGACTATTATATCATGTTATTAACGAATTGGCAATTTTCTTCTTTATGTTTTATTCCTTTTTAAATTATTTCGACAAAAAAAAAAGAAATTTCCCATCTTGGCCATATATTCATACTTCTTTCTGTAACATTTCGCTTTTCCCTCATTCAGTACCCACCCCTCTTTTGCAATTGTTTTTTGTAGGCGTTCAGAGGAGACAACGCCGTGTACTGGACACCAGCTCTACGTATGTTAGAGGAGAGGAGAATCTTCATGGATGGAGACCACGGGGAGATAGTTTAATATTCGATCACCAATGGGAGTTAGAAAAATTGACAAGATTAGAAGAGGTGGAGAGAGTAAGACACACGCTATTATTACGAGAAAAGCTCGGTATCGACAAAGTGTCATTCTGCAATAAAATATCTCATGATTTCACAAAGAGCGAGAAGGTAAAGTATCTTATATTTTTAGTCTTGTAAAGATGTACGAATCTTTATATAATATTTAAGCATTTGAGTAGAGTCGAAGAAAAGTTAAACATACCAGATACATCCGTTATATTTATTCAATACAGGAGGTCTGCAATATGATGGCGAAAGCGACGAATGAAACGCATGCTAGTCCGGTGAAATTGAAGCGTTCAACTAGTAAAGACGTTTACGAGCCTTGGGAGATGACCGAAAAAGAAAAAGAACTAGCCACGAAGTATATCAAACTTATTCAAGGTCGCATTCCAAGCAAAGAACCCATTCTATTGTCCGACGTTTCACCCGGAGAAGACACTATGGCCGATATGACGGCATCCATGATGTCTTCGGTGATATCATCCTCGTCCCAAGAGTCAGTATACGAGAGAGCTAGTGATTACTTAGAGCAGGTAACCCTCCCCGCATGCCTGAGTGCTCCTGCTAGTAGCGGTTGTCCACGCTTCGTCGCATCATCGTATTTTTACCTCGATGGCAAAAATAGATATTTGTTTTTCGAGATTCAAAGAAAAACGATACTCTCTCTCTTCATTCGCGTTATTATCGGACATAATTCAATGCCAGTAAATTAAAAGTACAAAATTAAAAATTGGATAACTAATATCTGGAAACGAAGAACTTAAAAATATTTCTTAACAATTACGAGTGAAGATTGCGAGGATTCGATTCAATTTGAAGGTCGACTTGTCTCTTCCACATACGAGCTTGCAACAAACTCAATGAAATTATTGTATCAGATGAAAGTTCGATTCACGTTCGCTTTTAAGAACGATCAATAATCGTTTGTTACGCAACGTTTCGAGTAGCTTCGCTGAGTGAAAGTCGCGCTTTTAGCGCAATCAGCTTTTAAGAATCGCTTTCTGTCTACGTTGAAACACAACAATTGGTAGACGATGACTCGAGATTTCCGAGTCAAAGACAACCGCAAGTAAAATTGGACACGGTCAGGGTGATGCTGGAGTGTTACTTGCAGGCTGCTGGTATAATAGTATGGAGCAGATCTAAGTCGTGCATCCTTAGGTTAAGTTCACCGGAGAGAGCTAGACTGCAGGAACTGCAGGAGAGTATATTAGCCAGTGAATCCGCTAATCAACCATGTACAATCGCACCGGCTCCGTTGGGTTCATCTTCCCCATCGAAGGAGAATTTGGTACTCTACGTGCCGGAAGTCGAAGAAATTCGCATCAGTCCGGTTATTGCCAGAAAAGGATACCTAAATGTTCTCGAGCACAAGACTAATGGTTGGAAGAAACGTTGGGTGGTATGTATATCTTAAATACAGTATTTTTATCTCTTCGTTTCTAGGATTGATCGATACTAAAAATATCATTGTTTGTTAGGCTGTACGACGACCGTACGTTTTAATCTTTCGGGAAGAAAAGGACCCAGTGGAGAGAGCTCTCATTAATTTAGCTACTGCTCAAGTTGAATATTCTGAAGATCAATTAGCTATGGTGAAAGTACCAAATACTTTCAGGTAGGTTATCGAGTATATATAAAGTTATTAACTTTTGAGTGTAATCGGTATTAGACGCTTCAAATCGACATTCTTTGTTTTACAGCGTCGTTACAAAACATCGAGGATATTTATTGCAAACTTTAGGAGATAAGGAGGTTTATGACTGGCTGTACGCTATTAATCCTCTTCTTGCTGGTCAAATCAGGTAAGGCTGTCCATTTGAAATTATATTTACAAAATACATCTATAATCCGATACATTTATACGAACAAAATAAAGATTTTAGGTTTTGAGAACGTTTGTAAATTTTTATCACTGCGTAGAATTCATAAAAATTGATTTATAACGTTAACAAATTTCGCTAACGAAATACATTTGACAATTGTTACAGGTCAAAACTAGCACGCAAGGGGCCAGCTACGAATTTGAATAACGCTTCGCCTGTTGGTCTAGTCCCGCCCATAGATCAACAGTCGAACCAAAATAAGTGAGTGGCCGACACGTTGGCCGAGGTAACGAGCGTCATTGCAAAAGCCTCCGAAAAGGTGCTTTGCTGGTCGCACTCGGCCTTCGAGTCTCATGATCTCTGTAGCTTTCGATTTTCGGTAGTTTTCGATTATTAAAACGCCTCGAAAAATGCGTACTAACGATTGACTACCAGCTTCGATAGCCGCCGATTAATATCTCGTGACATCTGATTTAACTACTCGTCAGCTCTTTTACTCCTGGCGATCGAATACAGCAATGAAAATCGAGACGACTCTTAAATGCAAGGGCATGTTTATCTTTCGATATAAAAGGGAAAAAATGGTTATACGTGTTCGAATTATTGACATTATTACTTTCGGAATCGCAAATTCTCTTTCAGTGGTCTCTCCGTTCATTTTGATACACGATCAAAATGTGCAATAACGTTGATGAGACGTCACCACGAGCTCGTCATACCTACCTTATAATATATTCGAATTTCTCGATATTAGTCGGTCGTACGAAGCGATTCTCTTTTAAGCGTGGAACGCATACAGTGAAGAGCAACGTATTTATGCCTAAATAAAACATTCCTAAGACGATCATAGAAAACGAGGCAAGAGAATACACATTGTAGGTATACTCATTAAAGAGAAGATGTGGCGCGAGAGGAAGCAAGAAAGAGAGGGAGAGAACGAGAGAGAGAGAAGTAGGGAAAAGGCGATGTAGCGAGATTATGAATTTCTGAGTGTTTATGTCTGAGAGAAAGAGAGAAAAAGAGAACGAAAGAAAGAAGAGAAGAGGAATTTAAAAAAAGAGAGAAGATATAAGAGATTCTACATCAGAAAGGATGCGGATTATTTCGAACGCGAATTCTAAACGGTAATCGTTGAACAATTCATTGTTAGTAATTCGTTTATGTAATTATGTTCGTCTATTATGACCGTTATCGAAATAATCCTTTTTCCTCTTGTTTCGTGTTGCTGTAGTATTAACCATTTTACGCCTCGAATAACGAATACTCGAGTCATAAGTAGAATATCGAGGTCACAAGAAATTTCAATAACTCAAATTTCTACTCTACCTGCATAGACCAGTATTCAAGTCTAAAAATCGAGGGAAATATTTGTCTGTCTCAATAGAGAAAGTTCGTAATAACAACACGGATAATTTACAGTATTATTTAGACGAAACGACGAGTCGAATATATTTTTAATTCAGTACAAACGTTCGTTAAAACTTTTACGTCAGTGTTAGTTGCTGGCATAATGCCCATTATCGTTTAAGAAATATCTTTCTTCGTTGATTTCAATTATATTCCAATTTTCCTATCAATCTTGTCTAACCGAGTTATCGGTGAGAAACGATTACCAATATATTCTGTTGAACGGCAGATAAAATGGGAAATTTGTAAGCGGATTATTTTCTCGGTTGTTTGTACGCGGAGGTCTACGCAAAAGTGAGCCCCGCTTCTGTTACCGTTTTTGCTTACTATAACTGTTGTAGAGTCTGATAGTTTTATTTTGTTAACGATGACGTACGTGACGATGAAGAACAAGAAACCGTACTTTAATAAGTTATATACGCACTCAGCCCTTTTAACCCTTTGAAGCAAAAATTTAGGTGAAACGAACCGATAGTATCGACATTAATCATTTTTCTTTTATATACGTGAATTTTACTGCTCAGTACATATTTATATACATATTAGCTTTAATTATTTCTTTTAATTTATGTTATATTTTTATAATCATATAGTAGTAATCAAATTGCAATTACTGGACCCCAATTTAAGGGATAGACTGATTATTTATGACTTTTTAATTGAAATTGTAAATGTATTTAATTAATATTGCCAAGTATGCAATATATATATATATTTCACAATTGAAGATTTGTGCGTAAATAGTTACGAAACAGCCTGAAATACGAGAATTTAGTGGGGATGGTAATCAATTTCGATTATTTATTTGTTGGCAGAAATTTGAATTAAATCGTATAATTACTATTATACAGTAAAATGCACGAATCGATAGACAGAATTACCGCGATAAAATTAATTATTTGATTACGTCGTGTTGCAATACATTCCCAAAAAAAAAAATAATTTTTCAATTTCCCTGATATAATAATAGGAGTGCAATGTTGGTTAAAGTTAAATGATCTTTCATCCTTCAAAATGTATGAAAAACACTGTACAATATTAAAGTTTTTTAATTGCCCTTCTTTTTTTATCAAAAGGTAATATTTAGTATTGTTAGATTGTTGCTTATGTCTAATAATATATCAAAGAGACTCCGAGTCCTGTTTAAAATGGGAATAGTAGAATCCATGTAACATAAATATAGAAAATAAATATAAGAAATGTAATATTCATAATATTAATTCTTGAAAACAAGCACATTGAAAATCTGAACTGGAGGATGCAAAACGTGTACTCTCTCTCTATTGCTATTTTCTAAGATGTTTATTGTATATCTACAGAATAACTGTACTTACAGACTTAGGATTAAAATAAAAGTTTACGACATGCGCTTTTACACAACAAGATAAACAATAAGCCATGCATAATTCAAATATTCATTCATTTTTTTTAACATGTAAGAAGACATCTATAAATTGTACAAGAGCATAATACGTATATGTATGCATAATGTATTTATGAATATTACCTACGATACGTAGCATTTATATTTTAATCGTGTTATTTGCGCATAATTTATTTGTTACGCTATATACGACAACAACTGTGCGTGTAAGTAAATAGAACCAAAAGAAAAGTATTGCTTCAGGGGGTTAAAGACATAATTTATTACTAAGTAAAGAAGGAAAAGAAATTGAATATTAAGCATGGAGTAGACAAATAAAAAATTAATTAAAGAAAAATAGGACATGCAAGTGAGCAGAAAGAGAAATGATACGAGCGTTGTGAATAAAAATGCAGAAACGCTGTCGATAAGACATTAATAATCATTGTTGTTATTAAAAGACAAAATACGGAATTAAAGAGAAACGAGAGCGAGAGAAAGGGAAGAACTAAAGGGGAGAGAATGGAGAAGCGCGTGTGCGCGAGAGAGAGTGAGTGCGAAAGAGATAGCGCGAAAGGACATGTTTGCTTATATATATATATACCTTATATATAGATAAAGTATATTATATAAATATATAAATAAATTTAATATTAACATAAGCATTTTGTCAAATGTCGAAGATCATCTGGAGGCATACGAAAAAAAGGCTAACGATGATTTGATCTGTACCAAGTATGTAAGTTCATGTACTTACTTGTTTGTAAGGTAACTAAAAACTCTATTGCAAAAACGTTTTCGTTTTTGATCGTTTGCTATGGGAAAAAAACATGCATCGATGCTGTAACTTGTATTTATTATTATTATAATTATTCGATTTTCGCTAGACTCACTGTAAGTGGTAACGTGTAATAAATCGGTCAATAAAAAGCTTACGTGCTTAAGGAATTCCTTTTATGACATATCCCTGTGTTAAATTTGACATCAAAGGTAAAATTTGCTTTTTCGTTCCTTAGATGGAGACCAAAAAAATCAATAACATATTGTTTAATTAATTTTATTTAATCATTAAAAAACCCTGTACATTAGAAATGAATTCATCAAAATAATTTCTAAATCTTTTTTTATCTGTATAAACATGTTTCCAGTGAAAATTTATATTTTCAGTCAACTTCGTAAAGGCGTCGGCTAATCTCTGTACAACTTGTTGATCCGATTGAGTGGATAGAATATTTTGTACAATCTGGTTATACTCGTCTGGATAACAACGTATCAAATAATAAAGAGACATGCACACGTTCGATATAAAATTTGAGTCGACTTGATGTGTTAAAATAACAGTAATTAGTAACTGAAAAAGAGACATCAATTAGAATAAAATTATATATAATTTAATTGTAATATTACTATGAAAAATAAGTTACATTTAAAAACGGTGCCATTATTTGACTTTTTGGACGGCCGTCTTGGATATTTTGAAAAATCCGTCTTGTTAAAATTTCAATTATATTACAACACAGCATAGATACTTCATGACCAAACGAAAATAAACCCAATTCTATCGATGCTAAAAGTGGTCGTAATAGTTCGGATGATAAATTGAGTACTTTTTGAGGACCAACCTTACAAAGAGACATTATCATTTGAAAATAGCTGTAAGAAATGTATTTTAATTTAATTAGAATAATTTCACAGTAATTTTGATACAATAATAAATAATGGTAACTTACTGTAAACACAAACATGGAAATTTTAATAAATCTGTAGTCATCATAGGCATAATTATAGTTAAGCCATGTAAAAACACTGTTTTATCTTGCAATATATTCTCGCATAAAAGATTAGTTAAAAGTTTCATCAGTAACAAGATATCCTGATAATTATCTTCTTCTGCAGTTGAATCTATAGTCAGTCTATTAGTATTACAACGCGTATAATTTTGTATTGCACTTAAATATATCTCAGACACCTGTGCAGTATCAGTCTAAAAGAATAAATGTATTTGATGTTATGATAGAAATAAATATTATTTTTCATGACGATTGTTATATTAAAGCAGTGTGATTAGATTGAAAATAATTTTACCTGATTAAAGCCACGAAGAACTGGTTCTGGTCCATTCGTACATTCGAAAAGTAATTCTAAGATTAATTGTACTATATCTTGATAATTATGGTACAAAGATATTAAATTTGGTAGCTCACGTAATATCGGTTGAATGTATTGATACAGTAATCCTACTTCTGATCCTCGTGCACCTTGTGCTACTCCTATATTAGAGTATGTTTTAAATATTAATAGTAAATATCTTATATACAGTGCGCTTAATGTTAAATTAGTAAAAATTAAATAGTGAAGCGACTAACCAATAAAAATTTAAGTTTAAAGACAAAATTTAAAAACCAATCTTACCAATAAAACAATCTAAAATATCTATAACTTGAATTTTAATCTGCTCTTGATGGTAACATTGTAAAAATTTTCCATTAGAGGTAATTTGTTTAAATTTGTCTAGCAATGGTTGTAGAGTCTGTGTCCAATATGACCGATCTATCTTATTTTGAACAGTAACCGCGACTTGAACCACTGCTTGCATTAATCCTCTTTTGACTACTTGTGGAAGGTCATGTTGTCCTTTTGTGGCTAAATTTATGATATTTCCAAATCGTTCGGACTTTAATACATAATTGGCTCTGAAAAGCATATATATACTACATATAAAATGATATACATAAAGTATAATATTATTCTTTATTAACGCGAACTTACTTTTCTGTTCTACTAACAAGCGATATCAACAGCTTAATAGTTTCTTCCATTACTGCTGGTTCACTTTTAAAGGCATTAATATTGAACTCTATTTTTTCTAAAAGAAAATTTGTAGCCCATGTTGCACCCGGAGTATTGTCTCCGAAAGTATGTAAGAATGTAAGAGATATTTCAGGATAATGATATTCTATTGATAAAAGATAATGCAAGGACCATTTATGCAAAAACCATATTATGGTACAACTTAATTCGGGACTTAGTATATTATCTGATAAAACAGACATTGCAGCTTTTTCTATTGCACAAAGACGAAAAATGCTTGCAACTAAACGAATAACATGATCTACTGATTCTGTAGTAACATCGATAGATGATGAAATATTTTCTGATGAAGCTAAAAATTGTAATGTAAGGTTCATATCAATCTTTCCTTGTCGTACCTATAAAAGAATACATTATTCTTTATAAAAATATACATATGTTATCATAAAGCGGAATTCCAATTTATGTCATATATGTCTTATTCTACTCATTCTATCTACACACCTGTTCCATATCATATGTCATTATTTCAGTAGGTATTAAAGCAAGTTCACCATCAGACTCCATGCAAAGCATATTACCTATCATAAGCACTAGCCAATGTATATCTTCATATAATGTAGACAGAGAATCATTTTTCATTGTATGAAACGATTCAATCTGTTCCAGTAATTTATTGAAGTTTTCTCGTAACTTAGAGGTACGATCTTCGATTAATTGCGCCAATAATGGAAGAGTATAATGTGGTACCTGTCTACCAAAAATTCCTAAAATGAGAAATGTGTTTGATATGGGAAATATGTATGTGCATCTATTATGCATGTAAAGGCACATATAAAATTTACCAATAATTTGTAAATGTTCCTTGAATTTATCTCTATCAGCATTTTCATTATCCAGTTCTTCTTTCTCAAGATCCTTATCTTCAATATTTCTTATACCTTCAGGAGGTGATAGATGACAGCGTAAATATATACTAAATATTTGAACAAAAGCTTGTTTAAGAAATTCCTGAGAGAATAAATCTTTCTCAGATAAAATATATAGCCAGGCATCAAATAAAGCATCTAAAGCTTCTGTATATAAGCATTCGCCGACACTTAACTACAATGAACAAAATAATTGTATTAGTAATTATACACTTATTCTTTATTTATAAGTTACTATAACTTACTGATTCTTCTTGTGCTGCACTTTCTAAAAATGTGCAAGTCAATCGCGACATTTGTTCCAAAAATGTTTTCAACATATCATTAGGTAAAGAATAAAATTTTTTACGAAAAGATATGAAAAGTTTCTTAATAATATTAGCAATCCCACTTGCTTCTTCGTCGATAATATTAACGCTTGTAATAAATTTTAAAAATCTTTCCATATAATTAGTAAAATATTGCATCTCTATTTCTTCAAATTGCATTTCTGTACCACTCAAATTTACCATTTGAATTAAACAAGTTCTTACATGATGAGCTAATTGTGGATTTTCTCGTATTTTCCAATACAATGTGAACATTAAATCTAATATAGCTGGAACTAACATTACATCTTTCCAATCCTTATCCAATTCCAAAGGTACACAGTTTACTGATTCCCGAACATCTTCTAGCACGTCTTGTGCAATGGAATTAAGGAATTAAAATAAGAGTAACAATAGTAAAGGAAATAATTTAAAAATATCTAAAAGCATAGAAACTATAAGAGCAGATTTTTATGAAAAGGATATTTGTATACTTTACATGAACAAATGTCCATGTAAATACATTTTCCATAATTGGGAGTAGTTGTTTTAGAAGAGTTATACTATCTTCCTGTAAATCTTTTTTAATTAATTCTTCAATTACTCCAATACAAAACTTAAAAATTCTTTTCAAATCAACAGCTTGAAATGTCTTCTTTTCATTGAAATGTGTTTCCCATGTTAAACCTATATTTGTAGACTTGAAATTGATTACATATTCTTGAATTATTACAGAAATAAGATTGCATCCCAGAAGTTTCTAAAAATGTTAGAAAACATTACAGCACACAATACTATAAAATAATGCAAATTTAATTGGTTTTATTTACTCTTGGTAAATCACCAGTCATTATTAAATTTTCAACTTCTCCTAATATGGCTTGTCGTGCTTGTCCAGAATCATTTACACTACCTCTTTTTATTATAATTGCAATAACTTGTAATATACATCCTTTGACATATGGGGGTAAATTTGGTTTGTTTATAACATAATGTAATAGGTAATCTCTTAATGAAGAAATATCTGTTTGTGATAATGATGGCCATTCCCGTATTAATGCTATTTTTATTAAACCAACTGCCTCAAAAACAATATAATCATTTGTATTAGTCTCCAAAATTTGACTACAAAGCTCATAAGGAGATTTAAGTTTTCGAAAATTTAAAAAAACTTCTTCTGCATTACGACGTTGTTCTGTTGTAACTAAATTTGGCGCAGCCTGAAAGTAAAATAGGAAATAAAATGCAACCATTAATACTTCAAATAAAAACATTTTCTTCTAAACGTAATATAAATATTAGTCAAAAGATAAATATAAACAAACATTGTAAATATGGAATTATATTATTAATAGTCATGAGTTTCTCAGGATTTGGAACATAATTGCACTAATTATTATATCAAACACATATGAAAACATTTTGGGTAATTTATGTAATTGGTTAATTTTACATAATATAAAATGTATAGGTATGTATATAATATAAATGTATGCATATATACAATGTACATAACTTATAAAATTTTGCAGTAAAAAATAAATTACATTTTTAGTATAAGAACTGAAAAAGAGCTATTATCTAATTACATATGCGTTCTATGATTACATTTGAAACAAACATTAAGTACTATTTTCTTTATATTTTCTTTCACGTTAAAATAACAAAGAAATAACATGAAATTATTCTAATATTTTGTAATATATATTATAGTGATATTCATGTACTGTATTCGTAAACATAGTTTTTTAAAAGTTTAGTGAATAAGTTTATTTATAACCCTCGTAAAACTATTTTATTAAATGTAAACATACCAAAATTATTTGTGCAGCCTTTTCTAATTCATCCATTAATTGTTCTGCCATTTGTTTAAAAGTATTAAAGGTTTCTAAACTAAAATAGTGTTTGTATACAAATTTATACAATAAACAACATTCGTTGCGTACTTCAACCCGGCACAGTTCTCACCAACTAAACTAAACCTATATGTACCTATACTCTATGCACAAATGAATGCTTTAAGTCGAATTTATTGCGCATGCTTTAACTTATAAATTCACACAATATGTATACAATAATTATGTGTAAATTGACTATCTAATGACTTAATAACCAATTAGTATATTGTAAAATGTTAATAAAATTGCAGTGCATTAAACATATTTCACTTTTGCTTATATAGTACATTTCTTCAAATGATTTCTTATTACTAACATAGAAGTGGGAATAATCTATTATAAAAGAAAAGAATGCCTTTTTAATGATTACAAATGAAGATTTTGATGATTTAACATAATGAATTTGAAAGTTAAATTATTTAATATAATAAATGTACATAATAAATATGACATGTATAAAGAAGATACATATATCTTTTTTATATTTTTATTAAAGATTTATACATTTTAGAATTCAGTAATTGTCTAAATACATATTTAAATACATACTACAATTATAAAATTACATATTAAAATTATTAGGTATAAAATTATTTACAATATCGATCTGCCTTCATCTTGCTTCTTCTATCTAATAAAGCTTCATGTAAAGTTCCTTCTCGTTTTGCTTTCTCTAGTTTAGAACTATCCTCTTTACTTATTCTTAATTTTTTGTCCTGGAATTTCTGGAATTTCTTCCTACAATGTTGTCAATATATTATGTTTCTTATATTATACTGAAAACAACTTTTCATATAAAATCTATATTCCTTACACATAATTCACTTCAACATCATGAAGAGAACCCTGTTCCTCTTTGGGAATGTCTTTGTTTGGATCTTGAGCTTTTTGAGTTATACTTCTTATAGTACAAAACTCAGAAGATCCAGCAGTCCTTTTTTGACAAATAATATCATCTTCATCTGTAACCGACATGAAACAATCGTTGCTATTTAAAATAGCAAGCTTGTTATCCTAAAAGATCATAATTTTTTTACATTTGCAGTGTTAAATTAATGACAATAAAATTAATTCAATAAAATTAAATGAATAATCTCATTCCTTTATACAAACAAATAAAAATGATAATCTTAACTAAATGACTCAATAATCAAAACTTATAATGAATAATGTATTTACCTGAAATATTGGTTCCCATTGTTCAATCATGCCTACTGCATCACTTCTTCCAATGACAACACCTTTTTTATCAACACCTAAGTATTTTCCATAACCAGATTTCAATGCAACTTTAGCTTCACTTATTGGAAAAGCTGTTAGAATCTCTTCTGGCAAAGGTCCTTCGCCTTCATTATGAGGTGCACCTAATGTAAATAATCCATTATCTAACGCTTTCATGTAGATATGATTTCCAAATTCAATTGCTACTGTTCCTGTAACTTCTGATACTTGTGTAGCTTTCCACCAACCACCTATGAATAACATACAATATAATTACTTTGATAATCAATATGAGTAAGTACATATATATATTACAATAAAATACCATGACTTATGGTATCTTTATCTTCTGAGGTTATGACATGTTCTTTCTCTTGTTTTTTCAATTTCCTCTTCTTTGTTCTGTAAAAGACAGAAAACAATAATTCATTATTTCTTAAAATATATATGCATTGAAATGAACAGGTTATACATGAGATTAATTTATATACCTTTTTTTTTCACCTTTCAAAACAAGTTTTCCAGTTCTCACTTTATCATATTCCGACATTTTCACGTTTCTTTATATATTAATTCTGTAATTTTGATTATTGTACTTAATATAATAAAATATTTTTGTGAATTAAGGAAAAATATTTTTTGTCACATATGTAAATATACATATGAAAATGTTGATATTTGTATATTTAGAGGCAGGATCGTAATAACTATTTATTCTATTAACTGGATAAATTTACCATACACGATTGAACCACAAAAACCTTTATTGCACTTCTTACACACACTCGTAGACTGATAACTGGTGGAAAAAACAAAAGAGCGTCATAAGACTATGATTGCATATAGAAGTCGAATCTAGTCAATATTTTTTGTGACTAGTGCATCCGCACATAGATGGCGAGTGGGGACTCACGCTGTCATTTCAACAGGAAATATTATCAATTATTATTAATATTTTAAGTAATGAATATTATATCAATAACATTGCCATATTTTAGACTTATTCTTATAGATTACAAGAAAAATAAACATCTACGATGTATTTACTTTTTATTAGTTGTATTTCTTATATTTCCTAAAATTCTATCAGAGGGGAAATCTGATTCTTTTAATTAATATTAGTACCATCATGTACGCCCTCTACTGAACACTGCATGAACTAACTTGCGCCAAATTCAAATTGTATATGTTAAGAATATGCCACAGCATATGAAACAAGAAAATATATCTTTTTATCCAAATTTACGTATTTGAATCAGAGTTAGGATCAAGTCATAATCACGGCTATACAACATTTTTATATGAATATTTATTTTATATCAGTATTATATTTTTGAAAGAGCTAGAAAACAATAATATACGTATATACTTACACAAACATGCATGCATCGAAATTTTTAAGCAAAAATATAAATATTAGTGATTATTCACAAATATTTAAATTCGTTGTGTATATAAGATATTATTCTCAAAGCAATTATATAAGCAATGAATTATTAGATACGATTTAACATCGTAGTTTTGTAGCATATAATTAATAGTTCATGCTGTATTTACTATGATCATATATATCTATTTTAAAATCATGGAAGGTAAAAATATTAAATATTATAATTTGTATATTTTAATACTAAAAACATTACAATATAGGCCATATTTAAGCGCAATAAATATTTTAATGTATGCATAATATAAAAGTGCAAATGCGAGGTCCTTTTCAGGACTCAGTTCAAATATTTCTGCAAATAAATATGCAGAATACAAAATTCACTTTGATTATTATATATTTAGGTAAAATATAAATATATAATTCTCTAGTAAAATTGAGATTACAAATGAAAATTACCTCATAAATATGGAATCAAAATGTCATACTATCAGGATGTTACAAAATTCGTAAAAATATATATATACATGTATATATATATATTTTATGCGCATAATTATTTTGCGAGTTTTATAACACGAAATGACTAAAATTACGAAACATTTTTTTATGAAAGCCATGATCTACATGGTAAAGTTATATATAAAATTAAAAATGTATAGTTTTATTTTATTTAGTAGTCAGTACCAAATCTTCACTAAAAAATTAAATTGTGGCACGCTTTGAGGTGTAGTAATGGCATATGTAAGATACTATTTTAAGTCTTACACAAAAGTTGAATTAGTTAGATGTAAATTGAATAAAAAATTATATTCTATTTAATATTGAGTTATATTGAATAACTGATTTTAATCAATTTAAAAAAATTTTTTATCTAATATTTAACAAATGTAACATTGATATATTTTAAGTAGAATGTTATTTTTTAATATTCGTCAATATCATTTGATGTTATCTTTTCATATATTTTAAGTTGAATACTTAATGAAAAGAGAAATTCATATTTTTTTGTAACTTTAAACTTAGAAATGTTTGTAAACAATTAAAGATACATGTGTTATGTTCATATTTAATGGAAGTATACTGGTACTATTTAAAAATTATATATGAGAAAATATCTCAAAAATTCAATTTAATAAATTAAACAAAGAATACTGTAAATACTACTATTTTTTATATATATACTTTTTTTTACAAAAAAATTGATACATAAAAATACTTTGATAAAATCTTTTACACACTAATCATCATAATTTAACATCTAATAATAACTTTTTTAATTTTGAATATGATTCAACACTTCTCTCTGCACGGTAATGTTGCTAATAATTATAGGATTATATTTCGTGAAATGTTAAGTCTTTCTTTTGATAAGAATAGAAGAAAAAAATAGGATAAACCGTTTTTTTAATAAATTTCCTTCTCCTCTCTTAAAGAAAAGTATTCATGGCATGAAATTTTTGCTATGAAAAGCATATTCAGTATCGATTTTTTTAGTAAATACTAGTGGGATTGATGGATACCAAATGTGAATCTCATTCGTTACTTTGTGCATTATTATAAGTTTGTAAAAATCAATTATTCGCACGTCTGGGAATTGGATACCGAAGTACTAAAACACTGTCTGCTGATATAATTGGTAATACATTGTCACAATGATGATTTACTAAATGGCTAACGCTATCGAAAACGCGGTCTTTTGTGCGAACCTGCAATTACAATAAATCATAAATATTTGCCTTTTCAATGTATGTAGATTTCTTCCAATGTTATGTTCTAAAATACTTACTACGCCTTCCGGATCAATTAACAGTAAATGTTTTGGTGTACCATTGTTCATACCAGTAAGGACATATTGTCCAGGCGAGCCTTGAGATTCTCGAACCAAAAAATCACCATCCTGTCAAATATGTTATATTGGAAATATACACAACTTATACATATATATTAATCACAATACTTACCCTCGTTAACATTGATTCTGCTTCAGCGCGACTAACGCTACCATGGAACCATATCTCTTGTTTTAATTGTTGCTTTTGAGAATGTGGGCTTAATCTATTCAAATCTGATATCGCAGAACTAAATGGCTCTATAAAATTATATTACGTTATATACTGCAATTTTAAGTGCTATATCAACATTAAATTGCTTACGCATGTCAAACACATCAAAAAGTGATGTTTGATCACGATGACTCTCTCTTGTAGCTGCTATGACACTGTCATTTACATAGTTATGTTCAGGAGGAATATTGAAATTTGTCGATGTTCCATCAGAATTCAAGTCAATTAAGTTATCACTTTCTACAATAACAGAAATGAAATTAGTTTTTGTTATTAAATGAAATTACCAATTATTATAAAATTTTAAAAGAATATTACCTGCCCATTGTTGATGATGTCTATCAGAATTTATGGAAAATGTGTCATGTAAAACAGAGTTTTGTACATTGCTACGTGACACATGATTTTGAGTAGAATGATGATGTTTTAAATTAGGTAGTGTTGATGCCGAAATTGGTAATGGTGGAACTGGTGGAGGGCCAATATCTGGTGGTACTTTGCCTGGTAGATCATTATAATAATCTCTATCTGCTTCTCGCATGCCATTTAACATAGGGCTGTATTATAAAAGAGATATATATTAAGTAATATATTAAAGATTAATTTTATAACAAATAAAGTTTGTTTTTAATATCTATAATTACTGTAATGAAGCTGGTTTTGTAAGAAATTCTTTAAATCGTAATTCAAAAGCTTGTCCAATAGTAGATATGACATCTTGTGCAAGTCCTCCTCCACACTCTAATACATAACAAGCGCGCCATTCTTGCATATTTTTAGCAACATATGCTACAAAATCTAGTATTTCCTATAAAAGAAATGTATTAACCAATTCATATGTCTGGCAATTGTTGTATAATACAAATGATAATAAAAACTAATATTTCATAACATATAATTTACCGTATCTCCACCTGAAGCAAAAGATATACGTGGCATTTCATGTTTGGCAATAGTATGTCCAGTCTCTATGTTAGTCAAAGCTAAGCTGCAGCTACTAATAGTTAAATTTATTGTAGCACCTGTATGTTCCATGCGAGGTTTATCTGCTATTGCTCTTAACACTTTCCTATCCACCTTCAAATATAAATTATTATAAATGTGAAGCTGCAACTATAAAAGTAAAAATTAATAATATACATACTCTTCTCTTTTTATCTGCAGATTTTAAACCAGCTGCTTCACAAACTCTGTTTATACATTCTCTAAAAAAAATTTGTTCGTAATATATTAAGAACATACATTTACACTTTTAGTGTTTCTTTACATGTAAAATAAATTCTACTAAAATCTTCTACTTCTAAAATCTGTGTTCCAAAAATTTACTAAAAAGCTTACTTGGCAACACATGATCTTGTTTCAAAATCTAAGCTTTTCATAGATGTGTATACTTCAAGACATCCTATATACTGAAAATCATATAATATAATAATTAAACACTTATAATTTATAAAAAATTATTTTAAATAATGGAAAAATAGAAACATACTTTAACAGTATAAGTAATTCCTTCTTTGCTCACTAAGTGATCAGGGTGTAACCATCCTCTGGCTGGTTTACTTATAAAACTACTACCTCCAGTTGCCATTTCTAAATTCTATGCACATAAGTATACAACTACAACATAAGCATTTTAAATATTATACAAAATATAAAATTTTGTACAGTAAGATAGGAAAAAAATATCATTCAGAATGTTTTGTACGCATATTATGTTTGTAATTTTTGTTCAAATTTGAAACTAATAACCATATATTTTTCCAATTAAATGTGTATAAATACAGTATCACTTACAATGTCTTTGACACTTTATAATTATAGTTATGATGGTAAGTCGAGAATGATTATTACATAATACAGACAACGTTACTTGACATTATACTTTAATTAAAACATTTTTGGAAGTGACAACCGAATGCGAATAACTAAGATATTCCGTAAATTGCGAACAACAAAATTTCGATTAACGCACGAATACATGATTTACCAGGAAATGAGATCATACCTCGCAGACGGTTACTGGAATCACACGTCTACGATACAATTATACTCATTTGGTACACTAATCATTTCATAGAAATTTTTTTCGATCACTATATAAAATATAGTACTATAATAAATTTGTATTGGTCTGCATTTTCTGCTACACCCAAGTTAGGAGACACATTTATTATCTTGTAGAAAATTCCATAAATGTCAAACAAAAATTATCGACAATTTAACTATGTTCCCTTCATTACCGACTGAACCAGTATGCTTTGTCTATTTTAAAATGTATATTTAGTATATCATGATTTGTAATCAATTCTTGTATTACACATTTCATATTATGTACAACACAACTTTTCTATTATTCATTATTAAAAGATAAAAGTATATACATATTAAAATAAATCGTAATTAAATATAAATAATTTTTTAATATTACTCCGTCGGTAATAATTTTATTTTACGAAAAACGGAATTAAATACATACTAATTTTTATGCAAAAGAGATCAAAAATACGTATTTACACTACATATGTAAATTTTACATATTTTTGGTTGATTAGTAATATGAATTATATTTATTATATTTTATAATATTCAATATGAGTTTATTATATAAATTAATATTTTCTTAAGATTTCTACTAATATTGAAATTTTCGTATCACTACTACAATCATATAAAGAGGTTTCTACACTCGCTAGAGAAAAACATTCGAAAATTGAATCGTGTCTAGTTGTGAAAAATTATCATGGAAGTTCAATAAAATCTAAGTTCCTGCGAGAGAGACAGACTCCTTGTCTTCCATGCTGATTTTTCACAACTAGTTACACTTAATTTTCGGACGGTTTTTCTTAAGCTTCAGTATTATATGAGTATCAAGAGTCGAAACTCTTTTAGAAGATCATGATTAATACTGTCAAAAGTGTCAGAGCTGCCGTCATGTAGCATCCTATATTATGTGAATCTGTCTTTAAGACAATTTCTTAAGAATAATTTTAAAATGTTCATTGTTTAATGTAATTATTCATATGTTTATAAAAGTAATGATCTTCCATTTAAAAGAGGATATGTAGAAGATTCGAAGTTCTACACTTGAAATTGATATGCATACAGATTCCAACCTTAAAAATGTTTTGTGTTTGGTTGAAGTATTAATTTTATAATGGATTATTTATTAAATGTAATAATATACATGATATAATCTTTTGCATACCATAATATAAAAATACTATGAAAAGAATAAAACTTAAGCCTAAGAATCCAAACCCATTGTTTGAGCTTTGGTTAGAAGAATGGAGAAAAGAGGCTGCATCGAGGAATTCCGATTTGCAATATCATTTTTCGAAAGCACTCGCTGCATTAAAAAAATATCCTTTGCCGTTAAAATCTGGAAAGGATTGTATAATATTGCAACACTTTGGCACAAAATTATGCTCCATGTTAGATAGAAAACTCAAAGAATATAAAATTCAAAATAATGGCTCAACAAGTGTGAATAATGTTTGCAAGCACTGCAGTTTTAATGAACAACCTGTAATTAAGAGGAAACACAAATCACAGCAAATTATTGTGGATACAGATTTCGTACCTGAAAGAGTAAATATATTTATATATTTCTTACATACAGATGTAATAAAATATTAAAGAAATAAATTTAATAAATATTTTGTTTCAAGACGGAACTAACAACATTTGACGACTTAAATTTATCATCTTGGAATGTAGAAAATTATGCTGCCTTATTGATATTGTATAAGAAAACACAAGACCCATGTTATTTAGGTATTTTTCAAGGAATATTTTTAATTTTTGCGTAAGTGTTTTCTATTATTAAATTATTAAATCACTGATGAATGGTATAATTTATTAGGATATACTACAGAAACAGACCTATTGTTGGAAATAAAACAGCTGTGTGGACATGCAGCAAAGACTTCAGTCTTAAATTTGTTTGAAAGTGGCTTAATTTCTATGATAGGTAGACCAATTAGGTAATAATATTTATTCATAACAATTTATAAAATTATATGTGAATTTAACATTTCTGTAGTATTAAAAACAGTATAACTTGTACAGGTATAATCTTACAGAACATGGTGTAAGTATTTCAAAGAAGATATGTGAAATTACAACTACTGATGTAATATCATTAAATTCTTTTGAAGTATTAAATAGAATTCAAATCTCATTAAAACCATTGATTACACAAAAGTCTGAATTAATAAAAGATTCAGCCGATCTTAATAATAGGAATGGGGATATGCAAATATTTATACAATGTGCTAAGGACATACAAACCAAGAATTTAAATGAACCTCTAACAATATATAAGTCTAAATCTGTAGAAACTATTACTATTGAAAATGATGACCAACAACCTGATAAGAATTTTGTAAAACAAAAATCGACGGAAAATATTGTCTACCCAAAAAAAGTGCAAGAAAAAACGAAAGAAGTAAAAGATATGAATCATGTATATAATTTAGAAAATAATGAAACAGATTCTACAGATGATTTTCAAAGAAATATTTATTTAGAATCAAACAATTTTGATATAATACTATTAGTAGATACACAAGAGATTGCTGGGTATGCTTACATTTTCTTAAATTATGATGTTAAAATTTTATTACATATCTGTAAATAATTTTGATATAGTGGTAGGACAGAACCTCAATATGATGCTACTATTAAGGGACTAACAGAGTTTGGTGTATTATTTGAGATACGTCATTTAAAAATTGGTGATTTTGCATGGATTGCTAGGTGTAGAAAAAATAAAAATAATGAATTAATCTTACCTTTTATAGTAGAAAGGAAACGAATAGATGATTTAAGTGCAAGTATTACAGATGGAAGATTTCATGAACAAAAGGTATATATATGATATATGTATACATAATTCATATTTATATATTTTTATATGGTTAAATAGAATATTTTATATAGTTTAGATTAAAGCAATCTGGAATTACAAATCTTATGTACATAATTGAAGATTATGAGAAGAGTCAAAGATTGACAATACCACATTCATCATTGATGCAAGCTTCCATTAATACTTTGATACAAGATGGTTTTTCTGTAAAATATACTAAGAATCATAAAGATTCTATGTTTTATTTGTCATCATTAACTAGAATTTTAATAAAAACTTTCAAAGTATGTAATCTTTTCACAACAAATTTTTATATTTTTTTGCAGTTATTTAATTTAGTTTAAATCGTATTTTATAGCAAATATATTTTTCTAGGAAAAAAACTTGATAAGTTGTAAAAAAGAAGTTATCACACGAACAAATATTTTAAGTAATACCTGCAGTTTCATGGTATTTGAAGAATTTAATAAAGCAGCTTCTAAACAAAAGGTATTCAAGCTATTTATCACTGATCATTGATTTAATGTTTACATTAATACATTTTTTAGGTGTTTAAAGTAAATCAAATGTTTGTTCGCCAACTACTACAGTTAAAAGGAATGTCTGTAGATAAAGCTTTAGCAATTGTAGAACATTATCCAACTCCACGATTACTAGTTGAAGCTTTTCAGAAGTTTGATTGCAATGGTGAGTTATTATTAGCTGATATTGAATTTGGTGATAAAAAACGTCTTATAGGATCAGTAATTAGTAAAACAATTTATCAACTGTATATGAAAAAAGATCTAAACTGATATATTAAATTTTACATGAATAAAGACACAAATGAATATTATATGTACAATAAAATGAACAAAATTTTATACAATAATAATATAGAGAATAATACTTTCATAGAATTAAATATTTTATAATATTCATACTCTGTGCAAAATCTTTTATTATGTATATGTTATTGGGCCCATTAATGTCCACTACTAGTCACTATTTTCAAAACATTTAGCAATAATACCTCAATGAGTATATGCCATAAATTTGAGAATAGCAGCATTAGTAACAAATTGATAAAAATTTTTATTAAACCAGTATATAACAATTTATTAACACATTTGGTAAAGTATTTATATCATTTTATTTCAATAATCTATGTCTCTCTTCCATCCAGAATGTAATTATAATCATATAACATTGACATAACACTTAGAAAATGTAAGATTGAGTTTTCATTAAACTATAAAATTACTAGAAACGAATATTTTCAAGTAGGTACGAACGATTATTCTCTCAGTGACAAGAACATGGTGAAATACGACATACAAGCTTTAACAGTCTTGAAATTAAAAAATTATTATTACTAACACCAACTTAAATTATTATAACACGATACTTTATATATTATGTATATATTAATTTCCATTATTACGTACTAATCCGAAACTTTCAATGTTCATCTCGTATAACCCCGCTGCTGTCAATATACACGGTTTGGTAGATCTCACTTGCATTAGGTAAAATATCTTTTGAGCTTTTGTCGGTATTTTATACCAATCCGAGTCATATCTGTCCCGAAACTCATAAGTTTAGACTATCTGCGGCCTTCTTTATTTTATATGCTAGAAACTTACATTTTATCGGCCAATTCTAAACTTTGATCCAGTAACGTTTGCCCTGGTAGACTAAACATGTACAAATGAAATTGTTGTGCCGCGAGGTAGACAACAGCCCTGGTGGCTTCTCCCGGTCGGTCCAAGAATACTATTACCTAGAAGATAAAAGCATCGATTTCATTCCTTCTCAATACTTATTCGACTGAGGATGTTTCTGCTAATTCATGATTTTTTGAAGACAATTAATAAAACATGGCAGCTACATAAAAAATTGTTTTACATATGTGAACATTTGTACTTCCAAATGCACAAAAATCCGCAGTCTAGTAATTTCTTACGCATATAAAGATATTCTTACTTCAACGGCTGTTACGCTGAGAATGGCTGCATTCAGCCCCATCGTAATCAAGTACAAATTCCGGCAACATTTCTCAAGGGTGTTATAAAGTCTTAAAATATGACAAATGAACCAAAGTCAGTTCAAGTTGTATTAATTTCTTATCGACTATTAGTTTACTATTAAGTAATCGGACTTAAAACTATACAGACTGAAGACATTTATAATGCATCATCACGCATTCTTTGAACGCATCGTATCCAATGTTGCTTATGTTAGCGCCATTTTTCTCGACAAAATTATTTTCTGCAGTTTTCTGAATCTGGGATCTGTATATATGAACAATTGAAATCCAAATAGATAATCATATATAAATGAAATATACTCTTTACCGCGTAATACAATTTTTGCATAGTTTTAACAGAATTTTTATTTAAATTGTATTTACCCACATACTGCAAACAATCCGCAAGCGTGATAAATAATAGTAATGTATAACGAATCTACTGAGATTATCGTCACCACGGCAATAGTCGCACAAAGAGATAAATGCACATACACGATGTAAAAATGTTCTTCGTCATCTAGGACACCATAGCGAACCTTAAATACATTATTTCGTTGGCGGGTTTCGTTTAATGGTATAATAATATCTAGGATGGGATTATACAATGGAAGGGCTAGAAATATTACGAGAGCTGTTAATAACGTTCCTAGAAGAATTATTTCCGATTAAAAATTTTTTTTTATATCCAACAATTGTTGTGTAAGTATATAATAAAATTCATAAAATGACCACTTACTTCTGTACACAGACGCAAGTTTATTGCCGTGTTTGGTAAATTTATCTAGCATGTGTAATTCATTTTTTGATTCCAGTAATTTCCAATCCTCTTCCAGGGAATTAAATATTTTTCTAAACTAATGATATCTTGATTATTACGACTTTGTATGTAAATGAGTTTTTAAATACATACGTACCTGCATTTTGTTAGAATAGATATTTAGTACTTTTGTAACGCTGATAAGTATTGTAAGTACTTGCGGTAAATTCATGATAACGTTATCGAAATCTTTGTCATGTATGGCTTCGTATAGCTGCATAGACTATGGAATCGCGAATCCCAATCGTGTAATAATATTATCCGATTACTTACTTTGTTATTTATTTATTTTTCATTATATTCATTAACTAATAATAACAATCATAAAAGCAACATAGCATACGTTCCTCTTACCGCTGGAGCAAAGAGGCTTATAAAACCGCACATTAGTGCAATTACTATAATATTACTGGTACGATTTTCCTGATACGGATTTATCCCACAAATTGATAGGTACTGTTTAAGAGGCTTATGGTAGCTAATATCGAACACATTAAAATCTTGCTTGCTGTTTGCCTGAAACACTGAACATCGCCGTTTAAACTAACGATTCAAGTCTTTTATTGAAAAATGTGACTCGATGTTGAATCAAATATCGTAGTGTAGAATATGGTAAAATGAAGAAGAAAAAAAGAAGATGATTGAATGTGCTAAAATAAGAAATTTATTTCGACATCTTTTCTTTGGTAAATAAAACACTTGTAGTCAGACGTACTAGCAACGGAGGCGACAAAAGTTTTTAACAATGTTGTATGAAGTATGATGTGTGAAAGTAGACTGAGATATTGAAATGGATCCTACGAATGCATTTATATTCCTTCACCCGATATCTGTGAAAGTATATAATTTTTACCATCGAATTACTTTGACGGTTTGCTTACCGGCAAGTATGCATTATAGCACAATTTTGGATAGCACGACATCGAATAATAACCGTGTCGTAGATATGAAAATAATAGGCTAGAGGTTGCTGGAGTGTCAATCAATTACGTTGGGAATTGAAAACCCATAATTACCCTGAAATATCGATCTCACTGGTTGTGACACAACCTTAGTCGATGATGTTCGGTGGTAGTAGCAGGTTTTCAGCCTATTTACTCCTTTGAAAATTCTTTGGTTAATATCTTACGAGCAAGAAGTATACTAATATATGTGCAATGGTTAGTGCAGTAACATTCAATCACTTGTTGCGTTGTATACAAGGAACGCATCATTCAAAGTTTTATACGCATATTATATTAATCATTAAGATGCTATATTTGTATATTGGTGAAGTAATATCTTACACGAACAATAGATACGAACCTAACTATTAATTTTGGTAAAATTCTTGGTAACAATGTAATCTTGTTAAAAATCTAAACAGCTCTAAACAAAAAAATTTGGGAGTGAAAAGAAGTAGCTGTCAAAAAGGCTGTCGAAAGATGATCGAGCGATAAAAATTATGATTTATGAATGAAAAGACTGCACGTTGCGTACACTAATCAAAGATATGTGCGAAACAGATAAAAATTCAAATTATATAGGGTCTAAGTTTTATCTGTATAGTCATATGTTTTATTCGAGATAGCAATTTGTTTAGATATTAGAGGAATATATGTTACTTATATGAAGATATAATATAATTATAATCCGTATTGTTTTCGTATACGTTTGCATTCTATGTATTTACATACATTATATGTTTGCGTTGTTAAATCATCTAAAATCGGCAGTGATTAATGCCTAAGTATTTCAAACTCCATTAATAAAATATGTTTCTTTCCAATTAATTTTTTTCACATTTTAGTGATTCTCAGTTGTATATACATAACGAACTTAATTTATGATTTAGAATTTCCCCCCAGAACGAAAGCAATTCCCACAATTTCGAGATATTATTACTACTTTATAAAAATAATTAAGTAATAAATGTGGTAAGATTAGTCTATATTTAGACAGAAGAAAAGGACAAAAATGTAAAGATATGAAATAGTAAATTCCAACAATAATTCCAAGAAGTATGAGGCAAAAATTAATAATGGAGCATAATAGCATACTGATGCTATTATTGATAAAACGTTTCATTGATCTAACATGACCATTTATTAGTATACACAGTGAAGTTGTTTACACCATTTCATATCAATAGGCGATGTTTCTCTTTCATTCAGTATGTGATTATATAATCATATAACATTGCCATTACATTTATAATTATAAAATGTAAGATTGGGTCGTCGTTAAATCGTGGGATTTGTGGAAACGAATATTTTCGAGTAAGTACGAACGATTATTCTCTCAGTGACAAGAACATGGTGAAATACGACATACAAGTTTTAACAGTCTTGAAATTAAAGAATAACTATTACTAACACCCGCTAAATTATTATAACACGATAATCTTATTAATTTCCATTATTACGTACTATTCCGAAACTTTCAATGTTCATCTCGTATAACCCCGCTGCTGTCAATATACACGGTTTGGTAGATCTCACTTGCATTAGGTAAAATATCTTTTGAGCTTTTGTCGGTATTTTATACCAATCCGAGTCATATCTGTCCCGAAACTCATAAGTTTAGACTATTTGTGGCTTTCTTTATTTTATATGCATTAGAAACTTACATTTTATCGGCCAATTCTAAACTTTGATCCAGTAACGTTTGCCCTGGTAGATTAATCACGTACAAATGAAATTGTTGTGCCGCGAGGTAGACAATAGCCCTGAAGGCTTCTTCCGGTCGGTCCAAGAATACTACTACCTAGAAGATAAAAGCATCGATTTCGTTCCTTCTCAATACTTAGCTATGTAAAAAATTATTTTACATATGTGAACATTTGTACTTTCAAATGCACAAAAATCCGCAGTCTAGTAATTTCTTACGCATATAAAGATGTTCTTACCTCAACGGCTGTTACGCTGAGAATGGCTGCATTCAGCCCCATCGTAATCAAGTACAAATTCCGGCAACATTTCTCGAGTGCGTTATAAAGTCTTAAAATATGACAAATGAACCAAAGTCAGTTCAAGTTGTATTAATTTCTTATCGATTATTAGTTTACTATTAAGTAATCGGACTTAAAACTATACAGACTGAAGACATTTATAATGCATCATCACGCATTCTTTGAACGCATCGTATCCAATGTTGCTTATGTTAGCGCCATTTTTCTCGACAAAATTATTTTCTGCAGTTTTCTGAACCTGGGATCTGTACATATGAACAATTGAAATCCAAATAGATAATCATATATAAATGAAGTATACTCTTTACCGCGTAATACAATTTTTGCATAGTTTTAACAGAATTTTTATTTAAATTGTATTTACCCACATACTGCAAACAATCCGCAAGCGTGATAAATAATAGTAATGTATAACGAATCTACCGAGATTATCGTCACCACGGTAATAATCGCACAAAGAGATAAATGCACATACACGATGTAAAAATGTTCTTCGTCATCTAGGACACCATAGCGAACTTGAAATATATTATTTCGTTGGCGGGTTTCGTTTAATGGTATAATAATATCTAGGATGGGATTACGCAATGGAAGGGACAGAAATATTACGAGGGCTGTTAATAAAGTTCCTGGAAGAATTATTTTCGATTAAAAACTTTTTTTTATATCCAACAATTTTTGTGGAAGTATATAATAAGAATCTTAAGATGACCACTTACTTCTGTACAGAGATGCGAGTTTATTGCCGTGTTTGGTAAATATATCTAGCATGTATGATTCGTTTTTTGATTCCAATAATTTCCAATCTTCTACCAGGGAATTAAATAATTTTCTAAACTAATGATGTCTGTGATTATTAGTTTATATGTTTTGTTCATGGAGGAGCTTCTAAATACATACGTACCTGCTTTTTGTTAGAATGAATGTTTAATATTTTTGTAACGCTTGCAATTATTGTAAGTACTTGTGGTAAATTCAGGATAACGTTATCGAAATTTTTGTCACGTATGGCTTCATATAGCTGCATAGACTATGGAATCGCGAATCCCAATCGTGTAATAATATTATCCGATTACTTACTTTGTTATTTATTTATTTTTCATTATATTCATTAACTAATAATAACAATCATAAAAGCAACATAGCATACGTTCCTCTTACCGCTGGAGCAAAGAGGCTTATAAAACCGCACATTAGTGTAATTACTATAATATTACTGGTACGATCTTCCTGATACGGATTTATCCCACAAATTGATAGGTACTGTTTAAGCGGCTTATAGTAGCTAATATCAAACACATTAAAATCTTGTTTGCTGTTTGCCTGAAACACTGAACATCGCCGTTTAAACTAACGATTCAAGTCTTTTATTGAGAAATGTGGCTCGATATTGAATCAGATATCGTAGTGTAGAATATGCTAGAATGAAGAAGAAAAGAAGAAAATAATTGATATCAAATTTTTGTACAAATTTGTACCTTTATGGACACAAGCAATGAAATGGAATTTATATAGAGATTCGCTTTACCGATTAAAATTAATATATTTTGGCATATTACGTGAAATCTATGAATTTTTGCATCTATAAATTTCGTATAATTGCAAAAAAATCCACAGTTAACCATAGTATAAAATAAATTCAATTTTCTCTTACTATTTAAATTTCTGGAGTAGCGACGATCTCTCTAGTACAATCGACGTACTAACAGCGGTGGCGACAAAAGTGTTTAACGAAGTATGAAGTATGAAAGTTGTTCTTTATATTGTACACTGAGATATTGAAATAGATCCTACGAATGCATTTATATTCCTTCACCCGATATCTGTGAAAGTATATAATTTTTACCATCGAATTACTTTGATGGTTTGCTTACCGGCAAGTATGCATTATAGCACAATTTTGGATAGCACGACATCGAATAATAATCGTGTCGTAGATATGAAAATAATAGGCTAGAGGTTGCTGGTGTGTCAATCAATTACGTTGGGAATTGAAAACCCATAATTACTCTGAAATATCGACCTCATTGGTTGTAACACAACCTTAGTCGATGATGTTCGGTGACAGTAGCACATTTTCAGAAAATTTACTCCCTGAAAATTCTTTGGTGGTTAATATCTTACGAGCAGGAAGCGTACTAGTACGTGTGCGATGGACAGAGCAGTAACATCCAATCACTTGTTCTGTTGTATATTTGTATCACGTTGCTCAAAGCTTTTTATTCATATTATATTAATCAATAAACTTCTATACACTGTATTCGGCTACAGATGTAAAAGTATTTAAGAGGTGATACTTGAAGTTAATATATGATGAAAATCAAGAATAAAAAGGTTGTATTTTCGGTTTTCTTTTAGTTAGTAATAATTAAGTATTATTCGAAATATCCCTGTGCCGAGCAACCTTCTTTACAGGAATGAAAGTCGGTGTGCCTAAGCAGCGGGGTGCACAGTGGTCCTCAAATGGAACGTTAGATGGATAGCAGCTTATCTCGTACTTACCGTAGAGAAGAAGATTATGACATTCGAAAACATAACACATTATGCCTACTCATTAAAATCCATAACAGCATATCGAAAACCTGTATATATATATTGGTGAAATGATATCTTACGTGAACAATAGTTATGAATCTAACTACTAATCTTGTTAAAATGCTTGGTAACAAGGTAATTTTAGTAGAAATATAATAAAAAAACCAAATTCAGGGCTAGTAGTATTAATTTCTTATCAATTATTTGTTTATAAGAGATTTATAAACTCAACATCACGCATTCCTTAAACTCTTCGTACCTAATGCTGTTTATATGTTAGCGTTATTTCTTTTCGGCAGAATTATTTTCTCCAACTGAGATCTGTATATGTCAATAATTGAAATCTAAGTAAGTGGACAGTCATAAATGAAATATATACACCTTGAACCATGTGATATGGTTTTTGTACAGTTTTGATACAATTCTTATACGAAGTATTGTATTTACCCATTTACTTATTTAGGTATTATTAAGTAATATTTTAGCGACATGAAATTTTGCATAAATAATGGTTATAGATCAACCTATTTTTGAGAAGAGTATAAATAACTTTATATAGAAAAATAAAGAAGCCAAAATGACTCTTTCAGAAAGATGGTGAAATGTTTCTCTCATTTTCGAGATATTATCATTAGCTTATAAAAATGAGTATAAGTAACAATGATTTACATTATTAAGTGAGATTAATCTATATTTAAAAATATTTAAAAATATTTTATGAAAAATATGGTTTAATAATTTTATTTACATCAATAACGTCGTTTAAACTATCCAACATTAACAATGCATAGTGACTATTTATCTTATTATTCTCATTCTAGGCTTATCCAGGTATAAAATGCAATGAATACGTGTAAATGTCTACGAGTCAACTCACTCTCTTAATGACAATAACATCGTGAAGTACGACATACACGTTTTGAAAGTCTTAAAACAGAAATGACGTAAGTACCTACTAGTTAATAATATAAAGTAACTATAACTGTCTTATAATATTACATACAATTGCAAAATTTTCCATATTCATTTCGTACAATCCACCTGCCGTTAATGTACACAGTTTTTTACTCCGTATTTGCATCATGAGAAGCATTTTTTGAACTTTTACTGGTACTTTATACCAGGTGGACCCATATCTGTTTTCATACGAGTAATAAATTATATTTTTTTCTACGATTGAATATTTGCATTTTATACGATTGCACTAGATACATACATATTACTTGCTAAATCGGAACAATGATCCAGAAGTACCTGTCCAGGCAGACTGATCACAAACAAATGAAATTGTTCAGCTCCAAGAAATATGCCAGTTCTAACTGCTTCCGCTGGTCTTCCTAAGTTAGCAACTGTCTGAAAAATACAAACTTTCGATTAGGAAAATGCTTCCAGAATTTTCATTTGCTTTCATTTATTAGATTCTCTTTACTTGAACAGCTGTCATGCTTATACCCATCATATTTAATCCAACTTGAATCAAATAACTACTTCGACTGTTTTCATTTAGAATATTGTAGAACCTCAAAATATAACGCGAAAAGCACATTAATTACGATCAATAATCATCTCGCAACATATTATATTTTAATATATACAAATATATACAAACTCGATCGCTTTATCGTGAGTGATCACACAATTTTTTATCTGTTCGTACATGTAACTCTCCGTCTCAGCTTCTGTAGAGAATATGATTGAACTACTAGTTGTTTTATGGACTTGATGCCTATATTTTTAATATTATTAGTACAAAAACCTTACCCTTAGCTGTATAAAAATAAACATATTGCTATTGATCCTTAAAAGCTATCATTAAAGAATATAACGTTTATGCTATCAAGGGAGAAATTTCACGCATGATAGCCTTTACGGATTAATGCGACCTTATGCTTTTTGCAGTATCATATTTACCCACACACCGCAAATAATCCACTATTGTGATGGATTATAAGGATATATAACGAATCTACGGTAACTATTATCATCACAACAATGACAGATCCCCATGCAAGCTGTAAATATATGTAAAAGAAGTACTCTTCATGATCAAAAAATATATAATTAACTCTAAACAATTGTTGTCGCGGTCGAGTTTCATTTAATGGAAGAACGACATCCAGCATAGGAAAAAGTAATGGAACCAGCAAGAACAGTACCATAAAGATCAGTAAAGTATCTGAAAAGATTATAATTGATCGCTTATGTTCGAAATATTAACAGAATAAATCCTTTATATATATATAGAAGCACTGTAACTGAAAAATTAAGACACGATAACTTACTTCGGTATAGTTGTGCCATTTTGCTGCCTTGCATGGTGACTTCTTCCAGAACGCGTAAATCATCGGTTAATTTCAGTTCCTCCCACTGTTTCCTCACAAATTCGAACAATTTTCTAAACTATGATATAACATGTATTTTTACGACTTTATAATATGTTTTCATACCTAAAGTTTAATCGCGTAACAATAAATTCACGTACATTTTCTCTGTTAAAATGGACATTCAATATTTTAACGATACTAGTTGTAGCTGCGATTAAATGCGGCATACATTCGATCACTCCATCCATATCCTTGTCATATAAGGATCTATATACTTCTAATGACTAGTGATTGTAGGTTCCAATTGTTAATAATATTATCTGATTATTTACTTTCTTGAGAGGCATTTGTTTAACTCAGTTTTTTCATTTCGACTATAGTACATTTTATGAAAATGTATCTCTACAAATAAAGAATACATTTCTATAAAATGTACTACACACTATGTTTCCCTTACCGTTGGAACGAGAATGCCTGTGATACTAGTCACCAGTATAATCACAATGATACTTCTGAATATATCTCTTTGGCGTGGATCTTGTCCCACAATTTGCAAATATTTCTCGAGCATTTTATAGTAAGGAATGTCGAACATATCGGTAGATTGTGTTCTGACTTTCTGAAATGCTGAATGTCCTAAGTTTAGATTAATTTCACGAAAGAATTATCCCTGGTTAGTTTATTTTAAGTACCATAAAATTATATATTGACAAAGAACTATTTTAATTGTTTATGTTTTATATTATAGTCGTAACGCATTATAAATAAATTGCATTTGAGTCTTTCAGAAGACACAGACACTGACCCAACCGCACTTCTTATTAATTTTTTAATTTCATTACACAAGCACATGATTAATATTCGATTCTCCAGAATTATTTCTATAAATTCACTTATCGCAACAAGATGACGTAAGTTGTGGTAAATTCTAAAATAGTAAGTTTAAGAACAATAATAGTTGTAATATCATCATTTTCTTGTACTCTTCAATTTATGGAGTTGATCAATGTGACTTCTGAATGACTCATTTCTATCTCTTACTATCCATATTTCCAGATTTTCAACTAATTGACTTCGGCTAACGTCCGGACAATCCGATTGAACAAATGTTTCTGTTCTTAAAATTGTGAAAGTCAATCTGCGAATGCAGTTATGCTCGATACTCGATATTACTGGATTTGTAATTACGGTTATCAAGTATGACTGTGAATCGATTTCTTTGTCAGACAGGTATGCAGTATATAGCATAGTGTCAAGTTAGCTATTGATGAATGACAAGTGCATTTTAAATAAGAACATAACAAATCAAAGGTTATGGCGATGTCTATCATTTAAACTGAAAGTCGGAGATCTATGATGAGCTAATGGCAACATGGTATCAGTTATGTACTCAATGATGTATAAATAATTGTAGAGTTAATTGTACATTGAAAAGTCTTGAATTCTCTGAAAAGTATCCTACCTCTATTCACAGAGTTGATATGATAATATTTCCTTCGACCTCTAGCTAAGGCTTTGATACGGTAAAGAGTGCAACGATGTTATTTGCGAGATGTAAATGTAATTTAAAAAAGTAGTGGATCCAATTAGTTAATAGACTCAACTGTTGCAGTTTCATTATATGTATCTTGCTAAAATTATTACATAAATGTATATTTTCTCTGTGGCTCGATGGAACGAACTGAAAGAAATCTGTGAGGTAGTAGTTAATTCATTATTTCAGTAAGGTATATAACACGTTTTACACTCTAAAATATCAAATAACATTGAAAGGTAGTTCAATAATTCTATTTGCGTATTCGATATAATAATTTTAACGATTTAATATTAACAATACATATCTTGGCTATATGATCTTGATATTCACATTCCTGGTTAATCTTGTATCACAGCACAGTGAATTAATTTCAACAGATAAGGTAGAATCATTATTTTAGCGACAATAACATCGTGAAGTAGGACATGCACGTTTTGAAGGTCTTGAAAGAGATCGTAAGTAGTTAATATAAGACGAACAATTATTAGAATCATATGGTGATACATACTACACCGAAATTTTCTATATTCATTTCGTACAGTCCGCCTGCCGTTAAGCTGCACAGTTTCCCACTTCTTATTTGCATCATGTAAAGTATTTTTTGAATTTGCACGGGTGTCCTATACCACATGGCACCGTATCTATTATAACACCGAGAAAACACAATATTCGAATCAATGATTGTTGATTGAGACTAATTACTAATTGCATACGAAAACCACAAAGAAAAACATGATAAGGTAAATTTTTTATATTTTATTAATTGAATAATTTTTTAATTTTATATTAATCGTCAGCCGATCTCCTAATACTAAATCTCTGATTCATTGTCATAATATTAATTATATCACCATGATATTGGTTTTTCGGGAATAATCATGTAGCTATTGCACTTGCGCTTTGCACTTGCACTTTGCTCTTACACTTTGCGCCAACATTTTATAAATACTGCAGTCTACTTTTTCAGAGCAGATCGGAAACTGGTTTTGGGCTTCATTGTTTCAATTTATATCGAGCGATGTTGCGGTTGGCTGATCAAACCGATGACTCAACTCGGAAGATTTTCCGAGTTGATCACCCGGTTAGAACTTCCAAGTTGAGTCACCGGTTCTATCAGCTAACCGGAATATCGCTCAGTATAAATAGTGACGATGGGGTTCGAAACCCTCAGTTTTAGGTCTGCCATGAAGAAGAAAACTGCAACGTTTACGAAATTGCGCAAAGTGCGAGTGCAAAGTGTAAAGTGCAAGTGCAACGGCTACACGATTGTTCCCGAAAATGCAATTTTCCCCTAGCATCGTAGAAGTTCAAAATCTAACTTAGAAAAGACTTAATTATATTAATTGTTTCTTTTTTTAAATATTGCACCGTTACCTATTTTAGAGTCGTTATTAAATTTGTATCATATACTATATATTATACTATACTATACTATATATAAAAATTATATAAACACCAAGAATCCTGAACAGGAAATTAACAATAAATGAAATTATCATGTTTGTCTCGTACGGTTTACATATTGAACACGTATATTAGACATATATGTACATATTATTTTTTAGTTCAGTACAATGATCCAGAAGCACTTGTCCGGGTAGACTAAGCACAAATAAATGAAACTGATTGGCCCCACAAAATACCACGCTTCTAATTGCTTCCTCCGGCTTATCTAAATTTATTACTGCCTGAAAAAAAAGCTATCAGTTAAATATATGTCATTTTTTATTTTTATTCGGCTTTGCTCCTTACTTGCAAGGCTGTCACGCTGATTATCAACATATTTAATCCAACTTGGATCAAATAGCTAGTTCGACTGCTTTCGTTTAGAATATTATAAAACCTTAAAATATAATAAGAGAAAAAATTAGTCGCGTTCAATAATTTTTCGATAATTTACTGTTAGACTGTAGATGTATATGCGTTTATAGGAAATTTAAAGATGCAAAGTAATACAAAATGCATATAATACGCAAATATATATGAAATAATCAAAGTATAGTATTCGCTATGATATTTAGTTATTTCTTCAGTCGTGTTCATAAAAATATTTTGTGTAAATATTCACAGTCTATTTATACTTTATTGTTACTAGACAGATACAAACTGAATGGCTTTGTTGTGCGTGATCACGCAATTTCTAATCTGTTTGTACATGTAACTTTCAGTAACAATTTGATTGGTGTCTAAATTTTTTGTTGCTCTTTGCACTCGGTTCCTGTATTTTTAACAGATAGAAGAAATTCATTGAAATTCTTGTGAAAACATTTCTATGTGTCTATATGTTTCTGATAGCACCATATTTACCCACACACGGCAAACAATCCGCTGTTGTAATGAATTGTAAGGATGTACAACGAATCTACGGAAATTATGGTTACCACAACCATAATTGACCCCCAAGCTAACTGGATATATACGTAGAAAAAATAGTCAGCGTCATCAAAAATAATGTAATTAATTTTAAGTAGTTGCTGACGTGGTCGAGTTTCATTTAGTGGGAGAAAGACATCGAGAATGGGAGAAATTAGTGGGACCAGTAGAAATAATATCAAAGCGGTCAATAAGAATCCTGAAAAGAATAAACTCGTTAATTAGCTGTAAAATACTGAAAGAAAGAATTTTCGTTAGATAATAGCAAAACGATAATATACTTCGATACAATTGAGCCATTTTGTTGCCTTGCATAACGGTTTGATTCAAAACGTACAACTCATTGTTTAATTTCAGTTGTTCCCATTCCTTCGCCACGAATTGAAGCAATGTGTTAAACTATGAATAACATATTGCCAAGATTTATTATATACGAGAAACTCTTTATCCAATAATAAATTTACCTACATTTTGTCTGTTGATTTGGATATTTAATATTTTAATGGCACTGATCGTAGCTGCCATAAAATGCGGGAAAACGTCGATTACTGCGACCATATTCATGTCACATAACGAGGTATACAATTCTAGCGACTAATGATTGCAGGTTCCAATTGTTTAATAACATTACCTAATTATTTACTTTCTTGCGAAGAAGTTCATTTACTTTAGTTTTCTCAATTTATCTATAACATTTTTCTACAAGAGGTTTAGTAGTTAGATTCTTCCTTACCGTTGGTATAATGTTGCCTGTAATACTGATCACCACAGCAGTTACTATCAAATTCCTAAATCCATTTTTTTGACGTGGATCTTGTCCCAAAAGTTGCATGTATTTTTCTAGCATTTTATAGTGAGGAACATCAAATATATCAGGATATTGTTTGTCAGTTTCCTGAAACGCTAAAATGCTCCAAGGTTAAATTAATTTTCCGATAATGTACATTAATAACTATAAAAACAACAAAAAATTATAACTATCGCTATTAGACTGCGGATTTTTATACACTTATGGAAAATCTCGAGGTAAAAAAATGTACAGAGTATATATCATATGCAAAAATATATAAGACATTAAAAGTATAATAGGCAAAAAAGCTCTCTACTTAGCTTCCATTCTATTAATTATTTATAAAAATACTAATTTGCAAAAACATCCGCGGCCTAATCGTAGTTTAAAAAGTGGCAACTATTTCGATTTCCGTGTAAACCTCTTTCGCTTACTAGACATATTTTCTTTTTAACTAGAGTTACCGCTTCAGGAGAAAGACTATCATGTGGAGAATATGAAAGTTCTGTTTCTCAGGATCGTAGAAATCAATATGATTTACGTATGTAATTTTACACGACATTCGATATTATTACTGCAATTTTTTCATCAAGTATTGACGTGAATGTTTTCGATTTGCTGTCACACAGATATTAACTACGGTATCATTTTAAATCTGTGACAACATGGTTGGAAAGAAAATTATTCTACAGTACATGCAATACCTGTCATTATAGTTAGTCTCTTAAATATTGATATCGTTTCGTACGGCATTCTAGCATAAATATTAATTGCAAGTGTCGAGAGATTTTTCGAAGCAGTGACATTGATCTTGGAAGGCATTGCTCTTTTTATGAATAGTATAGTCTAGTTGTAGTACTCCTTCCGATATTCGATTGGAGATTCTCTACCAATAAGCTTATCACTGTTCACAACACGCGAATATTGTAACAATAGGACTGTGTTATCTTTATCCTATCACCAATTTCATGTGCCTAAAGTCGTATAATTATGCTTGAATATATGTTTATTTGCACATTCGTTAAAATCATAAAAAATGTCAAGTATTATATTATATCGGCTAATTATCATACTACTCGTATTGCTGGCAAAATCGAATACAAAACGCAGTGGATACAATTACATATTTCAGGTAACGCGGATTCAGTCTTTTAATGACATCAACATTGTGATATAGGACATACACGTCTTGAAACTCTGAAAATGTAAATTCTCGAAAATAATAAATAATGTAATACCAATATGTAAGTACAATGCAAAGGTTTGTGGACAAATAGATTTTTCACTTTACAGTCCAAAATAGATACTTAACAAAATATTAACTAATATTGACTACAACGGCATAACAAGTAAAAGTAAGTAAAAAATGGAACAAATAAGGGCCGCTATTCATGCTAAATAAAACTTTAAAATGTTAATTCTAGCATATAAAGTACGAAATCTATATGAAACATATTTGCACAGTACTTTACATATATGTACAATAGAGTTAGATTGAGACATACTGTTCCGAAGTTTTCTATATTCATTTCGTATAATCCACCTGCCGTCAATGAACAAAGTCTTTTGCATCTTATTTGCATCACGTATATTACGTTTTGAATTTGAATGGGTGCTTTGTACCATTTGAAGCTGTAACTATTTTGATACGAGTAATTAATCTTGTTGGAGTCAGTAACTAACGTAGTTTGTATGAATACTTTCTTAACACATACATATTATCTGCTAAATCAGAACAATGATCCAGAAGCACCTGGCCAGGTAAGCTGAGTAGAAACAAATGAAATTGATTAGCCCCGAAAAATACAGCACTTCGCATTGCTTCTTCAGGCCTATCTAAGTTTACCACGGTCTGAAAAATAACATTAGATAATTATTTATCGAGACTTAGTTTTGATTTGTGTCTATTATCTTTTTTAAAATTGTCTTTACTTGAACAGCTGTCGCGCTTATACCCAACATAGTCAATCCAACTTGAATTAAGTAACTAATTCGACTGCTTTCTTTCAATATATTTGAAAATCTTTAAAATTAATGAAGATGTATATTAGTCACATTTCGTAATTTTTTAATTATTTTAATAAATACAGACTCTATGGCTTCATTGTGCATCATCGCGCAATTTCGGATCTTCTCATACGAGTAATTCTCATATACAGCTTTACTAGTAAAGTAGTTTGGATTCACAGTTGCTTTTTGAACTCGATGTCTACGGTTTTGATAACAAATAATGAGCATATGTGTATTTAGTATAAATGATGTGATTACAATATTTATTAGTGCATGCGAGAATGCTGACTCATAAACATGTCTTGCATAATATTATGATATTTACCCACAGACTGCAAATAATCCACTGCCATGATGAATTATTAACATGTATAACCAGTCTGCACCAATTATGGTGAAAACAATAATAGCTGCTCCACAAAATAATTGCAAGTATATATAGAAAAAATAGTCATCATTGTTAAAAAATATGTAATTAACTCTAAGTAGTTGTTGGCGTGTTCGAGTCCCGTTTATTGGATGGACAATATCCAGACTGGGGGAAATTAGTGGAACCAACAAGAACAATCCCATAAAAGATACTAAAGTGTCTGAAAATTAGTACAATCGATTATTTACACGTAAATAATTCTACGTGTATGTCAGGGGGGAGCGTTTGTGTTAAAAATTAGAAATATTGAAAATCATGATGAGAATTATGGTACCATTACTTACTGTGGTAAAATTGCGCCATCCTGTTGCCTTGCATGACGACCTCCTCCAGAACGTACAGTTCGTCGTTTAATTGCAGCTCCTGCCATTGTTTTGCCACAAGTCGGAACAATTTGTTAAACTAGAAAGAGTATAAGTTTTTGTGCCTCTTATATGATTGAGGATTTCTTCACATAAAAAGAAATTAGCGCACACTTCGCCTGTTGAAATGCATATTTAATATTTTAACAGCGCTGACGGAAGATGCAATAAAATGTGGTAGACATTCGATGACTCCATCCATGTCCTTGTTACGTAACGACGCAAATAACTCTACTGTCTATCGATTGCAAGTCCCAATTATTTAATGACATTATTTGATTATTAGCTTTATTACGTAGCATTCACACAATCCAGTTTCCTCATTTTATCCTTGCTACTTTTTTATATAACGATTGTTGTGTTTTTCTTACCGTTGGGATAGTGATGCTTGCGATACTAGTCATCACTGTTATTACAATAATATTTCTAGTGCTATTTTTATGACGTGGATCTTGCCCTAAAAGTTGAATGTATCGTTCGAGTTTATTATAGTAAGGCACGTGAAATATTTGGGGATTCCCAGTTTTCTGAAACACTGAATACTCCAGTTATATTAAATATCATATAAAAAATACACAAAACATTCGAAATATAATATTATTTATAATATGTAACAGGTAAAAAATTTTTCTGTTTGGTTTCGAGTTTTTCAGTTACATTCGTAAAAATATAGATCAGTATAAGTATCCGCAGTGTAATCGTTAGTTTAACAAGAAACAAATATTTCTGTTTTAGTGTAAATCTCTTTTCCTTACTAGCTATAGCTTTGGGTTTCAAACGTCGGTGATATTATCTCGTGCAGTCGCTTTGAGCGAAATCGCTTATACCAAGTATCGTACGGTATATGAGTTCGCTTCTCAGAATTGTAGAGATCAATATGATACGTACGTATATAATTTTACACGACATTCGATATTGTTAGATACCTGCTATTTTTCCACTAAGTATTAATGTGAATTTTTTCGATTTGTTGACGCGCAAATATGAACTGTGGTATCATTTCAAATCTGCGACATCATAGTTGGAAAGAAATTATGATTTCCGAGATTAAACCGCAGCCTGTCAAAACGTTCTGCAGTACATGCAATACCTGTCATTATAATTAGTCTGTTAAATATTGATATCGTTTCGTACGGCATTCTAGCATAAATATTAATTGCAAGTGTCGAGAGATTTTTCGAAACAGTGACATTGATCTTGAAAGGCATTGTTCTTTTTATGAATAGTGTAGTCTAGTTGTAATACTTCCTCCGACATTCGATTGAAGATTCTCTACCGACAAGCTTATCACTGTTCACAACACCCGAACATTGTAACAATAGGACTGTGTTATCTTTATACTATCACCAATTTCATGTACGTAAAGTCGTATAATTATGCTTGAAGTAATGTAGGAAGTGAATTCTGTGAAATAATACGGAATGTGTGTTAATCAGGTATGATTTATATGCTAAAATATTAACACTGTATCTAAATGGTGTTTTTATATCTTTATTCGCCAGTTATCCAATATGTCCAGTATTACATGTCAGCTATCTGTTATATTAGTTGTACGCTTGGTGAAACGTTCTACTAGTAATGCAGGTTCAATCTTTCAGAGACATCAACATTGTAATGTAGGACATGCACGTTTTGAAGGTCTGAAGATTAAAATAAATCGTAAATAAAAGATAGTATAGCATATGTAAATCTAGTGGTATGCAAAAGTTCTCATCAAGTAGGTTTTTCATCTTATATTGTAAAAGCCCTATTTGGTAGAATTTTACCTAATGTGTAATATGTAATAATAATAAAGAGCATAACAAATGAAAGGAAACAATTAAATTAATAATAATTGTCTTATGGTTATAGTACAGTTAATATTATGTAAGATTTTTTAAAAATATTATATGTCATGAAAAATCAGAAATTTTTGTGCACCACTGTACATACATATAATAGTGATAGACTGATACATACTATTCCGAAGTTTTCTATATTCATTTCGTAAAATCCACCAGCCGTCAGTGAGCAAACTCTTTTGCATCTTGTTTGCATCACGTACACTACTTTTTGAATTTGCACGGGTGTCCTGTACCATGTGGAGTTGTAACTATTTCGATACGAGTAATTCAGAGATTTAAAATAGCAGTTATTGTACACATTTTTTGGGAAAGAGTTATTGGCGGGAAAAAAATTTTATTTAAATGGAACGCAGTTATCGATAAATCTCGAAGGAATTTTTCAGAAAATGATTAAAATTAATCAATATTTGATTGTTTTGATTACGGATAATCATTATGAATTATTATACATTTTTTGTCTACCAGTGACTATTATCAGTGATGAAAATTTAATTTTGGTTACCAGTAACCTATTTGTTTATATTATTGGCGGAATTTTTTTTGTTAGCAGTGAGTATTATCGATGGCACGGATTTTATTTTGTTTACTGATATCACTATTGATGCTGAAAATCTTCTTTGGTTGCCGCTAACCAATATCGACAAAAAAAATTTGTTTGATTACATGGTTACATTCGTCTACTTTTAATTGTTACTAATATTACTTGTAATTAGTATTTATTGATTACATAGAAAAGCTTAATTGTGAAACTTATACATTTTTTTAAACAATAAGAAAATATAAGTATAAGGTATGATACAAAAACTAAGGTAAAAGATATTGTAGTACAATATTAATAATAATAAACTGTTAATAAAAATATTGCACTACAATATTTTTTATTCTATTTTTTACTTTATATATTTTCATAGCTTCTTTTTGCTTAATAAAATACGTGTATAATTTCTATAATCGATTTTATTAAGTTTTAAATGAATATCTTACATTTATATGTAATGTTAATGATATTTGACAACAACCCAATGTAATCAGAAACTATTTTTGCCATCGATAATAGTTATTCGTGACTAAAACAAAATTCTCGCCATCGATAATAATTGCCGATATTCAGAAAAATTTTTATCATTTGTGATGATTATTCGTAATCAAATTTTTTTAATTAAAGGTATTAAATCTTATACCACAACCTTTAAAATTTGTTCCCTAACAATTATGATTTGGAGTAATTAATTTTATTGGAATCTATGACTAATGTAGTCTATATGAATACTTTCTTAACACATACATATTATTTGCTAAATTAGAGCAATGATCTAGGAGAACTTGGCCAGGTAAGCTGAGTATAAATAAATGAAATTGACTAGCCCCACAAAATACAGCACTTCGCATTGCTTCCTCCGGTCTATCTAAGTTCACCACTATCTGAAATATGAAGTAAAACAATTGTTTACATAAAATTATTTTCAATTTGTATTTGTTATCATTTTCAAGATTATACTTTACTTGGACAGCTGTCACGCTTATCCCCAACATATTCAATCCAACCTGAACTAAGTAGCTACCTTGACTGCTTCCGTTCAATATATTGTAAAATCTTTAAAATTAATGAAAATGTATATTAGTCATATTTCGAAATTTTTTAATTACTTTATTGTTTTCTATTATGCTTTATCGTCAATTAATAAATACATACAGTATGGCTTCACTGTGCATCATCGCGCAATTCCGGATCTTCTCATACGTGTATTTCTCAGAAACACCTGTGCCAGTAGAGTTCTTTGGATTCACAGTTGCTTTTTGAACTCGATGTCTACGATTTTGATAACAAATAATGAGCATGTCTGTATTTAGTATAAATGATGTGATTACAATATTTACAAATGGCGACTAATAACCAAGTTTTGCATAATATTATGATATTTACCCACAGACTGCAAATAATCCACTACCATGGTGAATTATTAGCATGTATAACCAGTCTGCACTAATTATGGTGAACACAACAACAGCTGCTGCACAAAATAATTGAAAGTATATATAGAAGAAATAGTCATCATTGTTAAAAAATATGTAATTAACTCTAAGTAGTTGTTGGCGTGTTCGAGTCCCGTTTATTGGATGGACAATATCCAGAGTGGGGGAAATTAGTGGCACCAACAAGAACAATCCCATAAAACATACTAAAGTGTCTGAAAATTAGTACAATCGATTATTTACGCGTAAATAATTTTACGTGTATGTCAGGGGGGACCGTTTGTGTTAAAAATTAGAAATATTGGAAATCATGATGAGAATTATGGTACCATTACTTACTGTGGTAAAATTGCGCCATCCTGTTGCCTTGCATGACGACCTCCTCCAGAACGTACAGTTCGCCGTTTAATTGCAGCTCCTGCCATTGTTTTGCCACAAGTCGGAACAATTTGTTAAACTAGAAAGAGGATAAGTTTTTATACCTCTTATATGATTGAGGATTTCTTCATATAAAAAGAAATTAGCGCACACTTCGCCTGTTGAAATGCATATTTAATATTTTAACAGCGCTGATGGAAGATGCAATAAAATGTGGTAGACATTCGATGACTCCATCCATGTCCTTGTTACGCAACGACGCAAATAACTCTACTGTCTATCGATTGCAAGTCCCAATTATTTAATGACATTATTTGATTATTAGCTTTATTACGTAGCATTCACACAATCCAGTTTCCTCATTTTATCCTTGCTACTTTTCTATATAACGATTGTTGTGTTTTTCTTACCGTTGGGATAGTGATGCTTGCGATACTAGTCATCACTGTTAATACAATAATATTTCTAGTGCTATTTTTATGACGTGGATCTTGCCCTAAAAATTGGATGTATCGTTCGAGTTTATTATAGTAAGGCACGTGAAATATTTGGGGATTCCCAGTTTTCTGAAACACTGAATACTCCAGTTATATTAAATATCATATGCAAAATACATAAAACATTCGAAATATAACATTATTTAGAATATGTAACAGGTAAAAAATTTTTCTGTTTGGTTTCGAGTTTTTCAGTTACATTCGTAAAATTTAGATCTGCATAAATATCCGCAGTGTAATCGTTAGTTTAAAAAGAAACAAATATTTCAGTTTTAGTGTAAATCTCTTTTCCTTACTAGCTATAGCTTTGAGTTTCAATCGTCGGTGATCTTAACTCGTGCAATCGCTTTGAGCGAAATCGCTTATACCAAGTATCGTATGGTGTATGAGTTCGCTTCTCAGAATCGTAGAGATCAATATGTTACGTACGTATATAATTTTACACGACATTCGATATTGTTAGATACCTGCTATTTTTCCACTAAGTATTAATGTGAATTTTTTCGATTTGTTGACGCGCAAATATGAACTATGGTATCATTTCAAATCTGCGATCAATCATAGTTGGAAAGAAATTATGATTTCCGAGATTAAACCGCAGCCTGTCAAAACGTTCTGCAGTACATGCAACACCTGTCATTATAGTTAGTCTCTTAAATATTGATATCGTTTCGTACGACATTCTAGCATAAATATTAATTGCAAGTGTCGAGAGATTTTTCGAAACAGTGACATTGATCTTGAAAGGCATTGTTCTTTTTATGAATAGTGTAGTCAAGTTGTAATACTTCCTCCGACATTCGATTGAAGATTCTCTACCGACAAGCTTATCACTGTTCACAATACCCGAACATTGTAACAATAGGACTGTGTTATCTTTATACTATCACCAATTTCATGTGCCTAAAGTCGTATAATTATGCTTGAAGTAATGTAGGAAGTGAATTCTGTGAAATAATACGGAATGTGTGTTAATCAGGTATGATTTATATGCTAAAATATTAACACTGTATATAAATGGTGTTTTTATATCTTTATTCGCCAGTCATCCAATATATTCAGTATTACATGTCAGCTATCTGTTATATTAGTTGTACGCTTGGTGAAACGTTCTACTAGTAATGCAGGTTCGATCTTTCAGAGACGTCAACATTGTAATGTAGGACATGCACGTTTTGAAGGTCTGAAGATTAAAATATTCGTAAATAAAAGATAGTATAGTGCGAAGTAGCCGACTACGGTATCATTTTTAAATTTGCGACATTGTTTTTGATACGAAAATGATGGCATTCCGGAGTTATAATTCAGTGTTAGCATACCAACTAAATATTGATTATAAGTGGAAATTCTTCATAGCGCTGACTTTTTGAAAATATTTCTTTTTGTGCACAGTACATTCGAGTTTGAACACTTCCACCGCTTTTCAATTAAGGATCCTTCACCGACAAGTTTATCATTGTTTGCAACACGCGAATATTGTAACAACAGCACTGTGTTATCTTTGTACTTGTACCAATTTTATCTGCCTAAAATTGTATAAGTATTCTTGAAGTAGTGTCGACAAAATTCAATGAAATGGTAGCGAATGTGTTATTTAGGTACGAATTATGTACTAAAATATTAACACGGTATCTGAAGTGTGTGGTTTTATATATTTATTCGTTTGAGTAATCCGATATATCCAGTATTACATATCAATTATCTGTCATATCATTTGTATATTTGGTAAAACTTTATATAATGTACAGTGAATGTATGAACGATTACATTTGATAGGTAGTGCTAATTCAATTTTTCAGTGACATCATCATTGTAATATAGGACATGCACGTTTTGAAGGTCTGAAAATTAAAATATTCGTAATTCGTAGATAATACATATAATATACGTATATACAGGGTGTTTGGCTGCTGGTGTAAAAAATTTAAGGCGTGATTCTTGAAGCTAAGATAAGATGGAAATCAAGAATAAAAAAATTGGGGTTTCTGATCCGTTTTCAATTATTGTCAATTAAAAATTGCTCGAAATATCTCTGTACGCGAGCAACCACCCTTACACGAACGAAAGTAGGTCAAGCTAAGCAGCGGGGTGCACGCGATCCTCAAATCGAACGATATATGGGCAGCAGCTTCTCTCGCACAAGCCGTAGAGAAGAAGATAATGACATTCGAAGACGTAAATCATCTTGCGCAACGTTTTCTAAGAAAAATCGTAGATTACACATTATACTTGCCAACTTATTAAAATATAGGGATATTTCGTGCAATTTTTAATTGACAATAACAAAAAAAAAAACAAATCAGAAAACGTAATTTTCTTATTCTTGATCTTCACCTTATTTTCGCTTCAAGAATCACCTCTTAAATTTTTTTACACCTGTAGCCGAACACTCTATATAGTAGTATGTAGAAGTTTTCAGATGTGCCTTTCATATTATATTGTAAAAGTGGTATTTAATAGAATTTTAATTGATATTGAATATAAGAACGTAACAAGTAGAAAGAGACAGTATGAAAAATGATACTTGCTTTATGGCTATACTATAGTATGTACTTTGAAATGTTCTTTAAAACATTGTTTCTGCGATATGTAATGAAAAATCAGAAATTTTTATACATCACTGTACACACATATGAATAATAGTGTTAGATTGATACATACTGTTCCAAAGTTTTCTATATTCATTTCATACAATCCACCTGCCGTCAATGAACAAAACTTTCCGCACCTTATTTGCATCACGTATATTACGTTTTGAATCTCAACGGGTGCCTTGTACCATTTGGAGCTGTAACTATTTTGATACGAGAATTTAATTCTATTCGAGTCTGTGATTGATATATATAGCTTATATGAATATTTTCTAAACACATACATATTATTTGCTAAATCAGAACAATGATCCAGAAGCACCTGACCAGGTAAACTAAGTAGAAACAAATGAAATTGACAAGCCACACAAAATACTGCACTCCGTATTGCTTCTTCTGGTTTGTCTAAGTTTATCACCGTCTGAAGAATAATATAAACAGTTATTTGCCTGAAAATATTTTTAATTCATGCTTGTTATCATTTTAAAGATTGTTTTTACTTGAACAGCTGTCGCGCTTATCCCCAACATATTCAATCCAACCTGAATTAAGTAACTACCTTGACTGCTTTCTTTCAATATATTTGAAAATCTTTAAAATTAATAAAGATGTATATTCGTAATTTTTTCATTATTTAAATAAATACAGACCGTATGGCTTCACTGTGCATTATCGCGCAATTCCGAATCTTTCCATACATGTAATTCTCAGAAACAGATTCACCAGTAAAGTTGTTTGGATTCACAGTTACTTTTTGAACTTGATGTCTACGGTTTTGATAACAAATAATGAGCATGTTTATACTTAGTGTAGCTGTAGATTACAATATTCACTAGTGCGTGAAAGAATTGCGTCTAATAACCGTGTCTTGCATAACATTATCACATTTACCCACAAACCGCAAATAATCCACTACTGTGATGAATTATTAACATATATAACCAGTCTGCAGCTATTATGGTGAACACTATAACGACAGAGCTCCAAAATAATTGTAAATATACGTAAAAGAAATAGTCGTCATTGTTAAAAAATATGTAATTAACTCTTAGTAGCTGTTGGCGAGTTCGAGTTTCGTTTATCGGATGGACAATATCCAGAATAGGGGAAATTAGTGGCACCAGCAAGAACAATACCATAAAAGATACTAAAGTGTCTGAAAGTTAGTACAATTGATTGTTTACATATAAATAATTTTATGTGTATGTTAGGAAGGACCGTTTTGGTTAAACAATAAAAATATTAGAAATCATGGTGAGAATTAGGATATCTTTACTTACTGCGATAAAGGTGCGCCATCCTGTTGCCTTGTTTGACGACTTCCTCCAGAAATTGCAATTCGCCATTTATTTTCAGTTCTACCCATTGTTTTGCCACAAGTTGGAACAATTTGTTAAACTAGAAAGAGGATAAGTTTTTATGCCTCTTATATGATTGAGGATTTCTTCACATAAAAAGAAATTAGCGCACACTTCGCCTGTTGAAATGCATATTTAATATTTTAACAGCGCTGACGGAAGATGTGACAAAATGTGGCAAACACTCGATGACTCCATCCATGTCCTTGTTACGCAACGACGCAAATAACTCTATAGTCTATTAATTGCAAACCCCAATTGTTTAATGACATTACCTGATTATTAGCTTTATTACGTAGCATTCACACAATCTAATTTCCTCATTTTATCCTTGCTACTTTTCTATATAACGATTGTTGTGTTTTTCTTACCGTTGGGATAGTGATGCTTGCGATACTGGTCACCACTATTATTACAATAATATTTCTAGTGCCACTTTTATGACGCGGATCTTGCCCCAAAAGTTGGATATATCGCTCGAGTTTGCTGTAGTAAGGCACTTGAAATATTTCGAGGCCTCCGGTTATCTGACGCACTAAATACTCCAAGTTCAAATTAATTACCCAATGAAATTATATTAAATACCGTAGAAGTAACATCAACATAACATTAATATCACTAGACTTGCGGTTTTTTATGCATTTATAGGATTTATAGGATTTCGAGGTAAAGAAACGCAAAGAATGTATATGATATGCAAAAATATATAAAATATTCAAAAATGTATAAAATATTCTCCATAGAATGTTATAGGTGGAACCATTTTCTGCCCGAGTATAATTTTTTAAATTATATTCCTACAAATATAGGTTTGCATAAATATCCACAGGTTTATCGTTAGTTTAAAAAGGACTAATTATTTTGATATGGTGTAAATCTCTTTCCCTTACTGGTTGTTGCTTCAGGTTTCAAACGTCGCTTTAGGAGAAATCGCATGTATAAGAAGTGCCGTATGAAGTATGATTCCCTTCTTGTAGAAATCAATATGCTTCATATGTAGTTATGCTGGGCATTCGTTGTTGCTGGAAATGTATAATTTTCGTCATTAAATATTATAGTAAATCGATTTGTTGCCAAATAGCACACTACGGCATCATTTTTAAATTTGTGATATCATCTTTGACATGATAATGATGGTTTCCCGAGGTTCCCGTAACACATGTTACATCACTCTGCAGGATGTGCATGGCACATCTGTTATTACAATTAATCATGGAACACCAGGTAAATATCGATTGTGACTGCCAACAGATCCTTCATAGTGCTGACTGCTTGGAAACATTTCTTTTTGTACACAGTGTATCCTAGTTGTAATACTTCCTCTGATTTTCAATTGAAGATTCTCAGTGAAAAGTTTATCACTGTGCGCAACACATGAATATCGTAACAATAGAACTGGCATTTATTCCAACTTCTTAAGATTGTAAAATTATTTTTGAAGGAAATATAAAGAAGATCCAGTGAAATAATAGTGAAATATTTGATAAAAGTTTCGATTTATATACTAAAGTATTAACACTGTATGTGAAGTGTGTGGTTTTATATCATTATTTGCAGATTCATTGAAATCATTCGATATATTCAATATTCCATATCGGCTGTTTATTTTTATACCAGATAAAACTGTATAGAACATATCGTAGATATGATTACACTCGACAGGTAATGCGAATTCAATCTTCCACTGATATCAGCGTTGTAATATAGTACATGCACGGTTTGATGGTCTGAAGATTAAAATATTCGTAAATAGTAGACAATATAATATACGGTAATAAATATTTTGGTTAGGACGTTTCCAGCCAGGTGCTTCACTTTATATTGTAAAAACGATATTCAACAGAATCTATGCAATATTGAATATGACAGCATAACAAAGAAAAAAATACAGTAGCACAAATCATAATTTGTTTACGCGCATAGAGTAGTATGTACTTTGTAATATTCTTCAAAATATCGCTTTTACAATATGAAATGAAAAATTAGAAATTTTTGTGCACTTCTGTAGTTACATATAATAGTGCTAAACTGATACATACTATACCAAAGTTTTCTATATTCTTTAGTTCGTTAGGTAAATGTGTATATATACATACATTGTACTTTCTGGCGATATTTAAAAAGATGCAATACAGTAATTTTTGGGAAGGTACATAGTATTACTTGCGAATTAAAGTACATCGACTAATCATCGTGATTTATTAACTTTATTTGTATATTCGACATAATGACAAACTATTATATCGGTTATTGCACTATCTTCATGCTTACTCAGTCCAAGTATAAAATGCAACGGATATAGGTAACAGTGAACTTCATCCTTTCAATGACAACATCATCGTAATGTACGATATGCAGGTTTTGAAGGTCTTACAATGAAAACGATTGTAAATAATGGTTGATATAATACAACAATTACAATCGATTTATGCTGTGTTACATACAGTTCCAAAGTTCTCGATATTCATTTGGTACAATCCACACGCAGTTAATGTACATGGGCTTCTAGTTCTTATTTGCATCATGTAAAGCATTTTTTGAGTTTTTACTGGTACTCCATACCATGTAGAACCGTATCTGTTTCGATGTCAGTAAAACATTACATTCTATGATTAATAAGATTACAGTAGAATCTTGATTATCCGATCTAATTATGATATAAGCTGTTCGGGTAATCGAATAGCTTTGGGTTAGCTTGCACATAAGAAAACATCATTTACTTTGAACTATTTTATAAATAGTAATATCAATTAGGAACAAAAATTTTTGAATAAAACTGTAACAATGCTTTAATTTCTATTCTAATTTCTCAATCTTTCATATATATACGGACCCACCAACAAATTTTCATTAATCTGTGATCTGATAATCGAGGTTCTGTCGCAGTTACGTTTTGAAAGCACTGAACACGTACAATTGTTGCGTTAGTTCGGTGCAATGATCAACTAGTATCTGTCCAGGTAAACTGAGCATAAATAAATGAAACTGATTAGCACCGCACAGTACAGCGCTTTTAATTGATATTCCCGGTCTATCTAAATTAATGACTGTCTGCAAATATAAAATAATTGATCAGGTTAATGACTTTTCAAATTTTGATAGATTTTCACTGTATGAGTAACTTTACTTGAACGGCAGTTGTGGTTATACCAATCATGGTTAGTCCAATTTGAATCATATAGCTAAGTCGATTGTTTTCATCTAATATATCATAAAAGCTAAAAATGCAACGAGCAAAAATGATTAATCGCGTTTAATAACAATTTGATAATTCAGTGTAATTTATCGTTATTTGATAAATACAAACTCTATGGCTTTAGTGTGCATGATCACGCAATTTCTGATCTGTTTGTATGCGTAACGTTCCGACATAGTTTCATTAGTCAATGAATCAAAGTGCCTTGTCTTTTTCTGGATTTGATGCCTGGATATATAACAGGAATTAGAAGAAATTATCATAGTATCTATTGGTACATACAGTGGTTAACGAAAGTATATATATTGTTTCATGTATACATCTATTATATATGTTGTATAAAATGTTTTGAAATTTGATTGACACTAATGCGACACATTTGTCATTATTGTATTAGTAAAGTTTGACACCACTCTAAAATTATATATAAATGTATATAAACGTATGTAAATGCATATAAAAGCTGTAAGACATTTACTACAAACATTGAAGTAAAAGATTAATAATTGTATGCTTAAGTACTTCCGTAACCCACTGTAATAAACATCCGAAGAATATATAATCTGTATTTTTATAATTATGTTGCAACGTATTAAAAATGTGCAAATATTTTTAAACGGTAGTGTATATACATAATTATATGTAATACAGTTGTATTGAGTAAATCATATTCACCCACATACTATAAATAGTCCACTATTATGGTGAACTATAAGCATCAATAATGAATCTACGGTAACTATGCTTATCGAAACTACTACTGACACCCAAGATAACTGCAAGTACACGTAAAAAAAATAGTTATGACTGTCAAAAAACACGTAATTAACATTAAGTAGTTGTTGTCGTGGTCGAGTTTCATTTAGTGGAAGAAGGATATCCATCATAGGAGAAATCAGTGGAACGAATAAAAAGAGTACCATAAATGTCAGTAAAGTATCTGGAAAGATTAGAATTGATTATTTAAGTGCGAAATATTAAGTAGTAGGAATCCGTTTTTAAGTCTACTAGAAGTACGATTAAAAAATTGAGACACGATAACTTACTTCGATACAATTTTGCCATTTTGCTGCCTCGTATAGTGACTTCTTCCAGGATGTACAAATCGTGGCTTAATTTCAGTTGCTCCCATTCTTTCGTTATGGAATCAAACAATTTTCTAAACTAGAACATAACAAGTGTTGTCATAACTTTATAACATGCTTTTGTCCGAAAAGATTATTCAATGGAAATAAATTCGCGTACATTTTTTCTGTTGAGATAGACATTCATTATTTTAACGAAACTGGTCACAATTGCAGCTATATGCGGCAAACACTCGAGCATCACGTCCATATTCTTGGTGTATAATGATTCGTATAGAGCGATTAACTAATGAATTATAAGTTCCAGTTGTTTAATGACATTACCTGACTATTTAATTTATTACGCAGAATTCAATCAATTCCCTCATTTTAACTATAGTATTATTTCTATAACATGTACCTACGATATGGTTACCTTACCATTGGAATAAACACACTTGTCATACTAATCACCATTATAATTACAATCATGAATCCATTTTTTTGGTGTGGATCTAGGCCCACAAATCTCAAATACTTCTTGATCATGTTATAATAAGGAATGTCATATATATTGGGGTACTTTTCCCCTCTTTCCTGAAATACTAAATATTTCGAAAATTAAATTAAATTTTATTAATTAAATAATCGATACAGAATATATAAAAAAATATAATTCAGATATCGTCAATACTATTAGCAAACGAAACGTTAGATATTTTGATCACTGTATAATATAAGTATATTGCGTCCCTTCCTCTTACCGTCCATATTTCCAAATTTCTGAAACAACGACTTTTAAAGAAACGCAACGCACGGAACCACAAACTCAATAAAACTGACATGCCGTGCCGAATGCATGAAGCGATTCTTTATAGATCGAAAGTATAAAGTGGTAGTAAAATGATTCGGTAAAGTGTAGAGAAACTTAATGATATTATTTTCATATTATTTCGTTTATTGTATCAAGGCAAAACTGTTTGATTACTCATGTTATTGTATTAGCTGTTTAGGCAGTAGTTAAATATGCACATACCTATAAGAAAATGACGTAATCGTTCTTTTAAGAGACTGCCGATTTCAGTTAGGATTCACGTCATAAAATATCAATCATCTCTTTTTAAGATTGGTCGATTCGGTGAAAGACAAGGAATTGGTTACCCCTGTTGTTGAAGAAAATAAATAGCTCGAAGATAAATGTAGACATATAGATAGAGGAGAGATTACGAATATGAGATAGGGTAGAAATATAAAAAAACAGAGTTGTACTCTGTACACAGTACTTACAGTTACGGTTACAGTCTGACAGTTTTGACAATGCCAATCAATATCAATTTTGTACATCACACGTTATGACGACTAGAACAATCTTTCATAGCAACCATTTCTGATGGTCACTGTTCTTTTGTTCAATGAACATTTTTCATTTCTGCCGCAGTAAGTAGTAGTCGAGGCGTCCTTGTTGAAGTGAAATTCACGTTGGTTTATTTTGTGATTTTTGAAACAAAACAAAAAAGAAATGTTATACTATGATAATCGAGTTCTAGTTCATCAATGAAGATGTGAAGTGTTTATGCTTTTGATTATGACATAATAAGAAAAAACTAAGTAACGAATTGACAGAAGTATAAGAAATACTTTGTTGGTATATGACCGTCTATATAGTATATGCAGTAAATAATCAAATGGATGTGAATGTTTCCTTTCAAAGCCACGAACAAAATTAGATGAAGAAAAGAAAAATTTGGGAGATAATTATTTCGAAGAAATGTATGACATAAGCTATTAAAGCTGCTTAACTAAAGAAATTTGTCTACCTTAGAACGTGTGACCATCTACTGTAGCCCACATGTCTAGCCTGTATGTGTTCCAATGTTAATAAAGATATTACTGCTGAGAATGTACGTAGCTCGCACAGAATTAGCAAAGAACTTGCATTCTCTAGTAAAAGAAAAAGAGAATTGTAGTAGATTGTTATAGTTGAACAATGGTAAACCTCGTTACACACGGTACAAAATATAAATCTTTTATGTGACAATATACAAAGAATTCAGTAGAATGGGATACTACTAATCATTTCCGTAATGTTGACAGACATAAGATTCGATTAAGAACAAAAACAATGTATAAAACATGTTGTTTCATAATCTTATTTGCATTTTCGGCAAAATCATTTCATGCAATAGGTAAATAATCATATCAGTTACTTGTTGTGCAAGATGCGAATATTATAATTTTGACTAAAATTATTGTCGCTTTATTCTACTCCTTATTTTATAACACGGAGATAAAAAGATGTCTTTCGACACGAAATCGAACATCTTGTTAAACTACAATAGATAAAATAGCATGTTCTTCCAATATCTTATTGTTACCCGAAATCTTGTTTGTATAGTATATAATTGACGTACTTTCTTTCTATACATATGTGTATTCAATAATTTTACGATACTGGACATACAAGCACCTACATTCGGTAAACATTCAAGCACGGCGTCCATATGGTTGGTACAAATACCCGCATATATTTCTAATAAATAACGATTCGAATTCCGACTTTTTATCAATCTTACCTGATTATTTACTTTATTACGTGTAATTCTGTCTTCAGTTTCTTTCTCTTATCTATAATAAGCTTTTAAAAAATATTCTTCTCCTTACCGTTAGCAGAAGTATACTTGTGATACCAATCATCACTACAATTACGTCAGTATTTCCGGAATCCTTGTTTCTGACACGTGTGTAGTCCCACTAATTGTAAGTACTTCTTGAGTACTTTGTAATATTAGATTTCGAACATATCGGAATACCGTTTTCCGTTTCCCTAAAATACTAAATATATTACTTTTGTGGGCCATTTTAAATATTTTAATCGCGATGTAAATATTATTTCGTTGCATGTTTGTTCTATCTTTTATTGTACCTTTGCCTTACTGTCCATGAAACCAGGTTTTCAAAATACCGTCGTGGTAATTAGTGAACCCATATACAGGCATAACTCTGTTTGTAACATTCGTAAAGAATATAAATGTACCTATTCATTTTCAGAATTCGAGGACAAGATGGTGAAAGCAGTTCTACTAAGTATTGGAAGTATTACATGAAGTGTGAAATTGCGATCATTAAATATGGCTGTGAATCATTTTGTTTATTGTACAGGTATGTATTATTTTTCAAATACTGTATAGTAGGTAAAAAAATGACACATACGCCATTGTGAAACGATGTTATGTACGTGATGCAAAAAAGAAAAAAGTAATTAATACCCGCTTGATTAACATAGTATTTGTATCATTTCTGTTTACCTTGATGATGTTAATTAATCTGTATACATGCACATATTGTACTTTCTGGTAATATTTAAAAATATCCTGTACAGTAATTCTTGGGAAGGTTTACAGAATCACTTGCGAATTAAAGTATATCGACTAATCATCGTGATTTATTAACTTTATTTGTACGTTCGATATAATGACAAACTATTATATCGGTTATTGCACCATCTTCATGCTTACTCAGTCCCAGTATAAAATGCAATGGACATACGTAACAGTGAACTTTATCCTTGCAAGGACATTATCATCGTAATGTACGACATGCAGGTTTTGAAGGTCTTAAAATGAAAACGATTATGAGTAACGCTTGATATAGTTCAACAATTACAAACGACTTATGTTGTGTTACATACAGTTCCAAAGTTCTCTATATTCATTTGGTACAATCCACACGCACTTAATGTGCATGGCCTTCTAGTCCTGATTTGCATCATGTAAAGCATTCTTTGAACTCGTACTGGGGCCCCATACCATGAAAAATCGTATCTGTATCGATTTCAGGAAAACAATACATTCTATGATTAATAAGATTACAGCAGAATCTTGATTATCCAATGTAATCATGATATACGCTGTTCGGGTAATCGAATAATTTTGCTTGCACGTAAGAAAACATCATTTACTTTGAACTACTTTATAAATACTAATGAGATAGGAACAAAAATTTTATATAAAAATATAGCAATTTTCATCAGTTCTTATTTCTATTTTTCAATCTTTCATATACGGAACCACTAACAAATTTTCATTAATCTGTGATCTAATAATCGAGTTCCTACCGCAGTTACTTTGTGAAGTCACTAAATACGTACAATTGTTTCCTTAATTCGGTGCAATGATCAACAAGTATTTGTCCAGGTAAACTGAGCATAAATAGATGAAACTGATTAGCACCACACAGCACAGCGCTTCTAATTGATTCTCCTGGTCTATCTAAATTAATGACTGTCTGTAAATATAAAACAATTGATCAGGCCAAAAGTTTTTCAAGTTTTGGTAAATTTTCACGGTATGAATATATTTACTTGCACGGCGGTCGTGGTTATTCCAATCATATTTAGTCCAATTTGAATCATATAGCTACGTCGATTGTTTTCATCTAATATATCATAAAAACTAAAAATACAACGAGCAAAAATGATTAATCGCGTTTAATAATAATTTTATCATTTAGTGTACTTTATAATACAAACTCTATGGCTTTATTGTGCATGATTACGCAATTTCTGATCTGTTTGTATGTGTAACGATCCGACATAGCTTCATTAGTGAATGAATTTAAGTGCCTTGCTTTTTTCTGGATTTCGTGCCTAGATACATGACAGGAATGAAAAGAAATTATCCTAATGCCTATTGGTACATACAGTGGTTGACGAAAGCATGTTTGTTGTTTCATGTATACATCTATTACATATGTTGCATAAAACGTTTTGAAATTTTATTGACACTAATGTGACACATGTGTCATTATTGTATTATCAAATTTTGAAACCAATCTTGAAATGTATATAAACGTATGTAAATGCATATAAAAACTACAAGACATTTACTACAAGCGTAGAAGTAAAAGACTATTATTTCGTGCTCAAGTACTTTCGTGACCCACTGTAATAAACATCCGAAAAACTGGAATACCTGTAATTTTATAATTATGTTGCAACGTATTAAAAATGTGCAAATATTTTTAAACGGTAGTGTATATACATAATTATATGTAATATAAATGTATTGAGTAAATCATATTCACCCACATACTATAAATAGTCCACTATTATGGTGAACTATAAGCATCAATAAAGAATCTACGGTAACTATGCTTATCGAAACTACCACTGACACCCAAGATAACTGTAAGTACACGTAAAAAAAATAGTTATGGCTGTCAAAAAACACGTAATCAACATTAAGTATTTGTTGTCGTGGTCGGGTTTCGTTTAGTGGAAGAACGATATCCAACATAGGAGGAATCAGTGGCACGAGTAAGAAAAGTGCCATACATATCAGTAAAGTATCTGAAAAGATTGGAATTCATTATTTATTTGCGAAATGTTAAGTAGTACAAAACTGTTTTTACTTGTGTTAGAAGTACTCCGATTAAAAAATTAAGGCACGATAACTTACTTCGATACATTTTCGCCATTTTGCTGCCTCGTATGGTGACTTCTTCCAAAATGTACAAATCTTGTCTTAATTTCAACTGCTCCCACTCTTCCGTTATAGAATCGAACAATTTTTTAAACTAGAACATAACACTTGTTATCATAACTTTGTAACATGCTTTCGTCCAAAAAGATTGTTCGGTAGTATTAAATAGGCGTACATTTTCTCTGTTAAGATGAACATTCAATACTTTAATTAAACTGGTCAAAAGTGCTCCTAAATGCGGCAAACACTCTAGCACCATGTCCAGATTCTTGGTGTATATTGATCCGTACAATACGACAGACTAATGAATTATAAATTACAGTTGTTTAATGACATTACATAACTATATAATTTATTACGCAGAATTCAATCAATTTCCTAACTTTAACTATAGTACTATTTCTATAACATGTACCTATCATATGATTACCTTACCATTGGAATTAATCCGCTTGTCATACTAGTCACCATAATAATTACAATTATCAATCCATTTTTTTGGTGTGGATCTAGGCCCAAAAATCTCAAATACTTCTTGATCATGTTATAATAAGGAATGTCATATATGTTGAGGTACTGTTTCCCGGGTTGCTGAACTATTAAATATTTCGAAAATTAAATTAAATTTTTTGCATTAATTAGAATTGAATTAAATTATCGATACAGAATATATAAAAAAATATAATTCAGATATCGTTAATACTATTAATAAAGGAAACGTTAGATATTTTTATCACGGTGTAATATAAGTATATCGCGTCCCTTCCTCTTACCGTCCATATTTCCAAATTTCTGAAACAACGACTTTTAAAGACACGCAACGCACGGAACAACAAACTCAATAAAACTGACATGCCGTGCCGAATGCATGAAGCGATTCTTTATAGATCGAAAGTATCAAGTGGTAGTAAAATTATTCGGTAAAGTGTAGAGAAAATTAATGACATTATTTTCATATCATTTCGTTTATTGTATCAAGGCAAAACTGTTTGATTGCTCGTATTATTGTATTAGCTGTTTATGCAGTAGTTAAATATGCACATACCTATAAGAAAATGACGTAATCGTTCTTTTAAGAGACTGCCGATTTCAGTTAGGATTCACGTCATAAAATATCAATCATCTCTTTTTAAGATTGGTCGATTCGGTGAAAGACAAGGAATTGGTTACCTCTGTTGTTGAAGAAAATAGATACCTCGAAGATAAATGTAGACATATAGATAGAGGAGAGGTTACGAATATGAAATAGGGTAGAAATATAAAATAACAGAGTTGTACTCTGTACACAGTACTTATAGTTACGGTTACAGTCTGACAGTTTTGACAATGCCAATCAATATCAAATTTGTACATCACACGTTAGGACGACTAGAACAATGTTTCATAGCAACCATTTCTGATGGTCACTGTTCTTTTGTTCAATGAACATTTTTCATTTCTGCCGCAGTAAGTAGTAGTCGAGGCGTCCTTGTTGAAGTGAAATTCACGTTGGTTTATTTTGTGATTTTGAAACAAAACAAAAAAGAAATGTTCTACTATGATAATTGAGTTCTAGTTCATCAATGAAGATGTGAAGTGTTTATGCTTTTGATTATGACATAATAAGAAAAAACTAAGTAACGAATTGACAGAAGTATAAGAAATACTTTATTGGTATATGACCGTCTATATAGTATATGCAGTAAATAATCAAATGGATGTGAATGTTTCCTTTCAAAGCTACGAACATAATTAGATGAAGAAAAGAAAAATTTGAGAGATAATTATTTCGAAGAAAGGTATGACATAAGCTACTATAGCTGCTTAACTAAAGAAATTTGTCTACATTACAACGTGTGACCATCTACTGTAGCCCACATGTCTAGCCTGTATGTGTGCCAAAGTTAATAAAGATATTACTGCTGAGAATGTACGTAGTTCGCACAGAATTAGCAAAGAACTTACATTCTCTAGTAATAGAAAAAGAGAATCAGTAGGGACGCAAATTGTACTAGATTGCTATAGTTCAACAATGGTAAACCTTGCTACACGCGGTACAAAATATAAACCTTTCTGTGATAATATACAAATAATTCAGTGGAATGGGTTACTACTAATCATTTCCGTAAAATTCACAGACACAAGATTTGATTAAAAACAAAAACAATGTATAAAACATGTTTCATAATCTTATTTGCATTTTCGGCAAAATCATTTCAATCAATAGATAAATAATCATATCACTTACTTGTTGTGCTAGATGCGAATTTTATAATTTTGGCTAAAATTATTGTCGCTTTATTCTACTCTTTATTTTATAACACGAAGATAAAAAGAAGTATTTCGACACGAAATCGAACATCTTGTTAAAATACAGTAGGTAAAATAACATGTTCTTCCAATATTTTATTGTTACCCGAAATCTCTTTTGTATAGTATATAATTGACGTACTTTCTTTCTATACATACGTGTATTCAATAATTTAACGGTACTGAACATACAAGCACCTACATTCGGTAAACATTCAAGCACGGCGTCCACATGGTTCGTACAAATACCCGCATATATTTCTAATAACTAACGATTCGAATTCCGACTGTTTATCAATCTTACCTGATTATTTACTCTATTACGTGTAATTCTGTCTTCAGTTTCTTCTTCTTATTTATAATAAGCTTTTAAAAAATATTCTTCTCCTTACCGTTAGCAGAAGTAGAAGTAGAAGTAGAAGATGTTATGTACGTGATGCAAAAAAGAAAAAAGTAATTAATACTCGCTTGATTAACTTAGTACTTGTATCATTTCTGTTTACCTTGATGGTGTTAATTAATCTGTATACATGCACATATTGTACTTTCTGGCAATATTTAAAAATATCCTGTACAGTAATTCTTGGGAAGGTTTACAGTATCACTTGCGAATTAAAGTATATCGACTAATCATCGTGATTTATTAACTTTATTTGTACGTTCGATATAATGACAAACTATTATATCGGTTATTGCACCATCTTCATGCTTACTCAGTCCCAGTATAAAATGCAACGGACATACGTAACAGTGAATTTCATCCTTTCAACGACATTATCATCGTAATGTACGACATGCAGGTTTTGAAGGTCTTAGAATGAAAACGCTTATGAGTAACGGTTAATATAGTTCAACAATTACAACCGACTTATGTTGTGTTACATACAGTTCCAAAGTTCTCTATATTCATTTGGTACAATCCACACGCAGTTAATGTACATGGCCTTCTGGTCCTTATTTGCATCATGTAAAGCATTCTTTGAACTCGTACTGGGGCTGCATACCATGAAAAATCGTATCTGTGTCGATTTCGGGAAAACATTACATTCTATGATTAATAAAATTACAGTAGAATCTTGATTATCCGATCTAATCATGATATACGCTGTTCGGATAATCGAATAATTTTGCTTGCACGTAAGAAAACATCATTTACTTTGAACTACTTTATAAATACTAATGAGATAGGAACAAAAGTTTTATATAAAAATATAGCAATTTTCATCAGTTCTTATTTCTATTTTTCAATCTTTCATATACGGAACCACTAACAAATTTTCATTAATCTGTGATCTAATAATCGAGTTCCTACCGCAGTTACTTTGTAAAGTCATTAAACACGTACAATTGTTTCCTTAGTTCGGTGCAATGATCAACAAGTATTTGTCCAGGTAAACTGAGCATAAATAGATGAAACTGATTAGCACCACACAGCACAGCGCTTCTAATTGATTCTCCCGGTTTATCTAAATTAATGACTGTCTGTAAAACAATTGATCAGCTTAATAATTTTTCAGGTTTTGATAGATTTTCACTCTATGAATATCTTTACTTGAACGGCTGTCGTGGTTATACCAATCATATTTAGTCCGATTTGAATCATATAGCTTCGTCGATTGTTTTCATTTAATGTATCATAAAAGCTAAAAATGTAACGAACAAAAATGATTAATCGCGTTTAATAACAATTTGATAATTTAGTGTACTTTATAATACAAACTCTATGGCTTTATTGTGCATGATTACGCAATTTCTGATCTGTTTGTATGTGTAACTTTCCGACATAGCTTCATTAGTGAATGAATTTAAGTGCCTTGCTTTTTTCTGGATTTGGTGCCTAGATACATAACGGGAATTAAAAGGAATTATCATAATGTCTACCATACAGTGGTTGACGAAAGTATGTATGTTGTTTCAAGTATACATCTATTACATATGTTGCATAAAATGTTTTGAAATTTTATTGACACTAATGTGACACATGTGTCATTATTGTATTAATAAAGTTTGAAACCAATCTTGAAATGTATATAAACGTATGTAAATGCATATAAAAACTACAAGACATTTACTACAAGCATAGAAGTAAAGGACTATTATTTTGTGCTCAAGTACTTTCGTGACCCACTGTAATAAACATCCGAAAACTGGAATACCTGTAATTTTATAATTATGTTGCAATATATTAGAAATGTGCAAATATTTTTAAGCGGTAGGGTATATACGTAACTATATATAATATAACTGTATTGAATTAATCATATTCACCCACATACTATAAATAGTCCACTATTATGGTGAACTATAAGCATCAATAAAGAATCTACGGTGACTATGCTTATCGAAACTACTACTGACGCCCAAGATAACTGTAAGTACACATAGAAAAAATAATTATGGCTGTCAAAAAGCACGTAATTAACATTAACTATTTGTTGTCGTGGTCGAGTTTCGTTTAGTGGAAGAGCGATATCCAACATAGGAGGAATCAGCGGAACGAGTAAGAAAAGTGCCATACATGTCAGTAAAGTATCTGAAAAGATTAGAATTGATCGTTGAAACCGTTCTTACGTGCGCTAGAAGTACATCGATTAAAAAATTAGGACACGATAACTTACTTCGATACAATTTCGCCATTTTGCTGCCTCGTATGGTGACTTCTTCCAGAATGTGCAATTCGCGGCTTAATTTCAGCTGCTCCCATTCTTCCGTTATAGAATCGAACAATTTTTTAAACTAGAGCACGTGTTTTCACAACTTTATAACATGTTTTTATCCGAAAAGATTATTTAGTAGTAATAAATTTGCGTACATTTTTTCTGTTGAGATGAACATTCAATATTTTAACGAAACTGGTTAAAAGTGCTCCTAAATGCGGTAAACACTCTAGCACCATGTCCAGATTCTTGGCGTATAATGATCCGTATAATACGACTGACTAATGAATTATAAGTTGCAGTTGTTTAATTTAAAACAGTACCTGACTATTTAATTTATTACGCAGAATTCAATCAATTCCCTCATTTTAACTATAGTAATATTTGTATAATATGTATTTACAATATGTTTACCTTACCATTGGAATAAGCACACTTGTCATACTAGTCACCATTATAATTACAATGATGAATCCATTTTTTTGGTGTGGATCTAGGCCCAAAAATCTCAAATACTTCTTGATCATTTTATAATAAGGAATGTCATATATATTGGGACTCTGTTCCCCGGTTTTCTGAACTACTAAATATTTCGAAAATTAAATTAAATTATCTGAATTAAATTATCGATACAGAATATATACAAAATTATTATTCAGATATCGTTAATACTATTAATAAACAAAACGTTAGATATTTTGATCACGGTATTATATAAGTATATTGCGTTCCTTCCTCTTACCGTCCATGTTTCCAAATTCTTGAAACAGCGACTTTCAAAGAAACGCAACGCACGGAACCACAAACTCGATAAAACTGTTATGCCGTGCCGAATACATGAAGCGATTCTTTACAAATCCAAAGTATAAAGTGGTAGTAAATTGATTCGGTAAATTGTAGAGAAACTTATTGACATTATTTTCATATTATTTCGTTTATTGTACCAAGGCAAAACTGTTTCATTGCTCGTGTTATTGTATTAGCAGTTTATGTAGTAGTTACATATGCACGTACCTATAAGAAAATGACGTAATTGTTCTTTTAAGGGACTGCCGATTTCAGTTAGGATTCACGTCATAAAATATCAATCATCTCTTTTTAAGATTGGTCGATTCGGTGAAAGACAAGGAATTGGTTACCTCTGTTGTTGAAGAAAATAGATACCTCGAAGATAAATGTAGACATATAGATAGAGGAGAGATTACGAATATGAAATAGGATAGAAATATAAAAAAACAGAGTTGTACTCTGTACACAGTACTTACAGTTACGGTTACGGTCTGACAGTTTTGACAATGCCAATCAATATTAATTTTGTACATCGCACGTTATGACGACTAGAACAATCTTTCATAGCAACCATTTCTGATGGTTACTGTTCTTTTGTTCAATGAACATTTTACATTTCTGCCGCAGTAGGAAGTGTCGAGGCGTCCTTATTGAAGTGAAATTTACGTTGGTTTATTTTGTGATTTTGAAACAAAACAAAAAAGAAATGTTATACTATGATAATCGAGTTCTAGTTCATCAATGAAGATGTGAAGTGTTTATGCTTTTGATTATGACATAATAAGAAAAAATTAAATAACGAATTGACGGAAATATGAGAAATACTTTATTGGTATATGACCGTCTATATAGTATATGCAGTAAATAATCAAATGGATGTAAAAGTTTCCTTTCAAAACTACGAACAAAATTAGATGAAGAAAAGAAAAATTAGAGAAGTAATTATTTCGAAGAAAAGTATGACATAAGCTACTAAAGCTGCTTAACTAAAGAAATTTGTCTACATTACAACGTGTGACCATCTACTGTAGCCCATGTGTCTAGCCTATATGTGTGCCAAAATTAATGAAGATGTTACTGCTGAGAATGTACGTAACTCGCACAGAATTAGCAAAGAACTTGCATTCTCTAGTAAAAGAAAAAGAGAATCAGTAAGGACGCAAATTGTAGTAGATGAATTGATTTAAATTCTATTCGTCAAATTAAAATACCCAACTAGAATTGTTCATGACATAAATTTTTCCGAAGATTGTAATGGCGAATTGTACATTCAGTGTCTATCGTGTCAATCAACTTATTTCTCTCGAAAATTACATTGTCTTACGTTGCTATCCTAATTTTTAGTAGCTACCCAAATTTTTACCCTAAGTTCAAAAAAAGATCTGGATTTCTATAAGATCCACGATATCTACGTTTTTGCAGTATTTCCCAAACTTTTTCGTGTGTTTTTTCTATTTATGTCTCTTCTGAGCCCCCCTACACTAAAAAATAAAATGGATATTACATATTCATACCCCTCTTTAAATATTTTAATATTATAGATCTCAGTATGTTGCTGGTTGAAAATCTCATGCTTTGCATAAATGACACTGATTTTCTTTTTAGCATGCATTGCTGGTATTAACAAGCTTAAAATGTTTGTTCCTGTACAAAAAATCATCTTGCTAAGTTTCATTTTCTCAATTCATTTTGGGCTTATGAATGTTGAATTTGAAATTATAAAACCTGACAAACATGAAATCATGATACAGGTATCGTTATGTATTTTACTTAGAAAATAGTATTCTCGTTTTGTGCTCTTTTATTGAAATCAATAAAAGAACAGAATAAAAAGTTGAGACAATATTGTTGTCATGTTTAAACAGTAATACCGAAATAATCGCTTTATCTATGTATACGTTTATTTATTGTACCATACATTGATCTACACCTGTTTAATATACATATCTAACTAGCTACTATGTAGATACGCATTGCCATATTCGTATCTGTAGTTGATCATTGTTCGGTATTCTTTTACATCAAAAACAGGATTGACAGGATGAATTTCTTCCGAGAACGAATTAGTCTTTCAATGATAGAAGCACCATGAAGTATGATACGCACGTCTTAAATGTCTTAAGATATGAAAAAATACCAATTACTATTTCGTTACTTACATTGTGACGAAAAATGATTATACCCTTCTTACACTATCATGTACGTACTATTCCAAAATTCTCTATGTTCATTTCGTATATCCCTCCTGCTGTCAACTTACATGGTTTACTAGATCTCATTTGCATCATGTGAAGTATTCTTTGAACATTTATTGGCATGTTGTACCACATTGAGCGGTATCTATTAGATATAAGATTAATACATATGTTATATCGTACTGATTTTTCGAGCGTTTAAAACATATTTGTTAACATACATATCATTAGACAATTCGAAACTATGATCCGTGATCACTTGTCCAGGTAGGGTAATAATAAGCAAATGGAATTGTTGGCCCACAAGAAACAGACCAATTCTGAGAGCTTCCTCGGGTCGATGCAGATTTATAACTGCCTAATTAAAAGTATCAATATAATTTAATATTTGATTCATTAATATTTTCTATAATTGAAAAATAACTCGTACTTGCACGGCTGTTATGGTCATACCGATCATAGTTAATAAAATTTGGAAAAAAAAGCTCCTGCGGCAGCTGTCATCTAGCATCTCGAATAATCTTAAAATACAACCAAAGAAAAGGTCAACCGTAGTCTGTAAACTCTTTTGCTACTTTTTCTATTATAACTTTTTTATTATAACGTTAATTATAACTTTATCGTTACTAACTGGAGGGCGTTCTTATGTATGGTCAAGCATTGTCTAAACCGTTCAATGTAAGTTTCATTTATACGAACACCAGTAGATCCTGTTGCTGTTATAATGTTCTGCCTATATCATTGATAAGTATCTGAATAAAGGAAGTCCATTTTTCTTTATATTAAAAGAAGCTAAATTAATCAAACTCAAGATAGAAGTAGTTTAGAAAAAATGTTATTTTTATTATTTTTCATAAATACTGTAGCAAACGAAGGAAATCTGATGATATCATTCCTTGCAGCACGCGATTTTATGCAGAGGCGTTTATAAAATATTATTATATACTTACCCACATATAGCAAATATAGCGCAATCATGATAAACGATCTGTATATACAATGAATCGATAGTGATTGCAATCATCACTGTTACAAATGAACACCAAAGCGCATGAAAATATATAGGATAAAAGTACCGATTTTCATCTAGAAAGTATGTCAATCTAAACATTTGATGTCTTTGGCGAGTTTCATTGAGCGGTAAGATGATATCTAAGAATGCAGGGTACAACGGAATGACTATAAATCCTGACATACAAGACAACACAAAACCTGAAAATATCAGGAACTTGTCATTCGTATAGAAATTATTAAAAATGTTAATATATAAAAACATATTCAATGTATAAAATTTATCAAAAGATACTTCTATATATTTCACCAATCTTATTTCCTTGCTTAGTAATTTCCTCAAGAATACGCGTTTGACTCTTATTGTTAAATAATCTCCAATCTTTCTTTATAATATCGAACATCTTTTCAAACTAGAAAATAATTGTATTTAGTGATTTTTATTTTTACCACAGAATTTTTTTCATAAATTTATATACATTTTTCTTGTAAATTTCATGATTTAGCAATTTTATTAAGACAGCTGATACCGAAGCCACTACAGGCATGCCTTCCAACATTCCTCCCAGATCTTTTTCGTACAATGACGTAAAAATTTGTGCAAACTGTTGAGTAAAATCTCTAATTATATTGTATCCAATATCCTTTTATCGATTTCATGTAACTAGTATTCACAATATTTTTTTAATAACATAAGTATTTTTAACGTATTTAATTCATCTATAGCATTCTTACTTACCGCTGGAAAATAGAATGTCAATAGACTGCCTGTCATCACGGTTACATTAAATTTGCTGCTCCATCGTGATTGATGTGGAAATTGTCCCAAGAATAATAGATACTTTTTAAATACTTTATAATAAGAAATATCAAATACAGTGCCTGTGTGTCTTTCATTCTTCTGAAACACTAAATAATATATATATGTATATATAGTTGATATAACATTAATGTTATTAGTGAACGAAATGGTAGATATTTGAATCATGATATATGTATATTGTATCCTTTTCTCTTACTGCCAGTGTTTCAAAATTTCTGGACTAATACTATGGAAACCTTATGTGGTACGTAGCCACGTTCCAACAATACCGCTGGACACGAAGTACGAATCTACTCTTTAGAGATCCGGAATAAAAAAATATAGTAAGTTGGTCGGATAAGATATGGATATCTTTTACATTCAATGACAGTAGCACCATGTTATTTTCATTATTACAGGTAAAGAATGTATACATTAAAATTTATAAGATAGCCACTAGCCTATAAGAAAATGATGTACTTATCTTTCTTTTTTTCAATCCGCCTGTTGAATGACTCCGTGATAAACGGAAAATTGATCGTTAGAGACTTCTGAATTGTTGAACAAAAATTGTTATAGAACTTCATTTATTTAAACTATGTCTATTTGGACGAATTGAAACGACATTGTAGTTGAAACGACATTGACCGATGAAGCGAACTCCTCTCGTTTGAATTTTCTTATTAAAAATTTCAATTATTCGAAAATAGTAGCGAGAATCAAAATCTTTACTGTGTGGATCGTTTGTTTCTCCATAAATTGAGGTAAATGAAAGCATCTTAGTAGCAAGTCTGTAAAAATCTTAGTTGCACGTTTCATGCTTTTCATAAATACCGTTGCGTTCATTTTACATGATATCGACGAGTTTAACAAATTTAAAATATTTGCTCTTGTTCTTCAAATACTCTTGGTAAGACTCATTTCTTTAATTTATTTTACAATTTACACATCTTTAATTTATTTTATAATTTACACATGTAATATCTCTTTGATTTTTTCTGAAATATGCCATACTATCGTACATGTACAATATTTAACTAACAATTTTTTACCACATCACGCAATTATAATTTGGACACATATATACATATACAGGCAATAACAATAATATCTAATCTACAATTTTATACAAAATATAGGAAGAAAGTACATATATGATACTAAATATACGTTTTTCTATAACGCGAAAACTAAAACCGACCACTCCACATATATATAGGAAAAAATTATTCACAATGTTGATCTTGATAAAATATTTCAAGGATATCAAAATCGACGAGGAGGTAATTATTTGGCAAATTCACCAAATACATTTATCATGCATTCCTCCTCTGATAATGAAAAATGTTCTTCGTATAGAATATTTAAATATTCCCACCATTTTTTAATTTATTTTCCCTACAAAAGATGTCACTGTAATACACGTAATGACCGTAACCTTAGCATGTTGCGAGTTACCTATCCAGTATCGAACTCTGCATCGCAAGTTACGGTTATAAGTATACTCGGAGTTTGTTATTCATTTGATTGGTGTGTTGTATGTGTTTATATTGGTTTTTTGTGTAAAAACTAAAAAAATTTCATAATGAGTGCTGAAGAAGAAGTACTACGGATTCAGAAAAAATTAAACAAGATGTCGAGCGGAGACGGGACGGTGAGTAAGTGAGTAAAATATAGTTGTGTACCTGCTCGGCATATTGGAGGCTGTTCATTAAGCAAAGTTCTTTTCCAATATAAACTGTGATTACTCTAATACATCATCGTAAATGTTTAACAAATACAAACAAATATAACAAATACAAATATTGTTTGAAACTTTTCTCCAGAAATAAATGTTTATTCGTATGAATTTTTTATACACAATAATTCGACGGTGTCAAAGCAACAAAACGCATTTATGGAACTTTAATATTTGGCATGATAATTTTAATGCATTCATAAAACTTAAAAAAGGCGAGTCATGTTATTTTCGTTGTAGAGTTTTCGAAAATGCAGTCTATAAAGTTTTCTATTCGCTTAAGTATCAAAGTCGTCATTAAAGTCTGTAATCGCACTAATTCAAAGCTTATTAGCATAGACTTCTCGTTTATGCTATAATAATTTATTGTATAGTTCGGCTGTTTACATTTAATGTCACCTTAAAAAAGTTGTCTGTTACATACACAAATTATATCTTTACATAAAATTGGCTACAATGCATGTTTCGACGATAAAGATACATAATAACAATATATTCAGTAAATTATATAAATATCATGTATGCCTATATGTGTAATCTATATTAAAGAAATATAAATGGATCATGTACACTTAGATTTCTTTCTATAATAAAAGTGTGTTCATATTACAGGGACAAGAACAAGCATTGGAATTACTTAAAATATTACAAAAGTTGCCTGTCGACTTGGAACTTCTGACCAAGACACGCATTGGAATGACAGTGAATGCATTGAGAAAATCAAGCAGAGACGAAGAAGTTATATCGTTATCCAAAACTCTTATTAAAAATTGGAAGAAATTTTTATCTGGTAAGAAAATAAATTTAAATATAAAATTAAAAGTAAAATTAAAAAAGTAAACACAAAAGTAAAATTTCTCTTAGATAAATTAAAACTCTATATTTTTCCCATAGGGTCCAATAAAGAAAAGGATTCTACTTCTTCAAGCAGTTCAAAGAAAAAAGACGATAAATCAGAGAAAAGCAAAGATGATGGAGATCAGAAAAAAGAAAAAGATAATGCAGATGGAAGTGATATTAAAATGAAGGAAGAGAAACCTCATAAAGATATTCAAAGAAAACAGTCTACATTTCCTGCTCCTACCACCACAGATGCTGTAAGGCTTAAATGTAGAGAGCTACTGGCAGCAGCTTTAAGAGTAGATGGAAATACAATTGATGGTTGTGCCACTCCAGAGGAATTGGCAGAAGAACTCGAAGAAGCAATTTATGCAGAATTTAAAAATACTGATAATAGATATAAAAACAGAGTAAGTTCTCAATTTCTTTACATTTTTATATTTTGCTGTAAATATGAAATCTAATTGTATATATCTAATTATTTAGGTGCGAAGCAGAGTCGCTAATTTACGTGATGCAAAAAATCCTAATCTTCGAACAAATTTTATTGCTGGTGCTATAACACCTGCTAGGCTTGCTGTCATGACCGCAGAAGAGATGGCAAGCGACGAAATAAAACAATTAAGGGAACAGTTTAAAAAGGAAGCAATTAATGATGCACAACTTGCTACAGTACAAGGAACGAAAACTGATTTATTAAAATGTGGAAAGTGCAAAAAACGTAATTGTACTTATAATCAAGTGCAGACACGCTCAGCTGATGAACCTATGACTACTTTTGTGCTATGTAACGAATGTGGAAATCGATGGAAGTTTTGCTAAATATCCTTATTTTCCACAGTTTTTTCTGATTGCAATGAAGAGGAAAATGTATTTCGTTCAAGACTTACCTATTATTAATCATTATTATTAGAGTTAAAGAAACTCAGTGCAAATATATTGCATATTTACAATTCACAGATTACATTGGATGCTTAATGATGTTTTTAGTTTTTCCACGAGTTCAAAAAGTATGTCAGTTTTCATTCAATTGTATATACTCATATTTGATTGATTTACCAGAGGTCTCATAAAATTTAAAGATTAAAGACTCATTGAGGCTTTATAGGACCTAAAACATATTGACAAAGAATTCATTAAATTAAACAAATTGAATGACACATATTCTTATTTTGTGTATATACAGTATTGTCGCTGTTAAAAATTCGGATATGCAACTCTACATTAAAATTAAATTATTTCGTTTTATACTGTACGAGTTTACATCATATTTTATCTGTGAAAAATTAGAAATTGTGGGTACAGTTCTGAAATACATGTATGTAATTACATTGTAGTATTTTTGGAACCCTTTTTGACAATATAGTAGTTAAAAATTTCATATTTAAAAATAGATGTGATATATGATTGCGAATATAAAAGTTTCATTTTTATTTAAATTAAAGAATTTCTATTCTATCAACTGAAAAAATTGGATTGGTTAAGCAACAATTGTACATATGTTACCGTACAATCATAAACGGGTATAATTTTTTTTTGTCGATTGACTTTACCATAAACATGATAGTTTTTATGAATCACCGTTGGGGGCCGCCACTGCACTCGATGTTTCTAGCAATTTAGATTTAAGGGTTTACGTACTTCAACGCGTACGCTAATTTCTAACCTAATATCAATGTCATTTGTGTAACTATTAAAGTATGTCCATCAGTATGTACTTTTCGAATGGTTTCTAAATCATTTATAGTTTATTAGCAGATCATGTAAAAGAATGAAATTACGTGATTCTGTTTGCGTTAAAAGATAGCATATAGGTATTATAGTAAAATTGATCGTAATGATGTAACATTTAAAATGAAGTCGTTTGAAGGTAATAGAAAATTTAATAAATATCCAGGGTAGCAAAAATAACGTTTTTGAATAGCTATACATAATGTTTATATAATATGTAACGATCGTTAACTTTTCTGAAATATTTGATAACACAACGAAAAATAATTAAAGAACATATTAAAATAGAAAGTGAATGATTCCTGATCATCACTATGTGCGGAGACGCCCACATCAAAGAGCAATGGCAACTTTTGCAAAACCTTCGATCTACGGTAGAAGGTTTATTGGTCGATGGTGTTTTAAATGTATGGGATGTTTACGGTGGTTTAAATCGTCTTCACAATGTAATGGAAAGGATATTCAAACATGGCTGTCGAATATTTAATCGAAATGTAAGATTAAATCCTCTAACTTGTTTTTGTTTGACATGCGTAGTTATTAATATGATATAATTTACTTGTATTTGTAATTATACTTGACCATATTTTATTTCTATCTCTTTATTGTTTAATACAATTGAAATTTTTGATTAAAATGTAATATGTGATTGTACTCTGTTATAATTGTTTGTTTACATTGACAGTGACATTGGTTCTTTTTTATTTTCATTGAAGATGTCAGTATTTTTTTTTATATTTAGAATAATTTCGCTATTTTTACTTATTGTCAATATATTTTTATATTATCCACATAGAGAAGTATATAATGTAAACTTAATGTTGAAAAAAATTTAATAAAATTTATTACAAGGGAGAACCAGATTGTTGGATCTTTATTCAAGGATTAAATTGGCTGCAGCCATCTGTAGCATTGTCACCTGTTGTTCCTGAAACAGAAGATTATCTTTCAAATTTACCAACTCGAATTGTCTCACACAAAGATATGTTATGGTTGTACAAGAGGTAATTAAAAAAAGGAATATGTTCATTGAATTTATTAATGTTTAATAACAAACTCACTTAATTTAGTAACATATATATATATATATATATATATATATATATATATAAAATCAGATACTTAAATTTATATAACATAATTTAATAATTATTATGACATAGTTTGGAAAGTCACTCTTTGTCACATAAGCTTCCATGGCTTTTGTCTGACAAGGAACATCTACTTTCTTGTTTTGAACCATGGGCATTTTTGTGTCAAGAAAACTTAGCTGAAGCTACACTCTTATGTTTAAGAGCAGTTGAAAGAAACCAACCTACATTGCTTACAGAAATTGATCCATCCTTGGTAAGTTGTCCAAAAACAATTTTATTTATTGTAATGTGTATATCTTTGTATATTTGTATGATTGATATACATTTTAATCTAATTGTTCGCTATATATTTTTGTTTTTAGTTTTTACCTTGTTGGATTTCTCCTAAAACAAGTCCAAAGAGACATCGTCGATCTTCTTCATATCCAATTAATTTCTCAACAATAAATTTTAGTGTTGCAAGAGACAAAGCAATACATATTGAGAAATGTCAATTAGAATCATTAAAAATAGCTTCAGACAACAAAATTATGCAACTTGATGATGTTAAATCTAATGAAAAATATGAAGATAAACCATTAGATTCTAAAGAAATTAATGATATACCTTTGAAAAGCTGGAGTAGTCTTTCGGCATTGACTAAAAATTGTACATCTGTAGAAAAAAGTGTTTCATCTTCATCATGTGTTGCAAAGAGTAGTTCACATAAAAGTAATGATCCTCAAACATCTTCTGTTGAATTATCAAAAATAATTAATGTAAATTATGCCGAATTAAAACATTCAACATCAAATGTCGATAATAAACAACTTGTAAAGCCAAGGACTCCTGTAAGAAAAGTACAAAACAAAACTAAAGCAAAACAGAATCAAAGTATGAAGAAATCTAGCGAAGATTCTGATGTGTTAAATTCTGAGGATACATCAATAAATGTAGTAGAAGAATACCGGATTCCATCTCTTATACCAAATGAAGCAAATCCAAATGCATATAAGACAAATTCTACAGAAATTAGAATTTCTCAAACGCCAAGAAGGAAAACTTCTCTTTTATCAGGTTCAGCGCCTGAATTCACTAGTCCATGGAATTTAGAAATTGAGGGGCAAAAAGATATAAGAACAGCAAAGAAGAGTTTTATGGAAGATGGAGGAAGCAGTGTTCAACCTATGGCAATAGGCTATTTTCCGCGTCCAACGGAAGGTCAAAGTTTGACAAATTTTTTAGCTTCTGCACAATTTTCTAGAGCAAATGCTGAATTGGACAGAGAAAACGCACATTTCAGTGTTTCTGAAGCAATGATAGCTGCCATAGAACAAGTAAAATGTAACAGGCAATGGCGTCTTATGGAAGAAGCAACTGAAGAAAGTGACGAAGAAATAAATAGCTTAAAACAAAGGATACGATTAAGGCGGCGTCAGCGACAGGAAGAGCGGTACAAAGGAAGGACGTGGAATCGTGAACTACTGAGTGATGGCAAAACTGATACAACAACTACTGATCAAAGTGTTAGTCCATTATCAACTTCGTCTGATACTCCATCAGAAAATATATCCACAGATGACATAGAAGATTTAGAAGTGGATGACGAGCGAAATGCAGTAAAACTTAAAAATGCTGGAATTTCCATATCCATGGCGTCTTTATATTCAGATGCAGATTTGTATCAATCATCCCCTGCATATGGAACAGAATCAACATTAACTGAGAGTAGTATGTCCGCAGAAGGGGTAGCTTTGTCACTTCTTAGTAAATTTAGTGAGAAACAATTACCAAGAGCTAGTGAATTACAATGGCTGGTCTCTGAAAAGGATGTACCACAAAGATTGTTACCATTACCAAAAAGTTGGCCAATAAATCCAGATGATGCAGAAAATTCACAATTAATTCCTCTGCGTGGAACAACAGAATGGGCTCCACCAAGACCTCAAATTATTTTTACATCACATCCTCCACCAGTGTATGTTTATGAATTTAGAAGATACATATATATGATTTCATTATTCACTTAAACATGATGTTTTTTATACATAGGCGACGGACTCTTATAGCCAAACAGAATTACAGGTGTGCAGGATGTGGGATGAAAGTTGCAATAAAATATGCAACTAAATTTCGTTACTGTGAGTATTTAGGTAGATACTTCTGTACTGGATGCCATACTAATCAGGTAGCACTAATACCAGGAAAAATTTTAGCTAAATGGGATTTTAACAGGTATAACAATTAATAAGACGACATACATTTATAATTTATAAAATGATACTATATATTCATTTATTTGTCCATTTAGATATTCTGTATCAAACTTTTCATATAGACTGTTGGATCAAATGACAGCAGATCCATTATTTCAAATAAATGATTTAAATCCATCATTATATAGACGAATAAAACAATTAGCCAGAACAAAATTATTACGTTTACAATTATTTTTCTTTAAAGATTTTCTATTTACATGTCGATTTGCAACAAGGTATGCATTTCAAATATTTTTCCTTTTTTATTGTGAGAAAAGGTAATATTCTGAAATTTGTGTTACTTCTTTTTAGTGTTCAAGATGTACTGAAGAAGGAACCAAATTATATAATAAATGAACCCCATGTATATTCTATTCAAGATCTGATGCATGTTAAATATGGTATCTTACCAATGAGATTGCAAGAATTAGTTGAAATGTGTAATATGCATATTATGGGCTGTGAGGTAGTGTCTTTTATAGTAAATATTTATATTTATAATGAAAGCCGAGTTATGTATGTTATATATTTGTACTTTTAATAAGATCTAATTTTATTTTTAGCTATGCCAAGCTAGGGGATTTGTATGTGAGCTATGTCGTTCCAAAGATGTCATATTTCCATGGGAATTCACAAAAGTTAATAGATGTGAAATGTGTGGTGCATGTTTTCATAATGAATGCAAGCAGAATTTTAATAAAGTAGATTGTCCACGTTGCATTCGTTTACATGATAGACGAATATCTAGAGAACAATTTTGACATATGGTAAGATTATCTTGTGTCATATTTTTAGCTATAAGTATCGAATTAGTAATTTATAAATTTCACTTAAATTATTATTTGTAAAAAAATAGATATTCCCAAATTGTGCTTTGGTTTCTATTTATCATATTTAATACAAAATTGAAATTGTCAAGTAACAACAAGTAAATTCAAACTACCAAAAATCTCTATTATGTTATTAATTACATAGATGTATTAAAATGTAAAAGTTATATTTTAATTTCAAAAATTTAATATATTTGCAAATTTCACGAATTGAAACATTCTATTGCTTAAAGCGCCTAAAGTATAGCATTTTATAAAAAAAATTACTTAATATAATTATGTGTACATTACAAACGTAGTAAAGACTGAGAAAATGTGATATTTAAAGTAATTGTAACTTTATTCTTGAAGTATTTTTTCTATTTATTTATTTTTTTTATATTACGTAATTATTCGTGCTATAGTACGTATACCATTACCGGTAAACACGAAAATAGCGATATATATAATTTATTTATAAGTTTTCAACTTAAATAATATAAATTATTTTAATGTGACAAAAAGTAGTGTAAATATTACGTACATTTGAAAAATGTATTATCCTAAATATGTATTTATAGCTTGCTTTTATTTTTTTAACTATGAATTGATTTGATAGACGTTTAATATGATTAAAAATAAAATAAAAATAAATTATTACATGTTATAAATATTGATTGTAAAGTGGCAATAATATTTTTAGTACAATGGTTTATAAAAATATTATCTTTATACTGAAAAAATATAATAGTCATAAATGCTGTACCTGGTTCCTATCATGATTGAAAGTATGCATTGTTTATTTATAAAAGTTGTTAATATAGTCGAAGTTTATAATAAAATATTAAAATGTAATATGTTGTTTTATTTTCCGAAAGTATTTGTAATATGTGTATTACAAACAAGGTACAGAGTAGACGTGATTTCGTGTCCCACGTTTTAGCGATTATTTGACTTTCCCCTACCATTTTCGTACCATATGCGGCGTTATCGATTCAGTATGTAGTACTGGTTTGAATTAAAATTAAATAAAGTTTTATACATACGAAATTATAAATAAAATATAGAACACGATGTGAGACACGGAGTCCCATTTAATGTCCGTTTATTCTATATGTTTCATTGGGTTAATAAATTGTATTGGAAGATTGTACACAAGAATAACATGTACGAAAAATGAAAAATCATTATTTTTTATTAAATTACATCTCGTTTACAATGGTTCACATACACACATCTTATAAAATAATAGATAATACATTCATTGTTGGTACAAAAATATGATATTATGTACACCACCTAATATCAATAAGTCTTACTATATGGTATTTCTATATGATAAATTTTTATTATAAAGAAATCACTCTAAATTTGATTTAATAATTGTTAATATGTACACATCGTTAATTGTGTTTACTATGTACAACTATCCTCCTGATCCAACATGTTCTAATTGATAGGCACATGACTTGCATAAATATTGTGAGAAAATTGTGATGAATTTGGCTGTACCAAAGTTTTGAATACATATATATCACAGGTGGTATTTTGTAAGAAAGAACATGCCTTAACAAGCACAACTAGTGACTATGAGTAAAATCCGAAAAATAGACCTCTTTGTTACACTTATGTATGCAGTTAATTAAAGTAGGGAAGAATACAATTTTATGTATAATAGCAAATAATGAGAAATTATTTCCTCTATAAATTACATATTTATATATATATATATATCGAAATTTATTAATTTCGTGCAACATGTCAATCTAAAACATTTAAATTTCTTCAATTCCTAAATTTCTTTATGAAGGAGGAAATAATCTCTTTCTCTTGATAATGAGTGTAATGAGTAAAAATATATATTCATCAGTATTTCATGTAACTATCCTTAGGAGCATACAATTTATTATCAGTCTATAAAGTGCAACAACAATGCATAACAATACGCCACCCTCTATAAAATATGAGTGCCACTTAATTTTCCATTTACTGATATTTGTATATGTGTACCAATCAAATTTTCAGTAAGGCATCATATAATAGCATTATATATAAATAAAAAAAAGAGTAAAAGATTCATTTCAATCTTTACATGCATAAAAACGTATTTAAAAATATTAATTTTTATCAGAATTTCTATGGATTATAAAAGCGTGGCGCTAGAATAAATTTTTCAACAAAAAAAAAAAAAAAAAAAAAAAAAAAAAAAAAAAAAAAAAAAAAAAAAAAAAAAAAAAAAAAAAAAAAGAAAAAAAGAAAAAAGAAAAAAAAATGAAAAAATTAACTTACAAATACTGAGATTGTAGATAGAGATTAATATTGTATAAATAATAATAATAATAATAATAATAATAAAAAAGAAAAAAATATAAAGGAAAAAACCGTATATTTATCGATTGTTTCGGACATATTAAATTTATACTGAGCTTAATTGATCTTTTTTTTATGGTGCATAGATAATCTGAAAATTTTCTTATTAACATTTCATTATTACATAAATTAACAATCATTTTGATTTATAAGTTAATGCTCAGTGACTATCTCAATTTTTTATAAATTTCATTATAGATTACCTAGCAATAATTAGGCAATCCTATTTATTATTGGGAACTACACATCTTTACTTAAACTAATTATATATTTAAAGTATCTTTTAATGGCAGCGTTGCTACTTCAAAAAATATCCTAAAATAAAAATTATTTGTAAATTTCATTATTACTTTAACCTCCATTTAGTTTTTCTAATTATATATTAGAGATATGTTTGAAGCATACTGATACACTTACTTGTGACTGTACTTGTTGCGTATAGTGGTAAGAGTTTCTTTATGTTTCCGATGTAGTCCATCTTCTTTAAGTTTCCGATGTAACCCTTGGTTCAAAATATCTACGATGTCTCGTATGTCATCGACACTATAACCGCTATAATATTTTAGAGTAGGAGTCCATCCTCCTAAATCTTTCATTTGTAATGCTAGGAGGAGTGCAGATGCAGCCATTTTACTATCGCTGAACATTATTGTCGAATAATCCATTAATGAATACTCAAGAATATATCGAGCTAAAGTTAATGTCGGCATCGACACTTTTGCACACTGTTCGAAATGACATAATTATTGTAATCTGTTATGTTACAATACAAAAAAGAGTTATTAATGTAGCTCACCCTAGCATATCGTCGAAGAAATCGATAAGAAAGTGGTATACCAAGATCAAAATCGACTACTTTTAATATACTCATTTCCATTCTAATTAATTCTCTTTGTGTGTAAGCACCGTCACATATATACAAAAAATCTTCTACCATTGGAGGTATTCTTTCCTTTAAAATTATACAATTGAACAGTAATGAGACATGCTAGATTTGTTTAGAAATTAAATAAAAATAATATTGAATTAATTTCAATACTAACATCATATTTACTTGCTATGAAAAGACTTGCTGCTCCCAATAATTGTAATGTTTCTTTTCCAACAATTACCTTTGTCAAGTATAGGTCAACTAGTTTCACAGCCAGGTATAGAGTTTCATGATTGAGTTCAAAGGATTCTTGAACTTCTACCATCCAGTCAACTAATAAAGCTCTCATCCATCGTGAGAGGCATACTTGTTTTTCCATATAATCCCCAATTAGAAATAGATGTTCCCTTTCTTTTAAATAATTGAAAATATCCATGGCATAGTGAGAAACTTGAAATGGATCCAACCAATTTTCTGCATCAAAATCCCACTGAACACCCTCAGGTAATGTTATTTCAGGAACAGCATCTAATTGATTCATTATTAATTTTTCTTCAACTTTTACAGGTACTTGGGGCTCACTTGATTCATTTTTTACTTCTGTTTTCTCAGTTTCTTCAGGCTGTTTTTAAATATTTATTTAAACACTTAAAAGTCACATAAAAGTACACGATATAGATAAAGATATATAATAACAAAAATTGTTTACCTGTACATTGCTTCTTCTGGATTTCTTTGTACTGTCATCTCCAATATCATCTAATGCACTTACATACAAAGAACTGTCCTCTGATTTTTCTAAATCTAAACTACGTCTAACCTTTACAATTTTACTAGGTATTTCAACTTTTCCATCATCCTTTTTTATTGGTTTCACACGTGGCACTGGCTTTGGTTTCTGAGGTATTACCTCTGGCTTAGTCACAACTTTTTCAAGCGTTCTAATAGAACTTGTCTGTGTGAAGGGTTTTACTTGAGTAACAGCTGTCTTTTTTACTGTTTTCTTTGGTTCTTGTGTTTGATGTGTCCCCAATGTTTTTCCAATTGCCTGTAATTTTATATGCTCTATTATTATATTTCATGGGACCTTTATCAACAAAATATAAAAGAAGAAAAATGAAAGATAGAATAACATACATTAGTGATATTTCCTAGTGCAGATCTCTTCGTTGTCTTTTCTTTTGGTGGGGATGCTTCTGCTTTTCTTTTGACACGGGAATCTTTAGCAAGAACAGGTGCCTTAACTAAAACATTGTTTAATGCAGAATTTTGACTTCTTGTGGTTATTCTCTTTCTTGTATTTGTCACATTAGTGCCACTTTGTTTATTTTGCACATTTAGAATTTTTGATGGAGCCATCCTTATAATTATTTAAGATTAAAATTCAGATTTTTCCCTATAGAGGAATCAAGTATTAATTTATTAGATTTAATGTATAATTTTACACTAATAAAAATGCAATCAATGACTATTTAAATCCATTATTAAATAAAAGTTTTTAACCTTTTTACTTAAAAATATCTAAATATAAATAAATATTAAAGCAATATTTTTTAACGCAATATGACTTTCAATAGCAATATGTTAAATATACGTGGTCTAAATTACGAAGAAGGCAAAGCTCGATGATCAATAAAATCGTTCGTTTATTTGTTCATTGTCACAATTTCATAGCGCTTTGATCAATATCTAACTAATTTATTAAGAAATTGGAATCACTTTCTGTTATAAATCGAGAGATTTTTCTACATTTCTTGTACCCGAATTTTGATTGTTGACTTAATTTATGAAACGGTCTATTCAGGATGAGAGAAAAGCGCGGGAACATACACCAAGAATATATCGTTAAATGAGATACAAAACACAAGTTTTATCGTTTCAAAACTATCACACGCGATTTTTAAAAGCAATGTCAAAGAAGAATGAAAATAAGTTTGATAAATTCATCATGACCACCATAAAGACAAGCGATCGCAAAAACGGCCCAAAACTTTAGCAATTTGTATACAGGAGGAAAATTCACTATTCACTTAAACAGTTATTTTCTGACAATAGATGAACTATTCCGACTTACTTCTAAGTACGAATTATGATTTAGTGTACTCTGGTTCAATAATGTTTCTCATTTATCAAACTCTTATGCTACTAACAGATTGCTATGTGTCCATTTGTCTCTCGAGAGCAACTGAAGTTGACGCTGTTCAAAATATCACAGTTATTGTTAGCTGTTCCTACTATTGGACCACTCCGATTTACGCCAGCCAATCAGAGACGAAATTATTCCGACCGCCACCTATCGACAAAATATACGATTCAATACTGTTCCGTTTATTTAAAACGTATACATCCGTTTTTTATACTTTATATAATCAATGACTTGTATTGTACAAGTACAATTTTAATTAATCTTTATTGTAACGTGTGTATTATACATCACATTACTGAACTTTTAATAGAAAAACATACCAATTGATTAACAATTTGGTATACTCAATTTATGATTATTTATAATATAAAACGAAACGATATGTATAGAAAATTGTCTATTACACATACATTAATAAATATATACAGAACATTTATGTCTATCTTTCTCTTGTTTGTTCTGCTGAATACTACAATACATTCTTATTGCAAATAATTGGTTTCATGTGTATAGTTTGAACTTAATATTTGTAATAAATAATTAACCTTTGACCTGTATTTAATCGTTCGATTTAGAGTAAAACACTAGCATACTTGAAACTCCGGCTAGATACGTAAATTCTATTTGAGCAATTATAAAGAGTATTTCGTTTCTTTGATGTTTGCTAACCTAACTAAGTAAAATTTTTGTTTGGATATTGTGAAAGTTTTGTCACATACCGAGTATTTATCATATATTCTCTTCATACGTGTGTACCTTCGCGTGCAGTAATCCGGATTCTCAGTTTTATTGGTCTTTGATTTTATGAACCAAAGGTATGCAAAGTGAACGTTTTGTAGTTAAGTATATAACAGTGAACAACTGTTTTGCTTATTTGTCGGACACCTGGCTACGTAAATTGGAAACTAAGGTTGGTGCTTTGTTCTTATAATCAACTAGGAAACGTATAGATTGTGAAACATATATCACAAACATATATATGGTAGATAGAATATCTGATACACCAATTGCAACTCAACGAGTCGATTTTGAATACAGCAATATCCTATCGTCTCGCTAGATGTCGAGATTAATTTTTTCTGCGGTTAAGTAGATAAGAAAGTTCTCGTTGGCATTGAAGATATTTCGACGATTACAGATTCATATGTTATTCATTAATCGGGATAGTTTTAAGTATTGTCGCTTTATTACAAGTAATAATTTAAATTTTTATATTAATTTCGTCATAAATAATTTTATTCGTTTTTATTACCCTCATATGATAAAAAAGAGAACATTGAGCGTTGGTAATTACCTATGGATATGCATACACAAAATAGTTTTTTTTAAAGTAATTATTTAAAAAGGTTAATTCCTTAAAATTTAAAGATCAAACAGTTTTTGGAAAAATATTTGACACGTGTGTTTTTGTATGTACTAATATATAGTTAAGGATTGTAAACGGCTCTCAAAATTGGAGACGAAAAAAAAATTTGTTTTAACGCTTCAAAAACTATTGGATCTGAAAAATATTGTATATTTTTCTAATAAAAAATTCAACTACACCAGCAGTTTTTTGCAAGCAGAAAATATAAATCTATATAAAAATTATATTAGGAATCATTCATTTTTCTCATATTTTTCTTAAACATTGTTATTCTATCTTTATTTAAACTTGTTAATGTAAACATTAAATCAGAGCTATGAAACGTTTTATTCCATCGTTTCAATAAAGTCAGAGTCGTAAAAATAGAGACGGGTCAGAAGGTATTTTAGTGGTATACAATAAATAGAAAAATTATATAACGTTTCGGCTGCTAATGCATTACTTTTCCAAATAAACCTATGTTTAACTGATGGTAAAGCTCAGGTGATAGAATAAAATAGTCCGATTTGCGTTACTCGCTCTTATTGTAAGCGGTTATGCAGGTTTTCATACCTGTGTAATTTAAAATCAGTATTGTGAAAACCAAACATTCTGAGTGTACTGCGCCAGATATTTCTGAACTTTTTCTTACTTTTGTAACCTTTATACCTATCGGGTAGACGGCTTAAGTCGCATTACACTAAATTTATTATCAGCTTATTAAATTTAATTCCAATAAGTTATCCACGCCTATTATCTGACATTCTTATGCATTGTTTGATACCCTTATTGGATGTTATCGAATAAGGGATAACTCCCTTCTGATTTTGCCTACTGCTACACAGGGTGTATATAACTTCAAAATGATAAAAGGTGGACAACAGTTTAGTATTAGGCAGAATTATATGATTCCAAGTACACGACCTGACGTATATCCTCGTTTCAAAAATGCCCATTCCAGGCGTTGAAATATTTTAATTTTTAATAAAATATATTAATAAAATTTAAAGTTGAAGTATATCAGTGGAACCTAAATAGAAACGAATTATTCTTCGACAAGATATAAATCGTTTTTTATAATATCAGTTGCATCTTGCTGTGAATTTAACTTCTTGGTTATTAGAGTATGTTATTATCAACGATATAACAAATTTGACACGCTTCTGTTATAGGCTCTGCAATTGTATTAGTATATAATCTTCCTCTTTTTTTCTGTTTTCTATATCTCAATATCCTTTATTACAAATTATAGGAGAATGTAATTCAAATAACGCATAAGGATGAAACATATTACATGTCCTATAACGTAAGACCGAATCCCACTGGAACACTGTGCCTTGGTACAATTTTTGCAAGAAGTTTGAACATTGAAGAAGGTGACGAAGTATTTGTATCTTTTTTGAAGGATGTTTCAATTTCAACAAAAATTAACGTCGCACCTCTCACTGTGCCTGATAGGGAAATTTTGGTATGTCCTATAAAAGTCAGGCAGGATTGTTCTATACTCGACTGGATATAAAATTGTATTATTTTTAGGAAATACAAATGGAAAAAGTGCAATCGACACTGCTAAATCAAATTCACGTAGTAGCTGAGGGACAACCGATTGTTGCGTGGGTTTCGAAACATACATTCGTTACGCTGATCGTAGGTAAGTATTAAAATTTCCTGTATAATGAGATACCCTATGTTCCCTATGTTTCCTACAACGATCGTTTATTACCAATAAAATTAGAACGCTATAAGAAACAAAGATCAGAGGGACATAATTTGAAAGAAGTTATAGTGTAAGAATTCATATCGTAATTGAAATGACTATTGTTCATAGGAATGGCCATTAAAAATAACAAAAATTTGCTTAGTTACCGACTGTGGTTAGTTAAGGTTTCAGAGTCGATAAGTTTTTTCCAATGTAGTGATTTCTGTTACTTTGCGAGTAGAAGTACATACATATCTAGAAACAGCAGAATCGTTTCTTTTTTACAGAATCGCTAGAACCAGCAATGAAATACGGAAAACTCGAACAGTTTTCCGAGATCCACGTTTCTGATACAGTGGCAAGTACAAAAAAGAACGAGTCAGACGAAAATTCCAAACATATAACGTCATCCACTATAGCAAACAATCTGTTCTCCGCTCTAAAAAAATTCTTGCCAAGCGTAAACGATCGAAATTCAGAAAAAGACCGAGCCGCGAAAAATTACGAACTTTTGCAGAGTTTTCGCAATAAGAAAATACCGACGGTGTACCGTGTCTATCCGATGCCCAGCGTGAATGCAATCGAAGGAAATGAATTCGACGAGATTGCGCGTTGTCCCTATCACGTGTTTATACCAAGAATTCAGGCGCCAAAATTCTCACAATCAGACGATTTTGTTATCTGTCGTATAAAGAAGGTTCCAGAGGACAAGCAACACGCGAAAGTAACAAACACGAATTTTCTCCAGAAAGACGACTCCCCGGTTCCAAAGCTTTCTACGGAATTGATAGCGAGAGTGTTTATATTGGAAGATTTGTTAGAGAAATCCTTCACGTTGGACAGGAATCATTTTAACGTTAATTTTCGCCATAAAAGCGTGTACGTTTCGACCAGTTTGAGAACCAGTTTGAGCTTAAAAGTAGGCGCGAAAGTAAGTTTGTGTTTGGTAGATACTTTTGAAACGTCTTCACCATCTTCCATCGAGCTGTTCTCGTGGAGAAATTTCGTGTCTGTGAGGGATTTCGAGAATTACGTTAAAACGCATTCTTTTCATAAAGAATTGTTGATCAATGCACGTGCTGTTATTGCTATGGATAATGGTTGTCGTTGCATAGTGAATATCTCGCCGAAGAATTGTAAGTATGCCATGATCACGGAGAACAATTTAGGAAACGTGAAGGTGCATGTGAGGGACGTTGAAGAGAAAAGTCAACTGAGAATATCTGAACACTTGGATCAAGAAGCTTCCTCGTTAAGGATGACATCCACGAGGTATTGTTTCTCTTCTCTGCACGTATTCAAATTATTAGTTTTTTTTTATGTATATATATTATTAGAAAATTATTCAAAATATGCAGAATGGTTCATGAATTCATCACCACGATATTTAAGGTAATCTTGGTAACTTAACAAAACGAAGGTTTCGAGTAAAATTTCATTGTTATCAAATGAAGAATTTATTGATGTAACAGATAATTTCCAAAAGTATTATATTTTTTATTAACCTTTTGAGTGCTATGGACGAATATATGCGTCCAGTGAAAACTATCTGTGTGAATTAAGGACGCATATATGCGTTTATCGGTTTTTTCGATCGCTCTCGCGCTTGAGGCTCTTTCATTAGTCTATGAGATGATACGTATGCATTTCTTAGCAACGACGATAAGCAAACAAATGAAAGTCCGTTTATCTTTTGTATTTAATTATGAATAATATTGCTTAGCACTCCGTTGTCGTCGCCATGGCGACATTATAAGCGGAGTTAGCAGCTCCGTTATCGCCGCTGCCGCGACGTTGTAATTCTACGGATGTACAGGAATTGCAATTATAACTTAGTTGCGTCTTGCGTATTCAATCAACATAGTTCATATTAGCAAGAAAAGTATTCCATCCCTAACGATAGCAAACGTTTGGTGCGTGCCGTCCACACGGATTACTTCCGTCGGGAGTATATAGCACTCAAAGGATTAAAAAAAAAATCGGTGTAATTTTTTAAATAGCACCATGTGTTTTGTTTCTATCGTGTTTGATGCTTTTCTTCTACTTGAAGTATTGTTTGTTTTAGATACTTAAAGAAAATTCTATCAGAATGCGAACTCGCGTTAGATCTTGGTCTAGGCTTGAAAACACAACTACCGTTCGAATACGAGCCTGAAAATATCTTAATTTCTGGAGCAATTGGTTCAGGAAAAACCACTATTTGCAAGATACTTGTAGAAAAATTACAGAATCCACCGTATTTTGTACATACTCACATGATGGACTGTAGATCTTTAAAAGGTAGACAATCTATAAGTAAGCTGCGGTCGTTTAGCTATATATTTATGGAAAATTTAAGAAAAATTTAAAAATGGACAAAGCGTACATAACATTAAAAATATATGAAATAAAAAAATAAGAAATATAATAAAATATTTAGCCAGTGAAATATATCTCTACTTAAGACTTATTTCTTTGGTTATATTCATAAAAATATAAAATTGTACCCTCAACCTATTCATATAATGTATTAAAATATATGTAATTATACATATAATATCATGTTTAAGCCTGTTTTCTTAAGGAATTTTTCGATCTATGGGATTTGTTAATTTTTAGGAAAGAAGGCCGAAACGTTACAAAAAGTTATTATGACCGCACTAACTGAATGTATTTATTATCAGCCTTCGGTATTATTTTTGGACGATTTAGAGTCCATTACTAGTGCGTCCATAAATGACGAAGAGAACACTCCCGATGCCATAAACGCTGCCAGGTATTTCCATCTAGTTTGTAATAAAATCTTAAAAATTTATTCTTATTTTCTAATTTTTTGTTATCAGGATCACAGATATGTTGGTTAATACAATGACACAATATCAAGAAAGTTGTCAAGTATCAGTAATTGCTACGTGTGCAAGTGTTAGCATGATAGGTCAAAAACTGAGACCGGCTAGGGGCTGTCATTTTTTTAGGACCGTTTTAGCTGTTCCTAATCTAGAGAAGGTATTTTATTTTTATTGTATTTTATTTGTAAAATAGATGTTTGATTGCAGCATAAGAAGTCGCAACGTAAGTCTCGAGCATTTATAATTCATAATACGCTTATTTACAAGTGTATAAATTAATTAGAAATAGATTATTAAGGACCAAGTATTAAGAACCAAGTTAGTTAAAATGAAAGTTATATGAATTAAGAGTTAGAACTTGAGAAAGAGATCGTAATGTACGTAATGATCGAACTATGTATTAGAAAGTCATCGTGTTAAATAACTCAGATCGTGATCAGTGTTTCCGTCTGGGATATAACGTATACTCTCTAATTAGGCGGATAGAATCGATATTTTGCAATTAATGCTTGGGGACAAGTTGTACGTGCCTGGAGACGTGAATTGGGATTACTATGGAAACAAGACCGAGGGATGGATGGTTCAGGATCTCGTGGATATGGCTGAGAAAGCTGCATTTGCCGCTTGGAAGCGTCACGGTACTACCAGTTACCTTCGTTTAAAACAAATATTAGATTAAAATATTATATCATTTTCATTTTTATCATTTATTAATTTATTCAACATCAAACAATCTTTTTTATCATAATGAATACATAATTAGTATGTACCCGTATAATGACCAACTATTGTACATTCTATTGTATATTATCATTTTATTGTTATGAGATGATAGAATTGGTTTGAAATAACTGATAGATATGGAAAATAAAAGTTATAGGTAATTTCATCTGTAAGATTGAAATAAATTATGGCATAATTTTTAATACAAATATTTATACTGTTAATTTTTACACGATAGGTACGGTCAAGCCTCCAGTCGAGGTTACAGAAGAGGATGTAGCGGTCGCCCTGAAGAATTGCACACCGATATCTTTGCAAGGTGTACAATTGTACAAAGGGGTGGGCCACGTTTGGTCCGATATTGGCGGTCTGGCTGAAGTGAAAAGATCTCTCGTAGAAATCCTGCAGTGGCCATTAAAATATCCTGAAATATTCAAGAATGCTCCGATTAAGTTGCAAAATGGGGTTTTATTGTATGGCATGCCTGGCACAGGAAAAACGATGCTCGCCAAAGCGATCGCTAACGAATGCGGTGTTAATTTAATCAGCGTTAAAGTATGAACGAATACATTTTTACCTTTTTCTCTATTTTTCTTTCTATTCAACTTAGTAATTTAATTATTACATATATAAATGTGTATTGTAGGGTCCAGAATTATTATCAAAATATATTGGTGTTAGCGAAGAGTCTGTTAGGAACGTATTCGAAAGGTAAGAATTTTCAGCTCTGTTGCGTTCTTCCAGTTATTTTTTATTTAATTTTCGAACGTTAAAAAATATTTCAAGTTAAAAAAAAAGGAGAAAAATTCTTATTTATAAATATGCGTGATTTCTCACTTCAAGATTAACGATTAAAATCGGTGAAATTTACAGAGCTTTTCGTGCCAAACCGTGTGTACTATTTTTCGACGAATTTGACAGTCTTGCTCCAAGGTAAATTTATTTATTCTTTATTAATGCTCGTTTATGGACCGTTTTAAACTGTACCATTTATTACTGAACTTATTTCAGGCGAGGTCACGATAGTACTGGCGTTACAGACAGAGTGGTAAACCAATTATTAACGCAAATGGATGGGGTGGAGGACAGAGAAGGTGTTGCAGTCGTGGCAGCGTCTTCAAGACCAGATTTATTGGATCCAGCACTGTTAAGACCTGGACGTATCGATAAAGCTTTATATTGTCCACTTCCGAATGAGGCAGGTAGCTTTTGATTTTATCTTTATAATTCCAAATAAAAGCAATATATTTTAATAAATCCTAATAAGAATCCCATATTCTTATAACTCGAAATAAAAGTTTATATACAGAAAAAGTTTCTATATAAGTACAATAAAATTGTGTAATAGTTTCTCCGATATGAACGTCGGTTGAATGAGATTATTTGTCGAATTATATAGGTGGACAGGGAGGAAATCTTAATTGCCCTGTGTAAAACACAGAACATAAATACGACGGGGTTAGATTTAAAAGAACTGGCAATACTTACTTCAGGATTTACGGGTGCAGATTTAAATGCTGTGGTAACACAGGCTAGACTATCAGCTTTCGAAGATGCTGTCGCCAAATCTCCTGTAAGTATGTCTAAATTAATTTAGGACTACATACAAAGCATATATACGTACACCGCATTAACCAAGTTACGTATGATAAAATATCAGACAACGAAACTTCATCAACAAATCCCACTTAAACTCTAACATGAACATGAACATAAGTTGCTCAATATGAACGCAATGTTTAAGTAACGAAAACGAATTGTACATATTACGGACCAAAGAATGGTTCCTCTGTTGCTAACGATCGCGTCGTTTTGTTACACGGCCCGTTGTATCTCTCTTCTGTAATAATGAAAAGCATTTTAGCGCGACTCCGGCCGAGAATCATTTGTAGGGAGCTTCCGAAGTAAGATAGTGCGTAATGATGATAATATCGTTAGGTGTATACTCCTCTCCCACCCCTCTCTGCTTGTGTCCTATGTATATAGAGTGTCGAGCTGGCTAGGTGGGTAGGTATGGTGCGATATAACTGAGGAAACGTAGACCAGGTTTATTAGCGCACGCTGCCGAGAGCACCAGCCATCCCCCATTTCGCTCCACTTCATCCTGGCCTACGCCTCACTGAACGTCGAGGGGGTTATTATCTTATGCGTTATAATGATACACGGTTTAGGGCCTGCAGCGGTCCTGTAAAATCGAAAGGCAGACATCACCCACACCCTTGGTTGCCACCTTGCTCCCAAGAGTTTGGATTTTGCGATTGAACCACGAGATCGCTTTCTTCGATACTTTATTAAAAATACAGCGACATATGAAAGTAGTCTTTAGTTTAAGAATTAATACACTCGTTGCTACGAGTTTAAAAATTAATACACACTGACGCTTATTCTGCGTCGATTCAATTCTAAAAGGACATATCATTCCATTATTAACCTGATCTTCAATTCTTCTCCGCTATTTTAATCATAAAAAAGTTATTTATACAACATATAGGTAATGTCATTTATATTTTCTATAGGACATATAACTCATGTCATATCAAATCTTCTCCTGAATAAAGATTCCAACGTAATTTTGTTATTCTTGAGTTTCCTTCTATTTTGAATCATAGAACCTCCCTGACTTCAATCGTGCCACGAATTTAGGGGATCATGGCGTATATGATATACATATTTTGGTATCATTCTATTATATATTTTAGTAGTATTCGTGCGTTGTTAATACTAACTTTAATATCAGTATCCACGTACTTACAAGCGGTAGCGCAAAACATAAAAAGTGAAGCGATATACGTGTCAGTATTCGCGTTTCACGTGTAACGTGTACGAGGAGTGAGTGTCGTGTGTTTAATACGGTAAAGGTGGTAGAGTTATTAATTAACTTCCTACTGAGAAAACGAAGTTACGCCGGCACTTACCTACCGGAAGAACACGAATATCCAAACTGTACGTCTAATTAGCGAGCGAGTTTCCTGTGCGCGACGCGTTTCGAGAGGAACGCGTCTTACTGATAAGCGATAACGCCTATAGGCAGACTTACAGGCCGTTTCTCGCTTAACCTACCAATTAATGGCCTTGTCTTCTTACCTTGACTTCAGGACGGAAAGATCGAAGCGGAGGACATTAAGGTTTCTCAGACGCATTTAATCGGTTCCATCAAATCTACTCATCCCTCCTTATCTCGTATCGAGAAAGAGAAATATAAAAGAATGTAAGTATTTCCTTAAACCGACCTATACATCGTAGCCAATTTTTAGAAGTGGGTCGAAACCTGATTTCTAGATCGAATTCAAAATTTTGTGAAGCCCCGAAACTCTCGAAGTCAGGAATGCTTATTTCCTTTCTTTTTCCTAAAGAATATACGCATTTTTTTGCTAGGAACTAGTTTTTTAAAAAAATCAACTTGTTTAATCAAAGCTTCCTGTATTCGAGAACACGAAACTTTCTGAATTTCGAGGGATTTTGAGGTTTCGAGTGTCTTATCCTTAGTAATTTTTATATTTTTTCACCGCAGTTATGCCAAATTTGCGAATAATGATAATTTCGTGGAAGATATATTGCAAAATCAGAAAGCTACTTTGGCATGAACGTAAGACGAGGATCTGGATCTTCTTTTTGGTGTAATTAAGGATATACATATTTTCAATGTACAATATCTCATTATAAGAAATATGTTTATATCGTTATTCTTATATATTGATACTGATTACTTATATATCGAATTTTGTAAGAGAACAATCGACTTAATGATTTCCAATAAATCAAAGTTTAATAATTACTCCTATTCTTGTCTTATAACATAATAACTGTACTCTTATTACTGTTTCTTTTGTATTTTGTATTTTTAACACAACATTTTAATAAACCATTAAACGATTTATGATTATATGACATTTTTTACTTGATTATATCTACCTATAGAATACATTGACAAAGTTAGATTCTGGGATATTTTGTGTAATATATAACATACGTATAATATACATATAATATGCATATAACATAGTATAACATGAAGAATACGAGTGAAGACGAAGCCCGATTTTGTAACAATATTATCGAATTCTCCGCCAAGACAGACTGTGCTTGAACAATTCCGGCAAACCGAAATCGCTTGACGTAAAGAAAAACGCGTTCTAATTTTCGTTTTATCGCGTATATACGGTTCTGCAGATCCGCGGAGCCGTTCTCGTAGACGGGGGCCCAGTTTTCCTCGTTTAGCCGAGCATAAGCGTAATCCGGATGCCTGCGTCTCTCAAGAAACTCAGCCTCCGGCGGCGTCGTTGCACGCCATGCTGAAGCTTAACAGCACGGGCATAGCGCGCCACGGAACTTTTCGTATTAATAATCGGTATAATAATTAGTATTTTCATGCGCGACTTAGCAGGAAGGATGTGGCCGCATGTAAGACAGAGAACGAGTTTCAGAAGTGAAACACAGTGTGAAGGAGAAAGAGAGAGAGAGAGAGAGAGAGAGTGAGAACGAGGCTCTGGGAACTTCGGTGAATCTTGATTTTAAGTTCAGGCGAAGGAGGCGCATATTTCACCGCGCTAATGTCCCGCCAGATAAACTACAATATTAGCTGCCTTCGCCCGTGATTTAATTTAACTTTGCCCCGGTGCGACATCCGCCTCTAGCTTTCAGCTGCCTCCTACTTCAGCCTGGTTAACCAGCATCTACCCCACGACCACCCAACCCTCTCTACGTTGACATGTGTTTATAGTTTTGCGAAGCTGGGATAAGCGGATTCCAAAGAAATTACGCGCTCGTTGAAATAACGTCGGGGATCTTTGTTTCCGGTTCCGATTTGTTCACTAGTCTCACGACAAGTTTCTTTCATAGGTGTGTATATGTGAAAATGAAAATAAAATTGGGAATGAATAAAATGAAGGAAAATGGGAATAAAATTATGTCGTTATACAGTTATGTCGTTGCACATACAGTATTTCAAAGTGACACGATTCGGATAAGTTTATTAGAAAAAGCGAAGAACTATTTAAAAATTTACAAAAAAATTATTTGTACACGCATATTAAACGCATAATGTTGGCAAAAGAGATAGATTCTACGAAATATCTAAAGGTCAAGTATTCAAAAAAGATCTCTCTTTGATACTCTAACACGGGACTGAGCTATTTTGTGATACTTTTGAAATACGTGTGCGACAATGAGTGCTACTTTCAGCCATTAGCTTCCCATTAATTTATACATTTTATCAACATTCATAGACTGTTACTACAAATTGACAAAAATATCTGGATATGTATGAGCGGGTAGTGTATTAAGAAAAGAAAAACTTTTCTATCGACTTTTCATCGCTGCCACTGCTATTTAAATAACAAAATTAAAAAACTAAACGTCTCAGTTAAAGTTCAAGTGAAAGGCGTTTCCGGTGGTGAGTTTTCCGCAACCATCAGAAGCTATTACGCAACACACAGTACCGGTGAACACGGAGGCAAACAAACTTGTACTCGCGATTATTCCGCGAAGAATTAGGATGGCATTCAGTCCTCTTGGAAATCATGACGGCATTGTCGCGTGTCCTTCGAACTGGCTGGGTGCCTCTACGTTTCTGTAGCTTCTCTCACCTCTTCTTCGTAACGTCTTCTTCGCTTCAAGACGCCCTTCCCGTCGATGAAAAGTAGAGGAAAAAGGAGGTGGAGGAAAAGAGGGAGAGAGAGAGAGAGAGAGAGAGTTAAGTTTTCGAATGTCAAGGTAACGAGATTAGTACGACGAGAAACGGTAATCAGGAATAAAAATGCTAGGACCGACGGCATTTACGCTAACTAATCTGCTTCAAGAGGCGAGGAGGCGCTAACGGAGTTAGGACCAGTCAGCCTCTGCGTTTCCACGGGGTTTTCGTCGCTCGGCCGGCTTGTTAGCCGGATAATTGGCCATTTTTATGCTAAGCAGACCCGTGGCTGTTACGCTACCTCGCATTCTCGTTTCCGCTTTTCTTCTAGTCGCTCTTACCTCCGTTTGATCGTCCTATGGTTTTGTCTTTCCACTCCTGAGAGAATTGGCCTTTTTAAAAAGTTGGAATTTTAAAAAGACGGCAGTGTTCCTGGCATAAATTAAAATGTTTAGTTTCGCCTTTTGTGGAAGCTGCGTAACTATGCTAGGATATGTAGTTAATATGCATCGAAGAACGTTCTATTAGTGTGGTTGAGAAATTAACTTTATAATTGAGTACTATATGATAAGCATTACTTATGAGAAATCATTGTTCGTATTAATCGATAACTACGTTGTATTTTCTTGCAGAAGAGAATTCGATTAAGAAATAGTAAAAATCTCCAAGGACGAAAAGAATATCTTCATCGCTAACAGATCGATAACTTTCGTACCGGAAAGTTTATTCTTTCACGGAGGTCGCAAACTTTTAACTTATTATCCAGAATAATTTTCAAAAAGAGAATTCAGTTTTGGGTTGGTCGTACATTCGGATTCACGCGCTCTTTCTTTATAACATCGGTCTCCTTTCTCTCTATCTCGCGGTTGCTACAAGATAAGGCTGTAACGGCGGTCTGTGCCGCGGTAAGGCGATTACCGAATCGCGGAAATACATTTCTCTGGTCAAAGTACCAGTGCACCTTTGTGGTAGAAGTCGCGAAAGGAAAAGATTCACCGTCCTCCAACTGCAACGATTGTTCCCCCTCTACAAAGCGAAATTGGACTGGAACGAAACGTATTCTCGGAACGAACTTTATTTTTATACCGATTTTAGTGTGTTTTTTTATACCTTTATATTTTGCATACAACTCTGGGTTCTAATTATAACAATTATTTTACTCTGGATATTTGAAATATGTATGTATTCCGCACACATTAAAATGTTTTCTTTATAAATGTACAAATATTCTCAGTTGAAAAATAACAACCACAGTAAACGATTTCTCTTTCCAGTAAAAACCCCAAGGATTATCATTTTCCCTTTCAATTTTCCGCGAAAGCTCTGTTTTTATGAAATTTCATTTTCTATCCCCGTTTATGATAGAATTTCGAAATTAAAGGAATCCATCCAGAGAAGATTGGAATTTCGCGTCATGCTTGGCTGTCGGGTGTGCAGACGAATCACATTCGTGGCTGTGATACGAAACAATTTCGCGGTTGCGATTCGATCCCGGAATTACGCGGCTGGCACAGCTGGAGGCTGGACTAGGCGTGGGTGATGTTGTAAAAATATAGGATGGAAATGCAGAACAAGGAGGCAAAATCCATCTAGTGATTTCACAGGCAATTATGTCGTGGCGGCGTGCTGGCTGGGTTACTCTTATTTAACGCCAATGTGCGCCGAGAGCACGCCTCAACGCCCTTGCACCGCGATCCCATTTGCGCGAAATTGTCAATGATAGAATGGCAGATTGAAAACTCGACATTCAGCGTACCCCCTTTCCGTCGCGTTCACTTTTTTCAAAGTCGTGACCGTCTTTCCTTCAAACTATTTTCTTCTGCACCTCGTCGCTACCTCGAGTATACTTCGATTTGTAGTTTGGGTCGTATATTTTGTGGGGGTTTGTGATTTTTAAAAATATGGTTGTTATTATTATTATATTTTATATCATAATTATTCATATATATATATATATATATATATATATATATATATATATATACTATACACGTATACTATATATATAATATCATAATAATTAGATTGCGGATTTTTATACAAATTCATATTTCTGTAAAGAATTCTAGTCTAGTTTTATTCTATCGAAGGAAAAAATGGAATATGAGCAATGATTCGTTTCGCCCATTTAAATATTGTAGCGAGAACTATACTTTGGATTTGTTATGTATTGTATGCATATATGTTACGTGTTATATATTTCATATTATTATATTTCTTAATTTCCCATAAATGTATAGATTAATGCATAAAGCAAAAATGTTTAAAAGTAAAGAGATCAAATTATTATTGAACAATTTAAAAATGAATACAACGTCGTGAATATCGCGGTGGAAAAATGGCATGATGTAATGTCGTGCTTGGAGAACAAACGTTCTTGGCAAACACGGGAGATTCCGTTGGTGGGGTGAAATCGTCGGAACGTTGTACACGAGAGTTTCTCTAATAAATTGCACTCGAAACGTGGCCGATCCCTCGAAAGTGTCACCGATATCTCTCGGTGTCGGTCGAATCGAATGAAAAGAAAGCAGCGATAACTCGATTATCAGAGACCCAGATAAATAGACGATGGCCAATGCGCTTTTACTAGAAACGAGTACTACCCACTCGAACGCGTCCAATGTCCGGAAGCTGCATTACAAGAGTGTCTACGGTTTCCGTTTCTATTGTTACCAACGTTTTATCGCGCCGAACTTCTACTGTCTTTTGGAAATGGCAATTGAATTATTTTCGCTCATATAAATAAATTTCTGAAAATTTATTTAGTTAAATTCTAAAATCTATAATCTAAAGAATGAATTAAACCAGTAATTTTAAACTAATACATATGCTGATTCACGTGTGACAGAGTTGAATTTATTACAGTTTACACTTAATTTCGAGATGTAACCTAATTCTATATGACTATACAAATCTAATGGTATAACCATTAGGTATTCTCAAGATTATACCTGACTAATGCACAATAAACAGAAGAAACTCGTTTTTTAGTAACAACAATTAACTACCGAACAGCCAATAGTTGGAGTAGTTGGACTTGTAATCACGCGTTTTATGTACGAATATTTCTACACTAAAAACTTCCAATATCGTACAAATAGAATATGCCAAATTCAACGAATCTATTAACGATCAACCCTTCACAATTACATTCTATATAAAATAATCAGCAGATCTTCGAAAAATCCTAAGCAATTCTGCCAAACAATTACCCGCATTCCAACCCCCGAGATAAATCATCCCACAACGTCGAATCTCTTCAATCATTCGAACAAATCATCCGAATGCTCATCCAGCTTTCCAAACTACATATGTACTTTTCTTCCCAACTACCTATCGCCGTTCCACCCCAACAAACGAAACAATGCAAACATTAAATAGCATCGAACAACCGAGTAGAAAGATGTTCATGAAGACGTTTCACGTCGTTTGGCACCCTTTGCAGCGGCCTCCCCTTACAGGGTAGCCGATCCAGAGGATCTTTTGACGAGGACAGTCGACGCCGTTGTGGGCACTGCTCTCGGCCACGCTGTCTCTCTCGGCCGCGATATTTACAGGGCGTCGAGGCGTGGGTAACGCTGTTTGCCGCAATTTCTTGTTTCCATTAGGTTGGCCGGCCTGCGGGCTAAATTCCACCCTCACAGGCCCACCTACCCTTCCTGCGGGCTGGGTTGCGCAACTTCGACGGCGGCGCGGGGCGAAACGACAGACGACCGATGGCGAAGGGAAGGGTGGAGGGAAAACGGGGGTGTCGGATCGGCCGACAAGCCTAGCAGGAGGGAAATGGTGCACATAGAGAGGCCTCGGCTTCCACTGTGCGCGATCAAATGACGCGCGCCAGCGCCCACAATAACGGTCTCTTCACGCTTCGCTCCGATCCTATTCCAATCCAGGCCCTCCAACCCTTTCCTATGGGAGACGATCGAGGATCGAGAATCGGACCTCTGGTAACGTGGCGCTGGTCCTCGTGGTCTCCGGACAATTTCATTCTTGATCTATCGTTTAGGTTCGATTCTTCGGAGGTGGTGACTTTGAATGTATTTTTAACTGGATCATTCCAGTTTACGGTAGTTTTGGTTATTAAAGAAAGATAGAGCGTTTTATAATTGATGGTTCTTGCGATCAGAAGGATATTTGACTTTTGATCAGTACTTAAGATTGGATTCTTTAAGGGCAATGATTTTGGAAATATTTTCAACTGGATCGTTTTCAGTCACTGTATCTTTTATTATTAGCAAAAGATAAAGGGTTATTTTAATGGTAACGAAAGGGTTTGACTCTTGATTAATAGTTGGGGCTCGATTCTGAAAAGCCAGTAAGTTTTTGAATTTTCAACTGGATCATTTTGGCTTATAGTATTTTGGTCATTAAAGAAAGATGAGGCATTATGTAATTGATGAACATTGTGGTCAAGGGAATGTTTGATTATTGATCAGGTTTTAAGTTGGTGTCTATTAAAGTCTCAAAATGTTGACTAAGTAAGTGTAGTACTCAGTTCACTCTTTGTAAATCGTTGAACACAATTACACATTTCTCTCACGATATTTTCAATTTCACAAACGTTGTATTCGGACAACGGGTATAACCAGCAACGATAGGAACGTGGTGCAACAACAGGATTCTATTAAACATTTGATGCAGGGAAAAGCAAGGAGAAAGGAGCCGCGGAGAGAGGAACGGCGGACAAAGTGATTCGCGGCAATTAATTCGCCTGTAAATGATAGCGTTTTCATTTTCGCTGATGCCTTGCTGCCACGGCTCGGAGAATAATAATCTATCTTAAATAACCTGCGGGGTTCAAGCGTCGTTGAAGGAGTCTTCATCGTTCGAGCTTCGCTGCAAGATGCTCCAGCTGAAGTAAATGGCGAAAGCTAAAGTAATCTCGGCCAAGAATTCAATTACCGAAGAGTGTTGGGGGATGGTAAAGGATGGGTCGAGATTTAAAAACAGAAATTATGCTCGTCGTCGATGATATTAGTTACACCAAATCTTTTTTTTTTATCAAACGAATTTTCTCTTGGACTAGTTACCAAAGTATGAGCAAACGGCAATTTCAACATGCTTTCTGAATAATTCGATGTTTGACTTAATAAATATGGTAATCACGTATTACTTGTTCAGAGGACTCACTGATTTAATGTCACATTAAATACATTAAAAATTAGAATACATTAAATTGCATCAATATAATTAAAAAGTAGAAAGAAGTCACGATGACATTATTATCATTACATAAGAACGTTAAATGGAGCGCAAATAGAGCTCCGTTTATATGAACGAAATTTTAGTTGGTATCTGATTAAACGAACTCCTGTCGATTGAATCTATTTATCTAAATGTGAATTCTTATTGTGAACTAACAGGTAGTGGACAAAATTGCTAAACTATAATACAAACTCTAATTACACGATCTATTTGCTTTTGAAAAGATCATGTAAATGGACTTCTATTGTATCATCAAATAATAGCAACTATTCATGAATGGAATAGATCACAACTAAGAATAAACCTCACTCAATTTTCTCTTTAACATGCTGTGCACATGTGAACTTTGACATTTGACCGACTTTATCAGAGAATGTCGCGGAGGCAGCTACACGCCATCCTCGTAAATGTAAAAGAATCAGATCGATAGGAACAATAAAACATATAAAGCACACGTGACATTTTCGTTCACTGTATAGAACATTGAAATACACTCGCAAATACGTATAATATATATATACATATAATTCAACGGCGTCGCGTCGAAGGAATATGCATTAAGCATAAATATAGCAACAAGAATAGCATTACATCAATCGACGAGCCGAACGCGCTACACACGCTCTTGTAATGGGCTAAAAGCTTTACAAAGCGTACGAATAGACAGGTGAAGGAGGGGTATGGAGAGGAGAGGGTAAGGTTTTGTCGGCGGCGGAGCTTCGCTTCGCGACAAATCCTTCCTTTGTTGGTTACGGGGAAATAGAAGAGCGGAGAGAAGAGAGAAGCGAACGTTGCATTATATTTTGCCTCCGCTGCATATCCATTGGTGCATGGATTCCTGAGCCTCTATCGGGGATGGTTGTCACCGTGAAAAATAATTTGCGTTCGCGTCGCGTCTCCGCGAGCACCGTTCTTTTTCTTTTCCATTCACCCTTCGTCGATTTCCTTCGTTCCACTTATCCACTGAAAATTTCTTCTTCTTTCTATTTTACAGATGTAAACCATCCTTTTTTCTTCTTCGATAAAGAAGGTAAGATTAGTAAGATAAATAAGCGTATGTTACAAAAATAAAAATCTAACAAAATGAATTTTTATAAAAATAAAAATGCGTATCTGTTAAGAAATGTTTTTTTCTAAGACAAACGCGTCATTTTTTAATTATTTATTTTGTTATTTGAAATTTGACGAGTTTATAGAATACAATGTTTCGTTATTATATTTTAGCAATGTGCAACACGTACAATAATTTTGACCATTTGAGGAAATCGCTAGTGATATAGTTAGGAAACTAGTATATTGGTAACGTTTTACCCATTTGCATATCTATGATTGAATTATTTAAAGTGAATCGTCGGAGGAACGATAATGACTGGCGAGCCTAGTCGGTTTTACGTATTTATCAAGCGATTTATTCGCGTTATTGGTACATTGCAGTCGATGTCAGGCATCGTATGGATAAGTTGAAGACGTTATAACCTATGAAATCGATTAGAACTACCGTCTAGAGCCAATAGCGGAATATCAGCTATTTCGAAACGAAACGAATATCATACGGATACTCTCAATTTTATTCTATACCTAAACGAACCTTTTATCGATAATCAAATCTTCTCTATGAATTTTAATAAAAAATTAAAAGAATCTTCAAATGAATTTCTTTAAATTCTTTACATTTCCAGTAAATTCTTTCGAATGAAACAGAGTGATGTAGTATCTTCTATACTCTCCATATAAGTACACGAAACCAAAAACCAAGATTTGCCAACTGATAGAATCTTCTTTCGCTAAAATCGAATCTTCCTCTCTGCGGCTGATCCAATGGTCAAGGGATTCCAGAAATGGTGTGCAGAACAGTGGTCCAATTTTTACGCGATCGAAGGAAGAAATCGCCAAGTAGGACTTGAGATGTCACGATATGCCGTGTCTGCTGAGAACTGTTGAAAGAAAATAAAATCAATTCTATTTGCCATAGACAGAAATACCGTTGAGGAGCGAAGAAAACTAAAATAAAGTACAACGGATTCTCTATAACGTGGATTTGTATAACGCGATAAAAGAACTCATAGAACGTGATATAAACAGTCATGAGGGTGTATATGTACATGATGTAACATGTAGGGAAATTTAACATTTTGACAGAATTTTTTCTTTTTCTTTTTGGGAAAACGATACTTATCTATTGTTTATGTGTACGTGAACAAGCTAATAGTCCTATAACTATTAAGGGCTATGAAGGGTTTAACAGAGAGATGGTGGAATCATTACCAGAACATTAGGAGCCTTTCGTTTGTGCCCTGAGCGAAATTTAAAAACAAAAATTCGAGGAGTATCACAGTATTGACTGAAATATGGAGTAACTATTGATACAACGTTAAAACTCTTTCCGTTTGTTGAAACGGGAACTGGGGCAAGACGGAGAACGAGAATTGCTATAAAAATTCCAAGACTGCAACAGGCTTAACAGTCAGTTGGAAGACCATTGAAACCGGAAGAACCACGCTCGACAATGTTACAGAGGGTAAAAGAAGGTAGGAATGAGAAAATAGAGTAGAACGCGTGGAGAAAAAATGTACGTTCGCCTGCATCGAGGGCACTTTCGAAATATCAATTTGAAACAGCCACGGGTATAGGTATGCGTCATACTTTCCATCGACCATTATGGTCGGCTTTCCATTTTTATTTATATTTACCGCCGCGTGGCCTGCCAGCCCCTACCAGCCGCGATTTTATATCCGTCGTTCTCGGGTCAGCCGGTACGGCGCGGAAACGAGAGGGAAAGCCGGGATACTGTTGGAAACAGGCAGGGGTGAAAGGGGTGAGGAAAGGAGGGAATCATTGGCCGAAGCTTCCCACCCGATATTTTACGACATTTTGTTTCCAATCCGCGGTAGAAGGTGTCGGGGCATCACCGGTGTCGGGCCTTATGCGACTTTTATGGCGTTAAATCGTGATGAAGTATCTCCGAAATGGCCCCCTCTGCCAACCTTTTTTTTCTTTCCTCTCTTCCTTCCTTCGGCAGACCTACACGCGATTCTTTCTCGAAGCTTGAAGCATGAGACACTTCGTTGGAAATGATCTTTCACAGATTTACTCTCTTCCTTGGGTTTTATTATTATTGAATGTGTACTTTACTCTGTTCAAAGTCCACTTTTAGTATTTATTGAACGTCCATACTGAAATTAAAATCCTCGAAGTTAATCCTATTGCATTTTTTTTGGAATCATTTCCGACGTAATTGAGTTTTTATCTTTTTTAACGGTTTCTAAAACGATTTCTAAACATGAAAAAATAGTTATTGATATGTATGACTTCTTGTCTCAATCCTACGTTAAAAAATATTTCTTGAAATATTGAAAGTCTAATGACACAACAGTTCTTACAGGTTCAAATAATTTCGTAATGATTTCTTAGATTTACCTATATTTTTTTAAGATATATGTTTACTCGATAGTAGTGGCACGATCATCGATCGACTTCCGGGTAACAGATTACCTTTTTAAAAGACAGCACTTGACCACAAGGTTCAGTTTATCTCCGTTCGTTTTGAACGGTTTCGCGGTCGCTTTTCGAACACGTCGCATCCCCCACGACTAGTAAAATACTAGCCAGGGCAACATTTCACGGACGGATCTTCATGACCCAGCCGCTACTGATAGGATCGTCGCATTTCCCGTGGACGCTCATATATAAGGCAAACTTATGCCGAACGTAAATTCCCTGGTATTGGCCATGGCTATCTTATCACGTGCTCGCTTTTCCAAGACGCCGATAGACCATGCCCAGACATTATGCGAAATTGAAAAACCGAAAGCGACCAGTGGGCGCTGCTTGGACGGACTTCCGGTCAACACGGAGGTGGGTCATCGAGGGTCACACGATTCTCGCGGAAGAATCGATAAATCGACGAAGGATGTTGTCAGAGATCGTAACAGAAGCGTTATCAGTATTTTAGAATTTATTATTTTAGTATAACAATTTTTTAATTGAATTAAAAAGTTATTATTGTTTCCAAATTTCTTTTTGCAAGGAAATCATAGTTTTCGAGAGGAAGTTGGGTTTCTCTTTGAATAAGATTAGTTTTAGCTGGTCATTTTATAAAATTGAAACCACGACCTTCTGTAATTAAGACAACGATAGGAATGTGAAAAATTTGCTTTCAACTATCATGCTATTAGATACCAGATATAGATACTATAAATTTTAATTTTCTTAAATTAAGTCAAATTAATTTAATTTCTTAGATTACAAAAGATAATGTTTGATATTGTCAATTTTATCAGTATTATGAAACATGATCCACGTTATAATTTATTATCGAATAAAAATTAAATGGTTTTACAAACTAAACTTTATCAAAGTTTCATAACTTCATGATTCAATTAAGCACAGTTCTGCGCTCAGAAATTAAAGAAATTAAAAAATGCCTCAATATTCCTTCGTCTTTCAGGAAAGAGATAGATATGGACGATGGTCATTTTTATTACGAGCCTTTCTAATTTATTGTCGATATATCGAGATACTTATTAAACTCTTGTCCGGTTCTTCGTTCATTTTCTCTAGCAAACTTTCAAGCGCAATAGTAGAAGAAGGCAACGCGATTGTTGACGTGCCCGAAGTCGACATACCTCGACATTAAACCGCGAAGCGGGTGGGGATCCCGAAAACCCTTGGATTGTCTGCGCCATGGACTGAAATAACAATAACGCTATTCAGCGTGGTGGCATTTGACAGTAGGGTCGGAAACAATGAAACAATCAACCCCGTACTACCTCTCTGCGGGGCTTTCGTGGCGGCGAGAAGAGGCCGGAAGTCAACAGTGCCGGACAATACCGGGCGGCGTCTGACTACCGTCCCTAATTAACCAAGTTCCCCAACTTCGGCCGGACTTGACGACCCTTGATGCATAATTATAGCCGCTGCTTGGGAGAATATCGTTTCTACGACGATTCTTGGCCACGTTTGTCTCCCTTACGACCGATCAACGTCCTTGTTACCTAGTTTCCAGGCGAATATTCGCTCGACCCACTTTGCCAATTGATCCTCTGTTAAAGACATCGTGTATTCTTGCTCTGAATTCATTTTTCGACTTCGATGTTTTATGTGTAATATTTGTAAAATTGATTCTTGTTGGATTTTATCATCTATTAATAAGTAATTTCGTTTTACGATGGTAAATGCGAGCTATATAGCTGAAATAAAGTATATAATAATGAAAATTTTAGGAGTTATGGAACATATAAACTAAAGAACAAGAAATACATGATATGGATGATAAAGTTTAGTCGATATACTCTGATTGTTCTTTAATTATCTTCATAAAAATATTTGCGATTTAATAAATTTCACCTTTATTCCCATAAAAAATGGATAATCTCTAAATAATATAAAGAATTAAAATAGATTAAGAATATAATACAAAAATACTTTGCCTAAAAAACTGCGACTATGTTTAGGGCTTCGAGTCATCTTTTATGTTAACCCACTATCAGAATTCACAGGATTATCGTCGCCCTATAAAAAGGAGAACAGGGTGAGGTTGAAACGAAGAAAAAGACGCGACCCTGACGCTATTAACAAACTTCTCACCGCTACTTCTGCATCCATTGCTTTACCACGTTGCATCCCTTTCTCTCTCTCTTTCTCCTCCTCTGTTTCGCTGCATTTTATTATTCGCATAATCGGATCTGGGACGGCGATAGCGCCGGTGATTTCGGGTTTGTCTACGGTAACGCAGTTGTCGGCCCGACAATGCCACCCCTGAATGCCTCATTGTCTGCCAGGACCGACGCCCACTCAAAACTTCCACTCGCGCCATCGCCGCCCGTCATTTTCCGCAATCAAACGATTCGTGCGATGCGCTCGAGCTCCCACTCACGCGGCGCTCACAAAAGCGCTTATATAATTGCGCACCGACGCAATTAAAATATCTATCGAGTCGCGTGTCGTCTCCTTCGTATTCTCCAACTTGTTTCCTTCGCGTTCAAATGTCGTCCGAATCTTTTGAAGCTAAGAGAGCCTTTGAAACAGGCGTGGTATGCGTTACAGAGTAGTTTTTAGACACTGAAGGATGAAAGTTAAAAATGTCTAATTTTTCTTATAGACAGCGAGCTCGCTGCCCTTTACGTTGTATACTGGTTTTGACACGTATAAAGTAAGACAGATTTATGAGAAAACGATGGTGTCCGCGCATTTGTGGATTTAAAGATAAAATATCCAAAGTATACTTCACAATATTTAATGGGATAAAACAAAATCTTTATTTGCTTCTTTTCCTGCTATTATTTCTTGAATTATATTCGTAAAAATATTTGTAGAAATAATCGTCTATAGTTTATTTATGAATCTGTTAGAAGTTGCTTGAACATTTTATTCTCTTCCTTCAGCGTGGATCCTCATTTTTTCCAAAAACTTTGTAGTAGCATCATGTGTGGAGTAAGAAGTTTGTGAACTTTTTGAAGATTATTTTCGTACACTGGTAAAGAGTGGTGACTCTTAATAGAATTAATGTTAACTTTTATTAAAATCAAAATGTAATTTACATATAAACAAGAAAATTAATATCCGCTACTTTCACAAATTCAGCAGTTCTAATTTTGAAACAGCCCTTTATTAACATATGTTTTTCATTTTCTATTTTACTGCAATTATTTTTATATGGTATATTTAAGTACACGTTAGAAACTGGATATTAACATTAGTATTACACCTTGTTCAGTATAACATGCTTCCTACCTAATCCCTTACCTCTTTTCATTATTAAAACCACTTCAATTTCATCTCTAATTTTTTCTCATTTTACAAAAGTGGTCGAAGAAAGTAAAATCGACTTCCTCGGAAAAATCTATCGCAGGCTGGTGTTTCTCTGCTAGAAACTAGAGGAGGACGTCTTCTCCGCTAGGAGAAGTTTTCCACGGTGACGTGCAAAGGGGTGAAAAGGGGGGGAAAGGGTGGATTGGGGCGTCGACTACTGGCTGGCCAAAGGAGTCTAGGCGCCTCTCCATTAGTATGCGCGGAAGTGCTGCTCGCTCGATTGTGGGAGGTATTGTCGGGGAAGAATGTCCTCGTTGCCGAGGCTCTGTACCAGCAGAGGCTGCCTTTGCCGTAAGGAGGCACGAATCCAAGTCAAATGTAATCACTTTCGAATCGGAACACCCACCGTGCATTTCGAGTCTACGTCGGTTCTTCGGGCTTCCGGTCGTTCCTCGTGCCCTCCTTCAGATTTTAAACGTCCACATTTTCGATCGAACTTCTTCTATTCGTGTTCGTGTTCTTTCGAAGCTACAAAATCATGAATTTTTCTAAGAATTATTTCGATAACGGAGAAATGATACTAACTATTGATGAAATGGAAATATATATGTTGATTACTTGGTAAGGTATTGTGATATCAGAACTTGTAGGTTACAGTTATAAAGGAACACGCGTTTAAAGTATAATCATGTTATAGTTATTGAAATATAATTTGAGATATGTATTGTATAATATACTATAACTACAACTTATAAGTTCAGGTTTTAATTTATCATTGTAGCGTCTCAGATGTCTGTTCTCCAAAGAATTGTAATATGTTTTCATTTCATTGTAATTAACGATCATTCTATCGTTAGTTCGTACTAATTCCTAGAAAAATTCACAATTTTATAGATGTTCGAAAATACGAACGCAAGGAGAGTACGATTACAGTCGTATAGTTGTACTGATTGAATTGATCAAAACAAAGATTAATAAAACACTTCGTTGCTTCAGATCAAAATTACGATTAATTATACTCTAAGCAGCAATTAAAACATAATTTCAAGACTTGACAATTTTCAACATATAATTACCGCGAATAATTTCATGTATTACTTAATAGAAAATCGACATAGAAAACAATATGCTCGTAGGTTTCACAGAAATCTATTCGCAATAAGAAAGAAAGTGGAAAGAATCGCTTTGCTCGCTTCATGGTCGTACGAAGAATTATGGAATCGTGGTTGAATTCGTTGGCGCGAACGGAGACGTCTCTGGCTCTCCATTCTGCTGTTATCTCGCCACGAAGAAAGCGTGATTGCCTTTATGGGGGAAGAAAAGGTCCTTCGCGGTGGCGATAATGTCCTCGCGCCGACGACGGAGGCGTCGCTATCAGAAATAAAACACGACGCAACGGAGGGGAGGATCGAGGGTCGAAGGGAAGGCGTGAAAGTTCCTCCTTCTCGTCCTTTAGATTTTCCCCTACGACGATTCCTCCTTCACATAACCTCCGATTAGTTCTACAAATACGTGGGAGATACGTGTCGATGGTTTCTTGATCGATCCTGGTTACTTTTCGCCTTCTGTGTCAAGGACCAGTTCGCGAGTATACGCGTAATCATCTGTAATATTTTGATGAAATGTGGTAATCATGAAACGTGTTGTCAATTAAAAAGTGTGGAATAAGAAGTATACTGTCCATTGAATAGGTATTTTAAGACTTTGAAATGTAGTAGAAGTTTGATTATTGAAATATCGATTAACGAAACGCGTAATTACAGGGATATTAATTAATGATAAACTTAAGGATGGTTTCTTGTAAGAGATATCGCGAGACAAGAACGAGAACCGAAAGAAATAGTTTCGTTTTTATTAACATGCTGTTGTTCCTATTTAATATTCATCTTTTATAAAGTAACTCGAAATAATTGATGGTAAAATATTCGATTACCTTGAACAGTGTGTCATTATAAGTTCGAATAATCAAAGTTCTATTGTATTAGAAATTTGAGTATTATAGAAATGTAGGAAAAGTTAAATTAATTACTTGTACTATAAAAATGCTTAAAGGAAACAAGCAAAGCATGATGTTACTGCTATCAAAGAACCTTCTACGCAATTAGGATATAATACAGGCAAGTCAAATGGTTCGATTAAGATCCAATTTATTTACAAACGTCGCGTTATGTTACAGCAAATAATTAACAATGATTACGTGCATATCGCCTGGGGCGTTAACGCAGCCATTTTTTTGTGATTAATGGGAAACCCCTACATGATCCTCTATATTTCTCGTCTTTCTCTCGTTTAACGTTGAAAATAAACGGTAGCCGAGGAACTTATGTAAATATCGAGAAGATATGTTTCTATTCGTTTACAATACGCTTTACATTATAGGTACTCTTTTTTTTTGTATCGTCGATTCTCTATGATCGTAACGATTTTCTTTTTTCCTCTTTTTTTTTTTTTTGTTAACTGTATACAATTTCTAGATGAGGGGGGAGTGTGCGTGGGAATTAGTTTCCATTCTGGTCGGTAGTGAGGCTCGATCGTCATAGTCGAAATTTTTCACTGAAAAATACGTGTCTCGAGCGGCAAAACAAGCGTATAAAATTTTGAATATACGGGTGCGCGTCGATCGCGAAAAATCAGCTACAATAAAACTGCGTGAACAGGAGGGAAAAGGTCAAAAGGGACCAGCAACGAATTCAGCAATTCGCGGACAGAATGGCGCGTCTGCAAACAATTTGCACGAATTGAACGTTTTATTATTACTGGCCAATCGTTTAAAGCTTTACAGTAATAAATTACAGCTTCGTATATTTCTATGCTATCCGAAAAAAAATGTTCGACGTTTTTGCGTCCTGTTTCTATGTAGTTCTTTTTTTCAGTAGGATTATGAGAGAGATATGATAAACGATACTAAATTACGTATGAACTTCGTTCGTTAAACAAGTTTTTTTTATACTTTTTTTAGCTTCGAAACTTTTTATAGTATAAAATTAATTGATAAATGTTAGTTGTACAGTTTATATGCTGCACATTACTGGACTGCGAATTTTTATGGATACAATTTAAATAATAGAAGATCTACCTTTAAGGTAGTATAACGAGTACTTTGGATATTTTATATATCTTTTTATATTATATGTATTCTACATATATATGCATAAATATCCATAATCTATTTATTATAAACTCTTTCGTCAATACTTTCTAACTGAAAAACAAAACAACAATAGAACCACCAATAACATAAGAAAATACAACAGTAATAACCAGGGTCCCCTTGCACAATAAATATTAGTAAATCAACAAATTATAAGTTGTGGGTCAATAATTTTCTTTCTAAAATTTTACATTAAATAGAACAATTAGATAACGTGTACTTCCTCAAATTTAATTTGCTTTATTAACAAACGTGTTAGTATTGCACAGAAAGATATATATTGACACCGACATCTTGTGATTTATAAAATTTCGTTAATAATATCAATTCAATCGTGCAAAAGGATCTCAAAGGGGTCACAAGATTTCGAAATCTTTATGAAAGCTAGAAAAAGACCTAAAAATAAATTCATTTCGTCGATTCACTTACCAATCTCTCCCTCACAATCACCACCAACCAGCGATCTAGCAATTATAAGGTTGCTAAAAAAGGAAATTAACAAATAACAGAAACAGAAAAGGAAAATGAGAAAGACACGGGGAAAATATCAGGGAGTTGCAGTATCAATGCGCGACGCAATAAAATCATCTCGTGAGGAGACGGGGGGTGGTATAACGCGTATACAGGTCCGCTGTGTCGCATCTACGTTAGCATTCAGAATGTTTGGCTTATTTCGCATGGCCGCGCCCTAAAGAAGAGATTTGCCTCTGCTCGAAGAGGGTTTTATTTTTTTCCTACCTCTCTTCGCTCGTATGGGGGCTCTTTTCTGTCCTCCCGTGCCGCTTTGGGCTCGCGTGTGCGGTAATATGTGCCACCGAGAGGGTTGGTTATCTCATCAAAATTGGACTCTTCTCTGGCATCCCTGTACACGCTTTGGCAGAAAGGACCCTTTCGCTTCTCTCTTTGTAGGATTTTGGCCGTGGCGAGTTATCGATTCGGCTTTGGTATCCACCGTCGAGTCGCATAACGAATTCTCGTCGAAAAGTTCGACTCGTTCCGTTTTCCTAGCGAAAAAGGTGCAACCCCCAAGAGTAAGATCACTCGTGGACATTGTGGAACATCTCTGGGTTGATCCGGTATTTCTCGAGATCTCCAATGAGGTTTTAGGATTTCCTCTCAACGAGATATCATATATACAATCGTAAAAAAGGTTAAGTAGGCTGTTGGAATTATCACACAACGCAACAGGTTACGAACGATCGATGACCTTCGTGGTTCATCTTTCATACCTTTCTCTATACAGCCCTCCTTCGTTAAAATATCCTGTCTAGTATTTTTGAAGATATGCACCGGATACGGAAGGTATTTACATGTCATTCTATTTACTATAGCATTTACATAACAATTAATTAGGTTCAAATATGAACCTCATTAGTATTTCCGTATGTTTTTATCTTCCAACAATATGTTATATTACATATGCGCTTACGAAATAGTGACTAAGTATTTTCAATTGAACGAAGAAAACTAAAGATAGAACAAAGTACACGATTCAACTTCAGTTTTCTTCAGTTTGAAGGTGGTAGATAAGACATTTTAACTAAGGAGGAGAGTATAAGATTCTATACACGTAAATCTCCGATTCGTAAAAGAGTCACTTTTCCAATGAAAAGTCCCGTTTACGTCATATACACGATTGATAACTTCCTTTCGTCATCGTTTACATAACAGATTATGAACCTTCAAGTAGTTTTCAATCGAATCATTTTAGAAGTCATTCATCTCCCTGAGCATCAATGATCACTGTACATTTCCAATATGAATGCCCCTCGATCTGGCCATCACGGAGTTTCTCTGTTCTTCTTGTAATTGAACCTCGTCGTCCTTCAGAGGTGTGTTTAAGTTCGTCACCGTGGTCTGAGGAATGGGCGATAACATCGGTGGTACCCTCCACCAGTCAGTGCTTGGCCATCCAGGTGGTACCAGGTTCCCCCGGAAGTTTAGGTCCGGGAGAACCGGAAGCGGCCTTCATATGACGTGGCCGCGATGACTTCCTAAATTTGAGCTGGACGACGTCAGATTTTGAACAGAAAACGCGCTCTCCACCTTTGTCGTCGCGATCGACGTCGTCGTTGGAACACTATTAACAGCTTTCTCTGTCTGATCGGTAGGTGACGAGGAAGAAGACGAAGAAAATCTGTCTTGAGATCTGTCTTCCTGGTGTCTGTCGACCGAAGACAAGTACGTATCTTCTTCAAGTTTTCTATATCGAGTTTCTTCCCTGCTAGAGTCTCTGTCTGAAGGAAATCCATCCTCTTCTGGTTTACCTGGGCTAGGGAAAGGTCTTTCTTCTAATTTGGTAGATAAGTACGGCCTTTTTGGATCTTTAGGTGGACTTGGACAACCACAATTGGGTTGGAGACAGGTAGCTGTTGATAATCCCGGCCAGGACATGGTTTGATGACTCGAATAAAAGGTGCTGCCTCCGTACAGTGCTTGAAGCGCCAAATCTGCGGCCAATTTGCCGCCGTTGAACTCTTCTCCAAGTTTGTGTTGTATAGGATATAGGGGATATGGAAATGGCGGGAAGAAACGGGGAATCTTGAGATCCTCGTGGCTCATCAACGTGTGGTGCGATGGTGGTGCTAAAGGTGGTAAGAGGCTTCTCGATATATTGCCTAAGGTTTCACCCGAGGACATCAGGGGTGATATCGAGAAACCGAATTTGTTCTCTTTCTTTACTAGAGATTTCGGCTTCCTGCGCGGCCGGTACTTGTAGTCTGGGTGCTCTTTCATGTGGAGGGCTCTGCAAGAAAAATGTTTTTCTGTGTTACCATGTTAAACGTTTGATAGAAGATTATAATTAAAACGAAGTTTCAATAGAATATTATAATTAAATACAGAATAGAGCGGTACGCGAAATCCTCGATATATTTGATGAGTGTATGTTTCTTTGTTGAGGTAACAATGTGTCTTTTTTTTTTTAACGAATGATGATAGATTTAATAACTGATTAAGAGACATTAATATAAGGTCTAGGTCAACTTACACAACAATTTACCTACTAATGATAATTAATAATTATTTAACTTGGTATTTATTGATAATTTGTTACGATTTATTAACGAAGATTAAGGCGAGGAGAATGAAACGTTCATTTAATTTTTTCGTTACGTGAAATTTTAAGATATTCGTAGTTATCGTAAATCTACCGCTAAACTTGCTATCGCTAGATCGTAAGGGGGGCTTGTGTTCGAGCGGTTCAGGGGTGGCTTAATTGAATAGTTTTGCTATAGGGAACGCGGTAGTTCTTCGAAGGGTCGAAGGCATAATCTCTGGCACCGCTGGTTGAACGAAAACGCTTGCAAGATTCTAGAAGCTTTCACGAATCTTTGATAACGAAGAAACGCGTTTAGAATAGAACAGAAACATTCGATGAAATGTCGTAGATTTAAATAATCCAAGTCGATATTAATTTGAGCAAAAACACTTTTGACAAGTGTATCTAATGTATATTTAGAAATATATATAAATAATACAAGTAAATGCATGGTATCCTGATAAAATACAGATTATTTTCCAAGTTTATCAAGAAAAATTAGTCTTTGCGCAGTTTTAAACAATGATGTCGTACTCTATCAATCTTCGATAATCCAAGGTGTCACGTTATCGCTGGAAGAATCGCGCGAGACGAGATGAGACACTCGAGAATTCGGTAAACTTTGCTCTCGACGCCGTTATCCGTACAAAGGAACGTATTATCGTAGTACTAGAACACGATACGGGACACCATGGGTATTTGCAGCAAATATCTTGTACACACACCCTGGCTGAAGGCGCAGTCGACGCTACGTTTGTGTCGACAGGCTGGTAAAAGTGAGGGGAGGAAGGGAAGAGTCAGAACCCCGTGGTATCTCCATCACATAATACTCCATTATGTACCCAAGAGGCGCACAAACGCAGTCCTTATTTATGCTTCGCCTCACGGAGATAAAAGAAAGCGAGCGAGATAGGTGTTTCACGGGCGGGAACTCTTTTTTACGTGCCTAGAGTTTCGCGTTGGGGAATCCTGCCGGAAAACGCGCGCACAATCACAACCACTCGAATTACTTCGACCATCTCGCCAGGGATTTTTAGTACTTTTTAGCATTGATGCGTTCTATTTCCTATACAGTGTGTGGCGAATACATTTAAACATACATAAACACATTTTATGAATATGTTGTGTGTGTTATATAAAATATTTTGAAATATCATGAATACCGTGATGAGATACGACTATCATGGTAAAGTTTGAAAGGAATCTAAGAACGCAGACATATGCATCAGTTACACAAATGCAAATATGAGCTTGGTAAAAAATTAATCCCATATTAATTATATATTATGTATAATGTTTCCTTCAAATCTACGAATGTATAAACTGAACTACGTAATGAATTTATCAGGACATTTTACACAATTTCGACATCCATTTTCCTCTTGTAGCATTTATTTACTAAATATATCAATTCAATGATATATTAATACAATACTGGAAATAGATACAAACCCATTTTATTTTTGCAAGACAAGTGTGGTCATATTTCTATATTTTCTATATTTCGTGTGTATTATCGATTCTTGGGAACGAACGATAGGAATAACGAGGGAAGTCAGGGTGCACATTGGCAAAACCGATGGTTCGTATCGGCATGGTCGAAAACGAGCCGCGAGGTGTATAACGGTGGAGAATTTTCCAACTCGCGAACGAAATTCGAAATTTCGGTTCCTCGCGGCGAGAGTGACGCAGCGGAATAATAATTCCGGGACAATGTGTCCCGGCAGATAGCACAAAGCGTAAATCAGCATAAACATCGGTAAAGCCCCGCCGACAATAATTCAGCATAAATGCATAAACATCGGGCGTAATCTTTACAATTCGCTTGGAGCCCTCTACCACCACCATCACACAGGGCAAATAGTACACTGCCAGAGCTAGCAGGGAGCGGGTGTGACCACACACCACTTCCAACCGTGCGATAAACAACGCGTTATATCATATCGGTGGACATAAGCCGCGCGGTAGTTGCGCTCGCGGCTGCCGCAACAAGAAACAATAACAATTAGTCACGATTGTCCTCTGGTGGCCTAGCGAATGTCGTTAGTGTAACGATTCGTCATAAATGTCATTGTGCTGCCAACGATCGACGGACTTTCTCGATGTCCCCGTGTCGGTCTTTCCGCGATCCGTGTAACCGAATATTGGTCGACGATGTGACCGATTATTGTTGGATAAATTGGTTCATATTGTATACCTTTCGATAATTGTTGCGATAATATGTAAAAAGTCGTTTTAAATTGTTTTCCATATCTCACGCTTACGTCGATCCTGAGGGGAATGGTTTTGATTGTAGTAGCGACAGTGAGGCGAATCAGGAAGGTTGAGTTTATTCACACTGACTTTTTCGTATACGAAAATTGAATATGTAAAAATATACCAAATATTCAGGGTGAAGTATTCATTATTATACTTGCATGGTAAAAGAAACATCCATGCGATGCAAAAGAAACGTTTCATTTCCTGAATTGAATTCAACAATATACGAATTTGCATCAAAATGTTGGATATGGCGAAGAAACGCGTGTTTAGCTCGGAAACCAGAAAATAAAAAAGCAATTTTGATGAAACAGGATTGATTGATGATATACTGAATTTTCGAACAGCTTCTTTGTAAAAAATTGGGGATTTGTTTCTCGTATTCTTCTCCTCTAGTCTCCATTCTACCTACATTTACCTCTAAACATTAATCTTTATAATTAACTCTAACGTTGTTCGCAGAAAGCCCACCAACCACATAGAAAATCTTCAAAATCTCATTGCCTATCGTCTATCCCTACCTTCCCCATTTCACCTTATTCCGTTGATCGACGCAACTGACTCTAACTCACCAATACTTTACCACCGTTTCGATGCAGTATTTTCACTCTCGTCGCTTTCCTTCTCGGTTTCCTCGGTGCGCGACCGAGAACGGGGTAGACAGAGCGTCTGTAGGAGCTGGGAGAAAAGAGGGTTGAGGAGGAGGGAATCGTAGGACAGGCAGCAGCAGTGGCAGCACGGCACAGCCAACGAACAGCAAGCGAGGGGGTGAGACCAGGGACGGCGGAGAGGTAGGGGCCGGCAGAGGAGCCGCGCAAATCCTTTTAAATCCACACAATTGCGACAATGGGGCTTTATTTGTTATCTCGGGGGCCACATTGTGAGTCGCCGTGAACGAACGGACAGATTACGTCGGGCCAGTGACGGCTTGGCTCCAGGGGAACCCGTTCCTACCAGGAACCTGGCTCCAGGGGAACGACTTTTATCGGGCCCTCTCCTCTTTATTTTACGACCGTTCCTCCCTCTCTTGGCAACCCTCCCCCGCGGGCCAACCCCTCTCGTTTTTGCACACTACCGTTACCAGAATCGTCAGCGACGCCGTCATCCGCCAGAAAAGCGGATTCGCCGTTACACGTCTCTGCTCGAAATTTTCCTCCCTCGATTCTCTGTACCTTTACCTGAGAAACGTTTTCGCGGGCAGAATGAATATTGAGGCTCTCTGAAGTCGATTTTACAGACTTCCAGTGGAGATGGTTGTTAGTTTGTTTCAGTGGAGTTGTTTCTTTTTGAGATGGCATGTGGTGGAAGAATATATGATAATCTCTACGAATAATTTACTTACGACCTAAGTAGTAATATTAAAAAAATTGGTAATTAAAGATATAGGTTATAGGCTTCCATTGTATAGGTGGTTTTCATATTGAACAGAACGATCGAAATTAATTTGTTTCGTTATCAAACTTGTGAGATGGCTTGGAAAATTTCGCTGATAATACCAGTTCAATCGTGCAGAAGCGTCGTGCTTATTTCCAAATTTTTGTTTCTCAATCTCATTCTCATCTCAACAATCAAAAGAACTTTTAACCCTTAAAGGCTATCACGAGCGAAAGTTTATCACAATATACTTTTCCTTTAATTAGGAAACTGATAAAGCTATGCGATTGGAATTAAATATTTTGTTGTTATTGAATACTAGACGAAGAGTAGAAGAACCCATCATAAACACCAAGCGTTAATATTTGAATGCTTCTGAAAAACACATATCTCAATAATAATTGTATCACATTTTTTTTAACTCGAGGAATTTTTCAACGATAGGAAAATAGGATTGCGTTGAAAATAAATAGAAAGACATAGCATTGTTGGTAGCAAATATTGGTGAATGAATATATAGGTCTTGTTTTAATGTTTTATGTTTTAGGATCATATTATGTGGGGTAGAATTTTCTGAGATATATATAATACATACAGGTTATTTATTGATCAAGCTTTTCAGTTTGAGAATTTTATGCGCGCATCTCTTCGAAAACTCGAACAGATTGTTTGCGAATAAAAGATGATTGTAAAACAATGAAGACACGTTTTGTCCACTTTTGAAAAAAATTTCAGTAGCGTCTGTTAGGCGGGACAATATTTTTCATTCGGCAATTGAAAAAGGCAATATTCGATACCGTGAAAAAAGGAATCGAATCACAACTGACACGGACTGTGCGTCAGTGCGAAACTTCATAATTCCTTTTGTTGGATTCGATCATGGTCATCGACAGAAAAGCGGATTCCATGTTACATTCCGTTGATAGAATTCACTACCGAGTCGATTGGTTCTTCTTTCTTCTACCCTTTCTATATATTTTTTATTTTTCCTTCTTTTCAAAACCGATCTAGCGCGGATGAAAAAAGGGGGGAAAAGTGAATACTTGGCAATTGAAAGTGAATCGACAATTTAGGAAGAACCGACTTTATTATTCTATTATTTATTTTACGAGCATCATTGCCACGCCGGTTATATTCAACCCCAGCCGCCTCCTATCAATTCGCTGTCCCGGCAATTTTTGCTTTGAAAAACCCTGACAGACCTCGATTCTGCCATTGACAGCTCGAGCATCGTACTTTTAAATTAATCTTTCTTTCGTCGTGTTTTCTCGATCTCCGCTGTATTTCATCTTTATTGTTCTTTATCCGAGTTCCTTCGTATCCATTTCTTTTTATTGCTCTTTTTAGTTGTTGCATTTGTTAACGTTAGAAATGCGTATCGAGTGCCTAAAATTATTTCTCTTTTGAAGAACGATTACTTCATACTTTTCTTAAAAACGCTAGTAACCCAAAGAAAGTAGGAAAAGTTAAATTTTAACGTATCATATTCGAAACATACAAAATAGTAACCAATATTTCTTTAAGGGGTTGAATAAGTTATAGCTGACTATACAGAATATCATGTTTAAAGCAGCAATCATTTCCTCATTAATTCCCCTCGATAGCGTGAAGAATGAAACAGAAATGATAAAAATGTCGTTCGATCGTGAAATCTCTCGGACCTGCTCATCGTACGGCGGGCTAAATAAACTCATAACAATGATTAAATATTCAGGGTCGGTAATAAAGAGGCTGTCCCCTCCACCTCCATAAATACCACTTCGTTCACCCTATTCCACCCCTTGGCTTAGCGCAGCACGCCCTTAGCTTTAGCAACAATGTACCGTATTATGAAGTACGAGATCCCCCTTCCTCGTTTTTCATCCTCTTCACAGTTATTGCAGATACACCTCGATGCGATAATTTCGTTCGGCCACTCGTGACTAAAGAGCAATTAGCACGCAAAAGAAAAATCTTCGACATTGATTGAAAGTGATACGAAACGAACTTCCTATTTAATACTCTTTCAAAAAGACATTTTGTTTCACAAACCACAAACATTGGTGTTTATAGAAACTGATCGATATTTTCTTAAATACTTTTAGAGAACAAAATTTAAAGCAAATGAAATTGGAAGACTTACAATTTTTGTTCTATCAAGAAAAAGCTTTTGTATTTCAATGATAAATTTTATAATATTTACGATCCATATTATAATCTAATAGATTTTGTAAATTTGGTAAATAAAATAGTTCAAATAATAAATAGAAAAAGCATAATGTTTGGTCTTTTTATAAGAAATTTCGTAATATTTATGAGGGAATGATGCAATGTACCCACTTGTGCAAAGTGATAGCGAATTGTGTAGATGTTTAAATTATCGATAGTGTGAGCAAAGATTGATTCGGAAAATATACAAGTTGACTCAAATGCGTGACCCCACGTGGAAATTTGGAATTGCACATGTGACAAGAATGTGTGTTGTGCGTGTCGAGTTTTTGGGAGCGTGTGAAAAGTAGCGAACATCAGGCGACGGCTACTCTTGTATTTTTCCATTTTTAAATCTCTACATTATTTTATTAGGCATTAATTTTATAATTACACAAAAAAAAAACATTTCGGATTCCTATTTCAAGATTTCATCCTACATTCATAATGCATGACATAGTTGAGTAAATTTTGTATTTTAGTAAATAAATAAAATAGTATTTGATCAATTTTGTGATTTCCTTTGAGGATCTCGAAATTTATCAGTAAAACCCGATACAGACGTTACTTTTTGTGAAATATTTGATAAAATTTCGATACTCACCTTAATCTTTTAGCTTCGTCGATGAAAGGTCGCTTTTCACTTTCGCTGAGTAGTTTCCATTCGGCGCCAAGCCTCTTCGAAATCTCAGAATTGTGCATCTTCGGATTTTCCTGGGCCATTTTCCGTCGCTGTCCCCGTGACCACACCATAAACGCGTTCATCGGACGTTTGATATGCTCGTTGTGAAGCGTTTTCGACGACATCTCGACCGTTATTCTGATCTACGATCTACGATTATCTTCAATCAATTCCTTCTACAGATTCAATTCCTATCTTCTATCAATATCATTCTTTCACATCTCTCTATCGATAAACAATTTCTCTCTTCACTAGTCTTGTCCTTCATCATTATTCAATGAGTATCGATCTTGACAAATATTGTACACTACACCTTTCTACAACTTTCGATAACGTGATCGTCAAAGCCAATAATTTCCACATGTTCAACGGCGACTCGATTTCAGTCTTCAAACCACGATTCCAATCAAAATTTTCGCAATAAAACTCTGCTGTCTCAAACTGTCATCAACTTTCTCTTTCAATCTTCTTACGAATCCTCGAGCCAGAATCGCCTTCTTTTTACACTCACCCCCTCAAATCGGATTTCAAAATTCACACGAAAGATGTTTTTCGAATCTGATCGTTGTTCCAGCATCCACTCACAGAGAGACTCGTTCTTCAATGTTATGCGAATATGTCTCGTTAAGGCCAGCTCCTTGAATCCACTCCATTCGATCTGTCCTTGTTCGATTCAATTAAACTGGTTTCTTCTCGATTTCTCGTGAGGAGAGAAACAGCGCACCGACACCAAGTTAACCGTAGGGAAGTTGTGTGATTGATACCGTGACGAGGACTGGTAAGAATCCGTCAGGACCTCTCTGACATCGAGTCTGGGATGAGCCAGGGAGGAATCGGGACCGAGTGGAGTAGCTGGAGTCCCGTGGGACGCGGAGGAGACAACGATCGGCCAACCAGGGATGTTTCTACTCTCCCACCATAGTCCACGGCTAATGGACAAGCACGATTGGCTCCTTCGTCGACATGGCGGACGGAGAATACAAGCGCGTTCAACAGGTGGAGGTGTGCTTCTTCTCTCTTCGTTTTTTAGCTACGTTTCCTCGTTGTACACGCTGCTAGCCAGGCAGCCAGCCAGTCAGCTAGCCGGGCCATGATTCTCGCTGTGTGTCTGTCACGCAGATTATCGTACTACCGCTTTTCTGACCTCTTTGGTCGACGTCGATGGTCAGCTTGCATCCGGTCGACATCGACGCTTTTAGGTAATCGCGAGCGGAATTGATTTTTACGGTCGTAAGTAGAACAGGACCGTCACGAGTCAGACGTAACGCGTTACACGTGTCTCTGACGATGAGATTCGTGTTTGGAGGATCTAAGGAGGATTTGTGTATTATCTGTTATTCTATGCATGTTTACACTTCTAACTTTCCCGTAATTAGTAATGAATAAAGTAATGAATAAATATTTTATAGATTCGATACATTGTTTTAGATATATCGGTATTTTATATTATCTGGCATTTCATTTTATAGACATTAGTACTTTATCTTATTTGGTATTCTATTGTCTTAATATTTTTACTTTCTATTATGTGAAAAGTAGCTATTTATTTACGTATTAAATAGTGTTTGAACAGTTAGATAACAGTCAAGCAACACTTGGACAATTATCGGACAAATATCACATAATAAAATATAATGACATTTATATATCTGATATATCATCATAACAAATTGTTATTCAATTTTAAATTAAAAAGAGCAATTGTTTCCTGTTAAAAAATCTATAATACAAATTAGATATCCAGTAACGATAGATATTGTTTCCTGCAATAAAAATGGATATCTAGTTTTAAACAAACTTATCGAGAAAATATGACAAAACAATCATCAATTATCCACGGAACCGATGATACTTCGTCCAGAAATTTTTCCACCGTCATCGACGAACCTCATTAATACACGATCACATGTATTGCAGTGATCACACCATGAACGGAGAATTTTTTCTTTTCTTTGTTCGGCCGTTGTAGAGGCGAAGAGCGAGCGGGCCATTTCTCCAAATAAATGTTATCAGTGTCGGCAATGTCTTGCTGGAAGAAACGGTCGAGGGGGAACGCAGAGCTGAAGACGTCTCTCTAGTGATAAGACGATAAAGAGAGGAGGTATAAAACGAGACAAGAGGGCTGTGTGTTAGTGGTAACATTTCAGCGAATTCCAACTTTTATAAAGGAACGGCTGTACGGTCGGTGTCATCGAATTTCCGGAAGGTTCCGAAATATTCATCTGACTAGGGTGAAGGAGGGGTGAATTTGTGTCAGGCAGGAGAAAAGTCGACGAGAAAATGAAATAATGAGAAAGGTAGAAGAAAAAGGGTCGATTTCTAAACGTTACTTTAACTATCTTCGTTATCTTTCTTTTACTTCGAGATTCTGTTAACATCCAATATTCTGCTTATTATCTTTAATATTATTCTTAAGTAGGTTGATACGATAGTGTATGTGAATTTTACCAAAATGTACAAGATCATGGAAAAATAATATTAAAGTCACCAGACTACAAATCCAACGTGTCTATTTAAAATATAGCAATAATATTTTACTATTTATTATATATATTATGACATATATTTGTCATTTAAATATCACTGCTTGCATCAACATACGAAATTTATTAATAAGAGTAACATAATAGAAATTAAATTCATTAATCGTCTCATATTTTCTCTGAAATTTCTGTAAGATTGATTATTCTTACTATCGTCTTTCTTGATAAATTGATAGAATATTATATAATTTTTTTTACTAGTAATGGGGATAATGAGAGATTAGAAAGGAATTCGCAGTAAAATTTAGATAAGAATAGATGCAGGCGAATCGAATGGTAGTGAAAAAGAGGAGCACGAGCGAGGGTTGAAATTATCGAAGGCAATCAGCTGTTTGTTCTGTTATTAACTCGATCATAAATTCACTACACGATGGTGAATGAATCGCCACGCTCGGTTGTCGTTCTGCCGGCGTTCCTTTATCACCCCTCGTTACACATTCTCCGTTATTCGCAGGGCGTGAACGCGATTTTTATCGGTCATCGACGAGAAGAAAGGATCTGGAAAAGGGGAACCGTGTCCCTTTTCATACACGAAGTTGTACGAAACCCTTATCTGTACTCTGACACTTTCAATTAGTCCGTATCGCTGGCAAACATCACGCTTCTTTTTTTGCGGAATCTTCCGTCACAATGTTATGAAAATATCGTGTACCGAATATCAGGTAAAAATAATCAGGTAATAATAATTATTTTTCCTTATCCCCTCTATATTTTTGTCAAAATATCTTCTTCAATAAAGTACCAAAAATTCTAAACCAGATATCCCTACACTATCTTTCCAAAAGAGTATCTAGATGGTAATTTTGTTGTATTATATTACGCAATTTTTATGACATTAATAATTTCAACTAATATCGTTTGAAGTAAATGTTCTCCTTTTTACTAATTTTAATATAACAATGATTTAACAATTTACCAACAAACCCAAATAAAGGAGAAAGTGATATCTTGAAAAATTTCATAAAATGTATATCTGGCTTAACGTCACTTGCCCAAAAATCTGAAACTTCTTCCAGTAAAAGAACTCGACGAACCTCGAAGAAGGATTTGAGATTGCACATCCCGAAAAGGGAGCGGAAAGTATACGATGGTATGGGGATGTTAAGTGACTTTTCCATGTTCGCTTCTGTCTCGATTTCGATGGTAGCAAAGGCACGACAATCGGGGGAGGGAATTTCTCTATCAGTAGACGTTCTCTCTCCATTCGTCTCACCTTCCGTTATCGTCTCAGTCGCTCTTCCGTGTTGTGGGGTGGCACGCGACCGCTGATTATACCATTCATCGCGCACCGTAGTCCGAAAGAGGGTTGCTAGCGAACTCGTAAACGTCGTAGCACCGTTCCACCCCTTGTTTCTCCCCCTTTCAACCGTGTGCCCACTTTGGTCCTGGCGACTACTACGGCCCTGAATGCTCCCTCATCAATGAAACAATCCGGCTTTCCGGTGCCCCGTCGCCAAGGGCTTCTTAATTTCGGCATACCGCGTCTCCCTTTCCAACGAAATCTTCTTCTTCTGCATTTTCGATCAATTATCAAGTGTTTGTGTTTGTTTCCGTTATTTTGTTGATTTCGACTATTTTAGTGGATGATCGGACTAAAATGATAGGACTGCGGACGTTTATGCAAATTTGTATTTTTATGAACAAAGAAACGGAATTAAATAGGCATTTGTTTAACTCATCAGATGTTATCATTGTTTTACTATTATTTTATAATACTTTAGTATTTTACTTTATACTATTATTTAGTCTACTTTACTTTGGTTACTTTATAGGATACTTATGGGTATCGCGTATATTCTGTGCATTTTTGTAGTTTTAACCTTCTAAGAAACGCATGGAAACTCGCAGTCTATCGATCCTGCAACCGTTAGCGCGATTCATCAAATACTTTTCTAACTTATTTGAAAGGTTCTTAAATTATTCATTCGCTATAAAAATCTTTCAAATTCGTATTCAAATTTCACATCCCACGCGTCAATTAATCGGATATTTATCTAATATTTAAAAGTTATCTCGGCCTGTATTATTCCATTAATCTTTAAAAAGATCAATCTATAGGATTTTCAATCATTCTGTCACTGTCCATTCGTCATAAAAAATGCCCAAATTCATTAACTCGAAACTTCGTGCCAGGCATGCTTTCACGAATTAGTGCAATACATATTTAGCTAGTCTGAGCAAATTGTTCTTGACTGGTGCAGAGCGTGGAAAAGAACGTGTGACGGAACAAAGAGCTCGCGAGGCATCATCGTTGCGATTGCTGAAGCGACAACAAAACGGTGGCCCGCGACGTCGGATGGTAAGAGGCACGGTGGGGTGCGCGAACGGCGGGGCGGAGGCATGGGTGCGTCGAAAAGCTCGCTGATTACTCCATTGTCGGACCGGTTGTTTCAGTTAATCGCCACGCCTCGTGTCGTTTTGTTGTCCTTTTATCGCGCCGTTCTGCCGACCAGTTGCCAGCTGCATCCAACCGGATACACGAAAGGGTGCATCCTGGAATTCAAGGAAACGAAGATGCGAGACGTCGCGAAATTCTTTAACGAGTCGTGACCTTGCAACTGTAGTTTGGTGATGGTTGACGGGGTAAAAAATAGAAAGAAAAAATATGCATAAAGTGTTGAAACAATATTAATACTTATGCTCTTTTTCTTTTCATTGTGGTTCTGTTTTAGTGTTTTAGTATTTTATGCTATTTTAGGAGTGTACCTAGATACACATTTTACGAAATTATGAGACTCGTTTGATATTTGTACATCTAGTGAGTAATGACGTATCGGTACAGGTTTCATAGTGGTACTGTAGTAATTACACCGTTCAAAATAGTTAGAGGATATTAAACGAATATCATAGTTCAAACACTCAAAGTTGTAGAGTATTTATGATTCTGCATGTATTATAACTTAACCTTCCCCTATGGAGCTTTTCAGTTTTACCGCATCACGCGTACCTTTAATTCATCAACCTCTTCCCATTTTTACCCTTCTAATCAACTTAAACTCACTCCAAGCCTGTACAATCTCTCCGTCCCTATTACAACCAATTTCCATCCATAATTCCAAATCTTACTAAATACCAAATTACGCTGCAAATTAAACAGATAGTCGTATTAAGTTGCTGCAATGTCTTCTATCGATAACGCTGATTAAAATACTTAGCAATACAAGATAAGCAAAAAACTTTGTACAGCAATGTTATAGTAATGCCCATAATAAATACATTATTATAACATTTGCTTGCACGAACGAAGACTTGGAAGAAATTTCTGTAAGAGCGATTATAAAATAACAAATATAATAAAGAAATAATATTTTCTAACGGTGAAAGGTATCGTTTCCTGGCCGATGGAGAAGAACTGCGCTTCGTACAGGCGAGCCAGTGTCGCAAGAATCGAAAAGATAAAAGAGAGAGCCGCGAAAGGGCGTTCCCCGTAAACGAGACTCGATTGTCCGTATCGCGCGTACGAACGTTCCTCGAGGCCCCGTAAAATCGAATTCCACTTTGTTTGGCCGAATATATACGCGGCATTCGGTATTCAGCGAGCGGCCGCTCGGCCAGGCGTCGCCGTATCAAAATAGAGCGCGCTACAATAACTTATTCGGCCGAACAAAATCCTGTGGAAGGGTAGTATTTTATGGAGTCCCGTTCGAGTTACATACGATGAATACATCGACCGGTGGCGGGGACCGGCCTCGTCGTATGTGACTCGAATGTATCATAAACGCGGCTAAGGGGTGAGCCACCCCCGTACGCCGACTCTCACGTATACTAATATCACCAGTTTGGTTTAGAACCGATTCTTCCAGGATCTTCGGATATTTTACACGTTCGTATATCGAGTCTCATTTCTTATCATTTGAACCACCGACGACAATGGTTACTTATTTGTGTTTGTCGAGCGCAAATCCTCTTGGGAGGTCCTCTTTAAGGGAGATGGACTTCGGTGCGTGTTGCTTCGAGATTGGCGACTCATAAAAACATGATCTTAGGTTGTATACAATTGAGGGATTTAGGTAGAAATGGTATAAGTAGCGTTTAATAAAGGAGATCTGTATGCTTTCAAATGCTACAGTAGTATATGTAGTTATTATTGCCAGAATATACCTGTACAATTCTTTTTTCGGTATTATTTTCTGTACTTTTGTATCAATTTTCTCTATATATGAAAAAGTGCATTTGTTCCCATTGAACCCCTTAATTAATTATATATGAAAATTACGTATAGATATAAGAATCAATTAATGCTTAAAGTCTATGTATGTGATAGAAGTTCATATTCTGTTTTTGGCTACTGCCTTTCGGAAATACTAGATTTAAGGTTCTTGACATTTGAATTTTAGATTCGACTAGCTTACCCTATCACAAAGAAAACATAAAAATTCCTATCTCGATATCTTCCAATCCTCAGCCGTACCTTTATCAACTCCACTATTAACACACCATCGCCTACCTCAACCTACCTATGTATATCTCTTACCTCAAAATCTAGCTCACCTATCCTCTATACCTACAGACAAATTTAACCATCGCTATCAGTTTCTTCCTCGCATTACGTTATACCAATGAAAGAAGAAGACATAATTCCGTTTTTCTTTAAAAGAAGCTTCATGCTTACAGCCGTCTTATCTTCAGGGCCAACTGCGCGTTCCCTTTTCAAGGTGATTCCACGAGTCACAAAATTCTATTCACGCAGACCTCACCCGGTTTCACTGACTAACACCTCTGCTGGCAACGTTCACGGGTGATAGATAACCGGCGGGATGCGTGAAACGGAACGCGTATCGTGCCGGTGGATTATCAATCATAATCGGAAAATAATTATCCGCGGCCGACGAGTTCCGTGCTAGTTGGACGAATGGAAGGCCGGCTTGTCCGGGCGGTAAAACGGCACCTGAATCGCCGCTAATTGTGAGGAATGGTCCCGCGTCGAGCGGTGCCGATCACTGATTCGACAGACGATATATACGTGTGTGCACGCGCTTCGGGTAAGCTGATTCGACATTAGACATTGAGAAGATGCTGCTCGAAGCAGATACTTTGCGAGCTTCGTACGATACGATGCAGCCAGTTGCGTAGAATGTGGGAAAATGTGGAGAACCCTGATCGTTTTATGGTTCAGAAATCTGAAATGTTGGATAGCGAAGAATTTTTCATTTAAAAAATGGTCTCGATGACTATTGATACGTTCTGGATTATTCAGTTTCTTAGACATTTTATCTATCTATCGTGACACTTTGTATTAGCTGTTGTTTCGTATTAAATATTTTTAAGTTGCTTCCATCTACCGTCTTTTATTCATATTCTGAAATGTTTAATATCGCGGAATTTTTAATTACAAATAGGTTTGGTGATGCTGCCACGTTTCGAAGTAGATATTTTATCGTTGCCCTTTTTCTACAACAGCAACCAAGCTGTCGCTTGTCACACCGATACAACCTATCGTTAGATTATCTCGAAATCCTATTTATCTTTAATAATAACTATTAATCTACGCATGTAATTCTATTTTCCTATAATAGTTATCCAACAAACTTCCAATCAATTCTCAGTATATAATTGTCTCGAGTCCTTCCACGTCAAATCTTCCTCTCCCCTCCCACCTGTACCTAATTATTTCTTCTAAAACCAAAACTAACCCGTCACTCGCCACACCATTCACAATTAATCCTCTACACGCTCCATCAGCCTTCTCCAAACATCACCATCCTCCACGTTTCCTTCGATCAACATCCTCCGCGAAACGTCGAAACTCTGCGCTCCTCGGCTGTCGCGGCTTACAATAACGTCTCGTTACCGCGACTGGAATCCTGGTAGAATCCGTCGGGAGAATCGAATTCCTTGCTCTTGGTCGAGGTGTGTCGAGGAACGTGTGTCGAGGAACGCCGGCGGCCACGCGCTCACGCTATTGTGGGCTTGGTGCGCGACAACGCGGCGAGGAGGGCCGCTAGCTTGGAAAATAAACGATACAACGCGGACGAGGGAACGATTAAACGTCCGTCCGATGTCCATCAATATCGACGCGGGGCCTACGGAGACGTTCGACGAGATTGGCGAAGGTTTTGCACGCGACCGGCAAAGATATCCGCGCGCCAATACCGGACAATGCTGGACTGTCGGCATTATGGGGGACATTGTCGTGGGCTTGATATGAGCCCTGTTGCCTCGGGTATACAAGCTGCAATATCGTGGCCATCTCTACCCCCGAACCCCCGCCCCCTCCTTTCCTTTTCGTGTCTCGCCCCTTTTGCCAAGGTTAGAGATGCAGCCTCGGTTGCTTGGTAAAAGAACGAACTTGTTTCTGGAGAGGATGATTTTCTTGTCAAGAAGACATGTTTCTTGGCGGTTGGTAAAAGATTTGGTTCTTTTGTGGAAATTGAAAGTGAAGGTTTTCCCGATTAATGTTTCCAGTGGAAAGTTTCTTTGGTTGATTTGGTGGATGATGGAAAGTAGCTCTTTTTTGTTGTTGTACTATTTTTTTTTTGTTTTTTTGACTGATTGTTGAAGTGAAATCCTTTGTGCATTTATATGTTTTAAAAGCGAAATTGATCAACTCACTTTTTGTGATACAACAAATATATAATAGTACGGTATAGTAGTGGAACTTAAAATTATACGCAAGCGAAACGTTATTATAATTATAAAAATACTAATTTTATATTTTTCTGTTCATATCTTGTCTTATATGTATATGTATTTGTTCTCGACTATAATTACGATGATTATTGTAACAGTTAAACTAGATTTGTGTATGTTACAACAGAAGAACGAGGGAGAACCAAAGAATAATTCTCCGATAGACTGATTTTTTCAATTCTGTGAACAACATCTGCATAAATTAATTAAATCTAAAAAATTATAATCCAGTATTTTTTAGGATACTTGTAAGGTAATATTAATCTGCTTCCGTTATTCTACCCTGTTCGTTTAAAACTGATCGATTGATTGGCTCTATCGCTAGTGTTTGAGTATATAGATACCCGCGGGTTGCGAGTAATTGTTCGATGCAAATCTTTTTGCAGGGGCGTGTGAATAAGCCCTTTATCTGCGTGACCCTGTACACACATTATGTGCCAGGCAGAAGTGGTTGTCTGTGACTGGTTTGTCGCGACAACGGTCCTTTTTCCAATTATCGATTCGAATCGGTTCTGTCCTTTCTGACTTCTGTGCACAGCTAAAAAAGGATCCACAATACCCGAAAATGTACATTACATTCACGCGGATCGTCCCTTGGTTAGCCACCGCACAATAAAATCGAAATTAAACCCGTGATACATTGTCCCAGGTTTAAAACGATACGCATTTTCCGCGATTGGAGGAATTCAATGGGAGGGTGGTTGAATGGCCAATTAAATCGAAAAAAAACCCGGTATTTCGGTCGAAACACTGACATTTCTTTCTATGGCGTTCCTTTTCATTCGATTCGAACGTTTCCGAGCGTTTATGACTTATTTTGATTATTATTCCCTTGCCCCCACTTTTTTTGGAGCTTTATAAAATGTTACAAAAATTATTTGGCAACAATAAGAGAGTATTGCAAAAACTACTGACTCTGGCAAGAAAATTTGAACATTACTTTCGTACGAACAAATGATTTTATAAAGAAGAAATACTTTTATTGTTACGGGAAGAGAAATATAGAAAATGTATTCGAGTATTTTTCCATTGTTTCATATTTTAATAAATAAAGTTTTCTTATGAAATCTCAAATCATTTGGAGCACATGAAACATTTCCATTTTTATGGAGAAAGTATAGGAAATATATGAATATTGGCATCTTTTTCAATTGTTTACCATTTAAACGAACACGAATAAACTGTTTTCTTGTGAAAATTTCAAACTATTCGAAGCAACGCGAATAATGATGATCACGTAGGAACTTCTGAAAATTCTTCCGTCCGCGTTCTCTGTCCCGTGATCGTCATTTCTTCCCTTCAGCTTGGTCTTGTGTAATCGATTTGCGGAAGTGCCGATAAGTAAAACGTTATCGCGAGTCCTTCTGTGGGAAAGATAAACGGTCGAGCAGCTTGTCTTTCTTTCTTATAAAAAGAACCGAGGTAAAGGACTATCGACGAACCATGGCGTTATTTCCGTGAACACGTTTCGATCGAGTTCTTTATATAAACTTATAATGTTTTTCAAAGAGACTCATTTTCTAAGAGATCTTAGAATTTCTGTTTCTTGTCCTTAAAATCATACCGAGCTAGTCGCTCTCTTATATAGAAAATTAATTGATTAATATTTGAAACTAATATTTATAAATGATATTGAAATTACGAATGTATAATTTGTAGACAATTTAATTAGAAATTTTCTAATTAAAACTTCCTATACTTTAGTAATAATTCTTATACTTTACTTGAGAAAACGATTTGTACGATTCTAATATGATTTGCATTATAATTCAGTTATACAAAGTATTCGTAGAACAATTATCAATGATCTTTCGAAAAGGAGAATTTCTGGTATTTAATGGTATTGGTGGATAATATCAAGCGATACGAAGCGCAGTAAGAGCATCGTTTAATTTCGTGATGGTATTTTCATATCATCTAAATGATCCTCAACTTGTTGAAATAAAAGAACCAAATAAAGGATGAACAATCACATCTCACGCAGTGTACTTTCACATTTAGACAAGAATCCTTAATATAATTGAAAAAACAAATAATTGATCATTGTGGTAATGTTGCATCGTAAAGTGGTCGTAACTTCCTTTCGTTCTCAACATCACTCGTACGATCGAATTACCGACTTTCTCGATTATTAGAACTTCATTAAACGAATCGTGACCGTTCATTAGGACTATTAGTTTCAAATAACCTTCGAAAGCACGGTGAATTTTTGATTCGTCAGTCAAGGGCATTGTTAATAGCGGCGAACACGGTAACGGATCCTGAATGCTCGCAAACGAGAAGGATCTTTAATATTAGTTAGTAGAAGCGGAAGGGTAAACAATCGATTTAACAACCGTAGTTCGACCGCCAATCGTGATCGAGTTCAGCCAACGTGTGAAAGGGTGAAAAAGCGTGCGCACCTTCTTCCTGTCAGAACTATCCGTTATCCTTCGTCAGTCTGACAATCGAAAAATGAAAGTTACATAAAAGTAGTGACTCTTAAACGCGTGCAAGCCGGGGATGAAATAGTGGGGTGGAGCGCAAATGAACGCAATCAACATTTTGCTACGCTTTCCACGCTGTGCTATTCCATATCTTATTTTACTCGTTTTTACCTCGAGCGGCTTAAGATTAGGTGATTAGATATATTCACGTAAGATGAAATTGTTAATTTGTATAAGTTGTTCTTTTTTAACGCGATGATTCTCTTTAGCGATAATATCGAATTCGTCATCGGTACGGTTGGTGTTATCGATCGAGCTAGAAAAACGTATTTTGTGCTTGTTTAATGTTTCAATGTTCGCGATTAGTGTTCTTGTGAAGATTGCGGGTAATTACTCTATTTTGTAATAGGATAAAGTAAATTAATCACCCTGTAATTGACGTAACAATTTTCAAGTGGTTTACATTTGAAAATAGACAGCTTGGCTGGTTGTTAGTGACGCGATAAACAATGAAATGTATTCGGCGATGTTAACACTAAACCTACCGACGTTTCATGTATACCTAATTCTACCATGAGGTAAATTAAAAAAAAAAAGTATCTTAATATAGAAAGAGATCTTAGCCAATTTTTTTCGGAAAGTAAACAATAAAGAAAGTTGTGAATATTGAAAAATGGGTTGTACGTATATTACAGGAAACGTGAATAAGTTACGTGGCGATACAGTAACGTTGTGTACAAGAAATTCTAAACGATATTTCAAAAACGGTCGTTTGACCGTGCGTGGTAGGTTTAGTGTTAATATTCTCAATCGTAATTATCGTAATTCGTGTATATTACTAATAGTTATTCTTATCGGAAGTTGACTCACATGATTCTATCGTAGAGTTTCGATTTCAAGTTCAAATTGATGTGGGATCGATCAAAGTTAGACATATTGAAGTGTAAAATTGTCCTTCTATAAAAGACTGGAAATGTGACTTATATCTTTCATATGAGGTCTTTATTTGTATCATTTATGATAATTATAAACAAAGAATTCTTCTCTCAGAAGGTTTTCTGAGACTTCCGGATGCAATTATCGCGATCATAAATTGTAATAAGACAGATTCCACTACTTTAGCTTAAGCATTATCGTAAGTTAAGGTCTCCCGGGGATAACGGAAATGGAGCTGTCGTAGACGTTCGCTTTCGCGCGTTCTTCGGTAGTTAATTGCGGGCCGCCTTATTCCGCAGATTGCTGAACGATTCATGAATACCATTTTCATTTTTGGAATTCATCGTGTAAATTATGGAAATAATCCCCGTTATAATTGCCTATAAAGTCGTCACTATTCTATAATCACCGGTAGAACTGCGTTAAACGCATTTATAATTCCGTCGTGATCAAAATCTGCCTCATCGATTGCTGTAAATTATCGCGCGACATTATCACCTAAACTCTATATATTCCACGTAAATCGTGTAATAACCATATCGCGATTGATAATAAACTCTCATTTTCGTTAGGTTATTTTTACGAAATGAATGCTCTGTTCCTTAACTTCGACTTATTTTAAAATGAAGGCTTAGTATTCAAATTGAACTGTATTAAATTTATTGTTTCGAGATAAATAATATCGATAGACGTAGCTTATTTCAAAATGAAAGGCATCGAGTATTAAGTAAACACAATCTGAATGGATACACTTTATTCGTTCCATATCATGCTAGGAATCTTCATTCGTTTTTCCAGCAGAAGAAATTGTCTGATTGAAATAATAATTAAAGTCCATTTACCATTCAACAGCCACTTCTTAATCAACGTTAACCTGTAAATGAACTCTTAAGTAGGCATCTTTGAAGCAGTATCTTTACTAGAAGTGCCACTTGTACGGCAGATAATACGATAATCTTCGGAAGAGCCAATTTTCACTGAGCTCCGTGGAATATAATGCAATAATATAAAATTGTCTCCGCGTATTCTGGAAAAAGGAAGTCCCGCGGATAACGCGGCCGGCTTACTGCCAGGGCAAAGGAACGCGTTATTCTCGAAGAATGAAAGGCACGGGATTCCGACGAGAATCGAGCAAAGAAGATTTGCCGAAAGATTTGCCGAATTGACGTGACGGGAGCTAGACCGACACAGAGGATAGAATGAAAAAGAATAATGAAGAAGACGAGAACGAGGGTAAATTTCAAATCCGTGATACTATTCTCTTGATAGAAGAGTTGTGGATGAAACGTTATAATTTTCAAGTGTTTCAATTATCGCAGATATCGAAATTTGAGCCTCTCGAAAACCAAATTGATCAATTCCTACTTTTTCTACATTTCTCCGTTTCGTTACGTGATGGATACGCTATCCGTAGAATAAAAAATTTGTAAAAAAGAAATCAGCTTAGAATTCTATTACTTTGAGAAACTATTTCTATGTATAGAACTAAGTTTAAATTAGTACTAAAACTTACGCGGCAGATTTATTTGATAATGATGTTTGTTTAAATTGAGCACGTCGAAATTCGATCAAAGATTCGGCTTTCTTTCTAAATTGACGTTTGAAAATATCACGCGTAAGGAAATAGGTGTAACAGACTGAATGAAGCAAACACTCGAACGAAACAGAATTGTTGGTAAGAGCTTGAACTGTTTTTCCATATCTTATTTTGCCAAATTGGCGGGGACCGTTTGAATCGATCTTGGAAAATAACGGAGAGAAAAAAAAGGGAGGAAGGTGTTGAGAGCGCGCAGAAAGACACGGGGACTGTTACTACGGTGGTAGATAAAGTTGCCACATCGAATAGGAGGAACTAGCTGCGCATAAATGCCTCCATGAATCGCGACTGTGGCAGTCGCGTTGCCGAATGCGGAAATGAAGCAAATCGCTAGATACGATGCAGGAACATTAGAGTCGTTATCTAGAAACGGACCTTCAGAAATTACTAGATACTCATTTATGGTTGCTATACTCTTACGAGTGATTGCCCTCCGTTTTGGAAATTATCTGCTTTGTCGTAAACATGTTTCGTCTCTTGGGTAGAGAGCTATGTTTCTTATATGTATATTCTGATAACGATTTCTGAATATTAGGTGTTCGTACGTTTATTTAAAATTTAAATGTTAAAAAATGCAGTAATATGTAAAATTATACGAAACATCTAAGAAAAGTATATTTTAGTTACGCAGAATAGTAGAATAATAGATGAAACAAATTTTTATTTAGGTTTCGCTTCTTTAATACTACCAGGATCAAAGAAGCTTTTTAAGCTACAGGAAAAGTACTTTTCTATCAATTATTAATAATGGAAACACTTTTTTTTGGATGTATAAAAAAAATTAATGCATTCGTCATTTAGTTAATTAATAATTCCTTAATACCTTATTAAAATACAATGGAATGTAAACGACCAACCTCCTAGAGAGAATCAAGCTCCTTTCCTTCCTGTTACCTTATTCTTCTGTTACTCAGATGTACATATTTCTGTAATGTTGCGTCCTTTTTCTGTAATCAATGCTGTGCAGTTTTCTGACAGAAACTGGCATTATTGACTGGAAAGTCTGTATAATACCGACAAACGTAGAATTATCGACATATGTAAATACGAAGGTTCGAGTCTATGCTACGAGCTCGCGCGAACGCTGGGTGTTCCTTATATGTGTATGTATAAAAAGTGATATACCTTTGATAAGGTTAGTCGTAAGGTAACGATCTTTGTCGATGTCATAAAGAATGATATTTTTGTTATAACACAATAAAATTTAATAATTCTGTAATTTTTATTGTAAATTTACGCCTCCAACATTTATTTTGATAATGACTTTTATAAATTTCAGGTTTTTACCAGCTAAGACTAAATTTACACTTCTCTGATACTAATTTTTGGCTTAGAATTATGTTTAGAACTTATATTAAATGCCTATTTATGAAAAAAATGATTAGATTATAACATCCAAACATTAAGTTGACCAGTGATCAAAAGTGTTCACACATCATTTACATACATGTATAATATTCCCATCTGTAAAAATTACAGATTTTTCGGAATTCTTTTATAAGATCTTACATTTTTAATAACTACCATAATATTTTATAGATGTTCATAAACTTGGTTAGCCTAATTCTAACCATATACTATTTTCCAATAATTATTTATTGAATACATAAATCTAATATGTTTTCATACTCTGTTTTATTTTCTAATATAAAATTACGTTAAAGTATCCTTATAGTCCAATTACTAATTTAATTACCTACGTTCTCTTATTTATTAACGTCTATGGTTCGAATTGAATATACGATAGAATTCCATTTATTTGAACATCGCGAAACAACTAATGCATATATTTGAAATTCATATAATAAAAGCTTACAGATTTCCTTTATACTTACGATTTCTCGCCTACATAATGATAGCCCACGTGTAGATCAATGAATTCAATCACCAGAACTTTATTTAATCGAGCACTTTCTAAAATTTTGTTTAAAAAACTAATTAAAAACTGTGCACGTTCAGATAGACTAACTACATTCGACGTGACGTTATAAATCGTAGAGGGCGTAATAAAATTTCTGAAAGGTATTACAGAACATGTGCCGAGATACCCCATAAGATGCCAGGTTTTTATCATTTCCACAATTGAGTCGAATATAATTCCAATATTCGCCGCAGAAAATCACAGAGGGCGTAAGGAACACTTTGACTTTTGCGAAATTGATATTTTAGAATATGATACACGAAGTTTCATATACATTTAATATCAGGTCTATCCTGCATTTATTCGATGATTACATTTAAATAATAGGCCCAATTTTATATAAATTACTATTTTCCACTATAGGAATCTTCTTTACGGACTACCATCTACTATTATCGACAGATCTAGTAAATCTACACTTATCAACTGCAAATAAGAACATCAAGAAAAGAACAGATCCCTGTGAATTACAGCTAAATAAAAAATATATATAAATCGATCAATTTTAAACTCACAAACTTCACATTTTCAAATAATAGTGTCGTTCATGAAACAGCGGATAACTATAAATAAATATACTATTCGAAGCAATTCAAAAAATTCCATTCAAATGTCAAAAAGGCTTTTCGTCCAGCTTATAAAACAAAAAAAATTGTTATGCTCAATAAACTCTGTATCAAAGTAAAACAGTACGAGCAAGCAAAGGGATAAAGGTAGAAGCATCGGGGGTTAAAAGTTAAAACAAAGATACAACGTCGATGAAAACGCAAGCACGAGCGCGACGCGATCGCGAACAATAAAAAAAGAAGGAAGAAAAGCTAAAAAGAGCGAATCGAAACTCGCGACATCGTTCGCGCATTAATTGTAATACCACAATCGCGTCAATTTACGACATAACGAGTCGGCTGCGTTTCACAAATTGCACGAATTAAAGGGTGCGCATGATGGAGTCGCCTGTTCGAAAGTCGAATGCCGCGTATTTTATTTTTCCTTTTTTCCGTTTCGAACGGGCCAGACCACCGTGTCAGTGTGCCGACGTGCTTAATTGGCTCGTTATATTAATTGAATTTCATTATACGCCCGGCAGACAATCACTCCGGCATTGGTCCGACTAACGTCGGATTAAACGAACGCTCGCACGAACTCGCTCGCGTACGCACGCACGCACGCACGAACGGACGCCGAAAACGTTTCATGGCCGTTTGTCGAAGCGACGATTCAAAAAACGCAGATAATTCAACCGGTATAAAACGGCGTAGATTGCTCTGAAAATATTTTTCCGACCGAAACAACGTTTCGCCTGCGGGATTTCACGTCGAGATTCAGCCGCTAATTAAAAACGATTTCGAACACCATGACCAGGATACGGATCGCCGATGGTGCAATCGTTTCGATTTGCTCGTTGTCGCTGACACTCTCGCTCTTTTCGCTCGGTTTTCACGTGTATTGGCGTATAGTGATGTGTTGCTGTATACATACTTTGTTTCACTTTTATTAACGTAAGACGACGTTATAACAATTTATAAAGTATATGCGATAAATGATAAAATTTCTCATAGCTAATGTTAGGATGTGGCTTTGCGTTTCGTGAACTTAAACATTCACATGCGTAATACATATTCTGACGAGCTGTCGTCCTAAAGTAGAAAAAATCCGAGGATCAAAATGCGTAAACGCACTCGTGAAAATCTATACATATACATATATGTATGAGGGGATAATATGAATGCGCGCAGATGCGAACGATGTATGTATGCGTGCTTGATATACATCGTTTCGCGGGAATGAAGAGACAAAGGAAGATGCCAAAAAAAAAAGAAAAACGAACGCGAGATTAGTGACGATTTGATGAAAAGAAACGAAGGTAGCTACACATCACGCGAAGAGCATTCATTCTTGTATTTTCTCACTCTTGAAAAGATTCCATCCCTCTTGATCGTAAAATTACTTGTATTTTCATATCTGTGTCTTAATGTGCCAAAAACATTCGTAGAATAAAAATAATCTTACTACAGTGCTTTATATTTAAAGAGCGCGCGTAGACTATTTTCATTGCTCTGATGTATTCGTCAAAATGACGACTCGTCAGATTCAGAATGCACATACATTGCAACAATGACCTTACAACAAACTTTCGTATTATACGATCCTAGGCAAAATTCTCCGATATTCTGTTTTGCAACGCGTCGAACTGTGAACCGATATTTTTCCCGGGCTCGAATCCCAAACTATCGTCGAAACACAGGGGGCTAGGGAGGAAGGTGAACGCGCGTGAACTGCGAAAACCGCGGCGCGCCGGCGTTCTCTCTCAATGCAACGTGCCACCTTCGAGCGTTTTCTCGAAATTGATTTATGCCCCTGACAGCCGACGCGGCCATTGTGCGCGGCCGGCCTGTGTCGTTGTCCATTCAAACAAATTGACCACCGGCGGACCGGCCGTGCGCATTGTCGCTCCATTGAACAATCCGCGGGGCGAAAAGGGAGAAAAATGGCGATGCGCCTCGGCCAGATGCGGGAAAAAGTCGCAGTCAGCCTGGGCAAAGGTCGCCCCATGGATCCGTTGCCAGATTGTCTCTGTCTTATGATGGATCTTTTCGTTGGAACAGATCGTAAATCTTTGATACCGGGTCAAGTTTCGCCACCCCATAGATAGCTTACAAGATTCTATTATATTCTATTATATGCGCGTGGTGGCGGAGATTGTGGTACGTAAAATTCAACAGGACGATACTAGTTTATTCTTCTATTAATATTATATGTGATTTTCATACTTCGTTACTCGTACCTTATTTTTACAGTAATAACAAAAGGATTACACAAAGGCAAGCGAAAGGTACCGTTCGAAATGAAAAGGGCTGCTCATTCTCGGGCACACTAACAAGAATACAGGGGCTTTCGTTCGATTTCGAGCGACGAACCGCAGGAATCGCGTCCAATTCTCGCTCTTAATTAGCGGAACGTTATTAAAACCGACATGACGCGGCAGCACGTGTTTTTTTTTCCAGCGTCGACGTCGGTTGTCCACCATTCTGTTCCAAACGAGCGGCCCTGGAACGGTAGTTTTTGTCTCTCGGTTGTGAGGAACGCGATTCCAGGGGCCAGTTCGAGCCAGGTCTCCGATTGGACGACGTAGCTGACGGAAACAAAAAGAAAACTGGCCGATGCCGACCGCCCAGCGTGGCCAAACGACGTGCGCCAAAGTGATTCTCCTTGCACGTGGCCGCTAGTCGCCATATTGGTCTCTTATAGCGTAATCTCCGACCGATTAAAAGAAACGCTTACTTGCTTGTTAGTGTCAGTTCATTCGACCATGAAACCGCCTCATGGCGTAATTTTCATTTTTCTTTCCACATTTGCTAAATGCATAAAAATAGACTCATTATTGCGTAACCACATCGTCGGTCGTAAGTATTAGGACGTTTAATTACATTAAGTGTAACCTTGTCATGGACGTTTTAACTCTTCCACGCTTTATGTCGACCATTCGGAATTGCAATATCGTAGGTACTTCACTAAATTGTGAATCGAGTGTACGAAACAATAAATGTACTTTTGTCCGATAAAATAGATTTCAAATTTTAGTGCATTATGTCCCCTTTACAAAAACACCCGAAAAATGTGTCACTACCGTCGACGTTTCCTAATAAAGAAATAGAAATTTTAATTAATCTCGGTATTTTTTATAAAATTACTATGCTATTTGAAATTGGCGAAGGAAGAAATGTAGGAGCATCCGAATATCATTCTTATACTGTATTTTCTATATCAAATAATTCAAGTCTATTATCAGAACAACGACGAAAACTTATTCCTCCTATTTCCTCTGTCCGAAATTTTCTACCTTTCTGCTTTCCTCAACTCGACGAATCCAATATATATATATATATATATATATATATATATATATATATATTCCTATATATATTTCTCCTTCTTCGATCTTTTCACGTTACACTTCCCGGACGTTTCCTCTTCTTCTATCCCTTATATTCTACGTTCCTTTCCATACCCAGTTTTCCACTCCACTCCCATTCCTCCTGTTCACTCCGCCTCTGGTTCTTCCAGCTTCGAATCGGTCCGGCTCTCTCTACCACCGGTTCGCCGGTGACTTCCTCCCTTTCGTCGACGGAGGCCGGCGTCTTTTTCTTTCCCGGGGCTGCTTCAAGAGAACTCGACAAAAGAACATCGCGGCCGGAGTCAAGATGGCGGGATAGGAGAGAGGGACAGATCTCTGATGGTATAGCGGCGGAGAAACGGCACCTCATGCCCGACTGTCTTTCTTCTCTGTCCCTCTTCCTAGTAACCTTCACCTCCTCCAAGCCGGGCAGCATTGTTGCCACGAGCAGGAGAGACAAAATGAACCCGATTGTTAGTCCGGGAGGCATCATAATGAACGCCCATTCACCGGGAGACACCAAATGAGCTCCTGCGTCTTGTCCCGCGGCTTTGTCCACGATACTTTTAATTCTCTGCTCCCCCTTTGTCTTCCTCCAGAGAAGGCTTCTGGGCTCGACCTGCTATATTCTTTCTTTCTTTCGTCCTTCGCATCCCTGTTAATGCATCCCTCTCTCCGTGTCTCCGCCAACCTTTCTTCGTCCCTTTTGGCTTATACCATTTTTGATCTTTCTTCATTCTCTTCCTTTCCTCTCCTCTTTCTAATCTCGTCTAGTTCTGCTTTTGGATTCCGTACAGATCGAAGGATTCACATGTCGTCGTTATTCTTCCCTTTCTTCCGTTGTTATTGATCGTGGACTTGGAACAACCAGTTTATTCGCTCGTTTTCGTTGGTTCCGATTTGTTAATGCCGCACTGTTTCGCTTCCACTTGCCTCGCGAGCTGCTTGAAATTTTGGGAAGGTTTCGATTTTTCGAAAGTTTCGAAGGTGCCGATTGGTTGGCTAATTCTTCGCTGGTTTGTAGAATTTAGAACTTTGCTTCGGACGAGTTTGATCGGTATACTAGGGAATACGAATTCTCTTGTATTTCTAAGGATATGAAATCTTCCAAGTATCTATATATTCGTAGACTATTGTTCCTGGGAATTATAAACTTTTCAGTTGAATTTTGCGCTTCTTTAAACGCAGCTCCTCCTCGACGTTCCCGATTTCCAATTGGCAAGCTCGTTCAAAGAACGAGACATCCACTGGAACGGATAACAAAATGATGAGAAAGAATACGCATAAGCGTATATGCAAGACAGAGCACGATTACTAATCCGTTGCTTGTAACTCGAACATTGTGGATATCGTTGTTTGTACAGCCGCCTGCTGGCTGCCGCGAAAGGCGACAAGGAGGCGAGAGAAAGCGCAAGAGAGAGAGAGAGAGAGAGAGAGAGAGAGAGAGAGAGGAAACCTTCGCGATCGATGCATTTATGCATGACGCGCGCGCGGATCGAGCAATAATATTTTCATTCTCCTTTCGCCTTTCCCGGGTACACACTCGTGTGCCAAGAAGCAAGCCGGGCAACCAGGCGACAAACGCGGCCACAATGGCGGCGTGTACAAATAGAAAGTAAACCCGACGGGGATGATGGGGTACAGTGTTTTTTAGTTGAAGATTCCACGTGAGATTCGGGGATCGGACGGCGGTTTGCTGAGATTTGCTCGAGGTGTTATATTTAGAAATTGGCGTTAGGCTGGGGAAGATATAAGAGGAGGTGTTTCTATTTGATGTTAGAAAGCTAATTGCATATAGTGGCCGATGAAAGTATTCGAATATTTAGTATTATCGGAAATTTTTTACCGATATATTATATAAAATTTTCTGAAGTCTTATTAGTGCTGCAAATGAGACACGATTATTGAAAAACGAATCTGAAAATGCACGAGTAGTTATGTATGTATATCTAATTGGTAAAGATAATCTCACTAAATATTTTGTCTTATTAATATTATAAATATGATTGCCTAGACACTCTGGTAATCTCTGCGAATTGTACGAAAGAAATATCTCGTAGTTTCTATGTACATTTTATCAATTTTATCAATATAATCACGAGCATAAACATATGAGACACTTTGAACAATAATAAATATAGAGCAAATAAAACGAAAGGTATCCTTAATGCAATCGAATAATATTTTACGTAATATCTTAAATATAATCTCTATATTCGTAAATTCTCAGATTCTCTTTCCAAAATATTTGTATTTCTACAATTTCATTGGGCTTAATAATCTTAATATTAAATAACGTAAATGTTTGTAAAGATATTCGTTTAATATCAAATTAAAGACAGCCACAGGTAAATACCAACACCCTGACGTACATTATTTTCCACAATCCCCAAATTGTACCCTGCCTCCAAGCGAAAAAAGAAGGAAAGAAAGGAACGAACCTTCCCTTCGTTGCAACGTGCATCTTTTTTGTCATCAGCCCTTCCGTGTTGGGCCATGAACTTGATCGACGTGAAGAGGAGGGGAAAAAAGTGTCATGAATCCGAAAGTTTCGACGATGCCACCGGTAAAAAGGAACTTTTCCCTGTGGCTACGCTTAGAATGACGCGTACCGTGGCTAATCGCATAAAATCGAATCGAAAGTCGATCGATACCGGTTCAATGCGATCCCGAATCACCGTGAATTACCTTCTCCCTCTATCTTTCATCCGTGATCCTCGACAAATGATAAAAGACGCGTCTACGGAGAGGAGGGAGACACTGGGTTCTCAACAAATTGACATTGTTCCCACCAATGGCTAATAAATTGTTTTTCACGGTGTGTTCTTTATCCAACGCGTACAAAGGTATTTCGAACCTTTCATGGCTCATCGGTTTCCCTGTTGCATCGCCGTCTGTTAGGGTTTCCTTTTTGTAAAGATGGTATCCGTGCTTCAGAGTTGTTTCTAGAATTCGATTTGAAAATATTTGTAACTTCGTATTGAACGGAAAATGCGAAGTTCCAACTTATTACGAGCTAACGAAGCTTTTAAATTCGAAAATATTACTTTCAGTCTCGTATAACAATGCCTGGATTGTTAAACACCCGACGAATCTTACACAATCTTTATACATTCATATATATTTATTTGTATTTTGCATTTGTCAGAAATTTCACTTAATGTTAACAATATTCCAAAAAATTTCTTATAACACGCATGACATGTGTATAAAAGGTACCTATAAGTGTTTGGATAAATGTAGCCTGGGCATATGTAGTTACCGTTTCTATCAGAATAAAGTAAAGAAAACGCGTAAGTAAGGTACAATTGCGGTGTAATTTTGTCACGTAACGCGGTCGACACACCTCGTCGTTGTTCTTTCCGCGTTGGAATTCTCTGATAATGGCTGGCGACGCTCGAACCCACCGTGAAGAGTTAATTGGTGGAATGACGAGGCGTTCACGCGCTCGGAAAGCCAGGATTTACTTTCTGAGTGTCAGGGCTTCGAGCAGACAGCGATTGGATTTTGCACGCGGATTGCGTCGCGTTGACGGTTGAAATGATTGTACGCTGTGTTGTTAGCGAGGATTTCGATGGAGTCGAGTCGAACGAGTAGTACATATGTGCTGTATGTGCTTAATGCAATCGTGAGGAAGTTTTAAGAATTGTCAAGGCGTGTAAGAAACGTGTGCAGTGTCATTGGAAATCAATCGAAAGTACTTATTGTTAGAATGTGTGACTGTTGGTAAAAAGGACATTGAATGTTCGCTTTGAGTGTTTGACGAGATCGGATAAATCTACCAATTCTGTGACGTATGTTAATCTTTGGATTTAAAATGTTAATGGCTGAAGCCTGCGAAAGTTCGTATTTGTATTTAGGAATTGATTTCTTAACGGACTGTCTTTCTCCATACTTACGCGGAACAGCTATTCAAAGTGACACTACCTTGGTAAATTATCTTAATAAAAATAGCTGCATAAAAATCTGTGTTTTCGCAAGACATAACCAAACGTATATATATAACATTTTAAATCCCTCAGTCTATAATTTTATAATAATCTTTTATCCCAAAAATCGACAGATAGTAATACAGAAACGACCATTCGTGTCATTTCGATTTCGTGTCAATTGTCGAGTCCTGTCGATTTTCTTATATTCTTGTCTCTTACGTGAAAGACGAAAGGAAAGATTGGATGAAGGAACGAAAAGAGTTCTGTCTCCCCGGGTGAAAATGTGTAGTCACGTTGTTATATTGGCTGGTAGCTCGCGCTGGCTCGCGTCGTAGGCCGCGTCGCACAGCTTCTATAGCGTGATTAATTCTATTTACCTGCGGCCGGTGCACCGGCGGATACGCCCGTGGTATAATTTATCAGTTTGTCGGGCCTCATTGTCGTCCGTACGGCTCGTTGCTAATAGTCGACCATTCAGGAATCGAGAGAAGCCATCTATTCTTATTACGGCCGCCGTTGTCCAAAGGCCTCCAAGACACCGGCGTGCCCCCTCTACCCAGCTTCTTTTCTCGTTCTCACTGTCCGTGAGACTGTCTTCTTTCGCTCTTGCTTGTATTAAGAAGAAAAGAGAAAAAAAGAAAACACGAATATTAGAGATAATAAGATCGAAGAATTTGAATATTTATCGAGTTGTATGTCGATAAAAAGATTCATATAGTTAGGGGTCTTTCTAAATGATCGTAGGCTGCAATTGGTTTACGTTAAATTATTACAAGAATATTAGGGGTAATCGAAGAAGGAGATTGAAATTGTTTTAAAGAAATAGATATTGGGTGATAGGATTGAAAAATTTCCGATATTAATCGAGTTGTGTGCTGATAAAGGTATTAATGCAGTTAAAATAGAAAGTGATCCTTTAAAGAGAAGAACGGCGTGAACTTTAATCCTATAAGTAAAATGTATTTCCACCGGAAATAGGAAGCGATTGGGCGCAGCTTCACGAAGGGGATGTTTCGACTCCTATTCCCGGCACTTACCCCATAAACAGAAGCCTATAATCGATTAGGACGCGCGTATGACCATGGGAAGATTTAGTGGCTGAAACAGATGGGGAGTTTCGGACGATGTCACCCCTTGTCTCCGGTAGTCATTAGCTCGAGCCATTGTTAATACCTGGCTAGACGCGAGGGGGGTCGATGGGTATCGATACAAATCGATACTCATGGTTGATCGACTCCTGGCTCGATTTTAGGGGATATTTATCCGTTCTGTTCACACTTGATACAATATATACTATCATGGAATATTTTCCTCTCATTTATCATTCGAATATTTGTAAAGAGCTTTTTACGCACGAAAATTAATCTAACATTCGACGAAAGATTTTAACGCTTTTCTTTTCGCGTCGTAAAAATTCTGAAAAGGTGTCAACGCTAAGAATAAGCATACGTAAAATCAAGAATGTTGTACAAGTAACATATATGTATACATGCACGTATCTATTATACAAGTATATACGTATCTATATAGATATTGATCATAATGAATTTAAGCTATGATATAGAATTAAAATGAGAAATCACACGTATGAACAATAGTTCTTCTTAATAAATATTCTCCTTACAATTAAGAAACTAATAAAGAAGCACTATCGGGTAGAAAATAACATAGAAGATATTACGATAGGGTTAAACTCCCATTAAAAAATGTAACCTCCTTATAATGCTTTAACATACTAATTAAATTATCGAGAAATAACCATCAAGTCCCAAATAGCCTCCTAATTTTCGATCAGTCTCCGATTCTCAAATTTATTAAAAAAAAAAAAGAATCTAATCCATCAGAGTTCCCAATAAAATCGAGGGAGCTATTCACGTGGTACGGATAAAGGATAAGGGATTCTAATTCACATCGGTGGAGAAAACCGAATGGCGAAACCTTAGCAGTAACTTTCAATTACTCTATTGCCCTGTTCACCGTTCCACCATGAATTCTGCTGGTGACGAGAGCGCACGTTCGCGTGCGAACAAAGAAAAGAACAAAATACGCGTATACATATCCATATATACTATACAGCAATAGGAAAGCAGCTCTTCCCTTTTTTCTTCCCTTTTTCATTTTTTGTTTTCGCATCACATTCGTCGCTTGGTGCGCGCGCGAACTCGCTACTTTGCCATTATCATCCGCAGCCTCGTTTCACATATGCGCCCGGCCAGAATGCGCATTGAATCCTCAGCTTCGGTAGAAAAGGCCTCATTCAACCGTTCCCGCGATTTTTCCGCCGCTGTCCTCCGCGGGGAATTCCTCCGAGGTCAGAGGCCATCCAATCGTGAACCGAAACTGGTGTCGTCGCGTATAATCACGCGGCGGAATCCCAGGCGAATTAATTGCGAAGTTTCGGCGACGGGAAGAAAAGCGAACCGCGAACAAAAAAGAAACGAGGAAAACGAACGTCAACACCGATCCCCGATTCTGAAACCAGGAATACCGAGTATTTGAGAGTAGTATTTGAAAGTGGAGCTTCGATGCTCTTCTGTCCTTAGTAGTTAAAGTATCCTAGCATTTTTTCATTTTTCAAGATATATTGAAATATTTGATGTTCGTGCTTTTCATTTTTAAAGCAAAGTTATATTTCAACCGCGAATGTTTATGCAAATCGATATTTTTGGGACAATATACGATTATCGTATACAACACACGAGTTGACGGTAATAATACGATCAATTCCCGCAGACAGAAATAATCTTGCCCGATGAAATGTCTTGTTAAGGATTCGATACAGTACAAAGATTCTATTAATGAGAATCAAAAACAAGCATTTACTTATTGAAGAATCTATTCGCCTGATATTTATCAAATACTACATCCTCTTCGCGTGCAACATATTCAAACGCACAATCCTTCAACCAAGTCAGAATCCTTCTAATCAAACACTATACACATCGACTTGCTCACACCGTAGGAAACACTATACAAAGCAACGCACAACGGGCATACATTTTCCTAAAAACATCAGAAAGGCCAATTCAATCTATTGATTTAACCAATGGCAACAGTCGAACAAATGCTTCGCTGGTTCTTCCATGCCACCCTCTCTATCCTGGCATTCTTTCTCACGGATTTCTGATTGGAAGCAACGAAGCGTGTCGCGGGAGACACGAGAATATGATTTAAGACGCGACTCGTTCGAGCGAATAGAAAAGCATCGGCGAAGGACGAGCAGGATGACCGTGCAGAAGCGATCGCGACGAGAGGATGAAGAGACGATGACGAGAGGGAAAGCCGGCTTAATGAAGAATTCGGCGCACTCCTGGCAGGCCAGGTGCTGATCAAAGAATCACTGAATCGATTTATCCCTGAATCGATCTAATCATCGGGGTCGGCTTGCCTTCCGCCAGGGCTGAAACCTGATTAACATGGCTAAACATAATGCCCGCTTATTGCCGCTGGTAATTACGTATTGCGACAGCTTCTCGATTGTTGTCCTATTTCTTAAATATACCTCCTTCGTGGACAATCACCTGTGATCTTGGATTTTGAGAAGAAATTTTTTGAATTTGTACCTTAAATTTGCAAAATTGAGTAGTTAAGATTCGCTGTTAAAACTTATAATTAGTATAGTAACACATGAACAATGATGTATTCTGCTATTGTGGTACGCATAATATCAACGTGAGCTATCCTTTTTTTAAAGTGTTGCTATTTTAGTTAATCATGGATGGGTTAAGCCTTTATGTCCAACTATTTTATTTGATTCTTCGCCAAATTATTTTCTCTAAATTATTTTAACCAAATTATTTTAGTCTTTTTACATTATAAAAATTGCCTTTGTGTCTCTGGTCTGTATAGGGTGTTTTTCTGAAGCATCTATTATTCTAATACATTCTGATAGATGATCTATTTTGACTATAGTTACTTGATAATAATGTACAGAGGGAAGAAGAAATTAAAGAATCAATGCACAATTCAAAGAACAACAAGAAATCAAACACGATTATTATTCCCCAACAACCAACGACCGATTCAATCGACTGCCACGGATAAACTTATTCGTTCCACGGATAATCGGGCTTTTATACGCGACATCCTTGATCTGCATAAAATCATCGTATGCGAGCCGTACGCATTGTCCATGAAAAATTACCGAAACACGCGACACAGCCCCATTCTTCTGTCCTGGAACCGCTATATCCGCGTACTTATAACGGAACCCATCCCCCAATCCACCGCCCACATTTTTCCATCTTTTTCTGCGCTTGTTCCCGTCTTCCACTCCTTCTGTGTTCCTCTTTCTCTCTTCACCATCCCCATCTTTCCCATCTCCTTTCCTCCTCTCTCTTGCCAATCTTCCCCTTCCTTTCAACGCAGTAATTTATCACCGCTCATAACAAGAAGCCGCAAGTTTGTACATATTTCAGTCTCGCATCCACCTCCACCCCCTCTGTCAACCCCCCTCGTTCTCCTTCCTGTTCTCCTTCCACAGTCACCCTTTTCTCTCCTTTCGTATTCCGGACAAAGAAAACGTCAGCCAGGGGGACAAAGACACGAGAAAGGGGTGGGAGAATCAGGGGAAAGGGGGGAGGGGTAGTGGAAATCTGGGACGAGGGATGTGGCAGAGGGTGGCGGAGTAAAGACGTTATTATTTATACGCGGCATTATATATCAGCCAGAGAGTCGCTGGAATATTGTTCAAGACGTCCCGCGCATACATTACTAGCGGGGAAGGGTAGAAAGGCCCCTTCGAGCTTTTATTACCGCGACCACTTATTTGTTAACATAATATACACATTACGGGGCGATGGCAGCACGCGCCACCCCGACTTTCGACTGTTCGAGACTCGACTGCTCGAGAATACGCGCGTGCTGTTACGGAGACGGGGTGGGTGCTGCTGGCTTTTAGACACGGTGGACGATTTTTCGCGAATTCGTGTCCTCATCCTACCCAACTCTCACGAGGAGGGCGAGCTTCTTGGCCAACGTGAGCAGCGGTGAACAGCCACTTACGGGGGTTACAACCCCCGGGCTTCCCGTGCATTGTGCTCTGATCGTTCGTGTGTTTCTAATGGGGACCACGGCAAAGGAGGATTTTATTTCTCTGTTCCCTTTAATTGCACCTGAGAGGCGTTCGAGGGCTCCAGTTAACCCTTACGGTACTGCTTCTTACCGAGTTTCGTTGGTCTTTCTGTTGTTTGACTCTAACGGGTTGGTATCTCTGGAATATTGGGTTGGTTGGGAAGTTTATTACGTTTATGATAGTCGATCTTATTTTATTATATTTCATGTGTTATATATTTAATGGAGTTTGAAGAAAATGACTTATCAGTTAAAGAGAAAAATCTCGTTAGATCATACTGATCAGTAAAGTTATGAAAGTTATAAAGTAAAGTTATAAAAGTTTAACGATAGAAATGGATTTAGTTTTGTATCTTCGTGGCAAATGAATGTTTAAAACAAACAGCAGTGGAGGATGAAACTGAGCATTATTTAGAGAGTTGGTGTTATAAATGCTTCAACTGGACGTTTGAGAACCGTTTCACGAACATAATGGAACAGGTGTATTATTGGCGATTTATTAGTACTGCGACAAGTCTTAGTTGGTAATAGAGGGAGGATGATCAGCTGAGCTGAGTTTATAGCGTAAGTTATAGTCGGTGGCTTAGGTAATACGACTTAAGATGATAATTCAACGTATATGAGTGTCCTGTGTTACTGCCTCCGGCGAATAAAACATACTAATCTTGGATAATGGATCCTGACATCTATAAAAAACTTCATTCTTTGAAGACCAGCATTACATACCTGGAATCTTCTACTTATATCTTCCTCGTTAAGAATTACAATTGTGCGATACATTACTCATTAATTATCACAATTAATCGATAAACATCCATCTGTAATGCTTCAATATTTAACTCTACGTAGATCGGAGCTTAATAATAAAATGATGGAAAATTATTATTAGGTCTATTCATTTATATTGTCGATAGAAGTTTTAGATACATTTTTCGTACTAATTTTTGAGGTGTACACGGAACGATTATTTAAAATATAGGGATACAATACGTACACTCACCACTGAACAATCAGATTTACAGGTGTACATGTGTTCATTATATATAAAAAAAATATTTTAGACAACCATTGATCCATACAGTTTCATAGTATTTTCAATTTTTACAATTCACAAGAAAATATTTCCAACGTATATAATGATATTTAATTTCTCGCTACTACATTTCTATCGTAAATGCTTATTTTTCACGAAGATACTGAACCGAACGCATGTTCATTTATTTTTCAACGAATATCACAAGTATGAAAATGTTGGTCTGTATAAAGGAAAAATGATCAACGAGGAAAGGTAAAAGCTGAAAGGGATAAACTGCACGTTACAATATGGTTAATTTCTGTTTGTAAGGGGACACCTCTTCTTAACCTCAGTTTTTTCCCCTCTTACGTAGGGTATCGGTGATGCGAACAGCCTGAAAGGCCGACTCTCGATTAGCGGCCGTGCACCAAACACTGACCCGAGCACGCGAGTGGACCCTTTTGAAAAGTGGAACGGTACTGTACACGGTTATCCCCGGAATGTAGGCGCTCTCGAGATTCCAGGCTGAAAGGCAAAGCCGCGGGTAAGCCGCTTTGTAGCTTCAACCGTGGCCGCTTAAGAGGGTGGAAGTATATTATGGGTAATATTACGGATGAATGCTGGCCAGTGCGAGAAACAGCCACTTCGGGCGATAATCTCGTTACATGTTCGGTTCGTCTACGAGATTTTCATTCGACGATATTTATGATAAGTGATATAGTGGAATATATATGTATATATATATATATATATACACAAAAATTATTTAACGATATAGTTAAATGTACTTAATGAAATCAATATTGATTTATTCACAAACGAAAATTCGTTCGGAATTGTTGGTTCACAAATATTTTAGTAATGCTTTCATATCCATCGTGAAAATAAAACATTTCCATTGAGTAAATAGCCTGAGACTTTTCCACAGTACTGTACGCACTGTTTATACACATAAATTTACGATATAGCTAGTTACGATAATAACTTGATATATAGTAGAGTCGATCTAGATAATAAGCCGGTCCGCGAGAAAAACAGATAAGTGAGGGTTGAGTGAAGCAATTTGTCAAAAGAAACAGGCATGTAATTTACGGCTACTAAGCTGATAACTGCGTTTGCGTGCGACAGAACCAGAAAGTTGATCAAAGGAAACGAATGAAAGGTTTGCATTGTAATTTTATAAGAGCGGAAAGTGAATCGTAAAAGTTGAACGAAACGTATTCTAAAAGTAAGGGAAAAGGAGATAAAATGTATGGAAAGGTTAGTATTAAATGAATCGGTGAATTATTTGATAAAAGCGAAGAAACGAATAAGTCAAGGTATAAAAAGGGAAGGAAGACGAAGAAAGGAAAAGGGGAAGAAGAAAAATAGAGGGAGAGCTTGAGACTGCGGTTGGTCTGATGGCTGATTACGAGGACGTAAACGCGGCCATAAGTGAATCGCGGATGTGATTACCCGAGAAATATTGTTAGGAGGGCGACAAAAGGCAAAGGGTAATGCGTGAGGTAAGGGTGGGTGATATCAGGGGGCGCTGTGATTGGTGCGATTGTTCCTAAGAATCGTGGCTGGCTTAAAGCGATCGGGAGGAACGCCGGGAACAGAGTTTCTGGAAATTATTACGGACTTAATGAGGATTTACAACGCGACTGTCGTTCATTTCTCCTAATTCTAATTAACGAGCATTTAGGCGAAAACGGGGACACTGATGAGCCTTAGCGGACAAGTTTACAGGCTGAATATTTCAAAATTTGCCACTGCATCCTCTTATAGTTAAATTCTCCAGTTATCGAGTATAGTTTATTATACATGATCCATCCAATGATGAGAATCAACCCCTTAATTAGATTTATTTCCGTTTATTATTCCGTGATCTGGTAGAAATATGAAAATAAACGTGTTTCGTGCAGGAAATGCATTGTAATTTAGCGTTGTTATGGTTTTCGATAAATACAAAAATAAAGTGGAAAGTTCAAACGAAAAATGAAAACTTATTTTATTAATGTAATTATTATAGACTTACTTGATGTCTGTCGACTAACTGACGATCCTATCGAAAAGATTCGAAAATATCAAGAGAAAAATATATTAAAATAATAAGTTAAATAAAGCTATTAAAACACTTAGCTTGTCGTATTTCCCTTATAAAACTTGATACGACCCCCATCAAGAAATCATTAACAGCTCGGCGCCCCATCGACGTCTCGATTTATCGTCGCGCCCCTCAAACCATCTCAAAACGAATACGCGCATTTCCATTTAGATGTTTCTTCGTGGGAAGTACTGGAATCGAGTCTCGTATTCTTAAATCACGATCCGCGAGCGGTTCAACGTCAACCGCCCCAAAGATCTTCCCCAATCTAGGCATCATCGAAGGGGACACAATAGCCACCTCGTATGACGGCCAGGGGGTGACACTTTAAATTTAATTTGAACGCGGTATTGTGCCCACCACCGACACCATCTTCTTGCTTCTTGGTCCCTTGGCGAAATGCACCAGTCTTGAGTCCCTTCTCACCCTTTGTCGTTGCCATAATGCACCAGTTTGCACTCCCCGTTACCCCTCGACGTCCCTGTTCTTCTTTTTCACCTCTGGCTCTGACTCGTGGAGACCGAATCTACGCTTCTGTTTACCTTTGAAGCAAAGTAGAAGAGGAAAAGCATCGGTGTCGCGAGGCGACGCGATTCTGTTACATAAATATTGGCTCAATTTCGGAGTATACACCTTTTACCGGTCCTCCCTGTCGAGCGAACGGACCCGGGGATTTTGCAGCAGCCACGTAGGAACCGTTAAGAGCTGTTTAATGTCGACGGGGTAATTCGAAATCGACGAGAGACGCCATCAGAGACCGATCTGCAGATTGATTTTTATTTTAACGCGACTAGGATGACTCCCGAGAGGCTGCTGGTAGAGATTGGAAAAAAGAATTTGAGGATCAATCGATGCAAATGTTGACTGTAGGCGCGGAGATTAGGATTTTTGGGCGTTGGTGTTCCTTGTAAGAAGTTCCTTGAAAAGCTCTCCAAGTTGTACAGCATTTTTCAATATTTTTGTCAATTTTTGTATTATCTATATTCTATAAGTTTTATAACATACTCTTCAGATTCATAGAAAAAGAATCTAACGATTCTATTACCAATAATCAATTGAACATTATTCCTCATGAGAAGAACGAAAGTGGAAGCTCTTCAGGCAGATGCTTCATACCCCTATTTACAACCATACAGAACACGCGTGCGAGACGCTTTAATGCGACGCAATAATATGGTAATAAAGCGTGCATACGATTCTCGTTAGATTCTCGAACCCCTTTTCCGTTTGGCCTATAAATCGGCCGTGACGCTCGGGGCGGTTCCACCAGCAATGATCGAACCGGATCGAACGACCCGTAAACCTCAGTGACTTTCTTTTTTCTTTTAGGGGAGGTACCATAGTGTAGACAATCGTGGGTTATAAATTCACGTCGTAAAGATGTCCGTAGTCTTGTAGGAAACGGGGTGAAAATGGGCCAAGCGGTCGCGGATGAGACAGTCGGTGCAACGACACGTTCGATTCATTGTCTGTGCGCGATTTACGAGTTCTCTTTCTTTTTCTTGTTCTTTTATGCGCTTCCGATCATGCCCTCCTGACGTAGAATCGACATTCGCAACGTTGAGGTCTCTATTCGCCTCTGTCATAAATATGGGGCCGCTTTGTGGAGCAACGAGGGACCAGGTTTTATGACACTGCAAAGGGAAATAAATTTTTTTATGCTGCGAGAGAAACGAAGAATTTTGAGTCGCATAACTCGATAAACGTGTTTGTATTGCATTGCTACCGAAGAGATTAATAGTAACGTAACTTGTGTTACAGAATAAGCTGGAACATTTCTTTTGCATATGTTTTAATAAACACGATCGTCGTGATATTTCAACGTAAAGTTCTATTAATAGGACGGATCGCAGCTCTGAAAATCACAGCACACTCGTTAATCAGATCTCTTGATTATTTTGGTGAATATAAAAGTTCTCGTTATTAATTGCTTCCACTAATTTTCGTGGAAGAATTTCTTTACTTCGAATGAATTACATCCGTGAAGAATGAACGCATCCCTTTCGACTAGTCGTCGGAAGTTCTTTAATTTACAACAAGCATAAAACAGAAGTTACAATCTCGAGTCGTCGCTTGACAAGTAATAACGTCAAATTAAATCACTTTTTGCCGAACATCCTTCTAAAGAGAATCAGGAAAACGCCTCCCGATAAGAAACAATTTCCATCCTTCTTCCGCTTCTTCTTTTTCCTCGTTACTTTTTACGCGTTCGTGTTTCGTAATCGTTCGCGACATCAAAGGCTGCAGTCGACTTAATCTCGTAACACCGTTTCTCGACTTCGAAGATCGCAGTTATATCCGCAGCGCCGTGCGTTTCCGGCCCCACCTTTTGTCGCGAAAACTTGCAGAAGCTGAAACGTCGTTAAAAAACTCGGACCTAATGTCTTCTTCGAATTGAGAAGATCCTTTCTTCCTAGACTTTTCTTCTTTTCCTCGACTCTTCTTTCCTCTTCCTCGTCTTTCCAGCCATCTTCTCTTCCGTTGTGTGCCAGACTGATCCTTTATCTCAAAGACCCTTGTCTTGATCGCTTTCTTGCCGCGAAATTGCTCGACGTATTAACCGAGTCTTCGTTTCATGTGTTGTTACTCGTGACCATTGTTCGGTTTAAGTACATTGTGCCAGTGGAAATTGGGGATACGTTCGCCAAGAAACGTTAATTAAAGGCTGATGGATCGAGAATAGCGAGTGATCGTAGATAGAATGCACACGTCTATGCGAATTCGAATTTTTATGAATGCAAATGAAAGAATAGAAACTAACCCGAGATCATCCTCCTTAAAAATGTAATTATATCCAATGAATGTTTTATTTTGAACGTTTTACCTATCTGTATACTTTACACAGTTAAATCTCACATAGAGTGAACACCCGCGGTATACAAATATTTATAAGATTCGTCTTGTTTAATTATTAAAAGATAGTAAAATTAAAAGGATGGTAAAAGACAGTAGTAACGTGGATCGTCGATGACCATCGTTGCAGTCAACGTGTTAAAGATTCTCTGACATAGACATCCTTAGCTTCCAAGTTCTTCTTCCAAGAATAGCTTTCTGGTATCGCTATCGACGTTGAGCCAAAGACACGGACTGTCCACCCGCGAGGCGGAAGGGAGTCCAGCTTCGAGCACACCTGCGATAATAACGGCTTACGGGAGAGGGAGAGCGGTTTGCGCGCAAAGTGCATCGAACTCGCGTGCACGCACGAGCGTGCACAGACAGAAAAAAAGAAGAAAGGAGAAAAAAGAGAAAGAAAAGAGCGGGGACAAGAGAAACGAGGCGGCATAGTGTGTAGGTGGACGGTTGAGAGACAGAGAAAGAGAGCGAGAAAGGGGGCGGGGGGGGGGCAGAGGAACACAGGGAACGCTGGAAACAGAACGAGAAGGGCGGGGAGAAACAAAGGATGAATGGAGAGAGAAGAAAAGGGAGAGACAAAAGACAAAAAGAATTCAAGCAGGAGAGAAGCAGGAGCGAACGAACGAACCAACTCGACTGGAGAGGGGAGAGAGGGAAAACGCAAGACTCGACTCTGCACAGGTGAAAGAGGGCTGTCAAGGAGGAAGAGGAGGGAGGGAGGGAGGAGGGGGAGGGAAGAGCAGTAGGAAAATGAAGAGTGGGTGGTACGGACAAAAGAAGAAGGAGAGAGAGAAAGGGAGAGGGAGTGAGGGAAAAACACAGGCACTGGAAAAAGTTTTTCCATGGATAAAGAGAGCGAGTCGCGGGCGGCACTTGTGTCAATTGCCGGTCGCTGTTAGCTTAACATTTCCATTGTTCTTGAAAAGGAGCGTGGCTCGAGTGCTATTTGCTTTCAGATGAGGACGGGGCGCACTTCTAATTTCACTGAACAGAAAGCGTGTGTCCCGCTTTTCCACGCCCTTCGTTCGCGTCTCCCCCCCTCCCCCCGCCTTCTTCCTCTTAGCCTCGGTTTCCCAAAAGGAAATCGGTATAGATGCGTAGCGATTGTTCCGTTCCACCACTCGGCGACGGATGTCGTTGGAAAAGATAGAAACGAGGCGAAGAATGGGAAGAAGAGACGTGCGAGTTGTCTTTTCGCGAGTCGTCACACGTAAATGTCGTTTGCAGTCTTTGGTCGTGAATTGACACGATGCGAGGCCGTGAGGATCGTGTGTAGTCGATCTTTCTTCTTTCTAGAGACTTATTTTTAGAGATGTAGTCGCGAGGACATTGAGCTCGTTAAATGATGAATCGCGAAGATGTTCAGGTTAGAGTGGGCATTGTTTTTGTGACGTTTGGTGACAGATAATGTAAGGAGTGGAGGGCTTGGTTTTGAGCACGCTTTCGAATAGTATTGATGGAACAGTGTTTCATCTCGGATGTCAAATGAAAGATACCCTTCGTTAAACTTAGTAACTTGTCGTTCTCCTTTTGCTTTTCAATCTCTGTACCGTGCCTGTTTAAGGATGTTCTACTTTTTGAAGCGCCAATGCTTTATCGTATTGTTACCTTCTTGACACTCTACACTTATTAAATACCAAAGAATTCTCTCTCTGTAAGAAGAGACAAAATTAGAACTCGCCAGACTATCACGTACGCTGTAATACCGAACTCTAAATCGAATAAATTCAGTAAACTCAATCGGAGGTTCTACGTGGTAGTGATAAACCGATAAACGTACCGGAAAATACTGACAACTCAATACTGACATTAACAATGATATTATAAATCCGAGTATCAAAAAATTCTATCAAAGAAACCCGAATTAGAATCATGCTCAAACTCCCCGCGCGTTTTAATTTCATCCGCAACCCTAAATTTTCATCGAACTGTAGTGCTTAAACGCAACCAACCGGAGTTTCTACGCAAACACCGAACTTCCCACAGTATCCCGTAACTGTATCAGCGCATTTACAATTCGAATGACGGTAATATCAGCCGGGAGCTATTGCCGAGCGTAAATCCTATCTGACATCAGGCTACAAACAGCGGATCAGTGTATCGACGGATTCGTCTCTTCGTAAAACAGAAAACGGTCCGTTGCGTCCGAATCGAAGATTTCATGGAACCCATTCTAAATCTAGCAACCATCGATCAACGAAACCAGATCCAACGATCATCCCTTTGCAATCGGATGCGTTTCGAGCGTAAACAGGTGCGACAAAACCGGAAACAGCTCGAGGTATCGTTACATTCGGAACAGAGGACTCTGTTCTATGCTTCTGCGGGCTTTTGTTGATATCACAGCGTACTGGGTTGTCTCTTGAGTGATCCCATAGGATTCCTGGAGGATCTGGAAGGCCGAGCCGCGACGAGACGTCGCACGGAGAAGTTACAGAAACGCGTTCGAGAGCACTGAATGCGCTCGGTACGCGGATTATACGGAGAAGCGCGTGTTGCTGGCACGTATAGAAATGAATGAGTACATTTCGGCGAGTTTACGCGAGTTCCAGCCTGCCTACTCAAGGGTGCTCTATAGCTTGCTACTCCTATCTCTCCTCGCGTGACTATCGTGCTCCGATATGCAACGCTTGCACCTTCGAGCATCTGCGATAGAAAGGAGAGCTGTGAGGGCTGCTTATGGGGGATGCTATGGGACATTCTGAAAGGAAGAATTTGACGAAGATTGCGTTGTATTTCTGTTTTTGATATGTAGTGTATTTGGGAATTGGTAGGTTTAGAAATGTTTGAAGGTTGATTCTACGTACCTAATCCTTTCGAGACGAATTTCTTCGAAAATGAACGCAATAATATTTAAATTTAAGAGATTGTGGAATTTTTATTTTTATTCTTATGCACTTTTTACGTCTTTCTTCTTTTCTATCTATATAGATATTATTGTAATGTAATGTCACGGTATTATTGCGAAAACTGTCTGCATGAATGTGTGAGAATTTGATGAAGACGTGGAAATTTATTGAAGCTTTTCTTTTTATACCGTATCTTTATGTATTTTCGATACGTCTCAACAGCGAAAGCTTTAAGCATCATTAGAGTTAGTTATAAAAATGGTGATGAATAGTCACGCATAAATGGCAGGCGAAATCAGAAATTGTATCGTTATTAGGTATTTCTAAATTTAATTCGAAAATGTGTTTAAAGGAACAAAAGTTTGAAATCAATTCACCATCAAGCACAGTCATCTCGCATTACAGTAAACGATTCAGAAAGTAAACTTAATCACAGCACCCTTTTTACCCTTCGTCCGAATCGCACTCATGATAGGCTCTTATGGCGAGCACTTCGAGGCAAAAAGAAATATGTCAGTATTCCGACCAAGCGACCCTTTAAAACAGGCGACGTTCTTACGTCACTATGCGGCGTACGAAAATACAATATGGACGGATACGCGCGACAAAAACCGGGGGAAGCCAGGCTTTCTATTTGCCATTCGTGCCTGAACAAATACTGGCTTTGCCACATGCCACGCATCCAGCACGCTCGGTTACATGTTAAATGCAAACATTTATTATCAATCGAATTAAAAAGCTCGTTCTCGCACGCAGTAGAAACCAGGCCCTTCTAAAACCTTTACAGTCTCATCCCTACTTTAGCTTGAGAGGATGAGATGTCTCCATTAATGTGATATGTTTGTGGTACGCGCCTCTCTATGGGATACGAAGGTGTTATTGCAATAGAATTGAATTTCTGAACGAGCCTGTTCTTGGTGATGGTAATTTGTGATCAGTTTGTGGTATTTACTATAAAATTGTAAATTTGCATTGTTCCAGATATTACGAAGTCGAATTAGAATTTATTAGAGATCTTCGATTTTGAATTGTTAGAGATTAAATTTACCGATTAAGATCAAAGGTTGTATTAAAATTAGTCCAAATCATTTTTGAGTCATTTAAGGTAATCAAAGATCGTATCAGAGTTACTCAACATTATTCAACATTCTCTTGTCAGCATTTATAGACATTCGAAGTTAATATGCTCAAAGTAGAAAATGTCTTTAGCAGAATTTATACATAGGGAAAAATATTTATTATGTACATATTTCAACTCATCAAAATCAGTAAGGCGTCTCTATTCGAAATAATTACCATATATTTGAATAGTATCCCCTAATTCCTCGATAAAGCTAAAAAATACATAAATCTTCCATTTAGATCTAAAGGGACACTGTCATCGTTCAGAATTACCGAATATCTATCTCAGCACAGAAAGAACAGTTTAGCAGGAAGGTTGCAAGCGCGTTGACAGCTCGGATCATATTGCTGGTCCACCCTTCCGGTTCCCTCGTCATCTATTACGCGAAACACCAATGGGGCTCACCCTCGCCACTTACCGCAAGAAGGTTAACAGCGATCCAACGTTTCACGGATGACAGCGCGTTGTCGTGTATTAGCGGGCGCACGTCGTGGCTCATTGCAAGACGATCGCGCTAATGGGGCCAGAAGTCACTCGTCGCCACGTGGCCGAGTAGTTTCGCGTGCATTTCGTTGCGAGTCGAGAAATCCTCGTTCGTGCACGCTCGTGATTTATTGAAAGCTCTGTGTCATCGATGAAAGGAATGGTAAAGGGTGACTGGTATCGAACTTGTGGCAGTTTACTGTGCTTCTTGTTTGAGATATAAATGTTATTTCCTTGGAGGATATTGGGTCGAAAAATTGTAGCATACCTTATTGCAGTATTGTCCTTATACCGTTTTATTAATATCTTTAAGCATACGCGAGAAGTTTCAAAACCGTCCAAAAAAGAAAGAATATTGTTTAAAATCTTTAGAGATGAACTTATTTCCTAGTTTTTATTTCTATTCGTTTAAAATATATGGGTAAGTGTTCAACGAAATAATATTATAGAAAGTGTTGTATACATATGTATATTGTACTTTTTAAACGAAAATAATATTTATTGTATACGTTAGTAAATGTTAGTATTGCTCAGAAGACTAATTTTCAAAGTTTCTTTGTATTTTTCTATACTCTTAAATATATATAAAAGGCGCGACAATTAATATAGTCCAATATCACAAAATGAAGCTTAAAGTCCAAGTATCATTTTTTTCTTATTCTAAGTAACAATATCCACTCATATACAAAAATACGTATTTCATTCACTCATGGAAAAAGATAAAAACGAGCAGAATGAAAAAATTTACGACATTTTAAAGGTACCTATCGATAAGAAAGGAAAAGGGACGTTGTTACGTATCACGATCCAGATGCATCCACCGAAAGAAGATCCTCCGATAGAGCAGGTATTCAGGTGATTACAATCCACACCCACGCAGAACGACACGCTGCGCCCATATTACACGTGCACGCTAATCGGTATACAGACATTATACATATGGGCCGGAATAGGGACATTAGACACGTGCACGTGACCGTACGCATAGAATCTGTTCGTTGTCCGTGGTACAATCGCGATATGAATTACACGGAGCAGCCGTGAAGAATGCGGATGCAACATCTTTATACAGCTCCCCCCACTTGGAAGCGAACAGTCCACCCAGACCGCGATTCATCATTTCCAATCTGGATTATTCATTGTGCCGGCTAATTCTGACGGGGTTCAACGCTAGTTAAATTGAATTCCTAAACGTATCTACGATACACAGTGTTGTTTCAATCATTTTCTTTGTCTCTTACTAATATTATTATGTAATTTTTCTACTCCTACATTCACTATCGAGGGATTGGATCATTCAAGGTAATTGGAGATCTTTTAAATGATAAATTTTCAGAAAATTGCTACTGTTTGAAATTGTTAGCAATTGGTATTGGTATTTTTGAGACAGAAATATAATTTCTTTAACTTCACAATTTTGCTCCATCTTGGAACGTTAAACTTCATTTTAAATAGCTATAACATTCGAAGAAAATATAAATTTGTAGATGATGCAAAATATTTGAAATCGAATTCGTTCTGTGAAAGAAAGTTTGTAGTTAGGGCTTAACAATTAACGAGGGCTGTCGAAAGACGATGGCGTTCTTAGTTGGACGTTATCGAAACTAGGTCTATTGCGCACGGTTTATTACTATATGAAATCTTCCGTTTCCATTTTCCGGTCTCTCGCAGCAAACGCGATTTTCGAGCCCGGGAATATGTATTCCCCTCGTTCCTTTTCGTCGAGGCATCGTCAAGGTAACAGCATGGTTTCCTGCTCACTGATCGCCGACAAAAGTGTACGTCGAGAGAACCCCTTTTCGACAACGATCCGGTAAACGACGAATCGGCTTTCTCCGACAATGCGGTTGTCACGGGTTTCATGGGATTAACATTTGTTAATATCACGCGGTTTTTCAGCAAAAAAAGAAAGAAACGAATGAAAGATGAAGGGAAACGGGAAAGGGGAAAAATACCAGCAACGTCTGTTCCATAGAATTCCCACTTCCTCGTTGATGCCTTCGACACGTTGCAAATGGCGCTTACAAGAAATACAAATGCCACCAGATATGTGTATTGATGCAAGCATTGTGTACTTGCTGTGATTTAATTTATTTAAAGAACTTCGTTCAAAGTGTCGAATTTCGTAGGTATTAGATGGAGGATGATTTAATAAGAAAGATTTTATTACCGAGTATTCTTAACTCTTCCAGGACAGAATCCTTTTTGCCTGGAAACGAAATTGTTCCTTTTATTAAATACGTATAACAGGAACACATTCTACGAATGGTTTTGCCAAGATAATATAATGCAGTTTTATGAAAAACAAATATACTTATCGTTTAGTTAACGAACAACGATGGAAATTAAATTCAATTGTCTCGAATCTTCTTCTCCCAACTCAGTAACGCAACAACTAAAATACCTCGAACGATATTTTCATGAATATAAAATAAAATGAAGCACAGAATCAACGGTGCAGAGGGGATTAAATCGGGACGAAGATCGAAGAAGCTCGATAAAAAACAAGAGACGCGTAGTCGAGTCGTTCCTTTCGGTCGATCGATTAAACAAACCTGATAAATTATGCGAAAGCTCTCCCCGGACAGCTACGTCCCCTCACTCCTTCGTTGTCTCTATCCATATATATACACGATGGACGACAATCGACAAAAACTGACGGCGGAACGAGCGGCCATTGTAGGTCGCGGAGTGGAGACAGTAAACAGCCATTGTACGAAGCACAATGTGTTACTCCGTTGCTTCAATTTCTTTTTGCGCCGGAATCCTATACCTGTTCCGTTCGATTCACATCCCCTTGTTCCTTCCTCCTTTTGCCTTCCTCCGTTGCTGATTTTGTCGGTGGACAAAATGATCCTTTCTGATAACGTGTATCCCCTTTCTCGTGTTACGACGAACGAAAATTATTTGGTCAAACGGTTAATGGACCCAGTTCACTTGGCCTGTTTCTTCGTCTGACATGTTCCAATTAGAATGCAGAGGTATTTAGGATGGTTGTAGAACGTTTGATTAATTAAACCTTAATTGGTGATACTATCTTAGCTCTAGATATCATACTTCGAAGAATAATTCTATTAAAGCTATTATTACCTCTGATCTTTTAATCAATTTATTCGTTTTCAATTACCGAGTTTTTCTATAAAAATAGTGATAACAATGGCCGGCAGTGTAATTATTGCGTCCTTGCGTCCGTATGTATTATTATGCAGTTTACAATATTATAAATGTATTTCTTCGGAGGAAATATATGATCCATACGTAGTATACGTATGCTTTGATGAACACGATAGAAATGTTAAAAACTGTTTAAAATCATTGTTCAAGTAATTTAATTTCTCTGAAGGTTACGTTGTTATAGAATCTTGTGTGATCAGGAGAATGAGCCTGCTTAGTCAGACACGCCGGGCTTCCGTAAACGTTCGTTGTGCCAGTTTATGCACGGGTCATTCTACTTAATCACTAGCACCGCAGTAATACACAGTAGCTAGGTACGTTTATACGAACTCCACTTATTTAAATGAAGCTTTTTGAATTAGTGCCTGGTCAAATAAATTTCTATCGATCGATTCTACTCGTTTCAATGTCAACATCCTAATTCCTCTGCTAATCTCTCTGCCAAGATTTCGTCAATTTTTCTGTCAATCAACTTGACTCAAGAATAATTTCGATGAATAAAAATCAAGTTCACAAAGGGGACAACTTTGTCAAAACGTTCTGTTTTTCGTATCGCGTGATTTTATTATTAGTTTCTCCAAAAATACATACTATTCTGCGTAATTAAGAAAAGAAAGCGAGACACCGTTGTTTTCTAAACGCCTTCTCACAATTCCCCCGTGAAATTTAATTTTCGAGCGAGAGAGCGAGAGAAAAGGGGCCCCTTGAAACGCATAAAAATCACGGGATCAAAACACACACTCGAGAGAGGGACGCGTGGGGCGGCGGTGTCAGTGGCTCGGTGGGATCACGAACAACCATTCGTTATCCTTGCACAATGGTCCGTACAATGGGGACTGGTTTTCGCGCACGCTTATGACGTATTACGGGAGAAAAGCGGAAACGTATGTTTTACCCCAGTTTTCCCCCGTTTAGTGGCATTTAGTTCGCTCCACTGGCTTGTATTTATTTTTTTCCCCTCCCCTCCTCGTTCCTATACGTTGTCCCTTTTCGTTTCGTCTCGTTACAACCAAAAATCTCTCCCCTTCTCTCTCTATGGTTCACCCTGTGAACAAGCTGCTCCACCTCGAACGCTGACATTTATCATTCGAGACTACACGGCACCGTTGGCATCGTTGTCGCTCGATATTATGGCTGTTAACGTGGACGTAATGGCATTATCTCGCCATTGTTCGACCGCCAGGAGAATGGAAAGGGAAAGAGGGTGGGGAATGGCTAATTTGTGAAAATCAGACCGTTGATGTTTTAGTAATCGCCCGTCGCTGGAATATTCAAGGCATTTTTCTGCAAGTAGATCGAATTGATTTTCAATGAAAATAACTAGCATCTTGATATAACATTTTTTTGGCAAAGTATTGGATACTCTTTGACAGACAGGAAAGGTATGAGCACGAAAATTGATTTTTACAGATTTATACTGAATCTTTCAAAAAAAAAAAGAAGAAAAGGAAGAAAAACTGTCTATGGCAATAGTCTTGCTCATCAACGGTATATGAGTACGATTCTAAAACCTAGCAATAAGATTAAATATCTGATTCCACGTCGACACTCAACATTCTCCAAGCTTTAAATTCACAAAAACAAAGTAGAAAGACGCAAAATAAGAGGAAAAAGCAAGTGAAGCTTGTCACCCGGAAGCAAGGGATGTCTATCCGCGATCTAATGACCAAGCGACAATGACGAGAAAAAGGCTTCTTGGCTAGTGTCAATTAACGGAGCGGCGACGAAAGGCGCAGCACGAAAGAGTTTCGGCTCGTTTCAACGAAGTTCGACGGTCGGAGGCCTCCGCGCCGCCAGGAGAACGGCCAGAAAAGACGTGGAACAATGGCAGCCAGCGCGGCGGTACAAGCCACTAATTATAAATCCATTGTTACGCCCATTTTTTCGCCTGGCGTCCTTCCTGCTCGTTCTCGAAGAGGAAAACTGAACGAACAGAGAATAAGACAGAGAGAGAGAGAGAGAGAGAGAGAGAGAGAGAGAAGCCATTCTCTGTGCCGCCTGGTAGCCGTCGTAATGCCGGCATTGTCTCGCCATTGTCGCGACATTGTCGCACGATAAAGCGCGAAGACAAAGCCGATCCACAAAGGTCCTGCTTCGCGTAACAAGCCGTCTTTGTTTTTTCTCCGCTGCACCGTCTTCATCCTTCCTTTATCATACCTCCTCCCCTCTTTCCAGCTACCAACTCCAGTACTGCTCATCGAACCAGCCTATTTTCTACCAGTTACTTCCGCCTCCACTTTTTCTTCTCATCCAGAACTACGTTCGACAGGGCGTTGCTCCCTTGCTGATTTGCTTCGCTTGTTGGTGAACGATGTTATTCGGAGAACACAGGGTTAGGTTGATTTGTGGGAATTCTAATGGTATTGTTAGTTTCGAGCAGTTTGTGATTAATAGACTGTGGATTTTTATGTATTTATGGAGAATTCGAAGGTGTAACAATGCATAGAATTAAAAGAGTATGATATAGAGAATATCCCAAGTATAGTACTCTTTATGATATTTATACGAATATTGATATCTATGTCTTTAAAAGAAAATTCACTAATGGAATCAATTATTCCCTCCAACGTTTTGCAATTTTATTCTGGAACTATTTGAACTTTTAAGGCGTACATATAACGACCTTCAAACTATTCAACCCTTACCTCAACAACTTTTCAATCTCTGTTTGTCAACCCTCGAATACTAACCATACCAAAGACTTTAGTTCCAACTCTCTCAACAGTTACATCACATTCCATCGATTACTTTTAAAAACCGAAATCAGACAAGCCGAACCATTTGTCTCTGTGAAGTAATGGTCCCATATAGAAGGTACAACACGCGTAATCGATCATTCCGATATAAAAGATAAGTTTACAGGACAGGCAGCAGGTAGGGGGATGAGGAATATCAGTAATGGTAGACATCGGACTGCTGTTACGAGAGAGAGCCAGCTACCCCACGTCCCTATCAGCCCGATAACGAGTTAGCGTTCGTAGTGTTGTATGGTTGGCTTCAATGTGCCACGACAATGTAGCCAACGTTCAGGCATTCAGCGGTAGACAATGCCGGGAACATAATGTCATAATGGAGCGGGGCGCCCGCCAGGACCCACCAAGAACAGTGCAGAGAGAAGGAGCGAGGGAGAGGAGGAGGGAAGAAGAGAGAGAGAGAGAGAGAGAAAGAAGGACAAAAAGATGAAACGAGAGAGCGGTCGGTTCTCGCAAGAATAACCGAAGTAGAGAAAAAGGGTTGCGAGAGAAACAAGGGAGGGTGAAGTTCTTCAGGGCTGGAAAAACCGAGTTTCGTTAACTATCCATGATTGAGAACACTCGTCCTCGCCTCGAGCCTAAGGGAGGGAACCAACCCTTCGAATATACGACGGTAATTTCACGATCTTTATCGTTTGCCTTTCCAATGTTTAATAAACTGGAAATTTGTTAACAGCAGAATTATGTGATATTCGTTAATACTAGATAATGTAATAAATACAATAACACAGTAATTAATAATAAATACAATACTGTTGGTTTCACTGTACATAAACGAGATATCTGTATGTGTATTATTTCCTATATTTATGCGGTTTTTTAAGATAAATACGCATTTGTATCAATCTTCCACGAAATTGCTCCACTATATTCCATCCTAACGTGCAAACATAGAATTCCTGCATACAATCTGTCTTTACCTCCGCCTATTACAATATCTAATTTTCCCTGTATTTGTTCCTTTAAACCTCAAACCTGTTACTCCAAGAATTCCGCCACACACACCGAAATATCACACCAAAAACATCATCGTATCTTTCCCATTGTAATATTTTTGTATTAGAATCTTTACTAGACCGCCTGTCTAATTGTCATTGTCGTAGGTAAACCACCCTCTCTGTCGAAGACCGATAAGAGGTTGCCAGCGACTGGTAGCGGCCATTAATGATCCACCTTAGCCAACCCTCCGCCTCTGTGTTCTCGATCGTCGATGGAAATCGGGGCAACTATAAAAGCGGGCTGAAATCGCGCGACGACGTCGACCACGAGATTCGTTCTGTATAGCTAACCCCCGCGTTCAGGGGGTTGCTATATAGTCCGCGTGTTACGGGTATAAAATGGGGGATGATTAAAATAACGAGGCTGCGAGGAGGGTGTCCTCTAGAGATCCCCTGCTAGTCACTGACTGGCGGGTGGCTGAGGGGGTGACGGGGTTGAGTCGCGTTGCGAATCGAGGTGGTGATGGAAACGGGCGGAGGGGGCGGTGGTGATATTGTGCTGAAACAATGTGGCGCCCGACGCCCCTGTCGGTGGTACCTCGTACTGGCGAGCACAACATCAATTGACGCCCTTGCACCGACTCTAAACCTCCATCACCCCTCTCCGCAATCCCCTTGGCTAGACTCACGGCTGGAGAGGATGGATAAGGAGGATGATACCGCCGGCATCAATGGTCATCTTGCTACGGGCCTGAAACTGCCGCTGGAAAGTCTTAGAGGTGCAGGGGATGGTTTCCACCATCTGATGGAATAGGCTTTTTCTATTCGACGGTGTCAGACGGGGAGTGATTTTTTGAATGGCTTGAGATAGGAGAGTATGCTTGGATTTTTTTTTCTTTGCAAGGGTAGTTTTGAAGAAGAATTTTTCTTAAGAAGGATATGAGGATGTTTCTTAATATTTGGAATGGTGATATCAGTATATACGTGGGTTTGTTTTGTGTAAGGGTTGGTTTGGGAAGGGATTGTTTCTTAAGAGATAGATTACGTAGAAGATATAGTTGGCTGAAGGATATAAGAATGTTTCTTGAATTGTAGCTCAAGGTAGTAGCGTAAGCGTAGATTTTTCATGTAAGAATAATTTTGAGAAGGGAGGAGTTCCTTTTTAAAGAAGTAGATGATGTAGAGGACATAGTTGGTTGGAAAATATGGGGACGCTTCTTGACATTTTCAATAAGTGAAATATTATATGCAATATGATTTGTACATCTTTATACTGTAATATATTCTCCGCGAAATGGTACTTTTAAATTTAAATTTTAAATTCTTGGAAATGTTTTGTGCGATGTAACGAACGTTTGATTGTCGAATGAAAGCATAGTTGAGATTTTTCTGAATAATTTCAAAGCTTTCCGCAATAACCGCGTAATTAAAGATCTCAACAAACTTTCGCCAGCGAGTCTGTAGATGCGATCGTGGGTTTTTTTCGTCGTCCCCTCGAGTACACGCGACGAGTAGGTATTCCCGAGCCATTTCTCTCGTGGAAAGTCTCATTACGTTCGGTGCGATGGATGAATCTCGTAATATGACTGCGAAAACCAACTAGTGCGAAGGTCGTAAATAGATTAAATTCGACACCCTGAAATTCATTGGTATAATGTGTGAAAGCGCGTTGGCTCGTTAAGAGGATTATATTAATTATTTATAACGAACAAGAACTTTATACTTTTCTTAATCGATCTACAGATTCCATTGAGCATGTAACGCAAATAAAACATACAAAATCAACGTTATAAAATATTGAATAATTTTTTGAATAAGAAACTAGCGGAAATTCTCTCTTAAGGAATTTCCAAATTTATCATGTTTTAATTTCCATTCATTACAGACAATTTTAATTGAACCTTTCAAGCTTGTTTAGTTTTAATTTAATTAGGTGTAATTTCTCGTAATTGCAAAATTATAGATAAATATATCTGCAAATTTATTTTCTAAAGCCAATATGCGATAATAAAACTGATGTCTGCAATTATCATATCTTGTAAAATTATTCCATCACTTCGCGTGAAACTCTATTTACGTAATTCTTCCACCTATCGTAGAACATGTTTTTCATAATTCAAACGAATAAAACGTCCAACATCTCAAACTCTGCCAAAATTCTATCCAACTTCTATTACAGAAAACATTTTTCATAATGCGAATCATTAAAAGACTCCCAATCCCTCGGCCTCTTCGTCACCTGAATCAATAGCCCAAAGACAAACCAGCACGCACCCCCGTTCACCAAAGCGATCCACGTGGTGCATTCGACGCGGATCATCAGACAGAGCTTCGAGTGTCCAGAAAATCTTGAAAACCACTCCGTGGCTGGCGGATCTCGCGTCAAGCATCCGGGGGTGGCATTTCTCTCCGAGGAACGTCTCATTACGCGCGGCGAGACGAATGGATCTCGTTACGATTACGGAGGCAGGGGGCGAGAGCGAAATCGTCGTCGGTTGCCCGTCAACAGAATGGACGACGAGCGACGTAACCAACGTTATTTTTTCTTCTTCTTTTTTTCCCCCCTCTCCTCCTGTTAGTACTGACAGAGGCGGCAGGGACAAGAAGAGATCGGACGCGTAGGGGTGGCGCGACACAGGGCGAGGCGAGACGAGGATCGGAGAGGGGAGAAATAATTTAAAAGCTGAATTGAATTTTTCGTCCTCGGAGTCTTTCGTTCGGGCATTGGGAGGCGGACAATGGCTCAATGGCGATGTATCAAGGAAAGTCGACTCGCGGGAGAGGCCAGCATTGTATCGGCCTTTCCTCGTGCCTCCCTGCCTCTATCCACCCGGCACACATTCACCCAAACATCGACGCTTTCACTCGCGTCGCTGCCTTCTTGCTTCCCGGTTCCTCGATGCAGGTCCGCCACTGCACGTCGCCTCCTTCCCTTCGACCAGGCAACCCCTGATCCTGTGGCCGTGCTACATTCAGATATATCCGTTCGTGATATTCGAATACGTATGTAAAGGGAGTGGCAGCGAGGGTGAACGTTTATGTTTGTAGGTGGTATAACTGGTCCGTTTGCTGCATAATATTCTGATAACCGTATAACGTCACAGAACATTGCTTTGATTCTACTAAGATCCATGGATAGGAGAATGTCGTTGTGGGTTGGAGGAATTGCGAGCTGTTAGGAAGATGGGTTAATGTGTAGCTTTTGTAAGGTTGACGTGAATAGTAGGACGAGTGAGGCGAGGTATTTAGGACACTTGGTATTTTGATAAGATATTAGGGGTTGTTTCGGAAGTACGCCTGTTGATGGTTCATAAGTAAACAGAAGTATCGGAGGAACGTATTTTAGTCTATGATAGATTACAACTTTGTAATGCAAAAATTGTATTTAGCGAGTATTAGTGAAACTATTCTAAAAAGCATTTTTCTACAAAAAATCTAACCTAATCCTCTACACAGGTAGTGAAAACCATCTATCCGCTTTAAGCAGATCCAGGATAAACATCTACATATTGCGCTATTAAAATTCATTCCTCCTCACGATTCAAGGATTCGAATAAATACTGCCACTACATCCTGCGATTCTTCTTCGATCTAGCTGACGGGACTCGAGGAATCTTGGGACGGCTTCGACTAACCCCTGGTTCCGCCCTGAACCGAGAAAGGAACAGGAGGAGCTAGCCATTCGTCTTCGTAGAACAAAGTGCGGCGATCTACTTTCCTGGCCGAATGTGAATCCGATGCAAATTCTACGGTGGATCACGACAATAGACGTCCTAGCAATATGGTAATGTCCTCCCACGTCGATTCCCCGACTTAATCGACTCTGTGTGTGTGAATCGTGACTGTATGCGTGCACGAGCATTTTCTCTCTGTTACACAGCTGCCCGTGAGAAGGGTTTGTTCGAAGAGATTGCGAACTCGATACCGGCCGTATATGTGAATATTGCGTTGCATTGATAATGTAACATTGTGCCGGTGAGCAGATACGCACGATGAAGATCGCCGATGCGTTCGACCGCGTCCTGCCGCGAATAAACGCTCAACCAAAAGGAAATTGATGCCTCGGATTTGCTTCGGATAGAAGCTACCACCACTTATGGAATAGAAATTTTAATTCCTTTCCAGAGATTATTTGAAAGCTTTTACGTACTCGATACTACTGACGTACATGTTACGTCGATTTACGTAACATATATAATTTATTATACATCAGTTATTAGACTTTAATAAGCAACGCGTCTAATAAGCAGTATTGTGTCTTTATTTTTATACGTTTTAATAAAATGGCTTAGGTACCGAATAAAGTAGCGAGCAATAATGTTCATATTGTATTATGAAGAACATTAATATTAAAAAATTATTATGTATACATTTCAAGCACGTTTCTATAAGAATAGCGCGAGAGATCGTAAAATCGCAACCGTAGAATTGCAATTGTAAGATTGAAAAATTGTAAAAGTGATATCCTAAAGATTGACCGATTTGTCATGAAAGTTACCATTGTCATCAAAGTTCTACACAGGACATCTAATCCAAACCATTCCAAAAAATTCCACCTATTTAATTAACAGTTTCTCCCGCATATTAGCGCGACGCATTACTCGGTGACAATGAGCGCGAAAGAATTAGAGGGCGGTGGGCATAACTTTTTATTCGAACCGGCAGCGTGTGCACCGGCTGTCCCGTTTATCCCTTTATCTTCTCCGGTTTTTCCTCTTCTTTCCCTCTTCGGCAGATGCCGTCTCGCGCCCGCGCGAAGAGGCGAGAGATCCGGCCACGGAAACGTACAAAGGGTGGAGACAAAGGGAAGCGCCGCCCTCGAGATACTAGAACAATGGAGGCCGAACAATGGGCCGATGCTGGAAATTTAACCGATGATCGAAAGTGTCCCCCCTTCGTCGTTCAGCCAACTATTTTCCATCGAGCCCTGTCCCCGCTCGATAATGCCCGCTTTCTTTTCGTCGCGAACCCCTCTTTCGCCTGTCTCGTCGCGCGCTTTTTTTCCTCTTCCAACCCGAATTAATTAGTCCGAAGAACTAATAGGTCTCCGCCGGATGAACGCGGTTCGCGCGTGCCGATCGTTAAAGGGCGAATTTATCGCGCAGCCCTCGGCCATTATTTTCAAACCAAACACACGATTGTTTTCTGCCGTGAATTTTTATAACGAATTCTTTTCTACTCTGCTTTTTCCTTGAGATGGGAATCGTGGGTTATAGCGGAGAGTTGAAAGTAATTCAATTTTAGAATTCGAATAGGATTCTGTTCGTAATGTTGCCAACATTTGAGTATTTTCTATGAAAGAATTCTGTAAAGATTTTGATACAGACGCGCATGTTGCGTCGATTGAATTAGCTGATATGTTTAGTTAATACGAAATATATTAAACTGTATATCATTTAATAGTATGCACTTTCACGATTATAAAAATTTGACGTTAGGAAAATGAAATGTATGTAAATGTATATTAAGAAACGCTTCGTTGGAAAATAAGGATACACGCAGATACATTTCGCCGCCCGTGTAAAGTCCATATGATACACAGATTCTATTTCTAACCACTGTCTACATTATCATACTGTCAGCCAGACCTACAAACCAATCGTCTCTTACCAAACAATAATTATTTGAATCTGACAAAAATAATCCTTAAAACACGCGGTTGAAATCAACAAAAACTAACACCTGGTCCTATACTGCAGAAAAATCATCGTTGAACGCAAACAAGGCGTGAATTCTCTGCTCCCGTCATAGGATCGCGGAACTTTTTCTTTGAAAAGGTGAATTTATTCCCGGATTCGAACGGGGAACGAGAAAAAGTGGAGGAGAGGGAGGGACAGAGAGAGAAAGAGAGAGAGAGAGAAAGAGAAAGAAAAAAATAAACAGACAGTCAAGCCGGATGTTACGATAGTCGAGTATCGGTAGCCGGTCAGTCCCTTGAAAAGAGTCAGTTTAATGGAGATCGAGTGTTTATGAGAGGGCTCGGGCGAGAGGGTCCGCAGAGACAGAGGGAGAGCGCGGATGAAGGAAGGAGGATACGCGTGGCAAAGTTGCCCGCCGAACCGGAACTCGAGAGCATACCCCCGCGTTGCTCCTGTACAGGTTGGTCCGATAAAAACTGTCAAACCACCACCAACCTCCTCCTGAAAAAAACATACACAGCCGTGTGAATGTACAAGCTCAGAAGCGTTAGGTGCTGGGTACCTTTGTTCGTCTACTCTTTTTTAGTAAACGTTCGGGATAAATCAACCCCTAAAGTCAAGAAGGTTCAGTTTTGGTATCTGACCATGCGCTGGTGTTTGAGATTGAAAATTTTATTTGCGAGATGCTAGTACTACTTGAGTAATTTGTAGTTTACTGTTGCGTTGATTTTTTTTTTAGATTTAGGCGTAGCGTTGAATTTTGGCAATTTAGTTCTTGTCTTAATCTCGTGTCTAAATTTATGTCATGTCACAGTTTAGCTGTCAAGATGATATTTTAATTAATTTCTAAATGTCGATCATGGTTAAAGAAAGCGACAATCGCGATCTTTATATTCTTTATTTTCATCTTATTTTGGCTTGTGAAAACACCATTTATATTAATATTGGTTCAAATGTAGCTATTATCGTTTAAACATAGTCAAAGTAAGCATACGATATCTTGCGCTAAAATAAGTATATAGATACCTTCCGTAAACCAAAGAAAGATTTATACATTAGGGTTAATAATTCTCCCAAATCTTTTTCAATAGCTTCTTTATCGCAAGAGGGCGTCGAAATGATCAGCCTCAGTCTGCCAAGCGAATACGAGCCCGTCAACCCATTCTCCTGGTAGAACTCTGTTGGAAGCTGCCGGGAATAACGACGAGCATCCCCGGGGAATCGAATGGAAGAAAGCGTGTTCCGAAATCAACCGCGGTCTCGTTACTTCAAACACAAAAATCGAAGGTCTCAGGCGAAAGGGAGCACTACCCCTGGTGGTTCCTAATCAGAGATCAGTCCACCGCAACGACGAAGACTACTGCGTTACGCCGACGACGACAACGACGACGCGATGTCGTGAACGACAAAGCCGCGACAATGCCGACAGGAAGACGACGAGAGAGGACCCGGGCCACCCCGTGACATCGCACAAAGCGACGCACGATGTGTGTTCGTTGTACGGGCGCGTTTGTACAAATGCAAAGGCAGGCAGGCGAACACGTGAAATCGATTTCAAGCAAATAATCGGATACTCGGTTCAGGGGCGGCTACGAGAGTACGCTTTGCATCTATGTATGCGCTTGCTTGTACCTCTCTATATACATGTACACGCGTATATACATACCTATACATACATATATACACATATACGTGGCAGAAGGTGGAGTGATGGGTGAGTGGGTGGCAGCGGAGAAGGTTGGAGGAAGAAGAGAAGTCTCTGAGTTCGGTACGGGGAGAAAACGGTGGAGGAAGAAGAAGAAGTAGGAGGAGGAGGAGGAGCGTAGTCGCATAATTCAGAATCGACAAAGCGGCAGATTATGGAAATAGAGTCCCTGAGTCGGAGACAGAGTTCTCTCTCTTTAGATCGAGCCCTCTCTGTCTATCCAACTTCTTCTCCTCCACCTACGAACCTCCGTCTCTCTCTCTTGCTCGCGTTGCTCGTGTTGGAAGCCGTACGATGTTGCCATGGCGACCATTGTGCCACACTCTCTTCCACCTCTACCTTCACTCCACCTTCTCGGGCCCCCCTCTGCTTCCTCCACCTACTCACTCGTCAAGCTCCAACACAGCGCCTCCACCAACGAACCTTTCCCCCACTCCTGCCAGCGACTACAGCGCCACCGTCCCCGCCCCCCTCTTAGCCACCCAACAACCGATCCAGCAACCCCACCGTGTGTACCTCATCTCTCTAACGACTTGTTGTTAATGTTGTATCAACTCACCCTGTAAACAGCCTCTTTCTCTCTCCCTCCAGTTTCTTCTATTTCTCTCTCTGTCTTGCCTTTAGAGTATCTCTTACCCTCTCCGTTGTGTCTTCCCCCGTTTCTCTACGTCTTGCTCTCCTTCAACCCTGCCCTTCCTATTCCACTCTCTCGTCCCGCTGTCTGTAAACCAACCAGCCGGTTGTGCGCGCTCGCTCACGAGCAAGTTGAGCGTGTGTACGAGCAAAGGTGCCGCGGGGGTGGACTTTTTAGAAGGCGTAACTGGTGTTCGAATTTTTCAGGCGTCAGGTTCTTCTGCCTCCTCGCAAGTTTTCGGCTGTTTTTGTAGTTTCATTATTCCGTTACGAAGCAAGCTTCTTTTTGGTACACTGCGTTGCTCTCTGTTTCCGGAAACGGTCGGTGCACGTAGGACTATTTGCAAGCGTAACTAAAGTGCCCTATCGGTGGAGGTATTTAGTATTTAAGTATTTACTAATCGATGGATATCCGAAAGATGCTCAGTTTGGCGCCTTCTATTTCCGATTCTTATATTGCTTACTAATACGTAGACTGTTCATGTAAATTCATGTTTTTGTAAGTGGAAATAAATGTCCATCGCAGATATGTGTACGTAATACCTTTTCGGTTGAAATTGTATTTAACAATTATTTAAAATCTGGGATTTATATTGAAATTTCATGAATGAGGCTAGTACCATATCGTTTTAAATTACGGTTATTGCGGATTACGTCATTTCATGCAGAATAATTTGTCAAGAGGTCGGGAGGATAGGAAACGTCGAATCCGCATGATTCTGCGGTACGCGGCCTCCTTTCTAGAAAATCGGCCACGAAAAAAAAAAGGTCACGGCACGTCAATATAATTAATGATCTATCTGGTTGTTTCAGCCATGACAAAGGGAAGACAGACTCGCTGGTTCCTGCAACCGGTCTTCCGGAAAAACATCGTTTACCGGCATGACGTCGTCGAAGAGACTTCGATTACCAATTACGCACGTGCGCTTCGAGTATTTGCAGCTGGGAGAATAAAAAATGGTATCAATTTTTGAATACGTTCCTATTTATGCTTATGGAGAAGTAGAAGTTAATAGAATATATGACTGGTATTACATCTTTTAGAGACCAGACAATTGATATCAATAGAACTGATCGCTTTGATATTTTAACTAGTTCATGCTATAATTAAAAGAACTGTAAACGCTTATTGTATACTACATTCCTTGTTGTTTCATCGTTTCTACTCTGTATTCTGTTTTATTAAGAACGCTTCTACTGTCGTCATACTATATCATTAATAAACAGACAATAAAATATCTAACATAAAGTATACCTCCGTGAATCCAACAATCCCAAACCAATTACATCAGCGAACACACACTACGTACAAAACCAATGCCAGCTCAGCGACTAATCGTTCGTCGGCGTCGCGACGTCAAACGTCGATACCCCCTCCCATTTCTGGCTTTCTTCGATTCCAGGGAACGCGGTCATACATCGAGTCCGATCCGGATGAATGTAATCGCGTCAGTATAAGTCGACAATGAGCGCAGTTAGCGTACACGGTGTATCAGGATGCCGGTAGGTACATAAACGGAAACGAAGACAGAGTCGAAGACAAACGGCGAATAGCGAGAAAGAGAGAAGAAAAGAAGAAAGACGCGTAACGGCGGCGTCGTCGGCGTTACATTATATAATGACACAGAACGGATTAATCCTAGCGGCGGCGTCGCGGCGGCAACTCGGCCAGCATAATAGATATGCTCTTTCTTTGTTTCGTCCGTTCATAATGGCCGCGCCTCGCAAGAAAACGCGGAACACGGAGCATTATGCACTCCGCCGAGACGAACGAGAATAAACCGGGACTGAATAGCTTTCTGAGTTTGTTTCCTTTCCTATTCCCCCACCGTTCCTTTCTTTCTTTTCTCTCCTTTCTCCGCGTTCTTTCTTTTTTTCCTCTTTTTCTTTTTCTTCTTCCACCCACCCCCTTTCACTATCCCCCATTTTACGAAAGACGCACAGCAACTTGATTTCGTATTTGCGATCTTTGTCCGGTCTGGTGGTCGATCGATAAGTTTTTGAAGTTCAGGCAATAGTTCGATCTTTCGTTTGCCTGACGTTGTGCCTGGTGGGTAATTGCGGAGATGTTCGATGCTGTTGACTTGATTTGGGACGTTTGATCTACTTCTGTCTGTCATGTAACAGGTAGAAAACTTGCAGATAGATTCCAAACACGATTCAAATCAGTGGCTCTTTTGGATACAGTGGTAAAATTTTCGTATCATTTTTATTTCGTAATTGCATGATAAATGCCTGTACCATTAATGTAAGTATTAGATATATAAGTATTTAAAAAGAGTATTTTTCGTATCAGTAGTTTCTTAAAAAGTTTCTTGATCTCTGGTAGTCGTGGAAAATATATAAGATAGAAGATATAGATATATGATTAATAACAAGAAAAAGTAACGAAATTCCTCGTCGGTAGATTCACCTGTGCCGAATATTCGTAAAATAGATGCGTATCAGGACATCGAGGGATAAATCGTACAACGGTAACGTTTTAAAGACGAAAAAGCGCTACAAAGAAGGACGGAGGTAGAAAAGGAAATAAATAAAGAATCGAAGTGGTCCCACTCTGAACATTCTGTTCCTTAGCACGCGTGCTTTCATACGGATCTACGGTTCAAAGAAGATTCTTCTTAACGACCGTATCAATTCGCATTTTCTCCCATTCACGCGGCTCCTAATCCTCGGCACAGTCCCGTGCACAGCGTCCCGGGTCCTACTCCAGGACTTTTATGCCTAGCCCCATCGCGAGCTATATCTACGACGACCGACATAAATCGTCGCGCGCGTCGACTTACTTCCAAACGACCCTTGCGGCTCTGGCGAAATGTGTCGTGTTCTTTTTAGCAATGATATCAAATAGAAAAAAATAGTTTTGATAGTGTAGTTAATAAATAGCGGGAGGTTTCATGCGATTTGCGGAAATTTATATGCGAAAGGCTGATGGGATGAATTATAAAGTGATTTTTTTTTTGGTGTACTTCTGTTTTTGAATTTGCTATGTATGCTTTATGTAAGATCATTTTTCCATATTTTTATAATAAAAAATGATTAAGGAAACTGCTATAATTAAAAAAATATATCAAGGAAAGCTTTTAATTGGACAGTGAATATGTAGCTATTGAATTCTTGCAATTAGTATTGTAATAATCGTATAAGATACGTTCGTACCGAGCTAGTATACAGTATATAAGCCTGTCTGAGAATTCACGGAAGATGGATGATTCTATATATAACAAAGTGTTTAATAAACACAACGAAAAATAATTAATAATAATGATCAAATATATGAGACTGCCAGACAGATACAATAGGTGGTTCGACCAGAAGAGGAGAATTTAATATCGTAGTGAACTAACTGCAAGATGTGAAACAAAAAGAAAAGTCGATCGTAATAGTGAACCAATTATAATTGACAATATTATTTCGTTTAAAATGTTTTCAATAAACCTCAAACAAATTAATGCAGCTACAAACGAAAGAATAAATCGCAGTGAAATTTAAGGAAGCTGTAAGTGAAGTTAATTTTGAATCCATTTCCGTGTAGTTGTAATAAGAAATCTATTTTCGATTTCAAGAGAATTAATTGGAAATAACTTGGGCACATGAATGAGAGGAAAGTAGCAATATGTTTATTGTTGGCTCGTTGCTTTGGAGAATTTTAATTAGAATCGAATAAAAAGAGGCGAGTTTTTAGTTTCCATGCATGTTCATTGATAGAGTCGATCCATTGAATGCGTCGAAAATTAACATGTAATTATCTTTGGTGAACACTTTGTCCTACTATTCATTATCGAGTTTACAATTGCATTTCAATGTATGACACAACAACTTTAATTATACTTCCACCAATGATGCAACATTAGTAATAACATAATTACATGCTTGTAATTATCACACAATAAATATTTACAATAATGTTTCAATTCCATCACCTAATCGAATATAAATACTAATTAAATGATTAGAAAAGTTTGTTTTTCTATAAAATATTATAATTTCGTTCAACTTTTCGATACGAGAGAACGATCAATTCGTAACTTTTCATAAAAAGTGTATACTTCTATAAAACTTATCATAATTGTTCATGAAATTCTATTTATAAATTTGTATAGATTTGAATGATTTTTGCTGCATGTATGAATGTGTTCTCTTTCCACGTATTATTACATTTTTTATATATATTTCATCTTTACTTCTTAGATACAACTTTTACGCTTTAATCGTCAATAGAGCTGATCTTCGCAACTAAAACCTTTTGGCAGCATTAAGAAAACAGCTATTTTATTTCGAGAAGCCGCCAACATAGACAGAATCATCAAACAGTCGAGTCCCTCGCATTGAGTCTGTAAAAAAAAAGAAGGTACCGAGAAACTTGTCGCTACAATGGGTGCAATTTTCAACAAACTTCCCGTGGAGGATACGCGTAAGTCGTGGAAACAGTTTCAGCCCGTTTGTCCAGTTGAAAGGTATGCAGGGCTGAAAGCCAACTTGGACCTCTCGCAAGCCGAACCACTCGTTCGCTGTTAACTCACGGAAATGATCCGGAAGCTGGGATTCTCGAATCTCGAAGAGCTTCTGTCGGTCGTTATGCGAACGAGCCGCTACAACTTTCCGCTCGTCGACTCGCTGGCGGGGATAGTACGACGCGAACTGAGCGTTCTCTTCGAGAAAAATCGCGTTCTAGTCCGGAATGCCTCGTAAATAGCTTAATCGAGTGACTTTAACCGTGATTTGGGGAATAGAAAGGACGCTGGAAAAGTACGATACGATAGAAATTCTTGGATATTGAGCTGCTTGTTGTTAGAAGTTTTGCGAATTTCTTCTTTTCTCCTTGTTTACGAGATAGAGAGGATTTTAGTGACGATTTTTGGTAAAATAACGAGAAAGAGAGGTCGGAATGTTATTTTCGAAGAAACTACAATTCCTATGTTGTGTTGGAATTTCTGATTTAAAAATTTAAACGATGTACTCGTGACAATGTAAAAGGAAGAGTTGTGTTGGAATTTCTGATTTAAAAATTTAAACGTTCTACTCGTGACAGTGTAAAAGGAAGAGTTTGTTTTATGGAAGGAGCAAGCAATGATTGGGATGAGATTACGTTAGATTAGATTAGACTGGATTAAAAATTTGAGGGATACCTTGGGATCCTAATAGGAAATTCATAAAAGGTTGGAAGATAATAAGAACGTGATCTTTGATTATAACATAACGTAATCGTAAATAAAGATAATATAAACTACGAGTTTTTACGTATTTTCATAATCTCTCTTCTAAAAAAAAATATATTATGCTGACAGACTAAACCAAGTCCAGAGATAAAACACCGAAGACAAGCGTCTAAAGAACAATATTCTTTCCTCAGCTCTTCAAACGCGCGGCGAAAGTGGCGAAACAATGATGAACAAGGTGGCAAAGAGTAATTAAAGGGTAATTAGAGAAATTCTCCGAAAATTCTCTTGCCAAGCTTGCGTCTTAAATACATCGCTACAAAGCTCGAGCATGGAAAACGTGGAGAAGGCGGACTCAGAAGTACCAGAGACGGAAGAAAGTTTCCCTTTCCAAGATAAATGACAGAGACGATAGTCGTAGTCAGGGATAATGGATAATTACACGTCTGCCTGACGCTCCTGAGACCTAGCTACAGCGAGATATAATAACTATGCACGTGCCAGTTTTCGTCGTCGGCTACGATGATGCCATTTAAATCCAGAAAATATGTAAATCAGGCATTTATAAAGCCATACATCAAGCTCGGCGTTCCACCGTGCGGAAGCGACGTAATGGGAATGAAGGCTGAACTTTAGCCGCTAAAAGGATGAAAGCGACGGAACGAAGACAAGCCTTTGGCACGTCGTACCAACGCGACGTGTATGGAAATAAGAAAAGGAAAAGGGCCAAGAGGAAAGGCAGCTCAGGGTTTCTTTTCCTCCATGCCGATTGTCCGACGATTCTTCGCTGCCGAATGTGTGCGCCCATTCTCCTTGGGACATTTTGTTCGACGAAAATGGGTTCGTTTGCGTTAACACCGGGGCCCCGTGATAACGCGACGACGCATTGTTCCCTGTGATTCTGTTTTGCGGTAAATGAATCTTGGACGGAGAGGGATGCGAGGGTAAGAGCAGCGTGTAAGATGGAAGGGTGCGTTTCGCCGAAGCACCGCCAACGTCGACGCGGTGAATACCGTACGACAAACGCGACATAATGCCCGCCGAGACAATGCCCGGTTTTGTCGCCGACGAATTGTTCGTTCGATGCACGACATACATTTTATGTTATTTTATACAATCGGCTTCGGGTTTCGCGCATGCATATACACCACGCGCGCGAAATATACAAGGGGGGGAGAGGGGGGTGGGAACAATGCGGAAAAAACGGGCGCCACGAACAAAGCTATTGAAATAAGAACGCAATGTCCCCGGAACAGGGCCGGCTTGTGTTACATTGAAAAATTACATCGCTCGGATTCGCCAACCGGATTCAAGCATTTTTCCCGCGTTGTTCTTTCGCTCGCTCTGTCTTCGCCGTATTCGATACGATGGTTTAGAGAACGGGGATGGAAGGCGGGGATTAATTGTTGCCGGTTTTGATTCATTTATTTTTTCAATGCTTTCTGTGAGCTTAGCGCGAGGGATGTTTGTGGCGGCTTGCGATTTGTAATTCATTTAAAATTGTTTCGGTCCGGATTATGAGATTATGGAAAAGAACGTGTAACTCTTAATTCGTTATATGTTCTTTTCTTACCTTTTGTAAATAAGTTTTATAAGTTCTTAAGTCGTTATCTTGCACGAATGACAGATTCTGCTCGATTAATCGGTTCCCTGATAAACAAATTAAATTTTCATCGATCAATCGTTCTCTTGATAATCGATTTAAATTTTCGCAGAAAATAAAAGATAAATAACCAGTTATGAGAAACGTGTAATAAGAAATAGAAACAGGTAATCTGCAATTATGCAGAATCTAAAATAGAATAATATTTAATTGAATAATTTCCAATTATCGTCTCGTATAAAATCAGGATATGTCCCGATACTTATAAACGAGATTATACGTATGAGAGAAATAAGTATATTTTTTTTTCATCGAAAAGCAAGACACCTTGCGCACTAGGGGTGGTAGCGAGAAGAATGTGATCCGCAGAGGGTTACGAGGAGAAAGCAAGGGGTGGTGGACGATAGACAGGTCCGGATCGAATCTGCATGCCAAAACCACGTCTCCCTTGGATGCCTGCGATGTCGAGTACGATTCGCATAACGCGGTGGGCTTCTCTCCTTTACGTTGACGCACTCAGCCGAGCATCGTGTGCAAGGGATGAAGTTTGTCGCGTGCTCGATAGAGAATAATTCCATTCAGCGAATTTTCCGACTGACCGACCGCAAGCCAAAGGGATGCCAGATCCGTTTTAAAGCAACGGAAAGTATGGAAAATTCGTGCGATTCCCGTGGCTTGCGAATAATTACCTTGTCTCTTGTATCTTAGATACGACTATCCTTGTTTCTGCCGTATTATCTCGTTTTATCGATGTAACTTAAGGTAACATAGTAATTTTAATGGTCTTGTTTAAACGTCGTATTGTTCGTTTGGTTTCTGCTAATTAAATCGTGGATTATATATTTACGATAAAATGACATAGAAGATGAAATATTTCCGATGTATTGTGAAATCAAACTTCGAAAACATTCGAAACGTATACATAGTAGATTAGTTCGTCTTGTACCTTTCTCTATGCTCGCTTCTCGATAAAGAATAGTCATTCCACCTATCCATCTTGTATTCCAACTAATTAACCCACAAAACTAATATTTCACTGGCCATTATCGTCAACGTTTATTCAACGAGAGACTTGAAGACGATTCGAAATATCTTCTTTCAGCTTACACGCCGGATTTTCCCGAAGAGTGGATGGAAAACGAGGGAACAAGAGGAGCATCCAGGATAGCGGCAAGGCTCGACACCTTGCCACAAGCAAAAAGAACACCGCGGGCTGACTTATTAAGTCGAAAAGTTGCGCGTCACACCCCCTGCCCCCACCCCCTTCGCCGAGTTAACGGGGGCTGGTGAACCCTCTTTCTCTCTTCTCTCCTCTCCGGTTCGGTCGTCTTATCGCTGCTTCGCTTTCAATTTATTACCACTCGGCAAATAATTACCGACAAGAGAGCGACGGCGACGACGACGTTCGTTCTTCGAATAACGGTGAGCGCGGCAGCTCGCCTTATTGAGCCGAAGAATGTATTCAGCTGGCGGGTGAATCGTCGTTAGAGAAAGGGACAAGGAGAACGGAAGAGAGAACGAAAGTCATTCAGGTGCGAGTTAATAAAAAAGCATTTCGTGGTACGCGAACGGATGCCAAGTGGCTGACTGCCGTGGCGACGTTCACCTTTATATAGAGACGTTCCTTCGTTGCTCACCGATGCGGCCGCGACCGATATTTTTCCTCCCCTTGCGCAACGCTCCCAGCTGGAACGTGAATCGTCTCGCGGACGAAAAGGACAGCCAGACAACGACGACGATTCCTTTGCTGCCTTCCAGCCTGCTTTTTCCGAGGGAAACGTAGTTTATGTATTTCTTGGTATGTATCAAGGACGATGAGAGGGTGGTTGTATGATAGAAGAATTAGGGAATAGAGAGATTTGATTGAGATTGATTTGGGCGAGGGGGTGGATAAGCGATGGGAAGCGAGGGGTTGTTCGTTACAAGTAGACTGCGGATTTTTATACATTTTGTGGGAAATTGAAACGTACAAAGATGGGTAGAATACACATAATGTGTACGATATATAAAATGTTTAGAGTATAGTCATTCGTCATAAAATTTCACGGAGGAAATAGATCTTTACTTAGGTTCGATTTCAGTGTTAATAAAAGTATAAATTTCCATAAACGTCCACAGCATCCTTACGGGTTTTATATTGTTCGTTAGATAGAGTAATTCTGAAGATGTAGTATTAGGAATATTGGCTATTCGTAAGAGTAACGCTGCTAACCATCGCGCTGAGCTATCGCGATGGATCGTGTTATTAGAAACCACGATACCTCTGCCCGACGCGAGCCAAATAGCAATGTCGCGAACACCGTTCGAATTATTTATATATTTATTTTCTGCTTTCCTTCGGTTGTTTGATCTTTTTGTCCTTTATTTCTTTTTATCCATTCGTTGGTAGGTTTTGTTGGTCCGGTTGTTATCGCGGTTATATCGACGGCGAGAGTGTAGGAGTAGGACGTGGACAATGGCGAAATCCCAATGGCGAAACGGCTTGAATAAGCGTATAATATTCAATGTGTAATAATGAGGTATTGTAGAGGGGTAAAAGAAAACGCGAGTATAGAATGCAATTAGGGAAACAATTCCGTTTATTTTCTACCGGCGGTGTATTATGATATTATTTAAGGAAGGTTTCACCATTCGGAAGGAAACAGACGTTACGGTGTGCAGTTCCCGTTTGAAATATCCGTGGAAGGAGGATGAGATGGATATGACGGGGTGGCGTGGGAGGAGGGCAGGGCAGAAAGTATTTTCGTTGGAATATAATAATTAAAACGAGTGCGAACAATGGCCTGCGTTCAGGTTGCACGAATGTTGCCGCCCTTCGACGCACATTGTATCGGCTGGCATTGTGGTTCTAGAATTCATGATTTATTATGGAAATACGTTCGCTCCGGGATTGTTAACGGTGTAGTTTACGATTAACAACGAAACGCTTGTTGAAACGGATTGGCGAATACGACAAGAAAATAGTCGCATTGATCATCTGATATGAGTTTCACGACGAGATTCGATTCGGAATGCTTTTAGATTTACGGTTAATTAATGCATTAATTTTTCTAATTTATTATATTGCCAACAGCGACTCACGAAACAATTCGAATATCTAACTATGGAAAATTTGTAAGAATGTATCGCGTATATTGTACAAAACTTTCTGAAATTTCATTAGCGCTGTAATGAGGCACGACTGTCGTAATTATATCGGTAAAGTCTGAAATCAATCTGGGGATGTATATAGAAATTACAAGATACTTACTGCAAACATACGTTTAGTAGGAAACATAGGAACATCATGAACAGTCACTCTGATAAGTGTCCAAATACTTTCTTCACCCACTCTATATTTATGAACGATATTTACATGTATACGTATATTTTCGCGAATCTGTGTACATCAAGCGAACGTTATTTGATTCTGTTACGTCGCGTAACACAACCGTTGAACATCCAGCGTCCAGATGACCACCAGGCATACAGATCGTTCTGGGACGCTTAATAAATCTAAGGACATATCATAAAATAGCGTATTTTTACCCTCCGGATTATCGAGTCTTTGGAGTTTCTCTTTTAACTATCGTGATGCACATTTATCCCTAGCTTTATTGCTCATTCCAGAGGAAAATGGTAATAACGAGTTTTCCCAGTAATTAGTCACACCATGCCTAACGGTTGATCAAGTATAACCATCACCTACTCTCACTCATTATAAAAGCGTAGCCAACAGGCACTTCAAACCAGTAGTCAGTAGTCAGTAGTCAAGTTTGACGAACAGTCTCAGCTACTCACGATCTAAGTCATTCCTCTTAATAAGTCAAACTAACGTCGCATGAAGTCTATCGGTTTCGAGTCTCAATACGGTATTATCGTTAGATCTGCAACTAATCGTTAATTCATCAATTGATCCAAAACGACGACATTGTACAGTAGTGAATTAAGTGTTGTAAATATAGTTAATAGTAACCCTGTTAAATCTGTGTCATAATCAATCAACCACCCCTATTCTCCTAACAGAAATTAGGCGAGCAACTGTGCCGCGGCGTTGATTATTACAATCATAGTGAGAATTTACGCCTCTCACTGACGCGCTTCTTCGTGATCGCGTCTCTCCGCGACCAGTTGAGAAACAGATTCCCTGTACCGAATAATTATCTTTAATAATAATAACTCAGCTCCAAATAAGCAAGGAACGAACTTCCACTCCGGTTCAAACTCTCGTTAAACGAGCGCCTAAAAAAGCGCCAAAAAGATCACTCTAGAAACTATTATCGCAAACACTCTCTGTTAATTCCAACGACCTTCTCCTGCCAAACGTTCTTTTAATTCGCCTCGAAACGTTCCACGATTCTCCGTGAAGAGTGCAGCTCCATTGTTTGCCGTGCTGCATGTATATATGTAAGTTTCTCGTTCGTCGACAGTCGTCGAGTGTACGACGGGCGCACGGTGAAAAAAGCGCCAGCGAAAATTCGGAATTTTCGCCCACTCCAAGTCGTCTCGAGGCGCAGAGCCGCGTGGAACACGAGGAACGGGCAGAGGGAGATGAAGTTGCAGTGGTGCGTGCACATAATGCGCGTTTTTCCGAGACGACGAGAATTCCTGTCGCCCTTCTCGCCGATTCTCCCTTTCTTCCACCCCTTTTTCCCTAAGCCGTGCAGAATTCTCTGTTCTCCTCGTTTTCTAGCTCGTTGTTTCCCTCCTTCCTTTCATCGTGCCTTCTTCTCGCTTTTCCCTTTCTTGTTGCACGATTCTTTTCTCGCGTTTCTCCTCCGCCGTAAGCCGCGTTACGCGAGAAAACGCAAGTTGAACTTTTGGTGGAACAGATCGAACTTTTGGTGGATAAGGTACTTCGAAATGGACAAGATAGACATGCTCGTGCTATGCAACAACCATAATCTGTCTCGTTACATATTTAACAAATAGTGTAAGATATGCAACGTCCTTTGTAATAGATATAAAATTACTCTCACGTAAAGAAGAAATATATCTACATACACCTCTGTTTATAATAATACGACATTTGCAGATAATCAAGCTTCGAATATGGAAATAAAACTATTAAAACCTTAAAGAACTGTCGTCTCGTTTGAATTACTTCGTGAACGTACAGAATCGCGACCGTAGAAGATGGAAGATTCGCGGGAAAACGTAGTTACAAGAAATTCTGGTGTACAACGAGGTTTCCGTCTTTCAGAGTTCACCGTATTACGTGCTACTCAAAATCACGAATAAAAGTTGAAAATTATGCAGAATAAAAAGAAGGATAGAACGATGTTTTAGTTCGATACACGAGAAAATAACAAAGTTGCGACGTTATGTGTTGGAAAATAAATTTTCGTTTTCTGAGAAACGCTAAAACTCGACATTCCCCGTTTTTCCAATGATAGTCTTCAGATGCTATCGGTCGATCAACATTAATTAAAAATATCTTGTAAATCCTTGTATTCCTCGCTTTAATCCCAACAGAAATTCCACTGTTGCTCGATCATACTATACTCTGAAATGTTCAATATGCAGAACAGAAAGCGTAGGCAAAGTCGTCGAACGAGCCACGGATCCCAAAAAGGGTTCAACAGGCTGCGTGGCTGCACCAGGCGACCGCGCACCTAATTTATTGAAATAACGCTAATTTATCGCGTATCCTGCGGCCGGGCCGGTACTCCGGGCTTCCAGGAATCCACGAAATCTATCGAACGGTCCCTGGGCACGAGTAATATACACGCTGCTCGCGCGCTCGTCGAGAATTAACTCGGCGTGACGCGGTCACCCTTATCACCGTCTATATATAATTCTTCCGGAGTGACCATTACGGTCTACAGGTGCTTCCCACCTTCTTTACACGATACACCGAGCGGTTGACTGCGTTTTTGCGTGCTGAATCGCGATCACCTATGTGTTACAGACGTGTAATCATCGGCAGCAAGAATTTCGAAAATATTAGCTCGAAATTGGGAAATGGATTTGTTATTCCTCTGGCGATAGCTAAAATTCTTTGTCGCTGTTCTTTGAAATGCTGTTGGAACTGTACTATATTGTGTATTGTACTGTACGTTATTAGTTTCGACAAAATTGGAATCATTCTTTCGATTATATTTACACAATCATTCAAAATAAGTCGATGAAAATAAAATGCTAGAAAATTTCATTGTTCGAATAGAGTGTTCTGTGTGAAAATAATTAAAGGCTGTTTCGTTACTGCTTTAAATTTTACGTAGCTATTGTGTAACTATTGTACATACAACAGAGAGGGAAAAACTAACGAATAGTCGCTTTAATAGATATCATTTATAAATTTCTTCGTAGCTGAGTCGAATTACGAAATTTCTTTCGAGTCGATGGTATAGGTAGTGTGCAGGTATAAATTTTTTATTACTTGCTACGTCTACTTACTATACAGATGGAATTATTATACGCAAATGTCACTTAGTATTTTATTTTCTCGATTTATATTGCAAAAAGCTGGGTGCACCTTGTCGTGCTCACCGTTCGTAACTTTCATCAACGCGCGAAAGATTTATAATCAGTCAGCAGTATAAACTTCGCGTCGCTGGACACAGGTGCAAGGTAACAAAGTGACTGTACGCGCTCTTCGTTCCACGCGAAGCGGAGTACGGAAAATAGCGAGAAGGAAAAGGAAATGAGATGCGCGCCAGAGGAACAGCGAAGAAAATTACTAGCGTTGTTTATGAGTTCAGAGAAAGAAGACATACGAAGGCAATTAAAGACCAGGCACGCAAACACAAAGAAAATAACAAATTGAAGAAAACTACATAAAGAAGCGCACTGAAAAACGTACACGATGCATCGAAGAAACTGTTCCAAATTGAGGTTTAATTCGAAAAAATTACGCTTCGCGTGCACCAAACTAATACGAAATCTATAAAAAAGGATCGAAGAAGCTCGTGAAAAGTAATCAGGACTTGGCAAAGAAACGAAAAAATTTCGTAAGAAGAAACAATGTACCACGTTCTCGAAAAACAAACTCGAATACATGCGGTTAGCTCAAACGCGTGTTTTCGAGAGGAACAATGGAATAATAGAAAACGTGATCCACACGGTTCAAGGGGAAACGAAAAATCAAGCTGGTAAAAAGGAAACGACCGCAACGTCGAACAACATCCGACGGGCGTTAATACCGGAAACAACGTAACGCTGTTGGAGCGTAAAAAGTCGAGCGACGTCGAGGTGAGAAAAGAAAAAGGAACATAACGTAGCTGGCTGAAAATTAAAAATCAACCCAGCCATGGTCCCTTAGAAAGAGAAAGAGAAGAAAAGAAGAATGGATGCAACGTTTGAAAACTCGCAATGCACGTTGTATAACAAAGTCGAATTAGAAAAGAGAAAATTAAACGTCGGTGGGAAAGGTGAGAGGACAAAATTAAAGATCGAGCAAGAAGAGAAAGGGTGAAACGGGGGGAAGGAGGATCGAAAGGGGGAAGCGGAGAGCCATGGAAAAATAAGGGAGAGCGAAGGAGGTTTAATTTAGTGTCCGAGTGCACGCGGCCTCGGTATAAATATTTTTATTTATCCGTGGGCCAGGCTGTACGATGTCTAGCGGTGCATGGTGGTATATGGTGGTGTGATGGCGGAGTTGGTGGTGGTGTGTCCGCGGAAATAAGCCGGTAATTTACGTCCACGAGGCGGCCACGGATGCCCCCGGTGGGAATTTTCGGCCGATTTATGGGATTCCAGCGTCGACCACGAAAGTGTAGAATTAAAGAACACATTGTGCTTGCCGCGGGTGTGTACACGCACGCTGCGCTACGTCCATTCGATAAAAACGCGGATTAGAGGGAGCAGCGTGATTCTTTCCTTCTGGAATAAGAAGAATCGACGTTTCGATCCTATTGATTATACTTGTGTCGATGTACGAGGAAAATTCTAACTCTGTTTTATCGTCTTTCGTTGTATTTTATTTTTTAATACAATTGTATGTTCTGATAAATATAGTAGATATCAAAGATGCAATAGTTGGATGTAGTTATCGATTTATTTCTTATTTTATAATCGAGGAGAAGTTGTTGTTCAACTTTTGACTCCATCAACAATTAGATAATTACTTCGTATTTCTTCTTCTTTCGATTTTGTGTACCAACAGTCCTTTCTAATAATCATTTTGCTAAAATCAGTATCCAAGTGAAAGAAAAGATTTTCATTCATCTGCGAACCATTAGCCATGCGATTAACCCATTCACTGCCAACTACGAGATATCTCGTAGTAAGCGTATGTACCACAAGACTGCCGACTGCGAGATAACTCGTACTTTGCGCCACAATTTTAAATTGATCGCGACTGGTCACGGAATACGTTTGAGTTAGGAATTATTAGAAAGGACGAACGAAATTTTTTATACAATAATATTTATATAATAATATATAGATTCTGTGAAACTCCATGTTTTCCTTAAAATAAAAAATCCTGACGCCCAGGACAAGACGCTCTAAATTTGCCTGGCAGTGAATAGGTTAAACAGCTATTCGGTAATTTTTCTATTCTCTGCTTCCTGTAGACTCTGTACGCTAACCTCCGGTTCCAATAATTATTTCATTAAAATCAATACCCAGTGAGCGGAATCGGCCTGTGTCTGGGAGCTGGAGAATTGTTGCGAGCGTTATTCTTACCTGCCAGCTCTCCTTCCATTTCTCCCCGGCCTCGCCACCTCCCTCCGTCCGTTTCTCCGCCTGTTAACCCCGTGTTCGACAGGGTTTCACTAGAATTTCCAGCTAATAACGCGCTTGCGCTCGTTATCGCGCGTCACACGTGCATTAGCACGAAGCTAAGGGAACTCGTGCACGCTCCACTCGGCGTGTTTCCTTTGAATGTTCGCCGTTTCGCTGCTCGAAAATTGTTTATAAGTGAGAAACGGAGAAAGAGCCGACTGGCTAAAGGGGCGGCAGCGTGCCAGAGAGGGAAATAATCCACGGTGTTTCACTCACCGGCAAAGGTGTCAACACGCTCGCGGTCATTCGCTTCGCTAAAAGGGGGAAAGACGAGGCAGGGTAGAGAAAGAGAAGGAGGGAAAGGTAGTCGGCGAGTTTCAAGGTGCAAATTAGGTAATTGTAAATCGTAAATACAACGCGATGCAATTACACCGTGTCGCGCTCCTTTGAAGCAATTATCGATCCTTCGCTTTGGCAGCGTTCGAGTTCGAACTTATTGTTAACGGAGTATAGGTGCGACTTTGGGGAAATAGTGTCTGAAAACGAGACACGCGATTTTTTAACGGTGTCTCGTGTTTGCTTGTGTTTGTAAATTTTGTTAATTAGCGCTTTTTAAATCGTTGTTTCAATCCAGTACAAAGATGAATTTCTTTCGATAATCTAAGTGAATCGAGTAGTTTGTTCCAAGACATAACTAGTCTTTTCGATTGAATAATACCAAGAAACTATCCGACAATCATCTCAATTCCTTTTTTCCTAAACTATTAACACGTCGAAGACGTTTGAGGTCATCATGCAGTAAAAAATGAATGGAAATTCGAAAGAGATGAAAAGAGATTTCGATTCCGGTATCCATGTCTGCGAGAAAATCGAATATGGAACTACCTGCATGCATTGGGTGCTCTTTTGTGAGTCGAAACTCATTGTTGTCACCCTAGAAAAACGCTCGATGATTCCGTTTCGATCAGTAACACGTCGGGGACCCCCTGGCCACGATCGATTGAGTTTCTTTTTTCTCATTCATTGCCCTGAATACACGTATCAAGCTCGAGGAACGACAAACAGGGGGTTCAGAGGGGACGAAATGTGATTTCCTTCTTCTTCTTTTTTCCACCTTTTCCACTGGAGAACCCTTTCCGGGACACGAGGGAACCCGATTCTCGTGATAAACAATCTGCACTCCGCTCACTTCGGGACTTGCTTCCCTTTTGTGCGAAAAGGAGGCATAGCAACTTGGCTTACAGCATGCTCGACATACATGATCGAATTCTGTCGGTGAATTTTACTGCAGTAACGATAGGATGATCGATTCAACTCGGTGAAATTATTCGGTTCCATCCAAGAGAAACTTTGTTGTTTGGAACGTGGACCGATAGAATGTAAGATATTTTATTATTATCCTGCTGTAGAAATTCGTTTGAATGGAATCCAATGGAAACGATAAATAAGATTTTATTAGATACAAAGCAAGACTTAAAGGCCGTCGTTCGATTAACAGCATACAGTCCGCTACAATTAAGAAAACACATTATATATAGAAAATTATTTCACGACGAACAAGGACGATACACGCATCGTTATATAAAAATGAATATTTTCCAAGAAAGGGAAGAATTTAATTCGTCTAAGCTAGAAATAAACGGTGGAAAATATTCTTCTCGGTAGGCTGACCAGGAACGTCCAATTCTACTGAATCGTTCAACAGGCGTTTGAAGCATTAAACGACTACTAAATATAAAGGGAGTGTTAAAATGTAATACCTCTTGTATAACTGTTAATGTTATCAATCTTGATAAACAAAAGCACGAACAACAAAATTCCTTTACTAATAAACTTCAATCGCTACGATCTTTCTCGATTAACTTTCTATCAGAATCTCGAACGATGAAACTCGAAATCATTCTTCTTTGAGAAATGTTCCCTTGAATAATGTCTTACTTCGAGCGAACCACCACCAAACTTCAAAATTCTTCAAAAATGTCATCAACCCGATGCACTTACGAATTAAGATTCGGAATAAACATTTTCGAAACTCATCCAGAAATGTAGTAAGCGTTTGAACGAGGTATTAGCATTGTTGCGAGGAACAATTACGAAGGAACAAGTAGAAAAAAAAGGAATGGAATGTTGGAGGTAGAGGAGGGAGGAGGAGGAAGAAAAGATAGAGGCAGGATAGGGTGAACCGATCGAAAGATTGTTTAGCGGAACGCGAAGAACGAACGAATCGAAGATGGATGTAGCGCGTGCGAATAGGTTTGCTGGCTGCGTTCATTAATCAGGAAAGCCCCTTTTGCATCCGCCAGTGCCATAGAGATATCGATTGCCTCGGTTCAACGGGCTCTATACAGCTACTTAGTCCGCCTAGAAGCACCTCGAGCTCGTCGACTGTGCGCCGGATTTCCAATAAACGTCATTAACACTCGTCAGGCCGTGCAGGAATCCGTGCGCCACGTCGACGCGTAAAACTCGCCGATTACACTGGCCGAAGGGATCGACGATGAAAATTAACTGCGTGCCTTCGATGAATACAGAGACGTCGAATTTTTGAAATTAGAGGTTTCTTTTATTATAGTTTCTCCTGGATCTCTCTGTCATTTTCGCGACAGAAATTAACGTTTATGTTTTTTTAGAAGATGTTTCGTAGACTCGACAATTTCTCGACAGGTAGAATCGACGATGAAAATTAACGCACCGCCGGTGAATACTCAGGTGTCGCAATACCGTGTGTATAAATGATAAACACCATTCCAAGTAAGAAGGAAATAAATACTCCAAGATCCGCTGATTTTATTCCTCTGTGTTCCTTAATTTTTATCCTGTACCCTGCTCTTTGTACTTTGAAATCTCCTTTTAGTTTTCAATTCTAACGAGAATTACGCAACTCGGTTCGAGCTTTCCCAACGAATGCCTCGAACAAGAGGCAGGAACGCGATGAAAATCCTTCAGAAAAATCCTGTTCTTGGTGAAAAGGGTTACAAGGCCTGGCAGTGTGCTCGATCCAAGACGAGCGCTCATCGATCGCAGCAGTGGCAGGACGATCTTCTCTGGACGGTTCTCCGCGAATCGGCTGGATGTCCCCTCTCCTTGCCTCCGTGTCCGTAGTTTTGCATTATCCCCATTACTGCTGATTCACACGTCCTCCTTTGTGGGCTTTGTGAGCCACGACAATGCGGGACGGGGCTCTCTCCTCTTCCTCTCTTTTTCTCGCGCTTAGAAAACACGAATGGCCCGCAACACCGAGCCGGATGACAAACGACGCCACGCCGTATCCCATCGACCTGATATAATATGCGACTTCGTCCTGGATCCTTCGTCCTTCGCCGAGGCCCGGCCACTCTTCTATCTTCTTTTTTTATTTATTTTTTTTTTTTTAGACGTTCTGCTCTTTTTTCACGTGTGTCTCGGCCTCGAATTAATTGTAATTAGCGCCGTTTGTGTCCGACGTCCGACGACGTGGTCCTTGGAGTTCAAACGGTTAAGCGACGCTTATGGTTGTTCGAATTATGGCTTCGGAACGGATGACTGTAGTTTTCGATTATGTAGCGGTCAATGGATTTAATTAAGGTGGTTAGAAATTTCGATATTTCGAAACTGTCTTCAAATTTTCACTGTCGCGAAATTCTCGACGATTTAATTTTGTCGAAGAAACCATCATCGAAGAAATCAGTCTGTCACTATGTTACGTAATAAAGTACTTCGATTTGTCCAAACCTCATAAAACCGTGGACCGTAGGTGGGAAATAGCGAGGAACATGACGACGAAAATGATTTGAAACGAGTGTTTGGAACTCCCTTACGCAACTGCGTGTTAAAGAATCAAAATGTAATAATGAAAATCGTTTACAGAACTGCGAACGATATATTCGAATAACGTTTGCCTCTTAACAAACCATTAAGTTCGTCACTTCAAACGCCACAAAAATGTTAAGATATTTATTCCTATGAAGATACATTAATAAGTTTAAAGTGTCTGTCAGTCAACATTTCGCTCGTAGTTCTTCGAACTCTATCGTTTTGCTCGAACCTTCTTCTCAACTTCGCGAAACAATCACCGAAAAGAGACGGAATATTAATTACGATTGAAAGCGACGCTACGCTTCCCCGTGCCAAGCAAGCACATCAATTCCGCTCGAATCGAACCAGCATAGAATCAACGACCGATCGATCGATCGATCGGTAAAGTCGATCCTTTGATGCGGTGCCGTCGATTTTCGGATTCCACGGGCGAAATGAAAGCCCTGGCTGGCCGAATAACACCGGTGGCCTTCGCTAGACACCCACTGGGAGTTATTAAACGATCTACAATGCTTGTTGCCGCGTCACCCATCTCCACGGCACCTTCAGAAGCCGTAATCAAATTCGTCGGGCCTGATAATTCGACGGCGGCGATCGGTGAAACACAGACGAATCGTTCTACCAAGTCTCGCTGGTCACGTTGCCCGTGGCCTTTTGTCGGCCCGCGAAAATGAGCTTCTGTTTCTGGTCCACGGGCAAACGTAATCGGCTCGCTGCCGTCGATAGCCGATCAACTGTGGAATAACGTTTGCTAAATGAACGGACGGGCGATCGCCGTTGGAACCACGATCCACGATTGTTTTCGACCCGTGATCGTTTTCAAAAGAGATGATCGACGTGTACAAATCGAAAGATCAGAGCGATAACACGTGCTCGTGCATTTATAGTATCTACATATTTGCTTATTGGTAAGAATTTTTATCGATGGAGCGTGAATTCGTTAGCTTTTTATCGGAAATGCTTCAACGAGCAGCTTTGTTCTTATTTGGTCGAACCGGTGATCAAAAATCAATGTACAACTATGCCAAAAACCGAAGGACCATGGGATCGTAGGACTAAGAAACTAAGAAACTAAGAAACCAAGAAACTAAGTAACCAAGGAACCAAGGAATCAAGATACCAAGGTACCGAGGAATTAAAAAACCAAGTAATCAAGGAATCAAAAGGCCGTGAAATCAAACAGCAAGAAACCAAGGAAAAAGAAAAAAAAAAACAAGAATTCAAGAAACCCAAGGACCCGGCAAATTAGTTTCTTCGAAGAAAATGTTTCTTACTTTGAAGTCTTCGGCCATCCACCATTTCCTCGGTAGCCTCGTTCCATTAGCAGCCGGGAAAAGGTTCTCGTGAAGAACAGAAGGAGCACAGAATGAACACGAATGGAAACTTTCTCCGTTTCGGTGTCTCTTTCTTTCGGCCGATGTAATCGCGTAAACGCGTATCGTTTTGTAGTCGTCGGCCACCTGGGAGCGATCGAACGTCGAACAATCGTAGCGCAGAGTCATGATCGCCTCGAAGTGGCTGGTGGAAAGGCGCGGAGAAAATGAACGGACGTAGAAAAGGAACGCTTGATGGTAGTAGAGAAAAGAACGAGAGAGAAAGAGTGAGATGGACGGAGAAAGACAGGGGGTGGCTGTCATTATAGGCGAAGGGAGAGCACAAAACGAGGCCGCGCTAAAGAAACGAAACTCGTAGGATGACGATCGAATACAGCGTTTAACGATACTCGATTGTCGAGGATTGCGGCCTCGAAATTGGCCTGCTGGACCACCTGTATAGGCCAATAGCGTATCACGCGTGTAGTAACAACGTATCACCGCAAGAAATTAACATTCGGTAAAATAATCAAGAACCGTTGGTTCATCTTATTTTAATTACACTGATAACTGGTAAGGTGCAACTTATCAGACTCTATGTATATTCTTTTACTTTTACGACACGTTGGAAAATACTCATCATCGAGTGTTGTATCGGTGAAATAGTAGCTTTCGTGTGTTAAGAGATGATAAGGCTCAAAGTATAAAGGAAAAGGTTTGCTCGCGATTCAATGAATGGCGATTCATAACCGTTATCTGGATGCCGCAGATTGCGGACTCGGTCCGTTGATATGGTCGATACGTGTGGTCGGATCTAACGGAACAAAACGAGAATATATATGACGTTCTTTACATAAGAGGAACTGCTTGATCGAAAGAAAAGAAGCTTGTAAAATATTCTTGAAAAATGTCCACGCAATGGATTATGTATATTTCATTATTTTTGAAAAACTTTCCAATTGCTGGCTTGCCAATTTACACTTTAGATTTATTTAGAAAAATAATCTACGAAGGAATGTCGGTGTCGCGAATTACTCTGAATTAATCGAGTCGGTTCATTGGTCGGTCACGTGCAAGCCATCTCGATCCCTCTTTCCAATCCTTCATCCCCCGGTGACCGATCCTTCGAGGATGAGTCACTGCGTCGCGATGTCGATTCACCGTTGCCGCCGGTAATCGACTCGACAATCGATCGTTTATGCAACCGAACGACGATCAATAATCGACCTGACATTTTAAAAAGTTCCACGAGGAAATACAAAAGGGCGAACTTTACAGTTACCGCAATCACGCGTGGAAAATTGTTATTGGCATACGCGGTTTGAATAAAAACGAAACAAAATTTGTTCCACCAATATATTACCTGTGCAATAATAGAAAATCAGAAGACAACATAAAAGACGCTATTTCGAGCGAATAAACTTTAAACGAAATTTTTGGAGATTTTCCAATCCGTATATTTAAGATTAATTAATTTCCAACTTAATCCAAATATATGGAGAATAAGAAAAAAATTTTGATCTTTTCGACTATTCCAAGTTTCCTCGTTAAATTATTAGGGGAAGATCCACTGCTGGTTATTTTATTAATCCTATTTTCCACGTGTTAACCCGCCCGTTAAAATAACACAAGATTCAGCTTCTACGACGATGAAAAGGGATCTAATCGGCTCGTAAATCCAACGACCGAATTTTTTTTTCCAAACATTAATTTCCATCTAAATGGACACCGAATTAAGATACGGAGGTGGCACGGGGGCCGAAAGTACCAAAGGAAACAGGAGAATAGAGACTAACGCGAAGAGACCTTCGCTCGGAATGCAGCTGCCACAATGCAACAGTTCTTACACCGACACATGCATACAATCTTGGATTTGTATCAATGTGATCCATGTGTGGGACCCACCTAGTCGGCGATAGATTTCGTGCGATACCATCGATAGAATTAATTCTCGTTGCTCGAGAACGATGCTCGTCGACGCTCTATGATCAGAATTTTCATGTATAATTTCATTTGATTAAATTGTCGTTCTCTATAATATCACTCGTTAACCGTCTTTTGGTTTTCATGCAATCTTTTCAGTTATTAAAACTCTACAATTCCTTCGTAATCTCTTGACAATAATTTATTGAATCTTCAATAGCATTTTACTGCCAGTCTAAAATACTGCTTTCTAAATGTCTATAATCAAATTTCACTCTAATTGGATGTTTTGAGACACGGTAATCTCGGAAGCAGGTACAGTTATCATCTACGGTTAACATCTACAGTTATTTCAGATAGAATCTTCGTACCGCGTGGTAAATCTACCACAAATTCCAGTTAATAATTTCCAGTTAATAATTGGTAATTGAACGTTTCTTAATATACCAGCCAAGATCCTGGAATTACGTTTCGAATGTTAAGAAACATATGGGATATTTTTGAGGCATCGATTTCAGCCATTGAAACGAACGTTAATACATAAAATCATCGTTTGAAGGATCTTTTTCAAGTAACACGTAACTGAGCCTTGCATTAAAAGTCTTACGTATTTACGAAATGTCGAAAGTCTTCCGAAGCATGTTCTTCAAGAGGGAGGCAAGAGTAACTTGCTCGCGAGCCGGAAAATCGTAGCGTGTAATAAAGAAAAGCGAGGGAACGAAAGGAGGCTCGGCCCCGATGTGGAAGACATCCACGTATGAACATTCGTGCGGCAGGAGACCGCGACCAGGTGTACGGGTGTGAATAGACCACCGGCTAATTTACATACACCTAAACCGACGTGCAGCCTTCTCGATGGCCTGGAATTCCCGGCAACAAAGGTCCTCCGTTTTATCCGGCGGGTGTATCTTCACCGCTTCGAAAAGAAGAAATTCACTACCTGTTAGCTTCGATGAGAATGCACCGCGGAAAAGATCTTCTCCTTGTATCAAATTCTTATTTTTAGCAAATTGTACTTAAGAAACGTACGAGTGTGCTGATACGTGCGTGAAAATTAATCTTATCAATGAAATGTACCGTGAAATTAAGGTATTCGTTAATTTATATTTTTTCATTCTATTGTTAGATAGAATCAATGAAAGGATTTTAATGGAGCGTCGTTTATGTCATATTCAAGAAAGAAGACATAGTTTTTTGTATTGAGATAAAAGCGAGGATTTTGCGCAGCTGTGAAAAGGTAGAACGTGCGCCTTGTTAAAAGCAAGTATTGTACGGTAAATGAGACAACGAGTTTGGATTGGATAGAGTTTCTTTGAAGCGATGAATGCTAGTTTTTTTTTTCTTTTTTCTGGATCAGGTGAACGTTAAAACTCGCGGCCATTGACATTTTTTTTTACATGAATTATCCACACCTCTTGCCGAATTTTAACCGTCACGCACGGGTCCGAGAATCGCTGTCATGAACCGCAAGTTCAATACGATACCTTCACAATACCATTAAGTAGTTCAAGTGTTTATGTACCTTGAATAAGATCACGGAGAATGTAAAAATTGAGAAGTTAAAAAATTGGGTGATCGAGAAATTGCAAGCGTGAAATATTCAGAAGTAAAGCGATTCAGAGATTTGAAAATGTAAATATTGAAAAGTTCAAAGACTCGAAAGCTCAGACACCTAAAAATTCTTCTATTTAAAAACTCGAGGAATTCGAGATACGAACACTCGAGTATTTCGTTCGACTATTTAAGAGTTCTCGCGGATCTTTCTCATTTCGTTTAAAGAAACAATTTTTCCTACAAATATCTACTATAGACCAACAAACGCCTTTAACTACGAATTCCACGTTTTGCATTAGCCTCAGATATGGACAACGAACCGCGCTTATGGTAAATGTTTGCGCAGCGACGAGTAGCGGTCGCGTTGCTGGCAACAGCAACGATTGACTCGCATAAACAACCGGGCAGAAGAAGGATTGCTAGCATCGTGTGCTGGCTGCTCGAAATAATTGCACCGCAAACAACCGGCCGGCCGGCTTGCTTTGGCCGAGATTAGGCGATAATTCGTTGAGTATGCCTAGGGAATTATTGCGACACCGTATGACGTTGTTTGTCGTCTGGTTGTTTGGCAGAATTAAGTGGTGACGCGCGGTGTACCGGTTAGATGCACCGACAAGCAAATGAAACGAACAGTACTAGTTTGAAGTGGGTTAATTATGTTTCCATGCATTACGTAGATTTATTCGTTCGTGCAAAATACGGTGTAATATTATGGATGTTCAGGGAGAAGTTAATTACGAATGTATCGGATGAAGAGATACGCGAATGGGTAAAAATGAAGAAGGGTAGCAACACACGTAGAATTGAAGAAAATGAACAAGATAGTAGAACATGCGTGTACAATATTTCAAGGAATAATTTGTTGAATTAGTGATCAGTGAAAAGAATTGTGAATTTGTAAAGCTTCAAGAAGCAAGAACGTAGGTCCCTACTCAGGCAGATTGTTATATTTTAATTCAAAAGTTTTGTTTCTGTCTAATACCAATAGCTATAGAATAGTTCAGAATAAAGGCTCTTCTTCTAACAAAAATTTTCTTCCGTGTGAAAGACGTACAAATTTAAATGTTTCGCTATACATACAGAGTTTGCTATATCATTTCCCGGGATATAGTTTGTAAAAGAGCAGAGATATTTGACTAGGCTGAATGGGCAACACGAGCAAGTTTCCCCCCGGAGCGTAAATTTAAATACGTGAAAGGTGGATATCTTCCAACAGCGAAGAAGAAGCTTCAGCCTGTGATATAGAAAACGAGCTCCGCTAAGATAAATATTTTTAACTCTTCCATCCTTTCTACACACCTCCAAACGCCAAGCACCTATAGAAAGTCCCAACCTCCATTTTCCAAGATCAGCTTCTATCCTCGAACCGTCCAAACTTTCTCATACACTGATACACCGTTCCCAGCTCTTAACAGATACTAAGAAACATCGCTTAATTACCAGCAAATCTTTCAAGACTTCTCTTACAAGAAATCCCCCAGCCAATTAAGGATTTCACCTACTTACACTCTCCCCTACCGCATCGATCGATCAAAAAACCACAGGAAAGAAGAAAAAGTGAGAGAGCGAGAGCGAGACAGAGAGAGCAACAAGGAGAAAGAGGAAAAGGGAAAAACGAGATCCGTATGCAAAAACCCGACCTACTCCACCTTATTTACGTCGCCTCCTCAACCTGTAATATCGCCCATGTAATTTCTGTCGGTGCGTGTCGCGTTGAACGATGAAAGAAGTCGAGCAAGCGCACAAGAGACGACGAGGAGAGAGGAAAAAGAAAGGGGTGAAAGGGGAGAGAGAAGGAAGAAGAGGTATCGAGCCGATTCTCGAGTGTTGGGTTTGGAATCGAGCGACGAGCCTGCCGTCAGGTCTTTCCGCGAACAATGATCAACGATTAATTATAGCGGCACGGGATCGTGATCGGTCGTGTAAAACGCGCGCACTCAAGCCACCGCGAAGCGCCAATCAAGGAATTACGCGAGCAAAAGGGGACGCCCGGTTTGCCCGCCGCGTTGTTAATCGCGGGTTGCCGTGCTCCTGAAGCGTGATTGAAAATACTTTGCCAATGGGCTGCCAGCCTCTGTTCTCCAACGAGAAACGCTGCGTCGACGTAGGTCAGGTACCTTCGGATCTCCTACCAAGGAGATTGATTTGGTCTGATGGCGTGATGAAAAGGGGGTGGTTAAAAGATTCGTTTGTATGGGTTTACGTATGTATAGTTACTTATGAAGGTATTTGAACACTTGTAGATACCTTCTATGGATACCTTATGTACGTTATACTATCGTCATTGTATCGGTGAAGTTTAGAACAGGTCTGGAAATGTTCGTAGAAGCTGTATGACATTTAGTGAAAGTATATAGGATTTCAGAGACAAGAAAAATATTTAAACGATAAAATTGTCCATTACGTTATTGAGTCTAAATATTCAATTTCGTTATAATATTATAATTGAGACTTGTGGAAGCGGGTAAAGCGATAGTATAATTTAAATCGTTATCAAACATCTTACTGAAAAGAGTGCATAATAATATCGAAATGATAAAATATCATGAAATGTTTAATACATTTAAATATTTCTCTAATTAGCTTCACTCGTATATTTCTGATATTTTCCACGTGGAAGAATAGGAAGGTAAGGTAATTCAATCCGACGCGATCGCGATTACGGATTTCCGTGAACCTTGATACTACTCGAACCTTGGTAACCAACGAAACGTCTCCCCTTTAAGTGGAACGCGATCTCGAAAGTAATTAATCCTTTAGAAAAGTAAAACGTTCGACGGGCATGTCGGTTTTTTTTTTTTTTTTGAGACACATCGAGCGTCGTGGAAAATCATCGACCGGAAGTAGATCGTGCGTCGACTTGGCTACGTTGAAGGGAACACGAAGAGAGCTCCGGCATCAAGGCTCGAAATTCCAACGTCGAAGCCACGCTAATGAAGCCGCGAGGTGGTGGACGAGCAGCTTCAGCGACCGATTTACATTCCGGTTAAGTGATTTAAGGCAACGAAAGCCACTCGTTCAGCCTGTAGATTGCTCGTCGCTCTATAATGATTTTAATGAGAAAACGTCTGTAGTCGTCTTTTGAAACGACGCAGGAAACGCGACCTCCTATCGCTTCGTTACGATTCAACGACTGACAGGACGTATAATTAATAATTAAATTATCTATCTGTCGAACCACGGATCCAGTAGCCAAAATTTAGATAATCGTACGAACGTTGATCACACATCGAACGACTTGTTTTATCATTGATGACTTTTAGAAAAATCTTGACACGGGTATTTTTTTTTGTATGTTTTATGGTTCTTAGCTCGAAGAGAGAATGGATTATATTTCCAAGTATTAAACGTCGGCTTTAAGAATAGATTACACGTTAACATGGAACATCGTTTAACGAACAGATTATTTGTTTGACATATAATGAAATTTGTCTTTTAAATATAACGAACGAAAGGTACAGAAACTCGCGTAATCGCGGAGTTGAAGCCTCGTAACGACAAATGAATTTCAGTTACATTATTTTGAGTCCTGACAAATATAAACGCACAATTATAATCTATTTTTAATGCGAACGAAACTAAAGGAATATCAAGCTCCTAGATAACGAATTATTACGTTCACCAAATTCTCAGATCCAGGTTCCGTATATTCTCTCTCCACAAATATCTTCGTAACATTCTCCTCAAACGAAACCACAACACGCTCTGCACTAAATGAAGATCTCTATTAACGATCCACACTCTGGTCAAACCCCAAAGCCATCTCGCACCTCGAGCCCAACGCTAGCCACCTATCAAAACCAAATACGAAAATAAAACCTCGTGCATTCTCTTGCCTCTTAACTACACCTTACACGGTCCGTTTAAAAAGGCATGGCGAACAAAAGACGGCGGAACGGGTTCGATGAAATCCCTATCAGGTGCTCGGTGATCCTCCGCCACCGATCCCAAGATGAGGAATCAGGAAAGCCACAAAAAACATCGCGTGGAACCGAGCGTAACCGGGCAACGCTTGATCAGGCCGCTTGTAAGACCGAAACGGGTCCTCTAAGCATTCCAAAGTCAGCAGGTACTAATGAAGTCGTGAGAGGTTGCCAGGAACGGTGCAGCGTGCGCGTCCAAACGGTTGAACGTCCGCTGGAAGAGCCAGGGCCCCTGCGGATGATTTAGATTCCACCTAAACGATCTGTCTAACCGAGGAGAGGCCCGTCAGCCCGCCTCGAGTTCGTCGCTGTTCACTCGCTATAATGGATTTAATGAGGAGGTAGCCACCTCTTGCTGAACTGTCGTTCCTCCTCCGCGTGTCTTTTACGCGCGCGGGCGCGCGATGGTTCCCCGAGAGACAGAAACAATGGCGGTGGCCATTCGAGAGGATAATGACGGTGAAAATTGTCAGTTTGTCATGGCAAAAAGGTATACGCAAGTTGGTAATCACCGTTCTCACGAATAGTTGAGCTATCGCCTTGCTTGGAAGAGAAAGAGCTACTGGTCACGATTCTTTTTCGTCGTGATACACTCATCGTGTAAATATACGGTCAGCCCGTCTTTTCAGTGTTCGTTATCTGGTTTTATATTTCGAGTTTGTTTTAATCATGGCATCTCTCAAACACCGGGAGCTGCAGTTTCGACACCTGCCTGTGTGATGAGAGGAGAATGAGGTGTTATAATGATGGGTGACCGTGATTGCTTGATTGCTGGGAGAACGTTTTCTTGAGCAATTGGTGGGTTGTTTAGGAGATCTTGTTTTTTTTTGGGGGGGGGGGTCGATGGAGTTTGAGACCGATGAAGAATAATGACGAGGTTCGACAGGTATATCTTTAGGTTAATTTGGTGTTATTTTAACTTCATTTTTTGTATATGTGGAAATGTTTCGGAGCACTATTGGAAGAATGTATTGTTTTTTTTTTTTTTCGATGTTTGACGAAGTTTGAGGCTGACGAACACCAATAATGAGATTCAATTGCTGTGTCTTAAACTCGATATGCTTCTTATCTTGTAACTGTTCCGAAGAATCGTTTAGTATATTAAGAAGTATACGTTACTATTTAGTACAGAGATCCCATCGTATAATTCCAATTTTTCTAAACAAGTGAAAGATTTTAAATTGCAGTATCTTATCTTCATTGATCCAACAATATCATCGTTTCTTTGAAACTTATAATACGTTCTGCGTTATACACCCTAAAAAACCGAATTATCTAATGTATCCCTTAATCCATCATATCAAGCGGCAACAAACTATTCGAAAATTCCGAGTGTTAAAACATCGTCAAACTTCAACCAGCATTTAAAGCGACGATATTACCGACAAATTTCTCTTTTTTTTTTTTTGTTACATATTCCATGTAAATCGCTGACCGGTGTTTCAGCCAATGCAGACGATTTTTCGTGGAAAACTTTCTCAGGAACTGGAAGTTCCTTCTATCGGCCGTGAAATCACGCTGGCAAGGTTGGCTCGTTCACAGTTGAGCGAAGTGTTTTCACGATTTCAGGGGTGACGCATAGGTGCGAACCGAATGAATGGCGCGGATCTTCGAATGGCGATCGCAGCTGTCGAACTTCGACAATAAACCACCGCTCGAAAGCTTCTTCCAGCGTTTTCCATCGCACCTCGACCAGCAGCGTGTCGGATTTCGATAGACGGTGAGACGTGTTCTTTGTTTTCGGGGATTTTCGAGACCCGGACTCTTTTCAGACACACGGTCTTTGGATTTCGCGACCGAATACCATTGTTCGGGCCCCGGTGAATCGGAGACCAGACGAGTCTTCCGGGTCCCTTGGATCCATTCAATCGATTCCCATTCTGCTACGCGAAAATTTCCAAGTCTTGTTGATGAAGATACCATCAGAAACTTTGTCTGCGAGATAATGAGACTTTTAGAATTAATTTGACGCTCTTGTTCATAGAAAGAGGCTTGGCTCCTTGTTTCCCCGAGTTTTGATTTGGAATATTAATTTTCCAACCTTCGATACTATTCTTCACGAACTCGTTTTACAGGACAGCTTCTTGTCTTTCGGGTTTCGAGCGTATGGAATTCCAATTTCCAATTGCGAGTTCTCTTTACGAAATACTTTTTTTCTTGCCTTCGAAGATATTAAGTCTTCGAGTAGAGTAACCGTTCAGAGAATACACAAGGAACCAATTGTCTATTGTAAATAAAGATAGCAAGGGAATAAAAGATATTAAAAGATTAAGTAGAAAGTGATATATATTAAAAACGACGAAGAAAAGGGAGAAAGTCCAAAGGAATGGTTTGAACCAGGGGACAAAAGAAGAACGGAATAAATCGGAGGGAAAATGGATTCTATTGGGCGGATTAGGCCGAAAACGAGACGATGGGACAAACGATTTGTAAGACGTAGTCCGAGACCGTATTCGAAGGATAATACTTAACGTTTATTTTTGCTTTTCTCACTTACAATACAATATTTATAGATTACTTCTGCCGCTTTAAAGTCGTAATACTCGAATAATCGGTATAGTTTAAGAGGTTTATCGTAACGATACAAGTACAAAGATTACAGCAGGTCATGGACGTTTCACGAAAGCGTATCTCATTCTATCATTCTTCTTCTTCATCGTCCCTAACATTTCTATTCTTTTCCGCTCGCGAAACGTCTATAAAAGCTCTTTCTCTCTCTCCCTCTCTCTCTCTCTCTTTCTTTCTCTCTCACTTTTTCACTCTCACTCTTTCTCCCGTGAAATCGTTCAACCGAACGGTTGCATTAAAAACAACTGGGTTGTTTGAAAGAAGAAAAAAAGGAAAGAATGGGCTGGGGAAAGTACTAAATAGGTATTTTCGTTGAAGAATTAAAGAAACACAAAACTACAAGGAAAGAGAACAACCAAGAAAGAAGGGATAATATTTAACAAATTGTCTGGCGATTTCCAATCGTCTGCTTCACTGGTTATCGAACGCTGGGCGTCCAAGCTGATTTATATTCGTTCAATGATCAACATATTAAGTAAAAAAATAATTATTATTATAATAGAATTCTGATGAGTAATAAATAGCTAAAAATCGAAACGATAGTTATATCGACGTTCATTCAGAAACGAAAAACAAGTTTTTAACGCGCTGTCATTTTTCAATCCTTTTAATACTAAACGACGAACGAAAGGCGAAGGAAATTTTCTTGGCCTTTTCTCGATTGAAAAATGGGGAAGAAATAAGGGGAATGAGGGAAGGGGACGTGACGACGCATTTTTTTTCTAACAAATCGAAGGGGTCTATGTACAGCGATTACGAATCAAACGACCGCACGAAAATCACGTTCTCCTTTTAACGGTTCCGTTGCACGAAACTCTCTGCTCATCCTGCTCTCTGTTTCTGTGTAAGTTCGTTCGAAACGAAATACCGTGGAATTGTTAATTACCTAATGCTACTACTGGTAATTAGAAGGGGTATGTCGATTCCGTTTCGGAGTTCGATGTTCCATAGTCGAAGCAGGATATAAAGGAAACGGAAAGATCCTTGGGATTCTGCGTACATGTATACTTATATGTGTGCTAAATAAACTTCGTTCAGATTAGTTCAGTTATGCATTTGGATTCAAATCGTTTCAGCTCAAGTAGATGTTCGACGGGAAACGATATCGAAAACAGTGAAAGAACAATCGAATAGAATCAGAGAGCGATATTAAGGAAAATCAAAGAACGATCGAAAAGTCGATTCGTTCAAAACTGAAAAGTATATCTCGAGTCTAATGATCTAACAGGCTCGTGTTTGTAATAAAATGTTTCAAACTGTTTTAAATCAAGTAACTTGATTAAAAAGAACAAGGCGAAAGTCTTTGAAAGAATATTAATTAATAGGTTTATACCGCGAAACTTTCGAATTAACCTGAACGAAAATTCAGGTGCTTCTCGTGATTAAAAAGGAAACACTGGGAACAGGGGGTGAAGGAAAACCGTTTTCGAGCGTCGTGCGCGATAATAATCCTCGCTACACTATTTACACGGGGGACTATGTACAATCTCTTTATAATTCCATTTCGAGGATGGAAACCCTATGTTTGCGATAAATAATCGTCACGCGTCGAACCCGACGCTTGGGGATGGCTAGAACACGGAGATTATCGACTTCGTTGTTGCTTTCAACGATCTGCAATCGTTGATAGCCCTGATTTCACCATGATATTCTTCGTGAATATATTCGTTGGTCCAAGACGTTCCTTTGGACGAGTTTTCTCTTTTTACAGCTTCAGAGATCGTTCTTCAGAATTAAGATGACTCTAGGAGGTTCGTTTGAGATTTTATCTTGAGATTCAACGATTGCTTTGATGATTGAAATTACTGTTCGTGTCTTTGAATTTTTGCGTTAAATCTCTGTGTTACTTACATTATTTTATTATTGTTCTTTATACCAGATGTAGATATAGATGTTTTGCATTTCGATTATTCCGACTTCAGTGTATGAAATTATTGTGTATAGCAAAAATAAGAATTACGAGGATTAGTCAATAATTAATGTTCCCAAAATTAGCTACCTTCTAACAAATTTTGGATAATTGAACATAACTAAAGATGACAAACAGGACTTCTATAAATTATCATTTGAACTCTCGCATTTGTAAATATTTAAAAATGATTGCCGAGAAAAATAATTTTATGGCAAATATCTGTTTTCCTTTTTCAATATTCTTACAGAGAGATAAGTAGAATGGTATATCGATAAAACGTAACAATAGGATAACGGATATGTAAATTAAGACAGAAAAAAGATAACGACGTATGTCACGTGTAATAAAAAAATTCAATACAACTCTCAAATAAAATATCGTTATATGCTTCGAATAATTACTCATTCATTCGTATATACATATAATAATTTCAATAAAACTTCAATAAAACAAAAGAAAAATGTATTCAGATGCTAAAAATGTCTAGCAGCGGAAAAAATTAAACCACTACTTTCCACTTTGTCGTTAAAAACGGGAACAATGCCAGTCATCAAGACATAATTCCGTGATTTTATAATTCCTCCTTTCTTAAAAGTCTCCGAAGAACCAACTTCCAAAAACAAGAAATCACTCTGAAGCCAGATCAATATTCGTTACTAGACTGCGGATGTTTATGAAAATTCGGACGTACTTCGATAAACAAAGTCAAAGGAATCGAACCTAAATAGAGGCTTGTCTCATCTACCAAGCACTATAACAAATATTAACTTTAACTTGGACAATTTGCAAATTTTACTCTGGATATTTCCTACAATTTGCATACAGCGCACAAATACACAAACATCCATAGTCTATCCATTACCTACGTCACATGTATAAACCTCTGGAAACGGTGGACCGAACTCAGGGCAACTGCTCCTCGAAGATGGATCAGAGCTACGTTCTATCGGGTCAGAAGATGACAGTGAGTGGTCGTCTGAACGATTCGTTTCCAGGCGCTGGAGCCGTTTGATAGCCGCCGTATTGGCTCATCTGGGGTCCTAATAGACCGCTGGTTTGCACCGAGCCTGGATAATAAGCTGGTAGACTCGCACCAGGACTCGCAGCCGACGAGGTAGACGTAGAACTCGCGCTAGACGAACCTTGCTCGGTCCTCTCGTGCTGTTTGCTCATGTCCGGAGATTCTGCGGCTGGTGACCTTGTTGGACCACCACCGACGATACTACCGGGGCTGGACTCTTCGTAAAGCTTGTTGTGCTCGTAACTGGGCCGATTGTAGTCGGTGATCGCAGGCTTCTGGTCCATGTAGAGCTTCGATTGTTCGAAATACGCCTTCGCGGAGTCTAAGTAGCTCCGGTCCAGGTACGATTTTGGACTCGAGTCCAGATACTTGGGGTCGGAGTACATGCTCATCGCCAGAGTGCTCGGCGGCATGTATGCTGCCCGGTATTTGTCGGCCTCCATCGAGTATTTCATGGCGTCCATCGAGCTCACCACCTGGAACACAGAAGAGAAGATTGCACATGGTTAGTTGGTTAGTTATTGTCTAATTTCTGACCTAACTCCAGATTTGCGTTGATAGGACGAATTGGTAAATTTGAAGTTAACCGGGTATTGCTGAGATTATGACTTCTTACGTGGATTATACCGGAGGAATTGATTTTGCCAAGAAAATTGATGGTTATCGAGAGGAATATCGATGAAGAAGGGGAAAGATGAAATGTCATAAAACTGTGACACATCTACGAGAAAACGGGCTTCTATGATTTGAATCGTATCGTTTGCAGTATGAAGTTTATAGTTTTACTAGACTTCTGAAATGAAGTATATGCATCATAAAATAATTGAAAATCAAAATGATCATCCTATCTCCGCACCTTGAATTCCAAACTTAACCCGAACCGAAGCTACCAACGACATTATGTATTCCTCCCAACCTAATCAATTCCAATAAATCCACATAACAAAAGGATCAAAATCGCATTGCAAGCTCCCAAAGAAAAAATAAACGAACGTTCCATAGGAACATCTACCATTCTCCTAACCGAAACCTGCGACGAAGAAAGAAACGGTTTCAAGGTGCAGCATTCGACTCGGTCCGAGTGCAAATCGCGAAATCGCCGGATCCGCGACGAGGACACGTCGGACAGACTCGAAAGAGATTTGTTCTATTCGCAGGACAAAGCTACCAATGGCTATAAATTTCATAAGCGTTCCAAGGGTTAAAAGATCGGCACGAGGCGGTGGATGGTCCAGCGCGTGAAACTGCGACGGGATCCTTAAAAAGGAGAAAAAAAAGAAAAGAAAGAGAGAACCAGGAGAAGCGCGCGATTATTCCCGATTCTATAATTCGTGGACGAGGACCACGCCGGACCCTTTGTCGGATCGTTAAGCGGCTTTGTCCGGATGATTTACATCCAGTCTTAGCTCGCTTCGCTCGTCTCTCCTCTCCCAGCTACGTCCAATTGATTACCGCTCGGTTCCTCTTCTTTGCTCGACTCAAAATCCTTCGCGAATGGTCCTTGCGAATCCTAAGGTTCTCCATCGGTTAAAACGACGTCGACTCCATCACATGGACCCCGGAAATTAACCCATTCGCAACGAATAACGAGTTAGAACCGTGGATGAGTCGCAATATGACTTTTCCTACCTGTAGAGTACGGATGTTCATGCATTTATCGGAAGTTTCAGTATGCAACGATGCACAGAATGAAGCGAAAGTCAAGTATATGTTTTATAACTGAATTGTACATGTTGCGAAATTTAACCATATTTCAATAGACGCTAACAGACGCGACATTCGATACCTTTTATTTATTCTATAACATTAAATTATTACAACAGAGATGGAAGTGAAAAAGGATCAAACGACTAAGGGATCCGAGGAAAATCTCTGTGCCCAACATGCGTTTTGTTTCGATCGTATTAAAAATCCTCTGTTTTATCAGAACGTGCTATCAAAATCAACAAACATCTATTATTATATCATTTACTATTTATCATTTACTCGTCGTTTTTTTTTTCCTTCCTGTGATCTTCGTGTACGTAATAATCGAAAAGTTCTTGACGATTATGTATAATCATGAGATACAGTGTAATTTTCAACGTTAACAGTGAAAAATTTGAAACTGCACGCCTCCTCAAACGTCGACCAAATAAAATTCCACTTGGGCTGGACGCCACCTTCGTCGCGGTAGTTGTCGTTCTGACAAGACTTAATTACTGTGCAGCAGCATGGTGTCGCCGTTCGAGCGTGTAACACAATGTCGTACCGTTATTCTTCTGTTTTCATTCACAAAGGCGCTTATTCGCCGCAGTGCCATGTGTCGTCAAGGATGGAAAGCGACGAAGGGAAGAGCGCAGAAATGACAGAGAAAGAAACGCAAACACGATGCGTGAATAGAATAAAGACAGAGCAAGAGAGTGGAATGTCTTTTACTAGCAGAGCACTTTATTTTCCAAATGGCTCTTCTCTATTCCCGGGTCAGAAAGCTTGGCCAAAGCGAGAAAGTCAACCGAGAACCATTGTTGCTACCGGCTCGTCGATATTTCACCTACATCGTGCCCTCGTGGATTCGAGACCTAGCAGTAATGTCGAGAATGGACTTTCAATCGGAAGCCCGATTCTGTTCTTTGAATTTATGTACATTCTACGCGAAGTAGACTATCAAGGATAGTTAGAAGAAACTTGGCGCGTAATCTTGCTGAGAGCTAGTTCGAAAGTTCGCGAGGTAAATTTCTGATCAGCATTGTCATATCAGCCCTCTCAATGTTATAACGAATACTTTATTATCCCTTTCAGGATCAAATTCTTTCTTAACTGGAAAAAAGTTCTTTTTATTAGTTATTAGTAATAGAAACACGTACATATTTGAACGAGTTGAAAAGAAAGAGTACTGGTGTATATTACTGGTGTCTATACTAACTTATGAAACAATGTATTCCCATTTTCATTTATCCATAGAAAATCAAAACACCGCGTGATATTCAATTAAAAAATCTCCGCTCGAGTCATCATCCACCATACAATACCACATAAACAGTCTTCTCCTTACCAACCCCTAATCTCGCTCCACCAACCATCTCTGACTATGAATTTCTCGCATAATTTACTAAGCCATCCCCTTAATTCTCCACAAACCAGAAACCCTCGCATTATCCCCCGATCATCGTCAACCTGTTTCCTTCCAGTCCTCTTATTTCTCACCCAAGGTATCTTCTTTGACGAGGAAGCGGCGAAGTCCGACTTCGACAAAAAAATTGTTCACTGGACACATCGTAGCCATGGCGGGATCTTCCTAAATGGTAAAGCCAGCAATGACGGGCACGGTGACGGCGATGACGGTGCCGTTTCGTTCGCGAGGACGATAACACACGGCGGCGCGACCGCGCGTTGGAATTCTTCGCTCGTGCTCGTCGGTTCGCCAATAATAGTCGGTCTGTATCGCACCGCTGCGTCGTTCCAGACGCGTCGGCCATTCAGCCGTTGAATGCAGAAATAACTAGCTATCTGTTTGTCTCCCGTACCCAGCTGCGGAAATTCATACACAGACCACGGTCTCCGGTTTCTGTTTGCGAAGCCACCCGGGGGCCCCTTTGTTGCGACAACGAATGAAACGTACCTACTACGCTCGTCCTCCGCCTCGTACCTCCTCTTCTTTCTTCTCTTCCTGCTGCCTCTCTCGCTTCACCATGTTCGCGTTGCTCCTGCTGCCTTCTCTCATCAGCGATCTATCTCTCCCTTTCCGCGGCGTTTCCTTCTGTTACGCGTGGATCGCTGGTCGACGATCTTCTTCGGTGATCGTTTCGCTTTTTCAGTTAAGGGAGTCGTGGTTCGATCAAGGGTTCATGTAAGTTTGAGCGAGTCTCGATCGACTGGTCTGGTTGAGCTACAATAGTTTTGGCCGGGGGTTGAAATGATTTGTTGAGAATAATTTTGTTAATAATTGACGTACGAGCTGGTCCAGAAACCAATCGGTGTAAGTCAGTTTCTCGTTAAAACTCTTTCGTTAACAAAACTTTCGGTCGGAGGAACAGTTTGGTCCTTATAGTATAGTCTACAACACGGTGACTAATTGTTGCGTTATATTTGTAAATTGCTCGTATTTCCAAGTTACTTGTTTGGTACAATCTCGAAAAACGTTTGCAGATTCGTTCGAAGCGAAAGACAGGATATACGTTTTGGGACGATTAATAGAATTTCGCTTGTTTGCCGAGGAAAGGGACGCGTGAATGCAGCGATAAATCTCGAGATTCCCCGATCGAGTCTCTCCACGTCAAATTCCATTGAATAGGGTCGCGTAAGAAATAACCGCGTGGGTGGCTCTTTTCCGCCGGCATCTCGATAACGCTCGGTCCCTGCGACCGTGTCTTACGCATTTTTCGTCCCTGACAAATCGTAATCGCCGATGCTCCCCTTCTCCGACAGAATCGAACCCCTTCCCCTTCCAACTTGAACCATTCGAATTAATATTTTTCCATTTATAAATAGAATATCAGCATCGCAAAGACCTTTTGATCTAATCTATTATTTATGTATGAAAAAATGATACGACGTCGAAAGAAATTTAAGATTCTTAGATTGTCAAGTAAAATTCATCGCCTACTGTAATACTATCTCGTAATACAACAAATATCGAAGCAGTTGCATTTTCCACAGTATAACGGTACCACGCGGTTCTACAACCAGGCGCACCTTCTTTCACGAAAGCAACAGCAACGTGCATCGAATTCGGCCAAAACTCAGACCAATGTCTCTTCTGCCTACCGATACGCAATTACGATTCTACTCGGCTATAATACGGTCGCAAATTTTCACACCACTATTTCTTATCACTCTAAATCACTCGCATTTATAGGAAAGAAAAAATTCATGCGACGTCATTACGATCTTGTTTCGACGTGGCCCGTAATTCGGTAGCTCGATGTGTATTATATTTCTAATAATACAATCGCGCACTCGTGCGCCTTATATCATTAGAAACATAAATCTGTCAAATCGCGCGGTGTTATGCGTATAAAGTTTCAAAGACGTCACCACATCGCTGTTCCGCACCTGGGTGTGACCACGATAAATTTGCTCGTTTGTGCCAAGCGTCGCACACCGTCGTTATATCGAAGATGGAAAATTAACCCGGAAATAGCGTTGGAATTGTTTCAGGATCGCTATTGGGATTCGTGAACGGAATGGATTAGTTCCGAACGAGAAAGATAAATGATTTGACACGGAAACAACATGGGGAACACGATAAACGGGTTTTGAGACAGGAAACGGTTGTTTGTTTACAAGATGCATCGACTCACCTGAGCAGGTGCTGCTAGACCCGCAGACATCGCCGCTGCGGACTGCTGTGCTGCTGCAGCAGCGGCTGCGGCCATGCTGGCTGCAGACAGTGAACCATAAGCGGCCGCGGGACCATAATACGATCCCATTCCTGCCTGTCCCATTCCACCAGCCATTCCTGCAACAGATAGTTTATAGCGTGTGAAAAATCTTGATAATCCAGCAATTCGAAAGTCGAACGCTTTTTGCGCGACGTAAATGTTAATTAATTGGAATTTGTTGGAAGTAGAGCGTTACATTCGCTTCTGAAGGAATTTATAGCAGACTCGTACAACATTGCGTTATCAACTCCAAAACTACGAGCGACCGAAATTAATTAACGTCCAAATGTATTAGGATCGTAATCTACCATATACTACTCTTCTTTCTAATTATTTATTTTTTGAATATTGCTCTGCGTCATTTGCGTGACAAAGTAACAAGCGTGTTACCATTTACGGATTAATGCTTCCTTTAAAAATCTTAACTCTCTCTCACCAATCCTTCGCGTTACGCACATTAACACAGGAACTATCGTACTCTGATATACTCTACGCAGTAACGTAGAAAATACTTTGCGCATATAATTCCTATTAAAGTAACCTAACGAAAAAAGAAAGAAAACATGTAGAATTACATTTTCGTACGAATAAAAGTCAAGTCAGAAGTATCAAAACGAACAGATCCTCGTTTTTAGGTTTCGATCGTCCGAAAAGAATCTTCGTCGTACTGTTCGCGCGAGACAAAACTTTTTTCCCAAAACGCACTGCACGATTCACAATACGGCAATCGAACTCCACGATCGGCTTCGATCCTCGCCTTTCGTCGATCGACAATGCCAATGATTAACCGAACGGGCGCGCAAGTTTTTCGTCGAGATTAATATCGGGGAGGCTGTTCGCGTTCCCGCTTCAGAGCTTATCGATCATCGTCGCCGAACGACGGAAACGCGGCGAAAGAATGGCTATGCCAACGAAGGCTCATTGTCGACGTGCCGTGAACCTCCACGACGACGAAGAAACGTCTGGAAAGAAGCCGGGATAGAAGCAGGGATGATTGGCGGCGAGATTTATGGCCGACAACGAAGAATTCACGGGCCAGTCGATTATTAATCGCGATTTTGTAACCGGCCGACCTCCGTCCATGCCGATAGAATATTTCGTCGAAGAATACGGGACACCGGTAGTTGAAAAATATCAGAGACTGTCTTTCCCTTGGAACACGCTGTACCTTGTCGTCGAAGGTTTTTTTTTGCAGCGCCTTTCTGAAAGAAGTGCACAATAATCGTGATAATGGGGAATTCATTTTCGTTACTTTGGAAATCGTACGAACTTTGACTTTTGTGGGCAGAATTTTTCTTGCTGTATTTGTCGGCTGATCGTTGATTGATCAATGGAATAGAAGAACGACGCGCAATATACGTAGTGAAAGACCGATGAGATTGCGGAAGATGTATTTTCACGAGATAATGAGTCGTTACTTGATATTTACCGTGTTGACATTTCATCTATTTGTTTGCGCTTTTATAAATGAATGAAACTTACTAATCTTAATTGCAGTTTATTTAGTTCAACGCAGATTAAGTACAATCTTGATTGAATGATGATTTATGACTTTTTAAGAAGAATGAGCAGTTACGCGTGTATGTACACGAGGAATGAACAATGATGTTAATCATTGGATAAAAATACGAAAGGCGAGAGAGAACGTGAGGTTAATTGTTCAAGAATATTGTGACAAAGAAGAATTTAATTTGCGAATATGGTTACGACGATTTGCTAAACGATAATGGCTTCTCATTAATACCGAAGTATACACTCCAGTTCTTTAATCGTCAGCCGTCCCTTTTATCAATCCGATAAGTCGCGATAAGTGTAAAATAATCGTAAATCTTGCACGTCGTTTTAAAAATTAAATAAATGAATGTCTATAAAATCCAACGATTTTGTTTTAATTCACTAGTTGCGCTATACCTTTCAAGTTAGTCGATTTAATCAATCGACTAGTCGTTACACGCGTCGATCGTTTTGAAATAAACACTCAGAATTGTCGTGATTTTATCGCGATTCTACAAAACCTCTCGTGGAATCGCTAGCCGCAGGTAACTCGTAACAGTCGTAACTTGTCCCAAGTTTCTGTGAACGCGTCCACGGTACCCCAAGAAACGAGATTCCCCCGTTTCATTTACGTCCCCGTGATTTTACGGTATAACCGAACAAAATTATTAATTCCAGCAATGGCAACAGACCGATTAAGGCCGGAATTTATCCCACCGCCCACGCGACTTCGAAACGCGATCGGTAATCCCCGATTTATCGGTCGTACACCACGCTTCTCTTTCCTTATCTTTTTACCTCCTTTATTTCCATTCCTCTCTCTTTCGTGAACCAACCTTTTCCCTTCAAGTTACAGGGTGCTTTACCACATCAATTTTCTAGAAATGGAGGAAAGGTACATGAAACTAGTAGATATACCGAGATATACAGATATTTTCTAATATTTTCTCGGAATGGGAAAAGGTTTTCAAACGATATGTTTAGTATCGTATTTTCGAGATTATCGGTGATTCAAGTGTTTTTAATGATCGAGGACATTTTTAGCAATTGAAGCCCTTTCAAATTCCTTTCACAGTTTGTATAACGATATATCGAAGTTACTTAAGACGTTAAATTATTTAAATCGCGAGAATTAAATGGTTTTTGGAATAACGTTAAATGACCATAAATACTGTCGAATTTCCCTGGATACGATATTCTATCTGGAAACAACGATCGTAAAGCGAATCGATCGGTAAAAGCTGTCCATATGCGTTCGATTGATTCGATCGCTTCAATTCGACGTTGCTTGAGTCGCAAAGATCGTACTAAAAAAATTCGTAAACTTGGCGATTTTCTTTAGGTTTTTAATTTGAAATATTAACGAATATCCTCAAATTTTGCTAAATTCTACGCGAAAAACAAAACAATCAATAAAAATTTCCGGTCTGCTTATACAGTCCCTTTTCTCGTTTCTTCTCCTATGAAATTATTGAAATTACCAAGATTGCATTATACGATTTTTGGCAGTCTGTGATTCCTTTCGAATAAAGTCTGAAATCGAAATGGTAGTATGTAAATGCTGTGCAGTTTATTTAAATAAATGATTCTACTTAGAAAACACGATCGTAAAGGATATCGGCAAAAGCTACCGATCCTGCTCCCTTTTTTCTGTCATTTTCTTCCACTAGTATAGCACAACTACTTTTTTTCGTCTCTCTTTTTAACCTCCGTCGGCTGTTGGCGAACACGTCCCTGTACGGTGGCACGCGTATAAGACAAGTGCGTGGGTGGCTGGGATAAATTATCGGCTTAGGTTGGAATTTCTGGCCAGGGTTTCCGTTCGCAGATAGCGAGCAACGACTTAAGACTGTAAGTTAAGGGGAACCTCTCTAGCCGGAAATTCGCGCTACATTTTTTTAGCAGTCCAACGATATCAAAGAAAATAAAATTATCTATCGAGGTCACGAAATATTTAAGATCAGGCTACTACGCTTATTATAAGCTACCATTGGAAATGATAAATTAGAAAATTATTTCATATACCTCTAAACGAAAACGTTCGTACGATTTATGACTTTATGCAGATTTTCAGTTGTAGGGTAGAATATTACACATTTTATCTTTTCTAGATATTTTTGCAACGTTCGGTTAATCATTGAAAATGTAATATATTCTTTATGGCAAATGAGAAGCTTTGTAAGTTGTACTGTGTAAGAAGGTCTATGTTCTTCAAATGTAAAATATAATTTAAAAAATAACGGTTAAATCGAAAAATCAGAAGCATTTTGTCAAAATTCTTCTCTTCAACTCGAGCTACTTTCGTTCGATCTGCATTAAATCTTCTCTAAAGGTATTCGAATAATCCAACTATTGTCGCTCGACCAATCGAGCTACTAAAATTTTTATAAAGCTACTCGAACTACTACTTCAGTAACTAACAATTGGTATTCAATTCGATTCAATAAAATGATTTTTACATACAATAAATCTTGCGTATAACTCGTATCCTTCGATTATTCAGCAATTCTCCGCTCGACTATCTCATCGACCGATCTAAAACGTTTTACTTTGACGAACATCTGACAAGGTAAATCGCAAGTTATGCGAAAAATATTACTTAATTGCGAAAGTAGAAAATACCAGAAAGAAAATGGCCTAAGAACTAAAAAAATAGAAGGAAGCATTTTGTATTTACTGAGAAATGTCTATTCTCTAAAGTAGCGATATTAAAGAAACGCGATGGGTTGAAGCACGTAAATTCTTCAAATCTCTATACAGATCACCCCACGTGTTTTTTTTTTTTTTTTTTTTCTTTGAAATCCCTTAACGAATATATAATGCGATTGGCCAAGTGACGTGCTTCCGCCAAACGTCTCGAGGCGCAATCGTACGCACAGGGGTTAAGACAATTCGATAAATAATGAGCCAGCGACATGTTTATGCTCTCGCGTGCATAAAGCCAATGAATCGTTCGGGCGGACCACGGCCCTTCCGCGCCGAAGGGAATTATTCGACGATTTATTTCATGCCCTTTGAGCCACAGATCCTCGAGATACCAGTGCTAACTTTTGACCCGTGTTTTGGAAAATAAACGCGGGGGATATCGCGTGACTACTTAACTTATTTCTTCGCTTCTTCTTTTTTCCGAATATTGGCTTTTTACGTGAAGCAGAAACGGCTTTTAACCCGTTTGCTACATTCATTCCTGTCGACAAAAAATCGCACAGTATATACGAGTCACATTTTCCATACATTTTGTCCGTTTCTACATTAGTTTTAATTCTTTACATTGATTATATCTATAAGGGTCAATTTTCAATAATTTATCTTTTGCGAGTAAGATAAACAGGCAGCGGTCGTTTTGCTATTAGTAAAATACGACAAAATTCAAAATATAGAATCGAAGCGTGTCATTAATAGCATTATTCGTACCCTTTAATTATACCCACGTTTTTGTTTAACTATATCCAACTATGTTAGAAGCATTAGATTTCTAAAACCTTACAATCATTTACTGAACGTGCATGTTCTTTTCACCTGCAGCCAGAAAGACATTCATTTAAAAAACACAAAACAGTAAGTAGAGACAGGAAAACGTTAATTTACGTAGTTTCAACCAATCATAATCGACTACAAGCTCATCAACTCTTACTTTCAACCCCTATCGAACACTACCCCGTTTCATTCGCAAGAATGTCTGCCGTCGCTCCTCGAAACGCAACAATCCAACTCGACCGTGCTTTGACTCGTTTCGTTGTCACGACAATGGTAGAAGGTTGCGTTCAATTACGAGATCGGCATCTGTCGATTTCGATCGGTTCGTGCCTTATCTCCGACTACGAAGCATCCCCGCGAAATCGCCGGGGAACAGATGTTCGATGAATCGGCCTCGCGTACACACGACGGCCTTCCCCCGGTTTGCTTCGAGGTTTACACAGATTTGTTTGACATCCCGACCGTCTCCATTGTATCCATTGTTTCCCGCCTCATAGCAGATTACGTAATTTTGAATTTTTCCACGGTGAGTCAAAGAAAAACGGGATTCGGCCTCGGGACACAATCGACCGTGAAATTATGATCGTGAATGCCGGCGAGGGCGAACGAGTTATTCGGTGCACAAAATTTCCATTCGACTGTCGGGCTGGACAATGAACGGTTTACGCGAGGATCGATGATACCGAATATTTTAAGTTGGACGGATTTATAGAGATTCTTAGAACAGAATTTGATCATTCCAAATTCTGTTTTTTTTTTTTGCAGTTTCGTTAGAGTTCTAAGTATGATTGCGATCGTAGGATACGCTTGGAAATTATTGTGGAAGGGGTAATGTGTCGAGTAATATGAATTATATGTTGATTATACATAGTTTGTTGAATTCAGATAACGAGAAGGGATGCGAGTTTTGTATTTAACTTAGGACAGTTTTTAAATATATAAATATAGAAATTAAAAATTAGGAACATAAGAAGTTGAGAGGTTTGAGGCTAGTGATAGCGCGTTTAAAGTTTGATCTATGTAAATGTGACGAAGTGGAGATGTTCACGGGCTCAATTTATTCTAATTCTTAATATAGTTACTTGCACGATTAATCAATTTTTACACTCGTTACATCTTACACGTAAATATTCGCAGAAAACAATCGATCACAATTGTATCGTCACGATCAATCCCACCCTCGCTAATTTACTTTCAGCTCAAACTTATCTGCCAGTCTACTCAGCCGTGTTTCCATATCTCCTTTCATTTCACCAGATATAGTTGCGCGATCCATGCGATTCTATCCGATCGCTTACCTCGCCATTCAGTCGAAGACAAAGAAAATAATAAAAGCATCACAAAATAATACTTCAGCGATACTTCCACGTGAAAAGCGACTAGACACTGTACCAATGGCTCCGACTAGAATGTCAAGCACATTGTACTTGTTTCTGCAATTGTATCTTTGGTATTCGTTGATAATAGATACCGATGACCGTGGAGGGACGAACTTCGCTGGATCTAAAAGCGGGCAACGTGTGAACCATTAGCGAGACGCTGGAGAAAATGGCATGAAGGAAACGAGGGTCGGTCGAACCTCTAAAAAATCGCCATTATGAGACTTCCGACTACGGAACCCGGGGGCATCGCCGGCAACAATACGGCTGAAACGCGAGCCGAAAAGATAAGAATATCAAAGAGCCAACAGACGAAACTGTTCTTTTTTCTATTGTAGTCCGCCGCAACACACCAGAGAATTGCGAGATTTTTACTTCGACAATCGATTCCGTTCTTGTCTTTTGGCCATCGTAATTGCATTGTTTCCTCGCTATCAGGCTCGAGCCTTTCCAGTCGGATAATTGCGTGCGATTGTGAAGCTTCTTTTTATTGCTCCGTGTCGTATTTCTTCCATTTTCTGGTGTAAATTAAGAAGAGGTCGTTTCTACTCTAAGATGTTTTCTGTTTTTCTTTTTCTTTTTCTACTTTTTTTTTTGAATTAAATCAAGAAGGACTTTGATATTTGAGGGAACGATAGATTCGCGGGAACTCAATTGGAATTGTATGTTTCACAAGTTTATGTTTTTATACCCAGAGGAAAATTCAAACTATGAATCCGTTATAGCTTTAGAGTAGCGTGACTAATTACCTACTAACTGTGAAAAAAGATTTTCATTCAGAACCCGGCGAATCCGTTTTCCTCTCTTACGATTTCTAATTCTTTTCGTATCGCGATTCTTCGAGATTTTTACATTCATATTTTTTACACTGAGATGTTATATATCTGTGAAAAATATTATCTTACCAGCTCGGAGCGCATCCATCGGCACACTAGGATACGGAATACTGTAAGGATAACCTTCCTTTCGTAAGGTTTTCGGCTTTCTTCTAGGTCTGTACTTGTAGTCGGGATGTTCCTTCATGTGCTGTGCCCGTAACCTTTTCGCCTGATCGATAAAGGGTCGTTTCTCGTCCTCGGTCAAGAGCTTCCATTCGGCACCTGAAACAATGTAACATTTCGATAATTAGAATCGGTGAATTAACGAGCCTCGACGTTTGTTTCAAGTGCCTACACTTCAAGAAGTTCTATCGAATACGATGGAAAACTAACTAGAGCATACGGAAAAAAAATTTGAACAATCGAAATGAAACCTTTGCGAGGACATTTCCATTGGAAAAGTTCCGTAATAACACTGTAATCAATTTTCAAGTTCAAATATATTTTTTAGGTTTTTCAAAAGCTTATTGAAGCACGAGTATCGCGAAACGTTTAAAGAGTTTCGCGACTTTTTACGCGATATTTCTCGCGCGTTGAAGAATCGAGAAGAAACTAATAATTCTAGCAATTACATTCGACGTTACGAAAAATAATTATCGCGTTCGTCATTGGAAAATATTGTTCCAAGAAGGCCTATCTTCCGTCCGCTCGTAAATGTCAATAAAGATTAATTTTTCCGTATCTCGTGCATAGGAAAACCAAACAATGATTCGTAGTAAAATTCCTCTCTGCTACGTTACAAGTCACATCATCCACAATTTTCTGCAAAAATTCTCAAAGAAAAAAAAAGTGGAATACGAAATAAATAAACACGATTCAGCGAACATTCCACTTGCAAATTGGATCGTGTCTAATCGATGCTCGATACGATAAAACTGGTTACATATTTACACTTTCACTAATGAAAAGATTGAACGAAAATGCAGAATATAAATACGAGGATATTTTTCGTTCTTGCAAACGACACACTTTTACTAACATATGTACTTCAGATCGCAATTAACATACTTTTGCATTTTAAGATTTCGCGAATAATCCACGTACTTATAACGAATTATGCGAGAAGTAGTAAATATTTGCAAGTAACAAATTCTACGTCATTCAATTTTTCTACGACGACGTACGCAAAAACGAACGAAATTGTATTTAATTGTAAACCGATACGGAGCGTGACATATTTTATTAAATAAAAAACATGGGTTATATTTATGAGTTCATCCTTAACGTTTTCGTATTTCATGTTGGGTAGTTACTGTTGCGGAAGTAAACCAACTCCGTGCAATTCGTAAATTAACTCTAAACAACACAATTACGATACGATATATTCCGCAGTGGAATATTAACTTTACGAAAGAAAAGTTTTCCGTGGGAAACGAAGTACAAATTTTTAAGTAATAAATCTCTCACGAATAATTCGAAAGAAGGGAGTCTGTATCGTGGCTGGTTGCCTCACGCGAATGCTTGTTTGCGGTTCGTATAAAGCAGTTTGTAAACGAACGATAGGCACTTGGATAACGCGTCCGATCAATGAGTATAAAAGGTATTTGGACGCTGTGTTTACCCGATGAAACGGTCGTGTTGTGTGCCACCAGCGGCAGAACCAGGCGTTATGGCTGAATTATCGACGAGCTCGTAATCGCGTCTCATTTAAATTCATCTCGTTCGCGATTGTTTGTGTGGAAAATTGCGTATTCATTTTTTCCAATAAAATTTTTCTATTTTTCTTCCTTTTTCTTTTTCCCCGTTCAGTTTATTGTGGTATATTTTTTGATGACATTCTTTTTTTTTGAAACGATAATAGAAGGAGAACGTTCTGATATAAGTAAAAATGATTATTCAGAAATTAGTTTCAAAATGGCTCGTCTGACAAGAAAATTCGTGATACGGCGTTGTAGTTAGGAACAAACATGGCGGATGAAAGGACAAGCTCGTTCGTGATTAAATAATGGATATAGACCGTGTCGTTTTTTTTTTACGCGAATTTTGTCGAACGTCGAAGTCACGCAATGACAGCGATAGTAGCTTTGAAACGAACGATTAGAAATAAAGAAACTCTTAATTTATCATAGCCTTTCGCGAGACTACGAATAGATTCATCGAAGCACGAACCTGCATGTTTCCAACATTGAAATATCGTGTATTTCTTATGTCAGTACCCGATCGGTTTGTAAATATCATTTAATTAACTGGACTTCGACACGAAATGTCGCTCCATGAAACATTTTCGAACAACATCAGGAGAAATTCGAGAAACTCGTTTCTTATAAACCTTGTTCGCTATATTTATCTTTCTATTCGCTTTTCATATATCTACCGTATTTACCTCGTCAGATGGCAGCGCAAGAAAGACAGTGACAAATCTTCAAACACAATACCGTAAAAATTTCAAGTTTTCTGTTGTATCATACGGAACAAAATTTTCAAGAGTACGAAAAGTACGTATTTTCCGTATCCAACGTTGGTAATACTAAAGATCCTAGTGACAAAGAAATAATTATTTTCCAAGTCGTTCGTCCCGAATCTCTCGTCATATTATTAATAAATTCACTTTCGTTCTTCAAAAACTCGACTCTACGCCATTTTCTGTTCCCATTCGCGTCTCGTTTCGATTAAAAGTACCCGACACTGTCGGGGGCGTGAAACAACGGCGTTGGCGCGTTTGAAACGGGTGATTTTCGCGTTTGGACTGTTTTACGTGCTCGCGGGGAGAACGATGGCAAAGAACAGGCAGTCGTTTGCCCGAAACAACCGATGTTTTCGCGGTGAAACGATTCCAGCAACCGCCACCTCCGTCCTGTCGCCCTCTGTTTGGCGCTTTGGTTGTTCCTTCGGCGGTAGCGAGCCGATTGTTTCGCCGAGAATTAATTACCACTTGTTGTCGGGGTGCTGGCTGCTGCTGTGTAGACAAAGCGCGAAGCCCCGGCGTGGCGCGGCGCGGCGTCCTGGCAAACGAAGGCAAAATGCTCAAACGAGAAAACGACGCACGGTGTCGCGCGCGGTCTGCACTCCGTGAAACAAAAGCTGCCAGTATCGTGACGATAATGGCCGCCGATGTTGAGACGTTCGCCGTCTTTCCACGTCCATCTTCCACGACGTTGTTAGGTTGCGCGAGGATCGAGCGACGTTTCGTTTCGTTCGAAGTAATTTGATTTCTAGGATTGGCTTCGATTTTAACGCGATTGGGTAATCGTTATTGCCACTTTAATGAAATCAGAGGGGCAATCGATGGTTCGTAACGTTGGAATCGCGAAGCTCGTTTAGAGCGATAGACGACCCCGTGGACACGCAGTAATATGACGGACGAGCGAATGAGAAGTATTTGGCCTGATCTGATAATCACTAACTTGGAGACTTGGTATTCGTTTTACGTAATGAGCGATGGATAAACGAATAAAGAACGCTCGGTTTAAGCTTCGCCTTTTAGATTCAAAGTCCGACTTTCTGTAACAAGTTGCTCCGATGAAAATTAAATGCTAATTCAATAAGATTATTATACTCCGATCAATGCCGTACCTCCGTTGCGAAATTAGGTAAAAGATTCTAAAGATTGGAGTTATTTCTAAATACCAAAGTTCCAGAACTGCACGATATGTAGTAAATTTTACCACGCCCTAGATATTGCTGTCTTAAACCGTTGCTGGCATACGTGATCCAACGAAAGAACGAAATCTTCGAAATCGCACGCTCCTTTCTCAAAGTGTTCGAACGACGTGTAATCGGCGAAAGACAACGGTATGAAAAACGTAAATCTGAAAGCAGAAGAAGAAGGCAGAGAAGAAACGGGGCCAAGGAGAGAGGCTCGCCGAGTTCCGACAGCAATATCAAGAACGAGCACGTTCCGGCCGGGCATACAACGAATCGCTCAAGGGGGATGAAAGTTCTCGATACAGAGACGAGATACACTGGCGGAAATTCGAGGCGCACCGGAGCAGATACGGTAGCGAAGAGAGGATGGGATTCACGTTGCCCGATGGATCTTTTACTCTCCTCGTTATTGTTGCTGACAGCAGGCAACGACAATGGAAAGAGTTGCTTGTTGTATAGCGGAGCACACGATGGAAGAAAGATAGACAGAACGAAAGAGAGTGAGAGCAGGCTAAACAATACGGACACGTGGTGGTTCACAATGAACCTTGGAGGAACAGTTGCGAGAAAGAGAGAAACGGAACGGGGAATACGAGATTTTTGTCTTCCGGCACAATGTGCAGCGCTGATAACGCATTCGAGCCGAGCTCGACTGGTGTCGAGCCATTCTTAATCCTTGTTCCACAGCCTGTTTCGTGAATGCGTTCAGGCAACGGCAAAGGAAATATAGTGTTTCGAAATAATAGTTCAATGGACCGCTGTTTGGCTCTCTGTTTCCAGCTTATTGAAATATTGCTCGTAAGGATGCTACGCGATTTCGATTTACCCCTTTTAGCAGCGAACGCTTCCTGCGCTGTGGAACGATTTCCGTAAGTATTTTAGCCGATGCTTGCGGATTTCTCTGTGCGTTCAATGCGCGCGAAAATTACGCCAAGCCATTAGAAATAAATAGCATATATTTCGTCGCGTAGTAAAAATTACCAACCGCTAACGATCCTCGAAACAAAAAGCCAACCACGATCCATCGTCTTTCTCGAAATCTTAGAGGAAAAAGGAGAGTCTTCCAACGATATCCGACCGATGTTTAAACACGTCCAATGACAAGTGCACCATCGGGAAAGGACGGTTTCTTCCAACGACGCTATTTACATTATAGCCTATACCAATCGATACACGTTTCCCCGTTTTGAAAGGCAGGTGGCACGGACGAACAAGGTGGAAGGGTAGGACAGGGGTGGCGAACGGACTGTGCTCGGGGGTGGGCCGGCGTATTTGTTTAGAACAAAGGGTTCCCGGCACCCGTTGGTATTAGTAGGTAGGTATTCTCGGCCACCACTCCTTCCACCTCTTTCCGTGCTTTCGGAGAGGGCCACGGCGAACCAGAGAACACCGACTACTGACTCTCGTGCTTCTCGTCGTCGACGACGACGCCGACGACGACGACGATGAAGACCGGGTTTAAAGCACAATGGCGCCTGCTTTTCAGTCCTTTCGCTGGTGAACAATACCGTTTATTTAACATCGTTTAAAAGTACAAAGCCTGTTAATTAATGGACGGGGTCGAAGAAGAGAGACGTGGAAGCCAAGGGAAGAGGAACTCGAACGTAGGAGGGCGAGGAGAGGACATCCATGGCGACGGGGAGCCATTGCTAGAACGGCTTTTACCACACCAACGACGCGCTATTGCCTCGGCATTGCTATTTCTGAAGGTAGCTGCTATTAGTCCAGCGAGAGCTACCAAGGCACAGCTTCTCCGTTTTCTTCTCTTCTTCTCTCCTCTCTCTCTCTCTCTCACTCTTCCTTTTTCCCCTTTTTTCCCTCCCTTGCTCTTCTTTCATTCTTCTTTTACTCATCTTCATTGTCACAGGCAAAACTAGGCTACTACCGCTGCTACTACCATACTTTCTCTCTCCTCCACTTTCGTTCAGTGTCTTCTTTCTACCGATTCTTTTCCTGTTTCTCCCTTTTCTGTACTCTTTTTTCTCTCTCTCCTTTTTCTCTTTTTTGTTCGTCCCCCCTTGTCCTCTCGCGAGTCTTCGTTGTGGAATGAACAGAGGGTGCTGTGTGCGCGAGCGCGAATACTGTTTGGCCTTTCCGTGTTCGTTGGTGAATCGGCCGGAGAACAGCGGTTTTTTAGTTAATTAATTACTCCGTTAAAAGGCAGCTTCGTTCTTCTTGCTCGTTTCTTGGCTGGGTTACGATATTCTGGAACTTTTCCGTTGTAATGGCAGCGGTATTGTTAAAATTGTTTTATTATCGTGTTTTATCCTGGCGAATGTTTGCATTTCTCGTGAATTGTAAATGGAAAATGTAGGTAGAATAGGCGCTGTGAATGTTTCAACGTTTGAAATAACGTATTATGAGACTATTTGGAAGTTTCTTACGGAGTTTTCGTGTCGTGACGTTGCTCCGTTAGTTCCGTGTATCAGGGAAAAATGTAGATAGTAATTTACATTTTGTTCCGATTCGACAAACGTAAGTAATTGGAGAAACTTTTGCCACGAAACGTGAATTTTTATGCGAAAGAGCTTCAAGGGAGGCGTAACTTCTTAGAGGGTACCAAACGAAGAAATTCCGTGTTTGAAAGACTAATTTCTTTAGTAAAATTTCTAAAAGAGAATTTTATTCGTACGCGTCTTTCAAGGAACGCACGTGCCAAAGAAAACAAATGTTTTCAAAGAGAAAATTCTGTACAGAGGAACACGGTTCTTTCGTTCTCGATCTAAATGTCGCGAATCTTCTCGCAAAAGACAGTAACCTCTTCAAAGAATATTTCTCACGAGTAGTTCCTCCAACGAGTGAAAAAACAGGGGGTGCAAAGCTCGTTGGCAGAGCAGTTGCTGCATTGTCGATCGATCCACAGACCCATTCTACCTAGGAGCCTGTTCCCGACGATGAAACGTGGAAATTGGAAAACGTTTCCTGCATTTCCTGTCTGCGCGGAGACGCGACGTCGCGCCTAGGAGAAACAAACTTATTTCACGATAAAAAATATCGCGATGCGAAACGTGCAACAATTTTCTAGAACCAAGCGTTTCTTACGATCGAGAATTCTATTTCGAGAAATTTGTATATCTTTAGCGAAATCTTGCAACGTCTTACTTGAACGAAAATAAGCTTCTCACGCAGTGTGCAAAAGCTTTTGTCGGTGACTGCAAACACAAAGCGTATCTTGTTAAAATTGTTTAAACGCTCTATGGTTAATTTAATATTTTACACCATTACTGCAATAAAAGTATGTAAACATAAATTCGACGAATAACGGTTCTCTCTTTCTAATTTAAACACTTTAATTAATTCTGGCGATATCGGTCTCTATTGGCGTCTGTTGACAATTAACGTGTTAATGATATCCAACAATGCAGCTGTAAAATCGACCAATTATACAAATAAAAAAGACAAAAAAAAATGAAACAAATATAGAAAACGTTATTTGTATTTTGCAACCTTGTTCTTTATTTCAACGATCAATTTCTGCTCCCCCCGTTTCGAAGTTAAAGTAATTTATGCGTGATCCACGTCAGAAACGTTGCACCGTATAAATTAACGCCTGGAGCAACGTTATCTCGATGATAGGTCCACGTGGTCGTCGACGAGAAACAATGGTCTGTTTATCGACCTTAACGATCTATTATTCGACGTGGAAGACTGCTGGACGTATTAATGAGCCGTACACATTGTAGATTAATAGGCCGCGTTATTATCCGTGCAACAAGGCGCTTCTTTTTCGTCGTACAAAGAACCTAATTCCAACAAATTGCCCGTCTTCCGTTGGCAAATATGCGACTCTGGACGTGTGACGCGCGAACGGTATTGTGCGGAGCAACCGTTGCGTATTTTACGAGGGAAAAATTTAGATTATAGCCGTGCCAGGTGGTGTGATTTTTATTTGAAAGAGAAATTCGATGTGTAACGAGATTTAATTGATCGCCGGATTTTTCACGGCGCGAGTAGGGTAATCGCATCGTTTTCCTCGACGGTGCAACTTTATGAAGAACGATTTTATTAGATGAATTACGATATTCTTTTCTTTACCGTAGAGTTCGCTTGACTAATACTCGTGTATAATTCATGCACGTATACTGTCGTATATATCTTGACACGGTTTTACGTTGGAAATTTTCAAAGCTCGAATCAGTAATAGGATATGTTCTTAGAATATTCTTGGTCTCGTGGAAATTTCACTTTCCCGTCGGTATTTCTTTTATGGCGTTTCACCTCTCGCTGTTCCCGCTGATCGTGCATACAACTTTCTTAAGTTTCATTGCATTGCCCCCGTTTAGCCTCGCTATTCCTTCTTCGATATTCTTGCGTTGCTTTCATATCGCTCATAGCTTCTAGTCTGCTCCCTTTACGCAACCCACTTTCCTTCATTAGCGCAATTTTGTATTTGCTTGGAATTCCTCGTTCGGCATTTCTGCACTTTCCCTTTTCTTTCAATGTCCTCGTTTATCTTCAGTTATCCATCCTTTCGCTACAAGTAGATCCTTAGTAGTTAGATTCTTCCTAAAATCAACGAATTTTCCTCGAGTCTGCAAATTACCTAACTAATCCAATCGACGTACAATTCGTCCATAAAATTTCTCACTGTTAAGGGAAAGAGATTCTTGTCGGACGCGGAAGATCCGCGCGAAATCATTCGCGGAGATGCGTATATTCGGTTCGAGTAGCGACACACAGAGAGAGAGAGAGAGAGAGAGAGGGAGAGAGAGTAGAAGTCGAGCTTTCAGCCTCGAGAGCTTTAAGCTTGCTTGGGGACGATCATTTTTAATCACGCGGAGACGGAGGGCTAGATAGAGGGAGGAAAGAACGGGAGAGTAGCGGCGCGTGTACCTGTGTGCAGGCGTTTTGTGCTCCCTCCTTTGTCGCAAGGGCGGCATTGTTCTCGCGATTCTATAGGATCGCAGTGTCGGGGTCCTCCGCGAATTGTTTTCTTCGCGAATCCTGTACAAGCTTTCTCTCTATCTCTGTGTATGTCCTAGACACGATTACGTCCACTTTCCTGAGGATTACGGTGCCTCATCTTTGAGAAATAGAGTTTTCGTGGCCCTTTCTTTATACACGCATATCTCTCTCGAAGGTCTTGTAAATTTTCGTGTAAGAGAGAATTGTAGATAGGTACAGGAAGTTCGCGTTCTATGTCTGTTGTATTGTTCACGGTGAAGATGAGTAGGAATTAGTTGACGCGGAATAGAATTTAAGCCCTTGTTTCGTGCTTGTTTTTGCCAGTCGAAGCAAACGTTGAACATCTCCGGAAAGAGATTACAATAGATTCGAAGATACGCGAATAAAGCCGATACCTTATCGTAGAAACATCGAGACATTCTCAATTTCTTCTCAAACTGTTTTCGTTACCGCGCGTCGATTTCATCCCGCGGAATCACCCTCGAACCAAACCCCAATTTTTCTCCAATTACCATCCACACCGCGATGGTAAAACGAAACAAAAATATGAAACAAAGCGAAGAAGGCCGCGTTTTCCCCGTTTAACCAGATAAGCTACAAAATGCCGAAGCAATTTGAGCCCGTCAGTGAATTCCTCGACGGCGAAGGGTAAGGGATCGGTGCTCGCCGGAGGGAAGCGTAGAAAACGCTCGTTCCACGGCCTTCAAGGGTTAAATAGGGTTGTCCTTCGCCAAGCGCGGGAGAGGATGAATATTCCTCCTCTCTGACTGTCCCTCTCTTCTGCTTGGCTCGCTTCAACGTCGATGAGTGCGCAAAACCGAGTCGTTTCTTTAACGCACGTCAAAGAACTGGAAGGACGAAGAGAAATACGAGAAAGAGAGAGAGAGAGAGAGAGAGAGAAAAGAATAAGAGAGCTAGGTAGATAGCAAAAGAGAAAAATAGAGGCTACGGGAACCGGCAGAAATACTTCATTACGATGAAAGCTTTGCTCCTGCCTTCTCAAGTCTCCTCATCCCAACCCCTTTCCTCGCCCTCTCTTTCTATCTTCACCGACCATGTGTTTCGCAATCTGCCTGTTTTCGTGTTTGCACGTACCTACATCCACCACCTCTTTGTCAACTTTCCTTGTCGCCCGCCTCCCCTTGTGTCCAACCTTCCTCTCGCCCACCATCTCGTTCCTCCGAGCTCTTCGTCTTCGTTTTCGACGTGCACCAGCACGTGAAAATGCGTTTCGCGTATTGTGAGAGTTGCGTGGCGCGTTCTCGTCACGTTTTTATGCAACGACAATGCTCACCGCCGGGGTATTTTGGAGAGGAAGAGGAGAGGAACAAGCCGGTAGAGACGGGAAGGGGAATTACGACGATCGATGCAGGCACGAGTGGAAACTCGCTCGGTGATCACCTCCGAGTAATTGAGTCTGCTACGAATGGGACGATCGCGTCCCGTGAATTACTTTACTCGTTCAGGACACGTTACCGTAGACATTTTCGTGGAATCTGTGTTAACAGGATTTACATGATGACAAGATTTTGTACTTTGCTCTTTGCAGAATTTACGTAAGAATTAAAAGACCTTAAGATCGAATAACCAATATCCGCTTTAATTTTCTTGATATTCTCTATTGCCGAATAAAAGTAGACATTTTCGTGGAATCTGTGTAACAGGATTTACACGATGATAAGGTTTCCTACTTTTCTCTTTGCAGAATTTACGTAAGAGTTAAAAGACCTTAAGATCGAATAACCAATATCCGCTTTAATTTTCTTGATATTCTCTATTGCCGAATAAAAAGTCGAAACAGTCGAGGAATCGTCGTCTCCTGTCGATATAATTTACGTGACAATAAGAAGATCTTAAAATTCAATATCCTAAGGTAAAATATTCATTTTAATCTTCTGAATGTCATATTAGAAACACGAAGTCTATGAGAAGTTTGAAAAAAACTTGGAAAAGTTTTCCAGTTCGTTTAATCGAGACAAAATATCCATTTCAATTTCCTTCGCATCACACATTCCCTCTCTAATCAGAGTACGAAACCCTTGAGAAACTTTCCATCGCCATCCCCAACGAGTCTAATCGATTCTCATTCAATTAACATCCACCCTAACTCGTCTCTCAGGAAATACGATCGAAGAACCAACTCCTTCCACGTCTATCCCTTTCTAACTTACTCGAACCAAAGTAGAATCTTCCATCAAATAGAAAAAGGACATCGTGCAAACAGACAGGGAAAGGATGGGAAAGTTTTCGTGGAGGAACAGCGGGTTACAGCAACGTCCAATAACCAGATTAGCTTTCTCCCAGTTGGATTTACGTGTTCGATGCAGGGCTCAATCTCGCTTCCGCTACAGTTTTCGTTGGAGAATCGCGAATACGTGTCCGGTTGAGCGGCTGGAAGATAAACGCGGACGTTCATCCGCTAATCGACGTCGTAAAACCGACGTTGCCTGTCGATGACGTTTCATCGAACGTCTACACGCCGCGCAGATGCGATCGTAGTTGCGTGTACATGGTGCGAAACGTTTCGCGCGAGCATGAGAAAACGCGACAGCTTGTTCGTTACGTTAATCACGAACGTCGCGTTTCATTGATTCTTCGCGGAGATGCGGACGGCGTTTCGTCGCGAGTCCTAGGATTTGATTAAATCCGTCCGCTTTTGGATCGTTGGTAGTTTGAAGTTGCGTTTATGCGACCGATAGGATGATTATTGGGTGTTTTAAATGTTGGTTCGCTTTGGCCCTCCTCTTATCGAAATCGAATAATATCTGTGGCGATGCGATTATGATAAATTGCGACAAGTTGTTGCTTTCTAGGTTTCTTTTTTTTTTCTTTTGCCGAAGCCTATCACTGTATGATGTTAAATAAGATGTTAAATGGAATTCATCGATGTTTTCACGTTATACATCTTCTACGTGCTTGCGTTTTTAAATTCCTACTTGGTTTGCTATTTACGAATCGTTATAGTTATTAAACGTCATTAGATTCAAAAGATATTTACTAACAACGATCTAGAGGAAAATGTATCGTAAACTATTAAATGGTATCATTGCTTTTCCAACGCACAAGTTACCTGCATCTTTATACATAAATTCATATTTGTATTCGTAAGTTTCGTCATTCCGAGTTTCTACATTTACATATCGCCGTGTTCAATTTCCTACAGACAGCTGTCTCTATCGGTATCCACGAACTTTCAGAAACGTCTTTCAAACGAATTTAATCTTTCCCAGATTATATTCGTAGCAACGGTCGCACGAGTAATAAGACTCTTATTTTATAATCCACAAGAAAATCGACGATAATCTAACGCAGCGATAAAATCCCATATCGAATCTTGCTGCTGAGCAAGAAAGTTGATTTTTATCTCGAATCGAAATTTCCATTTAGAAGCTATTTCCAGGCGTTGGACGAGCGCGCGCGTTTGCTCAGGCTTGGCAAACACCATCAACTTTTAGTTGGTTAACTGTTCAGTTGGTTCGAGAATAGAGGGAAAGAGAGAGAGAGAGAGAGAGAGAGAGAGAGGGTGTGTGTGTGTGTGTGCGCGCACGCGCGCGTGTGTGTGTATGAAACCGCGTGTGCATTCAACTAGTTAGTTGGGCAACTAAAAAGTTTGCACTCCGTTGCAAGCCGCAGCCACCTAAACGGTTGGTCAACTGCGGCACACAGCTTTCGCGTTCGAACGCGCTTATGGCAACGAGTAAATAACTGACCACTTCGCGCTTCTCCTCGTTGCATCCCTTATTCTTCGCTTTGTATTACACCAATCGATTTACTCAATTGCGGCGGAGAATGGAGGGTTTTTTAAATGGAATAATTTGGTTGTCGCGCAATAAATAATTTAAGTACGAATTGGACTATTTCCATAATAGCAGAGAACTTAGACAATTTAATAAATTCGAAACTTGGACAAACGCTAGATTATTAATTAATAAATGACTGGATGAAACCTACCTGCTCATAGAGAATCTTAAGAGAATATCAAAGAAGAATTAACCTTAAAAACCTGTCTACATGATTAATAAAAGTATACCTGGATAAAATTGCAAAAACCGATTGCAAACTTCTGTCCGTCGAACAGCGACAACTGCGTTTAACCTGGACGGTATATAAACTTAAAAACAGCCGAATCTGGCCAAAAGTAGTGAAAAATTTCGCTAGGAAACAACGTGATCCCTCGCACCACGATCGAAATCCCGACAATACGTTCGTATCGTGAATCGTCGAAATCGCTGCACCCCTGAGGCGTCGGCAAGTCAGCTCTCGCGAGTTAACATTTTCCCCGGAAACCGCGAGAAAGCCGTAGGAGGAAAGTGGATCACGGCAACATTCCACGCGAGATTCCAGCGACCAAACCGCAGCCTTTCCCTCCACGAAGTACATCGGTTGCTCGAATCTTTTGTCGACTTCTGGTATGGCATACGAAGAGAAGAAGGAGGAAAAGTGAATGGCACAGTAGAAAGAGGACAAGCCAGGCCGAAGAAGGAGGCGCAGGGTCGTGGAAACGGAGGTGGAAGGGTACGAGAGGGTGGTTGTAGGATGAAATTTGCAAATGCTGCGACAAGCCAGCTACGAGGAACTCGCGGATGGAGGGGCGGTGCGCACGGGGTAGCAGAGAGTTGTATATCAAGTAGAAATGCGCGCGGTGCCAGGGATATGGCGGTAAAAGAGCGACGAAAAAGTGTCGCTTCGACAAAGGGTGTAAGCTGGAGAAGAGAAAAGAGGGGGTGAGAGCGAGGGATGGAAGGAGTAAAAGAGAGAGAAGACTCGAAATGGTCGAGCAAGAGGATAAAGAGAGAGGCAGAGAAAACGGAGAGGGTGGAATCCCGCGGCAGAGGGAGGTGGTTCGAGCGTGCGCGCATCATTTTTGCCGAGGAGCAGGCACTTCCCTTATTCGTCGTCGCCGGGGGAACGCCGGAGAGAAACCGGGGGTAGAAGATCCAAGGCGAGGAAGAAAATGACGGATAAAGAAGCTTCGAGGGGTAGCTGCGGGAACAGGCTTTGTCGATTCCCGGGTATTTAACGGAAATACCAACCGGAATACCTTCGTCCCCGTTCGTCTTTATCTTCTTTTCTTTTCCCTCACGGCTTCGCCGCCCCCCATCCTCCGCCTATCCTTCTCTGTCGCTCACTCGCGTTTTCTCTCTGTACCGTGAGCAACGAATAATTCGAGCGTGTGTCGAGACTCCGCCGAACCGACCGCGATCAACCGATTTTCAAAGGAACGAATGCTGAAGAAGATTTCTCGTTCTCGCGGCCTTGTGTTTGGTGGAAACTGTAAATATGCATATGTGCGTGCATATGTCCTGGAGAAATTATAATATAGTTTGATCGTTTAGACTTTAGAACGCGAGTATGTTGCAGTAATAGACAGTTATTTGGTTGTCTGATTTTTATTCGAGTTCTTTATCGAAGAGTTCTTTCCTTCTCTTTTTTCTTTTTTTTTTTTTTTCTTTGGAGTAAAGGAAGAGGTAGTGTTTGAATGTCTTTTTACACAGCGACACGTTCAGTTTCACTAATTGCATTCGTCAGACAAAAGTAAGGGGTTCGTATACATATAGCAGTTGGTTCTCGCACAATGAGAATCGTGATATATGCTTGCGTCGACGCGAATTTCTTTGCTCGAATTATTCCAGATCGTACGATTATTTTCCTTGGAACACATCACGGCTGTCCACGAAAGTTTTCGTATATTCGATAAGAAAGCTATATTTTCAGCGCGATATAACTTTAACGTTCTAGCTTCTAACATCGCGTACTCCATAAACGATTCCACAAATCAGACTAAAACTTCACAGGCTTCACTGAATTTTCCAATTCGTAAATTATCGATTTTTTTCGAAATTTGTCAAAGTAATTCTTCTTCGGCTCAAAAGACTATCGACCTCGATCATCCAGTCCTGAATAACTCTCGCAGATTTCCAAAATTCTTACTGCATATCCCGAATCCTCATCTTACGCGAATACCTAATTCCGATCAACTAACCATTCCTCTGATAATTCAAATCGAAGATACTACGCTTCCTATAAAATTATCAGGTGTCCTAATAGTCACGAACGCGAGTCTTGCAACGCAATGGCTCGCAGAAAAGATTAGAATCGAAAATATCTGCACTCACCGAGCCTCTTGGATATCTCAGAGTTGTGCATCTTCGGGTTCTCTTGCGCGATTTTCCGTCGTTGTAATCGTGACCATACCATGAATGCGTTCATCGGCCTCTTGATGTGTTCCACCTGCGCCTTCTTCGCGGTCGGTCCAAGAGGGCTACCGAGGCCAACCCCCATGGGGCCGACCCCCGCTCCACCGGGTGGCGACGTACCCGACATGCCCTGCATACCGCGCAGGGTCTCAGTGAACGAGCCGTCGCACATGTTGCCGCCGGCTCTGTAATTAAACGCAGCCACCAATTAGTAAGCCCAGCGACCACGTTAATAGGGGGACACGCCCACGCGAAAACAGCCACGACGACCAACAGTCCGACTGACCGACCAGATATCCAGGAACTCCTCCACGTTTGTGTCTCTGTGCACACACACACACACAATATACAAGTGCGTGACACTGCGTGTCTATTGTCTCGAGAGGACTCGGACGTGCACCGTCGGAGACGAAACCTTGGCTACTCTCGGTGATTTACGATCTTCGTGACGTTATTTCGGTCATTTAGAGTCTCTCACTGAGTTGTTTAGGACACATCTTTGGTGGGAAGATTGTTCCTACAGATGGTTCGTACGATCAGGATGCTTTATAGACGGTGATAGAGTTTCTAAGAATTTGGACTCAGGAGTAAATTTATAGCGTCAGAGGAAGGTTTCAAACGGTGGCTGGACAGCAGCAGTTTGGAAGATTCGTCAGGTGAAGTTGTTTCTCTGCGTGTTCGAACGGGTTTAGGAAATTTGTCAAGTATCGTGGGATTTACGACGAAAATGCGGATTAGTTGAAGCTTGAAGCAGGTAGACGAGATTTTGAAAAGATTTCAAGGGTTAATGGCAGAAGTTGTTTTCCTGGGTGTTTGAGCGTTTAACGTTAGTAAACATTAGTATTTATGGTATTTATAAGCGATTCACAAAGTTGGATGAAATTTGGTTTGAGGAGCAAATTGACGATGTATCGGTGGAAGCGGTTAGAAATTGATGATGTTTATTAACGTATAAACGGATTGGAATAGAATGGAATATATAAATTAGAGAGGTTTGAGAGAGTCGATGGGAGAAAGTGTTTTTTTAGAACATTTGACCTTATCGAATACCAGTAACTTTGAGCGTCTCTTTTAAATGTTACAAAATTCGCGACAAGCTCGGTTGAAATTTCAAACAAGTTGGTGGCATTTTTGAAACGAATAAAAGGGTTTGAAGTGGGACGCGGTTTAAAAGGACTGAGAAGTTGTCCTTTTCGTTGTTCGGATAAATTTGAGGATTTCTTTTGAACACGTTTCATATAGTTTGTGACGAGAGATTGCTCGTTTCAAGGAAATAATTAAAAACGCGAGGTAGTTTTAAAACGGTAACGAAGAAAGTATAAATAATGCTTTTTTGCGCGTTAAATTGAATTTCAGCGCAACTTTCTAATGTTACAAAGTTTGTAATTATTCGAATAACACGCGGCGTGTAACGTAATTTTGAACGATGAACATATCGGTCTTCTCTGATGCAATTTACTACTCTGTACTCGTTTTTTCTTTTTTTCTTTATTTCTTTTTTTTTTTTTTTGCACCGTTGGACATAAATTTCGAATTGTACGAGCTATCAGCGAAATTAGTATCGCCACGAGAGAGTAGCAAACAATCTTTCAAATGACTCACTGACAATTTTCTTTTTACCGACACTAAGGAGCCGCGAATCCTAACGTCGCAGCCTGTCAGAAGGAGATTAAACTCATTAAGAAAGTGCTGAATAACCTTCCAAATTGACAGACTCGTTACATCAATCATCGTTTCATTCATCCCGACGCAACAAGTTACTTGACCAAACTCACAAACATCCACCTTTCACAACCGGTCGCGATACAAAAATTCCAAAAAGAAGCAGTATGCAAAAGAAAAACAATGTTCCTTCGCATAAAAGATTTAAGAAACAATGGGAATTATACGTATACCGAGGAGCTGTTTGGAAGAAGCTCCTATAAGGTAAAATTACGACGAACTGAATGAATTGCGGCGGAACTTTAAACGCTAGATTTTAATATTAGTTACAATCGACCTGATAATTATAATTGCCCTAAAAGAATGCCATACTTGTTGCATTTACAAAACAAATTTCACAATGATTCAACTACTTATTTGTCTAGAAAATATATCACACACCTACAGGTTCCTATGCAGGAAGTATCTTAATTAATAAATATCCCGATGATAATTACGTCCATATCGAATCAAAGTTATCAAAAGTAATCGCGAGTATCGTCAATCGTTCCATTGGATATACCCTTCCGTCCGTAATAACCTCCTATTCTTATATTCTTCGTTATTTTATTACACTGTACGCGTGTACGATCGATCAAACCGAAAAACTGTTACCTAATACAATTACCTAAACACAATAGAATTTACACTCGTCACCGGTATAACAACTTGAGGCGGTAAAACGAACCGCACCAAAGACAAACACACGCGCATATAAAGTCCTAAATACACGGATTCCAACGGTATTCGTGGATTTTAATTGTGCGCCAGCGACACGCAGAAGAACCAAGCGAGGGCACTCGTGCAGCCACTCCTCACGGTCCCGGTAATTGCTTATTCGTTTGCTCTTTGATTCATAAGCAAATTAATCTTATCCTTTTCTCGTATCAAAGCCATTAACCAATCTCGCCGCGTTGCTGCCTCTCCTCCCGTCTTTTTACCCTAAATGTCACCCTTCGTTCAGGGTGTGTGTTCTCCCTCTTATCCTTTTCTCTCTCTCTCTCCTTACCAAAACCCTCTTACAGTCGACATATCTCTCTCTCTTTCTCCCTCTTTTTCCCTTAACGTGTTCTCTCCTCTCGAACTAACACAATTACGCGGATCTCCTTGAGCATTCATTAAGAAAAAAAAAAAACCTGTAGTGGTTGAGGGAGTTAACCCCGGGGGCGGTAGTTACGATTTTGTAGGGTTAGAATCACCCTCGGGTCCGGGGCCACCCTCGAGTGTCATTCAGGCCGGATTAATAGATACGTTGGTTAGAGAGACGTTCGGCGGTGGGGGAGTGTGGCGAGGAACGGGGGTGAAACGAAGAAGCGTGGTTGCTCTGGAGAGGCCCCAAGGGTGGTCCGGGGTAGTTGAACGGAGAGAGAGAAGATGCTGGAAGTAATGGCTGTTGACAAGCTGCGACGGGGGATTAGGAAGTGCTAATTGAATGTTTAGGCAACGGACAACGATAGTGTGCACGCGACGATTTATTGCCTCGAGCCTGCTCCATCTTCCTCGCGTAAAAAAAAGAAAGGAAGCTCGTTTATAAAGTGTGGTTCTCGCGGATACTCGGGATAGAAGCGGGTGAAAATTATCGTGGAAATGTCGACTCGCGTTCTAATCGAATCTATCGAGAGCCACGACAGCCGTCGGGTATTTGAATATGTGGGAAACGTTAGTGATTCTATTGACAAACGGATTGTTGACATGGCGCGGTTCGTTTGTTATCGTTCTCCTCGCTGGAGATATTTTTCAAGCTCGTCGAGCATATTAAGAGATACAGCTTGTGTTTGCGTGCTCGAATATTGATCAACAATGCTGTTACGTTGAGTAAATGTCCCGAGTCAACGCAATGGCAATGATACTTAAGCGAAGATTATGGAAAATGCGTTTTGTAATCGCGATATTAGAACAGTTCTGCGATCTGGTTTGATAGTAATCTTTGATAAGGATTTAGAAAATGAACGTCGGTCGATAACAAGTACCTATTGAAAATTGATTAATTCGTTACGATACAAGAAACCATCTATCCGTTTATCCTCGTATTTAATTAGTTCTTTCTATTCACAGACAGCCAACGAAGTTCACCGATATCACTGTCGATACGCCACGATATTCAAATTCAAAGCAACGTCAAACTCCCTTTACGATGCTTCGATCATCCTCGCCGAACGTGCAACGATACGATCGCTTCGTAAGAAGAAACTCACCTCATAAAGTGGCCGGCGGCCCGTTGGTGCAAGTCCAGCTCAATTTTGCTGCCGTGGTTGAGACTCTCGTCTCGTCTAGTTTCCAAAGGAAATATATCAGCAACGGAAATCAACAACAAACAAGAAGAAGTAAGTCACTACACTGTCATGTCAGGCCATCCACTCGAGTCTCGATATCACTATGCTACACGGTTCAACACTTCTCCTTCCCGTTTGCCGATCAGATATTCGCGTCGCGACACTGGACACGGTCCAACGACATCCTTCGCGAACAAAACAACCGTGAGCAAGCGTCGGTCGCGTAAAATACACGGCAACCGTGTTCGACAGGCGGCTATCGCGTTCGGTAGCGACGCACGAGGACGATCGCGACGTGCACGACGCTCAATCTGCCTCCGCGGACGATAGTTTTGGGAATGTGCACGCACGCCTCGACTCTTGCCGGCGATCCAAGGACTCCGCGCGCCAGTCTTCCCCCACCATCGACGTTCAAACGGGAAAGAGCGCAATAACCAATCGCACGAGACTATGGGCGGTCCAAACGAGACGATCGTGGTATCGCTGAGCCCTTCGATTGGTCGAAACCTTCGAGGTCGTCGATAACGAACCGTCCTGCGTTCATCCATCGTCCCCTCCATTAGCCACTTCGCACTCCTCTTTTTCCGTGACTTCAATTTTCTCTCCTCGTTTGCCTCGGCGACTCACCCCGTCGCGTTCTCCTTGTTTCTCGCCTTTCTTTCCAGGACCTCGCAACAGCCACGCGAAATTTCTTTCCCAAACCGCTGATCACCCGTCCTTTTCTACAAAAATTTTGGCTACTATGGAGTAAATGTATCTTTTTTTTTCTTTTGTAGGGGTGAAGTTTGCGGTAAGGCCGGGGAATCCGAGTTTGAGAAGTTGATGCTTTCCGGCGGTGGTTAGAGGTGATAGGGTTGTTAGGAGAGCACGAACGTTTAAGAGAGTTGGTATTTTCACTTTTTTTTTTTTACGAGCAGAGTTAAAGGAATTAGCTTTCGCGAATAGAACCATAGATACGAGGAGAAGGAAACAGAGATTTGTTCCATTCGTTGCAACGCGTTGTTGTAGAATGTAATGACATTCGGTGTAGATCGATATGTACTTCGTGTACAATTTCGCCACAGCCCAGGAAATAACGTTACGTGGATACTTTCCCAACTTTCCTCGTAAGAATAAAACAAAAAATAAAAGAAAATAGACATAAACGTAAAGATGTGCAGCCACTCACACATTTCACCTGTAAATATCACGCACTAAACGTTTCAACAATAACTTTTGACCCACGTAATAATGGAGTCCGACCTGTTTACGACCGCGTGATGCTCCGTGTAGCGTCTTAAGGGATGGGTGGGTCAAACATTTGCAAGAAACAGAGAAGGAAACTCGTAGGAAGACCGAGACACGTCGAAAAAGATAGAGAGGGAGCGAGAGAGAGGGAGGGAGAGGGAGAGAGGAGAAATCGAGGGGCGAGTTAGAACGTGGAGTCAGGTAAAGTAGCTACCGCCACCACCTCCACGAGCACCGACCACGGGTACCAACCGATCCAGCCCATGCGTGGTGGGGACATCGTGGAAGAAGGTGGGACGATTTCGAGATGGTGGCCGTTGGTATTGCCAAGTCGAATTCGAAAGAACGCTGCTGAGAATAGAAATAAGAAGGTGACTTCTCTCTTCGATACCACTCACCGTGTTCCTCTCCCTCTCTTAGCAACACTAGCCCCACCACCCCCTTGGTTGGCCCGGTAGACCTCGTTCTGGCGGCAGCCCTGTATATAAGTGGCTCTTTCCTCTCTCAGCTGTGTTTCTCTCGCTTCAACCAAAAGGGAGGACATTTATACTTCGATCTACGAGGCGGCCCGCTCTCCTACAAAATGGTAGCTTACGGCGTTTTGCTCTTTTAAACGGCTGGATAGCGGGGGGTTTCCACGCACTGCACCCCCGGTGCGCGCCGGGACGATGTCGATAGGTGAGCCACGAGTAGCGATAGTTCGCGGAAACTTCGGTATTTGGCACGTGTTACGAAGAATGGGCCGGTGGTTTCGACGGGAAATAGCATTTAGGGCGCTTGTTTTCAGAGTCTGCTGCTCTCAGGTGAAATGTCAACGGAATATTACCCGTATGACGTCTTTACGAATCGAGAATCTTGCGTTGCGCGACTAATGATTCTTCCGTGGTTGTTACTTGCGTCGCAGGGGAATATTTGGTCCGCGTGATCGAGGATAGATACGCGCTTTTGGTTGCTTTGAGAGTACGTAAATATTAACATCCTTGCCAGTTAAACCTGTGCGCTTAACTTTACCGAGACTGTTATTACGTCACATATTTTGGGAATACATATCTGGCACGCGGTTTCGCGTCGAAATAATATCTAGGACGATTGTTCGTTTGTTTCGAGATTTTGCGTTCAGACGAGATATGGAAAGAAAGCTGATCGATCGATAGGATCCATGATTTGCAATATACGTTTAATCGTTCCATGGTCGCCATTTGAGACAACGTTTTCAACGAGCACAGAACGTTTCGAACGAATGCCGGTCGATTCGAGGATCTCAAACGAGATCCGCGGTGGAGTAACGAATGGCCAGATCGTCCTCGTGACAGGCAGGCACAATCAAGCGATTTCATCGTTTTCACATAGCGGTGAAAAGGTTCCTAACTGACGGCGCGAAGTGGCGTCGATTACAAAAGAATTTATAGACCGTCCGTTTTCTCTATAGACACTCGATTCCGCCATCCCTCGCGTCCATCGATCGCCTCTTGTTTATTCCCAAGTGGCGCGAGAGGGTGAGAAGCGACGAAAAGAGGGGACCAACGTGTTTCGAGACCCCATTCTGCTCGCTAATCTGATAATTTCATCGACACTGGTCATTTTCTGTACGATCGGCGTTCGTTCAACTCGATGATCCGAGCGATCTCGTAAACAGAAATTATATTCGATCCGGGAACGAGTTCATCGCGGATTTCGCCGCATTAAACGCGATGAGTCGCGTGACTCAGCCAATGAACAGTTTTGTACGAGCAACAGCTTGCTCGTTCGACTCTTTTCGCGTGTAAAAACATAATTTGCCCGTAATTTCCGTGGAAAATTGTTGCACGGTTCGTTGTTAGCAACAACATTAGCGGTAGCCATTGATTTGTCCGCGCGAGAATATAATTGCGCTCGGTGGGCAAGCGAATTTCATTCGTGCCTTTTTCTTCTTTAGAAACGATCGAGTCACGTAGATTTACGCTATAGAAAGAGTTCGATGAATTTCTTGGAAAATTGAACTTTCTCATGTTGAGCGACTGATTTTACTTGTAAAACGTGTCTGCTTCGAACTAATGTTTCCTTCCTTGGGAAACACAACATAGAACCCCTTTACGTTTAAAGATAGTTGTAACTATCTATATAACTAAAATTATATATTGATGTTTAAAGATATTACAATCAAAATTTTTAAACATACCTACTTCTGTACTTCGAAAGAGAGCAATAAATATTCTCGCCACGTCCCGAGAAACATTTTTCACGTGCAACTGTACTACTATCCAACGCATCGCGAATTTCAGATCGATTCAAAAAATCCTAGTATTTTTCTGAGAAGTTAACGCGAAAGTTATCAAGGATTCTACCTCGACATACCTGCCTTCTAAAACCTTTTAACAAGCATCCTATTAGCCGCCCTTAGGATGGAATCAATCGAAAAAATCCTAATATCCTCCTAAACAATCGAGGCAAAATCACGAGGATGAAGAGACTCGTGATTCGCGGCAGTGTTTATCACGAGGAAGATTTATTTCCCCTCTGCGGCGAAGCACGTGCTGGCTCCCCGTGCACGGCTCAGGGTCGCGCCGATATTGTTGTACGCGTCGTGGAACATGTAACGTATGAATATCTAATGCACCCCATCCACAATTAAATTCGGACAATATGTTTTGTTTCGAGAGGGGCCACCACCCTCGAAAAACCGGAGGGGTCTCGGCTGTGAATCAGGGACCTTTCCCTTCGGGATCCACCATCGTTGAATAACGCCCCAAGTGTAAATCTCACGCTGTACACGCCGATACGACGAGAGGCGATAATAACTTTCGGGCAAATCGCGCCAGACCGCAGCCTCTCCAAATTGTCCGCGGTCCACTGAAATTCTACTTGTCGACGGATGATCGTTCGTGATCATTGGAGTGGACGGATCTTATTAATGGTCCGGTTGAGGGTTAAAGAACGTAATTTAATCGCGATAAGGATTCTTAGTGAGAAAGTGTTCGATGGAAACTGATTAAAATCCACGTGATTTCGTTGTCTGAAGGTCGATGAAGAACTCTGAAGATAGATATATATGTGAAATTTGCGATAGATGAATAGACGTATATTGTATTATACATAATGACCGCATATTAGAAATATACTGTAATTAAATTATAGACCGGTTCTGTATTATTATATCTGTAAATAGATAGATTTTTCTTAGCGGAGAGGAGAGATTGTTGACGAAGATTCGATAAGGAGAACGCATTTTCCTCGTTTTATGATTGATGAAGGATTTAGAATATCGTAGAAAATAAATTTAGACCCAAAGGAAGGATACCGCGTTACAGATCATAGATATCATATGTATAACGTATATCGAACAAAAATTATTCAATAAATACACGTTAAACGAACCGTGGTTATTAAATATCGAGAAACCGTTAGGTACACGTTTCACACTGTAAGCCACAGGAAGTTTCGTTCGATACCAAACCTGTTATAAATCGCAACCTGTCTGCCCCGAACAAACATATCAATTATCCTCTATTATTGCCACTTAGAACGGTCGGTTGCCTTAAAACTAGACTCACAAATACCGAGAATACCATAACTCATCCGAATCTCGTTTACTCGAGTAAAACTTTCTCTTCCTCCGACAATGTCAACTCCATTTATTAAAAACGCAGACAAAAACACTGAAACGCCAAGCGTTCTTCTTATTCCGAACAGAGAATAAGCAAAAGACCACCAGTCAAGAATACTTTGAACATCTTTCAGCCACCAGTCGCGTTCAGGTCAAGGATCATGGAGCGTGTCTCTCGAAAGTTCCATCGACTGTCGAAACGGTCGTCCGGAAGTGGGAACAACTGTGTCATTCTGTCGCATTGTCTCGAGCGAATCCCGCAGTTTTGCGGTGGTAAGTCGAATCGTAAACGACAGTGTGCTGCGAGGACAAAAGACGGCCACCAGTTCTTGCAACAGGCACGGGTCCGATCCCCTGTCTAATCTTTTTAAGCAAAACTGGCCACTGGGGAGAGAGACGATGTTTAACGAAAACGAGTGAAATTTTATTAGGGGACCTTCGAAGACCGAGGTTAAGGAGGACCGAGGTCTAAACGAAAAAGTACGCGCGGAACGTGATTCCAGCTTCGGTTTCGTCGCCGGCTGATCTTAGAATCGGTGCTGGTACCGGGAGGTTGGCCTTGCCTTTTACGGTATTGTCTTTCTTTTTGGCGGAACAGCAGGTGACGCGAGAGATAAGCACAATGGCGACAATAGACGACCGCTGGTAAAACTTAGCTCGTCCAAAAGGTCACGGTGAATCGTCGACGCGCAGCGTGCAGTCCTTTTTGCCGTATTGCTCGTCCGGTGGCTCGTTTGTTCTCTCCTTTTGCTCCTTTCCGACCAATGAATAACTTGCCTCTGACGATTTAATAAAAATGTGCCGCTTCTCTGCCTTTTACAGCAGCACAGGCAGCGCAGGAGGATAATCGAGATTCGAGAAATCTCGTCGTTTGGGAATTAGATATTGGTTTAACAGGATATTGGAGGATTAGACGTTAATGTTTGAAGATTATGGATTTGGCTATTGTTTCATGGTCGACATTCTCGCACTCTTTTTCCCTTTAGGAATACTTATTAACCGTAGGATTAAACGGATGATCCAGTGGAAATTTCGAAGAGTGAAAGATTAGATCCTAGGTAAAACTTGTATCGAAACGATCAAAATGAAAGATAGTGTCTTTGTGTTTCCGTACATCTTACAAAAATCTCATTTGAGTTTGCAGAACTGAACGGATGTTTCTATAAATTTATTAAATTCTTAAGGAAAATTACAAATAACGCTGTTGAGTTCCAAGTAACCTTATCCTGGATCGCGACTAAACCTTCGTCGGTTTCGCTGTACGTCGTACAGGATCGTCTTCGGCCACGGGCCTCGCACATTGACGCAGTGTAACGCGAAAGTCCGAACATCCGCGTCGTATCGTTCGTCGAAAATCACTCGATCGTCCCTTGAAAGGCGATTGTGTGGCCCGGTTCGTTCGTGACCCGGTTCGTTTATGGCCTACAGGTGTTCCAGGGCTCGTGAGTCGCTTCAAATAATTAATAACAGTCGAGCGACAAATCCCGGAAGCGGCTGCATGTACGCATTAAGCTGGAACAAAGGCGAACAGAAGGGCTAATGACCGGCTAATGCTTGCGCTTAAACCCTTTAAAAGCGTCCGACGGTAGCCCCGAATCCGTTGGGATCGTTCTGTCACCTACTTACATGCGAATTTGCACCTACAAAAGGGTCTATCCGCTTCCCCGTAGTCAAGGGACGGACGTTCGTGTGTTTTTCTTCGCCATTATATTGGACAAGAGGCGTCGTTAAAGCGACTCGATCAACCGGAAGAGAAGCTGTCGCCATTCTTCGCAGTCTGTTCGATTAATTCCGCATAATGGTTGGTGGTTTTCTAACGAACGAGCATCGGTACGTTTTTCCTCCTTTTTCTCTTCTCTTTCGGCAGAGGATCGAAAATGGACGGACGATAGGGATGATAGCCTCTCTTTCAGAGTTTAAAGGTACGTCGTTATGTTTAGGTAAAATGTCGACTGTTGAATTGCTAAGAGAGATTTAGCTGGTCGGTTCGGAGCATTGAAAAGAATTCCAAGGGTTATAAGAATATTCTGTGGTTTCGACGAACGAGATCGTTGTTTACCGAGACCATTGCGGATCCGGTGTATATCGCTTATTGTAACTGCTTATTGTCCGATTACTTTGCGTTCGATACAACGATCGTTACAATGTGGCCTCATCCCTTTCCAATGGAAACGCGCCGGTTTAGTCCGTTTAGTCTGACGGACTACGTATCGAAGACGTTGATTCGAAGATTTCCCCGATCCACGGAGAGAATACCGTGCAAATTATTTCCATCCTGTGGTTACATTTCCAAGTCGAAATAGCGATCTTCGACGAGCTACGAATTCGCACGGATCCACGCATTGTTTCAATTTAATTTCATTTAATTTTCATTTAAGCCCGATAAGCCAATAACGAATTACCACTTCCGTTTATCACAGAGTCAAATAAAAATCTGATTTTTAACGGGTTAACGAGCACGGTCTGGGTCTCAGCAAGGATCTCTCCCCTTATCGGTTCCATTTTCCTCGATGTCGCGTTTCCACGAGCTTGGTGAAAGCAGGAGGCGGTCGAGGAAGAGGTTGCCGAGGGGCGGGAAGACGAAGAAAGAAGAGAGAGAGAGAGAGAAAGAGAGAGAGGGAGGCAAGTTCACCTATTTTCGCGGCACGGTGCGCGAAGAAAAGGGCCGTGCTTGCATCCGCGAGAAACACAATGCAGCGGCGAATAAACCAGACGAATGGCGGCGACGACGACGACAACCACGCCAACAATGAGGAAAAAAATCTTCGACTCTCCCGCCCCTGGAGCCGCGCACCAGCCAGCGCAGCCTCTCTTCTTCCTCGTCGTCGGCCGCGCTCTTTCGTGATACGTGGAATTGATGGATGAGAATACGACGACGCGAATACAGAATACACCGCCGGTTGGTATTCCCAGCGCGGAATACACGGCGGCTCTCAAGCTTTTAGCCCAGGCAAATAAATCGCGGGTTGCACGGAGGCGACGTTCGTGGATAAATTCTCGTCTCTCTTCTCTTCGATTCTTCCACCATCCCTTCCTTATAACCTGCTTTCTCGCTCTCTCTTTTCACGTCGTCGTCGGGCTTCCTTTCTTTCGACCCCCTTCGCGCCCACCCCCACGAGCTGTGACACCTTACGGCGCTGACGTGTGCTGCCTACTCGAGAAGAATTCCACATTTGTGTACGCCGCGCTACACGGCACCCATCCAGTTCCCAGTCCATCGAATTTTCGGTCGAAGAACCTCACTGTGCGCGCGCTGAAATACACTTGTACCGTTGTATCGGATGGTTAGTTGGAACGGGTCGAAATGTAAAATCCGACAAAAGAGATGCTCCACTGGAAAATGAGGGTACAGCGGCGGTCGCAAGCAAGAAGATTATAGAATAAGAAGCGTAAGGAGTGACGTCTTAATTTTACAAAGTGGACGCGTATTTAACAGGGGCAACGAATAAATATAACGCGTATATGCCATAGAACGAACGACCGTTCGGAGTATAGTAAAAAAATATCTAGCGCAAAATTTGTAAAATTCATAGGGCGTCAAATTTGTAACTTTCTCTTATCGCTGTATGCGCAGATACCTTTCGCAGTTGCTTTCCGTGCTTTCGAAATGATTGTCAAACGACCGAGAAGAAAAGATACAACTTCCACAAATAATAGCACGTCGTTAGTTCTGGAAGATAGGGAAATTGACATCTGTTCGTGCGCAGATGTATCCTCGAAAGGCGAACACGCGCGAACCAAAAAGAAATCCCGGATAAGCCGAATTCGGGACTCGTGGGATGGCTTCTCTTCGTCGGTCATTCGGCTACGTAATACGTAAAACGTCGGTCGTGGTGCGTCCGTCCTTTTTGTGCGGCTACAGACCTTCCACGATCCGGATTCTCGAGCGAAATTAAGCTCGTATCCGGCGGGATCCGCTTACGATATTATCGAATCGTCGCGGCTATTTCTAGCCACCTTTTCGTTCTGGTTTCTCGCGGCTCCTTGCTTCTGTTCGCGTATTCTTCGTCCAGCTGGTAGAGTGGAAGAGGATATCTCTGGAGAATCGTGACAATGCTCATTTCGCGACAAGATGGAAATTGACAGAAAAATTCGAGCGCCAATTTCTCTCGTATTCGAACGTAGCGACCGATATTTCTTGAAACGAATCGAGAAACTCGTTCGAGAGATCGTAAGTTTTATAGAAAAATTAGATACAGTAGGACGATGGTGTTCTATCGAGGTAAATTTAAGCGACGCTGATCTCGTGGAGATTTAAACGAATCAGATTGTTGTTTGCTTAAGAAACGATCAAATGGACATGCAGCAACGTATTTGTAATTATAGTCCATCGTATTATAACCATTCGTAATTATCTTTCATCATATCGCAATTATATTTCGTATCTCCCTGTTCCAATCGATCAGTCATAGATTGACGGAGTATTGTATCTCTATTGCGTGATTCGTATTTACATTTATGTCGATCGTAGTCTTCGTAAGAATAAAGAACAATATCTTCGAGTCACTGAACATTAGAAATTATCGTTTTCAACGCTCTTCTTGCTCTCGATGGATAAAAACTTCATTTACTTTGCTCGAATACCGTTCTAAATACTTTAACCAGCCACTCTTCCACGTTCTTGCTAATCTATTCGAGTTCGCAAAAATTCCAGCAATCAGGCAGATCCCACGAGATTTCTGAACGATCGGTGAAGCAGGGCAGACCATGTTCCTAAAACATGGTCTGAAAATCGCCCTACCGGAGGAGCTTGCGACGAATCAGTTGCGTTTCAGTGGGAAACGTTAAAAATAAATGCAGCAAGAGTGGCTGCGCTCCGAATTGAAAATGCCAATTTTTTTCCACGCACAATGCCGATTCCGAAAATATCCAAGCCCGGTACTATATCGCTCCACCCCCCCCCCCCCCCACCTTCCTCTTATTTCACCTCTACGGCGAAGCGAACGAAAATGCAAATGGCAGGCAGCAAATGGTGTTTCGGACCAAGGCTGCTTCTCCGCGTTTTTCCCCGGCCTATCCTAGTCGATGCGACGCCGAACGCGGAAAACCGTAGAACGCGAACCGGTGCACGACAACAAAACGTCCCGGCGGCGCTTTCACCGCGTTTACCGTCCACGTACATCTCCTATTTTTTTCCCCTGCATCGGAGGAAAATCCGATTCAGAGAGTGCTTCTGTATTTCTATCCCACCTATGTAACGTTTCTCTGTATTCTACACACGCGTATACGTCCATACATACGTACACACACACATACACACACGTAACATAGCTACGTAGACGTGGTGCGTTGTACGCGTGTGTTTGCGCGTGTACACAGCACGTCGCATTTACATATGCACACCGTACTACGTATATATGATGCGTTGTACGCGTGTGTTTGAACGTGTGTGCGGTACAACGCATTTACATATATACCGTGCCGCGTATACGTGTGTGCTGCACGACGCATCTCGGGACATCTCATTACGCCCGAAGAAAGGAAGTCGAAGCCACCGAGAGATCCGCATCGCGGCGCTCTACGCTCTGAAGGATCTTCTCTACTGTCATTTAGTCCCGACACAATGAACAGGCCGTCTGCTATCCGATTGTTTGGCTACATTTTTTCCCACAAAAGAGGAAGCGGGCAGGATTGTGCACGAGCGAAAAAGAAGGGCGGGGTGAGAGTCAAACCGAGTCAGTCGATCGCCAATTGACTGACGTTATCGGCCCATCTTCCAGATTAGGAAGATCGCTCGGGAGAAGGAACGTTCTATACGGGGATAGTACGCTGAGATCCATTATTCTTTCGAAATAGGGATATGTATTGGTTCTTCTAGTAATTCGAAGCTATGGGGAGGCTCTGGTCGAAAGAGAGTCCTGGTAAGAAGTTTTTCGTGAAGTGTTCCGCAGAGAGGGTAGATTAAGAGAGGTTCTTGCGGTGGTTGGGATGAAATGGAGATTGGTTTTTGAAAGCTATTTCGGTTCGAACGTGAGTAGCTTGGGAAAAGAGGGTGGTTATTGTATCGCGTAATAATTGCTACGTCTTTCCGTGTTAGTTATACACTTTACACTACGTTACATATTTTTTACACTTGTATCGTAAATTCTGCCGGCATTAGTCAAAACGTCTAGTATTTTTTTCATATTTTTTAAGACACGTCGAAATATCTAAAGTTGCTCGTACTTTTCTACCTTTTACGTAAAATTGTACCATACAGCGCGTTGTACTAAATGTCAAGACTAAATATCTTGCAAAAATGCACAAACAAAGCAACGTTTCAGTTTCTTCAGTTTCAACGATAGCTACGACGATAGATAGGATGTTTTAACTAAGAAAGGACAGAATCTTCGGCCGCCGATTCCATCGCAGAGAAATACCATTCGTGCTTAATTTACCCTCGAGAATAACGCTCGAAACGGCGTATCGCGAATCAACCGGGCTCACATCCGCGGAAGTAACGAGATTACGATCGAGAAACGTTGAATGTTAACCCCGGGAGCGGATGGCTACCGATTAAACCGCGAGGAAAAGAAGAGGAAAAAGAAGGTTGGGACAGAGAGAAAGCGAGACGTGCTCGGTAAAGTTTTGCGCGGAGAACGGTGGGCGTCGAGCCGATCCGCAACAATGGGCTCGCGATCGGATTATCCGGCGAGTACATACGTTTCGCGCGTACGTGTAACTTTAAATCGTGGGTAGGGAGCATAAGCAGGAGCACGGTCGCTCGACTCGCCACAAAGGGTAGGTTATATTCTCGTAGATCTCTTATCTGCTTCGATCCTTGCGGAAAAGCGTGCAACGACCCGGTAAAGTCTTCTCTTTTGCAGCGGCTCTTTGTGGCTCCCCGCCTCGATCCCTGCGTCGATCTTTTTTCTCTACGTCCTTTTTTTCTCCGTTTTCTAATCTTATTTGCTGGGAGGATCGGCCGACTCGTTCGCTCGTGGGATTGCTAATTTTGCTTGTCGCGTGGATCGAGTTGAAATTGCGTGTACTTTGCGAGATCGGTACAGTGACATTGTAAATTAACGTCGGAGATGTCAAAGTTTCCTTTCTTCTTGCCACAGGGTAGATATTGAGAGACGAAAGGCAAAAACGATAGGTCTGTTATTTCGATATATTTGTTTCTTTTTAAATCGAAATTCTTTCGACATTTGAAAAAGTTCTGTAATCGTTCGCCTCTGCTATTGTAACAATCAGTTACCCGTACTTTATTCGTGTCTTTCTAACTTTCGCTGTATATTGAGCGAACTCGTCTCGGAATAAATTATTTCCAGTATAAATTATGCTCGATCGATAATTATCTAAAATTCAATTCAACGATTTAACGATCTTTTCCAGTCAGTTGTAACTTTCATCGACGATCTACTCTTATTTCGTAGATCACACAACCAATATAAATATCAATGCTCGAGAGAATTGGAAATAATTCTTCTTTCTACAATCTCTTGACGTTTGCGTGGAATATAGAAATACCTCTGTTCCATCGAGAGGTTAATAATCGACTGAGTCGACTGAATGGCAGCGGTTCCCGCCAAAAACCAGAGGGAAGCTCAAAGGCGCCCAGCGGTCTGTGACCGATGGTATCCGGAATGCGCGTGGACTTGGATTTTCAGGCCATTAAGCTGCTTCTACCCATAGACTCGTCTCGTTCGACCAACATCTCTCAATGAAACCTGACGTCTTCTATGCTGTCTCCGTTGCTCGGACGAAAACGCGTGGAAAACATGTGGCTCGGCGATGTTCGAGAAAGAATGAAACGAGAAAAAGGTGAGACTACGCTCGCAGGTAGTTCAGAGAAATTGAACAGAGTGAAAAGGCGATTCGTGTCACGTCGAGAGGGCAGGTGTCGGTGCATGAAACGGCGCCCTCGCATGGAAACCACGCCCGAACGCGTTCCAACGATTAATTCTTGGCGTTTCTGGTTTGATTTCGAAAAGAAACACGGGACATATGGAATTCTTAGATTCGAACGTATCGACGGATAAATACTTTATATAATTATTAATTCATATAATTTATATAATTAGACTTTTCAGCTGCGAGTGTCTTAACTGTAAATTTTTGTGTAACTCTGTTTGTCTTATATTCCCAACCTCCGTGTGCAAATCCAAACGTTGAAACATTCCGCGTAATTTCTACATTTGTAACGTAGTGTAATAAAAATGTAACGAACGCGTCTTGAAATGCCACGTTATAGAAACAGAATACGTAAATCGTGATTTCTCGCTGAAACTATCATTGCATGGAACAGAAATGCTTCTTTTTCTCGAATACACAACGAATTAAATCCTCCGTTGGTGATTAATCTCGACCGAAAGCATCGAACATCCTGAAACATCGTAAATGCCTAATCCGAATACTAAGAACCTTCGACCAATCACGATCGATGACTCACGCTTGAAAAGTCAAAGAATCATCCATATCGCTTTTCCTTCGACAGCACCCTTCGATATACATCGACTCAGTCAACGTCTTAAACATTCTCACGCGACGTCAAACACTCGCATCCATCGAGACCGACCTGCCATTCTATCCCGTAGCAAATTTCTCGACATGGTTCGTCGACAATAGAGACTTTTTCGAAATCGAGAAAATACCGAAGGAAGAGGAAAGAGACACGGAGGGCGAAGACGCTAGAGCAGGAAAACGTGGAACAGTGGAGGGAGTGACAATGCCAGTAGCAGCAGGTAACAATGCTTAAGCTGGCTTCCTACAATAAATGCTGCAAAGGGGCCGCCCTCTGTATCCTCTCGTTCATCCGCGCTTTTGTACACCGGCTTCGGGATCTCTCGTCTCGCCGGCAATGGGATTTATTAACAGCACGACGAATTTATTGTTGCCCTGTTAGACGAAACTAAATCTCCGTCCTTGCCTCATTCGTGCGCGGCCAGGGCGATTGCCGCAGCTTCGTCTTCCTCCTTCGTCAGTTTTTATCGCCCCCGTTGCCTCGTTGTTAACCGAACGGGGAACACCTTCCACCTTTCGTCACCCTCTTTGTTCGGTAAACCGGATTTTAATTGCGTGAACGTGGACTCGATCTGTTTGTGGATAAATGTAGAGCAGGTGTAACGTACGTTGTATATAACGTATATCGAGCAACGGTCTATGGATAGGGGTTGTTGAAAGAGAAGTTGGAGTTTCTTTATGGTTACAGAATATACGTACGAGTTTTAGCGAATAGAACGAAAAACGATATCTGGACAGAGACTTGTTTTATTCCTTCAACGACAGGTATTTTACTTTTGATATTTTGTATATTGCATGCGTTCTGTGTATTTTGACCGAGATTGATTAAATTGAATATAGTACAGGAATATTTCCTATTTAAACGTTTGCCACTGTAAGTGATCGCAGTATTGAAATGGTATTATCTGTATAATATAATAAATAAAATAAATATATAATAAAGGATATTCCTTGCGATAGGATGGGATGGAAAGACTCGAGCGAAAGTATCGATTAACTGTAAAAACGTCTCGTATCGCTGGTGAAGATATTCAATTATTAAAAGATACATAAACGTGTTACGATACGTAAGTACGATCACAATATCGTACGACTAACGAATTTATATGCAAATCTGCTAATAAAATTGTACACGCGTGATCTTAACTTGTGTTCTATAATTTCACGTTCACGTACGTACATTTATTAAGTTATATTATTAAATTATATTAAATCAGAAGAAAATATCATACGCTTCTACTAATAACCTTTTCTTTTAATTTCGTCCCCTACGTTGACTGTATTTATAATTCGACATGTACCGAGTTGATAAAACTAGTTGCAACGCGTAACAAACTATTTTGTCGAACAACATCCATAAAATGTCAGAAACGCTGGCAGTAAATTTTATTTCCGCGACACGTCGCTTTCCAAACCTCCACCGAACACAGTTCCAACTTCTCTAGACTCGGTAACTCGACGAATAATCAAAATTCACCAGTCAGTCGATCTATAAAAGAGCAACAGCGGCGTAGAAAGGTAAAATGTCACCGAATGGAATCGAACAACCGTTCGATCCAGCCCCGGTACGCAGAAAATACGTGTCGAATTACCGTCGGGGGAGAACTTTAACGGTCGATTAGAAATTATTCATACCGTCAGCAGGATCTTCGTACGGCATCGGTCGTAAGCGTGCGCGTTACCTGCTCGAACATCGACCTCCCTTTCTTTTTTTTTTCTCTCCTTTTCACGACCTTCTGTGCTGTGGATAGGCCAAGTGGCGTATAGGTAGACAGACACGGATAGGATTCACCGACAGAGATGGTAGCTGGAAAAAAACCAAACGACCGACGAAGAAAGGGACAAAGCGCGAGCGAGACAGCACGGAGAATAGAAAAGGGGAGAAAGAAAAGAGAAAGAAAAGGCTGGATCGATGCATTTGCATCGGAGGAGTGCGGCTGGAAACATCGATTCGACTCGATTCGATTTCGCGTCCCGCTAGGCCACAGTCACCATCCCCGTTTCTCGATGAATGGCAATCGAATCGGGGATTCGAGATTTGTGTCGCGGTTTTGCATGACAGTGGACCAGGCCCCGTGTAAGCCACATCGAAATGGCACACGCTGCGTCAATCGTTAGAACAGACGATGTCAAATCGCTCGAACCGCGCCAATTTCGCGCTGATTTTACACTCCCTGCCAGGGATCATTGTTCGCCACTGTTCGCCGCCGCTGTGCTTTGCTGGCTTTCGCCTGCCCGGACTAGCGATTAGCCGCCTCTGGTTATGGACATATGGTTAATCGTTGTGAAAGACGCGTTTGCAGATCCGTTTGACTACGTTACATACCGTGTAACGTCGATGTATAATACAATTATTTCGTTGTCTTGGTGGAAATTCGAAGGTACACTGTATTTATCTTTGGACGTTTGTCAGCTTGTTGACGAGTTTTTCGACGATTTCACCGAAATCATTTGTCCCTTTAGTTGTATTCTTGCCCGGAACGCTGCGCGTTCTTCGAACATCGTTTCGCGAATATTTCGTTCCCGTATTTCGTCTCTATATTCGCTACTGAAACCGTGCTCCGTCAAAATTCGCGTTTGCGCGCTTTTACACCGGGAAACGACAGAACTTGCGACTAAGGAAAGACTCGGTTACCACTCCGCTATCGAAGATAATTTTTACTTAACGTACCCGTACGTTTCTCCTTTACATTATTAACACATAAAGCTGTCAGCTCGAAGATTAATAGCTCTTCTGCGTTAAAATCTATAAAAATCTCTCCCCAAACACGAATATATATCGAACGAAGCCGAATTATTAGATGCTTACAATTAAGCGAAACCTGCCGGTCGAGCCATCACACTCCTGTCAAATCCAATCGCACCCCGCGTTAATCGCATCCAAACGAAATATAATAACGAATCAACCCCTCGATAAATCGAACGATCGTAATATCTTTCGCACAGTGGAAAAGGAGAATCGGTATTCGCCTGCGCGACATCTGTTCTCTCGATCGACGATACGTACGTGGGTATAAAGCGGCGTGATATAAAATTCATAACCTCGGGATCTGGTTCGCGGGGAATGTCGAGGCGCGGATAGGGTTCGTTAAACGATACGAAAGGCAACGACTCAATCGATCTCCCTCGGTCGAGCCGCGAAACACGCCTACCGATAAATAATCGTTTATTACCTCGTCGGCGACTCGAGAGATCGGTCGTTTCTCAGGCGGGTTTCACGGGCCACGCCTCGATCGCGAACCAGCACAAAAAGCCGACATATCGGTGGTACACGCGATGCGACGAGACGCCGGGGATTGATTTCGCATTCGTTCGCCGGTTAATAAATCGCCTGGTTGGATCGCCGCCCATCGAGCCAAGCTACTACCGTTGCCCCACCGAATTCGCATGGTAATTCCTCTTTTTCTCCTTTCTCCTTTACCAACGGCGCGAGCCTCGCCACCAATAATAAGTCGCGCAAACGGCGAACGAATTTTGAATCTCAATGGAAAGCAATTTTCCTTACGAACGAACGGTTATCTTTCTAGTTGCTAGTCGACCTTTGTAACGTTTCGAGAGCAACGTGACGCAAAATTCGGATCGTTGTACGAACGTTGTTAGAGCACGGTATAGAATGTGATGTAATTCGACGTTCGGGACTTTGGAGCGGAGAGGCGCATGCGTTACACGGACGATCGTTTCTTTTTTTTTCATTTCGTCGAACGGCTAGATTAAGAGGCAAATCTAAAAAGAGGAAATTTAATTCGAATCCGTTGAGACGAGACTGGAAGAGCCCTATGGCGATTGGAAGCTTGTTGCATGGCAAGAAGAAACGGGTAGAGGTCTTTGGTTAAGACGATATTAACTCGAGATGAAATTCGAGGATGAAATATTCGAGAAGATATCGAGCCTCCAATTATCGTTTATACTTCACGAACAAAATCCTACAATTATTTAAGAACGTTCTTTATTCAACAGCAGTCTCGTAAATAACGTTATTCTCTTTGGAATCCGGTTTCCAAATCATTCCGACGACCGTTCACCTGTCTTTCTTACAACTTTCTCCCAACCCCTAAAACGTCGCCCACCGCTCCACTTCTCGTTGACTTTCGAAATCTCCCGGTAACCGACCAACGTCCGTCGTTTCACCGAAACCCTGACGGCCCTCCTTTTCGCCCGAATAACGAGGTATACGCGTGACAAAACGCCGTTTCTCCGGGTCGGTCGTTCAACGCATTGTACCATTGCGCTGCATCGTAGTCACCGAGACGAATTCCCGAAAACGAAAGCTCATTGTGCCCGAAGAAACGACCAAATCGTCGCGCGTCTTGTTACGATCGGGTCGACAATGCAGGGCAAAAAGGTCCACGACGACTTTAAACAGTCACGAGAGGACGATAGGAAAACAAGGAGAGCTGTGTAAGTTTGTTTCTAGTTAGTTAGAGAGAGAGGGAGGGGGAAAGAGAAAGAACGACAGAAAGGAAGGAGCAGGAAGATGAACGAAATAGACAAGACACGAAAGGCCATCGGTGACGAAATCGTAGTGGTTCCTCCATTCATGGATTCACAGGCGGGAAATGGTGAATGGAAAAAGGCAGAATCGGTGCGGGACACCGGTAATAATTTCGCATTTTTCACCGTTCGTCGTTTTCGAGCTGTTGCTTAGTCCTTTGGAGGCAAGCTCCTCAATATCCTTTTTGTCGGGTGGCCACGAAGAGATTGCCTTCTTAGCGAGGAACAGAGGGGCCAGAGATCTTTCTCGGATTCTACGGAGAGTTTGTCTCTTAGCTGGGAATTTATGAATACTTGAGATTCGGGCGAAGGGCGCGCGGTTCATGGAGTGCCGAGAATTGAAACGGGCAAATCGGTCGAAGATATATACTGGTTGTTTCGCGTTGGAAATGGAATGGAGAGAACGAAGGATTATGTAGGTTAGCGAGTTTATAGAGTTCGAAAGTTTCTGAATCATATAGGAGAGCGGGAAAGCGAAAAATCGTTATCGAGTTTTTCTTTTTTTTTTTTTTCGAAAATCATTTTTTGCAAAGTTAACGCATCGTGTTGAACGTCGTATTGTTTCGTTTTAAATTCCTCGTTGCGAGAATACGTCGCGCAGAAAATATAGCAATTTAAGCCATTTAGTTGGGAATCACCGTGCGAGATAGAACGGTCGTTTTGCTATGACGATAGCAATCATAGAATGATCATTCGCGTTCTAGATCCAACACCACAAATAAACATTTAAATCTCGAGATCTTCCTGTTCCCTTGATTAAAACAATACGCGGACGACAACCCATATAGTTAATTTTTCGTATCTACAAATTTATAAAGACCTGCTATCACTGCTTGAAAATGTCGTAATTCCACATCGAGCGAATAAAGAGTATGCGAAAAGCGCAGGTGCTGAGCGATCATTGTCACTGGCCCTTTTCTTTCTTCAAGACGGAAAATCTATCAATGGATTTACGGTGCTAATGGTCCGTGACACGTTCTACGCGAGCGTCAATGAAAATTGAAAAAGGGATATCGTCGATGAATGGCGGACAGCTTATTAAAGGACACGTCCCCATGGGAGAGACCAGCTTTTCGTCCCTTCGAAGGATGACCAAGCACCGCACCTTCGTCCAATCTCGTTTCTAACATAACACGTGCACGGGCCGACGACATGCAAATTTTTCTTCTACATTTTCCCGAAATCTTCGTGTCAATAGATCCGAACACGGCTCGACCCGAATTCTCGAATTTAAATTTCAGTGAACTCCTGTTTGAAAGTACTTTCGTTGTAACATGTATACCTTCGGTTAAGACTCGAAGATGTTAAAATTGTCAAAATAACAATGAACTATATAAAAAAAAAGTGTGTACCATAGTATACAACAGATGGATAATTCTAATATCAAGCAACATAAATATTGTAAATATTTCATTGGAACGTAACGTCATTGGTAAGAGACAGTAGAAAAATTTCACGGATAAGATATCTCTTCTTTTTTTAAAGACAGAAGACCGTATTATCTGCGTTAGAAACGAAATGTATTTTCCTATTACGAGAACACGTAAAAGCGAACAAACTATTTTCCTGATATTTTATTCGCTATAATTCTGTCGATGCCCGAGCTAGAAAGATTCTTTTCTACAAAATATTTTTATGCCATTTATCCAAATCCGTGTTCGCACTTCAATTATCAAACGCATATTTTGTTCCGTTCTATGGTGCAACAATATAGCTGTACCATCTATGCACAGGGACAAAACAGCTCGTTATACTTTTTATTATTTAACTTCATCAACGGACAGAACGTAGCCGGGTTCTTTCATTGTTCGATCTCGCGCAATCTGCCTTAACTCGGCGAAACCTGTGGCGTGTTACCGAACTCCAATTTTCAAAATGCAATTGCACATGGACGACGCGGCCATTGTGGCGTGTATCGAGCGTCGGTGCGACGTTGTTTTTGTCACTGGCCATTAAATTTCTCTGAAAAGCGCGGCTCGTCAAACGAGGCAAACAAACGTTTCAATTAGCGCTCGCATCGCGCGCACTTTTGCCCGACGGATTCGCCGCGGCCCGTTTTATGCACCCCTGCATGCCTGTTCGACCGAGTTTTATCATAAATTCCGCCGGCTGTTCGGCCCGTTTGTCAACCTCGTTTTGTCGCACGCGATAACTAGGAATTATAATTCGTTTGTTAAATTTAACGCGAAACGCTCGACGACCGCCTGACCATCGCGGCTTCTAACGAACGTCGTACGTAACTACTTTTTGGTACGTGCGATTAGAAATTTGGAACGTTATAGAAATATTCGTTCCAAGTAAACCGCGCGTTCTTCCGCGCAAATTCGTATCTCTATCACGGACACGTTCGAACGACTAAAATCTAAAGAGAACTGGCGAAACATTTCGACTCGTTACATCGCCTAATCACCAAGCGTTCCTAAGGAAATAAAAGTTCCGCAACAAGCACTCGCAACTTCAACGCAACTACGGCCTGGTACGATTCATCCAGCCGATCGTATCGACCAACCTGAAAATCTCTCGTCGTTCCTCGCTGCTCCACGTCCACCGATCCTCTTTAATCTTTCCCGCCGCGCGTTTCTTTCCAGCGTGTCGTCGAATCGGCGCCGATCGTCGCGAACGAGATGCAACGAAAGCAACGCGACGGAGCAAAGACAAAGTGTGCGCGCGATTTAAGTATCGGCGCAAACAACATTTTAATTTAGAATCCTGGCTCGGTGGCCGATCCGCGTTCGCCATTGTCGCCACCACTGATATGTAAATAGACGACTAAACCGGTTCGGATAATTATCCGTTTTTCCAGCCCGTGATCTGTTTGTCGGCCACTTCTCTACACCCCCTTTCTCTAGCATCACTTTTATTCGACTGGGGAGATTGGATCGACCAACGATCACCGGCTAAGGGAAAACTCCGTGGCATTGATTAAGATATTCGTGGCTCGACTTCGTCGTCCTACCCACCCTCGATATGCCGGTTTATTTTCCCTCGCGCTATCTTCCGTGATTGTTCGACGTGCTCGTTGCCACCGCGAATTTGCATAGCGAATTGATCGAACCCTGCGCGAAGAAAGAAGAAGAGGATTGGGATCGAGCTTCTTCTTCGTCCTCTTTCGTCGATGGCGCCTCCTTCCGCTTCTTTTTAACGCGTCGAGAGGGCTGCCGCGACGTAAATCGCCTAAATTCGACGTTTAATTTACCTTCGAGGTGTCCTCGAGCGCGACACCGATTACCGGATTGGATCGAGATTGCTGCTTCTCCGAGATTCGATTCCGCGATACCTTCTGTCCCTGGACAATCGCGAAAGATAGGGAGAATCAGAGTGGGGGGAGGGGGTTCGATTTTCTACCACCATACCGTGATTATGACGGTGATACGAACTGTGGTGGAAAGAAGAATTTGTTTGTTAGGGCGGTTTCGGAGATTGAGATTTATTGCGCGGCTCGAATGACGAGCAAGCGTTATACGAACGCTTGATAAGAAAAGGGACTGACAAAGGAAGCTTTAAGATCGTGGTATTTGTTTATGCGAGAGCATATTAACGACTTTTCTATCAGATACCTTTTACCGCGTTAACGCGTAATATCTTCCATTGTAGAGTATACAGGAATTCCACGAAATTGAGGCGTAACTTCAGAAACAGGTGGTATCTACTCGTTGAAACAGTCAAAAGCTAACGATACTTGGACTCGTATTTATTAAGAGTCTTTTTACTCGTCTCGACGAACGCCTGCTACGCGTTTCTAAAGTTTAACTCGAACCTGTTAGGTCGTGCTGTATATCGCGTCTATCTGTGGTCCTAATCAAATATAATTCCGTTTCGTAAAATCATCGTGTTTTTTTTTTTTCGCCAAAGCCACCGATTAGCGAGCGAATAATGGGGCATTCAGGATTATAAGACGCATGTATCTCGACCAATTTCGATGCAGTGACATCTTTAAAGTAGCGCTCGAGTACAGGAGCACCACGGTGACATGTGTTCCTGACACTTGTATACTGGTGAACCCTGCTCCACGTACTCATATACGCGCGAGGATCGGCACGGGGGTTGGTCGAAACTTTCGCTCCGAGACTTTCGACACCCTTATTTCACCGTGGTTTTCACCCTGCTTTCTTCGAGACGCCAATGTCCCTGACAGACGTGTTCATCTTTCTCTTTATCTCTCTCTCTCTCTCTCTCTTTTGAAATCGTTGGAAATCGACTTCGAATCGCGCACAATACTGGAAACGTTAGCAGTCGACATCCTCGGTTCGACAAGCTTTACGATCAGAAAAGTTGCTTGAAGGTTTTATAGGGCTGCGCATCGCTTTGTAATTTCGCTGTACAATTTTCGGACAATCTTGGCTAATTTTTAGCCTTCGCGCCATCTTCGCACGACCTCCGAATAATTTTAAAACCACTTTAGTAGTCAATAGCTAAAACGATATTCGATATTTTGCTGCACGGAAGGATACTGCGACGTTCACACGAATCAACAGCAGGAGTCAGCCTGCGTTAAGATCGTCGTTCTCGTTACGATTAAGATACGAATCGATCGAACATTATACGACGAATATCAATTAACGATCGAATCGTCCGATACCCGATGCCATTTCCAATCGAGTTTCGTTATCGTTCTCACGGGAAACGCGTTCGTAACACGACACCGTTGCCCTCCAATAACATCTTCCCTTTCTCAGCTTTCCTTTCCGACGCGATCTTCAAGCGTGTATCGACATCTGTCCTAGCAACGATCGCCGATCGATTATGCAGAAATAATATTTTTTAATAATCAGCAAATCGACTCAGGCGCGTTGTACACGCGGCAAAAGGGATCCGTTGCGACTCGGTGACGAGATCACCAGGCGACAATGAACCAACGAAGAAATCGCATTGTCGAGTGGAAACGTTGCTCCGCTTGTAAAGTTCGACGGCTCGTGGACGATCTACGATTCGGAAGAAGGTAACCCAAAGGGGAGAAAGTGGAGGAAGGAAGAGCCCTTCCACGGATCGACATTGTGCCCCGTAAACTGTCTCATTGTGCTCCACGTGTGTTACAAATTCCCATTCGTGCCCTTTGGCTGGGAATAAACCCTTTCCTTAATTAGCATTGTATGGAATTCCTATTGGCGAATCCGTATCTAAGCCTTTCGTACGGCCCTTTTCTTCGTTCTTGGTGGTCGTGATCGGCTGGGTTATCGATAGGTCGATCCGGTTCCCCATCGTATTCGATGTTATTTCAATCACGTGTACGCGTATCAGAAGAAAAGGACATCGGCAGTCAGGGGTTGCTTCTCGTTGAAAGACGAACGCGATCGATGGCGAAGGAGAAATGTTACACGAGTATCGTTAGATACAACGAAATCCGGCCAGGCTACTCGACGACGAGCAAGAATCGTGTATGAGGGATGTCGGAATTATTAACGGGATCGGGGCGAATGGAAATCGATACGGTTTTCGAAATTGACGCGAGAAGAATGAACCGAGAAACTGCGCTCGAGATTCGAGTCGAGGATCTCCGGCAAATTAGTATAATTTATTTCCTTCTTGGTCGAGGCAACGTAACTGTGAGAACTCTGCGGTGTAGCGATATATACCCATCGCAACGAATGAAATTAGATTCTCAAAGAGAGAGACTCGCTATTCCTTACCAACGTTACGCAGAAAGCAGCAGGAAAATCAACGAGATATAGGTAATCTTAGGACAACGTAATTTTACGATTGACGATTCGCAGATGAGAAACGCAAGCGTAAAAGTTGATTCTCCGAGAGCAACCACCGTCAAAGTTTCGCAACTTCGAGATTCGATTAAACGCGGTTCTCCTGCGACGTAATTAATTATAGATTCACTTACGCCAATTGTGCGATACGATGAACAAGCTCTTCATAGAAAAAGACAACGTATACATGTATATATTATACGTGCAACGTACATGTAATTCGTACACTTTGATAAAATACCTACGATACTATGCATTTACACCTCGAACTGCGACATCAACGTCCGATTAATCAAGACGAGGCAAGCAAACGGCAACTTTCTCGTATCCAAGAAATCCGTTTATCCCTTGCCTCGATCGACCAGGTCGGTTATCTATTCGAGATACAATGCAAACGCGGGTAACCATCGTTGCCCGATGTTGCGTCCTGCTAATCATCGTGATTATATGGAGAAGTCGTTCGCGTCTCGTCGATGGACGGACAGCTGGACAGAAATCTCCGTGTCGAGTTGCTTTAACTAGATAGACGTGGATCGTCGTGAAACGGTCGCTCTGCTGGCGCACTCCCGGTGTCCGGATCAAAGCAACACGCTTCCTATCGGGCCACGTTGGGTGGCACCTCTTGTTCACCGCGACGTACATTAGCAGCTATCGTTTCTCCGCCAACACAGATCCGATCTGGCACTATCCTGACGTATCTGACAGTCGGACGAGCCATCAAACTGACCCTGAACGGACCTTAGACAGGGGATCCGCTCACGGTGTACGCGAGACTCGGCTCTTCCAACGGCACTTTTCGACGATTCCTTCTAAACGAACGCCAGATCGCGTATATTCGCGCAGGTTTTCTCAAATCCTGCAGGTTCAGGTCGGATGAGCGAAAGGCGACTGATTTTTGTTGCCGACGCTTGATAGGGACGGGGAAGCAGATGGTTGAGTGGTAAATGGTAAAGTCGCAGGGACAGACGGAAAGTTTGAGAATTTAGGAATTTTTAATTCATCGTGTAACGTGTACGCGTAGAAGGTTGGACGAGAAGAGGACAATTTTGGACGTTTAGATGCGACAGAGCGTTTAAAATTTTGGCAAAGGTCCTTCCGGCTTGAGATCAGGAACGTTTCCTAAGTTTGTCCCAAGTTTTCAATCCTCGTTTCGAAAGAAGTTGTTGGCGTTAAGTAAAAAGGAAGACTCTGGATTTTAGGAACTATTTAAAGTAATATAAATATAAGAATTCTTAAGAATCCAATTATCGGGGAAATAAACGATATACGTATAACGAGGTTCAAGTCCAGCGAGTCCAATGAGATTTGTACAGAAAAATAGCCGCGCGAATCGTACGAATAAATTTCTCTACGCGACGTTTAAAAAAATCTTTATAAAATTTCAACGTTGATCAAAGTTTTCGGGCCTAGCGTTACAATATCCCTGAGAACTGATCCGCGTATCACGGAAGATGAGATTCAGGGATGGCGAACGGCGCGTTGTGCGGGCTTCGAGAACGAGAAAATATCGCGGGGGGCAATCGATGATTCGGATGACAGGGAAGGCGCACGGTTGACGTGACGGTGCCTGGCATCGTTCGAGCGGCAACAACACGAGGAGAGAAGATCTTGGTGCGCTCGGCTCGCAACACCTGCGAGCACCAATCAGCTACGTCGTCGGACGAGTGCTCGCCGCAATAAATCAACCGGCACCTTTCCACGTAGCTACGCGAACCCCGTGGAACGTTATTATTTATGGGCGTTCGTTAGCGTGGCAACAGTTCCGAAACGTGTCGAGCCGACACCTTCGGGACTCTGTGTGGCCCCTTTGGATCCGCGTCATCGCGTCCGACCAGAGTGGTAATCACCGTTGAAGGAATCACGATTGCCCGTGGATCGGGTTATCGATAACGAACAGGTAATTTATGAACGAACCCGCCACTATTTGCCTGGTGATTGGAAATTGTTCCTTGCCACTACTTTGAACTTGACGTTTTTCCTTTCCACCAGCTACGTACATTGTTTCGTCTTTCCTTCGATGTTAGATCGAAACTCGTTCGTCGGATTTTCCTTCCATTTGTCGAGATTTGTGGGACTTGGAATTTAAAATTGGCTTCGATGATTCGCGGATTAGTCTAAATGTCTTAAACGTCCGCGTACTGGTTTATCGATCTTGAATATGTTAGATATCGTGTACTCTGGTTTCGATTCTTGCAATTTAAATTACAGGATACATTTGGAGAGAACAAAAGTTCTAGAGATCAGATCGTAATTCCTTTAACAATCTCCAGTAACAAACTTTCGATCGAAACGATACGTCGAGAAACATATTCTAGACTCCGTGGAGAAATAATTACGCAAATGCGTAAATTTCTATGTAGAGCTCGCAATAATATTTGTAAAATTTCGGTCTGGATCAGCGAAAGCCCCTTTGTCCCCGAAAACCAACCACTGATCAAAAAGATTCCACGAATCCTTGCAACGTTGGCGTCAACCGCACCGTGTCGCAGAGCAACCCCTTTCCCCGGTCGTAGCTTTAATTCCGCGACAGTGTTGTGAATTCAGGACGAGCGAGTAAAACGCGCGAATCGGTTTTCACCGGGAATTCAACGGCGATAAAAAAGAAAAAACAAGCGTCAGAAGCGTGGCGAAAGAGATTGTCCGTAATTACGATGAAACCCGTGGCAAAATCGTCAACAGACAGCCGCGGTGAAAGGAGTCGTTTATTATAAATAATCGCAAATCGTCAATGAGGGAAGCGCGGATCTTCGAGCCGCCCTTTCGACGCGAGAAAAATTAGCATAGAAGCCAGCGGCGCAGCTACGGCGAGATAAAAAGGAAAAGAAAGGTAAAGGTGTCGGGAAAAGAGTGACGAAAGAATTCACGAGAAATCAGAAGAGTAAACGTGTCTTTCTCTTTCGTGGTACGCGTGGTAGGACAAAACGAAGAAAGATAGATGGCAAACGAGGCAAGAAAAGAAAAGGGGTGCGAAATGAAAGGACAAAGGAAATATTGAAACGAATCTAACGTTTCTATTGGTCTGTCGGTGGTGTCTGTCGTGCGCCTTTCTCCGCCCCTGCTCTCGTTAGTCGCGGTTTCGCGATGTCGCGGTCGCAACAGAGGCAACCTGGCGAGAGGAAGACAGAGGTGTTACGTCGGCGAGCGAGTCTGTGGCTTTTGTCCGACGTGGCGTCAGAGATGACGCGCGTTCCGCGCGAGCCAAAGCGTATCGTCGGATCGCGGCTGCGAGGGCATGCATAGTCGTGAACCGGGCGAGAAAGAAGCGAACAAACGAGCCACGAGGCAACCGATGGAGAAAGAAAGGTAATGAAAAGGATAGAGGAGGAAAGAAGAGACGTAGGAAAGAAAAAGGGGGCCAGAGAAGGGAGAGACACGGAGGAGCAACGAAGAAGAGCGAAGAAAGGAACGGGGTTGGTGTTCGACGGTTTGAACGACCTATAGCGGCTTGGAGACCTCGCTATAATTACGATATATACGGGTATTACCGGCATTATCGTATTAACGCCGCGACGACGTATACGTATATAACGCGGCGCATTATCCTCGCACCTATGCAGCCGGCTGCCTGATGAATATTACGAATAACATTTTCGTTTTGTGCGCGTTGCTACCTTTTCTTTTCCGCCCACCCATCGCCCACCCTCTCTATCTGGCTGCCTCTCCGACAGTCAGAAACGCGCCTAACCGCTCATATATGCTGATACAATGCCGCGTATATATTCGACGCCTCTTCCTAACCATCCATCCGAGCGTGCCTGCATCCCGTCTATATCCATACGACTGGATACGCAGAAATTCCAAGTCTGCCGGTTTCTATGCGCGGCATCAGGCAAAAGCTTCGCGTCTGTTTCAAGCTCTGTCTCTCGCTCTCTTTCACACCCAGCCTCGTATAGCTTCGCGCTGACGTCGAATGCCTGCTGCACGAACGCTCCCTTATAATGCCAGCTTTATCCCGCCAACTCATAATTAGACCGCGGCTCCCTGAATATCTTTCCTATTCCTCGCAAAAGTTTCAACCCATTTCTATTTCCCACCCTTTACTCCGCCTCGTGTGCCCATCCGAGCGAGTTCGCGTCTCTGTCTTTATTGCCCGTCTACGTCTACCATCTACCCCCTCCCCTCTCCATCCGATGAGAGGGTTGATGCGATCTCTTACTCGTTTCAAAGCAACCGAATGTCTCGAACGATCCGTCGCTACGTTGACAACCGGATGCACCGAGATTTAGCGTCTTTCCTATAAACTTCGAAATATTCTAGCGTATGTTTCTTTATTTTAGACGCCTGCTAGTTTGGAAAGATGTTTGTCGCGCGTGCTTGGTAACAAGACACGATGGCAGAAGATGGAAGAAGTTTTTAGAGGAATATTGGAATATCCGTATGATTTGGTAGGTGGCCTATCTATCTATTTACGGGCTTGTAGGTTATTCAGGAATCCATGGAATTTCATCGTTGATCTCGAGAAGTCTCGTCCATCGGGTCGTAGAACTCGATATTGACCCCGCGAATGTATCGCGCAGTCTCGTCTCTATTTTCCTCGCATTCCACGGAATCTCCATTCGCACGATACTTTCCCATTAATCGACCAACGTATCCGATTCGTTACAAAACTCGCAACGAGAAAAATGCTAATAGGGATGACCGTTACCTTCCTCGTGCTACGCTCCGTTGTTCGATTATCCGCGCGATAAACATCGTCGTCGTAACTTTTCACCAGCGTAGATTTCACTACGTCCCGCGTAAAATTATTAAAAGATCATCGTCCGGTCAAACATCCACTACCACCAAACCACCCCCGACGAAACTTGAATCGCACCAGCGCGATTCGTTATCACCCTCGAATCAAGTATCACGATGCAAAGTGACTGTTCCCCATACAGCGTTCGATTCCCAAAGAAAAGCTTCCACCGCCCTCCGCTTACATCAAACCGGTCCATTTCGACCACGGACGTTATTTTTTTCCTGGCATCTGGAAACCCGAAGGGGGTGGCGATTGAAAAACGTGAGAAAGAAGGCGTACGTGGATGACTATTAATTTCGTAGTGGCACTTGGCCGTCGATGGTATGCATTAACGGACTGATTCGTGCCTTCGGACATCGAACATCCGACGAATACTCGATACCTATAGATAGCCACTGCTAGAGAGGGAATAGGGCGGATAGAATGGGTGGTTGCAGCGGATAGAAAAAGACGAGCAGCGAGGGTGAGCGTGGCGTTTGCAAAGATTGATAGGACGGAATTCTGTTGGTGGATTCGTAATGGATAGCCCGTGTCCGAATTCACCGATACTCCGGACTCTCTATCGTTCCTCTCGCTCCTCCATTTCCCACCCCCGCACCCTGTCTCTATCTTTTTCCCCGTGTACCCAATACCTTCTAATGGAATCGCCGATTGTACTCCTTATCAAAGGGGCCGGATAGTGCCCCGCGCGATTCGACGGTGCTGCTCCATTATTGCGTCGCTAGCTGCTGGCTCTCCCCGACCAGATAACTTATTTTTTTCCACGGCTGTGCGTACGCGCGGTTCCGCGAACCGAATCCCAGGATGTTTGGAATAGTTTGAGCTGCGCGTGGGAGGAGGTTTTTTTTCCTCTTTCGACGAATTGACGCGGAGGAAGTAACTCGAAATTGATATACTTAGACAAGCATATAAAGTTGCTTGATCGGAAATTCAGCCAATTGCGTCGCGGATGGCTTTATTTTTATTTTCTTTCGTGTAACATATTTGTGATTATAATTACGAAGGTGAATAGGCTGTAGACGCTTGTTCGAGTATCCGTTAAGAAAATCACAAAACGAGCGGTTAAGATCGGTTAATCTTTCGTACAACATAATGCACGTACTGCCACGTAATCCGTTACAGTTGCGACGTACAGTTATTCTTGCAATTGAATTTTCTAGCGTTTCGTTTAATTAAAGTACGACTCCACTCGCGCCAGTTAAACTCGCTTCTTCTCGCTTCTTCGCCGGGGATCCTTCGAACGTGTCTACCATAAAGTTCGCGCAACGATTTCTACCTGCGTTACATTTTCCCGGTGAACCGAAGCGGCCGAGGAGAAAGGAAAGCCGGCGGTACCAACGCCACGGCAATTAGACGGAGAATATATGTGTTTCGAGCGGCCACACGGATAAATAGCCGGGCATGAGCTCGGAGACGTGAGCGATTCGCAACAGACGATACGTTCCGCGTCTGTTTTGCATAATACGAATCGTACGCGGGACATACGCGCGCGGACAAGCGTCGTGGGCCTGAAATATCACGGCTCGACTGCTTTCAATGGGGACCCCGGCGCATAGTTTACGAGCCAGTACGTCGGTGATCTCGCTTTTTCGCCGGGACACCCGATAGAATATAGAGGAACGCTGCTTTGTCAGGGCCCTTTGGCTCGCGCGCCACTAAACTATTTCACTTTCAACTTTCGACGCGTTCGAGGGTTTACGGCCGTGTAGAGGCTGAGAAAGAAGACCAGACTTCGCCAAAGGTGACTGGTATTATACGCCTTGGAACGCGAGGAAAACGTGGCGAACTTCTTCTCGGATCTCCGCTTCCGGAGAACTCGAGGCATCCGGTCGTAGCTGTATGCTTTAAGTCGATGATTTTTCTACGATTTCTTTGGTATGATCCGATTTGAAGAGTCTTTTGTTTCGATCCAAATTCCGACCGTTCTTAGGTATATCTTTGAGTCTAGAAAGCGCGACCGTTAGCGTCGAATTCAATCACATATACAACCGTAACTCGACCAAACGCACGACGCGAACGTCGTTTCTAAAAAAAAAAAAAAAAACTCGGTATCCGTTAACGGCGTTTCGACAACAATCCCCGTACGCATCTGTCGTCCGACAGAAGCTTTTCCCAAATTTCCTTCGAAACGAAATCCATTCGAAGGTCGCGTGTATTCTCGCGAGGGTTAAAGGATTCGACGCGGCGTCAGCCCTTTGGAATCGCGACCCATGCGCGGGATCCCTTCGTTTCCACGTAGAAAAGCCCCTTAACAACGGTCACTCGAAGACCAGGAGCAGGTGAAGAAATCGTTACCCCTTTTTTTCCCGATCCGTGTGAAACTTTCGGCTTAGCTAACCCTTCTCGATACACGCTTTATTCTCTTCTCCTTCTTTTTTTCCTTTTTTCATTCTTCTTTTCGCAACCCCTTTAGCGTTCCAACGAAACAAAATCAGCTCGGTCGTTGGAAACGACGAAGAAAACCCGCTTCGTTAACTCGATCTCGGTCGAATGGGCTGACAGAAGGAATCCCGGCGAACGTTAAAACGCGACACGCGCGATAATGTATTCTTTTCTGTGCGTGGCTCCGCGTTCTCGAGCGAGCAAGAAGGGAAGGGAAGGAATAGGAAGAAAAAGCGAACGCAGCCGGAGAAATGAACCGTTCGCGCTATTCACCCGCGAGAAAAGGCAGAAAATGAGAGGCGTCGTGGAGGGAAAGGTGAACGGGGCCCGCATAAATATTCTCGCGTGGATGGAAGACGACAGGGGGGAGAGGCGGACGGCGGAGGAAAAAGGAGATCGAACACGAGGTGAAGCGGGAATTGCGAACGAGCGAGCGAAAGAAGGTGGGAAGGAATTGTGCGACGATGGTGCCCGCTCGGGTCGATTTTATTCGCGGGAGGCCCTCGTAGCCGCGGGCCGTTTTCGAACGATTAATTCGGTTTTATGGTCCGCTAAGAGTTACGACGGAAACCGTGTAAATCACAGGGGAACACGAAGCCGCGTCCGACGCCCACGTTTGTCTGTATGGGGGATGCGCGTGGACACATACCTGCACCGAGCGCATACGCGTTACACGTGTCCGGCCGTGCATAACACTGGCAGTGCCGCGGCCTGTCGAGACCGCAATAAATTCCACTTAGCCGTTTTTGCCGCGTTAGTGTTTCGACGTGCGCGCGCGTGCGCCTGACAACGCGGCGCCGCGAATTCGGCGATCGTCTTTGAACGTATTCCGTCTATCGAACGCCGAGTTGAAGCAAGTGAGCGCCTGTTTCTTTGAAAAGACGCGCCGTTACGAAAGAGGCGCGATAGGAATGGAGAGACGTTTCAGTCGAAAACGTGGAAGCTGTATTTTGCTTTGGCGGAAGAAACGTAACGTAGGTACTTATCGATAAGCTTGGCTATTACTAATTGCATCAGTTTGCGGCTTGTTATATGGATCGTTTCTCGCGTGCAACACGATATTAGGATCGCTGAACTATGATAGGATGAAAGAACTATGCGAAAGGAAGATACACATCTGCATAAAATACGGTGATCACCGTAGCGACAGAAGGATCGCTCGACGATTCTACGCACGATCCCACCTCCTGCCACCACTGAACGTAACTTCATAACTCCGCAAACCTGTCATTCACCGTGCATGGCCCCATTGAACGTCAAGAGAGTGGAACTCGTCAGAAGCGTCTCTAAACTTCTCATCGAGTACTCTCCCTCTTTTCTAAACCCTCTACGGAGAACCCTCTGCTATCTAAGAAAGAAAAAAGGAAAGAGAAAAAAAAAAGGTGAAAAAGAGCAGAAGAGTCTAACGTCGATCCATTTTCCGCGGCGGAAGAACGGAAGAAATAATGTATGCTAGGGGCTCGCACCCAAGTGACAATGACGTCGGAGGAGAGGAGGAAAGAAAAAGAAGAAAAAAAATACACAGAGAAAGAGAGGGGTTCGATTCATCGACGAAGACTTTCGTCCGAAGGCAACGAGAAGAGAAGGTAGCCAGACCCAGGCATAATCGAACGTGGCAACCGTGCGGCGCGTTCGCTGCCACACTAGATTAATGTTATTTCAATGGGGACTCCGGGGTATCGCCATAACTGACCCCGATTTGCATTAGAATCAGGGTGAAATCGCGAAGGGACGCGATGCTGCGACGCGCCGCCTTTGAGAAAGCGCCAAACCGTGTACGTGTTGTCCGAAACACATCCACCGGTGTCCGGTTTGAAGTTTCGAGTCCCCCCCTCTCATCCTTTTGCCCTCGCTCTACGAATCTCGTTTCCTTTCGTACGCTTTTCGCCAGGATTAAGATCCACCTCGTGCTATTCCATAGAGAAAAATTACTCGTTCGGAAGGGAAGATCGCGCGACCCCTTCGTAATCGTACTCCGGAGGACATTGTTTCCCTGTAACTGCTATTCAGGGCCAAGTGCTCGCGAAAGACGCCACGCCATCGATACAACCTGGTGGAGAAGAAGTCGGTTGCCGACTTGGTTAACCGAACGTGTAAAGCGAGGATTATACGAGTGAAGGTGATGTTATTTGTTGGTTCGCGAGCATTGATCTTTCACGATGAATGAAGGAAGAAGGAAGCAGAGGTTCGTGTTGGAACAGGTGACCAATTGTATGGAACAAGTGGCCATAGATATTTGGATACTTTGGTAGATTTATAGTAACGATATATGTAAATATCGCTGGTTGTTTAACGTCAGAATTATTCTCGCTTTATTTCGTTCGAGTAGTAATAGTTATAATAATTAGCCTGAAAAGGGTTCTTACTATTAGGTTTAAAAGAGAATTTTATGACGTTGTGCGATGAGATGGAATGTAGGCAACTGAATGGGATCGATAATATAACTAACGTCTGTAAAATGAGATTTAATCGGTGGAGATTTTATGGTTTCTGTGAATTGACGGAAGCGACTAATTTCGATTATTGACTCGGTCGTAAAACGTTGAAAACACGTTGTAAAACGTTTTCAGCTAACGAAGGAGATAAGGGTCTAATGCGGCCGTGTCTGCTGAAAGCCTTTCGAGATAAGGCGGCTTTTACGTCTGGTCTGACGGATCAATTGTTGCGGAAATGGAAAGTGGATAATAAAGACAACATGTAAACGCATATTTTCGAACGCGTTAACGACGTAGAAGAATTTTAAGAGGATCTATAATTTTCCGGTAAATGCGAGATTTGAGTTTTCCTCCTCAACGGAAAATATTTGTAGAGGGACTGGTGCCCATAGCAGTAATATTAAATATAAATCAAAGTTTCAGTTTAGATTAATCAATCGCTTTAATAAAACGATTTAAGACCAAAGCTAAATTATTTCAAGTAAATTACCTTTAACCAGTCGACGCGTTATCAACTCCTGATACGGATCCTAGTTTCGACTCAGCGAAGACAGATCGTACCTGTAACAGATTTTTAAGCGAATTTAAATTTCAGCATACCGTCGCGATAACTAGTAGCTAAGATTGATTTAGGTTTTTTTTACAAATGTTAAATCGTAAAACGAAAAATTAAGAAGAAACTGATTTTCCAATTTTCCCAACGATCGCCAAAATCAGTAGCCATCGCCAGCTGCTAAAACGTCTCACGCACCTTCAAACAAAGAGGAAACAATCTATCGAACGAATATCTTACAACCATTAGCCTCCATGTAAATTTTCTATTTTCTCTTTCGACTAACGTTTCGTCAATGTGGCGGAAAAAACCAGGTACAAAGAACATCGTCGACGAAGCACGGCACGCGGCTACCACAACGGAAATGACTGGTGGAAACGTGTCATTATCCGGCCAAGTTGCAGCAAATTGGAAACAGCAGCGTACAACGAGGGTGAACGATTTGCAGGAGCGTCGCGGGTGCTCGATGGCCCGGAACCTCGCATCGTTAATATCCGGAAAATCATGTCCGGTGGTCCGTCGTCGGCCTCGGAAAGCAGCCACGTTGCTCTCGGTGCCCGAAGACGCACCTCATTTTTCATCGTCGACCGAGAAAATGCTAGGCGACAATGACGTCTCGTTAATTCACGTTACGCGGAATGGAATAACGTCGACGGAATAGTGTCGACGACCGTCTAGCTGGGATCTCATTATCGATAGTGGCGCTTATTACGTGTCTCCGAACGCCTTTCAATCATCGTGAAATTGCATCCTCGGAAATTGTTACGATTCCTTTGGTCGAGTCGTCGCCCACCGTTCTTTGTCTATTTGAACGGAGAAAAGAGCAAAGTGTATTTGCTTTATACGTTTGACAGAATTGTTTCCGGATAAAGTTTCATGGCGAACGTACGACTAGTTTTTACATCTCCGATCCTATCGACGGAGAAAAATAATATTTGTTGAAACACTGTAAGAAGATGTTTTTCTTATACTCGAAACAAGAAAATAAATTATCCGAAAAAATTTATCTATTCGTCGGAGAAGTATGCACGATCGCTTGCTTCTCTAGAGAAATATATCTAGTATTAAAGAATACCAGAAGGAATAAAGAAATACACATTTGTCACTGGATCCAACCGCGCTTCCAGCTTTTCATACCATCCATACCGTCCACAGAAAACCGATTTCCTAAAAAATTAAACAAACTTTGGCCCCTGAGGGACGAGACCGAGTCAATCAGAATGAATTATTCGAAGCATTCTAAAGGCACGGAGACCCTTACACGTATCCCTGTCTCTCTTTACTTTCCTTTCTCTGTAAACGTATCTGTACGCTTTCCTCCTCTAAGTATGTATGCAGATACTGTACGACTGTGTACGTGTGTGTCAGAGAGTTTAACGCTCGGCGCACGGGTCACACAATACCGTGTATGGACACTATGGGTATTGTGCGAAGCGAGAGCGAATGAATATGCGCGCACGATGCATCAAAGAGTTAAGACTCAATGGCGGACCACACAGACCCCGGAATTGAGAGGACAGTCGGCTTAACGGTTAACGTATTATTATACGGATGCACGTTATAGCCGGCCATCGGAACGGTTATCATTGTCTATGATTCTTTTCCATGGTGAAGAGAGGCCGGACGCGTATCTGACCTTTGGTCCTGAGGGGAATGCTTCAAGATACCAACCGCGTGATTCGATAATTAAACCGTGCTAGCATCTGTTTGAAACGCATTGTGCCACTGGAAAGTGCGAGTTTCGAGCATTGTCGTCTCTTTTCAACGATTCCCTCGCGCCAAAGGGCTGATCGTATGAGTTTCTTTGGAAAGAGAAATATCATTTTTACTCTTTTTGTGTGTTTACTCTTTTACTCTTTATTTTGATGCTTTATTTGTGTATAGTGGCGCACAAAAGTATTTAGACGTTTGTACCACTTGACACCTTTCATGAATAGATTACGCGCGTTGTACGCAACGTTTTGGAATTTCATTGACGCCGTAATGTCTATAATGACGCTCCTCCGTCGCGCGATCACATCGGTAAATTTTGAAACAAATCTAAAGAGATCACAGAGGCATTTAAACAACCAGATATCCATTATCAACGAGCATCGATATTCAATAGGACCGTATACAACGTTTATCGTCTGTTTAAGATCGTTATCGACACCGCGTACTAATTTTTTACTAAATATAAGTTTGCGGTAGATACCACGTAATTTCTATATACATTTGCGGATTGATTTCAAATTTTCCCGATACGATCATATCGGTCGATCGTTGTCACGGTGCTTTAAAAATTCTTTATACGACGCACGCAATAGATAAAATTGTCCACGAGTGTTAAAATACTTTTGGGAGCCGCTGTACTTTGATATTATTTTGTATTAATTCCACAATGACCGGTGCTTTACACGTCCGTTCCTGTGTATAGCAATATTGTTCTATAGAGGTTTCTGTGGAATTCTGAAGGAATTAGATCGGAGCGAATTAAGTCGATAATGCTGTTTCGCGATATTCGTGTTTCTCTGAATGGGATGTCCGATGTTATATATTTAAAGAAACATGTACAAACAAACGAAATACGCGGCTGTGTTTCTGCACGTGTGTTCCTCGTTACGCAGGACGTTTATACTAAGAAGGGAGAGAGGAGACACAAAATATTTTTCTGTCCATTCGTTGACTTCTCAAAATGATTGCACGAGTTGGTTCGACCACTTCGATGATCCTGCTCGTTACATTCTTACCTCGATACCTTTTCCCTGTGATTCTTCGTTTATGTTCGATCGAAGAAAGGCAATGTTTACGTAGTCTGGCGCAGGACATCGAGTCCCGCTTTATCGTTTTCTTTTTCCATTCTCGGCCGTCGAGGGTGGAACATTATTATTATAATGGCGTCAAGAGGGACGAGCAACAACAGAGTGACCGGTAGCTCACTGATTCCTCTGTCGAACTGTCGGAATTGTATGGTTTAACCCACCATGGATGCGAACAAGTTGACCGTAGTATATACAGGAAACGAGACCCAAGTTTCGAGTATACTATCCCTTTAATTCATTGTAGCGTTTACCTTAATGCTTCCTGGCATACATCTATATCGTTTATATTAATTTCTTTCGAATTACTTCAACGTCTACGTCGATCTGCTCGAGTTTCCTTCCACGTTACGTTACTAATTCGTTGTGATATTTATTAAAAAAAAAAATTGTTGCTGCATCACCATATCACAATACAAACTGTTGTACATTCTTCCTCACAAATTCCTCAATTTCTCGACTCGAGCTTCGCTTAAAAATTCTCCGCTAATTGTCCTATGACACAAGTATGCACCTATCTTTCTATCAATCGCGACATTCGCTTTGACTGCATCTGTTTCGCATATTAATCACAAGTTCCAGCAAAAAGCTTCTCTACAAATTATCAGAAGAATACTCCTGCTACCCTTCTCTTAATACCTGTATCACCTCTGCTCGATCGAAAAGAGAGAAAAAGGTCAGCCAACGAATCTTATCGCGAGGATTCATCGAGGATTTTCCAAATTGAGTTTTCCAGCTGGTTAAACAATCTCGATATGAAGCTCGACAGTGCGTACGACTCGGTACACAAGTCTGCCTGGGAGCCAGAGGGTTGGAAGGGCCGCGAGAGCTCGGCCAGCCCTCCGTGGCCGTGGCCCAGCAGGGGAACGCAGGCACCAGGCTGTCTGCCTCGAAACACGGTCCAGCCGTGACCATCTCTGGGCGTTCACGTGTCCGTGGACACCCATATACACCCATCGAGAAGAGAGGTGAGAGTGGAGGCACCTACCTCGACGAGCGTCGACGGTCTGCGTGCCGGTGTAAAAATAGAAAAGCCAACGCGGGAACCCGTCCAACTACATATTACTTCGGACATCGGAATGCACAGCCCTGTGACCGGTACACGTAGGAACGCGCGTGTGTTTTACACCCTCCTGCTGGACCGTGGTCCTCCATTGGAATGTTTCTTTTTATTCTTTGTATTATTATTTTTTCTTAGGTTCTCTTCTCTGTCATATAGGACGTGAATAGCGGATGGGAGAAAGAGGAGGGGAGGGGGAGGGTGTGTAACGAAAGCAAAACGGTAGCGATTGATTCGTATTTGGGCCTGGGAGCATGGTGGGCGAACAAGTGGAACGCGGGATTAGGCGAGCAGCTAAGTGGATTCGAGACGCGTTGAGGGTTTTCGCTTGGCGGGATTTTCGGCGGTTTCTTGGAAGGGTTACCGAGAACTCGGCTGTTAAATTGATAGAGTTTGGTTACTTGAATCAAGCTACGTCGCATCGTATTAACTCCAGACCTATCTGTGCTTTGGTATAATTGCTTCTTGCGTTGATTTCATCGATAAGAAAGAGCGAGAGAATGAATTATATCTTATTTATATCGTTATTTATATTTCTGTTATACAGTATTACTTTTTCGCGTCGAAGGCAAACATACAGTTTCGCAAAGTTTCGACATTGTACGATGAAGATCGTCGTTAGCGTAAAGGACTAAATGTATCGTAAAATGTGACAAAGCGTAACCAAGTCCGAACTAACGATTTCTAATCAGCCAACGCGAGAACTATTGCCAATGTGAATTCGCATGGAGCGCTCCTTGGGCCGAAGATCTTTATTCAGCTCTGTAGAGTCTGCCGGCGAATAACGAGAGAAGAGAGCCGGCATGGGGACGAGGGTCAGGCCGTTTCGGAGCTTAGATGGCCAAGAGGGAACTCTATTTTCATCTTCATTTGGCGGACGTGGCGTACGTTTCAAAAATTGCCGACCGGGGCCATAAATGGCGCAGTAAAAATCGGGTCCGCGCATTCGCCGCGGCTTAATGGCTGATTCAGCAGGATCTCGTTTGTCGTCCATTATGGACGCGAGCCGATCGACAGTATTTTTCGGGGTAGCATTGTATGGAATTCTTCACGCCTGCCAATCGGCCTCGCCGATGGGCCTTGGATCGCATGCACGCGCAACATCCGCGAACCTAACCGTAATCCTAAACCGAGACTCGACGAAAGAGGACGATGAAATACGAGGAAGGAAGAAAGATGGAGAAAGAAAAGAAGTAAACTGTATCGTTGCACGAGGGATGCGCCGATTATACGGCTCCCGAGAAGAAGAAAAGCGAGTGGAACCGTATCTTTCGTATTCAAGCGAGCCGCTCGAGCGCGAGATATTAGATGTTTTGGAAACATAACGTGGAAGGGTGAGAGCGGAAAGTTACCTTTCCGATCCTTCGCTTGTCTATGGACCAGTCTACTACTTCGATGATCCCGGGGGATGAAAACAGAAAAGAAGATTCGAGATATGTATATACGTGGAAAGATCACGCGTGAGCGAAGCCTAAAGTGAAGCCCATCTGGCTCCTGGTCTAGAAGGAACCACGCTTCGATAGTCGCGATATTCTTGCCAACTATCCTCCCGAAGTATCCTAGCTTTTCTCCGCAGTCCGGCAAAAAACGCTGGTCTCTTTGTAGCCGGATTTGTAATTAAAATCTAACCTGATCTTCCTATTCTTCCGTCACCTTTTCTCTTTTCTTCTGACGTATCTAGATCCAAGTGGATCCTCGGGGTCAGTTGCTGGACCGTGAATCACGGTTATAGTGACCCCTCGGGTCTCTTCAGGTACTTGAAACGCTCGATGAGTTTTTTGATACACTCGAGGACTATCTCGAGTAGGAAATTTGCATCTTTCGTTCTTAGAGATAGAGAATATTAGGGCGATACATATTATATAAATCTTTTAAAGGAATATTAGGGTGATGTATATCATATGGATCTTTTAAGAGAATATTAGGGCGATCTAACAATAACTCGTATACAAAAGTATAAAATTACAAAAAAAAAATGCAAGAAGGTATAACTCTTATAAGATAAAGACTCAACGTCCGATTACCCTAAACGTATCTACGATCCAAGATCGCAGAACCCATTAGGTATCGTTTTCATGGACGTCGAAATTCTCACGGTGGTCAGGACGAAATATCTGTACGAATGTTCGACTAGCACATGATAGGATTATCTCAGTCAAGTTAAATATGCTTCGTAATTCGCTACGTTCGATCGTGAACAATTCTCGTACGAGCTACACTGGCAAACGGACAGGATCGTTCGAATAGTTTGCTCGTTTTTGATATTTCTTTTCTTTTTGGTTCTTTCGTTATTACATCACAAAATAACTACGCCTCGTAAAACACAACAAATTCGATCGTTCGGTGCAAAGTTCGAGACGCAGTTGTAAGATGGCGAAGCTCAACTGACCCAAATAACTCTCCACCTTGCTATATTGTAAGAAGCGGCAAGCTATATTCCGGAGGAGGTATTTAATACGTTCGTGAACTAGTCTGATTCACAAACAGGAGGATCGGGAGGCGCGATGGAAGCGCCGTAGGTAGCTGATGAGCCGGTACAATGTATCGGGTAGATGTTATCTGGCTTTGATCGTAGGAAGGGTACATCCAACCCCTTCCTCGAGTCTGGTAACGAGCCAAACAACCCCTCGTCCGTGTCCTTTTCCATTCCAATCAGTTTCAAAAGGAAGTATACGCGGTTGCAAGCGGCCCTCCTTGGTTTCCAAGCGTTGCCACTCTCGTGGGATCTATGGTCCACTGGCCTCGATCTCGCCTCTTCTTCTTCGTCTTCTCTATTTTTTGCCAAGCCTTTCTGATTCAAGAAAGTATCACGTATCGATGGCAAAAAACGGCGTATTCATATACAGATTGTTACATCGAGGATACGTCCTCTTCACGTCCCGCGCCACGGACGCTTCTTCGTCGTTCGAGCGTTTGCACCGTTCGGAAACTCTCGCGCGACGGCTCGAGCGTAAAAGCGTTGCTAGGCGAGCGTAGGACGCTCGAACGGATTAACGGCCCAGGGACCAGCTAATAACGAACTCGAGAGCCACGTATCTTCTGGATGGCGGAGCTTCTTCCGTTCGAGCGTAAATGGGTGTACTTTATGGGATGTGCAAGTGGTTGCGCGAGATTTGGGGTGCGGTCATCGAATTTGGGACGGATTGATTTTAAATACACGCGTAGCTGTTTATATAGTCCTTGTATCCGATTTCGCAGCCTTTGGAAGTTAGAATTTCGCGTAGATAGTATGGAAATCGAATTATAGACCTAGTGAAATTTGGGTTAGGTATGAACGTAGAATTCTATATGGCTGGGGTAACAAATTCTCGCCTAACTGTCTTCGAGGGAGAGGGGCGAATTTGGAAAGGTTTCGAGCTTTGTTCGTAAAAAGATTTTAGACGTCGTTAAAGAAATTGTGAATTGAAATTTCACATAAGAATTCTAGAGATTGAAACACGATCCGGCTGCAAAGTACCCGAGACTTTCGATCGGCTTGAAAATCACCGCGAAACGTTGGATCGTCGTGTCAGCGATCTCGGCATTCATTGGGTTAGAATAATCCTAAAAAATAAGAGACTAGAGCGCGACGAACGTTGTGGAGATTTCTTCTCGGCTCTCCGATCGGATGAGATGAGATCGCGATACTGTCTTCCTTAGACGAGAAACCAGCCATTGTCTGGCTTATCTCACGAAGGTGTCCCACACGAGTGAAATCATCCACGAAACAAAAGGGGCGACAGGGTGTCAGGAATGGCGGAGATCGTTCAGAGAGAAGATAGAGAAAGATTGAGCGAGAGAGAGAAAGGGAATAAAGGGAGAAGGTTAAAGACAGTCGAGGCACAATGCCAGGTATCCTCGGGGACGTGGCATAAATATATAATACATTTATGTGGCGGCGTTTCTTTTCAAGGTGTTCCGCGACAGTCTTTTATTTTCTTTCTTTGAGCTACGCTAGAAGGCCCATTGAGAGAATGGAAGAGGACAGATCGGCCGGGGATCGATGTATCTTTCATCCGTGGCGATCGATTTGTGCGTAGATCGCATTGTTTGCTCGACAGCTCCACACGAGACTTAGGAACGATCCTCCTTCTATTTCCATTCCGCATCGCCCGCTACCAAGATTACGATTCAATGGCATTTATTCAATGAAAGCGACGTTCACAATGCACGACTTAATATAAATAAAGCAGCTCCGCGGAGTGAAATGCGTTTGATAAGCGTTTAGGTCGGATCACGGGTCCATGACGCGTCCTAAAGATCGCTGTAGCTTGATCGTAATTGGATAATAGAATTCAGTGATCGATCAAGATACCTTGGCAATTTCGCGTTGCTCGTTCTTTTATGCGAGAATAACGAAAAACGAAAACAATAGAACACCATCTAATCGTTACTCTTCTTTCTTTTTCAAGTTATGTGTACGATCGTGTGTGGCTTCTTAAGAATTCGAACATTTCACGGACAAAACGCGTCCTTTATCCAGTCGAATCCTTGCCAGGATAGAAAGAACAGCATTTCACGCGTCGTTCCGGAACAATTGGACGGCAGGTGTCGGAATGTCAAAAAACTCGAAACTCGAGCGAGCACGAAACGAAGGAAGCGAATCGTTCTTCGTATTCGTGGCGTATCCGGGGAAAATAGGGGAGTGGTATCGCTACCTCGCGAAATGCGCGTGCTTTTTCTCCTTGCGAATTCTTCCTGTTCCGGTGTCGACGTTACGAAGTAATTGGTGGAACGGTTGGTTGCTAGAATTCCTGAATAAAGGAATTCCGTGTCAAAATTGCTCTCCATCCGTGATTTCCACAGCATCGTCGGTTAATGTCCCCGCTTTTTTACAAGCATATCCTGCGATCTACGGATGTAATAACTTTTTAAACGATCCTCTTATCCTTGGGATAAGCCGATTAAAGCCACCTGTGTTCGTTTCTTCCTTTTCTCTGTTTTCCTCTTGGTTGACGAATTTCGAAGCGAGATGTAATAAATGTAGTTGGAAAGGAAAAAAGTGGTACGGGTTGTTCTAGCTTGCTGTCGGGCTCTATTGCGGAAATCGAACTTTCGGGATTAGCCGCTTCTTAAAGTTACGATCTTCTCTCTTTTCTTTTTATGGTACTTTTCACGTTGAACTTTCGCATTATCTTTCGCTCACTTCCCAAAAGATAGCCATCCATTCGTGGAACATTTGAATATATAGGATTAACGATAAAACGTCGAATGAAATTGAAGTCGAAATTGATGGGAATGATACATTTCATTATTCGGACGACACAATTTTCTGCTTTACGAACGCGCGCTATGTGCAAACGGGCAAGCGGATAGAAAAAGTTACACAACCAAAAGCAAGACTGGAAACTTCGCATTGTCGCAGAACAGAGTTCAACGATTCCTCCTCTTTTTCTTTCCTCACAAAGATTAATAAACTTCCCTTCGCAGCACTCGACAAGACTACCATCTAACTCTAGCATTCGGTTCAGTCTACTCTGCTAGAGTCAGGCTCGAGTACCTCGTGGTCCGAACTCGTTCCCTTCATCATCCACGAGTAACTTATCATCTCTCGAAACTATGTTCGTACACACGTGTATATTCACGGAGAGCGGGGAAAGGGTGTCAGAAACATTCTACGACGAGTATAGAGGAGGTAACAGGAGGAATCGTAGTTTCGTTTGTTGCTTGGCGGGTTTACTACGATCGTTGCGGTTCCTTCTTGGCCCAAGGAGCAGGAGCTGATGTCCTTGGGGGACTCCCCGCTGGCAGCATACGTAAACCGTGGCTCACGATGGAAACGGTGAGGATGAAAAGAGAGACAGAACGCGAGCAAAAGGGTGTTTGTCGAAACTAGCTTTGGAGAGAGGCGTTGCGGTGGGCTCGAGCCTCGTATACCTCCCACGAGGGACGAATTGTTTATCGGCAATTGCCGTGAAAGACGTAGACCCTCGTGCGACCAGAAACTCGTGTACCCTTATTACATTGTTCCTTCGAGTTCGTAATCGTTATATTTAAAAGGCGTGAAGAATTTTACAACACGAAATCTTTATAATAATTGATTTTTGCAAAATTGCAAGATTGTTGGCAAAGGCCAACGTACTAAATGTCACTGTTTGGATAATAACAATAATCACTCGGTATTGGTTATTATATCTCGAAGGTATAGTACGTCTTCAGTAAATTATCTGCTATTCTCTAGCGGAACCAGGCACGTCGTGATATTTAGGAGCCATGAAGAATAGAAGTTTCACTCGAAACCTTGTATTTTTGAATGATTTATGATTATTTCCCTCTTTCCAAGGGATAATAACTATACCTGGTGATATTCAACGAGGTGAACGTGCACGAAGATTTTGAGAAATAAAATTCTTAGCGTAGGATATAATCAGTAGAAAATGTTGACCTCAAAATTTACACGCGAAAGCATCGACCTTTTATTTAATTTATTTTTTATAAGGTACACGTATGAAATATTTGAATTTTGTATTTTGACTAGCAAATACGATCGATACCTCGAGTTTTTGGTCTGCACTTGACGGGGGGAGGGAATGAAACAGCGTGCTCGTCGCTGGTCGAACGATCACGGACCGATGTCACTTATCGCGGTTCGCCCAGAGACCTCGTTCTCTCCTCCCTCGATTGGCTTTCAGCCCTAACCAACAATTTGCGGACCCTTCGAAAACTGGCCGACCGCGAATCGCCCGGTCGAACCGTGAATAAGAACGTATGCTGCGTGCACTTACCCCCTTGACTTTATGGGGACACATACGCGTCGGGCTTAAATGTTCGTCCGGGTATTGTGGTTATAGTACCTCGAAAAGTGGACGAACACATCTTTCGCGACCGTGCTGTCACAGTCATTAACGTTTGAAATTGAGATTTCTGACGACATAACTTTTTATTTTACGAACGTCCACTATCTGCGAACGAATGAATGGATGACAGCGTCCTTTGTGGGGTCATATTATCATAGCTGTGAATGTTTAAAATGAGGAGCGTGTTCCTATAAAATGGGGAATTGAAATTTAAATTTTTAGGGATGTTATGAAATATGGTATAGATTGTTATCTGAAAAATAGGTCGTGATATATGAAATGTTCGAGTCTCTATAATTCTACGGAGTTAAAATTATATACGAGAGAGAGAGAGAGAGAGAGAGAGAGAGAATTCTAGAATACTTTGGAATAGCACACGACGATAAAAATATTTTTCGAAAAAAGAAAAAAATGTAGAAAATTGCTACGATAGAACCGAGTATTTCATACGTGACGGTCTGACATAATTTTCTATTGCACGAGTGTTTTGTATTTCTGGTTATACTTTGTATTACTTTGGTATTGCTTTTAAGACAAATTCCGTATAATAAGTTTCCATTGAGAAGATGGATCAGGTCCAGTCGCTTTCGAGTTGCCACAGGAGAGTTTCTAGCTGTTCCGGACTCACGTTGACCTGTCCACGTTGAACAATGGCCGATTCAGCGTTGCGAATACTGAAAATGTTGGTCCATTGTCCACGCGGTCATACAAAGGAAAAACCTACGAATGGCATAGGAAGTACGGTTACCAGCGGCGTTTCTCACAAACGACGCACCGTTTGTGGGAAACTTGCGAACCACTCTTCCTGATTTTCCTGTTCCTGGATTTCGTCTTCCGTGAACAGTTTCTCAATGAATTCTCCTATTTTCCGAAACATTGTCAAACCGTACGTTTCTACATCGTCTAAAATCTACGAATACCAAAGAATGAACTTTACTTTATATTTTTTACTCCTACAAATACAGTCAAATCCTAACACGTATATTTTTAAAACGAATATCCTCAAACAAAAATATCGATCGTGCGTGCATTTAAAGCTAAAACAATTATTCTATGACAAATAGATATGTTAAATAAATAATTCAGAAAAATTGTTTAAATTACAAAGGGGATGAAACTGCACCAGCGTGAAAAGGTTTGTAGCTTTCGTGTGATACGATGTAACAGATAAAGATATTAAAAAATAAAAAAAAAATATAGGAAGTATTATATATAGTATTTTACAGGCTGTTGGAGCAAGTGTTTTCAAACAGATCGTGGATAGCGATCGAAGCAATGCTTTCGGAATGCAGGAGGAATGGAAAAATAAAAGCCTAATGTTCATTGATAGTTCTGGTGGAGGTGTCGGAGCGGTGGGAAATGGTGGGAATAAAGGGGATCTGTGAGACGCGTTGGGGGTGGAGTCGTTCTCGACGGGGTGCCAGGAATTTTTAAGATGGCCTTCGTTACGTTTCCTTTGCTTTGGGCGGAAAGCGTTTTCGAGAAGAGTGGGAGGCTGTCTCGACCAGACAGACTGGCACCAGCATTCTACATAGGCGTAGACTATTCAACTTTTTCATCCTGGCCATTCTTTTCGATATTCCTCTCTTTGCCCGTTCTAGCCACGATACAAAGCCAAAGTGTCGATTCCTTTTGATTCTCGTCTCCAGGGAATTGCTCGGAACAAAAAGCATTAACCCTTTCGTGCAGGACGTTTCGCTCGCTGTTTGTTTAATACTTGTTTGACTAGCTTTTCTTCCGTTAGATCTGTTGACGTTAATTATTAACGACGATCTGTTAGGAGATTCTGCGTGGCTTGTTGATTTAGGAATTAATTTTAATAGTATTAACTGTCGTTAGTGAAATATCTTGAGGAATTTTCAACGAGTGTTGTACAATGTTATGTTAAAACGAGTATCCTACGATATTACCTAACTTTCGACGCACCAGCTTTCACTCGTAAAAAAACCCAAATTAAGGACAATTTTCTTCTTTTTAATAGCATCCTCGGCGTAAATTGTCACGGTAAAAGCCATTGTACAAACAGAACCCAACTTTCGAAATACTCTTCGGCAAATTTCTTGGAAAAGAAAAATCCAACCCAAAGAAATTTCTCTCGATATTTCGACTTAACCTAAATCTAATAGAGCATCTCGAATCATCGGTATTCCGCGGAAAGAGACGCATAGATGTGTCCACAGCCGCCTATCGATTAAGCCAACGAAGACACGGGATCGAAACTGGCGGCACACCCATGAACGCATCCGTGGCAACAATAGGTTAACACACAGGGGCCAGTGGCGCAACTCGCGTAATGTAATTATGGTACACGAAGCACGGAAGGTAGTCACTGCCATAATGGGCAATTGTCCCTGGCGAATGGTGCCACAATGGCGGATTTCATTGCCGTTAACAACTGACTGTCCAAATACATCGTGCAGCCCGCGCCAGGACAATGAACGACCGCTGTCCGGATCAGGTTCTCTTTAAACCACGGACGTTGTTTATCAGCATCGCCTGGACGATGGTCCTCTTCAATTCCTCTCCCTCCTTTCACCTCTATATTTCACCTCGCTCTATTTTCCCTTGCGCTCATCTTCCCGCGATTCTAGTTTATTTTTTCTCTTTCCACGCTACTACCCTATCCGTTCGCGTTCTTCTACGAACGTTCAACGAACAACCCCTTGACAAGCCTTCAGATTTGTACGAGGATTATGTTGACCTTCTGCTCGAATCTATTGCCTCCAAGGGGACGACAGGTTCTAGCATGGAGAAGCGGCGCTGGGACTTTGGGAATTCCAATGATCCAGCATCCGGTCCATCGTATATACCTGATCCTATCTACCGCGATATTATCTTTTCATATTTTCTATCGATGTTATCTCAAAGGATGTTATATCATTGGTATTATAGAGAGTGAGAGAGGTGTTTGGATGCATAGGAATCTCTGATTTATCAGTTTTCTTTGTGAAACATTTTGGAACGATATTACCTTCTACGGATGTACACCGTCGACCATAAGTCGATTCGTTGTATTTGCCCCGCTTTGTTCGATATCTTACATTTTACGGTACAAACATACGATGCGACCGGAGCGACAAATTTAGAATAAAATAATACTTGTAAGAAAATAAAAGTAGTGGAAACGATCCCTTCGCTCTCGCGTTCTCACAAAATTCCCACACTCCGACGATCGATCATTCTTCCTCTAGTGGCAAAAATCGTCCAAGACTTCCAAGCACGGAGGCAAGCTGTCTCATAGCCAATCGGCCGAGCTGTTTACTCAGGACATCTTCGTTTCTGAGAAAACCGAATGGGTTTCTTTGCTCAACCAACCATCCTAAATAACTAATACAACACTAACCTGTACTCCCCGTCTCTTACCCATAAAGCTATTCAAAACTTTTCAATTTTAATCGTGTTGCGGTCGAAGTAGATAAGAATATGCGTAATAAACGAGATACATCATATTTTGAATGTCGTGTTGTCGTGTTGTATCGTTTACCTCCTACTTGTATAAGAATGAAACATTTTAGGGTGGTTTTTTAGCTACGAAACACAGTGTAGAACGACCACCGTAGACACCGTAGTCTGTTTGAAAATTCATTACTACCAGATTTCCCGGTGGTTGAACTCGTCCTGTGGTAGAGTCTTCTTCACAGAACTCGTTCGCGCCCTCGAGCCGACACTTATACTCCCATTAAAAGAATCCTCGTTTATTACGGCGCTCACTTTGCCAACTTAATGGCCGGCGTGCCTACCGGTCACACGCGAGAAGACAAAGAGATACAGAGAACGAACGATGAAAGAGAGAAGAAAACTCTCTCTGTGTCGAGGGACACGATCACGAGGCCTGCTTGACCGATCGGACGAGTTTTTAGTTGAAAATAATCGGCGGTCACCCCATGCTCGTGCCTAGTTTGCGATCTGTAAAGGACACTGGAATGATTTGTGAGGGCCGACAGATGTTAGCCTCGCCTCGTACAGATATTCCATCCCTTGTTCCATCGGACTCATCCTGTGCGTTGCAGAGCGGTGGCTCTCTCGAAAACTTATGCCCGCTCAATTGAGCGTAAAGAATGCACGCAAACATTACCGTGTAAAGTATTCTAGGTCCCTCTGCCTATCTGCGGCTGTCTTCTCCCTTTCCTTTCTGCGGAATATTCAGGGCAAATAATAATTTATTCGCAACAAAAGAACGTATACGACCCGTATGGAGGAGCTCCTGTAAACAGGATGTTCACAAACATGACGGATGTAAACTGCAGCCTGTGTATCTCAAGTAAGCGACGAGACGTGGATCCTTGTTAGGTAATTTTCGAGGGTATTGTGCGCCATCCTCCTGTCGGTATTACCGCGATCGATCGTTTTCTTGCGTTTTCCTCTCCGTTGAAATTTGGAAGCAACATAGAGCAACGCTCGTTGCAGACTTTCCATCGTGAATTATTTTGCAAACCAGTTTTTCATCGTGACAATGTACATTAAAACGACGATATACGCGGTAGCTATCAAACGATACGATATATCGTATCGAGATACACGATATCATGCCGACTGGTTCGTTAAAATAATTCTTTGCCGCTGTCGGTCTTTAATTAACTGGAACGTTGTATCGTAAACGTATTGTACCGTGAACCTATATGTATCTGCCATATTCGACCTCGAATTTTTACCTTTAAAAACTCTCTGTCTCGACGATACAATAAAATTACCCTTTAACCATAAACTATCGCGAGAACGCTCGAGTAGAATTTAATTAATCGCAAGAATCAGTCCAACGATTTGCATCGCCATTCTGGCGCGAAGGTAAAGCAATTTTCGACTTGCCAAATAAACGTCTATAAAAATCTGATTCTACGGAGAGGGGGGGGGGAGCGCGTTTCTTGCCGCGACGTTAATTAAAAATTTTGAAGTCACGCTTTAATTAAAACTCGAACGATCGGAGCGAAGACAGGCGAGAATGGTCGTTCGCTCGTGAAAACTTCGCTCGATGCCGGATCGATCTACGTTCCATCCCCTGTTCCGTCTATTTTTCCCCCAAAGAGCCTGCGATCATTCGCCAAAAAACGAGAAACGGATCGCAACACTTGGCGTGTACACCCGCGCGACGATACGCCGCGATCGCGAAGAAAACAAAACGACGAAGATCCTCGATTCCACGCGAACCTGTGTCCAACAGAATTTAATTACGCATTAAACGCGCCCTCTCTTACCCCCCATTTTCACCCCCGTCTGTTTCGTTCTGTCTCTATTTTCCTGGCTGGCTGGCCTGAAGCCGCCTTACACAGAGGCGGCCGCACCGCTGGAACTTCACAAGAGGCACAGGTACTCGACTTTCAATGACTGCCCCCCGGATCCATTGTACCCGATTTCAAAGGATATAATTACGCTCACCTATGCCACGCTCGAATATCGCCAGCTTTTGTTCAGCCGTGCGAATTATCCTCGGCTCGATCGCTTCGATTCCCGATAAGACTCGCTGTTCCATCTACGATCGATTTTTATTCCTTTCGTTGTACGTAGCTTCGCGAGCTCCGACACGAGGGGGCGGCGGTTGCTGGTTGGCTGGAAGGAAGTTGATTAAACCCCTTTACATATATAACACGTATAACGTAATACACGTATAACAGATGGAAACGACGTGCACGTACATAACGAGACTGTGAACTCGGAGTAGCTAAGGTTTACGATTTTTTGGACGAAAGCGTTGAGCAGGATCATCGACCGATCGAATTCCGCGCGTACGTAGGTCAGTTTGTCGAAATCAATTCCTATCGTCGTCTCAACGGTTCAAAGACGAGCCATAAAATCGCAGCTTCGAACGTATAAAAATCAGTTGTGAGTTTTATATAACGGATGCTAGAAATACGCTGTCCTTAGGTCGTTAATAGAATTTCGTCGTAAATAGTTGATCCGCACGCTGTCTCCCTTCTTCGAAATCGTAGTTCGTCCAACGTTAACAGGATCCGTGAGATAAGTTTTGTTCACAGATCTCCAAATATTGATTTTCAAGGAGTCACCGTTTGGAGGTGTTGAAAGGTACAAAGTGAACTCTGTACGCGAGACCTACATTATGAAATTAGCAGAGGCTTTCATCCGACACTGGTGGTAGAGTCGATGCTAGTGGAACTACAATGGCTTTATCGTCGCTTCTATTCGTCAGCCGGGTTCCAATAACGAGCGAACAATTTCAGGAGCAATTTTATCGAGCCACGAATCGTACCACCTATTTCTTACGATTCTTTCGTCGCTGATTACCATGGTAGTGAGAATAAAATGAAAGAGGTCTGCGAAAAGATCAGTATCGTCGAAGCTCTCTTCCTTTATTCCTTTCTCGCTGGTCAAATCTCACGTGTATGCTCCATTGTGCCGGTAAATAAGGCTATTGTTATATCATTTAAATAGAAGGGCGCCGAATACGTTAATGACTCGCGAGAAGGCTCTGTGAAATCGAGCATATTGCACGTTATTTCATTATTCGACGGCGGAGGAGGGAGAGACGAGGTAACGTAAGATCGAGAAGTCGAGTGGTGGCAGGCGCTCCGGCTCGGTTAATAGAAATCGAGAACAGCTTTGTCCATTTGTACGGTCCTGGCTCTCCGAGGAACTCGGCCATTGTACGAGGAGTCGAGTTTGTTCTACTCTATTCGCGTCTCAGATCGAGATCTTAATAACATTTTTCTGTGCTCGGTTTTAATCCCAAGTCGATCGACCTTTTCTGTTTCGACGTTCGTGCTATGGGGCTGTTTTGGAGTCACGTTCAAGAAACAATGGCGAAAAGTACGCCACAATGAGAGAGAATATTTCTGCTGGATCTTGCGACTAGATATACATGGTATGATATTAAAATAAAGATTGATTTAATACGAGTTGAATCAGCAGTATTTTACGACTCTCCCTTAGATTCGACTCTCCCCTCGTATCAATTACAATATTTTCACTGTACTAGGTGGAAGAGGAATTTCTTAATAACATTCTTCCAAATACTCGTCGGTCATGTACGCTTACGTCGCGAATGTTTGCGCATTTATGAGAAATTTAAACGTAGCAATCGTTAGAACATTTGTACGATTAAAGATTTCTCCGATTCTGTATCTGTAGTTTAATCGGACAGTGTGGTTTCATTTCCCGCTTCCGACAATGTCATAAATCAAATTTCCGTTTTATCTTTAAACAACGATCCTTCAAAGTAGCGATCCGCGTCTCAACACTGTCCAACTTTCCATAACCGCAGTCCAATCTAACGAGACCGCAAGCGTGAGAAGATGGGACGCAAATTAGCCGGTCTTTCAGTCCACCTTTCCATCCGGCGTGTCTTCGATGCGACGAGCGAGAAGAAAGAAATATAAGAAGATTGCTCGTAAATAACGGGGTGTTTATACGAAATTGCGCTTCTTGGAAGCCTCCCCCGTTCTTCTGGCTTTCCATCGAAATTTACGAGCAGCCCGTTTTCAACGAAGACACCGTGCAACGAAGAATAGCAAACGACGATGAAACCGAGTCATATTAGCGTTCTTCGAAGAGCCCGGTCACGGTTTATGTAGCGAACATTAACTAGCATCGCGCTATTGTTAAATACGACGAATGGATTCGAGATCGACTGCGACACGTGATTCACGATACCCACGCACACACGTGACAGGAAACACTCGGCGAAGAAAAGAGAGCGAGCTATTTCCTCGATGAAAACACGTGCGCGAGCTTCGTAGAGACGGAACCACTAGCGTTGAAAGTCGAAACTCGAATATTCGCAGCGTAGGAATCGCTCGCGATGTCGTTGATAAATTGAGAAACTCGGATTATTGCAATGATAAAGTATACGTTGAAACAAATTAGCGAGTTAGATTCTTTTGGCGAGTTCTGGTTATTTCGGCAATCTACTTTGGCAAACATTCTTATAACAAAAAGAAAAGAAAAATAAAGAGAGAATATCGTAAATCGAATTACTTTATAGCATTACAGCGATGTTGGAAAATTTCAGCGACGACGATTTTACAATGAGAAACTAAATTGATTATCAGGATTAATTTCTCGTTTCGATATTCGATAGCCACCGTCGTTTCTCGACCATTATATTTTAATCTTTGATAATATTAATAGAAATTCAGAAGAAGGCGAATTTTCGCTTTCGACCTTCGTAAACTCGAAGAAACCCTCGCCGTCTAATTTTAATAGGAACGGAGTCCGTAAATCACGGCTTTCTGATTTCGACGAGGATATATAACCATATTCCTCGCTCCTACGTCTAAAAAAAATAAATTACCCGCGTTCTCGAACAATACGTTCCCACGTAAAAATGATAAAAGTGGCCAAGCGTTAATCTCCATAAATAACGAAATAATACGGTCAATTTGAAATTCCGGAAACGGTGAAATCATTCACCGCGAGGCTGGAAACGGAGGAGGAGCGGAGGCGAGCCGGTGCACACGCGGCGAAAGTCCGCTCGGCCAGACTGTTTGGCACCATCGAACAATGCTAGCGCCCCATGGGCCCTACGGTATGGGGTCCCATAAAGATTCTCGGAACGGGCCGAATTCCACGGCTTTCCCAGAATAGTAGGCGCGCGGCTATCTTTCATTCTATTCGACCGATGGTCGACTCGGCTTAAAAACGTGACCGCGGTTCCAAAACGTTATTTTGACTCCCGCGAATGGCCGAGACTATGTACCATTTTGGAAGCGAAAGGGCGCGATACTTTGCCGCGACATATCCGTGATCGGTGCGCAGGTGACGTTTTTGGTCGTACGAATCGCTCGTCGCGCGACGGACGGTCCGTTGGCAGATCTTTTATCCGCGGATTCAGCGAGCAGAAGAGGCAAACGGTTGATTAATTAGGATTTTGCCTTTTTATTAGGAACAGTGTACATCCGTGTCTTAATTTACGTATCTTTATCCTTATCTCGTACAGCACTGACGACGTCTTTCAACATCGCGGAATAAGTTACTGTATACGCTTGTTACTTTTAAAAGTCGCAGGAAGATATATTCTCTGTCCGCGTAAATTGCGATCGCGTCTAAAAATTGCGCTATCGTTAAAGAAACGAGACTTCGCGCAAGGAAAGTGCCGCGTAAATTGAGGAACAGGGCGTACGTGCATTCGTAACTGGAGATCGATGTTGGCGTTTGTCGAAAGTGCAGATATACTTTCTCTGTTTTATAATTTCACTAGTGGTGCTGGTATTAATTACGTGCGATACAAGTCGAGTTAAACGTACGTAATTCGTCGATTCTATTCTTTCAATCGTATTATGCGAAATGAGAACAAGTACACGCGGTACGTGTAAAGCTTCGTGACGATTCTATTTAGATTGGTTAAACGACGCAGCTGATTCTGGTAAACGTAGAAATTGTGAAGATCGGCGAGGGAACGGCTCGTTGTGGCTCGTGCTCGCGGAATTCCACACCTAATAAAACCGAACGGATGAGGTGGGTCGAGGCCGTTCGATTGTTCGCGGGACACTAGAGACAAAACCGCGTCGTTGCAGCGTTTTCGATTGAAATCGATTACCGGACGTCCCTGTTGCCGGCACAGTTCTACTAAAGGTGAATAATCGCTTCCTTCCGCATCCTGTTTCAATCAACGATATCGAACGAAATCGGTCTTAAGTATCCAAAATGAAAGATTCAAGAACGAATTCGTTGCCTTCTCTTATTCCACGTTGAAACGTTTAATAGCAATTTCCGAATAGATAAAGATACGATAAAAACAAATCTGTAGAAATTACGAAGTTGAAACGGCGAACGATATAAGCGAAGAGAAAGAAAGAAAGAGAAAATACGATTAGTATTTGTTACTACGGAGAATCTACTAGAAATGTCTAAATCTGTAAAACTGGTACACGTTCGAGGTCTGTAGCGTTCGAATTATGATAAACGACGAAAGCGTCGAAATTGACGAAATACGTTTCTTTTCTGTTCTGAAATCTCCGCTTCGGGCGCTTACGTCATTTACCATTTCAACTAGTCGATTCTATTCGACTAGTATATCGAGGCAACGCGAATTACTTGGCTTTCTAAAGTTAGAAAAGCAACAACGCTACCGACAGCGGTGAGCGTAAATTCGGAGGTCGAGAGTATTCGGTGAAGGCCGAGATTAAAGAAAGGAAAGAACGAAAGGAGCATAGTGTCGGAGCCAATGTTTTTGTTATATCTGCCAACTCATTGGCCGCTCGTGGGAACGTCTTTGTAATGGGCAAACGTGGCCCACAATGTGTGAATTAAAAGAGAAGCCAGAAGCACCGGCTGTTTTTTCTTCTGGCACTGACTGCGTGTGGAACGCGGACTATATTTTTGTTTTCGGAATGATTTGCGCGCAGTCACTTCCTGCCGATACGTTCGAAATTACATCGATTCACCGTCGACCGGACTGTATTGTCCGCCGACGCCTTTTGTCCGACATTTCGTTGCCATTGTCTGGACAGTGTTGGATGCGGGGGCCTCGAAAAGATATATTCGTTAAATGATAATCGTTTGCGTGCTACGGATGCAGATCCACTGGCTACTTACCCGCCTGTGTAATTTTCTTTGCTTCTTTTTACCGTGTTCGATAAACCGTGAATTGAAAAATTGGAGAATTCAACCGCCGCGATATAATAAAGCAGAGTAATATGTATACACGTGGCCTAAGCATCAAATTAAATCTTGTACTTTGTACAGAATATTCCAATTAGCATATGTTGCGAGACATCGTTAGTCTTTGATAGAGTAACGAGAGAATGAGAAGATATACTACTTCGAGCCCAGCAAGAAAAGCTCCAAATACCAAGCAAGACGACGAGACCGGAAAGACCTAGAACTGGAAGTTCGGCTAATCGCAAAGTTGCCAAGTTAAATCGTAGAACTCGGAGATAGCGAAATCGCTAAATTACAAAGTCAGAATTCGATGAGTGAGAAGGTCTAGGCAATTAGGAAACTAATTGATATCGGATAAATTAGAGCCAAATAACGAACAAATGTTTTGCCATGCTGTAGATCTATAGCGATGCTAAATTAAAAGGAACCAGGAACTACTAGAGATCTATTATAGAAAACCTCTCGGCGGGTTGCTAAACCATCGATCCAACCTCACCACTTCGACGCCTAGCTCGTGCTGGTTCGCGAGGCTGCGAGACGATTACTCGCGATGGAAAGCGTGGTTGTCCCGGGGCCGGGGCAACCGAGTCGCTTAGAAATGCAACGAAATCGTCGGGCGAACGAGCTACACGGTGATCGACTCGCCACGGGTGGGCCGAGCGAGCTGCGGCCGAGCCGAGAAAAAGAAAAGCGACCGGCGGCCAGCCTCCGAGGAAGAAACGAGAAAAAAGAACAACAACAACAACGGCAGCGAGCATTACTCGGCCGGACGCCCACGGGATTGTTCCAGTATTATGCACCTTGGCAGGTGAGCCTTTGTGCCGAATGGCACGTCATTTCTGTTACGACCAACCGATTCGACGAGTAATTGAATTCTCTTTTTCGACGTGGCCACGAAAAATCGGCTGCCGGGATACGCCAGCGATTCCCCGCCGCGGAATTGACCGGTCGACAGTTTCCGTCCCTTCGCCTCCTCTTGCTCAGAGACTGACGAGAGGATCGTTAATTTTATTCTCGCCGAATGAACACGTTGACGGTTCTTGACCGCGCGATTCGCGTGGTACACTCGTGTGCATATGATTATCGAAGCTTTTCTCTCGGTGAACAGACGCTCTGTTTCTCTGGAAGGAATTGATTTTTATTTGGCGCGAGGACGAGCACGGTATTATGAAATCGCGTGAGAAATAATCGTCGTAGGCAGTCGTGCAGGTGCCACAGATCGCGATAAAGAAATAAAGTCCGACAAACGAAAAGCAGGATTAGACGTGACAGATATCTGCGCAGATAAATCAACCATCGTCTTGGTGAAATAAAAACAAGCTTCGTTTAACGTTGAGTGCAAATAAATTCACGCACGAAGCACGTTCGACGAATCGTGACAAGGACAGTATTATACAAGTAGTAGTTGGAAAAGTAGTTACCTCTAAAAATCATAGGAATACCATAGCTTGCGATAACAAATTTTGTCAAACAGTTAGATCCAAATTATCAGTTAGTACAGTATTATTGGTACTTTAAACTATTTCTAACGAAAACTTCGTCAAGCTGGACGAAGCACGAACCAACTTTCCCAGTCGTGTATACAGGAACGCGTGACGAGGCTCGCGCGGAAAAAAGAATGAACGGAGTCTATCGCGTTTCACAGGTGAAACGAAACAATAGAAGCTGATGGTGTTTGATGGATACGACCCCGCGTGACCCGACTAATAAGCCGTGCGAATATAAAGAACGGTGATCGAGGACTACCACTGGGTCGGCGTGGCCGTTGTGCAAGCGAGAATAACGAGAAGACAATTGACACAGAGTCCCGATCATCATTTTTCCTCGTGGGTGATTGACAAAATAATTACGTTGTCTGCACGGACAATTAATGAACATTAGGACGTGAACGCATCCCTCGTAACGGTGTGTGCTTCTCCTTTCTTGTCAAACACGATTGATATATGCTCGCACACGAGAAATGTCAGCGTTCGCGTGTATATGCACGACGAAGAGAATAATCGAAAGAGGCCTCGACAGGCCCGAAGACAGTTACACAGGTACGGTAACCAGTTTTCGCGGCAGAGATTCTGCCGTGGACCATCGGTAAGGTGTAACAAATGAGCGTATCTTTGTGCTACGATTTTGTTTCCGATTATTATTTGAGACGAGTATCTTTATTCGGACAGTCGAGTATTGGTAGATAAAAGCGTCGCTTGATCGTCGGTAGAGTTCAGATTGAAATCAAGACTCGAACGCTCCATTAGTCAAGATGAAATCGAACGTTTGATAGGCATTAGGTTGTGCAACGAGTTTACGTTGTCTGTTTTTTTATTTTTTTTATTTTTTTTTTTATTTACAAGATCATGGTTTTCGTACCATTCCTATTTCTCTAAACCTATTTATCTAGGTAGACAAGATCATACGTATTACGCTATTTCCAATCTGAATTATATCTCATTATATCCGCTAACTGATCTAACTAAAATTAATTCGTCTTCGTCAGTTTTGTGATTCAGTTACAGTCGTAGAAGATTCCGACGACTCGGCTAAGAAGTTCAATATCATCAATGGACTTTCTATTATCAGAACGTAAAAACACAGGTCCCTCGTCGAAAGCAATCAAGCGATACGGTATCAAACATCCGATCCATCGTCGGACGAACAGACCTCAATACCATCGTTGCTACCTTATATTACACGGATAGTAAAGATAAATTTCCCTTCAATCTCTATCTGACTGTATAGATGCGGGCTCGCGGCCGACTCGGTCCGAGTAGATACACCGATTTCCGACACGGTTGGGAGCAAAACAAAATTTTAGAAAATTCCCGATCTCAAACGTCGGCTATCGGCTCGCGATTCTATCGGTTCATCCCGACGTGATGTCGCATCCTGCGGCTGCATTTTGCAATATTATCTCCAAGTGCGAGAGCGCATCGATCCGTTCCCTCATTCTCTCCCTTTCTCTCGCCTCCTCCCTCTGCCCTTCTGTTCTCTCTCTCACTCTCTCTCTCTCTCTCTCTCTCTCTATCGTACTGCTTGGACGTGTAGCGTTGCCTCGTAGAATCGTGGCTTCGTACCTTAACCATTCAATCTTTGAATCACAATAACAGCACCGTGATGTATAGCAGCGCGACTCGGCATTAACATAGGATCCAAATATGTAATCCCAGACATCGCTGGCGGCCATCTGATATGTTCATTATATATTATACCGCGAGAGAGCGTGTACCTCATGCACCGCCGCCACGGAACAAGTAGGTGCACCCCTCCTTCTTGTATGCACCACGGTGCAACGCGTCTAGTTAGATGCATTTCAGGTGCGCACACGTGCACACGAATGCCGGCTCGAGCCGCGCTCTACTCGTCGTACTTTCAGCGCGCAATAATAAAGGGAAAAGCTGTGCACGAGCACAGGGGCGCGGGTGAAAGGGAAAGGGATTAATTATTGCCGCGTCCCCGGTGAAATTTGCAAATTAAATAGCACCAGAGACGAGTATTTTCTTTATGGGTTGATCTTTAAAAATGTGGCGACCACGCTTTGATTACGGCCGATTGATTTCGAGCTCTTCGGCGGGAATTTTTAGACGTACCGAGGAAGGAAGAACGATTGCGCGTGGTAAACGTTTTTAATCGAATTCCTAACGAATGCAATGACACCGTAGAAAGGTTTTGACGCAGGATAGTAGATAGTTACTTGCATCGAGGCATATATAAAAATTGAGAAAGAAATTAATTACTGCCACGTACTGGCTTTCCGTGTCGACCGTGTCTTTCTGATCGCGAGAAGAATCAAACATCTGGCAAGGGATGAACCGTTCGGCTTGTCGAGTCGAAATTCAGTAAAAATACAAAGAACACAACGTCAAACTGTTTAGCGACGCGACATCGAACCATAAACAATTTCAATATCAGAAACAGCGTGCAGGATCTAACGAGAAAATACAAGTCCCGGTCATAAAGGATCACGGAACTCTTTGTATGGAAATCAGACATGATTTTTGGCAGAATTTATTTTAACATTACGCGTCAGCCATTTTCCGTGCGGTCTTCCTTACAGGGGGAGAAGAGAAAAATAAAAATGACAGAAGGATGGAATTGTGGTGCGTCGAAGGGACTTTCATCGAGCGGCAGATCATCGAGTGTGGGCGCGAAATCGATCGCCCCACGTCCCCTTTTATTATTAAATCTGTTTCATCGTCGAAATAGTAGGCGCGAGAGTTGCACTTTAGACATCTCTCGAGATCGTAGTAGGATAAGGGGCTCGCGTTGGGACCGCGCCACTAGATTTCCATCGACCGATCGGCGAACGGCTCGCGAAAAAATCAACAGCCTCTGGAATGCTTTTAAAATGCTAAAATGACCGGTGGTGAGCGATTCACCGTCAAGGACACACCTTCGTTTTAGCCGAGGAAGCGCCTCGCTGAACGAGGAAATCAAACGTTCGCGTATATGCCTCCGCGTCATTTAACTGTATCGCGTTGCAGGACGTAACAATGTCCCGATGTTGATTTAAACGTGCTTTAAAATCTTTGCCAGCCTCTTCCTCGATCTTTTCCAGCAACAGTGTATACGTGAAAGGACGGATAAAAGATACGAAGATAAATGTCGCAAATTCGGAATTTGTACGACTCTCTTAGCAACTATATTTACATATACTTGTATTACTATCGTTGTCCAGATTCTCCGTAATTCTTTTAATACCTGTTCCTTTCTCCGATCCGCCTTTTCCTCGTAAATGCGAGATAGAACCGCTTAAATAGATAATTTAAACAGAATAAACACTTTGAAATCTGGTTCCTCGAAGCAAGTGGCAAAGATCGGTATAAAGGCACAACGTTGAATATTATTGTAAATTATAAACGTTTCAAACTACCTACCCGCCTCCGCCTTCACGACAAATCACGAAACCGTGAACCCAGTACGAAGCAACGAGAGAATACCTACTATTTCAAACGAGTTTTATGTCGTATCTATTGCTCAACTCGGAGACACCGTTCGTTCCTTGATCTAGCTCTCGAAGAGGGGACTCTCGAAATCCTTATTTCACACAGGTGGCATATACGTATTTGTATTCGGTAAAAGCTCCTTCCGTGCAGCTTTCTCTCTCTTCCTCTCTTTGCGAGATAGAGCTCGTTCTGTCGGGAAGCATCGTACGCCCACCTCGTGTTAGATAGGATCTTTTCAGCGGCGAACAGCAGCAACAGCAGCAGCAGCGGCGGTACAGGGGCGAGCCACCCGGTGCGAAGCTCCACGGCCATCATCCATTTCGCCGGAATAAAAGTTTCACGGCGCGCGAGACCGTTTTGTTGAACCGTCTCCGAGGTGTCGGCAGACAATATGACACGCTGCCACTTCCCCTACACCATGTGATTACGTAATACCGCAAACGACGTGCGATTATACAGGAAATATTAATTCGTAGCGATCGTAAGATTTTATTCAATTTGCAGTGTTTTTGGATCAATTGCTGGCGCGTCGTGTCATGGTAGGATATGTCAGTTGATATACTCGGAGGGATGGGGAGAGCTAGAATCGTTACAGGAATAGCGAGGAGTCGATCTATTTACATTTCGGTAGTACTTACTAGCAGAGTAACGAATTAAATATGCAAGCACTACGTATAAATTCAACGCAAATTATATTCTGTTTAGTGGAAATACAACCTTTACCGATCGACGTGCTTTTACTCGTGTCTACGGTATATACAAGAAATGGAAATTAATTCGATACGAGCATCATTAATAATTAGATATCAACGAGCAGAGAGACGGCAAGATTATATGTCGATTCCAACTTTAAATATCGGATCAGTGAGTGACATGCTATTGCGGGCTAAAAGAATCTACGAATAAAATTCCATTTACAATAACCAATAGTAGAGTGACGAACGATATTTAGTCGTTGGATAAACGTAAAAACTAGCCACAGAATAAACGGAGAACGACTTGCCTCTAAGAGAAGAAAACAAAAACGAGACACAGTAAATGCATTATGGCGACTTTATCGCAAGATCGATGGTCATCCAGGTAGTCCAGGCTACGATCCTCTGTCCCCGACAATGGGTACCAATCAGTGGAAAGCGTAAAGTCAAGTCGCCTCTAATTGTACAAACCGGACAATAGCGAAAATGACATGGGCGTGAGCTTCGCTTGTACAGTGGTCGGGCCTCGGTGGCGTCTAATGGGTTTTGTATTTCGTCGATTAACGTTTGCGAATGACATTCATAACCCTCTGTCCCAGATCACCCCGAGATGGCCTCGTGCTCTGCAACCGAGGAATATTCATGCCTGGAAGCCTTGTAGTTGGGGTCCGAAGTTGCGGTGCTCCGCGTTATATCCACCGAAACAAACCGATGTGCTCTCCCTGAGAAAACGAGAGAGAGACAGGCTCGAGGGTAAAAATGATAAGCCCGAGAGGGATGGAAATGACGATATAGAAGCGAGGACGCATCTCCTACCAGAGATACCACCGAGAAACTGGTTTTCATCCCTCTTTTCCCTTCTGGTTCTTCTCTGCTTTTTTTTCTCTTTTCCCTCTTTCCTTTGGCCTTCCTTTTTCCTGCGTTCCAGCGAAGCCAATGGGTTACCTTTGGAAACTCGACAAGCCAAAGACGAGAGGGGTCTGCGGCGGAACCGAAATTCACAATGAGAATTGAGTTTCATAACCGGGCCACGCGGGCACAATGAGACGAAATTGCGTTACAACGAGGGTCTGGATTTATTATATCGCCGGTCCGCGTGGTGGTGGGTTTCGCACCGGCGGAACATGTGTTTCCTTGGTTGTCGCGGCTCAGGCAATAATTACCCTTCGCCGCGGTGTTGCACGCAGCGCCTTACAGCGAAAGGGAAGCGGAAGGAAAAGGTTGCCGGCAACGGGCAAGGGTATCGATAATGGCCCCATAATTTCGGGACGCCGACGTCGATCGCGTCACGCCCCGAACGCGGGGCTAAAGGACCGCTGGAGAACCGTTTTGATTTCGGGGACGCTGCTTCGTACGTTCTTGTTACGCAATATTTCTTCGTTCGTTACACCTTTGCGATCGAGTGGAAAATTGAAAATCTGTGTTTTTTTCAACGCGACAAATAGCAGAGATCGACGAAGCAAACCACTTTTGATCAAAAGCTGAATAATATAAGAATCTTTTTCGATCATTTAACGCGTACAACGTGCACGAACGTGGCGTAAGATGAACGTCTCGGAACTACGCTGATCAACTCCGCTTTTTATTAATTTCGTAATTTTACTATACCGGTACGTGAAAGATAAGGTACAGATATAACTATTTACGCGCGAAATAACAAATTACACGTTTTAACGCGATTTATAATCGAAACGGAACGTAACGGGATATGGCGAAACGTTATTAATTAACACGACTGGATCAGTTTCAAGAAAATTGCTGTTATTAGGAGGTAACTGACGTCGATTGTACCGATCTTTTAGAAAGAATCAGGTAGTTGAGCAGGGTGACAAATTATAGCGTGCGAATCTGTCGCACGGCCGAACAACAGACCCACCAAGGCCAGACCCACCTACTTCCCAAGCGGAACTATCGTCCATTCATGGCACAATAGCCATCCATTCACAGATACTGTTGCGATCAATGGTGTACCGTTACGAGTAACACTTCCTCGTGGTCTCTGATTGCGTGGGAAAACAAACTCACTTCGACTAATTGCCAATCCATTCGCTCTTTCGAGGATTTTTACCAATGACTTTCCTCCTTGTCGTTCACACTCGATCAATCGAGTAAATCGTTTTGAAAAAAAGCCAAATACGCTATCCAAAGGAATACTGTAGCCTCGATGTTTCTTTCATTCGCTTCGTTCCACCAATGAATTTCCTCTGACAAGATTCGAACGGTCATTACGCTGTCGCTCCTCTGTTCGGCAGAATCTATATCTAGGAATGGAAGTCAGAATTCTTTCATTCTCCAAGACATGTTTGTCCGCAATTCCAACGGAAATCGAACTACAACAGCTATCCGATCGCTTTTCAATTTTCATCAGAGTATGTTGCTTTTGTGTTTTACAATTTGTCCAACGGGACATTTGATACATATTTACAACGTATGTATGGACCTAAAGCTACAAATCGTAAATTACGTGTTTCTAAACAAAACTTCGAATCATAGACGTAACTTCGATATCTTTTTTTTTCTTACGTAGGGAAATCCTCACGGAAACCCCGCCGCCCTCTGGGAGGCGACGGGGTAGTGTCTGACTCAAACCGACTAAAACCCCACGGTGGCCATCCTGACGCTTGGCAGACGTGTCCCGGGGCCTCTTGCGAATTACTGCCGAGATCGATGTCTTACCTTTGCTTTTTCATATCGCCGCACCAACGAGTCTTCTCTGCAAAATCTTAAATATTAACTAACTAAAAAAAAAAAAAAAAAACTATCCCTTTATTGTATTATTCAAGAACTATTCGAGATCAGGCTTGCATTCTCAACACACGCTTCCATATCAACTTAAATCGAACCGGCAGTCGTCCCATTACCTTTTAACTTCACCACCGACGAAATAATCCGTAAAATCGGTCAATTAAACGTCGCGTACGAGAAGGCTCCTTCTGCCTAAGGTCTAAGGAATCAAACAAATTCTCTAAAGAAGAGACAGACGGTACAGCGGGTTCTTTGACGTTGGCATGACGCAGCGGCGCGTGCAAGGATCGCCTCTTCTCGAATCAAACGATCGCGTTAGCGGTAGGAGGCAACGACGACGAAGCGAGCAGAGACACTCGAAACGTCGTAGAATGGGTGAGCAGAAGCGGAACGGAGGGAAGATTGGACTAATTCGGGGAGACAGTGATCGCGGTGACCTTGTGAAAGGCGATACGCGTTGGTGAAACGATCGACGATGAACCGCAAGGACGTCGACGCGAGAGCATTCGTGTGTTACGCATCTGCGGATGATCCGACGAACCGATGGATGGGGATCATCGAGGGTTTTTTAGGGTCACGGACGGGGAAACGAAAGCCAGCAGAAGGAGCAATGAATGACATAATTGAATTTCACGCAGCGCTGATTCCCTGGCCCAGGACCACGACAATTCCGACCGGCGACCGCGAACTCCCAGGAATCCTTTCCTGCCTCTGCTTGGGGATTTCCGGGGAATTTCACTTGGAGGATCTGGCGCCGGCTTTGCGACAACTGCAAAAGAGATTCACAACGTTTTCCAGCACGTTCGTATTCTCTGATTTTGGTAATTAAACTTCCGATGGACGTTCGGTTCATTTAATTCTCTAATGAATCTTTTGTGAAAAATCAAGATAGTCCTATTATTAATTTTACTACGAGGACATCGGACAATGTCCAAGTTCCTTCGTTTTAATCGTCGAGGTAAATATGATAAATCGGCGATCAGAATAAATCCAATATAATAAATATAAAATGATAAATCGAAGCTCGAGGTTCGTCGATTTTTATTCTTCTCCGTTGGATGGATCGTGATCGGTATTTATTTTAGCTATTAAATATTACTCCTGTTCATGGACAGGCGTCACTCGCATCCCCATGGCAAAACCGTGAGCTTCATCCAGCCGGGCTACACTATACTTACACGATCTGTGTAAGGAACAAACGCGGCGGATGAATAGTGTTTCGTATGTTCCGTCATTGACTGTAATAGCGGGGTGGAACCCCCAATAGACGCCGCTCGTATTCACAGGATTGAACGCGCACCGTGAGCATTTAGCGCTTTCCCATTGTCCGTTTGTCCGGATGTCAGCATCACTCTCTGATTGGCGGAGAGTGATGCTGACATCCAATCGCCATTGAAAATCGTTAACTGTTGACTGTGGGGTCAACCTGCCCGGCATTCAAGCGTTTCTCTCTCGTCGTTTCCCCTAAATAAAACGGTCCCGGCCAGTCACAACATTTCTGAACAAATTGATCGAACCATGTTTCCTTCCTCGACCTCAGAATTCGTCGAATCGCACTTGGAATTAGTTTCAAAGTATTTTCGAAGGGATGAAAGATCGGAGATGCGTTCCTGGAGCAAATTTTCTTATTTCAAATTACCATGTCTATTCTTTGTCGTTAGCGATTGGAAAAGTGGCCAATGAAGAAGGTTAGATTCAATTTGTGGACATAATATATTCTAGCTATCTTCTATGACGTGCTCTTCAAAATAAAGACTTACGGCAAAAATTCTGATCAGGTCGCGTCATCCGTATTCGGGTTCGTTTCGTCTGCGGTGTCTAACTCCAATTGCATTTCTATTGGCTGTTCGGAGAGTTCGTTCCGGTTTTTAAGGAAATTTCGAACGGAAATTTTAAATTGCGATATACGTTTGTCGAATTATATAGGTGTCGCCTTGTTTCACAACCTTTCTTCGTCTTTCACGCAACTTGAGTATTCCATCCTTCCAGAATCCTCCAGGTTCTTCGGCGTGGAATTTTTCAATACGATTTTTTATGTCGACCAATGAATCGAAGTCTGCCGCTAAGATAATTTTGCGATGACTCGGATAGGTGAAAATTTGAAGGTGCAGCATCTGGAGAATACACGTGGGGTGGCACATCCCAAGCAAGCTCCAACAGCTTTTGGCGATGAACGACAGACACACGAGGCCGCGCATTGTCCCGATGAAACACGATTCCCTTCAGATTCACTAATTCTATCTTTAATTGCCATCTTTAATTCGTTTAATCGCGAGCGACACATTTCCCAATTTATCGTCCGGTTGTTTGGTAGAAATTGCGATCGAGTCGTGTTGAAACTTGAGAACAGTTTGGAAGAAATTAGGAATAGGCGCGCATACTCGATGGAACAAACGCTACTTTACTCGACAGAGTTCTACTACCAACTAATCGTAGGAACGACGCTCGCAGTTAGGAAACCTTGCCTAGGCTAGGTATTCAAACTACCTGATTTCCTATTTTCTCGAAATGGTTGGGTAGACAAAAGAAGCAATTGGCATCTGCGTATTTCCTGGGACAAGAAAGTCCATCCCTAAATACCTGCTACTTTAGGCTAACAATTGTCATGAGGTAACTCGATAGTAAAACGATGTTATTATCTCAATTGAAGCAGAGTATAAAGTACGGTTGTACTAATAATTAAAAGACGTATCGTTGGATTTTCCCTCATTGAAAATATTTACCCTTTGTTAAATTACTTGTGGACCGATATATTTTACTTTGATCATCGTGTCAATTGCCAACTTTCATACGACACAAAATACACAAAATTTCTCTTCGATTCCTCGATTTGTCGAGTAAATAACCCATGAATAAAAGTAAAAGTAAATATTAGCTTATCCCGAAAGGATTTTTGTAAGGATGTAATGGATGCACAACCTCTTTTCTTTTCATATTATTTCATTCAATCGTGTACGATCCATTTTTGTTCTATTTCTATTATCACGATCGTACATGATTCGACAAAAATAATATAAAACAGAGAATATGGCGCATCCATTATTTCCTCACAAGACGAAAGAAACTTTTCGGACGATTGTTTGTAAATAGAGCTAATCAAAGAGCTATTAATCGATACTCCCTAAAGAGGTCTATCGATTCAGTATCGAGAGAAACGAAGGAAGACAGATAAGCGTTCTCCTAGCGTTATAGCAAATAACAAAGGCGAATTACGCGCGCAATCGGTTTACCTGAAAGAGGAAAGGATTGGCGCGGCGCACCCTGCTGAAAGGTTCGACCGCTTCTGAAAACGTTCTGTTTCCATCGTTCGCCCATACGTGTCAGACACGTCGTTTTACCCCTGGAAGGGGTGCGTATCCACTCCTCTTCTTTTTTAATCTAGCCATTGTGATGGTAATGCACAGTGTTAGTTTCATGGCGGCGGCAGGGGGGCGGGGAGGAGGGATATTGTATCGTACGCGAGGAAGGGCACGCAGAACGTGTACGCGCGTACGTGTGCGCCTCTATGGAGCCGCAAGGACTGCTCTAATTTCAAGGGGGGTTTGTTTTACGAGCACTTCAATCCCACGGAAAGCAATACGGCCTGAGTAGGACCTGACGTCGTTGTAAACAATTCGTTCATGCCCCCCCCCCTATCGCAATGCTGCGAGAGAAAGGGAGATAGAACGAATAAGAGAGAAAGAAAGCTGGTAATATGAAATAGGGAAAATTTCTTTTGACCTTTTTACGCGACCGTTACACGCACAATGTCGGCCTGGCTGGCTCTTTCGATACCGGGCGGCGCTCAAGAGTTGGACGTTCCATCAATCTTGAAATCGCGCCGTTTCGAATTCCGGAAGAGGGTGATTAATGGGACTCGCGACCGCTCGACAATTCCACCGGATCACAGGGTCGCTGGACGAAAGATCGGCATGGCGCGAACCTTCGCGTGCAACACGACGCGACTGGAAATTTACGAGCCGAAAGTTGCACGCAAATTTACATCTTGCAAGCGGCGAGCCAACTTACTGGTAAACGATGCTTGCTTTGCAAGATAATTTAACGCGTTCTCCGCTGTGCGAATCGTGTAACGTATATTCGTGCGAAAATAAAAGCTTTCGATAAGTTGCTAATAATTTTTACAATCCGTCCGCGTTTCCGTATACGGTTTAATAATTGGAACAGTATAGAGTATACAGGTACTATTTGAAACGCTTGAAAGAACGTATAGAATGTATAGTTTCCCTCCTAAAAATCGAACACAAAGGTGTACTATTTACGATTCGCGGTAGAGTGGACGAAAGAAAATGGTAAAGAGGAGCAGGCAGCTTGCACGTTGATGCGTCTAAAAACGACGACACCGAGCGTGTACCTGCCAGGTCGACGCGTTCAACAAAAGGTCCGGAATATCATCAGTTTCAGCGACACCCGAGACAAAACTCGAGCGCCGGCGAGAAACGAGAAAGAAGGGGGTGGGCGAGGGTCAAAAATCTGGCGTTAAAAAGCACACCCACCGCTATACGAGTCGCCTTGACAATGACTGCGTGGAAAAGTGTCCATAACCAACCGGGGGCATGGGTGGCGACAATGGACATTCGAAGAAACGTATGTTTGGAGCGTACAATGGTGGACAAAGGAACGATCTAAGTGCCTACATGTTGCACACCAGCGTGCTACAAATACCCGGATGCGTGCCCTATGGATTCTAACGTGAGTCGTATCACCGCCTGTCTCGGGAAACGTCTTCCAACGATGAAAGAAAAGGCTTCGCTGCCAGATGACCGAAGAACCTATCGCTTTTATCCGTTAAGTCGTTCTATTCGTTCGCTACTGTTCGTTATAAAAGAGACAGGATTACGCGATTCATGTTATGGATAATAATCTGCGAGTTACACGCGTTTCTGAAGAATGGAGAAAATAGTAATGGCATTTGAATGGGTTTCTAATCCTCTAGTTATTACCGATAGTTTTAGTACTTTATCCTGAACGAATCTCGAATACGACCTCGTGTTGTTTGCCTAAATTTCTATGGAAATGTCTCTTAAATTGTTTCTCCGTTATATTTAGTACGGATATATTATATAAATATAATGTTAAAATTAATATATTATTGTATATAATAATATGAAATATATGTATAAAATAATATGAAACAAAGAATGTGGTGCATCCGTTATTTCCTTACAAGATGAAAGAAACTTTTGGGACAACCTAATAATATTAATATAATAATATAAAATATAATATTAAAATAAGTTCGATTTTATTTAACGATTATGTTCGGTCAATTGGCGTATTACTCGTATATCGTTCTCAAGATATTTCTACATTTATAAATAACTTATAGATTAGAAATAACTTAAAAAAAGTATAGGTAAACGTTATTAAAAATTTCCTAGGTATTAACCTACGCATAAAACACATATTTGTAATAAAAATGAAATCATAAATTTTAAAGATAATAACGGAAAGAAAATCCCAATTCATAAATACGAGCAAAGGATTTAATCCATTACCTTTCAATATGAACTTCATTATCCAACCTATGAATAAATTCTGTTTTGTCTTATTCTATTACTTATAAAAATATTTCTTTGCATTTAACTAAATTTGAGTGAAGTGTTCCTGTTATTCGTCGATCGTCCGAAAGCAGTCTCTTAACAAAGCAGAACAGAAAGGAAAACCATTAGTGTACAGATGTGACAGGCAACAGAGAAAGCGGTAGAGCGAAAGCTTCGTAAATTTATGATTTTGGCGACCTGGAGAAAATACAGAAACAGACAACTGGCATTTACTGTTATTTACGGGATCAATGTAAAAATATTGTACCGATCGCCCGGCTATTTCGTTTTAATTGCTTGCGCTGTAAAACAAAATGGTCAGTCTGAATGTTGTTCAGGTAGTATACGGCATTTCAAAAGTCGTAAACACCCTTAGTCATTATTTTAGTCACAACGTTTGTATATCTAAGCACATTCTCTCCGTTACATTGCGTAATATAAATCCGTGGAAATTATCTTTTCATATCTGAAATGAAGGTATTTTCTCTCATTGATTTCTTCACATTTCGTTGTTTTCTCGCGTCATAACGAAACATTTACTATCAACTTTTGAAGTTTTATCCCTTGAAACGTCGCTGTCAGTAATTCCGCACCTTGCTTGAAGGCGATTCTTCGCAGGGTACTTGGGTCGTTTAGGAAATTATCATTGTGACGATCAATTAGCAATATTTTAAATAAGATGACTTGAGATTTGCCTGAAAGTTCTGATCCAATATAGAAGGTTATAGAAGGTTGCAATATATTTTAAAAATAGATAGGTAAGATCTAATATACGAAGAATGGGACGAGTTCAGGTACATATTTTACAACCTAATATAACGAAGAGAGAACGAAGACCTGAATTTTGTGGAAAGGAGGGAGAAGAAAATTTGAGAGGAAGATTTGCTAATTAAACATGAATGGCTCGGTAATGAGCGCAAATCGCGACCGCATGAAAAGATTGGATAGACAGAGAGTTTGAAAAAGAACGAGAAGAATAATATAGGGGTAGGTATATATATAATATATATAGGTATATATATATAGGTAGGTATATATATATATAATAATATAGGCTAGGTTGCAATATATGTAAGATCTAATACACGAAAAACGGGACGAGTTCAGGTACATATTTTACAACCTAATATCGCGAAGAGTGATCGAAGACCTGAATTTTGTGGAAAGGAGAGAGAAGAAAACTTGGGAGGAAGATTTGCTAATTAAACATGAATGGCTCGATAATGTTTGTAAACATCTACTGACAGGAAAGATTGGATAGACAGAGAGTGTGAAAAAGAACGAGAAGAATAATATAGGGGTTAGGCTAGGTTGCAATATATATAAGATCTAATACACGAAAAACGGGACGAGTTCAGGTACATATTTTACAACCTAATATCGCGAAGAGTGATCGAAGATCTGAATTTTGTGGAAAGGAGAGAGAAGAAAATTTGGGAGGAAGATTTGCTAATTAAACATGAATGGCTCGGTAATGCGTGTAAATCGCGACTAAAAGAAAAGATTGGATAGACAGAGAGTGTGAGAAAGAACGAGAAGAAGAAAGGATACAGGGGTATGGGTGGCGAGGCAAAAAGACAGGTCTTCCAACCCGGTCACCGTTGATTCGCGCTAATTACGGCGTTTTATACCACTCGAGCTCAAAGAGGGTATTAGTTGAGGCGTTGTAGAAATTCCGCGTGTTTTCTCTGCGGTCCGTTGTTCGGAGGCAACAGACGAAGGACCCAAGCTTCGACCGTTTTTCTCGCGCAAGACCGGTAGGCAATTGCGGCACGCAACAAAACAACCCTCGCGTTCACGGCGTTTATATTCCTTTGACGGCGCTCGGAACCCCTCCGTATTTCCGTGGTAATTATTTGCACATCACGATGGAATTATATCTTAATTTTCCTGTTAAAATCTCGAGAGACAAAAGACGCGCGAATAAAACGAGTTCGTTCTACCTTTTATCTAATTTCACGTTTCCAAAAATAACTCATCGCGAACAACGCACAATACATATTCGCGATACTTCATCGATAAAAGATCAAAGATTTTTCCCAATCTTTTTAACACTTATCTAAGCAACCACGACGCAGTAATAAAATTCGACGAGAAACTATCGAGAGAATATTTTCACTGCAAAATAAAAAATTGTTAAGAGAAATATAGAAATGGATATCCAGAAGTAAACGTTGTGAAGAAAGACGATCGTTCCACGTGAATCTTATAAAACTCCAACTGTCTAAAGACGCGAAGCACGTTTTTCCCTTCCATTTAGGATTCTTCTTACTAGGAGTCTTTGAACTGGACGACAAGTGACGGTCGACGCGTAACGCGTCTGCTGGTGCACTCAATCCCACGTGACACTGGAAACTTCAGCCCTTCTTTCACCGAGTCGTTTTAATTAATTACTCGCTAGTTTTGTGTGCGAGACTTCCTCGCTGCTATCGTGCTTTGAGGTCTATGCTGACTCGCGCGGGTTGTCGATCCAAACCTTCAGAAACCCGGCACCAGCCTCTCTCTTCACGAAGAAGAAGAAAGTGCTTGCGAAGGGGGCACGAAGGGTTAGTGGGCGTGAACATGCGCGTTAAACGGCCAGGTATTTACAGAGGGTCGTCCCTTGGTCGGGTACTTAGCTATCGTCACCACCTTTTTTCAATGCCAATTAGCGTCGCCTACGCTCCAATTGGTCTGACTGCGTGTAATCCCCAGATAAGAAGGAAGGTAGAAGAGGGGAAAGAAAAAAGAAAAATAAAGGTAAAAGGGCGAGAAGCAGCAGAAGGCTATTCAGAGAAAAGACCGCCACTTCCGCTCTGTAGAACAACCCGTCACTTTGTTCCTCAGCAATAACGACGAATTATGGCGGTGAACGGTGACTACGAACTCACATACGCGCGAACCACTCGTGACTGGCTTGTGAACGTACACCCTTTCTGATATCAGTGCGTGCCGCGGTACCAAGTGTTGTGGAGATCCAGCCGTCAAAGATTGCTGCGACACGATGAACTTCTACACGCTCGATGAAGATGGCGCACGTGTTTCACAAGTTAAAGGAGATAACGATATCGGATCCGAGTAAACCGATTATATCGATTGACTCGAGAAATTAAAAAGGTATTATCGGTACTTTGATTTTAACGACGGGGAGTTTCTCGGGAGAAACACCCATAATGGAAGTTGCAAATTGGTGATATTAATATACAATTCAACGAACAGTAGAACCTATTGGAGTAAGTTAATATAAGATTAAGATAAATTAAACAAGTATCAAGATCCTCTGTGATAAATTACTTTTTAGGTAGAACCGACAGATGAACGAATAAACCAATAGATAATAAAGCTATATTATACGTTTCTCAACAGATTTCTAATAATTTCAGTTCGTGCAAATAAGTTTACCCATCTATAACACAGGAAGAAGAAAATTCGTGTATTTTCAAAATTCAATTACCCACTGCCACGTACAGCTTGTTTCTTGGGAAACGAACGATCCAGGAGCGAACGAGGACCGTTTAACAAGTTAATAAGTCGCATCGCGCAAGCGCAGGTGTTCGCGCGAGTAAACGCGAATGCTGGCTCGCGTCAAGGCTTCCTTTTGGTCGCGCGAAGCGGTTTTATGGCTCGTCGAAGAAGGGTTCGCCGCGAAATTCCGACCCGCCACTCTCCTTCTCCCTCCATGGTAATTGGCGTTGAACCCTTTGAAGTCTGGCGCTCCTGTTTTCAACTCGTCTCCATGCGCGCACGACCAGCAGCACACCGATTCTTTTCCTTCCTTTTTTTGTTGCCGGGTGTCACGATTACGCGACGGCGCACGTACGCCAGGCGGAATTTAAAAATCCGCGCCAGGAGAGGGTTCGCGCGTTTCAAATCGCGAAAATCACGGCCCTTGATAACGCGTTCGCGTATCAACGCGCGTCAAGCTGGAGGGTCGACCACCGCAATCAAATTAGAGAAATTAGCGACCCTTCGTTTTTAGCAGGCGAATTAAAAGCGGGGCTCGATGATTGGATTGCGTTGCAAGTCACGAGGGGCTTATTCCGCTTTCGGTCATCCAGAGAGAAAAGGTTTTTAATGCGTTAAGGTGATTTCTGGATGAGCGAAAATTAGTCATTAGTGGCTGGAGAAACGGATAGAAACCTGACCACAACCGATATCTTTGCAAGAGCATCCTGTACATTGCACGCGAGGCGAGAAGAACTTTTGCTCTCTCGAGTCATCTCGAATATTAATGACTAAATTGCGCTTGTTTATACATTTATGACAAGTGTAAATACGTACAAGTTTGAAGAATAAACAGAAATGCAAATATATATATATATATATATATATATATATATATATATATATATCGAATAGAAGTATATATATATATATATATATATATATATACTTCTATTCGAGTTTCACTTTTACATCATCTATAAAAATATATTTGTCTGTAGTATTGTCCACAAAGATATGAACTTGTATAAACATCCATAGCTCAATAAGCAATTTCAGCTATGTAATAACTTTAAATGAAACAACAGAAAATTTTCACCGGAAGAGAACTATCTCATAAAGCGGTAACATTTCTGAAGTACAATAACCATTTCATAGGCAAAGGACCATTCATAGTCGACCGACTCCTCACCATAATTAAGCCGAGCCACGAATTCTACCCGATTAATAATAACGCCTAAATGCGCAAGGGTGGTTTCTCCACGAAGCAGGACCGGGTATTACCGGGGCAAGCGAGATAGTTTCGCGGCAGGAAGAAGACAGAGTTCGCTATCGTTGGTAAAAGAAAGGACGAGGATGGTCGCTCGCAGTGGAGGCAGGCGACAAAGTGGCAGATCGCGTACAATTAGAGTTACACGGTTCTCGCCTGCTTTTTGACGTCTTAAAACAGAGGCAGCCGCTTGAAGTGACGGAAAAGAGTCGACTAGCGAGTCGGAGGCGCGAAGATAAAAAGGAAGGGGTTAGCGCGGGAAAAGAAGGTGAAAAAAGGCAGACGCGTCAGGAATCCGCGTTCTCTCTGTGATCTTTTTCCATGAATCTCCTCTCTGTCTCTGTCGCTGCTTCTGTCTCCGTCTCTTCTTGTAACCCGTCCCCTGTGTCTCTGCGAGCGTCGGCGCGGTTCGCTTCTTTTCGTTCTTCTCTGGCTTGTATGTCTCGCACACTGGGCTTCAAACTCTCTTTCTAGGTTGACACCTTGCAATTCTTGCGCAGCTTTCACTCGTTCGCCTCGTGCAGCTCGCTGGTCTCTAAAATCGTCCTGTTGAAAGCATTTAATTAAAGCGAGCTACCCGCGCTGATGGAACAGGGAAAACTGGGCTCCCGGGAGTGAGAAACGACGCCTCGCAAAACTGAGAAGGGAGAGAATCCGTATCCGAGTGTCGAATAAGGAACGAGATAACGAAGAAAGATAGGCACCAGGGAGGGAGAGAGAGAGAGAGAGAGAGAGAGGTGGGAGGGGAAGTAGGAGCGAGCGAGAGGAAAAAGGAGAGGGAGAGAGGTAGAGAGGGAGAGAGAGAGAGAGACGTCGAGGACGACGACGACGACGATGATTGCGGGCGTGTGTGCGTGACGTGTCTCTTACCGTAGGGTGCGAGTGCAACCGCATTGGCAAGGGAGTGGCGCGAAACTGCGAAACATTGTCTCTTCACCGCAGCGTATGCAAGCTACCAGGCATTTACTTAATTAGAGGCCAAACCGTATATACGTGTGTCGTTTAGAGGGTGAGAAAAACGCCGGAGGGAAGAAAGAAGGAGAAAAGATGCGCGTCGCGGTGCTTCTCGTTTTTGTGTGCCACGGCTCTACCATCGCGTTTGAAGGACAATTCCGTGGACCACGGTTGAGATTATTTTGTGCCTTTAAGACGGGCATGCTTATTATTCCTGGATCGTTACTTGGTGCACGTACCTTTGAATATAAATCCTGATTCTTTTCAACTTTAGCGTCTGTACGTTTCTAAATAGCAATTTACACCGTGATCCTTTTTGCTTGGAATCTATTTGCCGGTAGATATTTAAATCTTCTGGTGTAAATGGAAACGTGTATAGTAAAACGATCAATTAACCGGCTTGAAGACACCAGCTAGTTCTAAGTCTACCCTCGAACGAGACGGTAAGAAAGTTTCAGTTTCCCTTTTAAACCAGCCCGTTCCGAACAACCGCTTCAAAGAACATCCTCGCATTGATCTGTTAGCTTAGGTCTTTTCTCGGTCGTTTGTTTGCTGCTTCGTGACAATGCATTACGAATACCGACAGAGCCGAGTTTTCGACGCCCGCAGCGAGTGGACATCGGCCACGATAGTGTTGTGTGTTGCTGTCTCTGCTGCCTCAACGAGAAAAGAACAAAGAGGACGCGAAGACGAAAAGAGAGAAGAGGAAAAAAGTGGAAGGGGGCAGCAGCAGAGCACCTGGCAGAGATTCCGCCACCGAGAGACTGCACGGCATTATATTTGGTGACAATGGATGAAAAACATGGCTTCGCACAACTCGCGTACTCTCCTTTTCTGGACCTTCTTTATTGCCGGGGATAATGTCCCTTTATCCCTTCGCGGGACCTAGGACTCGTTTCGCTATTGTAAGCGGACACTTCGCTGGAACCTCGAGACAGCATCCATCCACCGGTGACCTTTTCTTTCTTCTCTAACTCCACCTCACTCCCTTGTTCCACGAACTATCGTGGAACGTGCATCGAACGGTAGGATAATTCTTGCCTTCTCTCGTGGAAAACCATTCTCGCCGGAAATCATCCAACTCTTAGGAATTCCACTTTAGCCTGGGTACGCTTCAAACATCCTTGCGATGACCATGAGCGTGCATAATGCAGATCAGGCGAACATAGAAGCTTAGTGATCCAGAAACGCGTATCTTTGGGGTACGTCGATCGTGACATTTTGGGAATGGGAATTTTTACGGACGTTGCTGTGAAATGTTTGAAATCGTTAAATGTTGCGCTATCGTGTGTCTATAAAACACATTCTACAAAATACGAGACATTACTGGATAATTCTTGAGAATTATCTGCTCGTTATCCTGAATGGGAAATATCTACTCTAAACCCAAACGTGTGTGTCGCATGGTGTTATATATATAATATAATATAATAATATAAATATATAAATATTAGGTTGTCCCAAAAGTTTCTTTCGACTTGTAAGGAAGTAATGGATGCACCGCATTCTCTGTTTTATATTATTTTTCTCGAATCCTGTATGCTCGTAATGATAGAAATAGAACAAAATGGATCGTAGATGATTCGATAAAATAATATAAAACGAAAAGAGGTTGTGCATCCATTATTTCCTTACAACAGGAAAGAAACTTTCGTGGACGATCTAATATATGTATATATGTGTTGTATGTGCTGAGGACTGAAGAATAACATCTAACCATCGATCTGTAAGGCCCGTTAGAACATTAGTTCGAAGTTTACTGTACGAAAAAAGAGAGAAGGCAAGAACAAATTTTTTGTATGTATAGTTGCAGTATTTTCGCCTACTAGAACTATTTAACACCATAAAAGTAATTTATCAATTTCACTTTTGTATCGTATTTATACAGCAACGTTGTTATATGACGGGATGGGCAAAAGGTTCTACTATTCGAAGAAGAATATACACCTTAGTCTACCGTTTCGGCAGTTTAAGTCGTATCGTATATAAACGAGCGAATGAACGTAACTGACTTTTACGACTAAGAAAATTTTCTACTTTTTTGAAAATTTGATTCGCGTCTGATAATAGAAAGATGTCCGATATGAATTTTCGAGAAGAACCGCGAAGGTTTGATCAGATTACAACAAATGTTCACGCTTTTAATCCGTTACGTTGGTCTTGTATCTCTTACGAGCAGAAGTATAGCTTTTATAAGTTACAGTACGATTATCTTGAAAGAATGCAAGATCCTGGATTAATCATTCCCTTGATAATTTAAACAAATTATCGCATCCCACGGGATGCCAGAAAGCGTGCCACCTAAATACTTACGAACAGGTATACACGCGCACACATCGAGCTGATAGATGGGAAAACGTCGAAGCGACAGCAGAGAATAATCTCAACGACAAGCGCGATTTCGCGAGGCACGTGAGCCGCAAGAATATTTCTCCGCTCGGATCGAACTCCAGTGGCAGGAATTTTTATTATGCCACGTAGTACACGGGTGTCCGGTGGACAATGAATACAAATTCCCCGGCAGAAAAGAACGCGAGCCACCAGCGACGTAGCCGACGTCAGAGCGACGGTGAAACAACCGCTTGGCCGTCCACCCTCTTTTTCCGCGCGCGGCGTGCATCCCTTTCGTGCTGGTTTTCCTGTCCTGTACAGACCGAAGGAGAGAGGGCCGAAGCCGATAATGCCATACAATGACTGCCGTCTAACCACCCCTCTGTCCGTTGGTGTGCCGCCGCGACGGCTGCAGCGTTCATAAACGGAAAAAAGTCGCGGCCGCTATACGTGAATGCTGTTAACCGTGCACGGCTGAAAAGCCACGTATCTTATCGTCGTCAATCCGCGCACGAAGGCATTCAGCGTCGGCTATTCTATCGGGTTGCAGCGGGAGGGAGGGGGAGGGAAAAAAGCGGCGGACAATCGGACACGACGGCTGGATACGTGCGGACAAACCGGGGTAATTAAATGTACCACGATATTCCCGGATTCTCTGTTCGTTGCATGAATACCAGCTGGAAAGAGAAAGGCGCGCGCGAAGAAGGGAGAGGGGACACTGGATCAAAATTTGCCGATGATTTTTCTGAAAATACTTGGCTGATTGTATAGCACGATCGGATTCTCGAATTATCGCGGTTTCGCGAATCTCGCGCGTATATTGTTGGATCGCGGGTCGGAGGGGACGACGATGCGACGTCCGTCCGTTCGACTCGGTCGAAAGCGAGCGAAGGGTGCTGATTGACGGATTTCGTTACGTCGACGTAGAATTTCAATGGTTCGTAATGAAAAACAGAAAGAACGCTGGAGAAATGTGCATGCCCGGTAAGTTTGCATCGAAGTGATGTAAATTATCAAGAGTCAGGCAGCAAGAGGGGTATAGGAGAACTGGGAACAGGTGAACAAGCCCCGGTGTTCGGTCATTGGTCGTCCATGGACGACCCTACAGCGATTTCGGGGAACAATCGGCGCGTACACGAGCGGAGGCCACGAGCCTGGGCTTAGGTCGCGATAAATTCGAAACTGAAACTATCGACAGGAATAACGAGGAGTAGGACGAACGGTCTCGTTTCTTTTGTCGGGTGAAACGAGGCAGCCTCTCTGGCCGAGAGGTACGCGAGGTACAGAAACAGGGGGTGAGAGCGTAGCCGACTCCCGGTGTACACCGTTGAAAGAAGCGAACGCTGGTTCTTGGACGTTGTTTTGGACGTTCTCCAACATGCTGATATAGGCCTCGGCCGCCCCTTGGCCGCGCGTCCGGCGCACGTGGATGACGATGCCGGAGATTCGAAACGAGCCGGTGGCCGGCCAGAGAGAGCAAGAGGGTGGAAGAGTCGGAACAGGGTGGTGGCATTACAAAAGCTTGGAGGCCTTCGATCGACCAGTCATCTAGGCAACAATGCAGCTGACAATGGGCAGCGGGCCAGCAGTGTTTCATTAAAACATGCATTGAATTCGAGAGAGCCGACGAATTGGCTGAAACCGAGAGAGCCGGACCGGACCGAAACCCATCCCAAACTACTCCGCGTCCGCTTCTGGACCAGGGGTGGTATCAGGTTCGGTTGGAGTACGAACGACGGTCATGTCTGATTGAAATGTCGAAAACTCCATTTCTCCTCTTCCTCCGGGTCCTCCCTCGGCTCTCCCTCGGCCCTCCCTCGACCCACCCCTCTCTCTTCTTCCGTTTGTTCCCCCGCCCGTTGTTGTTGTTGCCGTTGTTGTTTCGTTGGTAAGAGAGAAAAGACCGTCGGTAGGACAGTGGAGAGATCGAGATTCGAGAGAGGAGAGGCCAGAGGCTTGTCCGGGTTAAATTGGAATTGTCATGTGAGGGAGAGCGAGGCGAATCAAAAGAAAAACAACTTGTATAGGATTGAGTTTAATTGTGACCCATCCATCCTATAGAGCCCGGCCTCCGATCCCGCATTCCTCCCCTCGCCTCTTCTTCGTCCTCTGCCTCCGCCTCTCGTACAACCACGACCCCCTTCTAGGTGGTATTCGCCATCGTCATCGTCGCAAACCAGAGTTGGCGAAAGCTCGAACGAAACGGACTCGCAACCGGAGTCGACCGTGGCCCGCACAGCAAAAGGAAGAAAGAACAGAATAGGCCTGGTGGAGGATAGAGTTCGGGTAGGGTGGAATGGAAGCAATGGAGGTCCTATCGAACCGCTCCCGATAAACTGGTAATTAGAAAACCGTTGTTTCGTGTTTGCAAGGAGCACGGTCATTCAGACTCTTTTCGGACGTTTAACGCGGTCGTGGGTGGTCATCTTGTACCTTTGAAAAAGAATGTTTTACGTTTCAACGTTGGAAAAGTTTCCTCTTTGTGCCGCGTCAATTTTTTAACGTTTCGTGTTTCCGAAACGTCCAAGTACGATCGATCGTCACGCGGATATACCTGTCCAACAAATACAAAGATTACGACGTTTTTAAGAAGAGAGTGGCGCAGTTAAGTTTATGCAACGTAAGAATGACTTTGCCTCGTCGATTAAATTATCGTCGCGATGCAACGTCTAAAAATGTCCATCGGCTACGGTTGGACAAAGGATTTACACCGAGATTCACGAGTCACCACCACCACCATGTCCAAGGATCACGGTTGTCGCGAGTTTCTAAGCGTCGCGCTGTAAAAATTGTTTTCTGAAATTCCCGCGAGGTTTATCGGTAGAATCGATATTCTCCACTGTTAACGTTCGACGTAGTCGCATTGCCTCCTCCTTTTTCTCTCTAAATGAAGTTCTTTGTTGATCCTGCCCACAAAGACAGCCCTCAAGACAGTTCGACAATGAGCTCTCCCTGGACACAGTAACGCCTCCCTTACCTCTTCCATCGGCTCCTCTTACGCTCTTCCACGTACGCTCTATCTTGTATCCTCTCTTTCTCTCTGTTCTCCTCTCTACTTTCCACAGAACGTACCACCACTTATCCGTCTCTATCGTTCTCGCGTACAATCGGTCCTCTCCACTCCCGGCGCAATTTTGTTCTCAATTTTGTTCTACGTCGTCTTCGGACCCGACAATCGGCAATAAGCCGCCAACTGAGATCCAATTTAAACCGTTAATTACCACAGAGACCGCCTCCACCCATCTATTCCACCCGCTTGTGTCCGACCACCCAACCGTCCTCACCCTGGTACATTCTCTCCCTTTTCGTTACTATCTCTACCACCCCCTCTGCTGTATCCTAGGCCCTCGTTCTCCGTCCACTGTATTTTTCCAATTTAAAATCCTATCTCTTAATTTCCTACGTGTCACCGCTACGTCTGGGGATTTTTATGGAAACGATGATATCTGTCCTCTTTTCACTGTTCCTATGCGAGAGCAGCGCACGATATCGCTGCGCCAGTCTGCCGATTCTATCGATGACTCTCGCATTTTTCTCCTGTTTCTCTCTTGCTCAACGGCCGATCACAATCCGGCTGCCTGTGCCAGCAGCCGCGGGAAATTGCGCGGTACAGTCATTCGATCCGCGCAGCCTGAAATCGACATCCCCGACGCTCGTCATTATGCCCCCGCTACAAACGTACCTTCCCTCTATTCGCGCTGCTTTTCCTTCTAATCAAGTGCTATTTAATTTCGCTTTGCTCGAATCCGTCTTAGCCGATCCGATGGTCCTGATTTATCGTCAGGCGCGTCCTCGCTCGTCTTCGCAAACGGTTCGCGAACGCGTTTGTCACGCGAGAATCGAAGAACACCGTGGACGTTAAGTGGACGCACAGCTATCGGACATCTTACCGGCAACCACAAATATTACAGTTTCTTCGTCCGCGATCCTTGGTTCGTCGATTCGAGGAACATCGTGTACACGAGAGTCTTGTCGCAGACGCTTGGGAACAACGTTTTATGGGAACAATATGCAAACAGATAACGAACGAACAAACTGTTCGTGAACACCAGTGAGCGCGTATCTTGCAGCGCATAGCGGTATCCCAGATAAAACGGACGCAAAATGTTTGCGAATATTTTGCCAGCACTATTCGCCAACAACGTTCCTGAACTCGTGAACGCGCACCTGTTCTTACGCTTCTTCCTTCGAAATCTATTTCCTTTTCTCAGGAGACTCGCTACACGAATGAATGGTTTGTCGAAAACCGAATGCTTTGTCAAAATGTTTTCACCCTTCGAACGGGAGAAAAACGAGGGAAACGTTCTAAAGCAAAAACGTTGGCAAATAGTTTTCGGTGCGAGGTACAAGTATATGTATATACGATTCTATAGGAAAAATAAGAGACACAGGGATGGAGGAGAATATGATCGGGAATCGCGGGTGGCCAGCACTCCCTACGGAATCAGCATCGGCAAGCAGTACCAACGTTGGCCAGTGCTACCACCATTACCAGCACGAACGAGCCAGCCCTCGGTCTCCGCCCGGTAATATCCACACCAGCAACAATCATGGATTAATGCCATTGTTCGCGTGTATCTACTCGAAATGTACGGGCGCGCAAGTCTATGGGTATATACGCTCGTGATGCATCGACAATGGGAGTGGGTCTGTTCGGCGACCCAACGAGGTATTACCGACCGAACAAGCATGCAGTTTGTCCCCCATTGTCGGCTCTCGATACAGTGGGAATAACGCCCACCCGCTGTATTTGCAGTATTCGGCACGGTTTCGTCCGGTTGCTGTTTGCCGTCGGCCCGTCTTATTCGACATTATATCCGATTTGAAGGATACCTATTGTCCCGCTATTGTGCGCCATCATGATTGGTAACGCGATCGCTAGACGAGGAAAAAAAATTTGAGGAACGTGAATACCGAATTGTTACGTTCTTTCTGAGGGATAGGGTGAAGGTTGGTTTCGGGGAAGCTGAGAGAAACGCGTTTGCTTCAGAGGATCGTCTGACGCGAGCGTGGGAGGTGCTTGCGTGAAAGACAGTCTCCTGAATTTTTATACGAGATTAATCAAGACGGAAGAAAGAGAATTAGCGTTAAATAACAAAGGACGAGATACGAGTTGTTTAGAATACGAAATAATCGAACCCTTTCGTCTTCCTGGACTTTCGCGAAAAACTCATTGAAACAGGAAGAAAGTAAATAACAGAAATATCGCGTCTAGTGATCGATCGATATCTGAAATAACGTAAAGCGTTGGAAAATACCAATAAGTGTTGTTCGAAATGCCAGATAATAAAAGTTCCAGCTTTGTAGATTCTCACAGGCAACTGATTGACGTAGAACAAATAGAATTGGCAGCGATATATATTATAATTAATCCTCTAACGAGCGTTGTTTAACTAAAGACACACGTAGACGTTATAATTAATTCTATAAGATATTTGTGTATCTTGTGTATCTTTATCTACTAAATAAAAGTTGCTTACATCCGCATATCGAAAATGGTTCCAATTGCGAGAGTGCGACAGCAAGAAGGTTAACGAAATGGAAAGATGTATTTAAAGGCAAGAGAAAAATTTAGTTTCGAGGATTAATGGAGAAGTTCTGAAACGAGACCGGAAATCGCCGACGGTAACTACGGTTCACGAGCGCCTCGTGCCGAAGGGATAGAACGAGAGGAGAAAACACGAGGATGATCGCGGTGCAGTAGGCAGAGCGCGGATTTGGCGCGGACTGAAGCGCATCTGCCTGTAATCCGTAGTGAGACCGCTCGTTGTTTCGCTGATCCCTGCATTGTGACGTCGCTTGTATACTTCATTGTTCCGCATTCGGCGTCCATTATTCGCAGATTGTGTACACCTACTAACACCAAAGTCCTGCGCCATTGCGCCGAGCCACGCATCTACGCGCGTATACACGAGTTTCCTATCTGGCTCCGTATCGCTCGTTCTCTCTTTCCCTCTTCCTGTATTTTCTATTTGTTTCCGTTGAATTTTTTCGTCCGCGGGAAATTTCTGTCTGCGATCAGATTCTTTTTTGCAAAAGATTTCAGATCTACTTTTTCATCCTCCGCTTTTTCTTGCTTATTGAAAAATATCGCAGTTTAACGAAACGTTGGGAGAATATGAAAGGAAGCGATCGAAACGGAAAGAATAAAATATATGGCGAAGGAAATATACTATGAATCACATAAGAGAAGTACATCGAAGCGATCATCAGGATGACTACGGCGTCTCGTCCTTCTCTTTTCCCACTTTAATTTCTCGAAATTTATATTCCCACGCTAAAGAACAATTCAAAAGTGACTACGCGCTTTTAAAATTTCCACCACGATATACTTGATGCATACGGCTGCGCGCAAACGAAAAATCATTCCTCGATACAACAATAAAAAGATTCTTGAGCTGCTCGGCTCCTTTTAACTCCGACAAACAAAGGTTTAATCTATCGGGCAATCTATTCATTTGGTTCGCCTGCCCGTTCTGTCTCTTTCATTTATCCGGCTGCATCCACGCTCGTGGGATTAGCCAGAGGTGTTCCCGATCCTAAACGAACGACTCGTCTCGAACTGAGTGGATCAGCCAGGACTGTTTAGTGGCTCCTAATCGTTCCGAATTGTGCACAATGGTACGGATGCACCGTGCGACACATGCCCCCCTTTGTAAACTCACGACAACGCACCCCCTGCGATTCCCCGCTGATTTCTAACGACGGGATAAGACAGCGCGATTCAATCGACTGGAAATCCAACAGGAGGGGTCCAGCGAACGATGGTTTTTTCCTCGACAGCGATACAATGCCCTGTTCAACGAGCTGGAGTGCGATCGGTTTCTAATTATTCCGAACATGCTGAACATGTGTAAGATTCGACACGACGAATACACGTTGTCTTGATACGTATCCGTGTTCCAATAACGGTAGCATATTTGGAGTAACTTTGAGACCAAATAGGAAGATTGCTTTGGAATATTTCATTCGGAAAAACAATTAGCAATAATAGTAGTATTTGTTCGAATCGAACTGAATTGACGCGCGTTAAATTGAAATGCAACGACTATTCGATACTTTGATGAAAAAGTGAAAAAGCTTACGTAGGAACAGCTGTTTAAGGCATTCGTAGCGCTTGTGCGAAGATGAACAGAGTGGAGAAATCTTCTGTTGTTCGGATAAAGATGAAACACACGGAGGAATTTTAAATTCAAGCGGGACAATTACATTACAATGTCAAACGGAAAAACAGTAGCGTTTAAAAAGTATTGACGCGTGTAAAAATGAATACAGCGAGATTGCTAACCGATTCGATGCTCGATGATTCATTGAAAATTATTTAAATCGCGTTCAACTTTCGTTTAACAAATCGAATCACGCGAAGCTATCGTCAAAGATCTAATTCTACAAAAAAGAAAAACCTTAAACCACACGTGCCCGTCGTGAAATCTAAATGAAACTAAATTAAAGTAAAAATTTCATTACAGACACTGAAAGAGAAATTTGCACCAGTCCAGCATCCACGTTGAATCTCGCGAGTCTATCTCTAAAAAAGAACGAATCGTCATTACGAACAATGAGTCATATCCTAGATACGTAATTTCCTCGCGGAGACTTTCAGTTTCCACTGCTTGGTAGAAATATCTCTCAAACAACGTAGAGGCGAAAGTCATCGAGCCGAAGCGGCGAGGCAAATCACCTCGTGGCAAACATAGTATCGAACCTATCCAATTCCAAAAGAATTCAGCTCGGTGTCGTGCGTGGCCGCACAAAGACGGTCGCGCGCACCCACACGAGCACACGCGCGTCCGCATCGCCGGTGTATGGAAGGGCAACCTTGCCCTGTCTGTGCATAAACAAAATGGCCCATAAAACCTGGAGGCGCTAATCCGCGCAGAATGCCGCCGCGAGGATATTGTCAAACCCTCCTGTGGACCCGTTCACTCCGCAGGAAGACCAGCTGATTCATGCGGCCATATTTCACGTCTTTATGCATTCGCGAATATTTCAGGCCTCTCCGCGCCGGCCAGAAGGAGAGACAAAGAAAATAAAACATGGAAGAAAGAGAGGAAGCCGGACGAGAGCGACCAGAAGATGGGAAAATGGGTGGGGATTAGTTGCCGCACGTCCGCGCGAAATTTCATATTAAGGGTCTATTGATCCGCCTATGGCGAAGAAGACGTTCGTGGTTTACGTCCTAAACCGCGATTCCCTGTCTCGTTTTCCCTTCTCTTTTTTGCCAACGCGATCGTTCCAAGTTGTTGGGGTCAGTCCGTTTCAATTTCGGTGGACGCGCTCGCCCACTGTGATTTCTATCGTTCAGTGGTTTCCGGTGGAATTGGAAAAATGTAAACAGCATCTGAAGACGTGGGAGATGAATTTTCGTGAACGATCGATACGTACGATAGATATCACGGTTTTGTCCAGTCGTGAGAACTTTAGCATTTTTAAACCAGGTATAACGTAAATAGTTGATAAAACGTATAAATCAATGGTGACCTAATCGAATGAAATACATATTTATCATCGTCTCGCGGTATTTATTGATTTCAAATATCGTTGCTGCAATTAGAATAGAAAATCATTTCCTATCTGATTTGTATGTTGGAGAGTAGTAAATGGTCCGCGGATAAATTATTTATTTTTATTCGTTTATTCGTTATTACTTGACTGTTATTTTCCTGGGAATTTGTTTGAAATTTTAGTGAAAAATCGCGCTACGTCTAGTTTCGTTCTTTTAAATACCACTGTTGAATCGTTTCTGAAGGATGTGTTTCAGATTAAAGAAATCCTAAGGGAAACAGTAGCAGTATCTTCTCTGGCAATAGGATAGACCGGATTGGTTTGTTAAAATAGACGAACGTGTAAACGAAAATAAAGATGGCAATAAACCGAGATACGTTTTCACACAGATATAACTTGGCTTTAGGATGGTGAATGAGGCGACAGCCGATTCAATCGCGGGGAATCGACGAGCTTACTCTTTTCGCTACCCGAAAAACGTGCTTTAGTGGTCACGAGAAGGGAAATGTCATTCGTTCTAATGTAATTCACACCAACGTGTAAAATTCGTCACATACCGACTGCCAGGCGACACCGAGTTGAGAATCTGGTGTGTCCGACTACCAAACATCGAATCCCCTCCATGAAAAACCGGATAGATAGAAAAATTCGAAGAATTTCGTTCTCTCTCTAGTTACGATACGCTCTTGAATACTACGCTACCGAATAAAAATTAACGCATCGTACGCTGAGTCCCTAGAAGCAGTTTCACTGGTTCAACTTAAACAGCTACCATAAAAAAAAAAAAAAAAAAAAAAAAATAGAAAAAGAAGCTCAACTTCTTCTTAGATTCCTTAGTAGTTTTCTTCTTTCGAAACGATCATCGACGATCGACGGTGTTTGTCACCAAAACCAACGGAAGGTGCCAGGAATCAATAAATACACGCAATACACGCGAGTTCCTCTCTCAACACTGAAGGAACACTCGCTAAGTACACAGAGGCCTAGTTAGCTAGGATAGGTTTACAAAGCACTAACCACTGGAAGAGCCTCTACACTTGCAAGCTATGCAAACAAGCGCGTATTCTGTGCTATTGGACCAGCCACACCGTGATGTTTGTAAATGATAATGACTATTAGAACGTCTTGGCCGGCAGCGTAGAAGGTTTCCTTTTGCCGCGATGATTCTTCCACTTAGCGATCGGCGGATGCGAAGAGCTCCTGTCTTGTGGTTGCTCGAAGACAAAGCGGACGCCTTCGAGTTTTGGCGCTCGTAGAGAAAGGGTCTATATATGCTTGATCGACTTTGAATTTTTATTAATCAACGAGTAGAATTATTCGATGCGGAGAATTATTCGATAATAGGACCTAAAGCAGTAGGTTATTGTCCATCTTGAATTTTTATTCTTAAATTTGCGCAATTATCTAAAGATGTTGCACGCATAATTACGGTTGGTGCAATTTTAAGCGTTCGTTTAATTTAACGAATTAGCTCTAAGTATAGCATTCATAAAATTCAGAACGATGAACAAAGTTAGATTTCGACGGGAATTTAAGCCTCTAACGCTCCTAATCTAAGAAACAAACAGCATAATTCTGAAACTTTCAGCTCGATTCGAACGAAACCTAGACACAGAATTAACAACTATAAATCGTACTATGTACTTGCAACTATGTACGTACTTTTCGTCGAAGACACCGATCGATAGAGAAACTCGTCGCAATGTTTCCCGTAATTACACGGTGGATGATAAGGTCGCTCTTACGAAAGATGAGCGATCGTCTATTAGCGAGCGATATAAAGCGGCTCGATTCACGCGAAAAGTTTACCAGGCCGGTTTGTTAAAGACTTAATGAGGCTTGTGTCTCTGACAAAGAGTACGCCATGGAAATCAGTCACGCATTGTCCGTTAATACTTTACGAGGCAACCGAGCGTGGGCCAGACTGACAGTCATGGCTGTTCAAAACGACAGCTAAGAAGATTGCTTATCCATTCCCGGTTGCGTCCTCATCGGGTTGGCTTTATCGCTTTGGCAAACGGCTGGCTTGGAATTACACAGGTTCCATTAGGTTTTGCGAACCGTTCGTTTCGTCATTCGAGTAACGATGTAATATCTCGTTGCCCGGTGATAAGCGCCGAGCAACCAGGTCTCGGGAGTAAAGTATCGATCGTTACCATAGAATAAGTTATTTTATTTGTTATAAATCGGTTTGCATTCGAGGTACAGTATGATTCACGCAAGCATGCGTTCGGTTGACAGGCTCAAGGAATAAAATATAATAGCATCGATATAAGTATTATGTCGATATTAGAATGTTTTCGTAGATATCATCGCGGTACAAGTAATTTCGTTTGTTCGCTAGATTTTGTCTGTGTTTATTGAAAAATATGTATGTACGTATCTGTCGTGGGGATGAATAAGTAGGAATATAATATCCTGGTATCTCTTAGGCTATGTACGATAGTGGTTTTATAATACAAATAAAAAAAAATTTTTTCTCCACATACTGTTATACAGAAACGAATATTTAGATATTCTTTTCGTAATGCTGTCCATTTGTAGCTGTATTCGGGATAAATCACGAGAAACAAAATAGTAAAAATTACATTCTTTCGTAAAATACCTAACGAAATGTATCTTCTAAAACTTAATCCGAAATCGGAGCAGAACTTAGTGATTAAGTAGCAAAATTCTTAGAAAACTCGGATACCAAAGTTAATATTTCTTTCTTAGAGAGAGAGAGAGAGAGAGAGAGAGAGAGAGAGAGAGTCAGATAGTAACTTTGGCAATAATGACATTAAGTATGTTCCAACTGAATGGTAGAAAAGTTTATGAGATTGAGCTTGTATGCCAGAGTATTTAGATTTATAAATCCCGTAGCACGAAGGTCCAAAGTCATAAACAGCTACACAGTGTACATATGTCATACGCGCCATTATACTCGGATAATACCCTGGAACGTTTGTTTCCGTAATCTGCCGACGATACGCCTCATGGTTTCCCTCTGAAGTCGCTCTATTTACCTGGTACAATGGCCAGCTATGCCTTTCTTAATATAGTCGAACAAATTAATTTCACGGATTGTTGGACAACGAAATTTAATACTATGTTACCATATAATACGTGTGGCGAATTCGATTGCGAATAAAAGCAAACACGCTAGGAGCGTATCATTCAACAAGTCAGCCACTGTCAAGGCAAACAGATTAAAATCAACTTTCTGACGGTAAAACGTTTAACGCTTTGTTTTCATACGAGAGAAGATCGTTTATTTCTTGAACTTCACGAATATTAGATAATATCGGACAAGTACAAGAATTTTTTAATGAAACTGTAACGATCTCTTGCATCTCATCCGCAAATTTTTCATTAGTTTTCGTTTCCACGATCGATCGCTCAATCGGTATACCGATATACTTATTCGCTCAATCGGTATACTTATCGTACACAAATTCTTAGCTACATTGCATGCATTTCACCCTTCCAATGTCTCTTTCGTCAGAACAGAGCACGAATCCGCTCTAACCATAGCCTTAGACAGCTCCATTGCCAAAGTGTTAAAATAATAAAATTGGTTTTTTTTCTTAGGAAAAATCTACGGTTCTCGAGTTGACAAAAGATTAAATCGACGTAAATCGGAAGCGAAAATTTTATTGGTTAACGTTGATTATCGGGCACTTATCTTATTTCATATTGTATCCTCTCGTTCCTGGTACAAAGTACAAACTGCTTTCGAGGAAACGGTAGCAGAGGATAACATTTGTCACCTATCAGGAAACTTTGTGATACCGGTTATAATAAAAAAATACACACCATCTGTGCCAACAACTTCTCCATAGGGCGTGCGCGTGCTTGCGCAAACAACACCAGTCTAACTGGTCAACTATACAAACAAAAACACCCAGATACCTGCATTTACACTTGGACCCATGTCAATGAAGCAGTTTGAAAGAATTTTGATGACCCGTAACGATCCTTTCTTTAACTATCAATTGAACGTTGGGTTTTCTCTTTTTTCTCCCCTTTATTTATTATTAAGGGAAGTACTAAGAAACAGAATGAAAATAGAAAACGTCTACACTTTAATGGTAGAATAATAGCAATTTGTTACAGTCGTTTGTAACGTCTTGGGACAAAGAAAATGATACGAATATAGAAATATCCTTAATAAAAATAATAAAATGGAATATTCTTATTGAAATAACGAAAGGACAAGACAGTCAACACGGCATTGTATTCGATAATCGTTTCAACGCAACATGTATTTTCTCTTGTGAATCCTAATCTTCGCCGTTTATTTTATTTCTCTTGTCCCAATTATTATATTATTACATTATTCGCAGCGGTATAATATCCAATTAATTCGAAACAAATAATATACGAAGGACGCTACAATGGGACGTACATTCCGAGAGTAGAGATTAATTGTTGCAAATATTAATAGCATTGTTTTACAATATTGGGCGTTATGCAAATCGGTATCGACGTTGCACGATATAATGAAAACGTCGAACGTCCTGACAATGACGGAAATACCGATGATGGAAAAAACCGTAGATAATGGCATACGATCATTATTGCAACATGTGATCCTGTCATTATCTCTATTGTTGCATCAAAAGTACAGAATGCGGGACTGAATATGAATATATCTTCCTGTACGAAACCTCGATCTATTAATACGTAACAATCGAACACGAACGAGAAATTGAGAACCATTCTCATTGATTTATCGCAAACTGCATTTATCGTAACATGACTGTTATTAAAACCACAAAAAAAAAAAAAAAAAATGAAGAAAAAGAAAATTGAAGTTGGGAACAGCACTAACGGACATAAAATAAATATTAACGCGAGGAACGAACGTCGGAAAATCGTCGTCAGAATCAGCTAATTAAATTAATTCGCGCGTCAAAGCCAATTCGGGAGAGGGTAGAAAGCAGCGATTTTCCAAGCCGACGCGCGACCGCCATATTAGCCGAACGATATCGTTCATTATTTCGCGTTACCTTTTGCCATTTTTTTTTGTCGTTCTCTTTTCAATTCTCTCTCTCTCTCTCTCTTTTTCTTGTTTTTTCTCTTTCCTTCTCTTCTCAGTCGTTTTTTCCTCGTCGCCCTTTCTCGCCTCCCTCCGCTTTGAAACCACGGATCAAACGTCGACTTTGTCGCAGAAAGTCGTACCCACGGCGCGAAATAAAACGTGGAAGCCGCCATTGCGGCAGACGAACCCGGCATGTACAATCCGCAGATAATTACGACGTCCAATTAGCATTAATTACTGACCTCTTTCTAATTAGTGGCACCGGTTGAAATATTGCCGATATCATTCCCTCGACGCGATTCGAGTGGTCCTTTCATGCTCGGAAGCCTCTGATAGTTGATTATCTGTTACCCTATCTGATACTTTGAAGCATCCGATTACCTTTTCCTTCTCTCTTTTTTCCCTCAAATTACGCAGCCGTGTGCGTCCCTACGTGATTTTATTTTTTCAATTTTTTTTTTCCCCCGTTCCTCTTCGCGATTTGTCTCGTACGATTTGGTTTCGTTCGATCGCGAGCAAGGGCGTTAATAATTTGACTCCAGTCAAGGAGTCCTTATTGTACAGGGAGCAGACACGTTTGATCGGTTGCCACCAGGATGCTGAATAATTCGTTGATTAAAATCCGCGATACGTCAGAGTTCGGGGCAGTAAGGGAGGGGTAATTACGAGAAATAAAGTCCTCTGTTGTATAGCGCCACGATGGTGGCCACAGTTGGAAAAAAGACGAGGGGTTGGGCGGCTGGGAGAAATTCGCGTTTTAATGATTCCTCTTTGATAAATTTATTTCTTGTAATTATGAGAAGCAAGATCTTTGCAATGAAAGCACCGTCTTCCTCGTTAATTACGACCTACGCTGCGACTTTTATCTCCTAATAATTTTATCGATGGCTTCTTCCAACACCTTCTGACAACATAGTTAACGAGTTTTAAATATCTGCATATAATTTTTCGAATGTAACGTGCGAAACTCGCGGATTTGTTATTCATCTGTTCCAATTTCTTTTCTTTACTCCTTACTCTTTTTAACGGCTGAGCAAGCTTTTTTCTTTTTTTCACATATCTACAAAAAATCGAACGCAAGACGTTGACAGCACTATAAATTTTCCGAAACTTTCTCACAGTGACATACGTTTTTTGAAACAGCACCCTTTGACGAATGACCTTCTAGACCGTTGTAATGTCAAGAACTAACAGCTTAGTGATAGACGAGTCATTACTTCTGACCTTGAAAAGTTTGAAAATTCTTATCGTTTGTGTAATCCCATCGGCAAACTAACAAAAAGGGACGGTCTGTCATTGTTTTCCCTTCAGTAACTTCACTAACTCGAGGACTATACGGTGACGAATTGACGGGTCGTATAACAATTCTTCAAGTAATGAGATTATTGACAGGAGACAGTTACGCGGCAATGCAAACATTGGAGAAGACTGGCTGGTCATTTTACCGACCCATTTCAACCTTTCTACCTGTTCTTCAGCAGTGAGAAATATTAACATGTAGCAAGGAACTTGAAAAACCGAATTTTCCTCCGTGTATCAATTCTCATTCGATACAATTGTTGTTATTTACTTGGTAATAAATATTTTGTCTTAGGTCACCACGTCCACAAAACCTAACGGGAATTTTTTTATTCTTCTATAATTATTCTATACTTATTCTAATGTCTTAATCTTCTTCTTACACTCTATGCTCTATACTATTTCTTACGCTCTATCCTATGATCTATTATCTACCGCTATTACACATTTTATATTTTAATTTCTTTTTGTGCTTCTTGTTTTCGTTCCTCTTCTTGTATTGTATTTCTCCTTTCTAAAATTTTCTTTAGTTCCGTTAGCTCTTCCGCCGTCTCCTTTAGTGTTGTTTCCATACCCTTTAATCCTCCTGTTATTTATAGCACTCTTCTATCACGTGTCTCAGGTCTTCTTCTTTCCTTTTGCAAAATCTACATTTTCTCTCCCCTTCTTCTTTCCAGTATTCCCTTGCTCTCGTCTCATTTCCGCATCTGAAACTCGCTATGATTTTTCTCACCTTCCACTTCATCCTCCCTTCTAGGTACTTTGGCATCTCTTCTTTGGCGATTTCCCTGTAATGCCTGTTGTATTTTGATTTCCTTATTTTTCTTGTCCTCTCTTCTGCCTCTCTCCTTCTCCTCTCTTCTATAAAGTCTTCTACTGTCATTCTTTCCTGTTCTTCTCTCGTTTCCGTCTGTGTTCTTCCCTCTCTCGCCTCTTCTTGCCTCCTCTTTCTTTTTCTTGCTCTTTTCCCTTTTTGTTCGTCGCCCCAGTTCCTCTCTTTTTCCCTTATGCACTCCTTTACTAGTTCTTTTCCTGACTTCGTGGCTTTCTTCTGGTATCTTGCTGCTCTCTTTAGTGTCTTTTCCTTGATGTCTGTTAGTTTGCACTCTTCTGTCAGTATGTAGTTCGGTGTCGTCATGTCTCTGCTCCGAACAGTGCTTTGCTCTCTACCAGCGCTCCGAACATCTTCATTCTCCTCATGTAGTCTTGTTTGAATATTTTTTCCCCCAAACTCCATGTCTTCTTCATAGCTAGCCTAATGGGAATTATTCGCAGACGAAAACCAACTTTGTCACGACGATAAAGGCTATCGTTTCAACTATGCAGGAGATCTTTTTACCCTATCAGATATACGCAATATCTTTCATCATTAATATCTTTTTTCTATATTTAATATCTTTCATTTTGTCTCATTAGGTCTGAATATGTTCCTTGTAACTATAAACCTTAATGATATTCCTATTCGAATAGAATTTGGTTTTTTGTTTTCATGTTAAGGAAAATGTTAGCCAGAATATTATCGATATAATAATAAAAGCGGACGATTTTATGTGAATTCGTGCCATTCTTTCTTCGCCAGCTAATCTGAGGGGAGGATCGCGCAAACTAATCCGACCATTTCAGGAGAAATAGCCAATAAATCAGACGCGCTTGTAATAAGCCAAACAGCCGTAAATGAACATTATATTAAAGGCCGTATCGCTGCAGATCGTAATATTAACTGTACTTTATGGACGATTAGTTGACTTTTCCCTTGATCGTAGATAAATATTTTTGGCAATTCGGTCGAAACAAATAAGAATCGCTATCGATGGACACATTTCGTCGAGAATGACGTAAATACAAACAGAATTTCCTTCGTTGGATATCTTCCACATTTCAATTAAATCTAAGATAGACCATTCTCCGTTCACTTATTCGAACCATCGCCACAGACAACAGCAAACTTTCTCACATCCGCGATACCGTAAACTCAACGACGACTCGGAACACCCGTTAATTATTCATACGGGACGGGACAACGAACAATATCCATCCGATCCGGCAACAAATAAAGACGCAGACCGAGACGTGGCTCGAGCATCCTAATGATCGCGCAGGGAGAACAACGTCGTCGAGTAATCCTAATAAGTAACGCCGTAACAGAGTTATTATTCATCCGGCCCGTTGTCTATTGACCCTCCAAAGTGTCTCTAATAAAATACCATTAACCGCATCATCAATCATCGCCGTACAATCGGAGACAAAACATACGCTTTTACGTTCTCCGCCTGTTTCCCTTCTTCTCCTTCCCACTAACCTCTACCTCTCATCCCTGTATATTTCGCTCTGTCTCTATCTCTCTTTCTCTATCACTCTCATTCTAGTCGAAGCCATTCACCGTAACCACCATACCCATCGTCATCATACAGCGCCATTTATTCGCATTCAAACGAGCGAGGAGACACACTGTCATATACATTTTTTTGGCGGTTAGGGGGAGGCAAGGGGCACGACAGAACGTACGCAAGGGGTGGGGGGAAAAGGGAAGAGGGTATGGGCAGGGGGTAGACGGCAGTAAATCCGCGCACTGATTCGATTAATTTGTCCGACGTTGACAAGCAACTCATTGTTAGCCATCCCCACCAGCGGGGGTCAGGAATTTTCGCCAGAGCAGAATGACGATTTTCGATAAATCATCGCTGGCCCTGGCCGACCGCGGACAATGCTATTGTAAATTGTGTAGGCTTATGGACAACTAGTCGCCAAATACACCGGCCGTTTTTCCCGCCGTTCGCCATCGCTTTTCCTCCCGGCCTAATACTTTGTTTTTTTCCCCCGCCGGCTTTATTAATCGCCTATCGTGGCGCCATTAATAATCGCGTCGTCGCTCGAGCACTTTCCCCGCTTCGAATTTTCGGAACGCCGTTTTCCTATATAGAACCGTTGATTGGATCCTTTGTTTCGAGAATTTTTTTTAACGGTTGATCGACGTTAAACAATAATTTAGATTATATAATTTGGAATCGAGGGGAGCTAGAGAGCATTTGGTTGTAAGTCGGGCACGTAAGGTCTGGCGTTGGTTTTACACTTTGAGCCATTCGGGAGAAAATATATAGTTACGTCACATAATGGTGATTATCTTGACAAAAAGGAACTCTTATTTTTGGGATTGTACAATGTTACAATGACGATACATACTTTGTAATACCTGTTCTTAGCGCTCAATATGAGTATTTTAGCTACTAAATCATGTTTAAATACAGTCAATAGAAATGAGAGTACGTAATGAATTGAGTCGACTTTAATTCTGCGTATTTTATCATTTCATTATACATCAAAAGCTGCAAAGGGGAACAAAAAGATTGCATTGACTTTAATTTTCCGTATATGATAAATTTAGAACAAATACTTCGATACATTCCTATGCCTGTTAAATCGAAAAAAGATCACTCGAATTTATTGGAATATTTTTAAATTTGAAATAACGTATTATATTTCCAGATATATTTAAAAAATAAAAAAATCAAAATACCGAATAGATTTCAACCGTATCTCAAACTTATAATAAATAATTTTGTTACATCTATATGTTAAATCGAACGTCATGTGGCGACCTCTAAACTATTCGAATATTTTCCGACACCCCATATTTGTACAATAGAGATTACTCCCCACCCCCTCCACCACGAGCAAAGATGTCGGTATGTGGCATCGATTTCAATCTTTCACATGCCTCGAATTTACAACGAATTATTCTATTACATTTACATATTAACTTAAGAAAAGAATACTCGTTCAAAAGTCGTTCGTGCTCCGTCGTTTCGAAAATCACAAAAGAGTTACAGCGAAGTTCACGCCTTCTCACCAGGCGACATTTTTATTGTGACACATTTTGAACTAGCAGCTGCTAAATAAATGTAGGTTTGCGTAGCTTTGGTGGTTATGTTCCACGCAACAATGCCGTCGGGTGCGAAAGAATACAAGTACGATTATATGCGTGTAATAGTACTTACCGGTACGTGTCCATTGCCCTCCCGCAATCTCGGAGGCGGAACGTTGATTTTAACCGCAATGGATAAATCGGTGCTGCGTGCATAGGGGCTCCCTCTTTATTCACTGGCGTCCCGTCGTTATTGTTCGAGAGAGAGAGGCTGCCGCCGCGAGAGCCACTTCTAATCATTATTGTCACCCGCACTCGCGTTAGAGAAGTAACACTCTTTCCGTGTTCGCTTTCACCAGACTAATGACTTTCACGGATCGCTTCGAGCGCTTGGCGGGAACAACGTGATGTTTCTTCTTGTTAACGAATCGAACGAGAGTATCGAACGGACGAATCGACCGCAATGAAGTTGCACGACCGTCCATTTGCGTTCTCTCGAGCAGGTGTTTTCGTTTAGATTTTAGATCGTTGTTACGCGAGTGATTAATTGTCCGATTGTATGAACGTTAAAAAGTGTGAAGACCGTGCGAGAAAGAAGGCTTGTGGGTGCTGAATGACGGCTAGAGATTGCTTGGCTGTGACAGGTTAATGTTAATTTTGACTTATTATTCTATGGCGAACGACCCGCGTATTTAACGGTAGAGAAAACTATGTACGATTTTTAATCGTCATACATGTAATATTTATAACGATAGAATATATATATATATATATATATATATATATATATATATATATATATATACGTATAATATTTCACAAACTTTACACCGTAAACCACAGAGTAACGTTTACGTTTGAATCACTCGAGACACTAGAGACAACATCCAGCATTTACAGCACAACAAAACAAAAACACTGTTTCGTTGATCAAAACAAGTGTCGTGATTATATCAACTTTGCCTCTATTCGAATATCTTTCCGTTAACGTTACTACGTGTTACTACATGACGTTTCTTTGGGTCAAAATTGAGGTCACATAAACCATACTGCTATATATATCGATGTATTATTCGACCACCAATGGAGCTACGTGCAATGATTGCGAGAGGTTACAATATTACGTATGAAAAGCAAACTTGCAAATCTCAACTTTGATAATTTTTTGCTTCATTACTTGTATAAAATATAGTGTAATGAATGCGATTATGTTATTTCGTGTAAACGTATGCTTATTTATTTATGTTTTTATGTACAGAAATATGAAAACATCGCAAGAAGAAAGATCAGCGGTTTGCTAACAAGCAATTGTAGCAGGGAGAGTGTGTTGCCTAGGAATGAACGTAAGTATTACTAGATCAAACTATCCTACTCTTAATCTATAATATATAATATACAACATATAATATATAATATATAACATATAATATATAATATATAACATATAATATATAATATATAACATATAACATCTAACATGTAACATATAACATATAATATATAACATATAACATCTAACATGTAACATGTAACATCTAACATGTAACATGTAACATCTAACATGTAACATGTAACATCTAACATGTAACATGTAACATCTAACATGTAACATCTAACATGTAACATGTAACATCTAACATGTAACATGTAACATCTAACATGTAACATGTAACATCTAACATGTAACATGTAACATCTAACATGTAACATGTAACATCTAACATGTAACATGTAACATCTAACATGTAACATGTAACATGTAACATCTAACATGTAACATGTAACATCTAACATGTAACATCTAACATCTAACATGTAACATCTAACATATAACATGTAACATATAACATATAGTATATAATATATAGTATATAATATATAGTATATAATATATAGTATATAATATATAATATATAATATATAATATATAATATATAATATATAATATATAATATATAATATATAATATATAACATATAGTATATAATGCATATTATGTAACATGTAACCACTCTTAAGATGGTTAACGCTAGTATTACCGATTTTTAATACGCATCGAAAAATATTGTACATAATTAATTAGAATTAAACCAGTATAACGAAACTGAATGCGTAAATGTAATCGTGTCTTGATTTCAATGAAATTAGCTTTAATATCATCAAGAATACTTGTGTGTTTTTGGTAATTGCAAAAACACTAAATCCGATACCGATCATTGTAACTGGTTTGGTAACTGTAATGTTAAACGTACAATTTTCGATTACTATTGAAAATCAGCCAAAGACGCAAAAACGGAAACAGCTTGTACTAGCGACTCATTAACGAAAGTAAGTTGTGACAACCTTACCTCCAAGCGGGGGTGTACTTAGTTTATATCCGACAATCGCGATACAAAATAGCGAACCGCCGTGAAACCGGTTCGAAAACGTTTCCCCGCAATTCATGGGCTCCTTTTAGCGTTGGAAAAAAAGAGTTCGATGTACTGACAAAAGCGTGGTATCAACAGCGATGGAACACGGTGCCTCTCTATAGAGTATGACCCACTCGAGAGGAGAAAAAGGACCCCCTCGCGTTTTCATTCGTGGGGGCCAAAGGTCAATGCCTGCACGCACTCGACATCGCGAAACGTAAGAACGAGGCATAATGGCGTTCGAAAAAGAGGAAGGAATCAGAAAAGAAGGAGGAGGATGAGGGGCGGTAGGAGGCGGGCAGGGAGGAGGGAGGGGTGAAAAGAGGAGCGAGAAAGAGGGCAAGAATCCACGGCCCACTCGAAAACCTCGGTCATATTATGCCAAAGCCCGGGCAAAATCTTGACTCGCGACGATATTTTTCAAGTGCCGAGAAACCAAGCTCTCCCGGCTCTCCCCTTCCTTCACTGAGCACCGATAATGCTGAAAGAAACATTTATGCGCGAACCCTCGAATGTTTTTCCAAAGCTTTATACGAGTAAAGGGCGATTCGGCACAGTGGTGTTCGTCGATGGTGCCGCTTTCACGAGTTGAACGTTCGTTTCCCATAATACGTCTCGCATTAATTGCATTCGACCATCGAGTCTATATTGAATTTCATAACACACTCCTCGCGTATTTTCCGTATTTTTCCAAAGTTATCGCGTGATCGGTAAAGAATCATGCTCTAAAATTTTTTCTAAGTATCAACCGCGTGTGACGATAAAAGTACGTATCTTCTATCCGTATCAAACAGAAAACGCTTCATCCAAACTCGAAAACGAATCCATTCATATTTTCTCCTACTATCATCTTCATCGTCGAACTCCTATACTGTACCCGCGACACGTACGTGGATATGCGTAAACGGCGGCTTCAGTCGCGAGTTATTCATCTCAAAAAAATGGGATTCTCAAAAGGGTCCCGGCGCACAGGCCATTAAAAGGTTTACATTCACGACCTCCTTTCTCTGCCCCCGCGGTCGAGGGTCAAGGGACGATGCGTTTCCCGAAAGAGCAGAGAGCCGCGAGTGTCCACAGAGAGAGAGTGCCATTCCTCCGTTCTCCTCCCCCTCCTTCTTTCTTTTTTCTCTTCGCAATCGCGCGACTCTCATTCACCCCCTCCCTCGAAGCTTCTTGGTCTTGCTCTCGAATCGGCTCGTGTGTCGGTCTCGTTCTGGCCGCTGGCTCGTTCGCATGCGACGCGGTACACACCGGTGAAAATTATCATCCTGCGTTTGATTGTCGGGAGGAAACGCAGTAGAAATAGCGTGTATTCATCCGGCGCACTTGATGCGACCATTGCATCGCCCGACTTTCGTGCAGCAACCTCGCTGCGACATCTCGCGCTGAAAGGCCCTCCTTGATACACGGCAGATATCCCGTAAATGGTCGCACGAGGGCCCTCGTGCAGGGAAAAGCGGATTGCCGGGCGAGGGACGAATGCCGGCGGGTTCCCCATGCGCTGGAAAGAAATTAGTGAGGAAGGAAAAAACATCGTTTTGTGCCGCGTAAACGTTCGCGAAATCTTTACGAAGCCGCTGCGACCAAACGGAGGTACGTTTATTACGGCGGTCTCATTGTGTTACGACTGCATACAGCATGTCGAATATTATGTTTTTTAATTGTGCGTTCCTTCGAGGAGATCGTTCGTTATTCGAAATGACGTTACATCGGTTATAATAGGAATTTCGTTCATCTTGGATACCTTGATACCATAGTTGCTTTCACAGTTACAGGAAATCGTATCAGAACGATACTTAAGTGGTTGGGAACAACGAACATTACGAACCGTAATTTATTTCTTTTCAAGATTCGTTATTTTTTTCGAGCTTTTTCGAGCCTTCAAGCTCGTCGGTATTTTTTTTTTAGCAAGGCTATCTATATATCTTTTAGAAAACTGATGTACTTCTTTATTCTCTATAAAACGAAATATCCTTTGAATTATTTTGAAGGAACGATTAGTTTGAAACGCGTTTTATCTTTAACTTTAAAATACACACAGGAATACGTTGCTTCAAAATGTCCGAATACTTTTTCCACGATAGTGTATACATTTAAATATGTTCACTTTCCCCCCCCCCCTCCTATTTTTCCGTAATGGTTTTCTTCTGAATTGTTAGAAAGTTATAATAAGAAGTTTCCGTTGTTTCCTTGGAGATTTCCTTGGTGCGATGTTGGCATGTTACGAACGAGCGTGAAAATATCGAAACAAGGTACAATAATATTTTCGTTTCTATGGAGTAAAAGTACGAAAAAGTCTTTAATCGTTTGTTCCCGGGATTTTGTATGCGCCATAAAAACTGGGGTGGAAACGTCTCGGTGAATTTCGACGATTGTTCCCGCGTCTTAGGCCTCTGAGTGTTTTTTCGCGGATCTATGGCCGAGGTTTCGTTGAAACGTTGCCTCGATAAGAATGGCGTCTTGCATTGCATTGACACAAGCTGAATGCAATTTACCTGCGTTTATCCAAGCGATTCTTCGGATTGTGTTTCACGCGACTTTCGCTCGTGGAGGCGATTCTTCGAAGGAAGAAATCTGCCCCGATATTATTCTATGTTTGTCCCCTTTTGACTTTTCACCGGGGAAAACTTCTTGCCACGGAACAAATTCGATTGTCGTTTCGAGTGACACGGCGCACGAAAATAATTGTCGTGGCTGGCGAACAGTGGCGCGGAAGAAGTTCAGCGGGCGAAATTCACGCGCGAATAAGGCGCCGGCCATTGTTCGAAATGGGAAAGGCTTGTTTTTCGCGACGACCTCGGCCAAAAACTCGTTCAGCGAAAGACTTTCCGCGCGGTATTCGACGACTCGGTTGGAACGCGCCGCGAGACAATCGCGTCGATGGCAAAACGGTCTGCTGCTTGATAAATGTCCAACCCTTTATCAGGGTCGCCACAGAGGGCCACCTAAGTGGTTTTCTTAATTATTTAGTTCGGAAGTTCTTGTTCCTTCGGTGGGAGTTTTGTTCTGAATGGAAAGAAGGAGTTTTCGAAACTTTATTCGAAGAGACATCTGATGCGACACGTTCTTCACGCTTTCGACGGCCAACTTTTTACTTTAAATCATTTGCGTCCTTCGCTATTTAGAAAGTCAGGTCGATTAATATTATTTTTGTTTTTTTTTTTTGCAAAAAATCTACCGACAAACATTGAAAAATTCCCTCCGCTACGATTATCGAATCGTCACACGATATTGCTCCGTTCTATCGCGCACGGCGAAAGGTTGAATACATCCATTAGCGGTGAAAAAGGGGTGGCGGAAAGAGCAAGCACGTGACATCGTCTTTTTCAATCAGCCTCGGCTAGCATCGGAAAGGCTTCCGGTTTTCCCTGCAAACGTTCTTGCTTTTGTGTATAACCCGAACGGATTGCGTATCCACCTTGATATCGTTTCAATTATATTTAATTAACTAAGGATTCGCGCGGCACGAAGCCAGAATCAGTTCGATTCGTTGCAATCTTTCTTTCTATTTTTCAACTAAATTACACGAGTTATCGTCGTAGCTGATGGCATATGTTGCCATCGGCGATTCTAGTGGATCCCAACGATGCTTCGAATACGATTTTACTGCTTTGCATTCGGGCCAAATGTCCAGCAACATTATCGACCGCTTTCAAGATGGATCGACAAGGTGGCACAAAGAACGACGCTTTAATAATGCAACCGAGTCAAGAGGAAACGAATTCTCCTCGTCCCACCCCCTCTCGATGAAGGAGCCTTTTCTTCGACGCTGTTCGATCCTCGAGGATGCCACTTTTTCATTTATGACAGCGACGTCGAGCACCACGGGTCCAGGCATTGCGAAAACAGTTAGGCGCATTATATTATCCGTAGGACAGAGTTCTCGATTCAAAGTGGACATTGTTTCAACCCGTTCGACGAAAACAATAGCACAGGAATCGAGTGCTTGTACGTTGAAACACTTTTGCCTACCAGTCAACGACGACAATGATCTCGTTAAAGAGGCCTGACCGGCCCACTTTGGATCCGATAATGCTTTTCTTTTCAACCTCTTTTCACCCTACTCTCTCGATCGTTGACACGTTTGTTTCGTGGTGAGTAGAGTCTCCAGGCTATGTCAGTTTCTTCTTTTGACTTTTTCGGCACCGAGTGGGTCTCGCAACGGATGTCGATCGACGAGGGTCGAAGCTCCGCTGCAACCGTGACCTCTCGTGATTATTTCGCCGTAATTTTCGCTCTATTTGTTTCTTCGATATGGTCGGTGTATTTGTATATTTTCATTATCACGACTGTGAAGAGTATTCAAATTTTGAGAAATACGATATAGATACGTACAGATGTACATAAGCAGTTTTCGTTTAATAGGAGAAGGGTATGAGTTTGTCAGAAGTCGTACTGATCAACTCCACATTTGCGAATTTGTTAATGTTATTTATCCAGAAGTATAATTAGGCCATTCTATATTTATGGTGCTTCAAACTACAAGAAACTTAAAAAAAAAAAAAAATAAATGTTTAAAATTCCCATAGGAAAAGAAGTATAGGAAGAAAATTGTTCATAGTACGTAATTGGTTGAATTTACTTCACTTGGTTTAGTCGAATTTTCTTCATTTCCCTATTTATGCTGTACGCCCTTTGCGTCAGAAGGGTTGAAATGATAAAAAGCTGTTTTTTTAAATTTAATTACAGTTTATTTGGCAAAAGGTGCCACTACTCCCTTTCATACTCTCGCATTCATAATTTGTATAATAACTGTTTCATGTCATTAAGCATTGGAAAAAATTCAATTAACCGTAATAACAACACCTAAAATCAACGACGAAAGCTATCGTCCAAATTTCTCATGCTGCGGGAAACACATTAACAGCATCGAATAAAAAGTTTGAAATGCGAGCTGTGACTAAAGGGTGGTCAAGAAGTTTGGTCGCAAGCATCAAGGAAAAAGGGACTCGCGCCCCGTTATCGTTACGCGAGAACGCAAAGAGGACGTACACACAGGATCTACCTAGCGAGAAAAAGAGAGAGGAAAGAGCGCACCCTACCGAGGAAACGGGCCAACAGAGCCAGCGGGGTTTCTTAGGGTGAAAGAAGTAAAAAGATCCCCGTGCCAATACAATTGACCTCTAAACAGAGGGTAGTTATAGCGAAACGCAATGCCCATTGGGGCGACACCAAAGACGAAAAGCGACCGACTCTCCTTCTCCCTCTTTCCTACTTGTGCCCCATAAAAGCAAAGGGTGGCCACCTTCGACCGAATCGGGACGAAACTTTTCAATGCACCGACCGAACCAGCATAGAGAAAAAATTTTATATATATATATATATAAACACACACACAAACACACGTATATACAATACGTATAGGTACACAGGAAAGGGAGTACAACGAGTACCTGACGTCTCTCTGCTTTTATATTTTCATTCTCTTTTCCCTAAGGCTAGCTGGTGGCTTTGAACGGCCGCTCCAGCTTCTCCAATGTCGCAAGGAAATTCGAGGTTACGAATTTTGTTCGACGACTCTCGCCATTGTTCCGCAGCTGGCGCGGCGTTGCGCTGTGCGAAACCTTCGCTCCAAGGATTTTGATCTTGATTCCAGATCGTTTCGAATCCGGTCGATACCTGACACTCGATCGATCTGTTCGACGACCTCGAGTCTTTTCGATCAAATATCCATCTTAATGCTTTGACAGTGGTTGGGGTTGAAATGAGTTTTTAGGGACAATCGCCGGTGCACTGGATCTTTTCGATCGACTCCAGTGCATTTTGCTTGTAGTTTTCAAACAGTTGAAAATATTCGCGTCATTCTCGAGTTTCTTGACAGTTTTTCCTTTATAAGAGTCTTAATTTTGTTTGAGGATATTCTTTCGTTTAATTCAATTGTGATACAATTCGTTCGATAGCAGTTCAGATTGAAGGTAGAAATAAGAGAAAGAGGTTGATTACTGAAATCCTTAAAGTTATTTATTACTTTAATGTCGAATTATTAATAAATAAAAGCACTATATAATTGCTCATTTCTTTCATCGATTTCGCCGTTTGCCGTCGTCCATGCCAGCTCATGTGAATTTCGATCGATCGCTCAACGAACATCGTTCACGTTATATGAATGCATTTTACATAATCGTACGTTGGATAAATAATAACAATTCGTTCATAACGAAACACAAATTATACTCAGACTTAATACATGTATGGCGGACGAACGCATATATGTACATATATACACGTTTGTCGATCACGTCGACAATTTTGGTTTTGGCTCTCGTACTTACAAACTATAATATTTTATGCTTTGTTATGTTAAAACGTGTATATGTAACATTATACATACAGCCAATATTATACATATATTTCATACATAAATAAATCTAAACTAGAAGTTAAGGGGTAAAAATAAAGAATTAGGGCGGTTAAAAAAATAAAAGGTTATTATAATACACGAATGTATTTATCAGACATCATCTCTCTCTCTTCTGTCGTTCTCTCCTTCTTTCCCCCCCCCCCCCTAAATAACGTTTTACGACGCAACAATATCGCACGAAAGAGCAGGTATACGTGGATTTGTCGCGTTCGTCATAAGTATCCGTAAAAAATACGGAAATACGCGAGAATAAGCTAGTTGAGACGTAATAAAATCACAGTTAACGACTGGTCCATTTACATCCGGACCATGATGACATAAACGCTTTTGAGATTAACTTGGCAAAATGACGCTGCGAATAACTAACAAGAAACAATATCAAGATAGTTTACATTCTTACTACCGCATCTATGCTTACTTTTACGAAAAAATTGTTCGATTTATTCGTCAAAAGTAATTGTCGAGATAATTATTAGAATGTGAATACACAAAATGCCCGATTTTTTCCTTGTCCCTCGTAGCAGTCTGTTCGTCTGGGACGACCGTAAGTACGCAAATAATATAATATAATATATAATTCTTTGCATCTTAAACAATATGTATCGAACCTGTCAATACAATAGAAATATCGTTTGCTTTTCACAAATTCACGCCTACCTGTTTCTTCTTGCGGTTCTTGCTTGTGCACATTTGTACAGAAGAATTTTTTGTAATTTTGAGCAAAAAGTTTCAATCTGGCTACTTGCTTAGTCCAATGCGAATGAGTAATTATTAAACGAAACAAAATCTGACGGAAACAGCGTGTACCGCTTCATGAAATATCTATTTTTTAAAAACCATAAACGATTCGCATGTTATACGAACTATTTACATTCGTAGAAACGATATATTAAAACGAATGGTAATGCTTGAGAGTCAAGAACGAGCAATGGGGCGTAAAGCGTGGACGGACCAAGCCATTTCTATCGACGTAGGTAAGTCGAGGCCTGTTGGAAATCAAAGGAGTAGAACAATAGATCGTAAGGCCTAACTCGGAGAAAGGTGGCGCGTCAGAAGTGATCTCAAGAGCGCCGCGCCGCGGGTGTTCGAAAACATTTTCTCAATATCATTCGCGAGGGTCGAGATCTCTTTTAGTATCGATGACCGTGTGACAGGTAAAAGGCATATCTGCAATTAGAAAACATTATTTGAAAACAATACAGTCCACCTCACGGAGGGAGGGCACCGCCTATTCATGCACAATTTGAGTATACAATGAAGCACATTCGGTAAAGCAAAACGAATCCCGGACCTAAACGGCTCTTTTGTTCCATCGCATTAATATGCTAATTCAATTACCCGCGTGAATGCCGACAAGCCTTTCCCGAACCTCGCATCGATCGACCTTGAAAATCACGCCTTCGTTGCCCCTCCCACTCTGCGATCAGTAAACTAATTCGTCTATGCAAAATAAGATTCCCACGGTTGTGTCCCCTCGTGTGCGTTCAGTTCATCGATGTCTCTCGTACGTATCTCGTGTTTCAGCTCTCGAGCGCTACCGGTATAAATATATTACCCAGTTATACCGTGCGGCAGATTATAAATGCAATGAAAAATGCAATGTGAACCGAATATGGTCACGATATACGATTTTTAAAAACTAAACTTGCACGATCCTATTTATCCTCGTACAATTACATAGTTCAATAAAATAGTTCGTGAACGAATCTTAAATTTTGTCTCATCTATCTTTTTCTTCCTCTTCTCTTCTCTCTTCTCTCTTCTCCTCTTCCTTTCCCTTTCCAAATAACATTCCTTCTTATTCGTTAACCTCTTTTCGTTGCTGGGACGTCTGCGACCAAGTTTCCTGCCCCTTCTAAGCTTCTTTCTTCTTGTGCGAATCGATGGGTTTAAAATATCACGGAGACTGGTCGACGTAGCTGTTCCATATCCAGCGTGGTCGACGCAGTTGGTGTAGAGATATGTTGATTGGACGATGGTATAGGAGTAGATCCTGGACTGCTTCCAGGACTGCTGGTCGTCGTTACGATGCTTTCAGAGCCGGTCGGCGTCGAAGATTGGAACATTAAAGGTGGGTGAGGCGTAGTCGCAGGCACGCTATGGTGTCCGGTTGGAAATAGTGGTCCCAGATGAGACGCCGTCGTTGGATAGGGTTTACCTGCTGTCGTCGGTGTGGAATAGAATCCGGAGTAGAAGCTACTGACTACTGCTGCCGCTGAAGCTGCGTTATTGTTGGCAGCATCTGCTGCCGCTGCCGCGGTCGCTGACGGCGATCCTGTCCCACTATTAGCTACCAGCTTGCTCAAATGGACAGCGTCGAAGGCGGATCCAAAGTACGGCGGCAGGGGCGGATAATCGAGAGGGTGTGGATGGTGGTGATGATGAGAGACTGGCGTAGCAGGTGCAGCAAAATACGGCGGTAGTGGAAAACTGGGGAAACCCCCTGAATTTATTGCCACAGTTTTTCCATTCGCAATGGATACAGGAATTTTTGGTTTTCTTCGCGGACGGTACTTATAGTCTGGATGCTCCTTCATATGCATGGCACGTAGGCGTTTCGCCTCGTCGATGAAGGGCCGTTTCTCCGTATCAGATAGAAGTTTCCATTCCGCGCCAAGTCGTTTAGATATTTCTGAATTATGCATCTTAGGGTTATCCAATGCGATCTTTTTTCGTTGAATCCGAGACCATACCATAAACGCGTTCATAGGTCTCTTGATGTGTTGTTCCTGCGATGTTATTGTCTGCTGGTTCATATCCTGGCCCACGTGGTGAACGGAGTGGAGCTCCATGTTGGGCAGGAACCCGTAGCTCGGATGTTGTTGGTGAGAGCTTATCATAGTTAATCTCCGTTGTTATAAATTTAACGGATGGACGTGTTGTTAACTCGACGGAATCTGACAACTTTTTGGGAGTGTTTGTTTAGCTTCACACAATGGCTATGTTTATCAAACTCGATGACGATCTTTATTTACGCACAAAATCACCAACCAAATTTTCTGTTGTTCTTCGTAAATACGATAACACTTTACTACACCATTGATAGGAAGAAAAAAGACGTACACAAATAACGAAAAGGATAGACTTCCTAGACGTAGGTAAACAAGGCAAGCGGTTGAACGTGCTCGTATGGACTGTCGATGCAGACTGAGCGTCGGAAGCTGGGCGACCGGTTTGCGACTTACCGGGGGAATCCATTCTTCCTCTCTCTTTATCTCTCTTTTCTCTCATAGATGTCTTTGTCCACCTGGATTTCGAGGGCGGAACCGACGCAGAGCGTCGTATGCCGCGCCCACGAACCGACCCTCCTCACGCTATTCGTCGAAGTTGCTTCGGTGCTCACGTACGTGTTTTACCCTTTCTCCCTACTAAGCGACACCGACACACCAAACGAGGAACAGCAGCAACCCCTGTGAGCCGTAGCTGAACCGAGGGGGGTTGCTGCTGCCTCGGAGACCGCGAGCTGCAATTATTATTATCGATTACCTCGATACGATGAAGTACAAATAGCGTATAGGCTGCCCGTTATTGACTACCTCTGTTCGTGTACTGCTTTGCACGCCAACGGCGACGCGATATCGTGCGATAATTGGTTATGCTTATTCCCACCCCCGTTCATCCCTGTCGGCCCACTACGACGACGACACGGAGTATTCTTGGTCAACGAGCTCGAGCACTTTCGAGTGGATTAGGTCTTTCGCTTCGATCATCGTGCATTCTCCTCCCTCTGACCTCGAAAGAAGCGAGTCTCAGCCGGCATTTATACGATTCTTGAGATCAGAGTGCGGAACTTTGTTACGTTCACATTTTTGTTTCATTCGTTCCATTATTTGAGGTTTGAATTTTTCTGGCTTACTTATGGCTGGTTCGTACGTAATGTTTAGCAGAGTAACAAGCAGGTACCGACCTTTTTATTTTTCGAGCGAGGATTTTTAGCGGAATTATTTTTACTCTTCCAGAGATACGTGCACAGACTATTTTTTAAATTTTCATTTCGCGCAGCGGGTATTAAAAGTTCTTGCTCTTTTATATTTTTCAATGACGAAATATTCACGACGCTAATTATTTTCCTTAATTAACAGTCGTAAACGTTATTACTCCTCTTTCGTCCTATCTAATGGGATTAATCGCGTTACGAGGCCAATAGTCTAACACAATTGCGAAGACGAATGATCAGCGTCGTTTCTTTGCCAGGCGACTAATTCAGGGTCGTTTTGTCGAGTAATTAATCAGAATTCGCATGTTGGTGTCCTTCTTTCGCCCGGCAGAAACAATGAAAGGCAGAAATCTGCCGGTTCCTTTCCTGTGGGAAATCTGAGGAACAATGAAAAAAATCTCTCGACGACAGGCACTTGGATTAGAATGGAAAGCAACAGCGGCGAAAGGAGCGAGCGGTGCCCCTTTCCCAATCTCGACTCACCGCGCCCTCCGCTCCCAAAGGACATTCAGCAATGCGAACGAATAAAAGCTCCTGTGCTCTCTCCCTCTCTCTCCCTCCTTTCCGCCCTTTCCCGTCTCTCTATCGGTGAACTGCATTAGTCGTTTGTGCTTTTGTGTCGCGGAGGCGCGTACGCCTCGCTGCGGTGTCTCCTTACTTCGATTTTCAAATAATCGATTAAGCTTCCTCCAGCTTTTTGGAACGAAGTGGCGGTCGACCGAGCGGTATCGTATCGACTTAACGATTATTCCTTCAAGAGTTATTCCAGTTATAACAATGAGATCGAACAGGACGATTTTTCTCGGTATATAATTTCGTATCTGCGGAGAAGTTTCTAGGAATATTTTCCAGGGAATATTATTTTAAAGAGTTTTCGGAATTTATTCGTACGACCGTAGAGAATATTGCTAGGTATCTATTGTCTGGTCGTATAATAGCGAGAATCTGCCGAATAAAACTGCTATCAAAATCTGCTGCTATTTAAAAAAATCGTCGATGGCGCTCGCCGAAGCGACGTGGAACGGGAGGATGACGTAGCGCCAATAAGAGAACGGTAAACAGAGGGAGGAAGCGATTATAGCGCAAAAAAAGGAAAAAGAATGAGGAAGAAGAGCGAGGAAAAGAGAGGAGCCGGACTCTTCCGGGGGAGGAAAAAAATCCGTCGGCGTATGGTCGCCATTCCGTCGGTCCGGATCCTGGGAAATACGTGCACGGTTCCCCCGTGGACTCACACAAGTCGACCAGGCTACCAACACACGTCCTACCTTTCTCTATGCAGCTAGGTGCAAATTGGTATTGAAAAATCTCGAAGTCAATTAAAACTCGAGATACAAAGGATTTGGCGAGACAAAATACCAATTATCTCATGTCCTCCGTCTCTGCCTGTCCCTTCGATTCCCTCCACCGCCGCCCCCGAGGGGTGCAACGGGTTGGGCGGTGGGCGAACGAGGTGACTAGCGGAGGGGCTGAGAGCGCTTACAAGAATTCAATTCCATTAAGCATTGAAGTGAATAAAACGAGGCAGCTCAGCGTGGATGGGCATCTATATAACGCAGCTCGCATCTCGGTTATCTACCTAATAAAGGTTCGACTGCTACCTCCCGTACCCCCGTATCCTCCTCTTTCTCCACCTCGTGGCCCCTGTCTCACCGAACCACCACCCTCTGCACCCTCTACGACATAAAGCATGTGCCAGTGAGGTGTCTATGAGACAATCCCCCGGGATGACAATGCTTATCCCACGTATGAATGCCAGCGATGCTTCCTAGGTAATTTAAGTATAGCCTCCTACCTCTTCTTCATCCACCCAATACACCCCAACCGCGTCACCCACTCTTTTCATCGCTTTGCGTCATCCACCTTCGACCATTCGAGGAAGCTGCATATCTTTAGGCATGCACGTATGAAAACCCGTTGTCCTCGTTTAATGATTGCCATTAGCAACAAAATCTTTTCGCAGCCCACGCCATTTTCCTCTCTTTCGTCTCCCTCCTTCTCTCTCTCTCTTTCTCGTTATATTTCAGTTAGATAAGCGGAGGCTCTTCGTTTCTTCGACTGTTGCGAATTTCGAACGAGTCTAAGATCCGTGTGGGGATTGCGCGTTAATGTTTTTTACCCTATTGCCAAGGTCGATCCGAATGGAAGTGCCGCGAGAATCGCAGGTTCCGAACAATGCCTGGCTTTTGTCTCAACGGAGATTACGATTTCGAGAGTATAAGCTCGCGAAAGAATTTCGCCTCGCCGCTGATATATTTCTCTGTTCCACTCTTTCTTTCATTTACTCGTCTGTCTTTCTTTTTCACCCCTTGCGGTCTGCCTCTAGCTGCGATTTGATTCTGTTACTGGAGCCCACTGTGGAGAAGCCAATACAATGATTACATCGATTTCATCTTTGACTAAGTTGTTCGCTTAATATAGCATAAGTTCAAAGTCGAATGATCGATTAATTATGGTTAGAATAATTGGTCGGATGTGTGAAATCAATGTGAATACGATGGGAAGCAATGAAATTGGTTTACTACGAAACGATCGAGCAACCCTGACTCAACTTTGACAAACTTCCTCGCTCCATGCTCAGGACCATAAAGTAGAACTTTGCAAGTTCTACATGTTAGTTCGATACATATCGATCGACGCTTATTTTCCAACTTGCAACCGATTAAATCTTTCACGAAAAACGGCTGAACAGGCATTTGACGCCATTATCTGTCGTAGACATTTACTGCAATCCGCTAACGTATTAAGCATCGCTATTCCCATTCGAGGAATGCTCTTCTAACCGCAAACCGAATAGAAGCGTCTACGAACCTCCATCCTTCCAGAGATCACGTGGATCGAGCGGGGGGTAGTTGTCACTGAAGTAGCAAAATCCTGGCTAATTAGTAATCGTTCTCCGCCTCCGTTAAATCCGCAGGTGCTCATCCTATCTAGACAGGACGCCGAGCATGTAATTCGGATGCGCTGGATTATCCGCGTTTCAATGTTGATCCTGCAAATTAAGTCGACTGCTCGACTCGGCCAAGCTGTTAGAAGCAACCTCGTCACCGTGAAGGGGGATCGAAGGGTGGCGGAGGATGGCTAAGGGATGGTAAAGAGGGGTTGGTCCTGGAAGTAGGTGGGGCAGAACGAGAACGTAATCGCAGCGTACTTTGGATGATTATAGGCAATCGTAAAAGTACCAGAAAGCGGCTGGTAAGAGGGAACAAGACAGAGAAGAGGGATTGGCACGCGGAGAGAGGGGTAGGATGGAAGGAAGGAAGGTGGAGACGGGGCGAGGACGAGGGATACACGGGCCCATGACGGTGCTACGTCGCCACCCCGACGTACACGCTCGAACGCGTTGCGTAATTAGCGACTGCCTCTCCGGTTTTGTGGGTGGGTGAGGGGGTTGTTGGACGGCTTGGATGGCGAGGGTGAAGTGGGCGCACCGTTACCGTGCATCGGGATTGGGGCACTCCCCGAGAACGCGTTCGAGTAACTGGCGATCGGCTGAAGCCCACCGCGTGCATGAGCAGTAGTGAATACACGTGCGATCTACAGGGTGGTTCTTCGTATAAGATGCGAAGCTTTTCGAGAATCGTTTTTATCAGCGTACGGTTTGTCGTTGATTCCTGCGGTAATTGTTCGTGACATCGTAACGTTTTAACGTTGGGTATATTATTGCGTATACTGGGTTATAATTAGATATTGATAACGATTCTGAAGAAGAGCCGACAATGATTCTATCCAAGTCCGAGTCAGTTTAACCCGTTACTTTGTAATATCGAGTACCGCCACTGGTACAATCTGATTTCCATTTGACAAAGGCAGGTTTTACTCGTAACGAGTTTTAGCGTCGGTTGTTCGGATCGAAGATCAGTAAATACACATCGTATCCAGTTTGACGCTGTATGATCGTACCTTTCGCTCGCAAATCTGCGATTCGATTGCGACCAACCTGTATGGAAATTAACGGTGGCGCCTCGTAGCTACTCCGAGGAAGCCTCTCGCACAAACGACTCGTAACGATCAATTATCGGGCATAACGCTAGACTGGGAATCATTATATATCGCCAAAGCGACAGCGGATTTTACTACGTAAATAACGTCTTGGAGGGAGCGATTCTCGTGTTAGTCGGCCGCAGATCTGATTTTCCTCGTGGAGAGGGGCGAATTATGCGGTTCGTGGCGTCGACACTAATCCTTGTCGAAACAGCCCCTGGCACCAGCCAAGGAAATAAGGGAGAGGGGGCAACGAATCGAGAACCAAGGGGGTGGCGTAGACCGACGTAGACGCAATTAATGCAGAGAAACCAGCCGCGGACGTTGGGGGAGATTCGAGGAGGGCATCGAAGCTATGCCACGCCGTGAGACGTAATGACTAATTGAGATTGGAAGAGAGAAGGGAATAATACGATCCGGCTGGTCACGGTAAAACGCACTTTTTTTCTTCTTTCTTTCTCTTTCCTCCTTTATCCCTCCGTTCCCTTCTCCCTTTTCTCTGGCCCTCACTCCTCTCCCCCGTGTCGATTACAAAGGATCTCTCGCCTGCAGGCACACCAATGGAATTACGAACTACGCTGTCGCGTACCTCGCAGAGCCCCGATCTCCGTCACGATTTTAATACGATCGATTTATCGGCCCGCTCTTAAGTATCTCGAGTATACCGATTTATAACTTTCTTCCGCCCGGTTTTCGGTTAGTGAACATTCATCCGCACGTATGACGTTCGCTCTGTACAGCTCGTATTGTATCGTACGATTAGGTATACGACGGAGTAAAGTAGGGTTATTCGAATCAGAAGAAGATATTTGCGTCGAACTAAGTAATTTGCGTGACGCGATAGCGCTACTGATGAATAGAAAAGTATATCGTGTGCTTGGTAACTCGATGCCAATAGTTTCCTACGAGGATATATCCATCAAAAGGAAAATTAGTTCCAATATCAACTAATATCAACGTTGTCTGTTTTATCACTTGCTCGAATCGTTTTCCCGTTCTTCATATTTTTTCTTACCGAAAGAATAAGAATTATTTAAAAGAACTTCTTATTCGTCCTTATTCGTTATTATACGAAAGACTAACGGTGTCTTATAACATACAACGAGTTTTATTGTTTTCCGCAAATTGCAAGACCGCATTGTAAAATGTCAAAGTTCAGGTGACTCGAATAACTCTATCTCGCCGTAGTAAACTTTTCCTACTAAATTACCGCCTATTGTCAACGAGGAGAAGGAGTAACAATAAGCAGGGAAATCGTGGGAGAAGTCCCGCGTATGTACAGGTAGGAGATACCTGAAACTAAGCAAATGATCCAACATTTTCGTCCCTGATTCAAAGGAACGTCGAACGACGTCGAAGTCCATCTTACCGGAACCAACGAACCCGGTAATGCGTGCCGGCTGCTTCCAAAGCGTATTCATCAAGCGGCGAGACAATTCCGGCGCGTGTTGCGACGCGATTTGTCACGATATCGCGGGAACGGTTCACGGCATCGATATTGTGCCGCGCACAATCCGCATCCAAGAGTGAAACAACGAGACAAGGCGAGCGAATGGGTAAGGTAGGAAGAGGAAGGTGAAAAGGAAGGAAGGAAGGAAGGAAGGAAGGAAGTATGGAGAGCAAAAGGAAAGGGAGTGACACGGTGGGAGGGCAAAAGCAAGCGGAGTAACCAAGCCAAGAGATTCCTCGCACAAGGCAAGCATTCGCTTGCGAGTGTACTCCATTCGTCGGCGCTGGGCTCGTCGACATTAAGATAATTACTTTCCAGCAGGACGTGCGCGTTCATTGTTGCCGTTACCGCGGCAGAATGGCATTATGCATTGTCAGGAAGAAAGTGAGGGAGTGCGTGGCTAGAAGGAGGGTGAACGGGGGCGCGGGGTAGTGCAAGAGGAGAGCAGAAGGGTAGAAGGTACACTCCTATACCTTATATATCTTTATATACCGTTGGTATACCTTAGCTCGTGGGTGGAGCATTATTCCGTCAGTTCCATGTTTCGCCATTGAAACTAGCACAGGAGGGGAGGGGGGTTGGAGAAGGAGGCGAGTTTCTGCTTTCTGTTTCTCGAGGAAGAGCCAAACGCCAAGAGGGGTGGGCATCTACCGATGTATCCCGCAGCTTTCTCCAGGCCCGACGCCATTAATGTAATTATTTCCACCGAGTGTTCCCGCAGCCTCGAAACGCTTCGCGGGAATTGAGACTGATCAGTCGGCTGCTGCACCGAGAAAGAATCCGCGCCTTCCTCGGGGACGCCAATGCCTTCGCGGCTCTCCATTTTCCTTCTTCCACTTTTCACGTCCCCGCGCCCTGTTTCTCTGCGACACCTCGGGGCCTTTCCGTTCTCCACACTCTGCGTCTCCCTTGCACCCCCGTGACGCTTAGGCGTTCGGTCCTTCGTGACAACCGGAGGGATGGATGACTCGTCAGAGCGGTGACGAAGCGTTAAAACGAGACGCGCTTGTCGGATTTGTGTCGCTCGCTTGCAACCACGATAATACCCTGATTTCGCGTAATGGGTTTTGCTCGTAGTTTGTCGCTTTCTGATTCTCTCTCGCTCTCTCTTCCTCTCTCCCACTCTTCTCCCCTCTCGCCACCCTCCCCCTCCCCCCCTCCCCGCTCTATCCCTCTGTCTGTCTCTTCTTCGTATTCCAGTTGAAAATCGCGAATTCTTTTGTGGAACTGATGACACTTTGTGCGGCATTCGCGTATACACACGCCTCGTTTCTTCTCGGAGCGCTTTCGAGAAAACACTTCTCTTTGAGGAGTTCCGGCGTGGAGCTTTAAGAATCGCGGAAAGAGGCTGTCGACGCTGATGAATTCACGAACTCCTCGTTTCTGACACGCCGTCCAAATGTTTGAAAATGCATTTCTCGGAGGAAGAAATTTCCTTTCGGAGGATGTCTCCGCGTAAGAATAAATCGCGGATTCTTTTCTTTGATGCTTCATTGTGTACGAGCGACACTAGCTTTCTTCTTTCTCTTTCTCGACGCGAAGTTGCTGCTCTTTCGAACAGGTATTTCGGTTTCGTAACCTCGTTGGATGATCGACGGTGAAAATTGTCGGTGAAAACTGGTCGGCTGAATGGCTTTTTAGCCGGGAAATCGAAAAAGTGGAGATGCAAGCGGGCTAAATTTTCCATCGAGGATTACATCGTTCGGAAAAGAGAGTAAATTCGTGTTCGCGTTGCATCATGTCCGTAGCGGAAACATTTATCGAGGAAGATGGTTTTGGGCTCGTTCCCAGGCCAGATCGTAATAAATACAATAAACCATTCGAAATTGTTAGAAGGTAAATCACACGTATGCTGCCAGCCGTGAGAACTCTTACGCTCCTTGTATTATGGCTGACGAAAGTATAAAATAATACAAAAAATGAAAATTTCTACCGAATATCTCTTCATAGACAGCAAACGTTCTAATATGGAAACTTATTTCCGACAGTGTACTCGATATTCCCTGTTTTCCTACTTTATTCTTCCATTATTTGCTCCGTCAGATACACAATGACGAACAAACACAAAGCATCGGTGCAGTTGATATCTTGGGGCGCTGGTATTCAAGCTATTAAAGTTCCAAATCAATCAGGGATTTTAGGTGATGTTGTTTTAGGATTCGACGATATGGAGGGTAAAAGAAAAATTCGTCATAAATTCTTTAAGCGTCAGAAATGTACAAGCAATTTGATTATTGTTCTCGAGAATTCATTCGTACAAAATATGATCAGGTTATTTGAAGAATAGGTACGTAGGAAGCATAATCGGCCGAGTGGTGAATCACATTTCTCGTGCCAAAATGAGGATTGAAAGTAAGATTTACTGTTTATCTCCGAATGATAGAAACGGCGTTGACCATTTTAACGGTGGCTTCGTTGGATTTGATAATGTTAATTGGAATTCTTACATGACGAAGAAGCATGTGGTGAATATTTTCATAACTATCGTTTCGGTCAACAGTTTTTATTCGTATCCTTTTAACGCAACAGGTTATGTCTCACGTAAGTCCAGCAAAATGCGAAGGGTACCCAGGAGATATGTTAACGCAGATTAAATACTCTTGGACCGACGATAATCAACTTCTTATGAATATTCGTGCTACTGCTACGCAACCAACGCCTGTTAACATTGCTTCTAATTGTCTGATGAATCTCGCTGGCCATGTAAAGTTGCTATTAACATTGCTATTAACCTACTATACTCTTCAACTCGTTCAATTTTATTTCTACAACGTTATCTTATTTCCTGCTTATGCAGCATGGTTTTAATTTCACGCTTTATTATAATCGAAGAACTTTTTGCAAAATGGATCTATCGGTGTACATGGTAAATATGTAAGCGCTGAATCCTTTTTTCCAGAAAGCTTCTCTCAATTTGGTTTCAAAGTAAAAATGATTCGTACAGATTGGGTCGGTCGGAAAAGTTCGTTCCCATTTACATTTCTATTCGATGTACATTTATCGAAATAAATATTTGTTCCACAACTTTTCTCCATCTTTCGCGCAACTTGAGTATTCCATCCTACCGGAAGCTCTCTGGTATTTCGGCGAAAAACATTTCAATATGATCTTTCGCGTCGACCAAATTTCTTAAAAATTGAAACGAATTTTCTGCAGCGACCCAACACGTATAGTGAAAAATAAAATCACAATTCATATCAAAGAACAATTGTTAATTAAATTATTTCTTTCTGTTTTTGTTACAGGCTGCTGGTTCACGCGAATTGAAGAAACATCTAATTTCGTTGAACGCAGATAGCTGGACACCTGCGAATATTAGAAACAATTTGCCGACAGATGCTATATATCCAGTTGATCGTACAGTGTTCGACCTACGTTTACCGACTCAGTTAACCAAGAAGCGGCTTTATATCGTACCAGGGGGTGGTTACGATCAAAATCTCTGCGTAAATAATCCCAACAGTTGGTCTTACCGATTTCACGCTAGGTAAATATATAAACTCGTATCAACTCATATCAACTCACAGCCGTAGAGTATACTTCAGCTAAAAAAAAAAGCGTAAACTTTACCCTTAGTTACGATGAATTTCTTTTTACATAGATTTACCTGTTCTTTTTTTAAATTTTATTACTCCACCTAGTTATTTAATAGTTTAATACTATTATCATTATCCAATAATATTACTTGAGGTACGATTATAAATCTATAATTATAAATCGACAGAATAGTTTATTCACCATCTACGAATTTATAGCTTTTTTACGTGTCAACGTTATTACATAGCCGTGATATAAAACTATCCCAAAGTATACTAATATCATATACCCGTATGATAGAAATACAGACATTTGAAATTTGCGGACGTTTGATAATATATCAACTATCGTTTACTTTCCATCAATGTACCTCTTTTCCCCCTCTTTTTTCTCAAAGAATCATTCACCCTGGTTCAGGAAGAACTTTAGAAGTATATTCGAATCATCCAGGCCTACAATTTTCCACTGGAAACGATTTGCCAGACCCTGATTCTAATTATCCACCTGATTTCGAGGATTATTGCGATTGCACGGATAATGTTAGAAAACTTACATTTGAACCTTCATGATCAAAGTCATCGTAAATCTATGAAATATTGAATATAATCATTATAGGAGCCGAAAATAAAAGAGCAACAGGAAGAAATTTGGGGGAAGGACGGTGTACGATATGAGAGGCACGGTGGGTTTATTTTGTCACCACAAAACTACCCCGATGCGGTCAATATAAGCAATTTTCCTCCTTGCATACTTTATCCTGGCCAGGTTTACGCACACGACGTAACATATAAGTTTGGCTTATTGTCAGAAAATTTAGACACGCCCGCTTGAGTATTTACTAATAAAAAGTTCAACCGTATGAACCAACTCGTGACAATATCGCATTGACGCAACATTTCATTTGCAACTTTCTTTCGGTTTATATATAACGTCGAAATTTTGTTTCAACATCGTGGTCGCGAAAGGACGTTTTGCTTAATATCTTTCTGAATCGCAATTAATAATTTTACAATTTATACAACTGAATAATTTGTAGAAATTGAAATATTTATACCACGATGGTGGTAGTTTTCTTCGAATTATAGGAGTTTTTCTTTATATCTAAATACACACAATGAATCGATTCATCTACATGTACCGATAATGTCGCGTTTGCGCAAATTTTATCGATTATTTCGCTATTTTGTCTTGAATAAATTAAAGGGTAGGTCAACGAACATTAGTAAAAAAAAAACGTAGATTTATAATACATATATTTGTGAACCATGTCGGCTGGAATAATCTTCTTGTCCCCGCCGATTGTACAAAATTATCCGTCATAGTCTCAGAAAATTATTCACATATTTATCGTAAGAACGATCGAGTGTGTTCGCCTTAATGACACAGTTAAGGTTACACAGTGATCGCTATTAATTAAATTGTACATATTATCGGGTCGATTAACATTACCTTCCTTATATAATTCTCTTTTAATTGTCCTGAAGGCACTTTGTGCAACTGTATGAGAGAAATATAGACATTTATCGAGGACCATCTACAATTTTGATACAAAACTACCGTATCTCGATATCTGTGGGTTGATAGTCTCGATTAACCCTATATGTAGACGATCAAAATGTCGTGAATGTAAACGTATAAAGAAGTTTTACTATTTAAAATTTTTCCATAGGTTTTGACTTGTGAAAATATCGAACGAATTGAGAGCAATTTCCGTATATTTTTGCTAGAAAATAAAAAGTTATCAAAAGTAATCGCCAATGCTAGGGTTAATTTAATTCGTGATCTCTACACCAGTTCGCGCCAATTCGTTTTGTTACCTGCTAGTAGACTATAAACGTTTATAAATATATAAAGCTATGTCCGTATATGTGTACATCTTTTTCATTTACTTAGGTTTAATAGAAAAATTCATTTCCGTTTTGTACATCCCTAGAGTGTTATTTCTACGTGTAACATGTTACTGCGGGCAGTTAAAACATACGGCAGAGATTCTGAGGGCAGTTTCGTCTTTTCATGTGTCTTTTCAATGTTAACCTATTCCTTTTAATATTTTTCTACAAAACATTTGTCTACTCGATTATTCTCGATTATTTCGATCGTTAAATCTCAAACGTTTCAGAAAAACGCATCTATCGTAAAAAAAAAAAAAAAAAAAAAAATAAAAACGAAGGAAAATACGTAAAAGCAGAGGCAGTGTTAAAGAATCATTTTACATAGCAAAGTAAAAAGAAAGAATAAGAATAATTATTTGGCAGTGAGACGACGCGAGTCAGCCTGCGAATGAACACAAATTTCAAAGCGTCTAATTCGAGAATGGAATCGTGCCTGTATAATACTCAGCCCGGCAATCTCTCGTTCCCGCTCGGATTAGCTTCCGTTTCGGTATTCTGAGTGGCAACGTAAAAATTAACTAAAAGAACCGAAACATCGAGCAACGTTTCCCTAAGAATTACTCGGTTACTATTAAGTGTACTCTAAAGGTCAGAGGCCTTTCCCAGACCTCGTTCTCCTCGCTGATGCCGTTTCGTGGACGTCCATGGATTACCAATCGGAATTGACCAGGTTCCTTTAATCGATTGCGGAAGTGAAGAGCCGATATTCCGTGCTCGTTCACGATCTCGAAGTGGTTGTCGTTATTGTTTCCTTTGACTATCGTGTATTCCATGTCTTCGTCCTGCAAATAGATACGGAAAATTTGAGAAATAATTGCTTTCAAAGTTAACGTTGATAGAAACAAGAATTCTTAAAAGTATTTTCGTTGAAAATATATTTTCGTAAAACGAATGATCATGAAATTTCTCGTTTGAAATCGGCTTCTCGAAAAATACGTCAATCCCAATTTCGTTACTCCTCTAACAAATCGACGATACGAAAACTCTGAACGAACCTTGACAGCCGGCTGCAATTTAATGATTCTCATTCGGTGCCGGGTCTGTCGCAGACTGATTTTAAGAACATGTTCCTCGCCATGATGGTGCCTTTTCGCTGATCTGGCGAACCGCCTCTTTATAATTTCGTTTCTTCGTGCACTCAACTCTTGATCCATCGATTTCGATCGCGAGTCTCTTCTGTGTCTTCCTTTGCCATTGACCTGTTCGAAAAAACAGCGATCGACTCTTTTCACCTGTTCCTTTGATCGAAGTAAAATGGTTCAGTTTTAAGATCGAGCTTTGAGATACCTTGCAAGAGAAGCAACCTTCTGTCGATATAGTTTTATCATCCGCAGGTGGTATGTGATAAGGATCTGGATTTATCACGAAAGTGGGCGCGTTGCTAATATCTTCGCCGTAATGTCCTTGCGATAGCGGGTTTATCGTCGACAGACAATGACCCTGGACGACAAAATGAAAAATACGCGTATTAAAGTTAGATTACAGGGTTAAAGATGGAAAATTCAAATATTGAAATTTAACAGGCAAAGCTCGAATATTCAGATTTAAAGTACGAAGATTAAATATCTATTTTTGTTTGAACAAAACGAACCTGTCCAATTCGTTGATATCCAGTGGGACATCCACATATGAAACCGTTTGCGCCATTGGGAGTACATCCAAAGGCGCAAGGACTTCCGATGCACCCGGCGCTCACCTAAACCCATCAGCATCTTTTCTTTAACATCCATAGTAATTCAAATTGCGATTGTTTCTGAACTCAGACACTTACCTGAACACATATTTGCAAATTGCTATCGAACTGGTAACCATCCGGGCAGCCACATTTATAACTACCAATCGTGTTGATGCAAGTGTTGTCCCCACATGGCGATGTGTTACATTCGTTTTCGTCAATGCACTGATTATAATAAAGATGTTGAACGAATCCTTCGGGACATCCGCAACGGTAGCTTCCCATGAAGTTCTACAAATTAATTCATACAAATTAATAATTAAACAATTAAAAGCTTACTAATCTCGGTAAATATAGAGTATATAATACTCTATATAAAATTCCAATAGAGCTGTGTAATCTTACCACGATCTTGGAATTTTTATATTTCGATCTTGCTTTCATTTTAGCAAATAAAAAGGTTCTTGATCATACGTATGGATAAAAAAACAATTAAAAGCTTACTAATCTCGGTAAATATAGAGTATATAACACTCTATATAACATTCCAATAGAGCTGTGTAATCTTACCACGATCTTGGAATTTTTATATTTCGATCTTGCTTTCATTTTAGCAAATAAAAAGGTTCTTGATCATACGTATGGATAAAAAGTCTTTCGTATTTTTCTCAAACTTTGGATATTTTCCAATACCAGAAAGATACAAAAGTGCAGCTGTGTTAAATTTAAAGGGCCCAGTCTCGTTGCTTCCGGGAGAATTAGAATTTAAGCGAAGATCATCGTACGTATTTAGATATTCAAACGACGCGTAAGAATCATTTTTCTATTACATTTACCTGACAACCGTGTTCGCATGCGGTATCGTCAGCGCACTCGTTCTGATCAACGCAGATTCGTCCAGATTGATCGAGCTTGAATCCTCTCGGACAAATACACCGGAAACTGCCGAGGGTATTGATACAAGTGCCCGGTTTCGGACAAGTTCCAGCCTGCTCGCACTCGTTTATATCTAAAAGATATCGAATTAAATAATTTCCATTAAAGGTGGACTAAAAGTTGTTTAACTTTCTACGAACCGTGACAAGCATCTCCATCTTGCGTATAACCTTCCTGGCAGCCACAAGTGTAACTGCCTTGTGTGTTAATACAATTCTGTTGGCATAGATGATTTCCAGTCGCACATTCGTCCAGGTCTCTACAACTGACGCCGTCAGGATTTAAGATGAAACCGGCAGGACAGGAACAGATGAAACTTCCTTCCGTGTTCTGGCAATTATATTTGCATGGCCTTGGCATTAGCTCGCACTCGTTTATGTCTGAAATTGGACGTATCTCGTGAAGTCAATTTTATCGATAGATAATACGAGTATATTGCAATGTCATTGGATGCATTTGTAGGAAATTTATACCTTTGTATACTCTATTGATTTTTTTGCTTTCTTGCATTTTCAAATTTCTAATTATCATTAATCTTAAGAATACCTACCAACGCATTGAGTTCCAGATTTATCAGCCTTGTATCCTTTATTACATACGCATCTGTAAGAACCAAGCGTGTTGATACACAAGCCGTTTCTGCACAAATCAGGAATCGTTTTACATTCATCGATGTCTGAAAGAAATTTTCGTTTCCGGATTATACGTAAGTTGAGCTACAATGGACAATTGTTCCACTTGAAAGAAAATTCAAGTACCTTGACCGTTTATGGAGAAACCTTTGTCCAAACATAGCTCGTTATAATTGTCAGAATCTTTCGAAGGACAAATCTCACAGTACGGGCCCCAAGCTGCGCCCATTGTGCAGCAACAGTCCGCTTTTGTCACTGTCTTTACGTCGGAAGCTCTCGTAGTGCATCTGCCAGCGATCGTTTGCAAGAAACAGTAACCTATTCTGCGATCTGAAAACACAATTTTGAAACTTAATAACGAGTAATTTGATACTTGTTCCCCTTTTTTCATTTTGAATACCTATGCAGGATTTTCCATCGGGGCTCTGTTCGAAGCCATCGTAACAGAGACACTGATAACTCGCTTCTAGATTCACGCATCGACCATTTCGACATAGACCTGAATTAATTGCACATTCGTCGATGTCCTTACACTCGTCAGCCATACCGATTTGTTGATATCCAGGTGGACAGATGCACATAAAGGAACCAATAAGATTCTTGCATTGATATTTGCAACTGTTTGCTGGTGTTGCGCACTCGTCTACGTCTGGAAAGATAATTGTACAGCGTCCAATCAAGTTCACTTAATTGTCAGAAATCTCAGAAAAACCGTGACAATGTTTTTCGCATTATCTTTCAACGCTATAACTACGTACTTCGATACGAGTAAAGTACAAGTATCAAAGAAGTGAAAATAAGATGTACGCGAAAAAGTATATAACGCCGGGAAAGAAACAAGCTTTTAGCCATATATATTGCGTAAAAATTGTTTAAATGATACGTTGTACGTATATAATATTTATACCTATACAATGTCGTCCATCGGGAGCCAAAGTGTAACCATAAGGACAAATGCATCTGAAAGAACCAGGCGCATTGTGACAGCGGAACGCGCACTGGTTGCCGATTTCCAGACACTCGTTCACATCTTCGCAAACTTGATTTACTCCAGGAGTGAATCCTTCGTTACAGGAACACTCGAAACCACCGTCAATGTTCGTGCACGTTCCATTGCCACAGATATTTTGTTGGGACAAGCATTCGTTATTATCAATGCAACGTCTGCCACTTGCATCTAATACGTATCCAGAGGGACACTCGCAACGGAAAGAACCATCGGTGTTGATACACTCGCCACCGACACAGGCGTCCGGCATGAACAGACACTCGTTCAAATCGATCCCTGTGTCATCTCTGCCTGGTCCCTCCGGACATAGCCTTTTGAATTCCTCTGTATACAAAAATTGTATAAAAAGATTTAATTAGATTTAATTATCTATCGTAGATCGTCCTATGTATTTGGTTCTATCGTTTAACTAATGACATCGATCATTAAGTTTATTGAGATTTTGAGGTATTTTCTACTCGCTGTTATTCCTAAAAAATTATATATAATGGAAGAAATACTTACCGCTGTCTTCCGGAGGACACTCCTCGCAGTATTTCCCCCACGCTTTTCCCATCGTGCAACAACAATGCTTTTTCGTCATGGCGCCCGTTCGAGGCGAAGAACATCGTCCACCGTGTCTTATATATCGATCGTAACAGAGTTCTTCTCTGACATCGATGCACCTCATCGAATTCGGTTTGTCGCTTAGTTTGTATCCAACGGGACATTCGCAGATCACTCCTCCTTCTGTATTAATGCAGCGACCGTTTTCACAAATTCCTTGCGTCTCCTCGCATTCGTCCACGTCTGGTATATAAATTTCAATTATAATTGAAATATTCGAATCGTGTTGTACAGTCTGTTGAATATTTTACTCACCGACGCACTTCTTTCTCGTGTGGTCCAACTCGTAACCCGGAGGGCAGTTGCATATGTACGATCCCATCAAGTTCTGACATTTTCCTGGTGACGGACAGAGTCCAGGAATCTGATGCAATTATTTGTTTCGTGATATTTTCAAGAAGATTCGAGTCGGTTACGGTATTGGATTAGTTAGAATCGTTAAAAGATCGAAAATCGTACGAACAACTTACTTCGTGACACTCGTCGATGTCTCTACAGTGCTGACCATCTTGGGCCAACACATAGCCATCGGCGCATTCACAGTTGAAAGCGCCAATTGTATTTCGACATCTTCCATTGCGACATAAGAATGGCATAATTCGACACTCGTCGATGTCTGTTCAAAAAGTTTAGACATTTTATTCGTAAATTAAATTCCGAGGAACTCTGTGGATAAAGTAGAATTTACCAGCGCAATCATTATTAGGGCTAAGCTTGAATCCTTGATAGCAGATGCATTTGTACGATCCGAGTGTATTTACGCAAGTCCCATTGTTGCAAATGTTCGGATTGCGTTGACACTCGTCGATGTCCACGCAGTTATCTCTATCTCTCGTTAATGCGAAACCAGGACGGCAGACGCACTGGAAGCTACCTTGCAAGTTGTTACATGCACCATTGTTGCAAATTCCGGGTCGTTCGTAGCACTCGTCGATGTCCACGCAGTCTCGTTGGCTGAGACCTAGTTTGTATCCTGCTGGGCAAACGCATTCGAAGTAACCCTGCTTGTTTATACATTGCGCGTTGCCACTGCAAGGATTTGGAATCTTGAATGAAAAAATAAAATAGTTGAATAAAAATATTTCAAGAAATATACCTAAATATTGAAAATAATCGTCCAACGAAAGAAATTATTCGATCAACACTGAAAAATATATGTATAACTAAAATGCGATACATATTATATAACGTATATATATTATACACATTATATAAATAAAGATACAATTGAATTTTTGTTATCGCTAATGGAAATCAATCGCTGCATTGATTTGATCTGGATTTCTAACTTTTTACAGTTGAGACAATAGTACCTATAGATCGAAAAATATTTGAAAGATTATATTACGTTTTTTTTACCTGCAAACATTCATTTTCATCGATACACTGATGCGAATCCTGATCGTACACATATCCTCGATCACACTGGCACTCAAAACTGCCAGGAGTATTCACGCAACGACCGTGAGTGCACATTGTTGGCATAAGGGCGCACTCGTCGATTTCTTCCGTATGATTCGTTATGGGATTCATTATTTGGCCTGGTACCATGCCACATAGGATGTCGTGCTCTCCTAAACGATACATTTGATCTTAATAACTGGAGATTAATTTGTATTAATACGACAATTATTATTAAGCAAGAAGCGACAGAGACTGAAAAAGTAAGACATCGATATCTTATTAATCTCTCTAATAGGTATCTTATCATAAAGGTGTCTTATCAAACTCGGATCTTACGAGTTCTATCAGCTGGACATTTCTCGCAAGGACTTCCCCATGCAGCTCCCATGGAACAGCAGCACAACATTTTCGTTTGTGGTTGCATCATGGGGTTGATACATTGACCAGCCTCGTAATTTAGGTAACACGATTCCTTTCTCATATCGACACATTCCTCTGGCAAAATATTCAAGTTTGTTAAACGTCGGAAATTTTGTTACAAATATGATAACACGTATGACATTTGCTTACTTCCTCCTGGCATTGCCATATATCCTTCCGGACATTCGCAATGATACTTTCCTTGATCGTTGATGCAGCGACCTACACCGCATATTTGTGGATGCAAAGCACATTCATCTATGTCTATAAACATACAAATAATTGAGCCATAAGGTTCTTCAGATCCAAAGTACTTAATAATTAAAATAACTAAATTCAACGATACCTATACAACTTGTTTTAGTGTCATCCAAAATGAAGCCCTCGTTGCAGGAACACATAAAGCTACCAAACGTATTGGTACAATGACCATTCTGACAAATATTCTCGTGTTCCTCGCACTCGTTGATATCCTCTAAAATGACAGTCTCCTGATTGGGTCTGTACCCGGAACCACCGGGACATAATTCTTCGAATTCTTTGGTTCCAGGGTGAGGACATTCCTCGCAACGATTTCCCCAAGCGTTGCCAATACTGCAGCAACAGGTCGCTTTGGTAACTGAAGAAGCTACGTCGAAGATGCACTGCGGTCTTCCAGTACCGTGTTCGAAGCCGGTGAAGCACGTTGATTTTCGTCTATCTGTAACATTAATTTCACTTTGAAAATTTTACAAAGCTGAAAGAATTTCGGACATTCGATGAAAACGACGAAAACGTTTACGTCATGCATCCTTTCAAGCGAAAAATGATTCTTTTTTTAAATATTGTGTAATATTACAAGTGGTATAAGTGGATAAATTTTACACGAATATCAGTTCCCATCGCCAGAATTTACACTTATTGCGATTTCTTGTGCTGCACTGAACGCGTTAAGAAGTTGACTCTTAGAAAAATCAACGTAAAAAGAATCACTTACCGACACAGGCGTTTCCAGCTTCGACTAACTCGTAATAAGGCGGACACTTGCAAATATATTTTCCCTGAGTATTTATGCACGTGCCATACTGACACGACTGTGGATTCTCACATTCATCGATATCTGTACAATTTCCACCTGAACCATCCAATTTGTAGCCTTCGGTGCACTCGCAGCGGAACATACCGAATATATTCTCACATCGTCCAAATACACAGAGATTACTGAACATCTCGCACTCGTTTATATCCACGCAAGTTTGCTCGTTATTTTCGTCCGGATGCATGAAGCCCATTTCACATTCACATCGAAATGATCCAGGGTAATTGAGACAGTGTCCATTTTCACAGAGAGTATTGTCATTGGCGCATTCGTCTATGTCCTTGCAGGCATAGCCATCGCCTCTAAAGCCAGCGTCGCAGACGCACTAAAACAATTAGGAATCTTTTTCTAATTTCTCTTATTCGCTTATGCAACAATATTGTTTCTAATAGCGATCCTCTAATAGTTTCGAACGTGTATGCATAATATTGAATATGAGAGTTCTATCTGCTTGAACTCTATTTATTGGAAATGTTTCGTATTATTTAAATAAAAAATCATACATGTACGAGAATTGGTAAAATTCTATATTATACGGAACTTTAGTTATATGAACTACTCATTCTCCGATATATGTGCGCGTGTAGGTTCGCATAAATATTGTTCCACTGTATTTTGTTTGATTTATATAACGCGTACCTTAAAGGATCCCTCGGTATTTATACACTGCGCGTTAGAATCGCATCCCCCGTTATTCGTCAGGCACTCGTTGATATCTCTGCACTCAACTCCATTGCCTATAAAACCTTCGTGACACGTGCACTCATATGAACCTTGTGTGTTCTGACATTCCGCGAATTCGCTACAGGAATACGCGTTTAAGAGACATTCGTCGTCGTCGGTACATCCCGGACCTTGTTCTGGTTTCACCGAATATCCTTCTTCGCAACGACAATTGTAAGAACCAATGGTGTTGTAACATTCACCATAGCCACAAATGTTTGGCCGCGTGGCGCACTCGTCGACGTCTGAACAGTTACAACATCCGGGTAGTCAAGTGTTTGAGATTTCGAAAATTTACTAATCTCAAGGCTACGCTTACCAATACAAGAGGCACTATCCTTGCCAGGAATTAATCCATCGGTGCAAGTACATATGTAGCCGCCAGCTATATTAGTGCATTTTCCTCCGTTACAGACTCGCGGGTTTTCTTTACATTCGTCGATGTCCACGCACGATCGACCATCGAGATTCAACGCGAATCCAGTGCTATTTAAACGAAAGACAATTTCCTATATATTAGAATATACTCGTATTCGTTTAGGCGTCTCGATTAATTTGTAGATTCTTAATTCCATTCCTAATTTCATCCATTTTTTAATCCCCCATATTATTTCTGTTACAAGCGAATTATATTTGCACCCGCGAGAATGAAAATTGATCTAACTGGAATTCACTTATCTTTACCAACTCTTATTTCCACAACGATAGAAATTTCTGATTGAAGAAAATTCACCTGCAAGAACAAGAAAAGCTTCCAGGCATATTCAGGCAGATGTCCTCGCAGCCACCGTTGTTGGTAGCGCATTCGTTTATGTCTTCGCAGTGAGACTTCAATCCAGTTTGCTGATAACCATCGTCGCATATGCACTGATACGTGCCCATCATGTTCTCGCAAACGCCGTTCGAGCAGATCCCACTGGTTCTCGAGCACTCGTCGATATCCTTGCAGGACTGCTTGTCAGGACTCAGCTCGTGACCAGGCGGGCATTGACATTTGAAGCTGCCCTCGGTGTTGATGCAGGTTCCTCCTCGACACAGTCCTGGTGTCTCCTCGCATTCGTTTATGTCTGAAATTCGACGTGTTTGTGGATCGATACGATGATTGGTATTTTTCATATTTGGTTCGAGAGATTAAATCTTCTTATCTTCTTAGTACGAGAGTGCGTTAGGAGATTAATTTCACGTTACGTACCCATGCAAATTTTCATTATATCGCTGCTACGATATCCAGGATTGCAATCACACTGAAAATTGCCAGGCGTGTTTCTGCAGGTCCCGTTTCCGCACACACCATGCATGATCTCGCATTCATCGATGTCTGTGCAAGTAACGAGATTCAAAAATGAAAAACAAAAATGAAAAGATATTGAAATTTAAACAAACGCCTTAAAAAGTCAGTAATTTAAATTTCCAACGAAGATAATAGACATTATGACTCTATAACAGGATTAAAAGTTAGTAAACTCCAAACACACGAATAAACAGATATAGTATCATTTAATATCTTAAGCAGCGTATAAATATCTAACTCACCGTTACATTTAATTCCATGTTCGTCCAATGCAAAACCCTGGTTACACTTGCAACTGAAACTGCCAACCGTGTTCTTGCACCTCCCGTTTAGACACATTCCAGGAAACTCGATGCATTCGTTGATGTCCTGTTTGTCTGTGAAACCGTCTCCTCTTGGGCATAGTTCCTGATGCGCGTGGGTGCCTGGTTTTGGACAGGATTCGCATCTTTCGCTACCCCATGCACGACCCACTGAACAGCAACAGAGACTCTTAGAAAATTGTCCTTCTATCGAATTTGCGCACTGTCCATGGCGATAGTCCAAATAACAAGTCTCTTGCCTCGTGTCTATGCAAGTGATATCTATACGAAAAATAGATCAACGCTTACTCGTAGAAAAATATATTTAAACAAAATAAATATATCAGTAAAAAAATAAATATTATGTTAGAGAAAGTACATTCTTTCGTATCTAAGTAAAAGGACAAGAATACTTTGTTCAATTGTATTTTTCAGAACTCACGCGTTGCATCTAAAGTTAAACCAGGAGGGCATTCGCAACGATAAGATCCATCGGTGTTCACGCACGTGCCTCCACCTTTGCAGATACCACTGTTCAATTCGCATTCGTTTACGTCCACGCAGTCTTTCCCGCCGAATTTCGCGTAACCCTTAGAACATTCGCAGATTGAACGGTCGCAGAGTTCGCACGGGCTTCCCCAGGCTACACCCACCGAGCAGCAGCACTCTGATTTCAGTGCCAGTCTGGGCAAATTGTTCTCGCATCGACCATCTATCATCTTGGTCCAGCAGGAACCTCTCCTGTTGTCTGAGAGGAATTTTAATTATATCTTCGTTCTTTTATTTCCTCAAAAATTCAATTGAAATTTATCGGAAGGAAATAGTAATAAACAGATGTCTGGTCTGATTTACGAAGAAGCCGCAAAGTATTTTATAAAGTTGAATCAGTCTCCTAGTTTCGATATATTGTACCGCCTTTACATAATACCATATAATAATAACAATCACCCCGTTAAGTACCAAATGAAACTAAAAAATCTCTACTTAGAGACCACTTCTTCGATTATCTTTGTAAAAACATAAAATCGCATAGACGTATCGATCTACTCGTAAGTTTCCATACTTTCAATTTTTTGTTGATTGTTTAATACATATTTTAAATATTATACCCATGCAAATGTGGCCAGTGTGATCCAGAATGTATCCAGGAGAACACTCGCACTCGTAGGAACCCGGAACATTCACACAGATTCCGTTCAAACAAACATCTGGTCCAAGTTCTTCGCACTCGTCGATGTCCTCACACATATGGTTGCCCGTGTTGAATCTCGTGCCAGTCGGGCAAACACACTGTTCGAATATCATGCTTAAATGTTTCAATTGGTCAGAGCGTATCTTCCGACGAATCGTTACACCTAATCAAAGATTGGTCTAACACGCGAGTATTTACTTGCCTGGAAGCTCCCAGGGATGTTTCGACATTGACCACCACTGCACAATGATTCCTCCAATTCACATTCGTTTATATCGCTGCAAACTTTTCCTGTAGCATCTACCTCGTAACCATTGTCGCAGATGCAACGATAGGTTCCCATAAGATTCTCGCAGCCACCGTTCACACAGATATTCGGATTCTGTGCGCACTCGTTGATATCTATTTTAAGGGGCAAGAGAGTAGAGGTTGACTAATCGTAATTTATTAAATTATTGCTATTAATTTAGAAGACATATCTCGATGCTGTCTACATTCTATATTCTATTCTATATTTGATACTCTTATAAATATAAAGAAATGGAATCTAAATAAGAATTTATCTCTTCTGCCAAATATTACAACTAGAATTTTACTTTCGTTAGTTTATATATTTCTGCAGATATGTATCTTCATTTCTATACTTTATACCTATTTATATTTTAACGTTGAAATTTTCCACAAGTACAAAAGCATTCGCAGTCTAGTTTTCAATTTTTCAATCGAAGAAGAATCTTTTTCTTATTAATTTTGGTAATTACCATCTCCGTTGTAAGTCATTCCTGCTCCGTGTGGACACATGGCGTCGAATTCGCTGGTACCCGGCAGTGGACAGGGTTGACACGTGCTTCCCCAGCCCATAGGTTGTCCTAGTATCACAGTACAACAGCAGCAACTTGATTTTGTTACTGCTGTCGATGTAGGATTCGAGCATTGTCCGTCTCTGTACTGGGAATAGCATAGGTCTCTCCTCGTATCTGATAATAATTAGAATATTTCCGTGTAAATTAGCTAAAACCTTTTTTAATTAAAAAAAAAAAAAAAAGAGAAAATAAATCGAGACAAACCTAAACAAGATCTTCCATCCGGTCCCAGATTCAATCCAGGATAACACTCACATCGGAAGCTACCAGGGGTATTGGTACAGCGACCATTTTGGCACGGGCCACTCAAGCATTCGTCGATGTCTAGTTAACGATAAAATCTTTACTTTTTCGATATCAGAGTTGGAGAAAGCTTAATTCACGAAGAAACGAGAATACACACCGATGCAGTGACTCTGGTCTGGTCCAATTCGGAAACCAGAATCGCAGACGCATTTGAAGGATCCCTCCATATTCACGCATTTTCCATTCTCGCACATTCCACTTGTTGAACACTCATCCATGTCTACGCAGAACGTATTGTCTCGAGAGGCAGTAAACCCAGACTGACAAATACAATGATACGATCCTGGTGTGTTTTCGCATCGACCGTTTAAACAGATCCTCGGATTGTCGGCACACTCGTTGATATCTGCAAATGTACGATTGATTGATTAATTAAGTCTAAGAAAATCATGGATTATTAATTCTACACCTTGGAAAGGGAAAATAAATTGTGTTTACCGATGCAGGTATTTTTTGTAGGAGATAAAGTGTAACCATCGTTGCATTTGCATTTGAAAGATCCGTTCATGTTGATGCAATGTCCATTATTGCACATTCCGGTGTCCTGACATTCATCGTGATCTATAGGAAAAGAAATCGACCAAAAATTCATTCAATATGAGATAATCGGTCTCCTGGAGACATTTGATTTAATTGACTTTAAGCGTATCTGTTCGATATTAAGATGTGTGTTTCTGACGATTTACATAAATTTTATCACGTGTCAGCTAGACGTAAACGGTTCTATTTTTCTAATCTATTTTTTATTTGTAACAGTTCTCTCTTCTCCTTATTTTGTTCTTCCAACTTCTTACCCGTGCAATATCTGCCTTCACCAGAAACGACGAATCCCGGCGGGCACTCACACGTGAAGCTTCCTTCATAATTCTGACAGGTACCACCCTGACAATATCCCAACAGACACTCGTCGACATCCTCGCATCTGCCAGCCTTCTTCGTGAATCCAGGATAACAGGAGCACTCGTATCCGTCCTTTGTGTCTATACACTTCCCGTTTCCGCAAATGTCCGGTCTCAGCGCGCACTCGTTTATCGCGATGATCGGCTGCAGTTGTTGCAAGCAAAGCCTGTTGTAATCGTCTATAATTGAGTAATAACACGGATCCCGTTACTCGCCATTACTATCAGCATTATCTGCGCTTTCTGGGTGACTTTATTTTCGTTCGTTCCACTTGAACGTTCATTATTTGTCGTAAGCCTGCTATTTTCGTATCGTTTAGCATTTTTGCCGTTCTACATACCACTTCCGTGATTCGGACAGATGTAGCACTCGTCACCCCAGCCACGTCCCATGTTCTTGCCGCAGCAACAATCCTTCTTGCTCAGCCTCATTGAAAGCCGATTCTTGCATTGCCCGTTTCTGTTCACGGACGTGTAACACAGACCTTGTCTTCCATCTATGATTTTGTCAATGGCGATATCGTTATTGGCGGATCATTTTTGTCGATAATTTTGTTCAATACATACGGTCATTCACGAAAGTTTTCGTATTTTTATGAAAGATATAGGTATATGAAAATAGTCTGGTTATAGAGCGTACGAAGATATTCATGACTGATTTTCATCGATTAATTTTCAATGATGATTTTCATGAATGCACGAATAACTCGTTTGTAATTCGTTTGCAATCACTTATAGTTCTCACCGATACAGAATCTTCGGTCTTGGCTCTGGATAAATCCTGGATTACAAAGGCAATAATAGCCACCGTTCGTGTTTATGCATCGTCCATCCGCACAGATACCTTCTTCTTGACATTCGTCTCTATCTTTGCAAGAGTTGGTCTCGGGGTCTCTGGCCTGACCATCGGGACACTCGCAGGTAAATGAGCCCGGTGTGTTCACGCACTTGCCACCCTCGCACAGGCCTGGTATCGCCTCACATTCATTGATATCTAATCAACGATGACATAAAATTAAACCTGAACGAATCTTAAATCTACAGACACCACAAGTTGTAATTTTATATATATATATATATATAAATCAACTACTATCTTCAAATTATCCGGAACGAAAAATTGTCGCACGAACAATTCGATAAAGTTAATTCTAGATAAATTCCATTGATATCATAATTGTAATCATTCGACTCGTTTATATCAATTACATTTTAATATATTAAATTGTCCCAAAAGTTTCTTTCGTTTTATAAGGCAATAATAGATGCACAACATTGTTTGCATTACATTATTTTATCGAATTATGTATGATCCATTTTGTAGTAACAGATCAAAGTGGATCATATAAAACGAAAGAAACTTTTAGGACAACTTTATAGAAAAATGAGGCATACGTATAAACGTAAAAACCGAAACAAGTGAAATATTCGTTACAACATAGAAGGCGAGTAAAAATATATTTAATCTTCGCCTTCGCTCCTTTCTTCGTATTTATGAAAATAGAAAACTCCATAAACAGTGAAAACTGCAATATAGCGATCACTCACCAACACACTGGCCTTGGTTAGTCTTCAAATGACCCAGCTCGCAGTCGAGTCGGGCGGGACATCTTTCACAGGGGTGACCCCAACCCTTGCCCACGGTGGCGCAGCACAACTGTCGCGTGCATACGACACCCTGCAGATTTGCCAAACACTGTCCATTTTTCACTTTCGTATAACACGGTCCAGTTCTGAAGAGAAAGGAAGATTAACGAAATCCTCTCGAACCAATCGAAATACGAGGGCCTTAAATAGTCGCATACCTATAATCTGTTTCACATCGTCTACCGGTATAACCGTAGATACACGCACAACGATCTGGACCAATGCATCTTCCTTGGTTCAAGCATGGCTCTCGACAAATTGCTATTTTAAATGGACGATGAAATCACGAATTGTGTCTAGCATAGATTATTGTAAAGAATTAGGCGAAACGATAAGTTTCGATGACTCACGTTCGTTACAAAATTCACCCTGATATCCATTACGACATTGACATTTGCCATCCACGCAGTTGCCATTTATACAATGCACCCTGCATCGTCCAGACTCACCCCTATCTAAAGCGTTGCCAGTTTCGTGTGTAGTAACTACGAGAATAGACACGCGAATTACTTGTAGAAAATTACAATATAAGTACCTTTCGTTCGCTTCTAACAAATACGATTTAAACATTGGAGCTACCCGTTTGTCGTTGCGAACACTCTGGTTTTTCTAAAATTCGAAAGAAACACTCTCTCACCTTTGGTTTGACTGCTGCTGCAAGACGAAGATACCGTGCCACCCTCGCACAAGCAAATATTCGGCCTGATGCATCTGCCCAGTGGGCCGCATCGTCTAACGCATATAGCTAAAAAAATATCGATACATTTCTTTTCATGCTCCTGATTTCATAAATCAAGATATATTATTTCATTAGTAAACTTTCGTGGACAAAGTTCCTTCGTACAATTCCCCAAATTTTCAAACACAAATTCTCGAAAAAAAAATCATATAATATTTTACGCTCCCATTATACTAAAGAAATCTTCGTCGAAAGAGGGAGGAATGTCACATATTTCGTTTCAAGACACGAAGCCATTTGAAATTTGAACTCGAGATCGGTATCGCGACCGCATTCGCGCGCAACCACGCTATATAGAAGCATTGCGGAGACAATGCGATCAACAGGAAGCTTGTAACAGGCCATTAAAGTAATTTCGTTGGAGAAGTCGATCGGTCGTGTCGCATGAACACTCATTTGCTGGTTGTGCAATAGATGCAATTATTCGTCGCGAAAGCGCGCCTCTCGATGATCGCGATGCTCCTTTCAGCTTGGCGGTTTCGATAATGAACGCTAAAATTGAATGTACTCGAGCTCGTGAGATCACGTCCAATTACGGGACGTAGAGATTCGATTATGATCGAGCCTCGATTCGAGATACGGGCTACGGTCTCCGTACTTACGAATTACGCAGAGGCCGGTCTCAGGCTTCTTTGACCAACCGGGGCAACAGTAATTCTTGTATCTTGACCTGCACACGTTCGGCCTGGAAAATTAAAAGAGCATAAGCGTAATTGGTGGTGAAAGCTGGCTGGTAATAATTACTCTGGCAAGACCTTTTTCTCTTTGTTACTCTCAGCTGATATCATTGAATTGTAGGCGATTATAACGATTTGAATTAGATGTGTCTTAAGTTACATAATTTTAGACCATTATATCTTAACTCTGTATTTCGTATTTCACATGTTAAATTCCACCGATGGTCTTTACCATATAAAATACAGAATATACAAACCGAGATGAAACACTTGAGGATTAAGTAACTTGTTACATTATTACATAGTAAATAATTTGTCGACGTATTAAAATCATTAAATAATTTAAACTGTCGTAGGTCACCGGCAATTCAATCATCCAATTGAGGATCGACTCGTAAATAGTGCGATAGACGTTTCATTATGTAAACGATCATGGTGATTTTGCGGTGCGCTGAGAGTGACGTTGCACGATTTATTTAATAGTCTTATATTTTCAGTAGCAAGATCGAACACTTGTACGCATTGTATCACTGACCATATAAATCTGCCTAAGAATAAAGCGTCGTCACTATGCAATTGTAACGACGTTGCATCGCTTGCTTGTGGACAAATGTTTATCAATTCTTACTGAGAAACGAAATTTATTCAAGGCCCTAATAAACAGTCGAGAGACAAAGTCGAATTAAGGAGGAGGAGGAGGAGGGGGGTGTTATCCCACTTTCCACCTTTGAACCCGCAAAATAGCTGCAGAATCATCGACTAATCATTAACCCTCGACACGTTCGAATAATCAATCTCACGGCTGCCAATAAACGGACTTCGAACCTCTTTGAACCCCCTCCTCTTGGTTCTTTACGCCGGAGCTCAAGATGATCTCATGGATCGAAGCTGTCGTCACGATTGAATAAAACCGTGAACCAGCTAGCCTATGGAAGTATGGAAAAAGGAAAAAAAAGGGGGTCGTGTTTACAGGCGTGTAAATATGCCGACGCGAAGTGAGCCGCGGCGCCGAGGCGCGTAAGTGGAAGTACTCAAAGGCCGCCTATAGCAGCTGACGTTAATTACAGGCGGCTCGATGTGAATGGCCGCCTTGTTCCGAGGTGGCACACCGCGTTCTCTTCTCATTTTTTCTTTTTCGTGACGTCGCTTGCGAGCCGAACGCGTGCCACGACAACGTGTTCACCGGAGTTCGTTCCTTCGTCAGCGAGCTCGCGCGTTTCCTGCAAAAATTCCGTTTCCGTCTTCTGATAGCGTCACGCGACCTCGTTTGCACGCTTTATCGCCGGAATCGTGGATATCCAGGCGAAACTTTCGTTTTTTTTTTTTTTTTAATGGACCCGTGAAACCCTTTTAGGTATCTACTTCGCATAAAAATAACGAAACGAAAGTGAAGAATAATTTTTGTACGATTCTAGCGGCGTGAAAAGGGAGGATATTTCAGGTTGTTTGACACAAAGATATTTCCCTATTATACGAATATATTACATCATCTACATTATTATAACAATCGTTGGAACGATTCTGTGCGTGGGCTCGCGGAGCTTTTAGGTTCTTCGTATGGAATTAATGGAAGCTGGGATAATTTTTATCCGTTTGTAGCGGTGAAAAAAAAGAGAAGAATTTTGGAGATTGTTTTATCATATATACCGCTGTTCATAATTGTTCGAATAACTGTCGAAACTTTGTACGAAGCTAATGAAAACGAGGGATCGTTTATATATGATTTGAACGGTGAAAGAGGAATAGCAATTCTTCGAAGGCGTTCTGATACAAAGAGATTGTCGTATCAAAAATGTTGCACATTTCTGCTCTCTTGAATTTGCCATAAAGGAGTAATCATTTGATATCTAATAATAACATTGACAATGTACCTAACATTAACAACTTATCAACGATTTAAAATAACAGATTTGAAAAATTCAGAAAATCCACAGAAAACCTAGGATCATTCATCTCAGTCGGTAATTCGTTAAGGAAGGGTATCATTAGGGGCAGCTGTTAAATATTACGCTTCACAGGTAATTGTACGCGACGATCGACACGCTTGATTCGCGAGATAATGAAGAGATTTCGGAAAGGGTCGCTGATCTGCATACAGATTGGCTGAAACATCCTCACGACAGTAATTTTCACATCCATCGCGTAATTCTCAACGATCCAACGAGTTCTGGTAAATTGTAATTTTCCAATTAAATCACGCGATAAAAATTAATCATCGTCGGTCTCGCGGTAACCACACCTTTCGTGATTTTCTCTTTTGACGATACTCAGGATCGAGTTACCTGGATGATTTATCGTTTCGATATTCGTTTAACTATAAATTTCGTTGATGAGAAAAGGATAAAGCAAGAGGTCTTTCTCTGGGCAGTTTTATAATGATCTTGAGCTATATTTGGTTAAATGTAGTTTGTATTAACTGACATAAATATATCCATTATTATTATTAATAGTTTACGAAATAACATTGAAATTATAATCAAATCGGCGACCATAAAATTTTAGTAAATATTCCTATAATCTTCAAACGGAAACAGCTCAAAGCGTAGTTCTTGGATCAGTCGCACCGAAAATACCGATCATTTGGTCGAGGCGCGAGAGCATTCAATCGTTCGAATCAACGAAACAAAGAGAGCACAGAAATAAAACCAGGAGGAAAAATGTTGCGCCCGTTGCAACGTAACCTCCAACGTTGTCCATGGCATCGCTTTAATTCGCAAAATGGTTCGCGGTAACGAGGCGCGCGCGTTCGCGTGCTCGCGCAATAATCCAATAAACTAACTGCACAAACCCTGATGCGTGTCTAAACAGCTTCAGCGGTGGGTGTGGGCTTAAAAGTTCAATTGGAAAGTGCGCTTAATGGATCTGAAACGGCCGCTGGAATGACTCTCCAGATGATGGATTATAGTCCATTAAAATTAAAGCGATCAAAACGCGACTGCGTTGCGTTTAAGGTCGTGCTTCGTTCACACACATACACGCGTCGTAAGATAGAAGAAACAGAAATGGATATAGGAGGCTGTAGTAAAAACGCGTGGACGGAGAATTAGGTAGGGCAAACATCGAGCATTATTTACGATCTCTTAAAACTACATCGAGAGATTAAAGGAGCCTATTGAGGCCAGCCTGTGTTACGAAACCAACGGGGATAATATCAACGGGTTATGATAGAAATTTATCGTGCCGCTTATTATCCTCTGCCACTGATAATTACGAAGGGGATTAAGGAGTTTTCTTCGACGAAGAATCGGTGACCGCTTGTTAATTGCCGCAATTGACACTTCTTTCGATAAGAGTTATGGCAATTTAGCGAGAGAATGTTGCAATACAAGTTATGGAAATGCTTATATTACGCTTGGAACTCGGGGAGGAATTTGAAAAATTTCCGAACATTTTTAATGGCTAATAACATTAATATTACGCGAATGAAATTGCAGACAGTTATTTCATAAACAACGATAGAATCATATTTACAGCGATACTTGCTTAGCGCTAGAACTACGAAAGCTGGATTTCAAAATTTTGATTTTCTAATTACCAATGCATGCAGCTGATTGAACATTCTGCATCCTTTCGTCCGCTCAATTTCTTACGTTCGTCGTTATAAAACGTGCTTCCATTTCTTTCGAATTTTTCAGACTTGTAAGAATATATACAAACAATCCTCTCACTCTCGAGAAACATTGACTGTTATAACTCTGTAAGCATTTAAAAAATTCAAATTCTTCGAATTTAAAAAGGACAACGAGGGATGACCGGCTTTTCTGAAAGATCGTGAGCGGCGGGACATGGCCGAAAATAGGATAGGACCTATTTCACGCCTAATGGGATCATCACTTACATAATTATTCACGGTTAGACTGGCTGGATTAGCTGGATCTTAAGTGGACCTTTACGTAACGCACGAGAGAGGAAGTGAAAGAGGAACCGTGGAGGGAGGAAAAGTGGCATCTCTTCGTTGCATACCGACACGTTTTAGTTAAAATCGCCGTCGACGAGAATTGTTCGCCAATTAGGATCGATTCGAAGAATGGGGTCGGACGTAACTCGGATTCGGAGAAATCGCAATTCGGTCAGATAAAACCGTGATGGACCGATAGATATGATGTCAGTTCGAAAGCTGCTTCACGACGAATAAAACCAATACGGCGTGAGAATAACAGAGCCAGCGACGCTTGTTTCGTGAGATGTTTCATTAATAATAATAAAGTCGGACGCGCCGATGTTACTGAATCGATGCGTGTGTGCAAAAGATGAATGAACTTGAAGATAGTTGAGAGTTTATTAATGGTGATTAATGGTATTTTTCCTTTAATTGTTATACCAAAGAATTATTTTTATATTAAAGTATTAGACTCCTACGAAATAAAATGAATGTTAGTATAAGTAGATTCAATGGGAAGTTCTCGAATAGAAAATGAGATATCCTTGAACAATTGATAATCAGATATCGATACACACGTATACATACGCGTACACTTGGTTTTTCATTAGTTCAAGAATAATTCCAAAAGATACAATGGACATTATTACGAAAAGATATTCACTGGGAAAATTCTCAATAAAAGAGGAGATATCCTAGCAATTGATAGTTAATCTCTTGAGGATGCATAGGTTTACTTAATTCTTGTTTAATTCAAGGACTATCCCGAATGTTACAATATGCATCACTATGAATAGATTATTCAATGGGAAATTCTTCAATTAAAAAGAAGATATCTTAAAAAATATCTTTATACTGACATATATGTACATACACAGATATACGTGCGTTCATTTGGTGTTTCTTTAATTCAAAGATACGGATCCAAAGAATACAATGAATCTTATTATAAAAAGATATTTGTCAGAAAATTCTCCAATAAGGAAAACAAATAATAACAAATACCCTAGTAATTGATCGGATATGGCTCGTACGATATATAATCTTTTTGGCTTTAATAAATGCATTCGTCCCTCTTAACTCTAAGAGATTAAAATTAGAAGTATGTAAATAGTATGATATCTGTGAATGTCTGATCTCGCACAGAATTGTGGATCACTTTCGTGTTTGCTTTTAAACATCTTTTTTTAGAAAGCTTACATAATACACGATATCGAGTATTTCAAAATAACATTCATTCACAGATTTCAATTACCATCCATTTTTGCGAATGGATAAATATCTAACGAACTTTTTATATTCAGGATACTTATTCAATGCGACAAGAGTAATCGGTAGTTATATTCTCCGAGGATTGTACAGGAAATGATGTTAAAGAGATGAAGTAATGAGTCTGTCACTGAGGAAGGTTGTCCACGTAGTGGGCAGAGAGGCGATAAGAAAGTGAGCCACCCGTTGAATCGTTTTCTTCTTGCTTAAGCTAATTTCATTCCCAAACACACGCGCGCATTCCTTCGTTTTTTTTCCAAATAATTCTAACTATTTTTCCCACCTAGAACTACCGTAATATCCCACTTTGAACATCATTAAACATTTTTTCACGTATTTCTTTATAGAAAGAATAATATTTTTATCTGTTTTCCACCCGTTCGACGTTCTTTCCTGTTAATTAATTACCGCAGCAGCAAAAACTAGCGTTTGTATCAGCGGTATTGATAAAACGTCTGTTGCACGAAAAAACAACAACACAGTGAGACATGGCCTCTTGAAACACTCGAATGTTTCTTTACGTCCTTAAAATCAGTCAACATTTATCTTTCGATCCCCGTAAAAAAATATTTCAACTATTTCAAATATTACCAATATAATCGTGACAATCACGTCCCATTATAGCGTTAATGAAATTGCTAAATGTCCTTTATAACGCACGCAACGCACACAGTTACAGTGTTTTATGGTAAGTGTTCAAAGTTCAAATATTTTCATGAGCCACTCTATTGTACAAAAGTATAAGAAACAAAACATAATCTGTGATGAAAGTTTCACTCTAATGCTCCGTAGTGGCGAGCGTGTTAAATTTCAACGTGATTCGTACCATTCATTCGTACCCGAATTCGCGATGTCCAATTCCAATTACGAATGTCATACACTCACAAGCAACCCATTAACTGTCGAGCATCGTCTTCGAATCCATTGAACGCAGATTAAAAGAGGCGGCATTCGGGTCAACCTTTAACCTACTGGGTACTCATCGTCGAGTATAGTCGACAATCACCGAATGCATGCCCACGACCGATCATCGGCCAAAGTTAATAATAGATATACGCAATCGTACTTGTTCGCGGCCGTTAAGTGACACTACACGGCGGATGAGTGCTATACCAAAGAGGTTAAACAGTTTGTCGAAGCGTTACGTGTAACTCGGCCTGCTTTATTAATTCGCTCTAGAACATTGTTATCATCGCGTTTGAAGAACAACCGATAAATAACAAAGTTCATCGATTGTAGGGCACGAGTTATCTATCTAGCTTGACTGATTACGGATGCCTCCAACTAGGCAGCCTCTTCTATATTCTCATCGTGATTTTTCTACGAGGCTAGAATCATAGTTGCTATTTTCATAATACAATAGAACTTTGATTATCTAGTCGTGACATACATCGTTCGGACAATCGCATTGTTCTTATAATCTCGTAACTTCGTTTTCATATGCAAATGCGTCATATATTTTGTACTATGTGCTTATTTATAATTTGCTATTATCATCGCACAGGAACAGAAACTTTTAAATACAAATGTAACAATGTCCTCCAGTCTCTATCTCTATGTATTTTTCAATCTCTTTTACACGGAACTGTCCCCGTTAATTCGTGTTCTAATAATTGATTGTTGCGTTAATCGGTGCCCTGATAATCGAGGTTCTAGTGTACGCTGCTACTCGTACTTAAAAAAAGAATCATATAGAAATTTGCAATTCTCATATGTGTTGTGATTAATATGACAATATAGAATATATATCTAAACATACGCCGCGTATCACATCGTACCGAGAAACAATTTATTCTCCCGTTTCCTAAAAGTGGATAGATTATTAGGAATTTCTACGTTTCGAAGAAGAATCGATCGATGGACGGGTAAAACGAGAATCAAAATCGAAAGCATGTTGAATGTAATCCTATCGGCGATTCCTTTTTCTTCCTACGCCTTAATTGAGTGCTCGAGAAATGTTTCATACGAGGAATGATAATTCATGTGACGGTATTAATCGCGCGGTTGAACGTCAATGGTTAGGTGGAGTCACGTGAAACATGCTTCTAATTGGCCGTGACAAGATACCGGTTAATACGTGTTTATTAATGAAAAAGTTGCTCGAGCGTGACGCTCCGACGCCTAAGCTAACCGATTCGCTCGATTTTCGGTGGCCTTCCCTCTCAGGGTCGATTATCGTGCGATCAACGCTGATAGACGCGAATTTGCCCGACGAATTCAGTCGAATAATTCGACGTGGAGGATGTTTTATGACCGATCATTAGGTCTGTGTTTCTTGCCTTGCCTTATCTGTGGGTAGTAATCGCGTGAAAATCACAGACGAAGAACACGATAAGCGATTTTAAAATTCAATAATTAATTCCACGATACTATAAACGTTCTTTCGTTCGATCACGAGATTAAATACGTATTTCGGATATTTAAACCGTTTCGTTTCCTTCCTATAAAATTTCATACATATATCGCGCTGAATTATTTTGAACCGTAACACTTTTAAGATACACGTACGATATACCTGTCTGAATTTCTCCGTTGATGCGACCAATATGAAAACAGGACGAATTTGCAATCCAATATATATCATAGATCCGTGAGTCTCTTTTCAGAAAGTTCTTCGATTATCTTAAATAACTCTGATAATTATTTCCGCAAAGGATCAAATGGTCGGGAAATTCAAACGGCGACAATTAGAGGAACTTTTTCGCGGCTGTGAATGGCAACAACCTCGTTCGTAAAACCACCGATTCAATTGACGTTATCGCCTCGGCTAATGTCCCGTATTAAGTGAAATCACGAGACTCGCTGGTTATTCCGATTTTACTTATTTCTCGCATTCGAGATCCACCGGCTGCGGCGCCGCGGCAAAGATCCTGTGCGGTGCCACTATCGCGTGCAATGAGCTGCCAAGAATCTTTTACCGTAACAAACTAGTTCCTCTGCTGCCAGCTATACGATACCCTCGCTAATGTCCAATACTTTTCCGCAGGGGCCTGGCTAATACCGTCAGTTGGAAGCTTTTGTATAATAAACCGTCACAGGCGCGCTCTCTCTCTCTCTCTCCCTCCCTCCCTCTCTCTCTCTATCTATCTATCTATCTATTTGCGCCAGCATTCCGATCACCGATCAATACCTTCCTTTTTTCGTGCCTCTCGTTTCTTCTAGGTAGGATCGTGTATCGAGGAATCAGGAAGACGTTCCATTTTTCAAGAACGTGCAAGAATCGCGGTTGACGGCTGTTCTTCTTGCTTCTTTGTGGAAGCAGGATAAGATTGGTTAACGCTAGAAGTCTCGAATCTGTCAAAACGATTGAGACGTTTCTTTGTTTTCTTGGTTGATGAAAATACGTACGTGGTTCTGTCAAAATCAATCGTGAATTTTATTTACGTAAGAATATGATCATCGGACGAGAGGAAACTTAGATGCACAGAATGCACGAATATATTATGTACAAAATGGCTAAAAATGCGAAAAGTACTTGTTATAATATTTAGACGTAACAAATCTTTACTCAGGTTCTATATCTTTGCGCTATGTCTATAAAGATATTTTTAATAAGAATTGTACACGTTAGTTTCGTATCGAAATACGTCGACCGGGCATCATCTATCACAAAAAAATTGTCCCTTAATTCGCCCTTAATCGTTTCAAAATATTTTACATAACTCGTATAATATGGACGTAAGAGTTTTCCGAGGTAAGCGTTCGAGCATTTTCACGAGACAATGTATTAGATTGTCCCGAAAGTTTCTTTCCTTATGTAAGGAAATAATAGATGCACAACCTCTTTTCCTTTTATATTATTTCATTCAATCACGTACGATCCATTTTCTTCTATTTCTATTATTACGATCATACATGATTCGACAAAAATAATATAAAACAGAGAATCTGGTGCATTCGTTATTTCCTTACAAAACGAAAGAAACTTTCGGGACAACCTAATATCAAGCGATTTTGCGAAATCGCAGATTTTGTCAGATCCAGAATCTCGTTCTGGGCATAGCGACGCGTCGCGACGAACCGCCTGCGATAACTCTTCTAATTGGGTTATCTACGCATTACATTACGCATTCGCAGTTTAATCCCCATTTTTCCTCTCCGTTTTTTCCCTCGCCTCTTGCTCACACTATCAAAAGGCAAGGTTTCATGCGTTCGCGCGATTTCCCGCGTTCCGCGGCAATTCCAAGCGAATCCAAACGGATGATGGACCATTATTATCCATCCATTAGGCCTAATTGACCATAGAGTGTTTCAAGCCGGAAACGCTTTTCACGGATCCGCCTGAGAATACGTCTTGCACCGAGTTTCGTCACGCGGCGATTTAACTTCAGCTTCTCGCTGAACACGACCTTCGAGTAGACAAGCTTAATTCGTCGTGTGTAATTAGTCAGGCTTTTCACCGGTTAATCCAGGAAACCTGGTCGATCCGCTACGTCGCGATCGTTATTCGGTATTTTATGACCGCGCGTCGTGTACAGTCGTTTAGAAATGAAAGTGACTTCGAGTTAACCCTGGAACTTCCAGCTATAAGTAAATTTTATGCCCAGGTCGTTTTTTTGTTCGTGATACAGCGTCTATCGTCGTTCTAATAGACTGACCGATTCGCTTTAATTTTCTATTCGAAGATCGAAAGCACGAAATCAGAAGTGGCAGATTTTCTCGACGTATAATCAGATTTCGGGTGTCGATTGGTTTATATTAATTTCAATCTCGTTACTCTGAGTTCGCGTCTAATATATCTTTCGCTTAGTTGCTTTGTCAAGTATTCTTTTTCTAATTTTGATAGTAGTTCCCTATTACAGTCAAGTTCCTGTTGATGTAATATTTTCTTTGGATTTCCACAGTAAATTTTAGATTACGAATCTTCATCGTTGCCGGAGTCAAATTTTTTTTTGAACTGTTCCGCTTGAAGCAATTAATTCCAAGGTCGATAGCGGTGTCACAAGTGTTTAGTTGCACAATTGCATGTTTGCCACATTATATTTTGAGATTGCATCAAGATCGAGCGTTTATGATTGATAACGAGCCGCAATGGTCTTTTATCGTTTGCTAGGTTTCTTTCAATCGGTCTCTTTGGCACCAACTGAGTGATCTTTGCACTTTCCTTGATCTCGGGGTGAAGTTTCTAATTTAACAAAATCATTACGAATCATTTTCGCGATATTGCTATTATGCAAATTTACGAAATACGTTTATTGATGTAGAATTTATTATATTTGAAACTTAAGACGCGCGTCGAGGAACTACATTTTTTCAGAGAGGAATATTTAGAATGTTTCTATAGCGTGTTCTCGGTGCGAATAAAAAGGAACAGGGGAAACGTGATAAATATTACGTTGGCCCGAAGACACGCGATATTACGTAATTCGAATGAAAAAAGAAACTGGAACAGACAGTTCCTTGCTGGAGCTGTTTCGTTATGTTCCTGGTCCGCGGCAAGTAAAAATAGAAACGAGCTGAGAAGAGTCTTATCACTGGAATTGTCATCTTTGGAACTCGGGGACGTGTCAAACGTCTATCGCTTGCCGCTTGAGAATTCGGTCATGAATCCTCTCTATCACTTCGATAATTATGGTACTTTTCACTGCAATTCCCAATTACATTTTTCATCTATAATTTTATTGGATGCATCCAGAAGATAAAATGAATCTACATAAATATCGTCTATCACATGGTCGCGTTTGCGCGAGAAATTCCGCGAATCTGAATAAAATGCTCACGAGCGTGAACCGGGAAGAATGAACAGTTTCAAAGAGAATTCTCTTCCCTCCGCTCTAGAACAAACCAATACATAAAAAAGAGCCGACAAACCATAAAAATATTTCTCGATTACCTACCCCAAAATTTCAAGATACACGCGGCATATCCTTAGTGATCACACCTCAGACACTTCACGAAAATTACTGTGCCCCGCGATCGTGATCGATCGTTCGCGGGCGCGATATCTCGGATCGCGATGCCCGCAGATTGGCCGGTTCGCGTTTCATGGTTTTAGGGATGCTCTATAACTGGATACTCACCCGACAGGCGGCACCGATTGCAGAGTGTTATCCAGATCCTGGGTCGGACTGGTGGTGTATCGTTGTCCCGTGCTCGACACATCTCGAGGAACGATCAGCAGTAACCAGGTAGCAAGGATCAACGCCACGTTCGGCATTTTGGCGGGTGGCGTCATCGATTCTCACGTCTCGTCGAAACGAGAAAACTGTTCAACGATCCGTCCTGTGCGTTATTCGTATGCTCGTCTCATGATCAATCGACGATCACACGCGGAAATGAAGTCTCTCTCCTCTGTCTGTCTATCCGTCTGTCTGTTTATCTGTCTGTCTGCCTGTCTCTCTCTCTCTCTCTCTCTTTCTCTCTCTCCCCCTCTGTCTCTCTCTCTCTCTTTCTTTCTCTCGAGGGCTCGAACGATTTCAACGCTGGCTCGCGATCGACACCACGATCGGTTCCACGATCATGGTTCCCGATCGACTGGATGCTGGGTAATTTGACGCGCTCGGAATTCTGCAATAGACGACGCGTCTCCGTTCCAGAGGGGAGATTTTCTGATTCGATTCGTCGGGAATCTTTGGGGTGGAAAACGAGTCTCCTGCGCGCAATTTTCTTTCAGATTCTCTCTCAAAATCTGTGGAATGTATTATGGAATATCAATAACATCGAAAGTTTTGGAAACTAACGCAAGTGAATCGTAGCTCGTCTTAGCTATCGACGATTGTATTTGACGAATTTAATGTCGCTTAATTTTTAACCATTAATTTTATTTAATAATTACTTAATCACTTAACCATTAAGCAAAGTTTGGAGGCGAAGAAACGATTGTTTGTTGGAAATTTGTTGGAAGTTTTTCAAAGTAAGGTAATTTTCCGTCTATTTAATGTTAATACATCGGTAGGATTTTCGTATTATTCTTTTCAAAGATATAGACACCTTCCCAGAAGAATTGGGTAGCGCGGATAGTCCTGGCAAAAATGGGGAAATAAAATTATTTTGCAATCATATTTCCGGAAGTATCATAACGATACCCGTGATTAATGGGCAGAACGAAACTAGCCACATTCGTGGAAATTATGTTTCGTTTTCGATCTCGCGAGAACAGCGAAAACCTCACCACGTAAACCAAGCGAAGAGACAATGGGCGATAATTGTCGCGATTCCGCGCTGACTATGACGCCTTTCCGGAAGCACCAAATTAGTACGATGAGATAGATGGAACTATCTTTTGATATAAATATTCACAATAGCTGTTCCTTCGTCAAAACGGAGCTGGAACTACGAAATTCATTTTCAGGTCATTCAATATTCTAGAAACGAACGCAACTAAACATAATTCAACTCATTCGGGATGAATTTCTCTTTCCGAGTAATAGCAATATGACGATACAGACGATATAATTCATCGAAATCCGAAAGAAACAGGTCAACCACAATTTTCAAAATTGTATAAATGTCCACTGTCTAATTATAGCGATCTAACGGTAATGTTCAAAAACTACTTCGATACGTGTCGTATGTACGAGTCTGGAAAAGTTTAAAACGGAAATAGTTCAACTATTTGTTCTATAATTTTTGCTAGTAAAAATGAATCCCGCTAGCAAATTATTTACCCGTGCTGATTATCTTTCATTCCAATAACCGTTTGAACTTTTCAAACTATGCGTTTCTTAGGAAACCAATCTCTTATGCATTAGACGTACATCAGAAAGATTATACTTTAGAATGTCGTACAATTTATCATCTTTATACCTATCTTTAAAAGGAAACTACAGAATTTCCAGCTGGAATTCCACGCTTACAGCGTCCATTTATTAATCGAGATCTCGTTCTAGCCAGGAAGGACCCTATTCCTGGTGGAAAAAAGGGAAACAGGCGATTCGAGTCGACGCCACGTTCCTCGGAAATTCGCCGTGGCGAGATACACACTCCCGCTTTCACTCGTTATCATAACGTAAAAGCGGACCGAGCAGAGGCTATCATTAAAGTTCCATAAAGCCTGGTATGCTCGTGCAAAACTCGCATAAAAAGAGATCAGTCTGGTTCGCACGTTCTATTATGTCGAGAACAGGGCAAGCGGATTGATAAATGCGTCTATTAATCGTTTACTTGCCCGAGGAAAACGGAATAACAAGTCAATATCGGGAATTTTTTTCGACGAATTCTCTAGCAATTAGTCACTACATTTATGGAAGAAACGAAATGAACGATTCACTTTGTGTTGCGGATCTTTAGTGATTAATCGTGTTTGCACGAGCCAAGAAGACGGTCCATTTTACAAGTTTCCAGTGAATATGCCGCGAATTGCGTAAAGTTAACAGTTACGAGCTCGATGAATAAAGGAACGGAAAAACGAAATAAACGATCTATCCTGTGATTCGAACTCTCCTTTGGTTAATCGATACGTTTGCGTAAGGTAAGAAAGAGTTTCCAATCGATATTCGATGAATTACGTAAAGCTAACGATAGTCGAACGATTATTTTTTGTGAAAAATGTCACCGAAGAGACTTTAAAAATGTCTTCATAGAAGACTATCAGAATATCAAAGAAAATCCTCACAAACCTCTCGGCGAAATTAACACGCTTAAATTAACATGCTTAATGGCTTCAGACTTAACAGCTTCCAAGTATCTTACGGCCTCAACTACTAATCCAAAAGATAATGATAAACTGGATCTTGTACGAAACGAGCAACGTCACGAAATTGGATCCAAGAAACTTCCAACAACAATAAACGTACCTTCCTAACAACTTTATTACTCTGGAAATTAGTCTCAACTTCGCGCCATACCTGTCAACGAAATCATCAACATTACTCCACCACGAGCAACCGATCCTCCAACAAATTCACTCTCAGGCTTCGAGCTTAGTCTCAACCATCTGCTTCGTATAATATCCAATCACTAATTCTCCAGCATTCACCCCGACAATTATAAGCTCACCCTCCCCCCTAAAAATTTCCTTAAACGAGTTCGAGTCGCAGACTGATATTTATCGTTAGCCAATTACACGAATTTATACGTATTCTTCGATAGGAGAAATTTGTTAACAAAGAATAAGAGAAGATAGAATAGTAAGAAAAAGAAGTTCGATCGCACTTCACGTTGATGTTGAACGTCGTTTCCGCGGATGGGAAGCCGAAGAGGAGCAACGAAGGAAAGGAGCCCCGAAAAGATGCGGCGACGGGACTCGACGCGAGACTGGAGCAGCAGATTGTGAACGAGCCGTACCGAGAGAGGGCTCATCCGGAGAGAAGAGGCTCTCTTCCCTCGTCTTCTCGTCTCTCGTTCCCTCCACGAGCGTCCTTTCCCTCCTCGCCCTGCTCGCGGCCACGTCCAGCTGACGGCCGGGAGAAAACACCAAGAAGAGAACCACCGATAGTCCCACCCCGTCTTTTTCTTTCTCGTCCCTGTCAACACGTTCACGAACGTGTGCTACACCATAACACGCGTGAAGCGAGTCCGAATATACTGGGGAATGTTTGAGAAACGCGTGTACATCGAGATTTCAGATGTAAATATGTGCATCGCTGGTCGTGAGTATTATATCGGAACATCTACTACTCGTTGCGTTTATTGGAAAATTCTATAGCAAGTTACATTTTATTTGATGTTTTACGTTATAGGACAGAGGTTTGCCAAAGTATCGAAACACTTGCCATATAGATGGTGTACTTACGGTCAGCAGTGTATTTATATTTAGTTATACCTGTGATTGTAAAGGAAAAACGCCGCGTGTCATGATTTTCAAAAATTCGAATTTACACGGTTGTTAAATCATAGGATATAATCCGAAAGAATGCATAGAAATTTAATACGTTCAAAAAGCTCGTGCAATTCAATCGAGATCCAATGTTTCAATTCGTACGCATTAGGCAAAATAACGCAGGTAAGTTATTTTCGGAATACGACGATTTTTCGTGTCTTCCTTTCGCTACCGTTTTCTATTTTCTACTAGAGAAGATTACGTAGAGACGGGGCGATTTTTATTTTCGGCTCGGACAGAACTTTCGTGGATATCGTGCGTCAATTGGATTTTGTGTGGGATAGAGAAAGAGGGGAAATTTGAAGGAAGGTTCGAGAACAGGGTAGGAAGTTCTTCAGAAGTTAGACGTTTCTTTGGTTTGACTGTCTTTTTTTTTTTGAGGTAGCGTGTGACAGCGTTTCATAATTGGATTCTTAGGGGTCCGAAGGAAGAAGAATTGTAGAAGGCAAGCTACAGGTCCCGCTAAGAAGATCTTAAAACACAAAGTTCAGTTTTTCCTCTCGGTTTAATACTCTTGAGAAAGTAGAATAATTGGATTTCTTAGAGAAACGAAGAAAGAAAAAGTTAGGAGGATGTTCGAGCTGGAAACGTAGATATTCGAGTTGTATGTAGCGGATAATTTTTTTCGAGAAAGTAGTTTAAAATTAAATTTCTGGAAGAAATAAAAAAAAAGTAGATTAGACGTAGATGAAGTTTTAGAATGTAGAAAAAGCCAGAACACGTAACCAGTCGGAAGTTTGAAGTTTTCTTGGTTTTATTTTTAATGGAAGATTTTATTTTCCAATTTTATCGATACAGATAAAATCTCATTTTAAAGACATAATAAGCATTAATGAAGATTGTAGTGGATATTAGAGGTTCGGAACGTTCTAATTAATAGAACTTTCGCAACAAAGATGTGGACGTTATCAGGCGAGGCTCCAACTACTATTGAGAAATACCAACGACATTGGCCTCTGTGTTCTGAACTAATAAGCGTGTTAAGAAGCCATCACTTCCGGCCACTTCGATTAAAAACATCCATTGTTAGCTGACGAGTCATGTGCGATATTCGAACGAAGACAAAAAGAATAAAATAGGGCACGTCAAATAGCTATTTTTATTGCAGAACGATTTATCGCTTGCAACGTAATGAAAAATCCAGTACATAACTATCAATGTATTCTTTTATCAACTAATCTATAGCACATAAAAATATCTAATCTTCCTGACATCATCGTTCCTACAGCCGTTCTTTTTATTGTCATTACGTAACCTCATTCGAATGGAGTTATATGCGGGTGGCGATAAAAACAATGAGATGCAGAACCACCGAGTTTCCTTGACATCGAGGTTAAAAGTTAACTTCACGCATGAAACATAACTTCCTTATTTTCGTCGTTACAACATTATTCTATTGTGAACTTAGGATTTTAAGCTACTTGAGACGTTAAAATCTCAATTATAATAATTATATCAAAAGAAAGAAAAAGAAAATGAAAAGAAAAAGGAAGAAAGAATGTAATAATGTACCAATTAATGTTTAACCCTATTAAATTTTAATAAAAATTAAACCCAACAAAATTTGTGAAAATGCTAGAAGTATATCTAGAGAACTTTTCGTTCAAAAGGTTTTAAAAAGTTTTTGTTATATGTGCGTTGTAAGATCTGACATGAAATAGATAAGAGAAACTGTAGATTGACGCGCGACACAGAACCAATAGGCAAATGTTACGACTTAGATATAGTTCAATACAAAGTGAAAATCGCGCAACTTTATGTTCCATCCCAAATCGTAAATGTGTAAAAAGTTTAAGGCAGTCTGCGCGTTCGTGAGGAAATGAATAGGCGAGAAATGGTACAGAGAGCTAACGGGGACGCATAAGACGCAGGGCGAGACTTTGCGGTTTCTACCAGCGAGATATTCCCGATAACAACGGCTCGTAAAACGCGATTTTCCGATCGGCGGCCACGATTTTGAGTGACGACGGTGAAAATTGTCGACCGTCCCTAATGCGAGTCGCGACTTTCCAGCGAGATCAACGATGATTAACGACGGCCCCGTTCATTCTCTTGCCTTTTCTTTTTCTTTTCTAACTCGCCAGTGGCCCGTTTAACAGCTATAAAACAAGAAACGAACGATCGTACGAACACGGGGAAGTTTTACTGATTGCGAAGCGGCTTCGTTTATCGCGAAAGCGTTAAACTAACGTCACCATACTTCGTTTTATGAGCGGGAACGTTCTAATAGCTTCGTGAGAAGGAAAATTGAAATTGCAATTCACCGACAAGAATACTTTTAATTCTGCTATACGCTCCTCGAATCGTTCTCAATAGTTTATTATGCTTGGAAATAAAATGGAAGAATTATTATTAATCCCTGTGATTTCATATTTCCACTTTGCAATTGTCATATTTATATCTTTGTAGGAGCATCTTTGCAATTACGCTAAAAGCTCTTTGCTTTTTAATAGCAATCGATATATACGAAAGAAATTCTTCGCAAGGTAGAATCAAGTTAGAATGACTACGATTTCTTTACAAGTTAAAGACACTACATGAGGAATTCTTGGACAAGGAAGGAATTCATGAAAGCTCTGACGATGGTCGCGAATGACAAGTAGATTCTGAACTAAAAGTCACGATGACGTGGAATAATCCACGACTAAACTCTACCTCCTCTTTGTCCTTTCGATATAGAAAGTACAAGTACACTTTCGAAAAATTCGATCGAATTCCTCGAATTCAAATTTATCTTCGATGCTATTTCTATTAAATCACAGGCAATGATTACACGGCGATATTTTTATTAAATGATAAATGTTGTTAATTATTCGCCGATAATGTTACTAGGTCGATCCACGTACAAACTAAAATTATCAAGCTCGTGTTCGTAAATCTCGATCTTATCTCATCAGAGCTGCGGTGTAAGCTATAGTACGCACGTGAGTTGGAGAGAGATTTGCCAGGTGAATCGGCGTTCGTAGTTTGCAGAAGCCACTGTACCACCATGATCGTTAATTTGTTCGGCGACACGCGAGATCGAGCAACAAACACGATCGACACTGATCACAGGATTGCCGACGAGACGATGCACTGCTGCCTGCGAATGTTGCACACCAGCGGATAGCCTGCAACGTGGATGCACCTGCAATCAACGCGCACGTTGCATCAACGTACAGCGTGTTTTGTAAACGTTTCAATGAAACTCTGTAGCCTGAATGCCGTATTCCGTCAATGAGACGAGTTTAATGAATCGTTTGACATTTCTCAAGTGATATCTTAATAGAATTATAATCGAAGTTTAAATAGAATTCTACGCGTGATACTGTGAAGTGCATATCACTCGACTACTTCAATTAATTAGATTGTGCTCTTAGTATTGTCGGTATTTATAGAAATTCTTCATCGACTCCGTCACTGAGTATTATCTAGTGATACTCAACATCTCGTTATGAAATTAAATAGTAGAAAAACGAGCATAACTTGTCACTTTGACGAGTTTAATAGTTCTAGCGTTAACTGGTATGGTGTAACCCACTTTCTCTGGATAATGAATCGAACGATTGTCTTCCTTTTCCCTGTATTCCACTCCAAATGTTTCAAGTTTTGGCAATTGCAAAAACAAAAGATGTAAAACTTGTTATTTTAACAGATTCGATAATTCTACTAGCGTTAACTAAGCGAAGATAGCTCATATATCTAAACTTTATCTTGTTAGATAAACCAGTACGAGTCAACAAGAAATAAACCTATATACACATATTCATCATCTACCACCTTTTTACTATATTACCAATAAAAACTTGCTCTACATACAACCATGCAGAACACTTCCAACTTACCTCTTCATTATATCTCCTTTCAATCAATTTCTTCAACAAAAACAAATCGATCAATCGAAAGCAACTGGCTATGACATAAAAAAGATAAAAGAAAAATGGTAAAGGATAAAAAATAAATATAGAAAAGGAAGGAACTGCACATTAAGTACACGAAGGATAAAACAACTCTGCACGTTGCTCGCTGACGCTGTACCTGTTCTTGCGCTTAACCTAGACCTCTTCCCCGCGCAGTTTTGTAATAATCTTGCTAGACGACGGGGACTGGTCCTGGATGAAAAATGAACGGAACGGATCAGCGTGCTTTTCTTTTCCAGAGGCGAGCGGGGAGTACGTCATTAAAAGGTGCCCCGTCGACGGTCATCTCTTCGCGATGCACCGCAGGCTACCGGTCGCCAGTATGCAAACATCGACTTCTTTTCGAGTTCCACCTATGTCGCACGCTCTCCGCCGTATTAAGTAGCGATCAGATCTAAAACATTTTCTAATCCTATCTGTATACATAGTAAGGTAAAGTTATTCGTGTCACCTAGGCTTCGACATCTTAAAATTCAATCTTGTACTTTACACGGAATAATCAAAGTCGTTGTACGTTACGAGACACCATTAGTCTCGAATGTAATAGAGAAAGAACGAGAAAACGTCGTGCGCTTTACACGCGGCACAAAAATATTTCAAAAAGAAGAAAGTGGTACGAATAATCGTATGGCAGGATCTTTTGCAAACTTCTTCTATGTATATTATAGCTTCTCGCTGACCGAAATAAAGCTACCATAGAATTATTTAGATTCGATTACTCCGTTCAAAATAGAACTTTAAGATGTTGAAGTTTACGTGACTCAAATAACTCTACCTCGTTATATTTCTTGCGAGTTGACATCGTGCAGCCTCGAACGACATTCTAGATCCTTATAAACCCCATTGCGTTTCTAGTTGCTCGTTACGGTCATCAAAAGCTGTAATCTTTAATCTATGACCGATTTTGCAATTTCACTATATCGTTTCCATCTACTGTAAGTAGGTATCGTTCAGTGTGTCCCTGACCGACCACCGATCTAGATAAGAGGCGATGAAAAATCACGGCTGTTTAAAGGGTCTCGCTGAATCATCGATCGCTATCGTTTAGAACGTAATACGCAGATTATTCGCTTCGAGGAGGACTCGAAGCTGGTGGAATCCGCGGCGCCAGGAATGTCGCTGCACCGGAATATGCATGACGCTGGCGGTTACAACGATTAGTAAGCACAAGGTTCATGCAGCAATTAAAGACACTTTTCTTGCGAACCGGGTGTCGTGAATATGTAAATGCTAAGGTATATTGGCCTTCGTATGTATTTCTTAAGTTTTTAAGAGGCAAAGCTTAAAGGATACACCTTAACATAAATAACGTTTAAACGTCTTAAATCATGTTCGGATTAGTTAAGTCGCTTGAATTCAAGTAATTTGACCATGTAATGAGAAGAGAGCTAGAAATTTGGAAGAATATTTCGAGTACAGTAAATAACAGGTTCACACTGATGAAGTGTCTTCTTCCTATTCTCATCTTCTTATCAAATACAACACGATTTGCTCTAGCCATTTAATCTAGCATAACTACATTAATCAAATATTTGCTCGTGATAGTAAATTACTAAATTAAAATTAATGTAAATTATTCTAAAATTAATTAGTCTAAGTTTTCTTAGATTTCTTGCTCCTCTTAGTAGACTTGGTGCTCGAAGCAGCTACTACAGGCTTCATACTAGCTATATATCCTTTTCGAGCTTCGTAAACGTCTTCCAACATTGCTCTTCTGTCAAAAAATGCATCTCTATATCTTCCATACAATGTTTCGTATTGATACTTCTGTCTTTTATATAGATTGCCCAGATCTTCGAGAAAATTCGCGTAGTCTTCTTGAGCGTACATGATGTTCATCATACGAGTGTTCTGCAGCATTTCTTCATCCGACTTCGTTTTTACCCATGGTTCGTCCTCCTCGTCCTCTTTGACCTCGTAGATAGTCAAATCCAAGGGTGGAAGTCTACGAAGGGACGGAGGTGGCTTCAACGTCCTCTTCTCCAAATGAGCCATTGAAATCCTGGATGTCTCGATGTGCGACAAACGATGGCTCTCCCTTTTCGTCAACGATTTCTCGGAATGACTCGGGGGTTTCTTTTCGAACGAATCCGTTGAGCATTTGGACTTGATCTCGTGTTTCTTTATGAAAGCTGAACGGAGTTCTCTGCCACGCTGCAAGCTGTCAGGATTCTCTTTCGCCCAGGCTTCCTTCATTCTCGCTATCTCCCTTTCCTTCGTCCTATCTTGCGATATCTATTGATCGGAAATATAGTCGTCATAGATGATTTATAATATAACTATACTATAAATACATATATACTTTCTCATAATTATTAGCACACATACGAGAACTTAAGTTTTGAAAAGTCATTGGGAAGTTACTAAAGTGTTTAGGAATTATTATTTAATTTGAAGTTGAGCTATAAATATTGAAGAATTATTATCTGATTTGAAACATACGCAATAAAGGTACAGTAGCTACATGTATGAAATGTTTGTAAAATTTTAAGATGAGTAAAAACTACTTTGTGCAAGTATGGTATAATACCTCTAATCCGCTTCCAGAATCAGTAACTACTTGAAGAACCCAATAAGGCGACTCGACAGCCGTAGCATTTTCAACAGACTGCTTCGAAATTCTCCTCGACCTTAACGACTCACTCTTTGACAGTCTTCCTGTATTCGAAAAATGTGGTACTTTCGTTTTAATAACAGAGCCTGTTGGTCTCACTTTAAATTCCGACACAAAACTCCATTCTGTTGCAGTCAATGGCCAACTGTTTTCAAGTACCGAGGCTTCTACGTGATAAATCGTGTGAGGTATCACATCATCCTTACTTCTACTTTCGTTGCTATCAAATTTCTCTTCGTCGGAATTTTCTTCGTCGGTCTTATCAGAATTATCCCTTGGAAGCGTAATTTCAGTAGATTTTCTTCGAAATTCCAGATACACCATCGGCAAAATAACTACACAAGTACCTTTTATTTGCGACAACACTTGACCTTCTTTATCTGTGACTCTCAATCTCATTCTTACTTTCTCATAAGACACTCTTAATCTAAACGAGACCAAGCTAGGTTTCACCACCCGTACGATCCACTTCGAAATATAATTTCTCGAATTGGGAATATAACTGTTGGATAATTCTTCTATAATCAATACAGGAGGCATGTTAATCGTGAGAAACGATACTTCGTTAATTAGAAAATAAAACACAGGATGTCCTTTCATTGTAATTATATTTAAGGACCAAGGTAACTCTTTCAACGTCTGATCCTCGCTCCATCCGTAACAGAAGATAGTGTAACCTAGTTTCGTATGCTGGTACCGAGTTGGAACCACGTTGTTTACCACTCGTAGTATTTCTTGACCTGTCTCGTTCTTAAACATGCGTACACTATACTTTGGTAGGTTAACAAATAAATCTATACTGGCAAACACTGTCTGTGAGGGTTGAGGATTCACCACGAGTCTTATAATAGGCAGCCATTGGTTTGGCGTGATATTTGTCAACGTTCCTTTCAATTCTTGCGCCTGCAAGGTGTACTCGAAGTCTTTTGAACAATAGTAAATGTCATATAATTTATCATGATGTTTTAATATATTCCTCAGTACCTTATCAGCTAAAGATTCTCGCTTATTATAATTATACAATTCTGCAACTTTCAGTAAATTCTGTAAAACTTGATTATGCTGTTCGTGACGAGAATTATGTATTCTCAAATATCTTCTAATGGTGATCGTTTTGAAAAACGCTTGAATAACGGCTGCAGCCTTATCTTGTACAATAATTTTTTCCGTAGGATGCTGATCAGCGTATCTTCTATTCTCGATCAAGCTTCTCGTTATGTTCAGACCTCGCAAATTCTTCAACGCCATCGAGGTGTCGAGGAAGCATCCTAAGCCAACAGTATGATTCAGAAAAAATATTCTCAGAGCTCGTAAAACATCTGGAACCTCGTCTTTAGGCATGATTTTTCTAATTAATTGTACCTGTTCTTCGATGAAGTAGTCGTGTATCTGATTATAGAACAACTTGTTCCTCACCTTTCGATCTTCAACCGGTGGCAAGTAGCTTTTGTAGTAAATCTTCAAGGCTTCCGAGTATCTTTCAGTGCCAAACGCCTGATACGCGCTACAGACGGAGTTGCTGATGTGCCTCGCCATCTGATCGACCGTCTCAGATTCAGTGCACATTAGTTGATACATCCTTCGCCTGTCCCCCACGTGGAAAACCGTATCCGATGAGATAGATACGAGGCAATCGGATTCTGAGTGACAGTAAACTCGTAAGAGGTGTCTCCCTCGATCTATTTCCATCACGGTCGATTTTGTACCAGCAGTTAGAACGGAGACCAAGAAATTGGATTTTTCTGGCCTGCGAAACCAACAATGCTCCTCTATACTTAGACAATCTTTATTTCCCTTTAATTTGATTCTGGGAATTGCAGTTTCATCGTCAGGGTCGTCGTAAATTTCGATGGAAACTTGAAACGTTGCAAAATCGATCAAAAAGAATTTCTCTTCCAACGAATCGGTGAAGACATATAGCGGCTCGTTTCTGGTTTTTGACATTTTTCGAGGCCAACTATAAGCGTCGATGAATTCACAGCTTTTGAACGTTGCTTTAGACGGTGAACTTCTCCTGCTACCCTTCTTACTATCTTTCTTAGTTTCAGATTTTTCATCGTTTGGTTGTTTCGATGCGAATCGATCTGACAGTTTCATACTGTATTGAAAGTAATCTAATTTATAGAAAAAATGTACGTCTTTCACGTAAGGTTCCATTTTGTTAAAATCTGCCCAGAAGCTGATGTCCTCTGAAAAATCTGTCGAAATTTTCTTCCGTTCCCTCGACATTTCACGAGCCCTATCTTTCTCATTCGTTTCGTCTGTTTTCGACTTATCATTAACACTTTCGTCTTGAAGATCTTCCTCTATAGTTGTCGTAATGTAGTTGTTCATCACGCTGTCCTCGCATTTCTTCAAAGGGCTGACTACTTTCAGGGATCGAATCGGTACGAAGTATTCGACAGGATCGATTATTCCTTCGTTGATCGCCCATTTTAACCAACGATAAAATTTCCATCTTGCTAACGGAGGCTTCACCTATTATTTATATCGTTTATTTTTTCCATTTATTTTGATATCCTATCAAGAGCGAAAGTTTACCGCAATATATGTCGTTTAAATTAAAAAGTCAATGCAGTTAAACAAACGGAATGGAACGTCCTATTGTTGTTCAGTCATAAAAAATAATTATTTTTAGGGAAATTATTATTTTCAGCGTTTACGAATAATAACGTTGCTACAATATTAATAAATTAAATAAAATTCAAATGGATTGAAATTTCACTCATGATCGTGCACACAATATTCGTCGTACTAAGTTCCAAAAATTATTTAACGTACGTCTTTGGGGTCCAATGGAATATCGCGTGACTGAGCTACGTAAATAAAATGGTCCCAACATGGTGCTATTTCTGGCACAATTTCCGAAGATACTTCATTCATGTCTTTCAAGCCGAGAAACAGAGTAACTGGTTGTGGCTTGATCAAAGCGCTGAGATTCTGATTATTTTTCGATTTTCTCGATCGATCGGTTTTCTTGGACTTTTTCGTGTCAACAGTGTCGTTGGATCTTCCCGTAAGATTCGTATCCTTGGATTTTTTCGTCCTCATCGTTTCTTTAGACTTTCTCTCCTCTTTACTTTTCTTAGACCTCGAAGCTTCTGTTTACGAAGCGTTAAAACTATATACAGATTGTAAGAATGATAGGTACAGGAGACACGCGACTAACCCTGACTTTCCTGCTCCGTAACTTCCGCTTCCCATTCGAAATGGTCTGCATACTGTCTCAAAAAGTCCCATTTATCTTGGGGCGACAGGTACTCCACCTCTAATCGCAAGCAAACCCATCCTGCATTTAATCGAAGAGAAACGATATATGATAGACGAAGAGAAATATATCTTTACGTATCTAATTAAATAGATATTTTACATATTTTTCCATATTACGTGCATTTTGAATATTTCTGCACCTTCAAAATTTTCCATAGATGTATAAATCAAATAGTTTAGCTATTGCATTACCTGTTAAACACGTGACAGGATGGAAATCTACGATCTCGTAATAGTCCGTCCAGGTTAAAGAGCACAATTTCAATAGAGCCTTTGAAAGAAGCATGGGCCATAATTCAAAATTATTAGTAGTTCGAGGTAAGAGTGGTACTTTCTCTTCATTCACTGGTATCGTATCATCCACGAGAATCCGGCGCCAAGCTCCCAAGAAATATAGTCTTACGACGTATTTGCCTTAGTCGTAATACAAATTTTTCAGAAATCTTTGCACGTAGGAACAAAGTTTTTTCACGAATGAAAAACATATTCTAATCAGCAATGGGGCGCTAAATCCTCAGAAATTCGAAACCCGTCGAAACGCACAATGTATCGAATTCGCGAATCTAAAAAATTAGCTTTCATGCCATCTCTAGCCATATCGAAATGTAATATATGATAAGAAATCTCTAGATCTTCTTTACTCAGACTCACGATATACGTATTAACGAACATCACGCGTCAGAAATACACGAATTAAGCCAGCAAGTTGTCTCGTTAATGACGATAAGATGGTAATAGTAGACGCTGGAGTGTTCTAATTTATTTGGAGAGGTAAGGAACGAGCAACATTCCCGATGCTCGATTTAATTAAATCGCGACGAGTCGCGCACAATTTGCGATTTGATGTAAAAAAATGAAATAGAAAAACGATTGATAAAATGTTGGGAGGGTACCGTTTGGATTTACGACGGGCCGATGTGGCACCCCCTTGCCGGCTTTGTTCATCGAATACACATTCATCCAGCCCTGCCAAGATTGGTACCGACCATTCCAAATGAAATTGCCGCTGTCGTTACTTATTTCCAATCCATTCCGACCGCAGTACTGGAGATTTATTAGCGCGGAAATGAACCACCGTGCGAACTGAAAGTCGTCCCTTCATTGAACCACGTTCAAATGCGAGCAGGTCTCTTATTATTGTGTGTACGCTCCGATCAATTGTGTCGCGATCTCGAACAATCGTGGATCGCTTTGCGACTCTTTCTGAACGAACACTTTACTTTTTAATTAGTAATTTTTTCTTTTCTATCGTTTAATATTTCTGCGATACGAGGAGGAGAAGTGACACAGAAACCAAGCGGATCAATCCGATAAATTAAAATACGAGGGAGAGTGACGATTGCAAACATTATTTTTTGAAATTCTTTAGCATGCATCCAATTTAAGCCATGAATAGGGAAGAAAATGATAACACTTTGAGAGATTTTTTTTTAGAAAGTGCAAGCATATCTGAATTAATGTAGATTACCTGACTGTGTAATAAATGTTTGTTATTCGCGATATGGTCTGGACTCTTCGAATTAGCCACAAACACTGTCAGTTGTCCCTAAATTCAAGTTATACATTTGTAAATATGTTAAATACAGTTGATTTTTTTCAGCGGTAAAATTCGAGTAAAATTAATAGAAATTAATTTTTTAAGGGAGCGTGCATACATTTAGATTGTCTAAATTCTTTGCTCTTATCCACTTATGAGGTACCAAAGATGGGGGTAATTGAACGAGCTGTGTGTCGAGAAACAAACCATCCGGTCCATCTAGAATCAATATAAAATTACAACGAACAAAGTTATGAAAGAACAATTTTTCTTATTAATTACTTTTGGGATGAGCCCAATTTTCCTTGTTTAACGCTGCATCGGACCATTCTGGCCACAACGTTGAATCATCTATGGAAGGAGCTTCAAATACAGATTCTGAAGGCTTTTTGGACATCACAGACATATTTGAAACATTTTTCTTTTAGTAAAAGACGATCGTCCTTATATGAAAAACAAAAATATTCATTGAGAACAAACAATAATTAAATATTAAAATTTGTGGAAAAAGTATATATATATATTTATTGAATCTCTATATCATACATAACTATATGAAAATGAGATGTGAATCTACTTCGAAAACACACTCCATAAAAAAATATTACAATTTAAAGAAACTATATTATCTCATTAGTACCTAGTCCGCTATGACGTCATCGAGAACCTTAAGAAACTAAATGTATTAAAGATATAGAGTGTATTTGTAAATATAACGTCTGCAAAAAAATAGTATTACTGATCTTTCGTTATTATATAAACTCAATAACGAATCAATAGCTACTTCGATTCTTTCAATGACGATAGTTATGAACGATGAACTTGTACGTTTACACCATTAGAACGAATTTTTTTTTTCTTTCTTTTTTTTGTTCTTTAACTCACTTTTCGTTTTAAGTTCATGTAGTTAAACAATTTTCTTAACAACGAGAAAAATAATACTATAATTCATACATACAGGAATTACAATTAGTTCTCGTCTTTTCTTTTATATGACACTAATCATTTTTTCCTCCAACAATACTCGAACGTAGTTTTATAGTCGATTGACCAGGCTCGGCTTAATTTTATATTCGGTTTCACAGTTAAGTTTAGATTTTAGTACACATGTATAATAAGTAGGCATGAAACGCTTTAGCCTCGAAGTACAGATACACGCATAGTAGGTCGATAGAATTACATAAACTTATTAAGGCATTGTTCCAATCTTCTTCTTGTTTTCTCTTTTAGATCCTTGAAGCGTTTTCTTTCTAATAATCTTCCTACCGCATATCCAGAGACAAACAACACGTAGGATTTACATTAAGTTATTTATCGGTAAGATATCTTTAAAGATTGTAAATATAATACGGAATATTTAATGGAATGTTCAATACGTTCTTCTTTTAATAAATGTACTATCCAAGTATTTGTCTTTTCATAATTCTTAGAACACAAGGAGATCAGAGTGATACAGTGGATTGTATCAAATTGTAAGTTTGAGAATCCTTATGAATTGAATTCTCTTACGCATAATTAAGTCTGTTTGAAAGTTTTAAGATGGAATATTCATATAGAATTTTGTAGTTAGGTACTATCGGAATTAAAGATGATCATGACCGATCCAATCTATCCACAGATATACCATTAACACTCCATCTACTTGGAATGTGTAGAGTATAGATGAAAGACGGAAGCTGGTTACAACATCATATAATTAATAGAAGTGGTAACATTGGTTATAAATTATTACAATTATACGTGTTACAAACTTCGATTAATTCACATGCATTTATCAATATATAATAGGGAAAACAGTGAATACAGAAAAATAGACAAACAACGAAGACCAACAGTTTCTTCTCTTTTTTATACTATATATTCAGATTCCAACAGATCAATTCTTTTTGGCACCAATTTTATCACGTAGTACCTCGCAATTCACGAAAATAATCGATATCTTATTATACAATACGGAATATGGAAAAAATAATGCCAGGATTGATAAAAATCTTCATCCTTCCGTGTTCATGACTAACATTTTAAGTTCTTTGAAGAAATATTTGCGTGACTCAAACACTCAACCTGGCAGTGTTTATAATGTTATCAATTTAATTTTTTTATTGTGAATTATTTAGTCATTTTCTAATCTCAGCTAAAAAAAAAGAAGCAGATACTCTTGCATCTTAAAAATATTAATATAAAGTTATTTTTTATTTAATGTTGTGCAACATTTCCTGATTAGTTACACGAACAACATAGGCTCGTATATACAAAATTTGGCACCATACTATGGATACTCAAGCAGTTAAAAAAATGTCGTTTTCAGTTTAGCAAAATCAGTATGTTATGATCGTAACAATACGGTATCGTTACGCTGTTCTACGTATAAATGAAGAACCAATGTCAATGGACGGTATAATAGTACCTTGTAGTTTCCTAAAGTCTGAATCATACTTGTACAATGATTTCATAGGCTGTGAGCGGAATCCATAAATTAAGTATTAATTGTTTCATAAATCATAAAAGAAGACAACGAGAAATTGCGTGGAACGAATCGTAGAATTTCAAGCAGGTCCATTACCATAAGATTTCGCACAATTACATATATTAATGCTTTAACAGGTTTTGCCAGGACCAGAGGCTCTTTGATCTTCCATTCGTCCTGCCTGAAGTCTTTGTATTAAAGCGAAAAGATCCTCCTCAGGCACTGTCGATCCTGCTTGAGTAGTCCCATTAGATCTTTGGTTGTGTTCCTCTTCAGCATCGTGCACCGTTGATGCTGCGGGTAAAGGGCTCCGCTGATCTTCTAAACGAGAACTCTATATACGCAATTTATTTAATGTGCGACGATGTGGTGAATTTAATAGAAGAAAAGTACATGATCGTGTGATACGTACCTGGCACCTAACCAACATTTCGATAAAGGAATCGTCGGAATCTTGATTACTATTTAGGCCAGGTAAGTAAGGCAGCGTCACTCGTTGCTCATCCATTCTTTTACTTTGCATTCCAGCAATCAGTTCTAATAAATCTTCTCCATCTCTGAAAATAAAAATAATGTATTTTAACATACACTATTATTAAATAAAATAATGATTTTTGCAAAAGACACGTACTTATCTTCCGACTCGCACACCTCAGGTGTTATCGTTCGAAACTTCGGATTGCGATTTACATTCAATGCACAACGTTGATCGTCCATTCTGCCAGATTGAAAACGAGATAGAAGATCAAAGAAACTATCATCTTCTTTTTGAGTAAGTTGTGGTGTTGCGTTATTACTTTTGTCTATTTGAGATTCAGCTTGCTCTTTTAGTTTTGCGTCTGGTGTGAGCTAAATAAAAATGATAATTCCCCGTTAGGAATTTCCAACTCAATATTGTAATATTGTAAGATAAAATTATATTAAATAATCAAATTACCTTAATGAGATCGAGATTATCCATGCTTTGTCGTCTAAGTCTATATCTACATGGTGAAGATATATTAACATTTGAGCCAGTATTGGTCGATAGTTTTTGTGCAATATTTTCTTTATTATTCTCTTGCTGCCCTTTTTCCAAGCCCAAGATCTTTTGCAAATCATCGACATTCATTTGTGCAGTAGCTTGTCCCATTGGATCTTCCAATTCTTTTGAAATGTTCAGATGTAGATTAGCATAATGTAGTGCTTTTTCATGGTTACCCATTGCAGCATATGCATTTCCCAAAGACCAGCAGGCACGACCTTCACCTACACGATCTTTAAGCTGTTGTGCTATTTCAAGGTGCCACAAGTGATATTCTATAGCAGTTGGATAATCTCGCAATAGAGTATACGTATTTCCTAGGGAATAGCATGCCTGTGCTTCTACTTCTCTATCTCCTAACTCTTGCGCAAGGACTAGAGTTCTCCTAAAGTAGAATAATTAATGTTTATCTACATATTAATTTATTGTAATAAATGTAATCTAAATACATACTTATAATGTTGTGCAGCTTTCTCAAATTCACCAAGAAATATATGTGAATTTCCTAGATTACTGTTTGCCCTCCTCTCAGCAGCTTTATCACCAAATTCTCTGGCAATCTTTAATCTTTCATTGTGATAATAAATTGCTTGTTGAAAATCACCAAGAAGGTAAAATGTATTTCCTAAATTTCCGCAAGCTCTACCTTGAGCAGCAGAATCTTCCAATTCCTTCATCAATTCTAAGTTTTCTCTATAAAAGGAATTTATGTGATCTATGTGTATCATATCCCAGCTTAAAAGTATTTATTCTTCAATTTTCTTACTCATAATAGTGTACAGCTTGTTGTAAGCATTGTCTAACATCCTCAGAGAATTCCCCAGGATCTTGATGACCTACTCTACCTGCCTGTTTACCTTTAGCGTGATAAACGTTCCCCAAATTGTATAAAGCTCTTCCTTCACTTAGCTATGTAAGAAATTATTGTTTTTAATAACTAGTAAGAATTAAATATGATTTTTCGATCATATACACACCTTGTCTCCAATTTCTCTTGAAATTTCCAAATGTCTCTTGCAACAAATCATAGCCTCATCAAACTTTCCCATGACTTTCAATGTATTTCCCAAGTTTCCACTAGACTTTGCTTCTCCTAATTTGTCTCCCATGTTACGTGCTAGTGTCAAATCCAATTTGTGATATTGCATTGCTTTTACATAGTCTCCAAGATAAAAATAAGCATTTCCTAGTTGGCTGTAAATTGCACTCAAGATCCTTAAGTCATCTGTACCAGCTTGAATTGCAGCTTGAAAGAATGCTACCCCAGATTTACAATCTCCAGCCTTACACAGTCGTTCACCCTCAAGCGCCAATTCAAGGCACATATTCCACCTTTCACTATTCTGTCAGATGTAAAAAATTTCATCCATCATATACTTGTTTATCATTCCTCCAATTTGAGTTTTTCATCATTTCAAGTATATTGGAAACGTATGTCAATTTAGCAAGAAGGATAATAAGAAAATTTTTAATGCATAATCAAGGTGTGAAAAAAAGAAAAAAATAGAAAAGAAAGGAAATAGTATTGGAATGATCATGGGAGTGGCTGATCATGCAATTGCAATAAATTGTTTAGAGATAGAGTATTTATACTAAAAGCTGAAATTTATTCTTATTAGTTATTTAAGACGGATAATAAATTCATGGAATATTTACATAATCTTAAAGATAATTAATTCATTAATTGATAAGTATATATGACAACTTGAGTAAGTACTTATACATAATATCCACCACTTCTTTATTTTTGGCATGATATATTTTTTGTTATTTGTAGAAATCTTCAAGAAATTATATACTGCTAATAAATAATAAAAAGTGAAACGAATAAAAGCGAATTAATTGTACACAGTAACACGATGATAGACCAGTATGAGTCACGCGAGTCATTGGAAAGCGTATTAATTAGTATGGTTCACTTACTTGCCCTTCTGATGTCAAATTTTCCGCGCTCGCGCTCAGAGACATTGTGCTCCCTTTCGTTTTTGTTCTACCCTCGTAAATTAACAATCGATCCTTGAAGTTCCACGACCGTAAATAACAGCGAGTCTTACGTACGCGGTAGGCGATTATTCAGGTTACGACGATAATTCGGCGTACACAATTTTTCACGCATCGTGCTATTGCTGTTTTTGGTACTGCGATTTTATTATTTCCTTGCAGTAATCACATTCGGGTGCTTCTTGCGAGTAAAACGCGCAACACTTTTCCCTCCAATCCAGTAACCACTCGCCGCACTTTCCAAATGCAACTGACCGAAAATTGAGCGTCCAAACAAATGGCGCTGGATGTATATCACTGGTGCAACGTCCAATCGCGTATCTAGTTTCATTTGGTGACAAAACGAAATTCTCTAAGATGCGACAGATGGTATCAGAGATTGCTCACGCCCATAGTTCTAGTTGTTTCACAGCGCACCACGGTGCTGCACCATGCGGTCAAGTACTGAATTTAATTGACATTAGTATGTACAAGAACCTATAAAGTTAGGGATCTGCCCTGTTTAGTTGGAACTTAGCATATACAAGAACCTATGTATTTAAGCTTAAAATTAGGAATCTGCCCTGTTTGGTTGCATACTATCATAAAGAAGAACGTATTGAGTTTACTTAATCTCAAATCTATTTAATTATACGGTTCTACGGAAAAATTCATATCTATTATTCTATCCGAGATACGTTCTTGTCTATGCTAATGTGCAATCAAACATGGCAGATCCCTAATTTTAAACTTAAATACATAGGTTCTTGTATATGCTAACTTCCAGCTAAACAGGGCAGATCCCTAATTTTAAACTTAAATACATAGGTTCTTGTATATGCTAAGTTCTAACTAAACAGAGCAGATCCCTAACTTTATAGGTTCTTGTACATACTAATGTCAATTAAACTCAGCATTTGACCGCGTGGAGCAGCACTGGTCCGGGAACAACAAGAATCATCAGCGTGTACACTCTCATTTCCTTTCTGATGGTATCTGTTGCGTGGTTTTTCCAAGATTTGGAAAATTTGGCGCGATTGTAGCCCATGGAGTGCTGAAGCACTCCGCTCGTGTTACAACTTCAAACAATTCCGAAACTAATTCGACGTTTAAATAAAGAAATACATAACAACAAAGATTAACTTGAGCAATAATTTATATTTAAAACTAATTATATTTAGAACTGAATATTTATAACATATTGCCTACTTCAACAAAATTTGCGCTTTAATAAAATTTATTTAGACACTGAACTCAGCGTGACGGTCCTAATGAATCAACGATTTTAACGATTCTCTATCTTTTGAGTCATGGAGTGGCTCATTTATCCACTCGGATTTACATGACAATCTACGATTAATTTGTTATTCAATAAGACAAATTCTTATTAATTAATGCTAATAAACATTATTGCGATTGGAGTTTACAATATTAGAAAGCGTGCTATTTATGCCTTGACAATGTTCTTTTCCACGGTAACGAAAGTAAATATGAAATTTGTGAGTGATCACAGTTGTTACTGATAAATAATTTTGACATTTATTGAATAAATTTGTTAAATAACTTTTGTTTGTTGTCTCGGCTACTTACAATTAAATTCGCGGTGCTAGAATTTAACCTATTATCATATAAGATATCCACGCTAGATGGCACTACAGGCCTACATAAGTTCACACATATGTACTGATTTTGGACTCGACCGCAAATATGTAATCGCACGATGTGTCTCGTGTGTACATATTTTCGTTCATGCTACTCGTCTTTGGTATTCTGAAGTTCTCTTCGTATTTACAGTGTCCGATCGGTAGAGTTTGACAGAACATGCAGGTCTTATATGATTCTGTTTTCGTTGAATGATGTTTAAGCCGGTAAACGGAGAAGTAAATCTGTGAGAAGTGAGTCGAGTCGCGCGGTGAACGGAACGATATTAAACGGTGAAGTGAAGAAGGAGAATTCTTTTGAGTCTGAGGAAGATTTGTTAATTTCGAATGGATACACAACCTCTCTACTGAATGGTTTTCATCTCACTGGGTTTACTTTGTCGTAAGATAGATATTTAACAATAATTGTAGCTTTTCCCTTTGTATTCCGTAACTTTATATCGCGTTTTTCTACCGCGTAGAAAGTATTCGTTATATTAATAATGAGCGATGGTAAGAAGGTAGGTGAAAATTCCAGTACTGAGGTTGTTAACCAATTTCGAAGCTGTAGGGATCTTAGTGATATCGTGCCTCTATATACGCAACGCGCGCTTTACTTAAAACCAGTCGCAAAGATAAATGTTTCTGTTAATCTTCCTCAACTAAAAGTACCAGGTAAAATGGTCATGAATGATATGTATTTTATCTTTATCTGCATTTTTACCTACTGAGATAGATTACATTTTTATATTTTCGTTTAAATTTATGTTTGTCATTTCTTGTTACTGAGAAAGAACTTTATCAAGTGACTTTTTATTCACATGTCAATCACTACTTATGTTATTAGAAACATATTTGTATATATTTTAATCATGATTCTTCTAGGTTTGTAAGATGAATTTAATAAACGCATTGATTAACCATGTTGAATTTTTGTGACAGGAAACAACATTATTGTTTCAAATTCTATGTATATTTATAATTATATGCAATATTTTTAGCATAGTAGGTTTTTACAGAAAATTAACTGCGATATAAATAGGAAAGACAATATCAACATGGGAAGTAATGGAGAAGATCCGTGCCCTTATATTACCGGACGAGTTCACATCTCTGAAAGTAGCCAAGAGTACATTGGAATTTATCAGATTGGAAGGAGACTTGCAAGACAGATGCAGACTACAGCGTGTGCTTGCAAGATTGGATTCTCAGCGTTTGAACTTGTCTGGATTCCCCAATGTGCTAAAAGTCCGTGCAGCAGAAACAAAGGATGACTTTCCAACAAGGCATAGTTGGGATTCTTATTTCAGAGATGCCAAGCATATGAATGAATTAAAACCTGGAGAAAGGCCTGATACTATACATATAACAGGCTTGCCTATTAAGTGGTTCACCGAAGATGGTGCAACTATGCCCAGTGAATCATTGATCAATAAAATCTTCAAGAAATGGGGAGTACTTAGAAGAATAGATGTACCTGCTGCTGATCCTTATAGATCTAGAATGCGTCTTGGCACAAATATAAATAAGTTTAGTTACGAAGATGGCATATTTTTTGATGCGTACATTCAATATATTGAATATATGGATTTTGTCAGAGCTATGGATGCATTGCGTGGTATGAAACTTCTGAAAAAAGAAGAAGAAAAAGCATTTACAGCCTCTATTAAGGTACGTTTGCGATGCAGGCATTCATACATAAGTTGTGTCAACTGTAATAATAAAATTAAAAAAATCGTTTTTACATTCATTATTTTATGTAGATTACTTTTGATAAAACAAAACACATGAGCGACAGCTCTGTTGCACATAGAGAATTTGAACGAAAACGTCTTATAGCCCAGGATACATTAGCAGCAGAACGACTTCGTAGGAAAGAAGAAGCTGAAGAAAAACGTCGAGAAGAACTAAAGTAATTAGCAGTAATATTTATAGTGGTGACTGTAAATAAAACACCATATAACATTTTGTACATTTTCTCTGTTAGGAAGAAAGAAGAAGCTGATGCAGTAGCCAAAGAAAATAGACGGAAAAAACGAGAAGAAAAACGGAAACATAGAGCTATAACTATATTTCGAAAGAAGGAGGAGGATAAAGTGTCTATGAAAATTGCCAGAGAAGGTCAAAAATTAATAAAAGCGCAAAGGCAACTTGAAAGCATTCGTTTATTAGATGAATTATTTGATAGAATAAAGGTAAAATTCAATGAAATTTTCATTGTATCTTGGTAAAAATAAAATGGACTAAATTTAATTTTCCATATTAAGATAAAAGTAGAAAACAATGAGATTAGAATAGATGAAATCTCGAACGATACAAAAAGGGAAGACAAGAGAAGCAATAAAGTGGATGGTACTATCGAAATATTGAGTTCAGAAGAAGATTCTAAAGATGGAAAGAAAGATAAAAAAGTAAAAAAATCAAAGAAGAAAAAATCTAAGAAAGAAAAAAAGAAAAAAGTAATAAATGTATTTTTTATATTTCTATATTTTTCTTTCTTTCTTCTTTCTAATTATTATATCGAGCAATTTTATCTTTTTCAGAAGAAACGGAAAAAGGATAAGGATTCCGAAAATTCTGCAAGCCTAAGCGAAGAATCAGGCGCAGAACAACAAACAAAAAAATTAAAAAGTGTTCTGAAACAAAATGTTACATATCCATCATCATCAACAGGTGAATACGAATAATGACAAAAACCAATACATGTCACCAAAAATACTAATTAATTGTATTTTTTCTTTCAGCACCGTCGACTTTAGAACCTCTTTCTTATCCCACTCTCTATCCACGTTTTCCACAACCATGGTATTATGATGCGCCCCTACCCGTGATTTACCCCAGTTTACCAAGAGGTATATCTAGAGGTGGTCGCTTTTCACGAGGACGGGGTAGAGGATTTTCATGGCGTAATGCTGAAAATCCTCACACGTTGCATACATTTAATCCTCATCTGTATAACGAACAGTACTACAAATACTTTGCTCATTTAGTAGGTCAGGACTATCATTCTTTCGACTACAGAAGCTCACGGTCACGTAGTCGTAAAAGATCGTTCAGCAGATCAAGATCGAGGTCAAGATCAAGATCAAGATCAAGGTCAATATCGAGATCGAGGTCAAAGTCACGATCGAGATCAAGATCAAGATCAAGATCAAGATCGAGGTCTCGTTTGAAATCGAGATCGAAATCGCGTGGCAAGTCGAGGTCGAAATCACGTTCAAGATCGAAATTGAGGCCTGGATCGAGATCTCGTAGTAGAAGACAAAGCAGAAGTAGATCCCGTTCGAAAAGACGACGAGGAAGATCGAGGTCAAGATCGAAATCCAGTACTAGAATGAGGTCTCGATCGCGACGATCGAGATCTAAGAAGAAATCTCGTTCGAAGAGTCACTCTAATTCTCGAAACAACAGTAAATACTCTCATAGGCGCAGGCGAGAAAGATCAGTATCGAAGGTGAAAATCACTAGAGCTAAATCTCGTAGTACGTCGCCTAAAAGGAGGTCGCGTAGTAGTACCTGGTCCATGCCTAAATCTCCTGGCAGAAGAAGCTGTTCTTGGTCAAAAGGGGCAGATGCTGTGAGCAATAAAACGGACACTGTTCAATCAACAAGCGTAACGGAGCAAAAAACTACAAATAAAGAAGCGCCACGAACCTCTCACTTGGAGAATATAACTTCCGATTGACAGGAACCGAAGACGATTTTTCCGCTTTGTGTCTTCGATGCTACCGTGTAAGAAAAGCGTGTAGCTAATTCTTTGTACAAAATCTGTATGAAATCCGTGATTGTGTAATCCTAATCGTGTATATTCGAGTTTGTAGTATTTCTTTGATAAAAGGAGATATATATTTTTATTCATGTGCTAGCTCTTCCTAGTTTTAAAGGATTCCACATATGTATAGCAATATATGCGAACGATGATATTTAAGTGCATCACTTATACATGTACGTGCGAAGTATTGTTAATGTTCTAATCCTATGGATGTTTGAATTTTGAATGTGTATTGTACATATATTATGAATGACAGCCGACAGAGATTGCCGAAGTACTATACTTTTATCTTTAGGTTAAAAATAAACCTGTGACATCGACGTATTAAATATCTGTTGAACCATCTCAAGTGTGGTAATACATTGATGTCTATTTTGGTAAATTGTTTATTGACCCAAATATATGTACATTTTGGAATACTCTTCATTGTTACGTAAACCAGACTTCATCTCTTTAGTTCCTTTTCGGGAAAGGTACAGGATGCATCAAAGTAAAAGACATTGAGATTCGACTTGCAAATTTTATTTGTTTTTCGGCATGAAAATGCATTGGTTCATAAACATTGTTAGTCATTATACTCCTATCCCTTCGTAAAGGATCGAAGATCGTTTTTTTTTTTTCTTAGCAGCGTTCTTCGGAGATACACGCTACGATTAGAGATTTATCGACTGGTGCTTCGCTTGATATTAATTAATTCGCCTATGATTAACAAAGATCATCGAAATTCATCGTTTTTATTTTCTTTCATTCTTTAACTTATTAGTGCCGTGATTAGCACCGCACGTGCGTACCGCTCGACGTATCGCTTTCTCAAAACACGGTTTTTGTTCATTTCTTCATTTTTTTCTCTTTAAAAATATGTGCTACATTTTTTGTTTGTTTGTCTTCTCATCGCTATATTTAATTATATAATAATATGTATGTGTATATATAATACATATATATATATACACCTCGCATCGCCACTCGTATGTTTCGGAATAACAACACCGGTTTGCTCTATTTTTCCTTCTTAATTTTACAGTCGATGCACGACAATGATGTTCAATCTCATGAAAGATTCTTCATCATTCGCTTGAATATCGTTCACTTTACATACGTGTTTTGCCTTGTCTCTTTCCTTTCTTTATTCATTCAACGTTATTGGCATTGCTCTTTTACATTGGTTTCTCATTTTCTCCGCTCTTTTTTTCTTGTTTTCTTAAATCGTCTACCGCTACGGTATCTTCGGAATTGATTAGATATTGACTACTTTCAAGATTCGTTGCGTGGGAATTGTATTTTGCTTTTTTAAATTTATTCGTTGCACGACGATAGCGTTCGTTCATTCTCGCGTTAACAATATTCACGATCACATCGCAAATTTCCTTCGGTTAGATAAAATTATAAATTCCTTTTTCCTATCTTTATCCTTGTTCACGATTCCCTTTGTAAAACGAACGCTATCATCCGTGTTCATTGGATCGGTGATCAGTGAAACGAGCTTGTTAGAATTGTAAATGAAGTTATAAATATACAGTACATTTAACAATTAACAAAAGAATAACCGAGTTATATAAAAATAAGAACAGTAAACAGTAATAAATCGAATGAATGTCCAATTTCGCAGTCCAATCATAAAATTGCAAGGTAAATCTTTTTTACTTAAATACTATCACATAAATACATTTACCATTAATCACTGCAAAATTGAATCAAAATATTTCGATTCTACTGAACAAAATTCAAATATCTACAAGATTCTAATTAGCCTTCGAGTCACCGATGCAATATTTATCGAAATTAACTTTGCGTCATTGTACGCTTCACGCCTATGGAATACAGAGGTACCATATTTTTTCGTTCAATCATGGTTCCATTCACCACGGTGTTTACATTCTATACGTGAATCGTCCATTTTCCAATGCTAAAGCTTCTAAAGTTTACTCACGATCAATCATGGTACTAGATACGAAGAATCCTATGAAACACAATAGGGCAATCGAACGTGGAAAAAACAAAATTCGAAACGAAAGCCTAGATTTCTGTCCAAAGTACAGATGGTGCGGTTGTTTGTTTAATTTTTAATCGATTCTCATTCACTCGATAAACTCGATATTATAATTATATTTGGCTACAAATTCACTGGCCCTTTCAAGTATCGTCGCTAGTTTATTTTCTCTTCTAAAAAGTTTCTATCTAGCTTCACTTTTTTTATTCTCCTGCCGATCGTTCGCTTTTTTTCATTTTTTCTTTTTTACAATCGATAGTTCAAGTAACAACGGTATTTTGTGAACGGTTTTCGATAGAAAATTAGCAAGATATATAGATTTCTCTCAGTTCCTCTAAATTCAGTGGATACACCGAACGTTTGGGAAATGAACGACCCAAAGATTTACAATTTTTTCGCAGTTGAGCAAGCATCATATGCTTTTTCATCGCCAGCAATCGTTCAGCAATGTACAAGTGCTAACGTGACACCCTGTGGGTTACTCTTTCGTAATCTAGATCTCATTTTCGATGGGCTGTCACACTGAAAGGACACACAGAAGATGCAGCCTATACACGATAGGAGTTCCACTTTGAAAAGCTCCTCGTCATTCATGAGACCGGAAACCGTAAAAGCGATGTACGATGTCTCTTCACGTGCTATCGAACATGAGAAGAATGATCGAGTAAGATTGGATGAACAAATTCTTATTCGTGCCATGAAAAATTTCGTATATAAATTTGTCTATTCTTAAGTTGAATTTTTTTTTTCTCAATAAATTACAGTGTTTTTATGCTTTTTACAATATCTGTAAAAAAGAGAAAAGAACGTTTAAGTATCATTATTTTAGTTTCTCTAAATAGTTATTGGAGTTTTATAAAATTCTTTCCAAAGTACGTGAAAAACTCTGCAGATTTTTATTCGATATTATATCGCGAAATTTGTACGCGTTGCAGCTACATACACTATTCCACGAATAGTTTACTAGCAAGTAGAATCTTACAAAGTAGCTTTATGTGTTTTCCATTTGATTGAGTTTGCAACTGTCGCCAGAAACTGAGACCCTTTCGACGATTTGTTTCAGCGATACCCGTGTTCCGTGCAGGTTGTTTGCGAACAAAACTCCCTGCACTTACGTAATCAATTGCAATGTCAACGGCACTCGCGATGGATTTATGTAGATGAAAGTAATCGAATCGCATCGTGAACAAAAATGTTGTACGCTGACTAGTCGTTCCATCGATCCAGCTATTGTGGAACGAAGTTACTTCAGGTGTTTTTGAAGACGCCAATAACGAGGTACGCCAAAAAAATGTTCTAAATTATGCAACATGGTTCGATAAATTGTATGTAGCAAGCGAGATTTCCTGGCAATACCAATATTATTTGCTGGAAAAAAAAAGTAAAAGGTTTCCAAATATGTTAAGCTTTGTTCATTTCCGCTTTGTATTATGTTCTTTCTATTAACAATTTTTCAATTTTTTTTTATTTATTTTATTCGATACCTTTATAGTGTGAAACGACGAAGAGAACCTTCCGTTGTTTTTATTTTATGTTAAAAACGAGAATAAGTAAAGAAATATTCAATAAAGTCATAGATGATAGAATGAAATGACTGAAATTGATTACAAGTGACAAAGTTATTGTGAAGCTAGTTCATAAAATCGATTCGTTGTAAGCAATTGAGCGATAGTATAAACTTCTTTCAATGCACCATTTGTTCAACATACAATCTATTAATAATGTTTATTTGTTAGAGCCTAACGATGATCAACGTTGATCGTTTAGACTAAATAAAATTACTTCCATACGACTCATTTATCAATCATGAGGAGACAAGTACTGAAACGTAATTTTCAGTAGTACGAGTCAACCATGCATCAGGCACAGACGCAACCGGACTGAATTCATTCGTATAAAGACTCGATGACACGATGATTATATGATAAATGAATGCGATGATGTTGTGTTAAGAACGATAATAACAATTTCGAGAAACAACAACAAGCAATTCTACCTTGCTTCATCTTGTGTGTCTCCTGTCAATGATAAATAGTAAGAAAAATGGAGAAATTGGGAGATAGAGAGAGCTCGTTAAAAAAGACTGTTTCCCCTTAACTCGTGGTCGCTAAATCACCCTATATAGATTAATAGATAGTACGTTACTTAGTAATTTTTTGGTCATTTTACGTAACAGTTAGACGGCGACAGCCCGCTAGTTAATTATTGGTAAAGATCTTAATAAAGTATTTGAGAGTTAAAACCGTTTAAACACTACCGTTATTCATCATAATAATCATAATAATCCGTAATAATCATAGTAATCCTCCGTAATAATAATAACAATAATAAATGACCAATATGTAGTAATAACGTGGTAATTTTTGTATAAATCGCTCGGAGAAGCCGGTTTTCTCCGATATTCCTTTCAGTATTTTTTCGCCACCCATCGTTTTCCTCTTTTCCCCCGTTCTTGTTCTTTTTGTTACTCTTTTCATTCATCTTTCGTAAAAATCATCGTCGATTAACCACGTCCGAAGACGATCGATCGCAATCGTTCGCGATTTCAAAGCGACCGTCCGCGTTATTTCACTGTCTTTCGCGTGTTAAGTATTTTTTACTTCCTACTACCTCTCTACAATCCTTTACAAGTTCTTTTAAAAACTTCTCTCTTCGTTTTTCTCCTCTTACTTCTTCGACTATCGCCTAATCGCTCTGTCGGACCGTCGATCCAAAAATTCGCTAATTAATCGCAACAGGAAGGAAGAAAGTATACGAGGATCAACGTGGAAACAACGTGTCTCTGTTCAACTACGTTTATGTACAAAGATAGTCCGATTTAGCCTACGTTTCAGTTACGCTTGACCGTTTGTTCGTTTATTCTATTTTCGTCCACAGCGCGATTCGCGCGTTTCATCTAGTTTCTGGTGTTCGTGTGCGCATTTTTCCTTCGCTCATTGCAATATAATCTTCTCTTATATTTTCCTTGTTTCTCGTTCTGTTTTTTTTTTCGAATTACGACGCATTCTCATGACTGACAGCACTGACGACCGGCGGCACGAACGATTCATGGAACGAAGGCGACAGTTACGCGGTCCCCGTGCATATTGCGTAGCACGTGGCTTTCATGCTTCTCGAGGAACACAAGAACGCGCTTCATTGTGCCGCTGTGTAATATGGTGCGTAGCATTTTAAACACGAAACAAAACACTACCGCATGTTCCGTAACAGTATAGTTCCGTATAGTGATATGAAAACAGAGTGCACGGGCGAACTGGGTAAACGATATAGGAGTAGAAAGAGAACGCTGCATAGGGGCCTCTTGTATCCTTATCTAATAACGTATGCACATTCGTACAGTAAACGTGTAAGTTATAATACCGATCAACGAGTGGCGTCATTATGCATGCCTGATTAGACAAGGACAAAAGATGCTTTTATACATCGTTCTTTTTCTTTTCCCATATCGCATCCATTTAAGCATGATGACTCTATCTTTATATCTTTATGGTAATACAGAAAACGAAGCGCTACGTCGATCGATTCGAATAACACAAACGTTTACATACCTTGAAATTCGTATCCGACGAATTTGACAATTTCCTCTTGAATTCTAAAATTTTGACAGAGTAGATCTAAATTCAGACGAATAGACATTGATATTAAAATTGAAACTTAACATAAGAAAATTAGAGTTGCTCTTTAGATAATCTCCTGCGAAGAAGAGTCTACAAAATTTTATTTCGATATCGTTCGATGCAAGAGATTAGGAGGTACAATTTTTTTCTTTTTTAAGAAGATATTCCATATCAGATATAAAGAAATATCTTATCTTAATATATAGAAATATCTAATATCTATAACATTCTGTTTTGTGGAACTAGTGTTTGCATTATTCTGACCATCGACGACCATAAATTTAGACCTCGAACGAATTAACATCAACTTAGTACATCGCCGTGCGTTGCGCAACAAGGGGAGACCACTCCTATTTTCGACAGCAGGGTGTTCGACCACGCTTTGCGCCCAGTATTCTCGAGCTCATCGAACGTACAAAATACATATGTACACATGTAAAGTACAACATTTAAACATTCACGAAACACTCGACGGGCGCAAAAGTACGGCGATCGTAAGTGCGTGTATGTCGGAACTTGTGCCCCTGAACACAAAAGCGCCCTCCTTTGCCTCCTTAAACATACGTATATAAACTCTGCTTGAAACAAAGGCCATAATACATGTTTCGATATATATATATATATACACTATATACTATAATATCGTGTATATTACATAATATAGTATACACATATGTACAGGTATAAACATACAAATCAATCTCGGCATATCTGCGACGGGGTAGGAGCTTTGTCTTTTGAAAATATTTCTGTTATTTTGACCAATACGATCGAATAGTGGTTAATTACTCTGTATAATTAATTATAATATATAATTAATTAATTACTCTGTAATTAACCTTAATAAAATGTATACTTGGTAGTGATAAAAAATTTGTTCGTTTAGAGCGAAACAAAGACTAGATTCTTTTAATCTTTGCGTACTTATTTCATAGAGTCGTTGGAAATATTTATGTCGACATTGTTCAAAATAACTAAAATATTTCGAATGGACAAAGGCGCTTCGTCCCATATGCACACGCGATATAATTATTTGTGTGTATGAACGTATGAGGAAGAGTTATCAATGAAACAATTTCACTCGGGCGATATATGTATAGATCGCCGGTTAAGGTCCTTTTCACGGGTTATCACACTGAGTCGATCCCCCTGTTCCCTCCATTTCCGTCCATTCTCCTGCGAAAACAAACCTTTCCTGTGAAGATATGTTTACATGCTTCTGGCAAGGAATTCATTTCCATAATTTTCCTCTCGCCTTCCTCTCTGTTCTCCTTTTATTAACCTTCTGCTAACTCGATGATATTATTATTTCAGAAGTTAGGTCGATTTTTTAGAGTATTTTCTCGTTGAAATAAAATCGCGGAAGGATTCTGTAATCGATATTCACTGTTTTATTCGTCGATAAAGGGTGCAACTTATTTTTCGAAACGATATCAACGTCTGCAATGTGAACGAAGCAACAAGTAGTTTATTTTCCTCTCTTGTATTCCCTGTTATTCTCTCATCAGCTGTCCCTTAAAAAGCAATCGTTGCCACTGTTTAACTTTGCGTTTAAAGAATACCGTTTCTTTCAAAATGTATTGCGTTACGTTTCTTCAAACGATCCAACCATAAATCTTTTCATCGATGTTTTTCATTTTCACCAGCGGATATCTTTCGCGGAATTTTCAACTCATCTCGATCGTTGAATTGAATAACAATTTCCCTTGATCCTAGCTGTTCGCTGTCTACGTAGGAGACTAGTTTACGATTCGAAGCAACGATGTTGCGCTCGTCAGTCTAATTTTTTTCGTCGATAATCTTATTCTTCGGTTATCAGCGAACGATACAGCGTGGAACACTCGAAAATTCTTAACGTCGTACGAACGATTGGCGTGTACGTTTTGGTCGAATAGAATTCCGATCACTTCCGCGCTTTGTAAAATCGCGATATAAATCGCTATAGTTAAGCATGCGTTGATTTTTTAACTGTTCCAATTTTCATTCCCCTTTTTTTCTCATCTTGTATGAAGCCGTCTCGATCGTGTCCCTCATGACCAATGCGCCGCTTCGTCGATCACTTCGACGATCATCCAGCTACACGAGAGCCCGTAATTTATACATTATAATACTTATAGAATCGATCTCCTATCGCCTAATGAATCAATATTGAGACTGCACGTTACGTGTGTGTTTTTTTATTTTACTTTTTTTTATTATTTTGTTAACTTGGCGTGGTCTTCCTGGCACTATAATGCACTTTTAAGAAATCTATATAAAAATATCGTGTGGAGTTGTCGTGTCCAGTACGTTGAGCCGCGACAGAGAAGTATAGAGAGAGAAAGAGAGAGAGAGAGAGAAAGAGAGGGAGAGAGGAATTAGAAGAAAGAGAGACGTATGGAGGTAGGAGACGAGATGGGGAGGGGTGTACTTTTATAATGGATAACAGAGAATTGGTTAAGAAGAGAGAATCGTAGGAGTTAGAGAGAGAGAGAGAGAGATAGATAGATAGAATAGAGGCAGCCAGAGAAGAGGATAGAAGATAGAAGGGGAATGAGAACGTTTTGTGACAATTGTGTCTTTTTTTTCTTTGGTCCCGTTTCGCGTTTCGGAGTGGCCGCGAAACAACGCTTTCGAAATGAAACAATGACGGACAAGACAAACCAGGTCCCAACTTTTATCGCGGGAATGAACGCTCGACTATTTCTGAGGGCAGAGAATAAGCCTTCTTTTCTTTCATCGTTGATTAAGGAACTAGCTTTTGTTCTTTCACGAGTGTATATATGTCTGTGAATGAATATGTGCGCGTTTTTTTTTTCTTCAACTTGAAGTAACTGTCTAGAGAGCTACGTGACCCTTTTCCCTTTCATCGAATCGATCCGTTCTTTGCATCTTTTCTTCGTCGTTTCCTTCTCCCTCGAGATTTTCCATCCCGTCTGCCCCCAAAAATCTCGATCTTCGGAGTTCCTCTAATTTTTCCCTGCGTGTCGATCGTACAATCTTATCGTTACTATCTTCTTTCCTTTCGCTCTCTCACCTCGTTTTTCTCCACTTTATCCTCGCTACGTGTATAACGTCGTCGCTGTATGTTCGTTTCACCGAGGTCTGAACAACATCGGCATTGATCACGTCGGATAGAACGAATCTCTGCACGTCGAATGCGTGGACAACTGAACAACGCGTCATTACCGCGCCGCAAATTAATAATATATTACGAAACAATCCACCGAATATCATAATACGTTATCAATAATAGGTACCTGTTTTTCTCTGTATGTATATTATTCGTGTATTCCTTCATTGTATAACGATGTCCTCGTATGGTATCCTGTTTTTCATGTATGTGTGTTCGTGTGCGTGCGTATGTGTATAATATATATGTATATATATATGTGTATGTATATAACATGTATATATACGTGATCGCGTCGAAGAAATTAATCGCCGCGTCGCGTGACACGATTACTTCCGTCGACGCAGCTCGTTAACGTTCTCTCGTTTTTCCCTTCCCCCGATCACGTAGTCAACGTCAACGTTTAGTATCAATTAAAGTAATTAACTCGAATTGTCAGCGGCAACGTAACGCGTCCGGTACGTTTCCGTATCGAGAGATATCGGTGTGATCGCATTCGCAGACTTGCCCGTGAACGATAGAACGTCACGCGACCGGAATCTCGGCCACCCACGACGGATTAACCGCGATAAGGTCGACCGACCAGTGGCCGCGTCAACTTCCGTCCAGAACCGGCAACAGTTTTCACGGTCGCACACAATGCATACACGGCGAGGAAGGGCGTCTGTCTTACCTGACTGACTGAAATACTCACTCAAACAGGAAGTGGTAATTCAATCGAATATCCTGGCTGTGCAAAGAATTGTTGTGTTATACGCGAAGAACTTTTATACAATTACGTGTAGACGGTGGATTTGTAGAAATGGAAGCTGAGTAAAGAATTCTCATTCACCTTTCGAAATGAACGAAATTTCACCCGATTCGAATTTCTTATTAACATCGAATCTGATAATAACATTTGCATTTGTTTCACTTTATTCATTTCTGAGATAAAAAAAAAAAAAAAAAGAAAAAACATACGCACTCTTTTGATTAAAACGTCAGTATGGTGTTCTCGGAAACGGAAGCGTGTCTTGTGGATAGGTTGTTACAATCGAACTTCGTGGAACAATTTAAATGAACTGTTATCGATAGAATACACTTTTCTGAATGTGAACTCCTATTTGAATGAAGAATCATAGATAATAGGGAGAATCAGAGAATTTCTTTGTGTATATGAATTTCTTGTCAAATAGGTTCATATAAAGTTCTGCTATATATATATAAGGATGTAGTGAGGTTTTATGGGGTATGTTACAACTTCCTGTTTTATGTGTCGTTTCACGCAGTCTCGTAGATTTCGTTCGCGAATTGATTACATTCCATTTGTCTAGTCCTACTTCGTTCAATTAAACCTATCTCTGGCGGCGGTTTCATGTGAGTGCACGGATTGGTCCAGTTAAAATTGCATCATCTTATAAATATTTATTTTTTAAATATTGTTAGGAGAATAATACAGTTCAAAGGAGATCCTTTAACTTGTTATTAAAAGTTCTACGTTTTACGATATAATTTCGAAACCACCTTAAAACTTTGCCGGAAAGGAATTTACTTACGTAATTTAAAATCTGGACACAATTTTTAAAAGACGTTTAAATCGTATAAAATAATTTCGCGAGAAATTTTACCACGTATAAACACGTGATTCAAAGTCGACTATACTTTTAACATTTTTAATCAGTCGCCATGATTTTATCGTCTTCTTCGTGGAAATATTTCTGCTTTAACGAGAAACGTGCTAACATCATTTCCTTCATCAGAGAAGAATTAACGGAACACTTTTTGGATACTTCGAAGTATCTCGCGACTTCGAATTTCTGAACACATCTGAAAGCAGTTCTTTTCACCCGAACGTCCAAACGTCTAAAAGAATCGGATACGCGAAAGAAGTCGTCAAGGTGTAGGAAGATAGGTCAAGGTCAGTCTCAGGTTACATTTTTAACACGCCAATAAATTTATTACAACGCTCCATCGCGAGAAATAAACTCGTTCTTTCGAAAATATACTGTTTGCCCTTGTGGATCGGTGTAATCATCCCTTTGAGACGATTAAACAAGTTACACGGTGCATCCCCTTTGAACTGCAGCATTTTCGTCGGTAACAATTTTCGATAAAATCAATATTTACGGTGGACCATCGTGCACACACGCGTAGACCGGCGTGCGTAGACCGTTTATAAAAAAAATTTCCCCCTTCGGTGGAAACGTAGCCTTTGTACCCGTGCGCCATATACATACACTTTGTATACACTAACAATATAATATTCTATGTAACCTACGGACGTTAAAGCGGATAAGATCACTTTGCGTTCTCCTTCCATCAGCTTCGGACATTTGCTTCGTGGTTTCCTTCGGTGGCCCTTCAAGCTTGTCCAGCGTGATTCGACACGCGTCGACAGTGCGTTGACAATATACTTTGTCCTCGATTAACCACCGCCCACTCGATTGACCCGATTTTCTTTTCCTCCATTCGTGTTCGGTTGTCTTTTAGAAGGTATATCACGGAGGTACAATCACGAGATGGTATAGTTTACTCATTATCGATAACATAAAATTGGGAAGAGGTAAAAATATTGGAGGGGGTAAATGGCCAATTGTAACAAAACTTCAGTTTCTTCTTTTCTTTTTTTAAATAAATCGGTCCGTTATAAATTTCTTGGATATTTCTTTCAAATTGTTTCTTTCGAAAGTTATAATACAATTTCGAGGCTCGGTATTTATGTATATAAGCTATCATTCATCCAAGTTACGTCATCACGTGATTGTACTTAATAAGCATTCGACGTAACGTTAATCACAGCTCCGAAAAGAATTCTACGTTTTCCATTTTCTTCGTCCACTGGCAGAAAACGTAAGGATCAGCTCGCAAAGAGGAGAAGAAGATAGCTAGACAAGTATATGTCAGACGTTTCGTTCCCGATACGAAACGACTAAGAGACTGTTATTTGGAAACCTATTTACGCATGTATCGTTTAAAATATTCGTAAAATACTGTACGCTATCTTTTCATCTTCTTGCATGCGATCTCAAGTGAAATGAAAATTCACGTAAACGAACACAATGTCGTATATATTCCTTTCCTTAAAACGACATATATTTCCCTGGTAAACGGGTTTCAAACTTTTCTTTCTAACATGTGATGTTCGCTGTGCGTTCGTCCAGCTTAAGAGCCACCCTTGTCCTCATCGAGGAGAGACGTTCTCCACGCACATTACACGTAAAACGTTAAACACACTTTGTGCCTGTCCACGTCCTTTCTTCATCATCTTCTTCTTCTTTTCTTTCTCCTCTTTCCCTTCTTCTTTTTTTTTTATTCACGAGGTATACAGAGATAAGATGGAGTTCGTGTGTGTCGAATATATATTTAAACATTAAGAAAAAAGTTCTCAGGCACGCAAGTTGGGCAGGGGAGCAGCCCGCAGCAATTGGAAGAGGACGCTCGCGTCCGTGAGTCCCTCCCTTTCGTTCACGCACGCCTCTTTGATATCCACCATGAAACTTTCGATCGTTTTCCCCTCTTGTTATACACATGTGTTGTGTGTTGTATGTTCGCCTACGTGCACGGTTTCCTTCTCTAGTATCTCTTTTTTTTTGTTATCATTTGACGTAAGAAAACAGTCAATCGGGAAGAGGATTGGACCCGTCGTTGATGCTACTGCAAAACTTTCGTTTTATCTGCGGCTATAAAAGTAGGCGAGTAGGTTTATTCAGCGATGGTCGCGAAGCTTCGTTATTTGGCTCGGTAGAAATATCGAATTCGATACCGTATCGTGTATCGATTCGATTCGTAATTAAAAGAAATGGATATTTGAATCAGCTACGACGGATGCAAATACTGAAACACCCAAGTATATCTGAAATCAATTCCTTCAAGTAGTTTGCAAAGGAGTGGAGCACTTATTCAGGTTCCCCACAGGATTTCTTCGCATCGATATACTTCTGAATTCTCAAGGATGCCGTTAAAATCACGAAACTTAATTTGGAGAAAGGAATATCTTAAACATAACGTTCGCTATACGCAGACCAATTTGATAATTACCTACCAAAATTAAATACATTACACTCTAGACAACATTTATACACATAATATCGACACGATCGATATCGCCTCACGGTCAAGCCGATGTTAAACTTTCATCAATCAAACACGACCCTACCACTATTCGTCAGGCTCGCGGACACTGGTCAACGAATTCACAATACACTCGAAGATGGACCTGGAGAAGCTTTCCATCCTCGAAAGAGTTTAGCAAACGGACAGAACATACGTAGATTTACAGACAGCGAGACTAGAGAATCGGTTCGCAGGGAAAGGACTCAATGATACGCGAGCGTCGTTCAGGACATCGAATCGTTCAGATTCGTTCATGTCCTATTTTAATACGAGTGCTGCGGCTGCAAAGACGAGACTCAGCTGTGTGGAGACGTGTCGGACCCCTGACTGTTGCCCAGTCCTCCCATTCCAGATTGCGAGGCGAGCCTAGTGGCCGACTGCGAGGTCGTGGTCGTGGCCACCGTGGAATGTGCCATACTGTGATGCCTTCCTGTTTCCGGCACCAGATGAGGCGTACGACTCGAAACTGGCGGTAGGATCGAGTTGGCCGGCCAAGGATGAAGGGACGTGGTGCTGGGCGCGCTTGGAACGCTCCTGGAGTGTGGCAGCGAGTTTGATAGATTGGCCAGAGGATGATGAGCGGACACGGAGACGCCCATTGATAAGCTATTTCCGGTTGGGATACCGCTACCACCGCCTCCAGTCGACGCCATCGCGACTGCGGTATCCGGGTGAAGGAAGTTTCGCCTCTGCTCTATACGCTCGGCATGCTGAGCCAAGCATCTGGTCAACTCCTCTGGCAGCAGATCCAGCTGGGACTGCAGACTATTCAGTTTCTCTTCTAGACTGACCAACTGGTCCGTCAGGTTCACCAGACGTTCTTCCAGTCCGTCCTGACGCGTGCTCATGTCTGACACGATCTCGTACACTGTGTTCTGCGTCTATTTCGGGAATCGTTAAACAGAGTTAGTTTGGATTTGTCATACACGAGCTTCTCGGAAGCCAAACCGATCAATTCCATCTTTTGTAAGTTCGTCAATTCTGTGACACTTTTCTTTATTTTACCATTTATGGAGATAATCAATCTGACTTCTGAACAGCTCATACAAGGACGATTTATTTGTTAGAATTTAATCCTTAAAAACTATCGTCAAGGAATAGAAATATCATGCTATTATAAGTAAAATTTCGCGCCACCGCAATACCGCTTTTCATTTGAAAAATTGATAAAGTTAGGTTGCTGAGCTTAAATTGTAATTAGTATAAATCCAACAATACAAATAACGAATGCTTAATATCCTGGGACAATTCTGCTTTTCTGTCCAACACACTGCTGCTTTGAAAGCATCTTGAAGCCATTAAACATGTCTTAGACGAGAAATAGTTTAGAAATATAATTATACGCAAACTTTGATTCAGAAATAAGATATTGGCTCTTCAGTTCAACGACCTCGAGCAATCACAACCATTGCCATCGACCATAGTGGATGAGCAGTGGTACAATGAGAGTCGCGGCGTGTCGAACAATTGAAAACTTTCATGAATGGAGATTAACGAACAACAGAATCGGACGAACAGCGTTGTTACGAGTTATCGGGAGACAATATTTTTTTCATCATGTTGGAGGCTATAGGTCGCCAAACGAAGAGCTTGTTCGCAGGCACAGAAGCTGATCGATCAACGCGATACGATTCATCGTCAAAGCGATGACCAAGAAAGTTTAATTGGATTCCATGTTACTTGCGTGCTGGTACCTTGGCCATATCCGTGATGGTGTTGGCATTGTCCATTAATTTTCGCTGATCCATTTTCACTTTCCTGAGCCTGAAACGTTCCATATTATGGATGAGAAATGTTAATCGCTTCTCGTTCTAGGAGAATTGTACGATGCCAATCAAAGCCAAATTAGTCACGTGTTTGTACATCGACTTACGCGTATATAGCCAGCAGGAATTTCCGCTGATGCGTTCGAACACGTCCCGGATTGACACGCTTCACCAGCCGAGTGTGCTTGTAAATTAGCCACGTCTCGCGCAACACGTTCGCCGCGGCGTTTTTCAACTGAAAGAGAACGGATCTCGTTATTCCGCGTTTAACTAACGGATACCTTGCCTGTTTATTTTTATTTCCCTGATGTTCGACTCTGATGGAATTACAGTCGAAATGTTGGTCGAATAAAACACGAGATAAATAAAATAAACGAAACAGATCAAATACGACAGGAATCGTTTTTCAAACAAATATTCTTTTCTTGATTTTTACATAAATGAAGTTATCGCCTTCTGTTATCGTCGTGATGTTTGATTTTAGCAAAATCGTAGTCGGAGTATCGATAAATTTTCGAACAAATAGGGGAGGAGGAATCATTGTAAGAAATTATACTCTTCTTGCTTTTTAAACGAATAAGAAATTATTAATCTTGGACTTTACCTCCGCTCTCTGTTATTCTCTTAATGTTCGATTTTAGTGAAATTAAAGATGGAAGGTGAATAGATTACGGAACAAAAGCCTTGGCCACGTTATAACTTCTTTTGCACGCCAATATACCAAATGTTTGTAGTAGGAAGAAAACATGCTGCTATAATCGATTTTATCGATTTAAGATAGCCTCTGTTTCGTTAGATCTACCTCCGCAATCTTTTCTTTTAATCATTTATACATTCTGCATTTATATCTCGTACTGCCTCTAAATGAATCATGCTATCCACAGAACCCAAATCAAACTACAATTCCTCGACAAAGAAACTGCGCAACATTAATCGCATTTCACGCGTATAATTGCACTTGTAAAAATTACAAACAAAACTTTTTACAAAGTACGATATAATACTTCTTCCTAGCAGCTTTCCTCGTTCGTGGTTAATTGGATGAAAGTTCAATATATGAAAGTATTGACGAACCAAGTTGGAAAGCTGCAATTTCAAATACATCCAATAATTGCTGGGAAGCGATGGAGAGGATGTTTATCTCGATGGATGATAGATCTAGGACGGAATTATCTCGAAAACAATAGAAACACGGTTGTCCATTCAGGATCACCGACGTATGTAGATTAAGGTGTATACTTTTGAAACATATAGGAAGAAACGTTTCTGCCAATGAATCAACATCGAACAGCCTTGAAAGAAACACAAGATCCTTACTTCTTCAAAAATGTCTTCATTTACGGTGTTTCGACGCTTGAAACTAGTAAACTTAAGCTGCCGTTAATTTGATAACCGCGCTATAACAACACTTACAGAATATTTTAAACACTCGACTTTCTTTCAGAAGATACGCCATGAACTTTCCCTTACTTATGATTAACCGCTATCGCCGTTACTCCTTGATATTTCCGTGGTTTATATATATCACAAACTATTAATTAATTCATTGGTTGCGACTAAAGTCTTCGATCGAGAGGCAGAAACGAAACGCCTGCCGTTCATATGCCGCTTGTCGGCTGCGACGAGACTGAATACTTCATAAGTAGCTTGAAATATATTCTCATTCGTTAATTGGCTTATCAAGGACCTTGAAGTTCCCTTGAAACTCGAAAATATCGAAGGTTCATCGATTAAAATCACGAAGATGGAACTAGACGTCCTCGATCTTCGGAGAGAAATGAATCGATTTTTCAGGTTACTATCGAGGGAGGTCTGGTTTCTAGCTTGCCATTTTTCTTCCCTTCATTTTTCATGTCTTCCCCTTCGGTGGATGACAGAAGGTCGATGCAGTTCTTGCCTTTTAAGATGCGATTCCCTTGTTCCAAGCTGTGCGATCGATAGCGACACTCGAACCATCAAGAACGGGCAGAAATGACAATGACACATTAGACGGTCTGGTCGGTTCGCATCCGGCCTGGAAACACGAGTGGCGCTTCTCTTGTTGCGAAAGATTCTCGTACGACAACGTCAGTATACACACCATGGAGATATCGAAACTCTGATGTGCGAGCTTGCTCGAGTTTGGTGATTTTTGGATCGAAAAAGCAGAAATTGAATGTTTAAAGAAGGGTATCTGCCTAACGTGTACTCTTGAGAAATGTTTATGGTCGAAGGAATTAGTGGGAAAGAGCATTTCTCGTTAAAAGTATTGTTTCTTCTAAAGACGAGATAAATAAGGGATCACAAGTTACGTATTTATGTGGAGGATGTCGTTGTGAAATATACACGGATTAACAAACAACAACGCTTGAAAACACTAAAAACGAGTTCGTAAAGTAGAGTTCGATGTACAAGGGTTAAATATGAATATAATCGGGGAAGTTTTCAACGAGTCGAATTTGCAGGAAATGAAAATGTCGTCGTAAGCCAAAGGTTAAATGAATCTCAAAGTTTTTTACACGAAGCCTTGATCTATATTTGTCATTCATTTTATTAAAACTTTTATAGATTATTTTACATTACAATTCGCTAACAAACAAACATAAAATATTGGAACTAAAACAGATACAAAATATTAAAATAGTCCATTATTTTGCAAAGCGATCTCTTCACTCGTATCGTCTAGTAAAATTCAAATAAAACGAATTTCATTAAGCATTCCTCACAAACGATACAAATAACGAGGATTTGGAAAATGTGCATGAAACATGTTTAATGTCACAGAAATTATCGAGACACGTATATATACTGGTAGACAAGAACAATCTTCGCGAGATGTACGAATAAGTGCGTCTTACCCGTTTCGTTAATTGCGTATCCATCATAAAGTTATGAACGTGCTTCTCCGCTCTGGTGAGCTCCAGCTTTCGGGAAACAACTGCTACCAGCAAGGCCGTACATCCGGCGCCCTAAAAACACCGTCAAACGTACCTGTGAACTGGAAACTATTCACACTATGTTTAATTACGAAACTAGCAATCCAGTCAGATATAAGTTAATTGAACAAAAACTTCTCAGTCATCATTATTGGAAGAAATTGTCTGTAAATACACAACGCACTGTATGCATGCAACGTTTGTCTTATTAATGCTACAAAAAATTATATTTTTTAATAAATACTTCAGCGCTGAAACACTTTTACTACGCGCGTGTAAATAACAAATGATTAAGTATATTAAAAATTAAAAATTATAACAAGTATTATGTTTCACGTTTGTACAGCTTTTAATTTTTCATAAACTGCATAGATATCTACAGTGACTAATATATTTCTACGCTATTTATTTAACAATATTCAGCTACATATCAATATTTAAACTACTTGTATTTATTTCGATTAATTTCATTTTGGTCTGCTTCATCGTTAAAGCGCTAACGTAATATCACAATTCGTGCATTTTCGATGGAAGTTTTCGTAATTTGTCTTTTTTCGTAACATCGAAAAATATAATTTCGTCCTTTCGTTCCTTGTACAGGGGCAATTTTGCGAGGCCGCCATGTTTCCTACGTAAAAGACTTCTCTCAGGAAATTACTTCGACTTGACGTTGTTTTCTCTGCGAAATTTTATCGAGAGAGTAAAGGACTCGAAGCAAACCGGATTTCATAGTCTTTTCCTCGATTATTGCCCGTTTACGACTGTTTGCTAACTAACAGCAATGCGATGTAGCCGTTGATGGATTTTTATCGGATAAAAACTTTCCAAACTGATTGATTTTTCAGCCAAAGGAACTTCCTCAGGATAGAAACTTTACTATTCTATAAGTAGATAAAATTTCATGGTTCATCGATTGTCGCGTGTCTCAAGTTTGATGTTACCTTATACAGAGGGTTCTAGGCACAACCATGGCACAATTCACAAGGGGATTTTACGTGAAAAACTATGCCAAAAAGAATCAAATGTTTTCATATGACGCTTTGTTTTCGAGAAAATCGAAATTGAAAATTTGTTCAATACCGTATACGAAAGTACGTAAAAAATATAAAATGAAACTTTTCCATCTAAAGCCCTGTGGAAAAGAAAAAAGAATTTAAACATGCTTAGCGAAGAACTGGTGTACGTGTATTTCGTAAATTTCCAAATTTTATTCTACATTTTCACTTTACTTTCACATACATGTTAATTATTCACATCTGTCCACTTCGGAATTAACCAAGTTCGATAATATGTACCTACTCGATAAATTTTGAAACTTGATTTTCTCGAAATTCAGATTTATTCGTTTGTATAAAATCATTCGAAAGTTTTCAGACTTCTGTCTGTTGATAAAAGTTCTTGTCTCCTCGTTGATGAAGTTACCACGTGACTAATAAGGAACTCTGATCACGAACACAAGGTATTTTGCCCCGATTAAAGGTGTAATCTTCCCCTTTCTGTGTCGGTGGAATTATATTCACTTCGCGGTCGCAATGCCCCTTATTTCATTCCATTATATGTGTAATCTGTTTTTCTCGACATAAGAGGGACGCGAACATGGTATAAATCCAATTCGCTGCTAGAATTCGGACCACGAATTAGCGATATCAAAAAGTGGAGGATGATTCTTTTAAAACTTAGTAGCTGATTCTTCTCGAACGTCGTGCTATGAATTTCTTATTTAAGCGGAAACCTTTACGGAAAATCGTAAGCAATATTCTTGGAAGAACTAATGTTTCGAGTATATCGTAAGTAGGGACAATTTTTATATAAAATTCAACTTTTGTAATTTAGTTCGTTGTTATTTGAGTTACAGATGTTTGTGGAGACTTATATCATAAAGAAATGGAATCTAAATAGATACTTGTTTCAACCGTTAAACATTATAATAACTATCAAACTTTGAATATTTCCCCAAAATGTATAAACATCCGCAGTCTAATAATTATTACTTGAAATAAAGATTTGAAAGTCGTTTTGTATTCAAAGTGCTTCGACATGCTGTATTTTTAAATCCTATGTTACTGAAAAAAAAAAAAAAGAAAAAAGAAATGAAAGTAAAATTTGGTGCAATATAATTGGTTGAATTTACGAGTAAGCACTTCCCCATTTATATGCTCGTCACTGTACAAAAAGGATGTCCTCGTTCGAAAATGAAAGTTTGGTCATTCGTGATTAAAATTTTGCTTGCTCGCGAGAAAAAATTTTTAATAAATCATGGATTTCTACTTTGTTCTAAATACTAGAAATTAACACTTGTTACGAGTACATTACAACAATTTAGCAATACACACAAAAAAAAAAAGAATTATATAGTATACTAAAAAGTAAAATGTTGAAATATAAAGTGAAATCAAGGTATTTATTATTCAAACAACGAAGAGTAACCGCTTCCCATAAATTTATATAAACCATAAAGTTATCTTCGAGCTCGAATAATTTAAGAGGATCGTCCGCTACAAAATCAAATGAGAATCAAGGCGATAAACGTGAATATTACTGGACCATCTAAAATTTGAACACATTTATCAAGTGAAAACAGAGAATTGGCCATGACTATTAAATTGGTTAACGATTCGCAGCTACGAGTCTCCCAAATCCGTGAATTAGCATCAGTCACGGTGAGCAGTAACAATAAGGAACCAGGCGCATTCCCAATGGAGAGATTGGAACACGCTGTCGCGTTTATCGTCACAAAGTGTCGTTTCGAATGCACCGTAACTGCACTTGGCGCGATGCTGCGATCGATAGCACTTGCTTTCCCTTTGTACTGTCGAAACATGCTGAAATTTGTATCAAATATTTTTTAGGAGAACCCGTGCAGATTTTCTCGACATCGTTTTGTTATAATTGTATAAAAGAGATTTGATTTTACGTTTCACGAATTGCCAACGATTAAAGCATAAATTTACAGGAGTCAAAATGAAAAATGTGCGACGCAAAGAGAGAAACAAACAAATATACTATCGTAAATTTATAAAATTCCTATGAAATATTACGAACCACTCACTTTGATTGTCTTGGTAATTTTAATATTAAATATACGTAATAAATGTTTTCGATATATTCGAAAATGCGAAAAATATTCGGACACTCGATTATTTTTGACAAGACAATTGTTTTAATTAAAATATTACGGATAAAACGAACTGCATTCATTTTATTGTTTATAATCGTCATTTCGACGTACAGTACAATATAACAGAATATTATGACACGATCGATAGGATTTCCCTTTCAATGTGCTGTCCTCAAAGTAACACGATAGATGTAAGTCTTGCGAGAATTTCCATATTGTAATACAACCATGTTTCAGTCTAATATTTATTATCAAAATCTATGAAGGGTTTTAGTTGACATGCTATCCTTAGAGAAATGCGGTAGGTGCATGCAAATCTCACGAGAATTTCTATATTAAACTTTGGATCTTGGCCTTACCATTATTCCAGTAGAAACGGCTATACCTCGACCGCAGTACGTGTTGGGCACGATGTCACCGAAACCGACGCTCAGAAACGTGATAGCAATGAGCCACATAGCATTAAGGAGATTCGCGTGCTCCTCGTCGTGAAACCTGCCGCCGTAAAACGAAAAACATGATAAAATATTAGTGGACGTTTAGACTAGACTCCGGTAAATAATCGTATCGCAGGATGATTAGATGTTTCATCAAATATTTTATAGCTGCCAGATAATTTCATTCGCAATTACGGCGAGATTTCGTTACGGCGATAACTGCAGACTACTGATTCTGATTTCAATGTCAAAAAATCGTTTAAAATTATATCGTATAGATTGTAATTTTTTTCTTCGTTAACACGTTCATTGCCATTGACGCGCCAATGTAGTTATTTAACAATGGAATTTCTGCATTGAAAATTGAATAAAACAATAGAGAGTGTGTCAGTAGCATTGCTTAATAGCGATAATAATAAAGACACTTCCGATGGAAAAATACAGTTCTCCAGTGCAAATTTTAAAATTATTTTCAAATTATTAATAAGTTGGTATCTTAAAAGTATTGTATAAGATTGTTTAAAGATATTTGAAGTTTCAGTTAATCCGAGATAGCTAAGAATATAATATAGGAAGAGAAAGCGTTATGAAAGGTCGTCGTTCATTAAAGTCTAAAGAGTCAGTAAAACAGGTCTGACCACGTATTGTCTTACTCTACTTTCACTTACGCTACTGCCGTTCTCCTGGTCGTATGATGTACTGCATTTTATCGTACATTTTTATTGTACATTTTTATTGTATACTTTTCTGTTATTGTTGATGCATATAGACGCCACAAAATACATTTATATTCTGACTATATTGCATATAAAATATTGTTTCTTTATATGTAATAATTCATTATAAAGATTCATTAGGTACAACGAGTAATTATCGTTAGACAGCGGATGTTACACATTTATAGAAAATTTACATGTACCGAAACAATCAAATAGGTATCTTTTTTTTAAATTTTCATAAAAATATGAAGTTACATAAATATCTATATTCGAGAGACCACAGTTCAACGTAGAAACTATTTGTGACGCAAAGACGATACTAACAACATTCAAACAAGTCTGACACTAAAACCATTCTTTAAAGCTATTCAAAGAAAAGTACATTTCTTTACCTTTCTCCCCCTATATGGTATATTTCCACTATACTTTCATGAGCCTGTGTGATAGGAACATATATCGACAAGAATTTTTCCAATGCTATGTATTCCTATCTACTCTTACTTTCTTTTCATAGCCCTCTTCCTCATACTTCTCAAAACTACGCGAAAAATTAACGAGCACATCATTACAATATCACCATTATTGCCGCGATCCTTCCAACCAAGTTAATTGCTTAAGCTCGATTTTCGAAACCGTTAAACCGCATACGCTCGTGATTTGCATGACAAGAGGCCGAATTAAAAAGCGAATTACAAATGCATTTACTCGAGTTAAATTGCTGCTCGAGAACAAAAAGTTGCGAAAGATTAACAGCGCCTGTTATGATAATACCGCCGCTTTCAATCTCGTTCGTTAAAATGCGTACACGAGCAAACGAGGCCTTTTCTTCGACCGATCGAATCCACGAAATTCATTATCGGAAATCGTTAACCGGGGTGGGACATCAGAATAACACGCGCCTTGACTAATCCTGCTCGTTAAACCGAGCTCTTCTAATGGGACAGCTAGTGTTACAGCAGATTCCTTTTAGGGCGAGATCTCTTTTGCTGCTTGTCCGGAGCATGATCCCTGTACTCGAGGGATCGAAGCAGATTCATCGACTCGATATTTGGTACTTTGGTTCTGATGTCGCTAGACCTACAATCCCACGGATCGTTTCAGTTTCCAATCGCGTTTTAGTTTCCATTCTTCGATTTTATCCTTATATTTTCATGGATTTATATTCCTTGAACATTTTGTTTATTGGAAATTGAAAATGCTTTTTATATTCATGCATGTAAAGCAAACAAAAATAAAAGCAGATTTTATCTTGTTGCGATTAAACAAATGATACGGTAGATAAAAAAGTGAAGAGATATAAACGATATAAGCGTAACACGTCTTTTTTCTTTTAAATCATATCATACTTTTTATATTAGCATTATTGTTTTGTAATACGAATCCAAATATATTACAGCTTTGCAATTCTTCTCTATCCGATTCGTCAAATAATTAGTTTTGTTTTCAAGAATTTTTCAAATTGTCCCAATGGCAATATTCCCTTATCTGCGACGTTTCCAATTTATTCGCCGTAACATGTTTAAACGCCGTTAAAGGTAATTTCATCTGTTTCGCTTTATCAATCGAAGCACCTTTTTTAATTAGCTGTCGGTATTAAGGCGCGTAATTGAGTTACGCGGCGAGGCTTCCGCCGAAAGTACGGTTCCCTCTCGAAATAATTGAAACGATGGGACAAAGATAACGGAACGAGATGTGGGATTTTCGAAATCGTGCGTGGTACGTTGTATGCCTCAATGGGAGCCAGATGGAGGAAGAAAATGCAATTGAATGATTGCTTTCACGAGACTTTGTGCACTATTGAGACCTACATATTTGACAGAGGAAGATAGACAAAACGATCAAAACGTTTCTGGCGTATAGTTAAAATAAATTATCATTAAGTTTGAAATTATTGAAATAAACTCTAAATAAGTAGTAATGAAATGTTCATTTTCCAATTTAGTTTGAATATTAGAATAGAATATTAGATTAATGGAAAATGATTATATGAAATTCATTAAATCGAACGAATGATAAAATTGGATTAAATAGAAAATCAAATCTATGCGGAATCTTATTATCACGTTTTATAATAATCTGCAAGAAAATATCGTTGTTGGACACAAAGATCAATTATAAAAGTGTGACAACAGAGGCGTGTAATTCAGTGATAAAAAACACGGATAATCTAAAAAGCCTGAAAGGTGTCAAGCTATTGGCCGTAACATTTCTCATCGTTAAAAGCATCGAAAAGCGTTAATGGTACTAGATAAGACAGGCTGAGACCATAAAACGGGAAAGGAAGCACACGATCTACCAGATTACTTCTTGCCGAAAGAAGATGATAATGCCTACTGCTCTAAAACGAAAATCTATCATCGATATTATCAACTGAAACATCAGCGGCAGAGAATATTGACAGTTTGTTAAGAAAGTAATATACTTGAAAAGTCGTAAATTCTTAGATATCTGCAATGATTATCTTTAAAAATGAATTATTTTCTAGAACGGGAATATCATTACGTTACTTAATAAATGATCGTATTACTTGAGAAAGAGAATATTACGATTTAATGTCTATCTAGTGCATCGTGTCGCTGTTTCACCGTGATATTTTATACCTTATTACATCGAATTTTACATCGACAACGATCATGATAAAATGTAAGTAAAAACTGTAACGTGACTCTATCTCTGGTTTTCACGTATGGAAATAAAAAGACACAGAGAGTTTTCATTAGAGCTCTCTTTACAAACGAGTCGGTGTATCTCGAGGGAAAGGTTCGTTCCTACCTTGGATCGCCTGTCTAAAATTCTAATTCCGGAAGAAACTGGGACTTTGGGAAAACGAGATGACGGGGAATGAAGGAAAAAGTAACACGAAAAAGACAGCAACAGAAGAACATGCCCTTTTGCAAGTTCTAAGAACAAGAAAAATGTATTCTCGCTTTACGAATAAATATATTAATATATTATATCGATAGATTTTCTGATTTCTTATTAAATATGAATCCCTCAGAAGCCAAACCGATTAATTACATTTTTCGTAATTAACCAAGTGTTCACCATGTATCGACGTGTTTTCCAAACGATTCACGTTGAACGTGTTAATAAGCTACTTCATTAAATGATTACTTCACTAAACAGACAGATTGTATATATAGATCTTATCACCTTCCACGAATCTTCTCCTGCAATCTCTGTGGAACGTGTCTTTGTCGAAGCAGCGTTATAAATTCTCAGAAAATTTCATTGGTATCCGGCTTGAAGAATCGGGAAGCTCTTTTCTTCGAAGACAGGCATCGAGCTCGGAAAGAGGATCGTGAATGAAATAGAAATAGAAAGGAGGGAACAGCTTCGACAATACATACATGGATGAAAATTTAACCCGTCTCCTCTTCGTCCAGTACAGAGACATCGAGATAAGGAAGAGAGAGAGAGAGAGAGAGAGAGTGAGAGAGAGAACGATAGTAGTCGGTAGATGTCTTATTTAAGGGCAGAAGAGTGAAAGAGATCTATTCATCGGGAAGGGAAAGAGGAAAAAGTCGAACGAAGGTTTTATCGAGAGCAACGACGGGAAAAGAAAAAGGAAAAAAATGTAGAGGTATGGCGCTTAGTCGTGCGAGAGGCCGGCGAAGTCTTATATTGGCCCGCAAGATTGATCGTTTCGATGCTCTTTACGATTCCCTAAATCGGCTGCGCTATTTACAGGAGAATTTAATTATACGCGGCTCGGCAATCTCGACCCCTGTAGTAAATCCTTCATTGTCGTTTTAACTACCAACCCCTACGCTCCAGTCTCTTCGACGTTCGAACGTTAATCGCGAAGATCTACGTGTTTGTCCTGTATGCGCCATTTAGGGTCTCGAAATGTTCGTAGATTGTGCATGGATTGTGAAATGTGCAATGGATCTGTTTCTTAATTTACATATTTATCCACACTGGCTCACGAAAGTTGTATTTGAATACTTATAGACTTTTACGAGTATATTATACGTGTTTCATAAAAAAACATTTCGAAATTTCAAATCTAAGTTTCAAAACATTCTGAACAAAAAATATACAAAACACTTTCGAAATATTCAAGACAGTGGTAAAGATATAAAAGGGAGTATCTTTCTGGTACCAAGGTATAAATTAAAAAACGACAAATTTGATTTGGTTTCCTTCTCTAATCTTCTATCATTGGATTAGTCGATTTATATGTTCTTATTATCGGTTAGTATTGGAAAAACGATCGAAGGAGTAAGATCACGTAGCATTGTGGAAAATATTGTACGGAATTAAAGCGATATTGGTTTCAAGAAAAATAAAGCACTGTGTAGTTTGCAACCAGGACAATGAGAACTCACAAATATCTGTATCTCAGAGTTACTATCTTTAAACGAAAGAATTCTAATTGTCGAATAGTTCGTTTTTCTTGACTGGCCAATAACATTACGTATATTTGATGCGAAATTAAACACTAATTAAAAATAAAAATAAATTCTAATTGTCTTACCTCTCGCACTGGCGTAACGTCCACGAGGCGATAATCCATAAGGAGACCATGAAGACTAGCAACACGGTTCCCGGGCAAATGGTCATCAGGGTCTTCAGGACGAATCTGGTGTTGAAGTTAATACGATTCAAGGCCCCTATGCTGCGCGAAGAGGCGTCCGTGAACAGCTTCGAGTGCAGCAGCATAACGCGACAGATGAGGTAGAGTCTGAAGAACATCGGCAACGATAAGGTGACGTCGTACGGCACCCATGTCGAGCCGATGTCACCGCCCTTGTTTGCCAGTTTGGTCGTCCACAGGAAATAATATTCCCCTGGGATCGGATGGATCGCACAGATTAACAACTCGAGCGAAATCTGCGCGATCCTCTGCCAGGTCATCGCGATCCGCCAATCGTCCGCGCAGTTATCGATCATGAACAACTGTTGACAAAAAGAATTACCTTTTGTCGTAATTGGTTACAGGGGTAATAATAATTTTTCTCTATTAATTAGCGAGGGCGAATTAACTGGTCATTCGGATTGCAAGTCTCCCAGATTTTTTATTTACAAATTACCTATCTATTTAAGCGCTGTGAAAAATAAATTACATTATATTTATATTTACAAGGATTAAAACCGACCTCGTCAAAATTCAGCTGTTTTTATTAATCTCGAGTTTCGTAACAATAAAAAGTCAATACTTTTGAAATATTCAACAAAGAGGCAAGCATATATGTACATACACATACATATTTAATAATAAAATCAAATAGAAATAGAGGAAATGGCAATATAAAGTTGATTGACGATATATTGAACTTTTAATGTATTTCGCTCTAAAGGAACGTTTCCTTTCTACTACTTTCAATAACAATTGTATATTTCAATTGGATTAAAAAAGAAAAATCTATTTTATAACATCTTTTAACATCTCTTTATTCGCAAATTGTGACATGTTATATTTTTATCCTGCGATGTTCAATTGTTAGATGATCTAACTATAAGGTTTGTTGCATGATATTGTATAACCAGGATACAAATAATGTTATTTGACACATCATTTGATCATTTCCGCGTCACTGGAGCCTGGCAGGCAACTTGACGCTTTCGAATGAAATTACCATAATATGACAAGATGCACAGCGAAGGAAAACATAGTTAAGTTATATTGTATTTTCCTATATGCTGGCATGTCGTTCCTCGAGCTTTCTGTTTTTTTCGTGACCAGTCCACGATGACGTTATACACTGGTCTACCCTCCTCGCGCGACATGATATCACCGACTTCCCGAACCGTTCGATAGGATAAATATGTAATCCTGTCGTTACTTTTCAACTCGACTCAAAGGGGAATTTGTGACCGGGTAAAAGGCGCTGAGAATGCAAACGATATTTCACTCACAATGTTAAGCGCATCGAACAGATCGAAGGTAGACTACTACTTTAAGAGAGCGAAATATGTACAAACCGGTTTCGGTTAAAGAGATAAAATCCGATTGGACAGATTTTTCCATATCTTCTTACTCTTTCACGCGGAAAATAGATTTCTCGTTTTTCAGTTAATGGTAACGCGTATTTCATACTGGATGTGATAAAACAGGCTAAAAAGTATAAAAATAAGCAGGAAAGTTAAAAATACAATGAGAACGGTGAGAAAACATTGAAATTCTTGCAATAAAGACATTTTTTGTACTTGAACTCTTTTTATACTTTTATGTAAAAAATTGATTTTGTCTTTTTTATTCGATATTCGATATTCGATATTCGAAAATTGCAAGATAGTACGAAACAATTGGAAATAAAGAGAAAAATTGGAAATAGTAAAAAAGTTTACGACGAATCCAAAAATTCTAGAAACATATGACGAAAAAAGATTAAAAATATAGAGAAGTATTAAAGATAATATAAAAAAAAGAAATCGAAATTCTTAGAAGAAAGAAATTTCTTTGCAAGAAATCGCGTTAAGGGAAAGATTTGCTAGAATGACAAAGGTGCAAAAAGGGGTTGTGACAAAACAACCGTCGTAAAGCTCGCAAAATATTGCCGATAATGTTTGCGGTGCATCGATTCTTGTGTTTTACGAGAGATAATTCGTTCGTGGGATAACGATGGTTGGAGAAATCCTGCTCTTCGCCCGAGCAATCTTCCCAGTTGGTATCGATAAAACGAATTACGACAGTTTCGAAGAGATCGTAGCGAGGTTGCAGCAGGGTGACGGAGAGCGCGTTCGTATTTCAGTGCTCCTTGTCGCTGGATTCCACCCTTGGCACGGCAAGTGTGTTCTGCATTTTACAGTCAATTTGTAACACGATACCGGCTTAGTATCATCACAGGGAATACTTCAACTTTTAGCCACTCTACGTTTTGTAGCACCAACAGTTGCAGTTTATTGCTCTGATCATTGTAAAAGTATAAGACGGTGAACACTGAACGAAATCATTTGTAAAAAAAGTTTAGTTGTTAACTATCTCCGGTTTTAATAGGAAGATGAAGTCATACGAGAATTTATCCATAAATATGACTAAATATCAATATAATGTAATATGTATAATATAATATAATAAGTATCAATATAATCCTTGAATATAAAGTTTTATGAAACGCGAAAGAACGTAAATAATTGATGTTGTTACATAAAATAGCTTTTGGTTTTCATTTCATTAAACAACTAGGCTGTTCGCACTGTCTACGCAATTCCTTCTCTCTTTGAATCTAGCCGTATCATACTAATTACATGCTTAAAGTGTTCAAGCAGACATCCTTACCATTCCAACGTTCAGGATAATCAATATCGGCCGGAAGAACTTTCAGTGGAATTCAAACAACGTAACAACTTCGTCGGGCTTCGAACTTGGAGACACAATGTAAGAGCAAGAAAACGGAAGTCTTCTTGAAACATCACGCAAGACCACAGCCTCTGTCAAAGAAGCGAAAAGAACTAATCTACAGCTTTCTACGAATCAATGGTACTTACTATGAAAAGGAAACACGTTACAAGTCAACCTGGAATCGCTACGAGGCCCGATCAAAGGGAAGAGATTAATCTCTCTGTACCAAGCATGAAGCCATTAATCGTCCTCAACTTCACTCCAATTCCACTTATAGCTCTTCATTCGCGATTCAATGGCGGCTACTAGACGTAAACTAACGTCTCTGGCTTGTTGCATGCTTTTCAAGGCTATCGTCGAGGTTTTCGATTGAAATTCTTCAGTTTACAGGACATTTCATCGTTATCAAAAATCGATGAAAATTCCGATCACCGTTAGTTATCGTGCATCTCCTAATTTCCTAATAACGAGAGGAAACTCGACCAGCGAAGGATACAGAAAGATAGAGAGACGAGGAAAAGGATCGAAGAGTGAGATAGAGCGAGGCACTGCTCTAGCGAATCGAAAATCAATAAATTTGGACTTCGCTACGAGCCACGGGACATCGCGACTCATCACGCTTCCAGAGGGTTTGTCTACGTCGATCAACGCGCTGCTCGAGGATAAGCTTTTCATTTCGCCGAGCGGAGTCAGGTGATCCGAGCAAATCTGCGCATGCAAATCGTTGATAAACGACGATCAACAGGTGCTGAAAGGTCAACGGGCCATTAGGCTCAAATCCAAGCGTTCGCCACTAGGAAATGCGGACCTCGTTCTCATTCGTTTACATGGCGCGGCGCGTACTTCGTCGCTTAAAATTAGACCGCCTCTCCGCCTCCCTATTTATCCCCGGACCCTATCCCTCTCGCTTCTCTTTGTAACAGGCAAACGTTTCATTGAGAACTGGTAATTCGACGGAAACGTGTGCCCGTTGTATTACGTGACTTGCTTCTGTCAATAATAGTTTCGCGTTTCATCCTGATAAAACCGGTGTTGCTGATGTTTGTTCGATAGTTTGGTGCTTTGGGAACTTAGCAGGACGTTTTCGTTAAGTAAGAAGGAATAATCTTTTACGGTCGTATGCCGCCGCAATGGCGGCATTTAAAATCTGTTTTCAAAGTCGAGTGACACGATAAATATTTATTAACTCAAACTTGCTTCGATCAGTTGGTAATGCCATCGGAAAAGTACACCGGCTACAAAGGAATAATCGTAATTGTTAGAGTAGAGATGTTTGGTTGGCGAACAAAAATATCTGACACGTGACAGATTTTCTATTAAGACACGAAAAGAGGAATTACAATCGATGAAATATTGCAATCGTTGATTCGTGAAACAAAGAATCTGTCTTTATAGCTGTGACGCTGCATCAGAATGTGCCAGGACGGTGGGATCTTCGGTCAAGAACTGTCGTTTCAACGCGAATATTAAACGTCAGAAAATTCATTCTTCGCTTGGAGGGCGTCTCACAGTTTCCCAAAACCTTCCTTTCGGCCGAGTTATTACGCTGTCTGTCATTCGATGCAACGTTCTCGATACATAGTTACGATATAGTACGACGTTTCGTTTCGAATTCTTAGCGAAAATATCGGGGACAAGTCGACGAGCTTTGTATGATATCGAGTGACCGTTGGCAACGTCGTTTCCTTCTTGTTTCTTTCTTTTTCAATAAAAACACAGGACGAGAAATTCAGCCTGTTTCGTTTGGTGGTACAACAGATTTTTCTTTTACCTTTTGCGAGTGACGTTAATATTCGTGTTGTTGAACGAGTTAACTGGAAGCTTAGGAAATATCATTGTTTCAATGCTCGCCTTTGCAATCTGCGTTTATATTTGCTATTAGAACTCACGATATTGCCTTGGAATAGTTGAATCTTATTTGTTGTACCTGAAGAAAATTGTAATGTGGAGCTATAACGATACTATAGAAATTTTTGGAAGTTTATGTTTTGAAACACATTTTAGAATAAATAGAATGACGAAACATTAGTTTCCGAATGGTAGATAAAATATTTTACCTAAGAAGGGCAGATTAATCTTCGAGTATTTATAAAGGTCTATCGAGTACCATCTTTCTAATAATTAATAAAAACACTTTTCCAACAACTTGATAACATTTCAATTTCCGATGTATATGTATATTTCTAGACGCGATCTGTACATTTCTGTCAAACACAATCATCCGTAATTACCCAACAAACTTAACAGCAAACCGAGCAAATTGGATCGACAACATTCCTAACCACAACATTCTAACTGGCAACGTTTCGTCGTAATTAACGAGAAACTGTATAGTGGAAAACACATCCTTACCGCACTTCTTTGATACATTCATTAAACGTACAAATACGGTTGAGGAAAACATGAAACGTACGCGATCCTAAAAATAATCCACGAAAGTAGAAACGGCAAGGATTGTATTATGAACCGCGTTCCTGGCCGATCTCCCTTATGAATGTGTATCGTTTCAGAACAACTTGGGGTCGTTTATACGACGACCACAGGTAAATCGGCTTTCGTGCATGCCTTCAGCCGACATTCCGCCGTCTTTCGCTGAGGATTACCGTCATAGATCCGAACGACCCTAGTATTACGCTTAATTAAACAATGAACGCCTGAACATGATACTGTTGGCCAACAGAATGATTTAACATCGTAGTGCTTATTGTTGAAGCAACTCGACCATTTCCAGTTAACGAATGAACAGAAGGGTGGATTTTCCATGACTTATTATTAGTAAGAACAACTGAAAAGTAGAGAGCGGAAAGAAAGTAGGGATATTTTTGAATTTGTTTATCGCTTATTGGACGATATTTGATATTATGAGTTTGAGTTGTTGATTTTTGCCATGTTCTACTTTCACAATAGATTCAAATCTGAAATTCCTAAAAATTTAATATTGAATAGGTCGATTATTAAGTTCGGTAGAATTTGTGGAGAAGAGTCCTTAAGAAAGGACGTGGAGTCAAAGTGGTATTATTAAAAAAATTAATCTATGCTTTTCCACGGTAATTGGATAATTAAAATATTAATTTTACTAGAAACTGGTTGTAAAATTATATGCAAGTTTGAGCCCGTTTGATTGGCGGGAGTTCAGGAAACGTGTGAATCGAAAGGTTTATTAAATGGAAATTATGACGTAAAATACTGTTCCATAAATGTTTTTTCGAATCGTTTATATTTGTAAAGGAATGGGTTAAAAACTGCTTACGCCTATGCTTTCCAACTGCCTTTTAACTCTTTTTTTCTGTCAATTTCGCTTGAAAATTGGAACGAGTTTTTCCTCTGGACGTGTGATTGACGTTTCTACGTTGTTGTGGAATATCGAAGGGTTTATTTGCGTATTGACTCTACGCACGGTTATCTCTGGTAGCCATTCTGACACGTGACTCGTGAAAATAAAATGGTCTCCTTCTGTTAGATTAGAATAAACAATATACCATACAAGCTTAATAAAAACATTACAAATCCTTTTATACAATTACATATGTGTAATAAGTACATTATTGTTAATAGATAACTTTTCGTTAAATAGTACAATTTCTTTTGTTTCATTAGCAAACTTGTTAATATTATACAAGGTAATATTATCAATGTTGGTAACTTGTTTTTGTATCTTTTTGCAAATTTTAATTGATATATGCCAATGTAGTCGAAGCATGGACATTGTCACAGCAAATACAAAAGAGAGTACAGTTTCAGGTATATGTAAAATATTTCAAGCGATTTAACATCCTGAAAAATGAAAACCGTTAATCCGCTTTTTACTTACCGTGAATTGATAATCAACGAAGCACGGAAATACAGCTCAAAATGACAAAATTACAACTTCTATCGCATCGGTGCAATAAATGTTATTTATTTTCCTGGATATCAGCCAGGTTTAGTAATATTTTTCCTCGATTTTAATAAAATTCAAAACAATATGCATAGCTTCTACTATGAAAGACTATTCGTAGTTAATGATAAAAACAAAAATATTTCAATCCATTATGCAGAATACAATAGATAAGATTTTCAATCGGATACGTTGCTAATTTCTACCATATATTTCATAAACAAGGTTTCGCTATTGTGCATTCCATGGGAAGTTGGCTAAACTTAAAAATAAAGATTCGAATATTATATTCTCGATAAAACGCGAACTGTGGATAACGACGAAGTCTCGATAAAAAGTATTTAAATCCGTGAAACCACAATTCCATAAAACACTTACGAACAATAAAATCCTAAATGTTCAAAAAAAAAAAAAAAACAACGAAAAAAATCGACGTTCGGTAATTGAATTTCGTGTTTCTCCGTTACAATTATACAAATGATAAAATTTATACGAGAGATAGTTTCCAAAAGTGTATGTATTCATCGTCACATGGATGATTTCCATCAAAATTCTTTGGTACAATTTTTTATTCAAAACGAATAAGTTAATCAAAGTGTTTCTAACAGAAGCGATTTAAAATTTTCAATTTTTATTAGGATAAAGAATTGGGGCAAAATTGAGGAAAGTTACTAAACTGCGCAATTGCCAAAAAGACGAAAATTGACGAGAATCGTTCTTAATACGAACGCTTCATTTCCAACATATGCTTCGAACGAACATTTCGAACACGAACACGAACATTTCGATATAAATCCTACGTGATTGCATCGAAAAAATAGATTATCTTCTTATCGAGTGAGCATTCGCGAAAGCGGAGATCGGCAGGCGTGACGCTCGAACATCCAAGGAATTAAATTCAAATTTCAACGGAGTATCCTGGTTAAGCCGTCCCGCGAGATTATCGTGATCTCGAAGAATCGCGTGCAGCGTACCCATTAAAATTTGCAATAATGGGGATCGTTTGCAGTATACAATGCTCGTTGCTCTCGGATTAGTTAGTTACTCTTACGGGCGGGGCTCGTAAACCGGTTACGTAGCAAGAATCGAATCGGTTTACGACTGGCCCTTATGTAAACCTGTGAAACGCTCGGTTTGAAACGCATGGAAATGGCTGAGATTATCAAACATCGTCAGGAATTCGTTCGTTTTACGTAGAACTTCCCTCGAGTTCGTTTTCTTTTCACAGATCGTTGGCGGAGGAAGAATCTCCGAGGCAAACACGTTTCTACGAACGAGGGAAGATAAAATAATTCAAAATTTTCGTCTTTCTTTCATATTTACTCAGACGAGTGACAGAATATTGATAAAACATTGTGAAATATTTATTTCACCCGCGTTTTCCTTATTTCAATATAATAACTGTAACTTTTCGTACGAACAAAAATCTTTTTACAAATAAAAATTATCAGATGAAAGATGGATAACACGTAAATAAATTAAAACAAATCTTTTAACAGTGCAACATTAAGAATTAAATAATACGCCGATATATAAATGATTAATACTATTTCCTAATCATAGCACAGATAAACAGAATTATTCTAACCTTTTCCTTTTCGGTTTTTAATTACTACTAGTTATTTTTAGTCGATGGAAAAGGACGTTAAAACGCTTCTCAAGTTCAAAGGGTTAACGCGGGAAACCGTGTCGAGATACGTTTATTCAATCGAGAGCATGGTTCCCAAGAGGAATGAATAAGTTGCATCGTCACGACGAAAAATGAGTATCTGATAACGAATAATAGACACGTAAAAGAGTGAGCTGTGAAAAATGTTGACACACTCCTCGTGGGAATGTATCGTTTCAAAGGAGCGTTGAAATACAGTTGGCAGATACTCAAAAAGCGATCATAGCATTGCAGGAAAGCAACAACGCGATGTTTAGCAAAGCAAATAATTATATGGGCCGTGTGTACGTAGTAACGCTCGACGATTTTCTCGTGTTGAGACCGACATTTCAAAAACTGGCTTACAGAGTGTGTATTCACGCTCTTTGATTACCGACGTTTTCGAAATCGCTCGCTGGAAAACGTGATTTTAATTGCACCGAAGGGAATGTACCAAATCGTTGCATCCGATATCGACAAACAATTTATGTTTGCGTCGGTTCTCGTCAACAGCGTTGGCCGGGTCGATCGCGCGTAGGAAATCGGTGAAATTAATTTTATGGTGAATGCAAAGTTTCTGCAAACATTTCACGGCGAGTGTAATGGGTTTGCGTCAGTTTTACTGGAATTTCACTATCTACGCTGATAGTCTTTATCGCTTTCATGAAGCCCAGACTTGGCGGAATTTTCTATCGGCTGGGTTGGACGAAAAATCAATATTCAATATTCTCACTCGCTCTTAATAATAGAATCTTCTCTTTCGATCTCTTTGCTCTCTTAAATTTCTCCAAAGATTTGAAAGAAAAATTCGAACGTTCTGGAAGTGAAAATTTCTGAGAATCCCACGAAACCATCGAATTTTCTTTCTTGGTGAAATATTTTTCATCAGTCGAATATGGATGAAAGTTTCGGTAACGCGACTCATCGAGCGCGACCGTCTTTGTAAGAAAATAGGTCTGTGATATAAAGACTGAAGAAGAAGATATACCGCGAGCTTTTGAATAGCAGTCTCCCAACGGAAGTTGGGATCTTAATATGGTAGCCTAGGGGCTGTTCGAATGTCTTCCCTTTGATGTGGACTGACGAAGCGCACAAAGGGATCAAATGTAAAGAAGTACACAGCAACTCCAAAGTCTTGTAAACTATGTTAAATTATTTTCTCATTAATTTAGTTAAATAGAGATTGGTATTAAACGTGCGTTTAATTTTAATCTAATATTCGGCTTTTTAATAAGTAATTTTGCACGCAATTTGTAACAAACCACCATCGTCCTTGACGAGGTGACGACTATATCTACCGAGGGTATAACATTGTTAGTTATTCAAAGTAAATAGATCAAACAAGTTACGTCAATGGCAAAATGGCAATCGATCATCCCAAATTATTTTAATATATTTAAGGAACCAATAACTTCAATGTATGATTTTTATAAAACTTTAAAACAATGATAATTCAGTCAAAGTTTTCAGCAATGCGTCAACAAATTTTATCGCGCATTATATTTAGAGAAAGGAAAAAGAAAAGAGACAAGACGAAGATGGATGGTAGTTATTTTCAGAAACTAGATCCTAATTTTATGAAGTCTAGAAAGACTGGAATATTTATGGTATTATGACGAAACATCTTTTAGTTTAAATCACGAAAGTGAATCGCGCAATGCTTGGCCGGTGTTTGTGTAATTTCTGTAAAATATTTACCATTTTAATACAGTTTCTCTATCCGCACGAAATAACACGTATATTACTTTATTTACGCTTTTTAATAATATCACGTTTAAGCAGCTTGTAGATATTATTTCACTCTTTGGCCCTTAATGAGCGAAAGCTCAACAAAAACAGCCTGGCAATTTACGAAGTGCTTTGGTAGAGTGGCGAAAGAGTGGCTCGGCCCATTTCGACATAGTTATTGCAAAGTTGAGGAGCGCACTCGACGCTGTACTGGTGAGAAAGAAATCGCGAGCCAAATGGGCATGAATTGAGACAATAAATTTCCATCGATTACGCAGTAAGATTTAATGGCAGCATCGTCTATGGAAAAATAGGTCGAAATGAAGTTACGATTCCGCCGTAGTTAAAACGTTCCCGCTAACTTACCAAATCGTTCGATAAATGTCATTTACGATCCACTTCGGTCACTGACTGTATTTTGTACATTACTTACGCAACGGCCTGCTCGGATTACATGATCGCGCGGCGAAGTGGGACAATGAAAACCTAGCAAATCACTCGTTAACGAACACTAATCGACACGAATATTGTTACACTCTGGAATGCGTTTTAATTCGTGTAAAATGCACTGCTTGAAACAATTAGGTTTTTGAACTTAAGAGTTGAAACTTTAAAAATTTTGAACTTGCAACTATGAACCTAAAATTGAAAACTTGAAATTTGAATCCCCGATCATGAATGTTCTTTTCTCAAACTACTACAGCAAAGATGGTGATTGTTTCTTCAATAATTATTTTGGTATAAAATTTTCTATTAATTAATCGTCGAAAAATGAGGCGTAAAACGCAATAGTACATTGTATTGTGTAAACACTATAAAATGTCCTTTTACAGTGTAGAATATTTGTCTTTTGTCCCTGTAGATTTTATGCGGTAGTTTATACGCTATTTTCCTTCATAACGTCTCGTAAAGCTTTAATGTAAAGCGATTTAAATATCCTTTTAATACAAGGGGATCCCATTGAATTCCCTTTAAGCTTGAATCTTAGATGCTCTTATTAAATATTTATTTAAAACCTCCAACGTTCCAATATCGTATCTCATATGTACCACCTTTTACGACGTAAGAATAAATTAAATCTAAAATTTCAATTCTATTTAGTTTAATCTAAGCAGATGAGAAAATTGTTGTTGTTAAACGGTCGATAACTATTCGTAAAGTAATCGAGAGCACCAGAAGATGTATCGCGAAACTAATTTATCGGAAGAAAAAAATCCGCTTTTTTTTCACGACCTTTGGAACGTCGATGAAAATATTCTTTTTCGCATTCCGAGGTGGCAGACCGTCACTCGACATGAATATTCTAATAGTAGCCATTGTCGACTCTTCTTATGGTGGAAAGTTTCTTGTAATCATCGAGCAAATTGAATGAAACTACCCATTAAAACCCGCAATAAATGTTACGTTACCGATAGTTTATCTCCGTACACTGATATCCATCCTAGATTTGTAGGATCAATTTATCGTTAACATTCAAACTCGAATTGACCGTCGAATCGCTTTTATTTCGTTGTACCAACAAAGTCGCGATTGGAAGATTCGAAACATATTTTTAACTAATATTTTAAAATTCATCGGATAATCGATGGTTTTCCATTGATTAGAATATTATTCTAGCTAGAGAGAATTGAAAATGTCGTCATCAAACGCGTATTGATTAATTAAAATTTACCAATGTCTAACGTTTTTATTTCAAACTAGAATTTAAATTTGAAGCTTGACAAAAACGTACGTTGAATTTAGATTTGGTAAAAAGTATCCTGAGAAGCGAAGTGTTGTTATACGATCAAACAATTTACAACGTTATATTTTTTCTAGCAAGTTTACAATTTTTTTTTTTTTTAGAATTTCGATGATCGATAATTGAATTGTTACACCCTTGAAATTCTAGTAATATTGAAAAGAATATTGACCAATCCCGTAAAATGTTAGATATATTTTACTTAGAAAAATAATCTACATCAGAATGTTTCTGAATTCCCCTCAAACCTATAAAATCTTGAAACACCGAATTTCGCTCAGCAGCAGGGAGAAATTTGCCGCGAAGGAGAGCACAAGAGTTTGCGAGATACTTGTTCTAAGAAAAAAAAGCAAACTTCCTAATGGAGTCGAGCTTCTGAATACCGATGTTAGCATTCCTGTAATTTTTTCCCGATGTCACGCCCGGTACGTCGGTTAAATGTAAACGGCGTTCGCGCGTATTGTGACCATCTACTCCTTCTGTATTTTTTCAAGGGTAACGAAATCGTATTTTCCAACGTAAATTCTCCGCCTGTATTGTTCGCGAACCTTTTTTTGCAAATTCTTGCCCTGATGCGTGTTGTCTCCCCGGCCAGATTTACGCGAAACGTTTACGACCCACGGCGAAAATCGATTTGCTCTTTGAGATTGCGATGGAATTTTCTGTTCGCCGTGGGACGAATCTGTTTTGTCAGGATTACAAATAAACAATTTCGGATGGTACGATTAAACGAAGCGGGAGAACGATCCTTTTGGCTTCTTCTGGTACAGCACAGGAACGCAATCTTCTTGAAGCAATTGCTACCAATTCTCTTAGATTTTTAATAATGCATTGCCACCCCGTGAATGTTCTTGGCATAGATTTAAGAAAAGAAATTTCAGGCTTTTAGGGAGAGTCGCTCGGTTTGCGGAAAGATACGCTATTGCGAGGATACCTCTGGAGAGTTAAAGGGTGCTTATATAGGAGAATTCACTCCGTGGTGCATTCTAATAGTTTTAAATTGCGGTTCTATGTCGTTGTGATATACTTCCTTCCTGTATGATTTTCTTTTATTTCATTTTATTCCTTTCTTTGCTACTCTCTCTTAATAAATATTATAATCACTACTGTACTTTGGATATTTCATCCATCTTTGAATATTACAATATCTTTTATTAAAGATACAGTCTAGTAATGACACATGGAATATTCAATTTTTCACACGTTTTTTTCATACTTCACTGAATCCTAAAAAGTAAACAAAATTGCGATCACATATGTATGTGGAAGAGAGGATTCTCAGTTTTAAAAAGGTATATACATCTACAAAGGTAAACATTGAAAGAGAAGATAGATTTAAGAGACTGGCACAATAAAGTCGGACATTTTCTGTTACAACCTAATAAATGCTTTTGACAGCTTTCTGATATACGTATAAGTTTGCTCCAACTTTGTCTTTTCCTTATTCCAAAGGTAAAAGAGGTTGAAAGATGATCAAAACCATTGTCGATTCGAGCTGCGTATCACTCGCATGCACTCTTTGTCGATTTAACGCGAAGCATGGACAGGCGTGAAGATGGTCGATTGGTCGAGAGTGGCTGTCATGCGCGTTATTACATCTGCTGTGTTTCAAGGAACGAATAGGGAAGTATATCAAAAAGTTTTATCGATTCTTTGTCCTCGTCGTTCCGTGCGATTCTAACGCGTAACGCGCTGGCACTTTGTTTGCTTATCTTCATAAACCATGAAATTTTTTTGACATTACTACAGCGAGAAGCACCACTGTCGAACATTGGGCGAAAAGTCTTTTTAATAAGAAACAATGTTCGAAAGTGGATATTTTTAAGTTTAAGACAATGTCCAACTGTGCCAATATTAACGAAACGGCAAGAAAGTAATTCCAACGATCTTTCAAGAACGTTAATTGAATCACCAATAAAATGAATTGAATCGCCAACTAACTGAAGTCGGAAACACGTTTGACATCATTAGAGGAAGATTTCACAATTTCGATTTGATGTTATCGATGAAATTTTTATTTTACACTTTACATTAACAGGGAGAAACGTTCGATATTCAACATTGTTTCAATTTAAAACAATATTAAAGCCCGTTAATTATTATTTGTACCAATGTGTAAAGTATTGTTTATAGAGTTATCAAAACTTGTAAAATAACACAACTGTAATTACGATAGTTATGCACGAATATTACTTATAACGAATCACCAATTAAAAAACTTCTCTAGATTATTTAAAATGTTAATTATCAAAGTTATTCCCAGCGGTATATTATTGTAGTAAAAAGTTAAACTAGTTAAAGAACGCGCTCTGTTAGCTAGTTAAATAAAGTTCGTTTTATCGTTTATAGTAGGAAATCACATCGGCCCGTTAATTGCTATTAATTCGCAGCAATAGCTAAAATAGCTTATATGCTGTAACGCGATTATAATTTCCAAGCAAAGCCGCGTTTTCAGTAAAGGGGTAACAACCGTGAATCGATCAGGTCTTTTTGTTTTATCAGCTAAACTGATTGTCTATCTGCCAAAATGTCGAGCGATTCGTCATGGCAGGTTCAGTTCCGCCCGTCGAACCAGTAAAACAAACGCCAGTGACAGGCGTTCGTTTCTTTTTGATCTAATTACCATCTTTTTTCCATTTTTCGTTTTTAAAATCCAATTAATGAACATTAGTATTAAATATTATATCGAAATTATAGATATTATTTTTACATTTATGAAATTTCTACATTTATTTATGTAACGATATTAATATCGTCAGAAGTTAATAATAGTAAGTATCATTTATATCAGAAACCTCTTACTTTTGTGAGCGATTGCATATATTGTACGGTAACAGTGCGAATTTTAAATTGAGAGTTTCAAAACGAACAATTAATCATTTCCGAACTTCCCGTCTTGCCATAGCAATGTCAATGCGCGTTATGTCAGTTAGCCAGTCTCAGCTCGAACATTTAAAAGCCAAAATAAATATTGACAGCAAGGAGAGACGTTAGACTGGATCGTTTGAGTTGGTTCTCAACCCTTTGTCGAAACCGTGTTTACACGGACTAACAGACCATTCTTAATTTCAAACTTCGTCTCGCTATCGAGGTAGTTGTGCATCGCGTTACACGCAAACACATTAAATCCATAAATCCCTATCGATTCAGTGTCGTGATTTTATCGCGTGATTTTATAATCACGATTTGCGATTGAACGTGAAATGAATTGAGTTTGAAAGTTAAGAAGTGTGACGTGCAATTAGTGTTGAACGAAGGTTGAAATTTTTTCACCGAGTAGAAGACAGAGAAAGATGAAGATGCACTGATGCATACATAATTAAGTGCCATAAACTTTCGAGTTAAGTGTTATGAACTTCTTAACTAGCCTGTATTAAGGCATTAGGGTGAGCACTATATTTGTACCGAACACAGTGTAGATGAGATTCTCTATGGGAAATTTTGAGTTAGTTACGTTTTAGCTAATCGTGTTATGTTTTACGCCGTGAAGATACATAATTTAAAATGGAAATCGTATTTTCTGGAAAGTTGGGAATAGAGCTTGCTAACTTATTTTCTTGTGCATTAAATAATCTGGTTTTATATGCAAGCTAAGACACATAAGTTGTATTATTTTCTTTAAAATCTCAAATAATTTTTGAACGACAGAAAAATTTAATTAAGTTTGAGAAAAATGCCAAAGATTTTTCTTTTCTGATTTGTTAATACAAGAATAAGATTAAGAAGCAGCAGCGTTAAATTAATTATTCATCCCGTTTCCACACGACGTACCTGATACATTACACTCTACGTTTAAACTATCCCTGTATCTCAGTTTCATATTTCTCCACGCACGACGCCTTCCGAATCGACCAATCAAATCGCGAATCTCCAGCGAAAATCCTCGCAAATGGTACCGTTTGACCACGGATTGTTGACCGAGATATTCGAGTCTCTCTCTCTCTCTCTTTCTCTCTCTGTTAAACGAGCTCGTACGATAATGCAATTCATTCTGCATGATATACTGTCGAGAGATTAGCCCGATAGGGATTCGAAGAAACCCGACCTGTTATCGCGGCCAGCAACGTACCACGCGTCTGACTTATGACGGCTTATACCACTTACGGGTGAGTTCCACGATCAGTAATAACCGATCTATCATCAATTACAGGTGAGGATTCATCAAGCTTACGATAAGAGGAGCAAACTACCTTCGACTGGACGAATCAGATACTCGAAATCAGAGGAATCTTGTGACACGCATATAAATTACTATCTATATAAATTATTATGCATATATATCGTATATTGTTCTGGAGGGATGTCATCAAACAGAAATTTCTTTGCGTGGTTTGTGCGAAGGTGATGAGATTTTGAATAAAAAGTTGAATAGAAGAGTTGTATAGAAATAAATGATCTTTCAGAGTGAATTTGATGATAATTCGTTTCACGGAGAACATTTAGTCTTTATTTTAGTTTATGGTTTGTTCGCGTCCACATTTTACCTATATTTGGTTTATATAATATCGATATATCGTCCCTGTGTCGAAATTATGAAACTATGCAAGTTTCTACTATTCAGTAAACACGTGTCTGACTAAGCATACTGCTCATCTACTCGTTCCTTTGGCCTTCCTATAATGCGTATTCCTTCTGACATTTTCGTATGCAATCTTATACGCTAATTCATTATATACTTTGTATGCCACTGTATGTTCGTATCTAACACTGTTTTCTAGTAAACACGTTAGTATTAGTCATTAATCTGCAAGATACTTGTATCATATTTTGTAAAAATCTCAACGTTTTCTCTATTTTGCAATAAGTTTCTCTCGGCCAATTTTCCAGCAGATCCACCCCCATTCCAGCGGAATCGGTTCACCGGCAGTGGTTTACGAGACCTCGATCTCGTTTATCAGTCCGCGTAACAGACGCAGTTTCGCTGGAATCGCGCCGTTTCGCGGTATTATGCCGGCAAAGCGTGCACCGGCGCACGATAACGCAATTAGAGTACCGGCCTCGATGCGTTCGTCATCGTGAACAATTTGCAATTTTCTCACGAGCGTAGTGGCAATCGAGTTAACCGCGCGATTCCCTGTAACTCGATAGAAATTCAGGCACGTAAAATGCAGCCGTTATCATGGCTACGCTGTCCGTAATCGCGATAGCAACCAGTTTCCAACCAAGTTACCAATTATTACGTAAAATTAACGTGATTCCATGAAACTCGCGAGCCTTTTTCCTGCTTAGTTTTGTCCCTAACCGAGTCACGTATGTCCGATAGGTCCTATGATAGGATACGTCGATATTTCTTGGATTAGGTTTAGGGTTAGATTTGTGGCGCAGAATCGTGTTCTATTCCAACACCAGCGAAGGGTTCGTAACAAAACCGAACATTTAAAATTCATTTATTCCGTTATTGATCCCTCTATTAATTTATTCATTTTTGGAAAACTATTGCATTTTCATCGCTTCGCTTTCACCAAATTCACCAATTCTTCCTACAACGAAGCCTCGTGCTTCGAATATTTATTAAAAAATGAATCGACCCATAATGTCTGAAACACCGAACTGTACAACCCAGCCAGCAGTATAACCATGGTTATTTCACCATAAAAAATGATACTGTTGCGTTTGGAGCTCGTTATGAAGGTTTAGAATTATACCAGTCGATACGACGTGGAGCGATTTTGACGATTCGCAACCGAGTTGACAGTATTCGGGTTGAATGGCGGTGCACACAGCGATATGCTTTAATGCTGCGGTATAAAAGCGATGGTATTGCCGCGAATATGTCTCACCAACGTTGCTATATGCATAGACTAGACAGAAACAGAGAGAATCCGTTTCAAATAATCACGGCGTGCGTTAATAACGGTGAAATTTGTCGGGCGCCTGGCGATTCGAAGAACCATAAAATCGTGGCTTATTGGCCCGGTTCGTTGAGTGGTACGGAAAAAGGGGCGGATGAAAATAAAGTCGTTCTTCATGAAAATTCATGTCGGTCAACGCGATCGACGATTTTAACGAGCCAGTCGCTCGCATTGTCATACGGATTTGCAATAAACGCACGGTTCTGCCGTACTTTTGTTATACCGGAATTATATCGAGTAACTGCGGCTGATTCACGACTCGTTGGTTCATACACGAAATTTTAGATGTTTCCGAGCATTCATTCGTTTCTGGAATATTTTCATCGTATTTGAGCGAAACGCGGATACGCAAGCCCGATGATATTGAAAGAAAACAAAAGAATATCAAGATTCGTAAGAATTAAACTTCATTTCAACTTCTTGATATTGGAATCGTCGATCTGATAGATATATTGTATGTAAATCGTTATATTTAATATGATATAATGGTGCAATTAAGTTACGAGCGATGTATAGTTTGTCATAATGTTATGAATACGTCAGTTATTTGAAATTTTTTTTAACTATAGAATCTAGGCGGGAAGAAATATTAAGCGAATTCGTGGAATTCTCTCTTTTACAACCAAGGTATTAATGAGAAAAGAATTCGATGATATAAATCGATCGAAGAAATTTATAAATGAAGTATTGTGTTAACACAACGTCTATCCTTCGTAGTTAAAACGAACAACTCGTTTAAGCAGCAGATCGATAATAATATCGATTATGCTTGTACGTGTCACGAACTGTAAGTAGTTCATTTTCGCGTATGTCGACAGTGATTTAGATAGGCACAAAATCAGGGTTGCTTCACGAGGGTTGGAAAGTTGATGGAGAGCTCAATTCCGTTCGACATCCAGTCATTGAAGTTTCATTTACTTATCGGCCCGACAAATTATCGCACAATCAACTATTCATAATTTATCGTGGTATCGTTCGTATCATTTTTGTGTCGATGGAATTTCACGGTCATTAATCAGATTTAATCAAGATAGGAGGCAGAAAGTAGGTGAGAAGCCGGAAAATTAGTTTTGTATCAATTGCTCGATTAATCATCGTTAAATCGTAATTTAGGGTTGGAGCACGACTCGTGCTTAACAGGCGTGCCGATTTCACGCGTCTGCGGATTCTTGACTTTTTTGATTGCCTCCGAAAAGCCACGCCGATTAATTTATCCGTTCAGCTGGCAGACATCACTGCTACTTTACTTTCTTCATTTTATTAAATTTATAAAGCATACGGTATCGTAAACGTTCTTGATTGTGGCTTTCCATTCCACGGTTCTGACAATCTTCTTGAAATTTTGTATCGATTTAACAGGAAGTATCAATTAAGAAAATAGACAACTGACAAATTAAAAAGACAACGGAATTTATGAAATAACCTACTACAAAATTTACAGAAAATATAAAATTGTCGATTTGAACTTTCAACTGTTAATTTTCTTGAAACTTACTCTTGTTAAAGATTAAAAGCTACTGATTGAGGAAATAGACCATCAAAGGTATTAGAATTATTCGAATAGATTAATTCTCACATGCAAAAATTTCTTCAGCAAATAAGCAATCTTCTTGGAATTTATTTGAGAAATAGAACATAGATCTGTGACACAGGAAACGTCGATAGAGGTGTAGTAAAGGGTAGAATGCTAGAATATAGAGCGAGACGAGATCAAGACATTTCTTCCGCTCTGAAAGACAGTCAACGCGTTCCGGTTTCTAAAATGAAATCCCACAGGTGTGTGCAAACGGGTTTGTATCGTATGGCCTTTTTCCACGTTCGTTTGGTGCAGGCAACGTCCACGGATAGATTGTTTACATGCACGCTACAAGGACGTAACATCGAGCCTATTGGATTTTTTATACGCACCTGAACTTCTAAGGCATGGTAAGCAAATATGAGGCCAAGCAGTATCACAGTAGACACAGAGATCAGGGTTTTCAGTGCTGTCGAGTAAAACGAGGCCTGCAACATAAAACGTCGTCCTCGTAAATCCCAGTTCTGCCATTTAAACGATACATATCGCCTTTATTCTACTATCTCCTCTCTAAATGCGAATTATTTTCTAGTAAAAGTTGGATATTATTCGATAGAAAATCTGCAAACGGGGTTTCATTCATATTAATTTCTAAAGTTGAACGTTGAAAATGTGGAAAAAATGGATTCAATTAGATACGACTATCTAAAGGAAATAATCTTTAAAACAGAAATTAAATACAAATTTAGTTTAATAATATACGTTAGTTTGTTTATCAACTGTAATTCTTAGAGCAATTTTTCTTCTTTCCCTTCTTTTTTTTTTTGTTGCAAAAATATCCGACATGAGAATTCATTTCTTAAGAAATAATAAATATTCATGTTTTATGCGTAACAGACAATCTTGTTATTCCTTTGCCATAAACAAGAATTATTTTAACTACTGCGTCAGTAGATAAGGTAATATACGCTATAAAGTTAAATTCGTCCGGTTAAGCACCTTATTGGGAAAGTTTCGAGCGAGTTTGGCAGGTACCAAACTATACGAAAACTAATTTTTAATGCAATTTTTAACGCGAACGATACGGTACACGCGACTAATTGACATTGCGCCCGTGTTCCGTCAATAATTCACAGAAATTTTGTGCAAGCACGGATTCATGCCATTATAAAAGGGGAAAAAAGACGAAATGGTCGTCGGAAAAAATTCATACTGTCAATGACAGGACGATCAGAGAAATAGCAACTACGTAGTATGTGTCTTCCTGAGTTTCGTGATGTTTGCTATGAATCTTGCAAATAGAAAGCATAAAATAAAAGAGAAAGTTGCAAGATGAAAGTGTAATTAGAAATATAATTCCTTTATACATATCTTTTTTAACTCTGTTATTTTATTATTTAAATTTTATATTTTAATTATTACTTTTACGCGAGTTTCTATAGAACGTCAACTTTAAGTTATTTCTCTCGCAAAAGTGTTTTACTTACGTTATCATAATTTCTAGACCCTACGTAAGACAAATGTCAAAGTCAAATATTTTAATTTCCGATAAAACATCGTCAAACCAAATGTATTTAAATATATTTTTTCCAAAGTTCAATCCAATTACGACACTTCCATCTCAACAGGTTCGATCAATCCTCATTGTCTCTATTCCCTAGGACCTCGAACGAGAAGAATTAATTGCAGCTCCGATGTTCGTCGTACAGCCGGAAAAAGGAAACACGCGCACAAGCACGGGATACTGAAATATTCATACGTATGCGTAAAGTTGCTTATTGCTCGTAAAAGTCAAACAGGGGCTGCGTTTTTTTAAAGGTGACATTAAACTCTTCCGGGTGCAAGGCACGTGACATTTGGGGAGAGAAAAATGACGAAAAAAGAAAATCCCATCCTTCCTTTTCCGAAACGTCTGCCGAGTAGTACGAAAAAATACATGCTAACATTGCATGGAATTTCATGAATAATATTTTTCTCCTGCTGTTTGTTCCTCTCAGAATCTCCCACTTCCAACTCGTATTAAGGAAAAATATGATTCTGTTTCTAAGGAAGATTGTCTCCGGTATGTTATATCATTTTAAGAACAGCGATTTTAATCAACTGTTTATTTTAAATCGAATGCTTTTCTATTAGATATTTTATAGTGTTTATGCGTAATTTCTGTATTTATGGTCAACGTATCTTTGTTCTTCGTTTATAGTCCCGATGGATCTTCTATTTTACGATTTCAGCGCAATAATAAATCAGAATATTATTCAGGGAAATTTCCGCGTTTAGGAAGTTATCGTACGTTACCGAACACGTACGCGTGACATCATTCAACGTTCCGCGGTATAATATTGTAGTTCGTGTGTGTCATTTGCATACTATTTATGCCTTCTATATATAAAATTGTATTTGCATAGATGCGATTATTCTCGGTACGCGTTACGTTGTTTAAATCGTGAAATTCGATGTCTCGTGTTATTTTTATAATCAAGTCACAGCTAACGCAGACACAAAATTTAATTCTCATAAATATGTACATAGATATTCGTTCACTTTCATTCTCGATTACTTGGTGAAACTTATTTAGCATGTTTCACAAAGGTCAATTGCTTCCAGCTTTTATTTGTTTCAACTTCGAACTTTCATCCTATAATCGCTACAGAGAGAAGACTTTACAAAAGAAATAATTGGATTTAGCAATTATATCGTATGATCTGTTTTACGAAAATTTCCAATAATTTAATAAGCAATCTTCTCACAAATTAGAGTTAAATTTCGTTTGTCTTGCCTTTACGAGATTACGATTACTTTGTGAAAATACGAACATATTTAATCAACTCGAGAAACCTGTACAAATCCAAAAGAAAATACAAGTTTTATCTAGTTTTATATCCTATTTCAGTGGCCTTCAACCACTGGTATTTTATTATCGAATATTTTTATTATTCAAAAGTTTATTTTCAATGTCAGTACCTACGCTGTCGCCTCAATTATAAGTAAATTATAAGCAAATAGATTATTAGCGGACCGCGAATTTTTATGCATTTATGGAGAATTTAAAGGTGCAAAAGTGGTTTGGTTCCTATCGGTTCCACGTGGCTCTACTTAACGCAAAATTACGTCTCGCCAACTTTTTCGGCGGCCACAGAGATCAGTCGCAGTTCGACTTTACATTTTCGATTTAATTACCGAGAGAATACTCTGCTTGAAGTGCCTCGAGTGACTCGAGAGCTCTTCATTCGAGACCTTACAATTCGTCGTTCCTACGTTTTAGGACCCTCCGCGTCCTTCGATTTTTACTGTGAATCGTGAGCTTCAAATGGGCCATTTTGTATCATTCACTGTGAATTCAGAGCGAGAAGATTTGTAAAGTTTAACAGAGTACGACTACACCGCTCGAATGTTTTAGGACAGTTTTTGCTTAGGACTATTTGCTTAAAAACTGAGAAAAATAATCGTTAAAAATACGAAGGAATATCAGTTGACTCGATACTTTTTATGATAAAGAAGTTACTTAACTATGTTTAACGTATGAAATAGATAGAGGTACACGTCTCAGTCAAAGTTCAACATTTTTTGGATTTATGAGGTTTAACATTGCTTCATTGAAAGAAAGAAGCCAACCTTACCAAAGAATCTCTAATGTTTCTGTTTAAGTCACTTCAGTATTCAATTAAGAGCAGTATTTGCTCGAACATTTCATTATTTTATGAGAATTCATAATACGATCTAATTAAAGTGACACTTTTTAATACTTTCAAACATCAGGAGAGAAAAGCATTAATTTTGGACTAGCTTGATATAAATAATGATCACCAACGAACTCGTATAAGCAAATGTTAAAATTTCGAACCGTAATAATTGAAAGATGCAGGATCATCAATAATAATCTAATTTAATTGGTTCATAAAGCCCCAAATAGCCGGATTCGGGTTTCGTGGTAGCGAGTTTGTGGCTCCCTTAATAATAGGCAGTCAGTTAATTAGTTAGTTACACATAAGAGGAATATAAATTAGCCGCAGTATGACGCGAAGCGAGGGAACACATTTCCGCTAACCGTGTCCGATGACGAAGACGTCGCTCTTTGATAAGATACTGATACTGAAATTGACGAAAACTGGTGCGCACTAGATGAAGCTTAATCAACAAGGAAAATTGGACTGGATTCTGTGTTTTCTTTCATATTAAAATTAACTTTTGATATTTTAAACCGACGATATATAGAATTAAAATAATTTTTCGAAATGTCATTACAAAATGACAGGTATGAAATTCTTTATTTTTGGAAATGCTTAAAAATACGTAGTTACTTTTCGTAAAATTACTCTATTTGCAACTAAAGTTTCATGATTTTCTGATTTTCTAACTCAGACAAATTTTTATTTTTCTCTCAGAGTACTCGAAACTCCTCGTTACAATACTATGTCTAATATATGAAACAACTTTTTTAAATGAATAGTATCTTTTTTCGAACAATTCCTTCGAGTTATTAATACCTTCGTGGAAAGGAAAAGCAATTTACTAAATCTAAGAAAGTCACGCCTCTAACAGCGTAGGAAGATTTGATAAATAATAAAAGTTTGTGTCGAACAAATTTTATCGAACGTCAGTTTTCGCTTGCGAACAGGTTCGCTAATATCGTTAGGAAACTAGAGAACCTGGTCGGTCCAATAAATTCGTCTGGTGGCAATGGGGCCAGAAGCTGTTATCGCGATCACTCTGGTCATCGATCGAAATCGTTCACGACATCGGGCGAACGGTCAGTTGTCTTTAAGAGGTGCTAACCCTCAATTGGATCATCGACATCGCGCATCCACGGCAAATCGCTTTGGCCCCGTTCGCCTCTGTGAATCAACTGTAACGAAACTAAAATGGATTTAACGGCTGATCTATACATTCCGCTTTATCATGTACATAGTTCTCCTATAGAGTCTCTAGTAATAATCAATCATAATTTCCGCCTCAATAAGCAAAGAAAAATCCAGTTATAGAGAGTTAAAGATAAATATTTTTATTATATTAAGCAGTGCACTCTAACTAAAAAACTCTTCACTTTTATTTTTAGCAAAATTTCAATATTAAGAACTTTAAAATACAAAGAAAACTTTAAAATAAAATTGTTAACGCGTCGATTAGTTTCTTCGTTGCGTACGGTATCAAACTTTTCTTAATTGTACTTTTTTTAACTTTTTAACTAACCGTCAACTTTTTCGCTTTGTATTTAGCTTCCGTTATTATTTCGCTATTCGTTTGTACTTCGTTTTTATATAATATTAATAGATGTTCCAAGATTTTCGAGCGAAAGTGCACCTGTTCATTAGAGCCATTCATGAACAAGTAGAAACGTTCAAGAACCTAAGGTAAGTATCGTCGACTGATCGGAAATCGAGTCGCCAACTTCTGCGAATCTCGTTTCGGTGACTGATGCACACGATCAGCATTCTCCTGCTAACAGTCCAATTTATCAGAGAGTCGGTTCATCGAATTGCCATTCGAAGGACGATTGTTGACGATGTTCCAGGTGTTCCTCGTAGATATTCACCTTAAAGTAAATTTACTCATTCATCCATGAACGAGCAACTACGTTGTCATGTTGTACGAAAACGAATAGAACCGCAATTTTTGGACGGCGACCAAACGTTCGCTTTTCCGCCCGTTTCGTTTGTCGATAACTCCGAGAAACGTAATCCGGAACGTGCAGAAATCTGTCACCACCGTGTGCACTTTTCTGTAGTGGATTGCCGCGAAGGCAGATTATCGATTGGAATGCAATCCGGCGAGACGAACCCTTTGTCGTTCGATAATTTGTTTTGCTACACTATATTCTTGCCGAAAAGGAAATTATTTTTCGCCAATTGAAATGGTTTTGCTTTGGTCATCGTTTGTTAAATGTATAAGAAATTGTTTCCGAAGAGAAAATTATTTTTTCGCTAAACGAAGTGATTTTGATTTGGTCATTGTTTGTAAAAGATGCGAGATCCCTCTAAGTATTTAGCGTATGAGGTTTGTATTATGTGGACATTGGAAAAAGAAACGAGTTAAATCTCTTGGTCATTGTGACAACAGGATTTGTATTATTTGGTCGTTATAAGAGAAAGGAGGCTAAGCCTTTTATAAGGAATTAAGTCTTCCAAGAAAATTTGCTGAGTGAACGGAGAAATAGAAAGAATATTCCATCCATTGATTATAAGAAGCAGTTATAAGATATCGAAAGGGAAGAACAATATTTGAAAAGTATAAAAATTAGTTACCTAACTCAATTTAGAAATTTCTTCGAAAGTTCATTTTTCTTCGTTATTTGCAATTTAATTAGTTCCTCGAACGAAAATAATATCTACGATTATGTTAAACTAGAATTCGATTTACTTCGATCGCCAACTTAATTACGCATGAAATGTGAAGTGATGCCTGAAATAGTCCGTGCAAATCGCCAAAGACAGTTCTCTAATTTCTACCAAAGTTCCGATAAACGACCAATTTTACACCAAACACGCACTAAACTAAATCTCTCAGATACAACGCGTAGTATCGATAAAATCATATCGCGATATCGGTCGCGAGACATCGAATTCATTCGGAGAAAATCAGCCAATACTTAATCGGACTGCGATCATACTGCCAAATCAATCCTAAATTTCATGCGTTCAACCGATAATAGCGTTAGAATCTCGTTTCACCAACGTCACATTCTGTTTTCTATCCACGATGAAACTCCACGTGGATTCTGCACAAACGTATTAAATTTCGTGCTATTCTATTCTTTCTTTTTTTTTTTTTTTTTTTTGTCTAGTTAATGCAGGAATAAAAATATAGATGTATGAAAATCTTCTACAATACGATTCAACAGCACAAAGGATCTCTTGTCTCCCATTGCTACCAACTGCTGTCTCGTGCACAGATCTTACGTAATACATACTTACACCCACGCGTTCTGTCTTTCTGTATTTTACAACCACTTCAATTCAGATTCATATTCAATTCAGACAACCTACGCAACGTTCCCACATAAGACGTACAAACGCGTGAAAACGGCGTTATATACATACTGTCTCGATCACCTAAAACCTTGGCTCAAACAATTTATTCTCTTCTCTCGTACTGCGGTATATCGTTTGTTATACTTTCTACATTCGACAATCAGCGTTTCGCTATAAACATTCGCAACAAATTAGCATACGCAGAAGAAAAAGGTGGATGTCTCAAAGGCGGTAAGATAGAAAACACTTCGCAATATCTTAAAAGATAACAAAACGCTAGATGGGAGATTTTAACTAAACCGTGCAGTATTTTCTTTTCTAATACTCGCAGACGATCTCTGCCAACGATATTACATTATTTTACGCGAATGCAAAAGCTCTCATTGACCAATGATTTTCCTAGCAATCTATAGCGATTACAAAATCTGTTGACACACTATCGCATTTATTACAGTAGTTAAACATTAATTAATTACGTCCATGTATATTAAATTTCATATCCAAGTATATTAAATTTCGTATTGAGTAGTACTTTCGTAGGATTACAGAAATTCGACACTATGCAAGTGAAATGAGTCCGATAAGATAAAACGGTTTACTGAAAAATAAGGATATATGACGATACTTTTTCTAGCCACTGTAAGTGGGTTATTAAATTTCATACAAGACTAGCATGTACCTCGATACTTATGAAAATGAGTATGCCTCGCTAAGGCACTCTGTAAAGCTTCAAACCACTTTAAACTAGTAAATATACACAACAATATCAGTGTGTCACTCGACCCTATGTGGAAATTAACTGCAACGCTGGCGAAACGTTAGGATAAAACGCCTAGTGGACACAAGGCCTGCACCCGGGAGACTCGAGCAGCAATTTAGAGTCATTTTAATACAGGGATCGCCCGCAGCGGAACGTTTATGCTCTGCACATTCACGAGCCCGCACTTCACGCTGCTTGCTCATCTACCATTCGAGAGCACGCGCTGCAGGCCGTTTTCCTCCTTCGATGTTTATCCGCTTGGCGTACTATACTATACTATTACATAGGTACATACTTTGCTTGTTTTCGCATGCGCGACTACGCGATACTGATTTACCATGGATTTTGGATTATCGGGATTCGTGGATCGAGATTAGTTATGGCTTCATTTGGACGTATTGTTTGTAACCGACGCGAATTGACCCGTTATTAGGTTTGTTAAACGATCGCGAGACGAAAGGCTATTATTAGTTCCGGAATATTAGCTCTCGGACGATTGCTCGACAAACTGAAGGAAATTATTGATTGCTTTCCCCTTGCTCGACTATGATTAACGTTCGGTAATGAATTTTAAACGAAGAGTTGAAATTCTTATAAAATAAAGGGATATATTCTTTCGTGATCTATTCGTGACGTATGGAGAAATCGGCGTAATTATTATTTACTATTTACTAAGTAATAAAGTTAGCGAATTGCATTTCAAGAGTTTTACGTCAAATAGATGTAGGCGAATAGGCACGGAACTTGTTACAGTTCTGCAAGAGGATTCATTAGTACCTGTAACTTGTAAGTCTATCAGTGACTTACTGCAAATGCAACTTTATCAATGACTTGTAAAATTTCAATACCCTAAAATCCTACGACTATCACGGAATAACGCGTGTGGTTCGTTCATTCAGTGGTTCATTTAATGGCGTATCTTATAGAATTAGAGAGGCTCGATTATTATTTCTGTTATCCTAAAATAATCTTTCCCACCGATTTATAACCAAGACATAGGTAGACGTTCTCTAACTAACTTTTTCTATCTTCTTTTCGAGGGATCGATGTGCAGATAAGCGACGAGTCAAATTTAACGCGTAGTAGTAATTACGCATAATTGGTTCACGCTTTGTTTATTCCATTATGTATTCTTGACAAACGTGGAATTTCGCTTTATTAATAGTCCTCTCCAATAATGAAATACTCTAACATAATAATTACGTAATTATCGGTAACATATTGTCGACCGACACGGAAGCGACGCATTAACAGATTCAATCATGCACGCGATTACGATCAATTTTCATATCGAATGCAAAGATTAAAGAATTCAAGCATAGAACGCTATGTTATATCGTAGAAATGTTTCGCTTTACCGTAGCCACGACGCAAAGCAAAGAAATCGCGAGGAGAATTTCGCTTTGTACCAAGGCGGACGAAGTATTTTCTATCTTGAATCCCTCCATTCTGCTCTTTTTTCTTCTTTCCATCGAGCTGTCGATATTTGCAAGCGACGGAGAAAATAAAAAAAACGCGAGCTTCAACAAAGAGCGCGACGGTCTATGTAATTTCTCGCAATATTCCAAGCCTCGATCGATCTCTCTCTTTCTCTCTCTCTCTGTGTCTCTGTCTTTCTCTCCCTCCCGCTGCGTTGGCCCGATATAGCCTATGATTCATGGATTTTGCTAATTGAACCGTGTATACTGGTTGCTTATCATTATACTCGTTCTAATAGAGCCGATCGTTTCGTCCAAATAGTCTCACTGCGATATCGCCACTATGATAGATATTGGGCTTTCTATGGAGATCCTGATCGTAATCATCATCGAAAATCATTTGCTAAATAAGTACAGGTTCCATATATGGTTTCCTATATTTACCTAACTTCTGAAAGTTGGACCTTTAGCCCCGATCCTATGCTGAAGTTTTTCTAAAATCACGAGAAATCGTTCTTTTCGTTAAAACGAGAGCAAAATCGACACACAGAAATCCGAATACCATAACAGAATGAGAAATGAGAAACGAGTTCCAATTTCAGCATGTTTATAAGTTATTACAATGTAGAAAGTAGGTTTATTATAACAGAATTTAACACGGATCCGTAAACTTAAAAAAAACTTTCAACTATCAACCGGGAACAACGTAATATTCCTTGTGTTTGCTATGAAAATCTGACGGCGTGTATTTAATATCGCGCGAAATATTTTGCAAAGTTTTATTCGATCCACGAGCGAAATGATACGCAAATATTGGACTAATTCGACGTCCGGATATTCACGGTGCACCCGTCGATATTCACATGACGGATATTTCGTGACGGTTTAATTCAGAAATCTCAGCCACCCAGACGAAATGTATAACATCGAAGTCGAGATTTAATAAAAATTAGAGAAGCCAGCGTGGAGGAACTGTTGAGAAGGGTTTCGGTCGAGGCAAAGTTGAACCGTTTTCACGTAATTACCTACTCGTTAACATGGCCTGTGGCATATTCTTAACGAACTGCTGAGCAGTCGCGCAGCATCATTGTAATTCGCTCTAGAAACGTCGTTACTCGCTTTCAGCGCTTTAAATTAGCGGACTTTTTACTCTTTCGATGAAAAATTTAATTTCGATGCAATAAAAAAAAAAGTAATAATAATCCTGTATTCAAATGATTTTAACATAAAATTCAAGGTTCGAGGTCGTTGAATCTAAAACTGGACTACCTTTTACCATTGACAACATTGGAGATTCTAATTCTAGCGTTTCGTTAGTAATGACGTCTCTTGAATCTTCGTTCGCTTCTCTATGACAATTTCCCAAATCTCATAAAATTTATGATAAAAATTCTTAAGATCGCTAAGATAGATTTGAGTAATTAAAATTTTGCAATCTATAAACAAGATACGACTGTCTTCTAAATAGAAAAATTGTTATGTCCAAGATATTAGCAATCCGTAGCGATAAGAAGAAAATGATATCTGTATCACTCCATGCACACCAATCTTCCTATACATTTTCACAAACATTCTTCGCTCACAATAAACATTCTACCTAAAATTAACCTAAAATTGAAGTTTAACGCCCAATATGTTTCTAAATCCACAACAGCCTTCAAAGACCGAAGACAATTATTCCAGCAAATTCCCCGACTCATTTATCAACATCCAACCCCACTGTTTCGTCATTAAACACCGGTGCTGCTATTGTTCCAGCAAACTGCCACCATCATCGCAATCAAACAAACTGACTACACCGTTCGTTTTATAGTTTACTCCGTTCAGTAAAGCAAAACCAAATAATCGGTTGGCTAATATGTCGCATCGCGGATTCAGGCGGCGAATAGCGTGACGTTTCGTCGACAGGTTCTCATCCGAACGCGGTCAATTTTCCGTTCTGTCCAAATCTGCCTGTGCTTTAGCCCGGAAACTTTCCTAATCCCGACACAGTTTACTGCGTTAGGCGGTTTGTTTACAGCAAACCCGTCGAGAGCGCGCGAACTCACACGTTTACATACTCCTTTGCCATCCTAAATTTTTAATTAAAGTCTCGAGCATGCTCGACACTCTGCACCTCGAGAAAAGTTCCATGAAAACACGCGTAGCTTCGTATCGATTTCAGGCATGGCCATTGTACAAATCGAATTCTAGTCGCGGTCGTGATTCGGTGGAGGGAACGTTGATAGCGGAAGTGGCCACGTTTTACGGCGATTCTAACGCGAAACGTGAAACCGTATCTCGAAGTCAGCCCCTGGTTAATTTTCTGAGATCGGGTTGCGGCGGAAGTCTCGTGGTTTTCAGTAATTTAATGGATCCTGATGTATTGATTATTGCTTTTTTTTATTATGGTTGTATCGTTTCTTGTTTGTATCGGTTATGATCAATTGTGTGCGCGTGTTTTATTTTCGCTGACAAATTCCCCAAGATCGAGGAAAAATATAGAACGATCGAAAAATATAAAACGTTCTATGAACGAGAATTAGAGAAAAGCAGCACTGATTAAATCGAACGAACCTCGAAGAATAATGTGTATTCGTTATTTGTTCTTAAGTCCAATGGATTAGACCGAATGTTACGGTAAGCTTGTTTATTTCGAGCTAGCGCTATTTGCAGAGTGAGTTATTGGAATTCCATCTAGTCGTTTAATTTATATGATTCATGATTTTCATGGTCCTTGTGTAGAATTTATGCGTAAGCTACATATGTACGGGGAAACGTATGGAGCAATCGTAAATGAAAGATTTCCAAAGGAGAAAAGGCAAGTTAAAGCCAGACTAGCTCGATCATGCGAGGTAGTAAAACCAGTGCTTTGCGAATATTGCAGAACCTCTGGTATTTAACTAAAATATCCGTATATAGAGAAAAAGCGAAAAAATAAAAACAGTAGGTATATGTTATACATATAGGTACATGTAGTGACTTGCAGAGCACTATTTGAATACTTTTTATTCTATACATCTTATACAAAACATTTTCAAATTTAATCTACATTGAAATTGACGTATTATCACGATAGATATTCACGCTTTAAGATTAAAGCTTTTAAATAAGTTTTTCCACTTTTGTATGATTAATATAGCTATTGTTAATGGAACAAAACAATACTATAAACTCACATCCGGAAAAGATGAATTGCAATTAGTCCACTTTTACTTTCAATGTTTCCATTATTCAAACGTATAAAGTAACTTTATTTTAAGGTTTTCAACTACATTGGTTTTTCTTCATAATTGGGTAGTACAAAATTTTCAAATCACGAACGGGTTCTCCACCTTGATCCGGAACATCCGTTGGGTAACATACGTCGTAGCAATTTGCAATTCAGGGAAGTAGATTGGCCAGGCCCGATAACGGATTGCACGTCTCATGAACGTTATAAATAAACGCATTTAATAGGCTCCAGGCTGCAAGCCTTAAGATTCACAACGTTTCTATGGCGACGACATGATCCGTTTGTGCGCATGTCGGTTTCGTCCGTGAGCCAAAGGAGAAACCGTGTGGTTCGGTTACGCCCTTGGAAAATTAACGTGAATACGTGCATGCCTAGACATACCGGACCGGTCTGCAAGCGTCCTCGAATCTCGATTGTTTGCCACGACGCTGCATCGTTCGCCTCGAGTCTCTTCCTCTCTATAGTTAATCGATCCTTCCTTGTTAATTTAAGGGTTCATCTAAAGCGACCGCCTTGACAAATGACGGCGGGATAATTAATTCGATCGGTTTGCTTGCTTTTCATTCAGTTGCATAATAATATTGATTATTCGCTGGGATTACGAAATAATTCGTAAATCATTCGACCGAGCTACGAAACAATCGAACCTCTTCAAAGTTCCGCCTTCGATATATTTCTCAATCTCATTAGTCAATTACACGGTCAGCGCGCGATTTCTAACAAAATTAATGACTCGCTTCCATAAAATTTGTCGTAAAAAGGTAGAACGAATGGTCATAAATTGCAAGATAAATTTTAGGAAGAATTTTTGTAACACTACCTTCCCATATTTTCCAATTTACGGAGTTAAGTGGATCATTTATTTTGTTGAAGTTACGGCATCAATTTCCGATGGATTGTTTAAGAAATAATTTTCTCCCTGGCTCAGAAATTTGTCGGATGAAAAGCGTGTTTCCTTGAAGATATTTTTTACTGGAAGTTTACACGAGACGTCCCATTTTTTAATTTGTTCGTGAAATTACCTCGAACCGCGTGAAATTGTGGTTAATTCGAATAAATTTTTCGCTGGCTAAACTTTCGGGCTAATAACTGAATCAGAAATTGCATACTGATTTATAATGTAATTCGGCTGTTACGTTTCGCTGAAATATAAAAGAACAGCGAAATATTACTGTTACGTCGCGTAATACAGCCATTGACCTTCCAGCGTTCAGATGGCCACCAGGTATACAGATCATTCTGGGGATGCTCAATAAACCTAAGGATATATCATAAAATAGCGCATTTTTACCCTCCGGACTATCGAGTCTTCGGAGTTTCTCTTTTAATTATCGTGATGCACAATTGTCCCTAGCTTTACTACTCGTTCCAGAGGAAAACGGTAATAACGGGTTTAGTCCCACCACAGTAATTAGTTCCACCACACCTAACGGTTGGTCATGTATAATCATCACCTATCTTCAGTCATTATAAAAGCGTAGTCAACAGGCACTTCAAACCAATAGTTTCAGCTACTCACTTTCGTGTCATTCCTCTTCACAAGTCAAACTATCGTCGCATCAAGTCTAGCGTTTTACGAGTCGCTAAATACGAGTGATACTCAGTCTTAATCATACGTCTAACGAGTCATAAATACGCACCTTGTTCGAGTCTCAATACGGTATTATCATTAGATCTGGAACTAATCGTTAATTCATCAATTGATCCAAAACGACGACATTGTACAGTAGTGTATTAAGTGTTGTAAATATAGTTAATAGTAACCCTGTTAAATCTGTGTCATAATTAATCAACCACCCATATTCTCCTAACTGAAATCAGGGAATCAACTGTGCCGCGGTGTTGATTATAGCAGTCATAGTGAGAATTTACACCTCTCACTGACGCGCTTCGTCGTGATCGCGTCTCTCCGCGACCGTTGAGAAACAATTACAGAGAGAAGGAAGCTACGCGAACACGAGTAAAAACAGACGACGTGTAGCCAGACAAGATTTTTTTAATCGACACGACGGGAACCGTATATCCTTGTAAATTCACTAATGCTTCTGTCTTTAGAAAAACTGCTTCGTTACATTTTTTATTAATATACTATTTCCATTAATAGACCTCAAAATTCTGTCTTATAATACACATAAAAATGAAACACAGATACGAATAAAACATGCAGGAACGTATAAAACTCTTTATAAAATATACGAAACAATGGCGTTGCTTCTATCTCAAAACCATTTCAATATTCCATTACTCTTGACTTTTTTTCAAGAAACGACGATTTCAAATGTTGCATTACAGCCGCCAACCGAACAATCGACCATGATAAAATCCACCATCCACGAGCACCTTTCTCGTCATACATTTCATCGTATCAAACTTTCACAGTAATTATTACATCGCGCTTCACGATATCGAGTGACCATTTCGAAAAATGTGGTAAAAAAATGGCTCATACGTCACCGATTTCTGACATTTCCACGAGATTATTTCTCGCAACTCGCACGATGTACGAACGTTAATATCGATGATAGCTAGGGGAAAATAAGCCTGCGAAGGGTGACACGTTCGTAGTCCCTTTCTGAGTCCTGGCAAACGAATCGGATGAAATATGATCGCGAGGGAAACGCTGCGAATAGTTTTACGCCGGAAACGTAATACCTCGCCAGGAAAGATAGAGGCCGCTGAATTTCGGGATTTTGTCGATCGATGATTTATACTCGCTACACGATTCGCTAAATAACATGAAATCGACACGCTGCCATTGTTTAATATCGACCGCATATCGGTTGTATCCTACGGAGTTGTTTTATAGGGGTATAATAATATTTTAATAGTATTTTGTCCTATAATCTTAACCTATTAAAGAGATAATATCATGATATTTGATACATTGCGGATATCTATGCAAATTCATATTTTCACAGGTATAGTTAAAGAGGTGCACAACTTAAGTAGAAAATTGTTTCAGCAAATTGTTGCACAGTACAGAGAGTACTATATATTTTTCACATTATGTGCATTCTGTGTATTTCTGCATCTTCAAACTTAGCATAGAAGCGCATAAAAAAATCCGCAGTCCAATGATATCTCTTGAAATTGTGAAAGGCATGAAAAATGTACATTTAGCTCTGAAATTGAATACAATGAAGGCAACTTCTAAATCTTGAAACTGTTTCCCTATACGAGATAGAAAGTTACATTCGTACCGTGTAGCCTTCGTTTATTATCGCACAGTAATAACAATGTCATTACACAACTTGAATGCACGAAATAATGAGCAGGAATTGGAAACAACGTTAGAATAGCTTCTCTTTGATCCAGGAAATATTCACAGGGTTAGCGATAGAGATGTAATTGAGGTTTGTATGCAGCAGCCATGAAATTAATTATCGGAAACATGTGTATACATCCTGAAAGACAAATGAAACGGTTCGCTAGTCGTTTGTTGTAAGGAAATACCTCGTGACGTGGATGATATCGTGGCGTGATAAGTCGTGGGAGGATACATCCAATGCGAGAGGCTTCGTTATATTTAAATAATTTCCCACGGGACATCGATTCGAATCAAATGCGACATATCATATCTCATCTTCCCCTGCCTAGTTCAATTTCCCTAACGTGTCAATCTTGCTCGGGAAAGATAAGATGTTTCGTATACAAATTTTATCGTACAATACGAACGACTGATAATTAATGATAATGTTGATACCACCGTGTGCATTTTCGAACGGTTATCAAGTATGTAAAATACAAATTGCAGTAAAGAAACAATCACCAGGTAATTCAAAATTCAAGGGGTTTAAACAGAATGTTCCAGGATTATTTTCTGTGACTTTATTCCGTGTTTGTGTGTTAAGGCAGAAGAATTAATTCATTATGGAAGGGGAATGCGTGGTTCGATATTTGTTCAAAGTTACAATATATGGAACAATTCCGGAAACATCAAAGGGTGTAAGAGAAAGGGTATACTTCAAAGGATATATATACATGCAAAACAAAAACATGCAGAAGGAAAAAAGAGCGAAGCCCAGTTGCTTGTTTGCTTTCTTTGACGTCGTGGAAAGAGCGAACGTAGGCTGCGAGATTACCAGGCGAAACGTATGAAGAATTTCCAGATAGGAATTTCGTTTCCTCGGAAATAAGGAACGCGACGCAAAAAGAATCGAGAAACAGATGAAATTGAATTCCATTTGGTTAATTTCTTGTCCACTTGCAATTTTTATAACAGCGAACTGCGATGCTGTCTGTAATCCTTTGATGGTTTTTAAATACCAATCCCTTTATAAGTTTTATTATACAAAATGTACAACAACCTATATGTGCACTGGGGAATTTGTTGTGTTTTTAGTAGAAATTCGCGAAATTTTTTAATGTCTCATTGATCCATTAAAAACCGGCAAGCAGTGAAATAACGTGCAAAAATTGGACGAACTCGTTTAATTTCAAAATGAATTCTCGTAATCAACGTTATGGAACAAGTAGGACGATTATTCTTCTCAGCGAACGAGGAAAGATTACAGATGGTTAAATCAACCAGTGGTTTAATGACGGCGCATTTCGAGCGAATATCGTGGCATGAGCTGTTTCGTTGATGCTGCAGCCAACCTAGAGTTTCTGCCGAAATTTATTATCGTAGAAAGTTTTATCAGCTGTTAGACTTAATCCTCTAAAATGAGTGGCACTCCGGAAAACATGTCAAACCCGTGAGCGCGATAAGGAAGCGCTTCCGGCCGATTCCCTCGAAGATCGCTTTGCCGCTTCACAGTTTAGCCGAAAGGAAGACATAGACGATTTGTGAGAAGGTTGTACCGCGATTTGTGGAAGCTCATGAAAACTTGGTATCGTGATACGGTGACACGTCGAAGGATAGACTCTGAATACTTTTGCTTGATAGAATTTGATTTGGAAAACATTTTATGTTAAAAAAGATTAAGTTCAGAAGGACCTAGTTTTTCTAACTTAAGACAGAGGGAATTTAATTTCACTGATTTAGAAGTTTTGTCTAAAAAAATAGTTCAGTTTTAGAAATTAAGGGTTTAACAGGATTTTTTTAATAATTAGCAAATATAACATTAGCAAATAGGATTTGGGTATTAACACATTTTGTAACGATTATGTGAAAATATCTCTTTTATATGTATTTCCATTTATATAGAATAAATAAATATGAAATATATTGAAATTATTTTATACTTTCAAAATTTCTATAAGAAAATCTATATAAAAGAATATCTATTATATTACATAAAATTCTTATATTCTTGTTTAAAATTACTATCGACTCTTACTAGGGAAACACTATTCGTGGACTCGTCTGCCTCGGAATTGCATAGGAAGCGAAACGAAGCTCGGTGCTTTCTGAATTCCTCAAATGACAATATACTTTCACCACGGGAGCCCATCCAGTCCTCATGCCGCCATTTTTCCTCCACCTTGTGCCACACCAAACGGAGCAGATTCGACGTCCAAAATCGTAAATTGTCGATAGCCCTGCAAGCCCTTCCAGACAGCCGCGTTTTGAATTGCAAAACAGAACCCCAAGTAATCGCAAACGAACACAAAAGCGTCGAACCGTTTCGTAAAGCTCACTTCGAAATCGAGCTTTGAGCCAAGGGGTGATAATACATTTGACAGAAGAGGATTTTAGCTCAAACAACCAGCTTTTTCCGTTTTCCTGCCCTTTTTCGTTTCACCTATAGATCAAACACAACTTAGGTCTTCTACGGTGTTTTACACGCAATACATAGTTCGAATTTCATCGAATATAAGATGCGTATAAATTTAGCCAATTCATAAAATACAACAGCATCTACAATAAAATAAATTGTTCTCGAATGAAACGAGCACTTTTGATAAAAATATTAAAATGCATTTTACATTTGACGCTCTTATGTAAACAGATTCAGGAGAAACTTAATTTAAAGCAGGTTTTGGTAGGGAAAAGTTTCGCCAAATCTGAAAAGTGTTTCGCTTGAACTAATCTTTACAACGGAACAATCGATTAAAATAAATTTGTTTTTAAGCCAGCACGTTCGACGAAAATAGTTTATATTTTATAGTTGACACTACAAAGAAGATAACTTTTTAAACTATTTCGCAATCGTTCGTGGTTTGATTAGAAGGTTAAACAAGTTACACAGCTTCAAATCCAATAAATACTTGCTTTCTGAGTTGTCTTCGAGCGAGGCGTTCCAAACCAGACAGAGCGAACAAAAGGGACCACTGGTTAGAAGGATTAAAAGCGAATTAATCTTCTTGTCGGAACATCAAGTTCCATCGAAGTTTCTTGTTATCGCGCGGAATGCACTGAGAACCTCGTCCCATCGAAATTTTCTACTCCGTTCGTAAGCGTTGCGCGGTCGTTCTTGCGCCGTGAAATTCGGAAACACCTTCGTTTCTATGTTTATTCATTACCCTCATTAATAAACGTTAACGATCTACGTGCATTTCGGCGAACCTCGAGCAAATCGTTTCACAGGAGCAAAAACAACCGGCTGTAACTCTGAAGCTTTGTTTTCTCTCGTCTGGAAGAGCGATGGCGAGGATACGAAACAGACGAGTCGAGTAGTCGATACGACTTTCGGCTCTTTCTTTTGTTCTTTAAAAAACACCAGGGATCCTAAACTTTTCTGAATATTACAAATCCAATGGATAAAATTGCTTTCAATTTAGATGATTCTGATTTCGTTAAAACTATCCTGCCTTCGCGTGAAACGAATCACACACAAAACAAATGAAATTAGGTCGTTCTGGATTAAACTCGAAACTTGATGACTCATCGTTCGGTATTGTCGTTGATGGAAGAATTAACGTTTAGATTAACTCAATATCCAATCAAAATGTTTAAATTGCGATCTAAGATTATTTCATCAAACAACGAAATTACTTTCTTAGATACAGAATGTCGAATATTAATTGTTACGTCGCGTAACACAACCGTTGATCATCCAGCGTCCAGATGGCCACCAGGTATACAGATCATTCTGGGGATGCTCAATAAACCTAAGGACATATAAAATAGCATATTTTTACCCTCCGGACTATCGAGTCTTCGGAGTTTCTCTTTTAACTATCGTGATGCACAATTATCCCTAGCTTTATTGCTCGTTCCATAGGAAAACGGTAATAGCGAGTTTTCCCAGTAATTAGTCACACCATGCTTAACGGTTGATCATGTATAACCATCACCTATCCTCAGTCATTATAAAAGCGTAGTCAACAGGCACTTCAAACCAGTAGTTTCAGCTACTCACTTTCGTGTCATTCCTCTTCACAAGTCAAACTATCGTCGCATCAAGTCTAGCGGTTTACGAGTCGCTAAATACGAGTGATACTCAGTCTTAATCATACGTCTAACGAGTCATAAATACGCACCTTGTTCGAGTCTCAATACGGTATTATCATTAGATCTGGAACTAATCGTTAATTCATCAATTGATCCAAAACGACGACATTGTACAGTAGTGAATTAAGTGTTGTAAATATAGCTAATAGTAACCCTGTTAAATCTGTGTCATAATTAGTCAACCACCCATATTCTCCTAACTGAAATCAGGGAATCAACTGTGCCGCGGCGTCGATAATAGCAATCGTAGCTAGAAACGTTGAGAAACATTAATCTTAGAAAGGCAAAAGGAAGGATTGTGTTTTTTAATTACTGGTGTACAGTTATATCGATCGCTGTAATGGATTGCCAGCGATTCAGTTGAAATACTAAGTTCACTTTTACAATCCCTGGAAAGGAAGAGTTTGTTTTACAACTTTGTGACAGTTTCTCAGTTTCCTCCCTCGTGTACCTCTTAAATTGGAGATTTCGTAAAACACAGAACGTGTTAATGGCGGTTCTGTTTGCAAACTCTTCGTTACACTGACTTCTGCAGATCTTCGAGTAACGAAACTGAAATATTTGTGAAACAAAGTCTGTTATATTGCGCGTACAGAAGTTTCTTTGTTTGAGCAAAAGATATATTAACGTGGAAAATATCTTTTTTACATTGTTATCTTTTCTTGTTGAGTGGAGAAAATGTTCTTTTTTTCGGTATGCAATCTAAATTTTCGTTTCTTTAGAAAGTATAGTGGAAAAAGCACGATAATTGCTTATTGTTTACAGGGAAATAGTTTTCAAATTTAGGATACTGACAATTACATTTAAACAAATTCGTAACAAGGGAAATCAACAACCTTCTTATTCTGTTTTTGCGTCAGATATCTCGGTTTTCACGACCGATACAGACTCTCAGGATGCCACGAGTCTTTTTTCTCGACGACAACCTGCTCTATAGGGTTTGCATGTTATGCGAGGATTAGGATCGCTATATTTCGCGGTGTTGGTGGTAGTGGCGAGATACAAATGGTGTCGAAAAAAAATTCGAGTGCTTTTACCCTGGTTTTCTTATAGGGATTAGAGAACAGACCCGGTGCATCGTGTCGCCTTATCGTCGACTCTTTTTTCTGAGTTTATCTAGCAAAAATTCTTCGTACATTGAATAGTTGAAATGTTTAGTTATCAGTCGTAAGAAAACGAAGAGTAAGCTCTTAATTAAAGACACAAACTTTGTAAAGTTTTCGAACGAATTTCCTTCGGAAGATATTGTAAAGTTAAAATTACATACACTTAGAAATCCGATGATCCTCGATAAATATCTTACGAGAAATTTAAACGTGCAAAAATGTTTAGACTGCGCGTAATATGGAAAAATATTTAAAAAAATTGAGCGGAGAGGTCGAGTTTGCGGATTGGACGATGCTAGAACAATAAAAGATCGGCGTAAAAAATTTCAAGAATCTAATGGCGAGCATCAGCCATAAAAATAACTGACCTGAAAACTTTGGGTTTGATGGATTCGTCCTCTTTACCAGGCTCACGCTTTATCCAGCTTCTTAGAGCTTATTTAACGAGCGGAAGTATAAGACGCCACAATTTTTCCGAGACTCCTTATATTCATCTAGCGTGATAAAGATATCACGAAGAAAACATAGATATAAATAAACGAGAAACATTTTTCCTCATTTTAAAACAGATCTTAATGTTGAATAACTGGTAACAGAAATCCAAAGAGGCAAGACTGGGCTACGTACCTATTTCCATCATAATCCCTTTCATCAACTACGTATATACGTATACACATAAGGTACACAATTAGTGTCTATGATGACCCAGCCAGGATGCAGCGCACCTACATCCATGACGCTGCATTCACAGTGGTATATGCATAGCAACGTGCGCTTAGTTCCCATGACCATATATGGTGAAACATATCATATTGCCGGTAACTTTACAACACTAACATCGATCTCGTAAATCATAAAGAGCCACGTCCTACGAGTTATGGAAAACTAACAGCTCTAATCGCTGTAATTAACACACTTGTTCGTGCAGAAGACGATTACAAGGGTTCGCGTGAATAATTCCTTGGTCAAGTTTTAGTATTAGCATATTATGGCTGTTTGCTCGCGCGCTTAACATAGTGAGAGATTCAACAGGATCGGCTGGGAATTCAGGATCAAAGCTAATGCATTCTGTTACTTCGCGAACCACGCTTTGCGATTTTGATTGGATTTTATGGAAACACGCCGCGGTACAGGAAACGGAACACGTCTTTGAAACTGTTACAGACACTACTCGCTGAATAAAGATTTGGGTTATATGTCTTTTAATTGGCTGGACCACCCTGTATACGGTATTGCGGTAAAAATTTGCACACGCATTATTAAGTTATAAATTAAAATTTTACGGAGTTAAATAGAACATTTTATCGCATTTTGTAAATATATAATATACATACATAATTTTAGTAGATTCTATTAAATTTCAATAACACGTGGTTTTGCACGAATAAAGCTTGCAGCAGCGTATACTCGGTTCTTTTTGATACAAACATTAATTTATGAAATAAATTGTATAATTAAAGCTACGTTTATTAAATACATAATGAGAGGTTTCGGTAAACTACATGATAAAATAAACGATAAAAGTTTGGAACACACGAACGACACCAAAAATTTCAACGATCTTATCGGATTCGTTTTCACCATTTTCGAGAAAGGACCAAGAAAAAGGATGGAACTGTATGAAGTTACAGATAGGGAGGAAGATTACGATCGGATGCGCGGGACAAACAAGCAACGAGGCGAGTTTTATCGCAGGGATAAACGACGCGAGGGTGAATTGTTGTCCTGTTGTCGTAAAGGTTGCAACGGTCCCTTATAAAAAATCGGTGAAACACGGTAGAAATTAATAGAAAAACGTGGAGCGAGCCAGCGAGTGCGGTCTTGGCGCCAAAGGGGATATTTCAAGGGGGATGTACGCCAACGAACATGAACTAGATACTTAAATCTACCTCCACCCTGTCGGTCATTGGCGACTGGCCAATGATACGTGCTGCATGTGGCTGCCACCAATCTACCGCGGTTATCTCTGGTATCTCATATAATAATATGTGTTACGGTAACTTCCACTCTGAAACTGAATTTCCAACTACGCGTACATACCGTAGACAGATGATGGGCAAGGAATTCCACGATGATTTCGAAAATATTGGAATATTTTAGTTTAAATATATTATATTTTAAGTTTGTTGGGAATTTTTGTACGACAATATTTGGAAATTGTTGCTCGAGTGTTCACGAATTGAACGACAAACGAAACATTTACACAGGTTCGTTTCAATTTCATGATTTATAACATCGCGTAACATCAGACGGCATAGTATCTATGCCACAGATTATGGTTTCCATCCCACAGAAACAAGTTATACTTTTATAAGAAAATTCAGCGTGAATGATAAAATTTCTACGAATTAACGAGAATGCTCGAACACTTACACACAATAACGTAAATGTATCATATATTAAACATTCTTTTTTTTTTTAAAGGATGAAAATCGAAGAGCCCTATAATTTCGGAAATTCCATTGACTCGACCGATATTCGATCCACTTTAACGTACCATGTACTCCAATATAATCATACATCCTTGTATAGTTTTCGATATGCATGAACTGCGTTAATACCATTTCCTATCGGTATAATATTCCCAGCAGCGCGTTGCACGCCGTTCCATCGTTAGATATGCACTCCTACGCTTCGTGCATTTATATACGCGGTACATAAAGCACTGTGCTGTTCGACGGACCGTATAAACAAGCGGCGAGGATTTATCGTTGACGAATATTGACTCCGCTTCATTTCGTCTCAGTCGGTTTGTCAAGAAATAGAACGCCGTCTCTAAGCAGCTCATGATAGGAGAAACAAACAATTCGACGCAACTGCGTATCGCGAACGTTTACACAGGCGTTCTCATAATTCGATACCCGACTCTACAACGTGACTTATTGAATTCGAATCTGCCTGACTCGCTCATTCTTTTCACCGGGATAGTTGGTACCCGTGACGTGAGAATTCACGTGAAAGCAAAATCAGATGTCATAGCCTTTATAAGACAAATTGTACAAGTTATGGTATAAAAGCTAATATCTTTAATTAGACAGTTTTGGTTACAAATAACCATTATAAATGACTAAAAATTGTTTCATTACCGTTAATCATTATCGATGACGGAAATTTGATTTTGGTTATCAGGAAGCGATATATATGACCGAAATTTCTTTTGGTTATCAACAACCATTATCGATGGGTCGAACCATTAACTAAGGACAGGATAGACGTGACAGATCTAAGTGGGATGTTGTGATTGACGTTCTGAAATACCGACCTCGAAAAAATCAGAATGCTTTTTACATCCTCTACGATTTATAACATTGCCTCACGACGATTGTAATTATAAGCCCATCAGAACCATAGATTTAAACGCGCTCCGTTTGCTCAAACAAAACTTTAGTTAGTGCTCGAATTCATTTATCCACGCGTGAGATCCATTGTATGAACAAGAAATCATAAGTACATAGTGAAGACACAAGTATTTATCGTACGACAGGTTCAAATAAACGGAGTTCTACCGTATATTAAACACAAATTACAGACGTTATCAATTAAAATAACGCAAGTAATTAAATTAATAATTAAACTAAAGCAATACTTTAATATAATCTTATATTAGAAAGTAAAACAGAGTTGTGTATGTGAAAACATAGAGGATTTATATATTTAATAATTAATTGGTGAACAACGGTATATGCTCAGAAATAAGTTAAGAAAATTGATAACATGTTATAAAATATTCTAATGAGCCGCAAAGATCAGAAATCTAGTCAGATTCCGAGTAATCTATAGTTAATATAGATTGAAATATTATACGTTGTATGTGTAAATTCTTTTCTCTTCGGGATGGATGAACGTACTTGACCACTGGTGGTCTACTTCATATGAGTCGATTATGGCACAATTGTTTTTATCATAAACTGGCATTCGATAGATTAACACTAAATTAACATAATCCTAAGTCAAGAAATAGTTCCACGGATATTGTATATAGCAAAAAATATAGAACTTAAAAAATTATTTAACTTGATTCCGTTATAATAGAAAAATCATTTTTCTGTTACCAATTTTTTTTATTATGGTATTATACATACCGTATACACCGGATATATAAGGAACATCCGACTAGCGATGTGCTCATTTTTGCTCGAACTCCCGCACCGTGAAGATCGAAAAAGAACTTTCACTTATCTATTAATAAGCTAATCATTAATTTATAACAATTATTTCATTAATTTTCAACAGCTATACCATTAATTTGTGACAATTATATCGTTAATTTAAAAAAATCCCACCAACTTACATACATGGTATAACGATAAACAATTATATGAATGGTTTATCGTTATACCATTTATATCATGATAGGTATGAACTAGATTTTTGAAATCTTTGAAGTGGTACTTTATTTGTATTTAATTTTATTTTCTTGGCTTTATATATAGTGCTCAATTATTCATTTAACTACTTCATATATAATCAGTGCTAATGCAAAGTGTAACTATTGAGTGTCTATGAATGGAATGTAACTCTTTATGTCAGCTCAAAGGCGAACAGTCAAACCGTGCTCATAGATTTGAAAAAGCAAATGCAATCAAATTAAAGGCAACCAGATCTCGTCATCAATGGATAAATATTAGGCATAAGTGTTATGCGTGCTACAATTGGTAAGTAGCATGGTTTGGTTTCTTCGGTAATGAGTTCAATGTTCACGTATGATTATTTCAGTTTATACAAACTGAATTCCCACGAGTTCTACCTCTCGTGAACTCTTCAATAACTAACGATTTTCAATATATCTCTATCGACAGATATTTGAAAGATATCTCTACCCTCGTCTATAAACCTGGTAGAGTCATTTTAAAGTTTTATATTTGCGTGAATGAATTTCGATTTATGTTACAACTTCTAGTATTCTCCGGTTTCGAAAGTATAATTATTAGTAAAATTATTTGAGAATCAAACAAAACGCGGCAAATGACCTGAACAATTTTCTACATGATGTACCCTAATCCCTTTAGCAAATTAGATATTAAATTATAATTAACAATAAGATAATAATATTGCTTATGGATAACACTAACTTTCACGTTATATTTTTATAATAATTTTAATTAATTAGTCTCTGGAAGATGGATGTTACGTGATGTATGCTTACTTTTACATATGTAAAGATCCATGTAATTGTTATGCGAGAGATATATGTTGCATGATATATGATCATTTCTAAATTTAAGTTCATACGTTTGTAAGGATGCTTGTATTTGCATACTTCTAAGTTTTAGGTTTAAGTAGTAGTTTTACCTTTCAGCTTAGACAGCCAACGTGGAATGTGAACGTTCTAAATTTAATTACTCGTAAGATGGATGTTATACCTTACATAACTCTGGATACCTTAATAAGTCACTAGCATCCACCGATGGACGTCGCATCGTAGAAAATCGCAGGAATATCACGGGATGCGTTGTATTTTAGTTTTAGTTAATTTTAAAATACATATATCTAGACTAAGTCAGTTTGTACGCGCTTTCTGTACAAAGATACGTCGGCTAACGTGGAGCGAAAAGTTCAAAGCTCCTTTATTTGAACCTTTTAAATACCAAATTATTAAATAAAACAATTTCGCATCAAACTAAAGTCCTTGATACGAAAGGCTGCCAGTATGTCGGCGATCTAATGTGTAACAATTTAAGTAGATTTTAATACTAAGATCTTGATTAAGATAATTTTAAGTCTCGCTATTGGACGACGAAGGCCGGCGAGGCACGTCGGGATACTTATTATTTGTTTTAACCTAGATTTAAACCTTAAGTCTAAACCTTAATTTGAAATCTGTGCTTTAAGAATTAATTTTAAGTCTAAAGTTTAAGCCTTACTTTTAAATCTCAGTTTTATGTTGCATCGTTAGTTTTAAGAGTCAAATTATAATTTGAAGTCGCGTCGTTTGTTTTAAGCAAGATTTTGTTGGTCATTTTGCACTTTTCATTCGAGTCAGTCCATCTATACTTGACAATATATAAGTAATGATTGATTTGAGAGTACAAAGATGAAAATAGAGAGGATTAAAAAATTCACATTTTTACGTTTCAGATATATAAAATTACAATTTTATTTGTATAAATTTTACATCTTTCAGCGTGAATAACTTATTCATGATACACAAAGCGTAAAAGCGTAAATTCGTCCTAACGTAGGGATTTCAGAAGTGTATAAACAGTGTGAAGCATTAATCTTCAGGCTTCATGAGACGTGTAAGCTATTTGACTTTGTTAATTGGTAAGCTTTTTGTTCCATGTTTGTCGCACGTGAACCGCTCGCGAGAAACGCACGAGACACCCACTTTTGTTGGATTACTCTGCAGCAACTAGCTAACTACTTTCGCCCTTTCGGAGCGTTCTTTACATTTGTTTTATTCTTCCTCTTACTGTCTTTATGTTTTTCGTTAACGTTAGTCGACAGATTGATGCAAAAAGAGTTAATGTTAAGCGAGTTGAAAGAAATGGGACGTCCAGTTTTAATAAATTTCATTGGCCTATAGCCTTGTCCTGTATGTTATCTAATTTTAGTATACTGCGTTGTCTAACGCAGTATGGTATTCCTCTAGTTGAAGATAGACGAGGCTAAAATAAACTCATCTATTCGATCTTATAAGACTTCCTTTAGAACGACTCAACTGCTTCGTAATAACGTTAGTCACATGTCATAATTATGACGGTCCTAAACGAATTAAGGGCCAGAATCTACGAGTTGAAAGAATGTCGATATAATAGGAAGAAGTGGCTTCCACGTGAAACTTTAGATACCCTACGTAAAATTTTCTGACAGATACTTAACTTATACGTCTGTCTCTATAAATACCAATTATTAAGTCTATCTAATATCTTCGAAATTTTAAAAATTCCAAAACTTACGCAATGATAAATTTTCTAGTATTGTTGGAAATTGAAGCAATTTCCCGTGAAATCAATAGATTCTTTAAGACGAATCGAACATAAGCGCAATTTGTACGTTTAATGGCTCGATCTATTTCTTGGGAAACCATAAATTCCACTTGGATGAAGAAGAGGTATTATCGCAACATTTGAATATCGACATTTTCGATTAGCGTCGCAAGTATCGGTTTATCGAGCTCGTCATAATATCGGAAACATTTGTATCGAATTCCAGAATTTGATTATATAAAACTGTACCTTTGAACCGATATCAGATTCCATGGAAACTATTATGCGATATTATACGATCAACTCTCCATTCAATCCGTTTTTAGAGTCATTAGCCATTAATTGGCAATTATTAGAAATTACAAGTGACGTTATGTGTATTTTAAATGCTTTTGCCTGTAATAGATTTGATAATAAATCAGATCTTTCCCCCAGTAATCTCATAACTCACGAAAATTAGATTTTCCACGCGATTTCAACGCAATAAGCAAACCACGATAAAAGAGAAATATGTAATGCAATTTCTCGTCTGCATATCAAGGGCTAGATATTCATTTCCGGTTTCTGCCACGTGTTCGCGATTTATTCTTTGTGACAGTGCTCAACCACGAGAAACTTATAGAAGACGATCAACCAGTCACGATCCCAACGTTCGAACAAGGAAAAAGCCGTAACCAGGACAGAACATCGGCGAACAACGACGCATAAACGATTTTCCGGAACGCCAAACCCACGGGATCTTCTCGAAAAAAGGACGATGCATAGAGATTTCTTTGTCTGCTCGTGAATTGCGATTTACTAACTGGAATTCATTGGTTAAAATTCAAATGCATTTATGGCGTTAGCTTCTAGTAAGGATGATTTTTTGATGATAGTGTAGATATCTAACATTTCAATGTTTGAGGGTAATACGGATTTCTCTACAGTTTGATTTTACTCGTGTTTCTCCTAAGTGAAACATCTTATTACATTACTTTTTCTTATCTTTCTCGTGTCAACAATGACACTTTCATATTTTCTTCTACGTTAAGAAACTATGTCTTAACGACGACACTTTGAAAGAATATCGAACTAGTAAAACTTCCTGCTAATTTCATTATTTACTTGAAATTAATACTACAGACGTCTCTAACAATTGCCTTTACTTCGATACATTTTTCAGTAGAAATTATTATAAAGAAAAAAAAATGTTAATCTAACGTCCTTCAACATTTTCAGATTTTATGAAACACGTAGTAATATGGTGTGCATATATACTCGCACGAATCCATCGTCTCTAGAAGAGCAATGCATAAAAAATGAGATACTCAATGTTCGTGCCGGCTGTTCGATTTTCGAAATTTCCTCTTCCAGGGATTTCCAATGATCCGTGCCGCGGTATTTGCAAGTCGATGCGCGTACATGCTACTGAAAATTTTCAAACTTTCCCAAGCGTCACGCACGTTTCCGGACGAATCTGATAATCGAGGGCGAACAAGCGTAAATATCTCTGAGGATTTCTTGAAAGGCGAAACGCATATACGGGACGTGTTAACGGTGTACTAAAAGTAAATGCTGACATACCTTACGTTCTTCACATTGAACGTAGTCCTCTTTGGTCTGCCGACTTCGTTTACTCGAAATCAATTTTATCGCGTAGATCGATCTGAATTATTAATACACCTTTCAGATAATATTTGTTCACTAAACGATACTATTTCACTGTCGGTTATTAAATTTTCATTGAATCGAATTTAACGTTTAAATAGATCACGTTTCTTTGAAGGCACAGCTACACATACATATACGTTTACATACGTACGTTTACGTGCAGACAACTATTTTTATACATTTCCCAGATATTGTGTTTTAGATCGTGGCATGAAAATTTATGAAATCTTATGAATACGGCGATATAATAAAATTATAATAATACAATTTTACATAGAAGTAACGCTGCACGATCAAAATTGATAAATTTCTATATGTAAGAAATATAAATCCTAAGTATACAAATTTATAAATTTTTATATATGTAAAATATTAATTCGTAATACAAATTAAAAATTTCTCAGATTCTTCTACTATGTGTAAAACAAAGAATTAATCTTCCCTGTTTCTTTATCCAATTCCTGCGACCAACTCAGAATTACTACACTCTAAACGTTTCTTTCGTAAACGAGCTTCTACCAGCAATCCGTTTCACAGTTTATAGAACACCGTATATAAGGGATTCCGGTCGACCAGAACTCCCCTAAAATGTATGGTTTGGCCCAGAATCCCGCCAGAATATTCGAGGCCAGAAAGAAAGGGAGCAATCGAATGCACCCCCCTGGCCTTCTTTCTCGAGCTAGCTGAGATACACACACACAGAGCAGAATATTTCCTTCCTACTTGTAGTTTAGCTTCCCACTCCATTACCAATATTGTTAATCTATTCGTTGCTTCTTGGCGCCGGTTCAGAGAGATTGCCACGGTCAACAGCGTAATTCAGTCGTCAACCGTGTTCCTTTGCTCACGCTAGATTTATCCAACCCGATGGCCGATGATTAGCGAGACGATGGGAGTAGGCGGTTGGAAAAACAGCGACATCGTTGACGTTTCCGTTGAATCGGCTAAAAGATTCGACCGATCGAAAGAATTCGGAAAATAAACAAGACAATAAGTCATGCCAAATTGGATTGACTCGCGCTATCCTATTTATTCAGTCGCTGTGAACAGCTGATTTATTGCGTTTCAGGTATATATCTAATTTTTGAATATAGAGACGAAATAAAGGATTTTATTTGGAAGATTGTAATGTTTGAGATGCGAAAAGCAATCTTCGATAGTTGTACGAATTTCTTTATTGGTCGTTGGGAAAATATATCATACGGATTTCCTGATAATTAAAAATTGATTTCTAATAATGAACTTGCAATTTTAATCGGCTATATCGTAGGATTCGAAGATATCGCAAGTTTCTAAAAGTTGAAATTTATTTTCACTTGAGAAAATTTATGGAAACGCAAAATAAGCTGTGAAATTACAATTTTAATAGGATATTCCTACGCGATTGATCGATTTGTTAAGGAAAATTGTTCGACGCGTTTACATACGAACAAGAAACATAATCGAGGAAATATTTTTACGGTTAATACGAAGTAGAATCAGGAATAAAGCAAAGTAAATGGAACACTTGTCTGGAATTGTCTATCGATGCTCACTCGTAACATTTAATTAACATATCAGATTGTTATTTAATTGCGGGAACGGTGACTTAAATGGCTTTGGTAACACTTTCAAAGTGGCTGACATTCGGTTTATCGAATCGACGCGCCCGTTAGTGGGCAAAATGCAGGTTAATTGAACGAGACGCGAGCATCTTTGAATTAACGGGCAAATAACGAGCTTCGAATCGAACCATTTAATAGAGACCATTAAAAGAAGAAGCTACGTCGTTGCCAAGGAAAGCAACGTGGCTGACATAAAACGAACGAATCGCTCGCTTTTGTTTCTAGAAATATTCAATCAGCTATTCTTTCCTATAGAATTGTAATACGAAATTTAAACGGAGGAGGTTTCCCTCTTAAAAAAAAGCACGAAATTAATTCTTTGCGCAAAAAGAAGTTTCTTAATTTACGTTTTTAATGGACTAACATCTTCAGAGTTAGCGACTTGGCACTTATATTGTTCCGCTAGGAAAACACGCGATCATCGCATTTCTAGAAACTAGAAACGTTACTGGTAGACACGTTTAATACACCCCTGGGAAGTAAGCTATTCAGGGGTAAGATTAAAATTCATCGTCACGCACATTTAACGATCGCGTAATGAGAAAACATAAAAGCTTCCTCAGCTTATCTCTCGTCATTTACCAAATGTTTTTCGTACACCAAATGCTTTTCGTACGCTAAAGTAAGAGTTATAGCAACGAAATGTCAATGCAGCGCCGCTTCATACATTGATATGATATTCGTATGATAATGGAATAAAGAAAAACTTCAAGGATCAAAGAATATACAGATAAGAAGAAACGAATAGAAATAAGTCTGACATATACAGATACAACAAGTGAGTAAGAAGTTGGAAATACGTAGATACGAAATGTGAATATAAGAATCAGTATGATACAGCAAATAATTTTCAATGTTTTGAACAGTGTATGGCGCGACGAAATAATAAGCGTGTTCGCAACAAAGAACTACGCTTTTGAGACTTCATCGTATACAGGAAAATTAAAGAATGAAGATAGTAGTCGCGTCAAAATATAGCTATTGAATCGTAAGCACGTCTTATTATACGTCACAAGAGCATGACTTTGAAAAGTTCCGTGCAGATTTGCATAACGAACGCGTCAGCTTTCAACGCTCAGCTAACGAGAGAAACTGATCGCGAAGTTGGCCGGCTGAATCGATTAAGAAGTTGGCAAGAAAAGCCATACCTGAGCTCGTCTTCTCGCGAAAATTTGGAGTACAGAAATGGAAACGGTCTGTTCGTAGCAGACTCTGTTTTTTATAGTAGGATTATGGCAAGCATTCGAGAAAATTGAACGCTTTTAAAGTTTTAAAGCTTTTAAAGTTGATGCTGATGAAGTACAGGCTCTTATGCAAATGACCACAGTTCGATTAAGAATATCGTTGCATCTGATTTTCTTTTCTTCCATAAGGCTAATTGAGATTAAATCTTTTAAAACGAAGTTAAGTTACAAAATAACTCCTAGGAAACAAGTAATCGTCGATTGCCGATTCGATACTTGATGAAACCATGTCCTTATGACACAATTTCCACTCAGAAGCCTCAATTTCGATACGAACTACTTAATGCTTATTAAAATTCGCTAAAAAATCAGATGTGGTTTATCATTTTCGATAATTTCACACCGTTGTAACAATATTATATCGCTAAAGCTCGCAAGAAAATCAAGCATCATCCATCAACTTTGTTAATCGTAAACCATTCGATCTTCGTTAAAATTCACAAGAAAATTAAGCATCATCTGTCAACTTCGATAACCGTGAACCATTTAATCATCGTTAGAACTTACAACATAATTAAACATCATCTACCACGATACGATATAGCTGGCCAAACGTTAATGATCTTCCAAAATACACCAACCTTTTATCCCGTGCCAAATCCAATAGGAAGAGCCCCAATAACCAAAGCAAACGAACAACGATCATCGACTCACCTTGCTGTAGACTCCGGCGCTGGACAGTTCGTTCTCGATGACCATCACGATAATACCGAACATGCCCATGACGAGCGCGTAGTCGCTGATGCGTTTCCGCTTCTCGAACAGGGCCTTCCTTCTGCCGAGCCGGTAGCCAACGTTCGGTTTGTGCTTTGAGCCCGGCCCTATGCTGCCCGATGGTCCTTTCACCTGGCCACCGCCGGCTAGCACGCGGTCATCCACGTACCGTGGGTACTCCGAGTGGACGCCGACCAGGGCGATACCGGCGTCCTCGCCGGTTCCGGTAGCGCCGCCGCTACCGCAACCAGCACCCCCGGCGCCACCCCCGGCGCCCCCCACGCCGCCCCCACCGGCCACGCCGCCGCTGTTCTTCATCGCCCCCGGGATCGAGAGTGTCGACACTGGCTTCCGTAACTGCAACAACCATGGGCACTCTGTTAACAACAATAATATAGCAGACTGGATTCTACCTAGGACTTGGATAATGGCGATGGAACGATGGTGGTCCTTGAGAAGGGAAGATAGCGGTGGAAGAGGATGTTTTGTTGGAATGGAAGTTTATTAATAGATTACGGATTTTTATGCGCTTATCGGTCTGGAGCTGCAAAGATGCGTGGAATACGCATAACATGCAAAAATATACAAAAGCACGTTTAAAGCACGGTATTTCTTGTATTATTTAGTAGTTAAGTTCTTTAGATTCCACTTTTCTCGTTTTATATTCATAGAAACATGAATTTGCATAAGCATCCGCAGTCTGTCGGACCATATTTGTCGTTTTGTCGTGTTTACATGTAACATTTGTGGCCGATAGGCGTGCTTATCTCTGTTGTATTGTCTACGTACTGTACAGTATTATGCAGATATCAGAAGATGACCGGGCAAAGGAACGCGGGTCTGATTGATTACTTCTGATAAATCCGATACAATCTTAAGGATAAGCGCGCGTGTTATCGCAATAAGATTACATATGTAGTGTAATGACGAGCGATGGCGAACAGTACGTAATTGGCTTGCCCCTGTGCTATGTCATTAACAAACTTCTCATCTCCGTATAGTAGGTAGCAAGTGAAGGATAGCGATGGAAAGGACTGGTGAACTAGTCCAACATTTGTTGACGCGGTGAAAGTTAGAATAGATGAAGACAAGAGAAGTGGAATATAGAATAATACGTAGGTTGAGTTTGATAGAAATTAGAAACTAATTGCAAGGATTTTTTATGCGATAGGAAATTTATAGGTTTGTAAGAATATACTTAATTCAAGAGAAGAAATGTTTCACGAACTTATTTCTCAATTAGAATTCAAATTAATTTGAACTTTCTATTGGTGTACTTTTTCATTGGTGTTTTTTAACCATTACATTAATTCTACGTAAATTGTATAGCATTAACCCCATTAATATAAAATACACCATATAAAGGAATAAAGTAATAAGCCTTTGTCTGAAATTATTACAAAAGACAATTCTTTGAAGATAACTGACAAATGGAGCAAAATCGTTGAAAGAAAAGGGTTCAACACGTCGACTTAATGTCGGAAACATTGTGCTTCTGGAACGAGAGTCTAGTTGAAAGGCAGCGCACCACCAGTGTTTCGAGACCGTCAAGCCAAACGGAGCTTTTCTAGGTTAATGCCACTTGCCTGAGCGAAGAAATAAAACAGAGATGGTTCGGAAGAAATGCGCGAACATATGGTGGTAAAATGCTTATTGCAGTGTAAATTTCGTTGCAAGAAACGTTCGAAACGTCGAAGGGAGATGAACCACCGCTAACGAACATATAAAGGATCGCAAAAGGACGAATCCCATGGAAAAATGACATTAGGTTACCTCGTGTAATTCTTACGATCCTTTGTACTTCGTTTACGCTATTTCAATGTCTACTATTTTGATATCCAAACGTGAAAAATAATTAGAAGCAGAGTTTACTTTATTGTCATAAAATTCGTAAACCGTTACGATAAGACACGAGGATGATCTATTTTACTATCTTCTATATATACTACTACGCAGATTTTTTAACATTTAAATAGCACAGCTTGCATTAATACGGACAAGTTTCCCATCAGTTCGGAAGAATCTTCTTGATCTGACTTGTAATTCAGAAATTAAACTAAGAGACGTAATCTAATCAATTTGAAGGAAACATTGGTCGTTCCTCGATTGTCGCCTTGTCCTTATTACCCAATAAAACATTCCTCCATTCGAGTAAACTCCTTGCTATTGCTCTTTTATAACGGCTAACAAAATTTGTCCCGTTAAGTGTAAAATATTAAATGATCATAAGAATCGTCCAAGTTGTCGAACAAACCGGTCGTTGTTCCCCGTTTCTGCGTTTAATATGAATCCTAATCGGGAAGAACGCGGGGAGTACGAGTATGAAACAGGAAGTTGAAGAAGAAGACAATGGTGAATCGTTTTACTTGTACGTTCATACGGGACGTTAATTCTTACTTAGAAGCGAGATGAGACGGCGGTGCTAAAGCTTAAAAGAGCGATATTCACGATTGAAACGGTTGACGAAATAAACACGGTAGAAGTAAACGGAAGAGAACGTGGAAAGCCTGGAATTCGGAGCGACGACAAGCTACGTTTACGAGCGTAGCACGATTCGGTTCGCGTGAAAATCCGGTCAAGGAGACATCGACGACGATCGGCGTCGCCCCGCGTGAACCTTGGAATCTCGATTGGCGAAGATCGATCGTGTTTAGTACACGCTGGTAAATGGTAAGTGGTATTCAGAACGGAAACCAGAGACTTCGAACGGGGAATAGCTTTATTTCAAGAGTGCACTTTCGACCTATGAAAAATTGAACGAGATTTTCTACATTACAACATAGTATAATGGCTCTGTATATGAAGAGTATTTCTACCTTTGCTCCCAGAGGGATGAACGTTGGAAAACACAAGTCTCGAAGATATAGTTGATAGAACGAGTATAGCGAGGTATAAATAATACAAATTAGCACATTCACTACTATATTTACGCACGAGGTGTGTCTATTCGAACAGCGAAGTAAGTTCAGTTTACAATGACCCCAGTAGAAAATTCTAACCTTCTCTCTATCCTTTAATCTTTCTTTGCCTTAATTACCGCGTCACACGCGGAACGGAATTCTAATTATACGAAGCGTACAACAGATGTTATAATATAGTAATTTATATAAAACTAGAACAGTGTCGCGTCACAGAATTAGCAATTAGACCGCGTAACGTTTGAATTAATTCAACCTATTTCCTCTATAAAACGAATTACAAAGGAGGTCATATTACGGAAGCAATGTAGAAAAAGTAGTCAAGCTTCGACGTGAAATGCATTCCTCTCCATTTCCGTCTCATGAGCCGCCCGCGCGAATTAATCTCATAAACCCGTCCGTTCCAACATATTCGCAAAATTTTTCCCCAGATCCAGTTCTCGTCTTAAAAAAAAGTAACAAAAAAAAAAAGAGAAGAAAAGAAAATCAACTTCTTCCTGGACTTTTTTAGCCGCGTTTTCATCCGTCTCCGTAACCATTCATTGTCTGTACGGTGAAACGACAAAGCGTACGTACCAGACATTCAGCGACGTTTAGCCGTCCCTTTGTCAGCGACCGACACACGATACGACGAAACACGAACGAAAATTCCGCGCGTCGAGAAAGTTATCGTTGCGCTTTTAATAGCGCGTGACAGTGCGCACAAAGGCGCTTTCGCGGAACAATAACGTAGGCCGAAACGCGCGTCCCCGTTCCAGACAACGAAATCGACCAACAAAGACTAGCTCGTGCGCTAAATTGCATTTCCACTCACCAAGAATACCGATGCGCGCAAAACAACGAATATTTGAACGTTAAGAGTGACACCGAACGGAAACCATAACGGGCATGTATTCATCCTTTCGAAATTATGTGACTCCTCTCCATATTGCATAAATGCCTGCTGATCCATAAGATCAAACACGATCGATAATGTTGTTAACCGACAAATACCGATGATATTGATCGTACCGTACAAGTATTAACAACATTCGTCGATCGTGTGCGATCAACATTGAAACGATAATTGGTATTGCGATTGGAGATCGACGAACTTTCAGATACATATTTTGAAACGTTAGCTACAATTAGTACGCAGTATATTTTAAACCAATCTTCGTAATGTTAATGTCGCGTCTACGTTGGATTTGCTCGTAAACAATTTACAATTGGTAAATTGCACGCGAGCTCTAGTGTCGAAGAATTAGATTTCGTATCAAAATGAAAACCTATCCGTACTCCTACTGTTTCTTGACAATAGTTAAGAATTACAGAAAAGTTAATGCAAATACGATCAGACGAAGAATCCTTTATATTCTACTATAAATGGATAACCAATTTGACCAACTGCATAACGCTAGATATATAGTTCGAAATCTATTGGTGCTGTAAAATGGCCAGTCTTCAGGAATCCTCTGGGGAAAGACAGCGTGGATACAAAGAAAACGAATCGAGATAGAGTATTACGTTTCAATTGATCTACGGTAACCTATGAAAATATTTGAACGCTTGTAGAAACTTTGTTTTGCGTGACATTAAAATCTGAAAACGAACAGAAATGTATTATATCGTGTCTCAACGAGTATAATCGTCATACGGTAAATCCCAACTAATATCGTGTCGCGTGTAATCGTTTAAGATATTGAAAATATTATTGTCAATCTCCATTAACCAATATTATTTTATTATTAATCGTATGAGTTTTTAGCCCAACCCTCTTCCGAATCGATTTTTTTTTTATCACCTTTCTCGTTTCCTATCGCGAAAAGGGGCCGAGAATGCCGGTACAGACGCCTAAGGTGGGAAAATTTGATGATACTGCGCCGCGAGCGGAGGCAGAAACGCGAGGCGGAAATAGAAATACCATCTACCGAACCACGGTGTGTGAAACGCGGCGCGGGAAATGTACGACGAAAAAAATGGGCTGTATTTCGTGAAAATAAATGGCGAACGAAGAATAATGGGATTTAAAAGCACGAGTAGCAGATACACGATAAATATGAAGTACAGCGGCGTGTTGAGTACACGTGACCCGAAAACGTGTCCCGAAGGCATATCAGAAGAAGGAAGAGCAGGCACTTTCCGTGTTTCCTTCGCGTAACGAGTAGGGTGCTTGCCTCTGACAACCTCAGGGTTCACTGACAAAGTTGGAGTCTTAGTTGCGACAGGCGTTCTAAGCTCAACTGTGAAATAATTCGATGTTTTTCAAGAATTTGGAGATTCGTATCATCATTCGAATATGATTTTGAAGCTCGAAACTCTTGAAACTCTCGAAAGAAAGAAAATTTGTCGTATAACGTACGCGATATATACGTACAAGTTTTCAATGGTAAGCTTCCAAACACTCCGTGGGCCACTGCAAATGTATTTGTAATATACTCGAACATTTCAGACTGTCGTTAATACGTTATGCGAATGTACTGCTTGGACAAAAACGTACATATCGAAAATGAGCTTGTAAGGTATTGAATATTTACGAAGCTTTTAAAATCTATCGAAACTTTCAAGATTTTCAAACTTATCAAGTTCGTTGGTTGTTCAGGAATTATCAAGACTTTTAAAAGAAACATGTTCGAAATGATTCGAATTTTTTCTCTCGTGTATTGAATTTTCGCGAATTTTTGGATCCGGCAAGTTTACTGTAAGACACGTATAAATATTGGAGTAATGGGAGGAAAGTAAGTGGTGTGGTGTGTGCTCGGCTAGCTTTATAAGATACAGCGGATAAAAAATGTATTTCGAGTCTCTGGTGGATGCTGAAGGGAAGACGTGTGTAGTATTGTCCGGAGAGAAAAAGGGATCTTCGTGGATGAAGCGTATATACGTACATGGCAAGCTGGAAGGAAATAAAAGAAAAATGCACCGCCACGTACGATCCAGTGGATTAAGCGAGAATAAAAAGAGAATATAATATGCCATATAAAAGACAAATATATTCTCGAAATGATACGGAGATAAAGAGATATAGAAAAATATATATACATAGGTAAGGAACGTGTAGAAAAGAAAGGGGGGAACTATTGGATTGGTTAAGGAAAATGCAACATACAATAACAACATAAGAACAAAAGGAAAATACGAACAAAAAGCACACGAGGAAGGATATGAGAAACGACGTTCTGCTGGTAAAATATTGCAGGCTTATCCAGAAAAACATTGCACGTCCGAATTAAATTTCGCAAACGTGGAGAACGAAAATTCATTAAGCACGTAATTAAAAAGAGATACGTTAAGAAGGGAGAAAATTATGGGTAAAAATAGGAACGTGAGAATAAATGGACAAAAAGTCCTGCAACAATTTCGATTTTGAATGTGCACAATGGCACACTTATGTCAGCCGAGTAATGCAAGTTATACGTACGGCTTGCAGAGTTAAAAACTTAATTCGCGGTGATGAATTTTCATTCCGAAAGCAGCGCAGTACAACCAGCAGAAGCACTTAAATGCTCCCCTCCCGCAGTTCCCTACGTCCATCGCCGCCCGTGCCTCTTTTTCGCTAATGAGCAGTAGATCTAGCTCTGCGACTGCAACGACCCTACTACCGCCAGGGATGCAACTTCATTTAATCTCAAGAATATCAAGCTGTCTCTTTCAATTCCGCTCGGTTTCAATTATGTTCGTACTCGACAACCGTTAAGTTCGCTACGATGATAGATCGGAATCGTTTTTGCTGCCATAAACGACGACGTTTTCAACGACAAGTTACATACATCCGTACGGTAGACATTATTGTGGCTGAATTTAGCGCGCGTCGATGGAAAATTTCCTGGTTGCGCGTTTTGCCGCGTTTCCTTCCTTCTCTCTCGTTTCAGGCGACAATGGACGTAAATAAAGCACGTTGTAGCGTGGCGGGAATATAACGGCACGTTAAGACGATGAAAAATTAAGAAACGCAAAGCTTTAGCATGTACTTTTTGACAAGATATACCTACATTTTCGTTCACAAATCTCGGAACACTTGACGATTTCGAACATGATAAAATCTTCAAAACTTAGTACAGTTTAGTTTTAGTTAACTTATGATGTATACGGCTAACGCGTATTAATTTCGTTTCATAGTCGCAATATCAATTTGTGTCTATATTAATAAGGGATCGTTCACAATCTATATCTCCGATTTTAATGGAATCGACGTATGCTGCAGTTTTTCCAAAAATATGTGACGCGTATCTTTTTCACGCGTCAACACGCTGAAAGGGCAAACGCCAAAGATCGTAAACACGTTTCATGGAATATCTCTGAAACTAATAGATTTAGAAAAACGGTTCGTATATGAGGATCCTTGCTTTTAATCGAGGAATTTAGGTTCATCATATGGACGCAAGAGATCATATGAAATCAACTAGACTTCATTCTCAATATTGAACATCTCATTGAAATCAAACGATTATGCCACGAACGTGAAAGCTTTCGAGCGAATTGTTAAGCCTAATTCCAGTTCGTAATTTTTACTCACGAAGACGACGTATCTTCCATTGGCATCCCAGCGTTCGCTTCGATTTTTTTTAGAGTAACAAAGGTAAACCGCGAAGCTAGCAGCCACATCCGCCAGTAATCTCAGGATTTCATGAGCATAATTAAAATAGTTTCGCACAGCCAGAGCCGTTGCGCTACTTTCGGTTATTAAATCGAGCATATCTTAACAAATTGCTCGTGTTTCTCGAGTTTTCATCGTGGAATACAAAAGTTTCTTTTCTCACCGGCGATATGACAATTTTATCAAGCACACAAAACGAGATTGAATTCCCCTCCCTTCCGACGTTTATCGTTGTTAGGAATACAAAATTCGACCGTCTCCACTCCTCGAATCCTCGAGTTTTCTCGCCTGAGATACTCGAGCTCCTTGCGACTGCTTTCGTGTCGCACCATGGGAAATGCACTGGCTCACCGAAGTATTCGAACGTTTCCATACATCTCTAACGAATAGGTATATTATGTGCGTTATACGAGACATTTAGAAATTTCATTAATAAAGTTGGGAACTAAATCTGGAAATGTACATAGAAGTTACAGAGTGTTTGACGCAAATATATGTACGTACGTCTTGCTGAGATCACAATGGTATTTAGGCAGTCAGTTTTCCATTGTACGAATGCGTCTTAAGATTCAATGGAATCGTCATCGTAACAATAATTAGATTCTTAAGATGATTATATACTGTACTATAATTTTATATAATTGTTTGCGAAATATATGTGTTGGCAGTAAATATTTTGTATCTTTCGTACACCTTTCTAGATTGACTTCAAATATAACGCGCATGATATGTGCATGGAAGGTTTCTATGGTAATCGTTCACGTATTTTCGCGAGTATGTATACATCACATAGAAACACATTTACTTTCGAAGTATATTATTTATCACGCTTATCGCTTCTGACATGCTCCTTACACCAGGAATATCCTTCGCATATGTATGTAAATATAACGTCAAGATATGCAAAGATCCACGAGTGGACTGAATTCGCGTTTTCTTTTTGGATCAAAATGCAGTTCTATCGCCACGGTATACGAAAGTATAGTTCAAAGGTGCACAATTCTGATCTTCTTCTTGGGCCATTGTTATTCGTAACGGAGCTTGAAAATTCAAAGGAAATAACGTAAGGCTCCCTCTAACGCCTTACTGTACAGGGTTGTTCTCTCGCTAATTGAATTGCCACGCTGAATCAAATAGAGACATCCATTCAAGGAACAAGTGTATTCCATTCTCTCTATTCGAAATCTACGAGTACTAGTGTTCGGCAAAGAAGCCAATCCATCGAGAAAATGGGCAGCAAAGCGACGCACGGTCAGCCATCGAGACCAGGATGAGACTTCGCGATTACAAGAAGCGAGAATCGAACGATTTCGCGGCAGACCGACCCTGTGACCTTTCCTCGTGCCAGACGAAGTGGCGAAGGTAAGATGGGTCGTGTTATTGAGGAAGGACAGAAAGGAGAATATAGAAATGGGGATGGTAGTCATGGAAACCGTCCCGAGAGACTACATCTTCCTTAATCCAACTCTTGATTGGCCAAGGTAATCTTAAACTCTTGTCCTGCCGAGGAAGTTCGCGCCTTAAAACACAATTTCCACGGTTTTCGACCGGCCACTTGGTGAAAATCGTGCGAGGCTCGCACGACGAATGTGTAGCCGAGACCTTATCGATCATCGGATAAAACATGGTCTCGATGGAGTCGAAGTTTGTCACGTTATTTAACGTTCCGTGACTTGAAAAGGGGCATTGCGAGAATTCCGGGCCGGGATTCTCTGGAATTTTGTAAAGTTACGCACTTCGTAAGAAAACGCGATTTCATTCTAGTTCGCCAAGTTTCGCCAATGCGTCGGTCTGTTATGCGAGTAAATATCGAGCTTTTCTCGTGAGTTTCCAAAGAAGAGCGAGCCCGCTGTTTTATCAACTTTAGATTGCCGCTTGTTTCTATGATCTTTTGCGATAACGGTTTCCAGTTCCGAGGAACATTGAATCTCTGATTATCCTCTGAACGATTTCCATGTTTCTCTGCCACTGTATAGATATTTGATTAGACTTTATATAAGATTTTGTGTAACATGGAAATTTGCATTAGCACTCAACATTCGTAAACACAGTAAATCAATGCAACTTTCAAGTGAAACGAATTTTGTATGCACTTTATTTAGATGGATTCACTCGTATAGTCTTGGTGCGGTAAATATTTATATTCGTTTTCTCCTCTGAAGTATTTCTTCGGGGAAACGAGTCTCTCTGGAATTTCTTCAAATTTTAACTATGTGTTAAAAAGGAAACAATGTACACGTGGCTAAATTAAGGAAACCTAGCGGTACAGAGGTCGAGATATTCAGCCTCGAAGTTTCCATATTTAACACGTAATCCCTACGCCAAGCCTTCGTCAAGGTGACTTTTTATTTATTACAGCGAAAATTTTCTCATGAATTTTTCACAAAGCTAATACACGATGTAAAACTGTCTTAGAAATCTTATATTAAAAAATGGGGAGGGCTAACAGTATTGTGTGAACAGATATAACGCTGCCATACGAGACTACGTAAGAGATGAAACGGGTGCGTTCAATTTCTCTAAAAACTTTCTTTCTCTCTCGCATATATTGATATGTACCTTCTCGTTCCTTCGCACGCTATACTTTTGCGAGTGATTTTACACTCGCACTCGATTGCGCTCGATTTCGGAGAAATAGCCTAAGGAGTTAATTTAATAAAAAAAAAAAAAAAAATACTACCATATTTTCCAAGAATATAATTTATATTTCCAAGATGTTCTACGCCGTAACGTCGACATTGTATTAACTCTGATTTCAGACGGAATCTGATTTGAACAATTAAGGATTGTAAGTTGCAGCACTGTCACGAGTTTTGGCTATTTTAGTCCTTCTGTCTGGTTTCAGATTATCAAGCTCCTTCTGCTGCACAATCCGCAAATTACATTTACATTAAATGAAAATTCAGGTCAAAGCAACAGCTACGAGAGCCAACGTCCATCTACTCCAAAAGCGTAGTAATATTAACAATAGGAACCATTGTCTATTAATGCACCGAGCGTATCAATTGTATTACATTAAAAATAAAAACGTTTAGAAGGTAATACAACTGGTGTACACATTGCCAACCTTCAACGAAAGATTCACGTGACTCGTTTTAATCGTGAAACATATAAATATTCCAACGAATAGATCGATAGGCGTCCAATTAATCGCTTAATCGTTCCAATAAACCGGTCAGACGTAACTGTATAAACGTAATTCGAAATAACTACGCTCTGTACGCGGTGCGAAACATCGCCGTGGCACAGAAGGGGAACGATTCTATGGGTGTTCAGATCGATCGACGATTATTCGCCGCGATGCAATGGCTTAATTAAATTTCAGCTGGAACGTGGCCGAACGTGGCAACGAGATCAGTCGCGAGAGCTGCTGTCTGATTTTAAGTCGCGTCCGGTAATTAGTATTTCGAGGTTGTTGGGGCTTATCGAGCGGTTCCCCGATCGCAGCTCCCCGTTATCGAATCCTCGTGGAGAGCTATGGCCGGCACTCAAACGCGAATAAAGGAAGCTGCTGCGTTCAGAGACCATACGGGGTACAGAAGGGGAATCGATCCGATCGTCCACATCGACGTTTTCAGATTGCTGAGTCGAGCGCACCGAGGAACCGCCTTTGTTGTGTATCGATGCAAAATGTCCGTGCAACTATTCGTGCTATGAAATCTAGCGTCATGACTGCGTATAAAACATATACCACGTTCACGAGCATTAACGTATATCCTGATTTTATACAAGATGCGATGACTGATGTGAATTGTCAAAGGAAATGAGTAACTTGAAGAAGCTACTTGTAAGACATATAAACAGAATATGACGAGTCAAGAATTACATTCTCTAATCTAAACGTCATAGAAAATTTTTTGAATAAATTGGACAGACAATTTTTAGAGAAGCTTGTATATCCAAACCTGAAAGAAATCCTGAAATCAGACCGCAATAGGTACACTAGAAATTAAAGGTTTCCGCAAGTTTTCGAATATTTTTGTGAGTCACCGTAACTATCCCGTATCAAGGGCTTAGTTGTTTAGAATCGTGTGGAAGGGTTAGCCAAGGGTTAACCTGACCAAACCTAATTCAAACCACAGATACCTCGTGGTAACAGGACCGTGAGCAACAGCACAGCCTTTACTCTAAAGCTCTTAAAAGGAAGACGCGTCAGTGCAACTCGACCAAGCGGTGCTTCGTATCCCGACATAAAAATTTCTAACAAACATTTTATTTTTGCCAACGATCTCTCGTCGTAACTTCGTCCATAATTTCTTTCCTGTCTCTTTTCAGAGAAAGAGTACCGCTTTGTTCGTCGAGAAGGATTCATTTAAAATTACGTCGACGAGTAAAAGTCTCGAGCGGCCCTCGAAAGCACCTTCCTTATATTTTATCGTTGACCCTTGCGAGCTTCACGCCTTATGACTCTCAATGGAGCCAGTTTTCTTTCTTCAAGCAACCCAAACCTCTTTCGTGTCACATAGGAGACAATGACGACGGTGAAATGTCATTCGAACGTACTTTCTCGCTGGTTGAGTTTCATATTCCTTCTCCATCCTTGGATGGAGCTACCTACCTAGTTACTTTTACGAGACATTCATGGTCCATCGTGTAACGTGAGATCCAATTCGTCTCTATGTTTGGCATACAAGATTGCGCCATCGATTTCAACAGTTTCGTTCATAATCGAGGTCTGGTGGAGGCAGTACCGATTTGTAATTGTTTTAAAGAAACAAGCTAATCAGCAACCTTGAAGATTTTCCACCAAGAGAATGACACCTGGAAGAGGAAAGAGTTAGAGCAGGAAGATGGTACAATTTCGAGTCAAAATCCGAAGAAAAATTAGTCAACCAAGTAACAAGCCAAATAAGCCAGTTCACATCACATCATCGTTGCTATTCCCAGTTACATTCAGAGTTAGTCTCGATCAGGAAACTTATGGCAATCACGTTCCCAATATTAAGTTAAATTGGGTGGTCCTTCGAGCGTAGGCGGCACTCGATTGTGCAATAACTACGAAGAATTAGCTCGAGGTCGGTCGAGTTGATCAACCCCCTGACCCTAATAAACATCACTTTTAAAAATATTGGTATACATCATACCCTATCAGATCGAGTTAAACATCTTTTATGGACCCCTAAGAGTCAACAAATGTATAATGCTTATCCCTACAAAAAAGAAGTCGTAAATTTCGCGAGAACGACATTTAAGTCAATCGCGACTACAAATATGCTGGTCGTTTATCGACTTTGGTCGCGAAGATTCGCAACTTCTTCCCCTGACCGAAATTCCCGTCCCACTTACGATGTACGTAGACAATAAAAGACGAAGTCCATGGGAACGTTGTTACTTCAGCAGCAAATATCGAATTGTCGTCGTAGCGCCAGTCGTATTAAACTCGGCCTATTCTCGAATTCGTTGCTGTTCTTCGGCAGAAGCGATTATTGGGGGTTTGGTTTGTTATCCACAGAACCTTGTTAATGATTGATTTTCGAACTGAGTGAATTGGCTTGCAATTTGCGCGAGAACACTTCGAGTAATTTTGTAGCGACGTTTACAGCATTCTTAAATTCTGTAACGACGATCAGTTACAGGTAATATTGTTCGATGGTTGTTGAGGCTTGTGTTAGCGTAAGTGTGATCTATATATATAAGTTTTGTTTGAGACATATAATGGTGTACCTTGGAGCACGAGTGTAGTTGACATTGTTAAATATATACTGAACTAAAGTAAAATTTACGAGAAGATTTATTACTAATTTGTTGCACTATGGGTTGTTAATAATTGTTCAATAATACATTTTATGTGCAATTAACTACTTTCATTAACTTCATATGCATGATATTATTTTGTATCGATAGCTTATAATAAATCATTCGAAAAATATGTTTCTTCGTTTTAATCGAGGATTCCAATTGAAATTCGATAATTTAGTTTTTAACACTTGAGTATTATCAAACGTGTCACGAATCATATTTTCCAGCCAGACCAAGTTATCAGTCATGAAAGTCGATCAAAAATAACAGACAGCTGAAATTAGTGTCGACGAACGTGGTGGTTTCATTCTACTGGTTCATGACACACGATCCGAGAACCTAGTTTCGTTCGCTTAATCGTTTCGCGGTTCGTTGAGTTTCGTTAATTACGCACCTCGCTATGGACCAAATGTGGTTTCGCGGTCGAACCGAACACGCATCCAGGTATTCAGAGAAACCTGCTTTCGATCTGTTTCGAGGAACCGTTAGTCTACTTCGTTATTTAGTGAAATTAAAGCATCCCACGATTGTTCGAGCTCCCACTCGTAGATTTTCCGCTGTCTTTTTAACCTAGTACGGAGAAGAAAATAGGAGTTGAGTGAAATTTATGGTATCGCTGTTGCGACCACTGCAGCGGAGAATTTATCGCGTTATATTATTGGTGTGCATGGTAAAAGATGTATGATATTCACAAGAAGGCAAATTTCAAAATAAATTACACGCTAATTGAATGAAATATATTCCGAAAGAAAAGGATAATTTTTTAATAGCAATAAAAGTAATATTTATTGTACGAACGAAAAGTCCTTTGGCAAAGTTAAATACATATAATCTGGTACATTTATTCATAAAATTTATTCACATATGGATTTATTAAAAACGAAAGAGAGAAATATTTTGTATTTTTCTGTATGAAATAAGCAGTCATTGGATTCGAAGGTTACATTTTTGTGAAAAGATTTCATAATATATTTATTTACAAAACTTCTTCTCAAAGGAAAATTTATTAAAAGAAACGATTATCGTTACGTACAGATATCCTGCGCGTTTTATTATATATATAAAATTTTATATACCAGCTCAGAAATTCTTACTTCCTTAATACCAACAACCTTATGGAGTCATAAAACGCTTAATCTGTCATTGGCAGCCGTCTGTCATGAACCTGGATTCAGGAGTTTTTCTTTCTTTTAACTACTACACCAGCATGTATTGATAACAACTTCATGAGGGTTTATTACGTGCTATGAGCTGTAGGAAAAACTCACGGAATTCTCGTGTAGGCCCTCACGGGTCTCACGTAATCACTCGCAGAGGAAGTTGTACAGTGTAATCGTATTAAACTGACTACCGCCCTTGCGAGCTCAAAACGTATGAACAACCAATCCGCGCGACTCTCTCGTCGTCAACAATTCTTGTATGAGGGATTGTAAGAGCCTCATCTCGAGTAGTTTAGAGTTAGTGCGCATCAATGGTTTTTTAACTCATTTTCAACTCAAAAACATTCAAATTGCCCACATTTAATTTGCATAGAGTCCACTTTATGATAAATATCACAGTTCTTTATGCTAGCAAGTGACTCTTGCCATCCTTTATCTACCTAATGGCAAATACTCTTTGTCAACCATTTTATTCTACTGGCAAATAGTTTACGAGTCCAGTATCTCGAACAATTATTGTTTTTTATTTCTCTGAATAAGATATGTAACCATTAGACGCGAAGATTAAGTATTTATGAAAAAATTTCATACAATATGGAATATTTATTTAGAAGCTTCTTCGAAGGTGATTTTATTACGGCTAGAATATAATTGTGTTCTTTGTATTTTGTCGCACGAAGATATTTTTTTCTAAACAGTTATTTCTTAGGATTGTTGAATTTATCAAAGGGTTTTGAAGAATACTAAAATCAAATTTCCACCAGTTTAATATGCAGTACAGTCTCGACAAATTGCAACGCTCCATATACAGAGTAATCTGATTTAGACGGTGGTTATCATTTTCTATTGTCTGGAATTCCACGCGAATCAACAATAAATTCGTCGAAATCCCTTCGTCGCTCATAATCGCTATCATTCCCATTTCTAGAATTAAATTGAAATGCGAAGACAGTTTCGAAACACATTCTCATTACACGTACATAACTATGTACTATTAGACATTACGTATTAAATATGTACTATATACATGTACAACTATAATCAATTTAATCATATCTCCTGTTTCAAAATATCTCAATATTATCCGCCCATCTCCGTATTAATCAAAAAGTTCTAAGTATCAAATATTGTCCGAACGTATTACCATTTGATCTCCTAAATATTCTTTTAGCGACACCAGCCTCAAAAATAAAGAACGTACGAATGTGAGACCGTATGATTTTATGAAATGCAGTGTAATAATATTCTTTGAAAACATGTAGTATTAGGATTACATTACATGTAACATGCAAGTTACATTAACATTTCCTAACATTACTGTAGAATTATATTTATGCGCAGAGCGTGTACTTAATGAAGTTCGTATTTCAATTCTGCTTTTTTATATTTATATTCAGCGTGTATGCTTTTAGTGATATTACAGCAACGAATGGTTAACAGTCGCCTTAGTAGCTACTAAAAAGGTCATAAAACAAGGTGTAGAAACACCAAGCGTTCCAAGGCGTGAACCCATAGACACAAGCGTCGATGATTCTCTCCTTTGCTCTACTCTACCTTTCGACCATCGACTTGCCACCCTCAGACAGGATAATCTCGCTAATGGAAGCAGAACGTGACGTTTTACGGAGACATTGACGCGACCACAGTAGAATAATGACTAGAAAAGTAGAGATATGTAAATGACCACGTAAATGCAAAAAATAGCAATTTAGATGCGAAAAATGGCAATGTAGATGACCGATTGTTCAAGCAATTCTACACAGTCGACGTAACTTTCTATGCTCGAAGAAAAATACTCTTGAGTTAGATTTTCCAAATAGAGAGCCACAGGCTACTCTCTGTTCGACATTTATTGTTTTAAATTGTTGTTAATTAGAATACTAATAACGCGTCTGTCAAATTTCGTTCTGATGGAATAAATGATTAGAAGCAAGGTGCACTGATTCTCTAATAATTGAACGTATAATTGTTTTAGTTTAAAAAATGAATTGGGTTTGGGATTTTCTACAGCGGAACTCCTTGTTACGACTTTATAACAAGTATTTCTATTTACGGCAAATAATTCATGTATAGAATGCAAATGCAAAAATATGCAAAATATTAAATACGGAATACATTTCATAACATTTGAAAGATAAGACATAATTTATCATTAAAATAATAAGTATTTTAACATATTTCACTGGTGATAAATCAAATAAACCTTGATATATGGTTTCATTCATCATCGATTGCGACGTTTCAACTTTTATAATAATAATCAGGTTTGAATAAATGGAGTCTAATATTTCCAAACGATTAATATTGGATTCAATATTTACCATTATATTTCGATATAACATTGCGACATTTATTATTTATTACTATCCGAAAAAATATAATAGTGATAAAAAATATTATTATACAAATATTTGTTTCCTTCGTACAAAGAAAAATGTTAATTTCGTTAGAAATTACGAAAAATTGCAGGATAATCTCCTTACAGAGGTTGAAACTGCGTTAATAAAAAAATAAAAAATTGCCGAGGATTTCGCGTTCGAAGCTTTCGATTGAAATTTTGGCTCAATTCTTAAGTTTGGTCGACATCAATAAACGAAAGGATCTGGCGGGGATTCACGTTCGGAATATCTTCCCGCGGATTAAGAGATCTCCGTCTAATCTTATGTATATATTCCATAACCCGATGGCCTCTTTGCATTTTAACGCCACGAACATTCCCGTTCATTGAATTTTGACAGCCTTTTGGAGCGAAGCTTCGGAATATCGTCTCCTCTACCGCTTATTAAATTTATAGTCTTTATTCGACCGAGAAGGACTATTACTTTTTAATTATTATCTTCGAGTAATCGAACAGCCGATGCTGAAAATAATTTGTCATTAAACTCGAGAAACGATTAAATTCGATTACACGAAAATTTGAGTTCGATTCGTTCGTAATCGAGAAATTGACCGATAACATATTTTGTAACTGGAAGATTCCTCGTTTCCTGCCTGTATTTTCATTTTATTACGCTCAATTAATTGCATGACGTTTAAATTACTTCCAATTATCCAAAATATTTCCCTACCAAATAGAATGCTTTGTTTGCTTCCCATTTTGCTGCAAAATATACTCCTCAAAACGTACGGTATAACGCGAATAATATCGAAGTGTAAAACGTATTTAATTATTGTACAATTAATGACATAATAAATTAATGGAAGATTAAATTTCTTCCCGTTATCAGCCCGTTCACAAATGCAATTGTTTTTTCTTAATATTTTTAATTAATACTCATGTGGAACGCGTAAGATATGATTGGGAATTTATCTGAAATATTATACGGAAGAATGCTGATATTATACGAATATTATGTGTTATATATATTTCATCGTAATTCCGACCCTCACAAGAAATCTCATTTCCCGAATAATTATTTTTCTCCGTGAAATATTATTTGGCTAGGAACTTCGTTAACCGTTATAATTACATTTTATAATAATTATTATTATACCAGCAATGTTATATCAAAAATTCATTATAAGTCTCTTACATAATAAATTTACTTTACCGCAATAGTTAGCCTCTGGCTGTAAGTAGTATAGACCTTTCTTAGTCTCCTCGATTTTAGTGTTCACTTTAAAATGGCATATAATCTTCTAAAAAAAAAAAAAAAAAATTAACATTTCATTATAGTATGAACATAAAATTCCCGAAAGTATTCCTTTCATACAAGTATACCATCCGATCTTCGTTATTACCGCGCCTAATCCATGTATCTTAGAAAAGGTTACTTTCAGGACAAAAAGCAGCTTTTTCTCCCACTCATTTCCATCCCTCTTTCTATACTTCTTCCGTTTCTTTTTCTCATTACATAACAGTGTCGCAAACATAAGACCAAACATCATGAAAGAGGCTTTAAAACTTTCGTTCTAATTTTATAAAAATCTAAAATACGATCACTCTGAAACACAAAAATATTCGACTTTTTAGTCGAACCAGGATTGGGAAGAAGCTAAGAAAAATCCGACGACATTGAATTCGAGTTATCGTGAAAAACAATGGCAATTTAATAACGCCTACAGTCGCCAGGTTGGTCGGTTCGTCGAACCGTGTAACGTTTTGTCCATCTTCCATCCTTCCTTCTTTTTCCTGTCTGCCGTTACGAGAATTTAGGTCACCGGCACGGAGACGCGAGATATTGCTTACGAACCGAGAACAGTACGATGCAATCATCGAGCCAGCTTTTCCAGCTATCGCGCTCTTACGAGTCGCGTTTCGTTTTTGTTTTCTTCGCGGACTAAGTTGCGGTTCTCGCGGAATACCAGCCCGCAACCGTGAATCACTCTCACGTTTCGTATATTTCTTTTGGTCGCGGTTGCAAGACGCTTTAGAACGTGAATCCTCTGGTCCAAAAACTCTCAGTTCCTTTCTTATTTTAGGGTAAGTAGGTACTTTTCATTCAATTTATTACTTTTTATTTAATGCATTATTCTTCTTCCGTTTGGAAGTGATATTTCACTTGTTAGAAGCGTTTCAGATATTAAATTTTAAAGCAGCGAACAAGAGATTAGACTTTCAATTTTCTGCTGTATCTTGCGTTATTCTTGAAATATAGTTTAAGTAATATAGTTTAATAACATATTTAAAAGCATCCGTCCGTAACACGATATTCCTGCATCAATCGAGACATAAATTCCAAATTACATTTCAATATTCGCGCAATTTCTCCTATCCGATCTTTCTCCATTTTTTCATATTCTATTCTCTGGGAACGAAAGCCATCGTCTCCGGCCATCTCTTCAGTTCGAGACTGATCCGTCTTTTTCTTTTTCCCCGCTAAACTAGTTCCTAATATATTTAATATGCGCGCTCTTGTAGTCCCGTAATCGACGTCTACCACCCTAGACAGTATCTTAAGAGGACGAGCTGGCAAAGTTAACGCGCGCAATTACAATTGATCGATGCGGTCAATAATCGAATGATTGATTCGGCGGATTGTTTTCTTATTAGCCGTGGCACGGTTAACACGCAACAGCGCCACATTCTACGTTTCAAATCACGCGAACGAAACAGAGGAAAGAACTCTTAAACTTTCTTTCCGTCGTTTCTCCAAGAATTATGAATTTTCTTTCTCGTTACGCGAAACCTTCCATACAAATTGCGCTCTTTTTTCTCATCCAGTTTCCAATCTACCGTTCCACTTTGCGCATCTCGATTGGAACGCAACGATTACGAGCTTGAAATTCTATTACGAACGAGAATTAATTCGCTGTAATTACTCATGACTGTCGCGATTACAATGAGAAAATCTGTAGCCGTGTATAAAAGTTGCCAGACATTTACTGCAAACACAAGGTTGATAAAAGATTAATCGCAAGTATGAATAATTATTTTGTAACAAGCGTTGAAAATAAAAATACTATTTCTTACGAAGTGTTAAAATAAAGATCCCATTGAATATCGAGGCTTATTAACATTATAGATAATTTGCTGTTTAAATATTGCTGTGATCTCTTCGAAATCTCTCGCGCTAAATACCTCGTAGCTTCTACGTTAAGTAGATTAAGCCTCATTACGGTTCTCATGACTTCTACGAGTGTTTCTATAAGTGTTGTAATATATTCATCAGCTGTTGTAACTAGAAATTTGTTTTACTCGCCGAATATTATAACGCGTATTGTACCTTCATTATCTTATACATTTCTGCGTTTATGGTGTACTCTGTGCATTTCTGTACCTTTAAATTTCTATCCACGAGGGTTGATTAAACGTTTCGTTTCACTTCCCAATAAGAAGTTTAAAACGGGAAAACGAGTCAGAAGTCGATTAAACGCGCCAGTTCAAAGGCTATCGCTTCACGCTCTCACTCAGTCAGTGTTCGTGCTTTACCTGACAAATCAACATGAACTTAATCTATGAGATCGATCTCCCATATGTAAATCTCACTGTTGTTGATAAAAACAAAAGGGAAAGAAGCATAAGAACGAAACGAAAGAATAAAAGGAAAAAAGAATTAACGAACGTTGCACGTTCATCAAGGACGTGGTGCTGATTTTCAGCATAACTTCTTTTTATTTTCCAAACTCGTCCGTGTGTATTTACCCGCTTTTGTTCCGTTCTGTTATTGCCTTATGTCGCTTCGAAAGGAGAAAATATTCGATGGAGCCGACGAGCAGTTCGAGGCTGACGCGAGCAAGCAACACGGAAACGTTATTGTTACACAATCTATGGCAAGGAAAAGGCAATGATGAATAGAGGTGTGGATTCTTCAGATCTGATATTTCGCGTGATTCACGCTCCTAATGGTCCGTTTTTTTTTCATCCTGACTGAATATGACGTCGCATAATGCGTTCTTAAGTGGTCGCCGATAAGAACCTCGACTGAATAATTTATCCCGGAGCTTCTTCCCTACTGGGACAGAATACGGCGACATACTTGTAAATAAGATCGAGACAAGAGGTGAATGTTTACTCTACTATTTTCTTCATTTTTTAGAAAAGCAATTTTTATCCGCTTTATCAGTGAAATCTGATCTGCTTTCGTCTGAACGATTAGTCATTGTAAATATTCATTCCCTATCATCGAACAATTGTTGACGAAATTTCTCTATTTTTTCCACCAAACGTAATCGTTTCAATTTTCCGCTAAATTCCCTTATACATACGTATATTCGTATGCACTATTTACGATGCATGTACGACCATTGGTGTTCAAAGAAGAGAAAACAAAAGTCCGTTAATTAAAAACTCAATTAAAAAAGATGAAGGCGATGGGTATCGTAACTCGTTCCGTTGAATTCGAACAGCAAAGAAAATTGGATACAATCCCCAGACAGATTTTACCGTCTATCGCGTTTGTCCTATCGATATTTCGTTTACTCCTCATTGCTCTCCATTTCCATGAAATACTTTCGCCTGATCGGTATCGGGCGCCATTGAAATTCCAACCGGAATCTCCAACCGGGGAATGTTTCTCCGGTTATCTCAATCCTTGTCGAATTTATTCAATTTCCTCGACGCTTCTACTGTCCAATTCTTAAATTACACAACGGACGCCAATATCTCAGCAGAACGATCGTTTTGCAATCTTCTGTGCTTTCTCTTTCTAAGTAAATGCAGCTTTACTGTAACTGGATTTATCGCGCCACTTCAACTGCTGTTGTAAACTTCATTCTCTCTCTCTCTCTCTCTCTCTCTCTCTCAAGTCTTGATAACCTATTATTTAATAAGTAACTATTTCAGAAAGCGCAGAATTTTCATGCTTTATCGCGATTGATTCGGAGAAAATTATTCTGTTTATTGCATATTGTTTCAAGAAAATTGTTTCTTCGCTTAATAGTAGAATAATTGTACTTTCTATGATTATATTTCCTAATCGTTGTAAACAGGTTAATGAGAAGGCTAGTGCGTATGAAAAATTTTGCTTTTTAAAGCACCGCCTGTTAAATTTGCGTTTATCGTTGATCGTTAATCACCACGTGAAAAACTATTTTGTTAAAGATTTAATTAATGATTATGATTACACACTGATAGTAATTACTATTACGTCAGCGACGTTAGAACACAAGTTTTCTGCGTAGCTTTCTTTTACAATAGATTTACCGCAGGATTTAAAATATAACTGTAAGTAGTACAGATTCTTTTTGATCAGCCATTCTTGCGTCACGAAATGTTGTCCCCGCAAATACAACGTTACTCATACGTAATTTCTTCACAATTTCACGCATTCCTCTGAAATAAAGGTAACTAATTCTATTACTTTCAGATTTACAAGAATCGTCAGTTTCAGAATTGAAAAATTCTCTGTAGCGTGTGGTTTACTTACACCACAGATGTAAGAACGAGAGAGTTCTCGCAAAATTGCAAACATCTCACGATGGATGTTGTCAAGCCTACAAATACATCGAGATGGACGGTTCGTTTCGCGGGATTTTTCCATTCCGTTCTTGGAAAAGATTATTTGATCAGACAGTTCTTCTCGAACAGGCAAGCAAACCGCCTGCTAGTTAATTAAGTTTATTCAGCGCAACGGGGACGAGGTAATCCGCGAAACCAGGAAATCGTCTTAATAACTAGCCGCGGCCAATTAAACTCAAGATAGCCCGAGGGATTCGTCAGGCTGTTGCTTGGAGTTCGCCGCGGTCGTCAAAGTGATCAAACGTCGAGCATTCGATTTTTCGCTTTAACACCCTATTTTCACTGAAACGAGTTATGGAACTTCATAAACTGAAAAGGCAAACAGAAATGTTTTTGGAAGAAATTTTCCGAACAGGTGCCGTCTTTTACTTAATTAAAGAATATTTGTAGAGAAGTCTTTGAGAACATAGCAAATAGAAGGAACGTTCGATAAAGCGATAGAACACTTCCCTAAGAGGAATTACTTGATTAAGGGTACTTTACGTACGTGTATTCGCACATTCATCTTACCAAGCATAACGGTTATCCTACGCATATGACATCACACGAAACCACGTTAACATAGAATCCTCACAGGCTCTCGCCTGATCATCTCGCACGTACAGATACGATAGAGATACTTTGATCTAACATCTGCTGTTCTCGTGCTTAAGGCATGGGTTTATTATGGGAATCTTCACTGGAAGAATCTACCACTAGCAAACTATCTATGCAAACTGTCAGCCATAAATATTATGGCACTTAATGGAACTAAACAGAATGTGTTATTTGATAGGAATTTGAATATTTTTCACTGCTTTTATTTATCGATCTTCTCGTCTCACTCTTATATCCTCGATTTCATTGCGCGAAGAACATAATTATTATTTCTTTATCGCGTCGTTATTTTATATGCCACCGTGAAAATGTAATTTTTATGTCCAACAAGGACTGGGAATGGTTTTTCCAATTCTCCGTAAACATATGAAGTTTCATTAGAACTGGCGCGGACCTGTCGTCAGATCCCACAGACGTGCGACTACCGAGTATTTGTCGTTCAAATAGAGGATAAGGGTGCAAGAAAGAAGACTGTGAGAAAATACAAAGGACGTCTTTGTGAAGGAGCGGCTATTGCTTCTCCTGCTAAATCCTTGCAGTAGATTTTCGACTGGCTTTTGTTTTTCTGCGACTGTAAAATGAGATATTGAACCTCGTATAACTCGAAGACGGATTCACCTACGATGGATTCGGTTGTCTCTGTCGATCTGTTCTTACAATTGTAACGTCGCTCGTAATAAAATGCTTCGAGAATTTTACCTTCGAAATTCATCCATTTGGTGGCGTTATTTTTTTCAGGACTGGTTCCTGGATAAAGTTACAGAAAATAAAGTTCCAGGAATTATCCCCTAGCGCGGATTTCGTTTAAATATGGGGCTGAATTCTGCAACTTGAAACTTTTACTAATATATATGTCTCATTTAGAGCAGTTCTCGTTAAATATGATACGGAGAGCGTAACGTAAGTATATAATTATAGGTTCCCATAGGACATCTAATAACTGATGGTATATATATCAAACGAAATATAAAATGAAATTTTTTTTGTAGAAAGCTTTGTTCTCGAGAAAATGGCAGAGGCTAGCAGATATAATTTATATGTTTCTACAGAGTATTCAGTAACTAACGATACAAGCAAGAAGACGATGTACGTATATACGAAACGATAATTCGAGCTCGTATAATAAAATTTTGTCATACGAAACTTTGTCTTTGGTCCATTTCAGTCTATACGCTTTTCCAATTTTCCACTCCTTAAATAAAATACGAAATAATTAAAGGCAGAGGAAATAGTTCAGGGGCTTATAATTAATGAAACTTAAGAAAGCTAGAAGTGAGATCAAACAACCGGGAAAAATAATTATGTATAAAGATACGAAGAAAGTTCTTGTTTCGAAGGCAAAGTGAAACTGCCTTGTTCGTTGCGAAATTAAAGGGAGAAGCATCGAAGGAGTTCGATTCGAAGTTTCGCAAGTTGCTTCCTGAAGAAAAGAACGCCGCTAATCCTTGTACGCGTAACTCGGCTACAAAGGAAGAAATTTAATTAGTATAGTAATCTTGTGACTGTGCCAGTCGATTGTTTCCAACTGTAGCCTTGATAAGACGAGCAATCTCTCTTTCGTCGGGAGTAAACTTTATCAGGCATATTCTGAGTTCGCTTCTCGTTTTCTTGTTTCGAGATAACACTTTCCAAAGCGTGCTCTGTCGTTTCTACATTAATTAAATTTCATAGCCCCACCCGTGAGTGGTGTAACGAGCGGGAAGCAAGAAACTTGCAGTGAGAACTGAACCTTAACGACACGAGTAAGGGAAAACTTTTCTAAGAAAAGTCGCGAGAATAAAAATAGAAATATGTTCTTCCTAACTACTGTTCTACACTTTGTTCTTCTTTCGGCATTTATGAAAGATCGAAGTGCCCTTTAGAAATTAGTAAATTACGCCGCAACTTTCAGTTCCAATTTTTCAATATTAGTTTTTGGATTAACGACTGTAACGAGAAGACTCTCGAGGAAATTACAAAATTACTAAAAAATATTCTATCGTTTCTCCCACATTAGTTTTAAACTGTACACAGAAAGATTATTACAGAAACTATATAGAATCATCTCGTTTATTCCTTCCTTTCGTACCATTATTTTTATCATTCGGCAAAGTTAATAATATAGTTTACAATACTGCAGTGATAAATATTTTGCCAAGCATAGATTATCCAGTTTCCAACGTTACGATGACAGCCATCGTTTCTAATTTTTAATATCGATTTGAATAATGGTGGTATATCATTGCACATGAGAAGGTATCAGTTCTTTCTTTTACATAGCAAAGAAGAAAAACAAAGAATTGCGTGCAAGGGAGAGCTATTTCGTTGTGATTAACGCGAACTTTCTCTCCATATTAACTTCTTCATTCTTTCTTTCTTACCATTAACTTCCAACCATCTCTTCTCATTAAACAGGAAGAGCCATTCGTACAATCGTCGCTCCCCTTGAATTAACTGAATACCAACGACAAAAGAGCTGGATAAAATTTTATTAAAAAAAAACACGTTACGCCTGTATTGGATTCATTATCCTTTGACAATTAGCCCTTGTAAAACGAGTAACTGCTTGCAAAGAGAATTTGTACATGTTAACAATCCTTAATTACTCCACTGCGCGAGTATCGATCGATTCAACTAAAACCAAAATATGCATACGCATAAATAATCATTTTCGAGAAGTACACGGGGGTCGAAACAAAACGAAGATATTTCATTGTCGATTTCATCCGCAACATTCCTACTTTAATGAGCTATTGTTTATTTCAACACAAATATATTATATCGTAGAAGTAACTTGTGAACTTTTGTTGAGCGATTCAAGTGTGTTTGCATCCGGGATATGTAAATGAAGAGTGCTTAAATAGTAGGAAAGAGGAACAAAGAGAGTAGTTCAAGATCGCGGAAATTCCAAAAATTATGAAACTCTGTATTTGTATATAACGGAACGAATCGTTCGTGTTACAAATTATATTTTCGTTCGTGCCACGGTATGATTTTATAAGGAAAAAATTATCCTTTGTTGCGTGAAATTGATAGAATTATTCTTGTTAATGCTCAATACACGTGTCCTTTATAGCCTGTCGTTTCAATTTCAATCATTTTCAAGGATCGCTTATAATCACCCAATGCTTTACCGGGTTTACGTAAATTTTCACAGGTGGCCCGATATAGATATATTTAACGTAGTTACAAACACGAGTTTTACGTCGAATGTCCAAACACCTTTGTGAGCCGTTGCAAATGCGGAGACAAGATAGTTTAAAGAGTAAGCGGTACAAAAGAATGGCACAATTTTAGAAAACAGAATCATAATTGACAAGAACGATCAAATTATAGATGGATATAATATATATGGCTGTTATCAATATGGTGAAAAGTGTTTAGTATAACAAAGTTACTATTGCAATAATATAGCGTAACTAATATCTAGCACAAATTTCAGCTCTCTTTCGTCCGCTATTATGTCCGCAGCTCACAATTCCTGTATCGCGCTCTCCAGGTACCACCAGCACCAAAAATCTTTTTGAAAATTACCTCGCTCTCTTTTGTCCCTTGTCAATAATAGACTCTGCTCGACACATTACTCATTACGGCAACGCGCATTCCGAAACGCGAAAAGAAAGTGGTGTTGCACGTGCGCGAAACAATCCGCGGCTTGTCCCGGAGCTTTCTGGCTCCGGGGGACGGGAATCTCTTCTGTCGCGTGTGCACACACCGACCAGGGAATGGGAATTACCATTTGTGGCCGTTTTTCCGGCGCCGACTTTTTCCAGACGAGGTGGCGTGCCGCACAATCGGCAAAGGCCAGTCCCGGCGTAGCCATTGTGCGCGGATATTGTGCGAGTACCAGCGCGCGGCCTCTAATCTGCATACGAATGAAATCCGTTAGCCTCGAAAGTAAACCGACCTCGGGAAAAAAGTAAATAAGAAGATAAACGTGAGCCTGTACGCGCCTTTTTTTTTATCTTTTCTCTCCAACTCGTTGCCTCTATCACGGCCAACGATGTCTGCAGTCGTTGCTGCACCGACAAGTGGCTCTCATCGCGTGTTCGCCGGCGAATTATGCTCCATAGATGTCCTCGATTTGCCACGGACTCTTGCCCGCCGGCTAAAGGATCACACTCTTAATTGCACTTTCTACGTCCCTCGCTCTCTTCGTTTTGCTCGCTCTCTGCCGTTTCAAGGGGATAGTTTTTCGAGTTGACAAAACGATCTCGAAGCTAAGCTACTTTGACGTTATCCAGATTAATAAGTTGAAAGAAAGCAGATACACTGATATTTTACGGATAAGTTTTTAGGGGAGAGTAGGAGAAAGTGAACGACTGAAAACAATGGTCGTCATTTTCTTATACAGCTGATATTTATTTATTTATTTATTCGCGTTAGTTTACCAAGATATCTTTCCTCTCTTCCATATATACTTTTACCTTTGTATATCGTATGGTAGAGCAGAGAATTTCTTCGTTCGTATGTGATCTCCATTTTTTAAGAGTTATGTATTAATTGTTGTCGACAAACATCACGGAGAGGGACGTGCCTCGACTGCGCGGTCGAAAGTTTTCTCATAAGAAAGTTTTGGGATAGCCCCTTTCTAATTCTTCGAAGTGCTCGATGAAGCATTACCTTTGAGTACGATAAAGACACGAGAAAATTCTCAATATTAACGTCGTGGAGATATCCAGGGGATTCCAAGAGCCTTCATCTCCTTAAACTCTGGCTCGCGATAAAATGAGAATCTGTAGAATAATGAAATCACTATGGCTGAACGTATTCTAAATAAATACCTAGGATAACTGTAAAAACTGATGTGATAACTTGACGAGTATTAGAACACCTGCCAGTTTCATATCTGAGGTATCAAGGGAACGATCAATAGATCAGAATTTTATACTCAAGCATGCGTCAACAGCTTTTTAATCTAAATTTTACAAAGAAAATCGTCAATCAATTCTCCTTTTCGCCTCTCACCGTCTTTACCACAGTTTTTCGCGAGAATCTCGAAAACGAAGGCAATAGATTGCTGTCATGGCTAGATACTAATTGCGAGATCCTCTTGTCTGGTCGCGACGAGACTTACCCCTACAGTAAAGGGTTGCATAGAGGAAAGAAAGAGCGAGAAGGGAGCAACCGAACTTCTCCCCAGCTATCGTCAGCGAGATGCTGACTGATAAGCGCGGACATTGTTTCCGCGACCCCTTTCGCATCTCGAGCACCGGTGTCGCAGCGAAATGATAAAACGTCCCAGTTACCTTGCGCTCGACTGGCTCGCGCGAAACTTCCTTCGTTTCGCGAAGCCTAACCGAGGCTACGGACGTGCCTAGACTTGGGATCTTGGACCTGCATCCGTAGAACGCCGACGCAAATTACCAAGAACCTTTGGCACTGCGAACGATTCCTCTTCGTTCTGCTCGCGAGCCAATTCGTCTACCCTCGGCCGCAGTCGAGCCGAACGTGGAGAAAATTCTGGACGATCTGCTTGATTGTCGCTTGGACCGAATGGAGAGAAAGAGAGAGAGAAAGAGATATGACAAACGCGCCAAATAACTCAATCGATTTGATCGATGCGGGGGTAATTTTTTTTTTTTTTTTTTTTTGGTAGACGAAAGATGATCGGTTTCGATTTGTTATTTTACCGATGGATTCGTAGGTGTAGTAGATGAAGATGATAACTCGGGAAGGATAGCATCGGTTAGAAGCGATTTGCGTTATAGTAGCAACATACGAATGTTGGTTTTGGGATTATTACCAACTAAAACTATTATATTAATAATTAAACTAGTTGTATTTTTGTAACTCGTTTGATTTAATTCGTACGATTCTTTTGATGGGTGATAATTGGTTCCCATTCGATTCGTTGTTTCGTTGAGAATTCTGTAGGTTTAGTCAACATGCATGGACGATGACTCGCGAAGTTGTACATTAAAGTTTGCAAGTATTTGGATACACTTTGGTCGACTTGCCCATGGCGATGTATGAATATTAAGGAATTAATGATCGGAGTTACCTATCGAAAGAAACGAGAGACTCTTGTCTCTTCTTAGAGACAGTTGGTCCATCCACGTTGCAAAATCAATATTTGGAGTGCACGTGTACTCGACGGAATTTAAAATGATCTTCCTGGAAACCGAAATTTCTTACAGAGTAGCTCGACTTGCGAATCCCGTCGAACTGTTTTCAACGAAAATTTGCATTATTCTTATTCCCAAGCTTTCGTACCATTCTACATAAATTTCTGCCTCTGAGATTTATTCATTTTTATCTTCGTCAGATTTCCCTAATAAGGAAGTTTGAAAAATTACCAAGTGCACCGAAACGAAGAGTTTCGGAACCATCGAGTTTTTCAGAAAACACAAGGGGCGGTGCAGCTGGAACGAAAAGTGGAAAAGTTTGGTAAACAGCGTCCCAGTGAAAACGAAGAGACGTACAGGCACTGGAAATTTCCAATGTCGCTCCTTTCTCCCGTGGACACTGGATCCTTTTTAATGAAACCTTTTTTGAGTTTCGTAAATAAACGAAAACTCAGGGGAACCGAGATTCGCAGCAATTTCTTGCTGGCGTCGTGCGAATAACTCTTTAAGAATTGTTCTCTTCCATTGAACTGGATACAAGCGATGAATATTGGTGTCAGGCATTTTGTTTCTTATTCGACAATCGTGTGTTGAAAAAATGCAACATGATCTCAATAGGTATTACACGTAAATTCCAATCAATCTTTTGGAAAATTTAATAGATTAATGGGTATAACTTTTTGATCTGATATGAAATCGCGAAAGTGACTTCTTTCAAGTAATACTCAACATAAAGTTTTCTATAGGAATAAATATAAAGCTACTTATATTGCTAATACGAAAAAATAAAGTTTCATAAAGGATTTAATTTCTTCGATAAAAAGAACTTAAACTTCATAATGACGTTATTGTTTGTTCTTTCCAAATAGATTTCACCACGGCTATATTTAAACATAAATTGCTTTTATAACTTTGACTTTACAAAAGTAAGCACCCGTTAATGCAAAACGACGTTGGAAGCACATTTTAAAAGAAAGTAAAAGTTTTAAGAACGTCGGTTCATGTCATAATCCACCATACTATCGCCGGGTTAATTACCGCGACCTTTTACCTACTCCTCCGAATTGGTGTAAAAAGATCTAGTTAATTGTTCAGTATTCACCCCAACGTTAAATTATACGAACCCCGATCCTTAGTTTCAGGAATCCCCGATGTAACTCCGTAACGTTTATTCTTCGACGCGTTTCAGTTTCTAATTTTTCACTCGACGAATCCTGGAATGTGTTTCATTATTCGTCCCCTTCACGGAATTCTTAAGAAGCTAAGCACGAAGGGTTGGCAGATATTTGCCGCGCGGTAACCAACATCATCGCGACGTTATGTCGAGGTTAATGTAGAATGAATAGAAAGTTTGAACACGAAAGGAGATTAACGATATCGAAGAAACCAGGAATCTTTGTGTTTCAGAAATTTTGTGAAGCGATAGACAGGGATTCCAGAATCGAATAACTGTTAGTATTAAGCCTGCTGGTCTGATGAGTTAACTCATCAGTAAATTGATTTACATTCCTAGAGGCATAATTAATTCGTTTAGCAGTTTACATTCGTAGGTGTAACCATCTCACTAATACATACGTAGAAGGAATTGTGGAAATATTTCGCTAGATTTTTAGAGGATAATGAATTACGGAGAATAATGAATTAACAACGATATGTCAACCCCTATACAATTTTCTAATCTAAACAGAGCTAAAAGGATTTGAGATAAATTGGCTCTAAATCTGACTTATGGGATCTTTCGCAACATCGACTGCAGATAGATTCTACCAGTCCTCCGTATTTGTCTGTTACATAGATTCTCATTACATAAGTACTATTATTCGATATTGAACGCCTACGTGGAAAATAAATCTCGACACGAAGACAAAGCAGCCGTCAGATATTCTCAGAAGTGAAGAAAACATTATCAATTACGAATTTATTCTCTTGGTCTTGTTTATTTATCTATCGCATTCTATCCGCCTACGTTTCGACTTCCGAATACCAACGAAAGGTTCAAACAAAGTTCATTTCATTCTACGAGATTAATATCCGTATAAGATACGGACGGACGAGGATAATGTAAGTCCGTGAAACTCAAGCGATCTTCGCTTTTCGGCTCGCAATTCAAACTAAACATCAAGTTCCAAGAACAAGTACCATACAGTTTCCAGAATCTTCAAGATTCTTCCCTTCGTCGCCCAGTTTCAAAATCTGGCGACAAACAGGGGCCACAAATCAAGCCCTTGGCGTCTGTTCTCTAGGTCTTTCTTCCTCTTTGACCTACATTCCTCCAGTAAACGTCGCGGGAAAAAGGACAAATTGCGACTAATAAACGAAACGTGCAAGCTGCACGCGGGAACATTTACATCTGTAACGACCTGCTACGTGTGTGAGGTTAAACCTGTATTTAAATGTGAGAAAAAGCGGGTTCTACACTCTAGAATCCGTATTTTCAATCTGCGAGGTAGATTTGTCAAGTAGATAAATAAGTTGGAAACGTTTCTGACGCTAATTAAATATCAATTTACGATTAGAATCGAATCGAGTCTTGATAAGACATAATCTTCTCTGTATAAAGGTACGTTCCACAACTGGCTACATATTTTTACATCGCCTATGCGTGTAACTTCAATTGGCAAGGAAAACGATTCCCATTGTCTATGAAACGGATAACTATCCATGCAACTTTTCACCAAAAATTCTTCGATCGTCCTAATACTGACCTTCTCAGTGACATTTACGTCTGTTCGCCTGGCTCCTCAAGTCAGGTCCGCCGAGGCCGGGATGTCGCTGGCACTGTAACGCGGTAACTCTGTTTGTTTGCCAGGATGCACTTCACTAAACGTACCGCGTTCCGTTGGTTGCATCGCGGCGTGTAATCGTTTGTCAGCAGGATTCACTGGTTCACTCATGTTTAAGGCTGTGTTTTCACCGTTCATCGTTCGATCGAACGGGACACGTGGATTATGAACGCTGGGAAGACACGTGGTTCATCGAATCTTAGAGGAACTTTCGTTATCCTCTTGAATCTTACAGGAACCACGGATTCACGTCCCGTTTAAAAGCGCGCGAATATTCACCACGTTATTCGTCATGTATCTATTCCCTCTTTACAACTCCGCAGTAACGTTAGGCCAATGAGCTGGAACCACTTGGTGGTTGTCGCGGTTGACGAAGAGCGGCAATCTTCGATTTCCGCTCGAAGAACGCGATTCTTTATTTACCCAATGATGGTACGTTTCGACGGTCTGCTCCAACTTTCATCCGGCTCTCTAACTGCGGTCCGACATCGCTCTCGACACCGGCCGATATCGATCCGTTCTCCGCGTTCTTTTCTTCTCCGTTATCGCGCTGGCTCTCAATGCCAGCCGTGCACACGATTCCGCTCTTCGATTCGCGTGCAACGTGTCCCGCGACCGCGCCGATACTCGTTAATATTTTAGAATTTTATCGACCCGCACGATATAACGCGCGCGTCCGTGCCTCGCGATCGCCCGCATAGATTTCACACACCTGACGAGACGGCGGGAAACCCCGAGCGGCACCGTTCTTCTCCTCGTCTTCGTCCTCTCGGTCTTCGGGATGGTTCGCCCTCTGAAATGTCACCGGTGACTGCCTCGTGAACGCACGGCTGCAGGCTACGACGCGTTAACTGGTCGAGTTATTTCCTCCTTTGACGAAATTTTCAGGGAATTTCGCGAGGTCTCTAGGGGCTCGAGGGATAGGGGCAGAAGTTTCTCGAAGACAGGACCGTTGCGCATCGAGGAACGACGCTGCTCTTAAGCACTTTTGGAATACCGTGTTTAGAACTTGACGATGTTTGACGCACGATTGTCGGTAGCGAGTTTCAGAAGATTGTCGACCCTGTTTAAGGAATCATACTTTAGGCATAGTTTGTACAGGATATCTCGTTTAAAGCGAACCGTTTAAACCACCCTTACTGCTTAGTAATAGTAAGCTCGCTGCTTTATTAGCAATAAGAACAAGGTGGAAATTACTAATAAGATGAGATTGTCTTGTTAAAATAACGATTAATTTCAATAATGCTTTGTTCCGCGTGTTAATTTCTCTGGTTACTCTTTAACGAGTCGAGATTAAAAGAAGCAGAGAGTTATTCATTACTGAGCAATTTAGCAATGCAAGAATCTTTTTCTTTTACGATCCCACTTTAGTAATTCATTTTCTTATGATTCTTGCATAATAATCCTTGAATTTCGATGGCGTTTAATAAAATATCGTTTGTTACTAAAGAAAAGCGTTGGAACAGTGTACTATTTTGAATTCTAACCGCAAACAAAGTATTTTTAAGTAAGTCATTCTTCTAGTCAGTACACCACCGAGATTATTTTCTACGCGAAGTCGTAAAGAATTTAATATCGCTATCGACAAGATACGTCGTTTTGAATTCTATTTGGTTTCTTTCGATCGCCACAGAGTACGATTTTATAGAGATGATTCTGTGCTTAGGCATGAAAATAATCCGACTGAGTGGTCGAGCAATTAGTTAATTGAATACTTAGAGGATAGAGTGATAAAATCTGATAACCCAGCTGAAGCTCCTAGTCCTGGCACGCATTTAAAAAATAACAACGAAAGAAAGAGAAACACGGGAATATTTAGCGGAGTTAATTAACTAATTTCGAAGTCCGTTTAAAGAACTTACACTGTGTCTTTGGTGGAACACTTGCGACGGTGGAAGAGAGTCGGGGCCTGCTGTTTTTTTAGCCATGTAGAATACCGCACGGAAAATGTGCGGAATAAACGAAAAACTTGGGAAAAAAGCGCGACAACCGTTTGAAAACGAAACCGAGATAAAGGGAAGTCCGTGTCTACAACTGGTCGACATTTTTTGCCAGTAGGAAAATTATCGTGTCTTGTAGACATTTAAATTTTCTTAACTCTTTCCCTTCTTCGTTTTATTTTTTAATCTCTTAATTTGAATTAAATACGAACAAGGAGAGTGCAAGATCTTCCGACTATTCCTAATACGACAGATGAAATTTGAGAAGTAAGACGAATATTCATTTACCAATTGCATATATGTAATTATAAAGAAGTTTTCAAAAGTATGGTTTTTTTCTAAAGAAACTGAAGAGATTGCGATAGATCGATAAAACATGAGGCGATTTGCGTTTCGCGATGTCTATGATGTTTCCTCTCGATACATAAATGTCGAAGTGGTTGATACTTCTAAGAAAACTCTACGTCTAATCTAATCTGATCGGATATATTTAATCCTCTCGTAGTTTTTGTTTTTTTCTGTAAGAAATTAATTTTAATGGAAAAGAGAAAGGCGGCTGGCAAATGTATTTGTGAAGGCATTGACGAAAACAAGGTTCCGATATTTACGACAAAAGTTAGGAAAAATATTAAGAGATAATTGTTTGTAGAGATGTAGAGTTTTAAGGAGGGTGTTGAAGTGGTCATCACTTCTAAGAAAACTCTACGTCTGATTTGTTTGGTTTTCTCAATCACTTATAGCCATCTTGGAACACGCCTAGTGCAGATAACGATGGCAGGCTATAGACAATAGACAGGCGACGATGGCAGACTATAAACAATAGACAGGCGACGATGGCTTCGGGGAGTTTAGTTAAACAGTAACATTGTTAGCGTGCGGATCTGGACCAGCTCAAACTGTATTCTAACTGTATACTTACACTTCTGTTTTAAATATATTTCTACTTTACAATTTATCCACGAATTCCTCTATTTAACTACCCAAAAATAACCTCAACAATAAAAACACAGTTTTTCCTCTAATATTTTTTATCATAGTAATGATCTAAACGGAAAATTGCGTGATTTGAATAAATATTGCCTTTCGCCGTTTCCTCCTCTGTTTCGTGTCGCGTCGAGCGCGCGCTTTCTATCGCGTACACGTGCATATAAATGTCTCGCTCCGCGTACAGGCCGGTTCAGAAGATCCCACGGATTAACAAGAATCGCTTTCAACACGCGTGGTCGCGCGTTCGACGGACGATGAAAAATTTACACCGTGTTCAATTCGTTATTTACACGGCCGAGAAATTATCTTTCGATGACAGGCGCCACTTCGCGCGTCCACTTCCAAATGTAGCTCGATCAGAAACCCTCGAACTGACATTTTTGTCGCTTTTCCACTCGGAAAATAATAAAAGATCTCGTGTCGTACGAGCAATTTCTGACCCGGTGGAACTTGAAAAAGGAACAATTTCGTGAAAACGCAATGCGATAAATAGCGTAATAAAATTTCGAAACATCGCGCGTAATTATCGTCGTTGATCATCTTGTCGAGTCTCGGTATACCACTTTCCTTCGCGAATGTTCGTTTGTGTTTAATGAAGCGCAGAGACGCAGACGTTTGAAGAAACTTGAAGATTGTACGCGACGAGCGGCAATAAAAGTAAATACAAGTTGAAGCGAGCATCTTAAAATCGTAGCTGCGATGTAAAAAAAAAATTTACGAGTGCCAGAGCTAAGAGCTTGGTCTTGCCTCGCCGTAAATTGTAACGAAACGGGCCGGTTAGAATTTTTGTTGTCTATCGTGGTTAAAAATGTTTGACATTCTTTGTTTTATTTCTATCGATCTGAAACATTAATTATTTATAATTGCAATTTGGTCGATGTGAAGATACTCCTATTAAATATCGTATGTCTACCCGTATATCTACAATTTCGGTAATTTCTACTCATTAAAAATGTAGATGGTACGTGATGTACAGAAATATATATATATACAAAAAGCAATTATCGTAATAATTAGCAAGTGAAATGCATCTCTTTCCTCGTTTTCATTTCTTCGGTTACACGTTTATCAAAATATGAACGTGCGTAAACATCCACGACTTAATCATAATTAGGAAAACGCATCGTCCAAGTACAAATGAATCAATCAAACATGTACCTGCACCAGCAAACACCGTACATCCAGCAATAAATCACGCCGAGAACGTGTCAACGAAGGGAAGGAAAGTAGAAAAAGGAGAAGAAAGACAGAGTGAGCAACTTTTTCTCCGCCGATCGCCTATCGATCAACGTGTTTGCACGGTATATCTCTTTCATTCTCTCTTTATTGTTTCTTTGCGCGCAAAAGTAGTCGCCCGATTAAATTGTCCCAGGCGTTTTTCACCGCAAACAATATTTCATCAGCGTGACGAGATCACAGCGTGGAATAATGGATGACACCCGGCACGATTAATTTTTCGCTCGTCGTTCAAAAACCACGCTACACAGTATCTATCGGTAGCGACTAGAACCTATCACGGCTGCTTGCAAAAAAAAAGGTATCTCTCTGAATTTTTGATTCTCCATGCGAATTTTTTGCACTCCAACTTTCTCTGTTCTCGCCGATATCGCTTCGCTGCAGACGAGCCGTAAAATTCGTTTTGCGTCGCCGAAGCGATATCCATAATCCGTTCTACCACGCTTTTCACCTGCCTCTTTTCTCTTCTACGCCAGCAAGACCTGCGCCTGTAATCCCGGCTTCGGAAATAAAGCGACAATAACGAGTTTATCGATTTCGCGTCGCGATGTGTAAGAACCGTTAAAAAAAGCTTTTAACCCTGAGTAGACGAGGAACTGGGAATTAGGAATACCTGGTATAGCCGGCCATCCATTCTTTGAGCGTATTCGTCCTGGTATTTAAGAAGCACGAACTTCCCAGTTGATGGTCGAACAACGAAACAAAGCAAAACAGAAGCGCTCGTTGGAAAAGTCAGAGTTCAACGACGATGCACTTTCCCTTTCTCTGTATATACAACGACGCGAGGGAATTTTTTCTGCCTATAGTCTACTGCTTGCCCACTTCGTTACCTTCCGATGGTTAAATTACATCGTTCCTCGGCCACGTTATACAGGGTAACCGTTAACTGGCCGTACAACTCGACTAAGGTGATTCTATGTGAAAATATAAATCGGAGACATGGAATAAAATTGATTCATACGGCGCTTCGTTTTCTGAGAAAATCGAGTTTAAATGCTTGCCAAGAGTATATGTATACGACGATTAGCTAGAAACTACTCCACGTACGAAAATAAGCGAAGAATGTAGAGTAAAATTGTCTCGTTTGAGGCAACCTAGTTTTTTGAATCGTGGGAAATGATTTCTATTATCGGTTATTTTGTCGATGATTTTTCATCAATGTTGTTCAAACTGTAATTCGCTACGGAACAGCTTCAGATAACTAGGATGTACGATAACACTTGTCCCTGTAATACTACATTCGTTTTTACGAATCTAAATGATACGAATCCATCATCTTTTTAGAACAGATGCGTTAGGAATCGATAGAAGGATTCGACATAAGATTTGGAAGCAAATGTATCATTTGATGAAACGTTAAAGCCTGCGGGGAAAATGATGCCGACGGGATTTGGTCTTCGAGACACGGTCACTCGTTTTTATCCCAAAGGAACGAAGGGAGGAAAGAGTTCTTGTGTCCCTTTCGGCTTCTCCCGAAGATCTTTAGGAATCGTTGTCGCACCAGCAATCTGTACTATTTTTAGAACGTGTCGATATCTCTTTTGTACCGATATGCTGGATTATTATTGCAAAACTGGATTGGGAATTGAACCTTTCCTATATCGAAGAAACGTAATCGCTTTCGTTAAGCGCTTCTGTAAATAAATATTGATTGTGTTAACTTTACCATTGTAACATGCACTATTAAAATTGCACGCTTCCTTAAACGTTGTGTTTAACAACGATTAATTTCCTGATAAATATATATTTATTATATTAAACAGGTGTACGAATGATTTTTATTGCATTATGATTTATATGACGAGAAATGGAAATTTGGAAAACAGAGATCAAGTTTCGAAGACTGATTGTCCCAGTGAAGCTCGAAGACGCTCGTTAAACTAACGAAAGTCCGCTTTTGGATCTGGTTTTTTGAATTTTCTTAGTTAAGACGAAATCGTCTGCCTTGCATCCTCTCTGTATGACTACGGTTTAAAAGTCGATTAAGAATTCCAACTCTGGGTAAAAGCCTAGTAGCCATATTTCTTTCTAGTAACCTAGTTAAGTAATGAAAGAAAAACCACTGTTCTAATCGCGTCTAACGAAAGGTGCCAGACATCCTGGGACTGTCTTTAAGAAATTGGGTCACACTGATTAGAACGTGTACTTTTATAATTTCGCGGTAGATGTTAGTCTCCTTAAACCTCATTGCAATACTGAAATATCGAATTTTTTATTATGTACATTATCTTCGATCCACCTGTTTCCTATTAATATTACGATAACCAGCTGCTAAGCCATGTTGATCATTAATGTACAGGCAGCATAACTGTTAGGAAGTCGAACAAATTTGTGCCGTGGTACGATTATATCTAAAAAGTAGGATAATTAAAAATAATTCCGTCCTCCGTTAAAAGAACATTAAAACTATCAAAGAGAAATTTCATGAACTAAGAATGGAAAATAATAAAAATAATATTTGCCTATTGTTCGCTGGATTCTTTTCTTATTTTAGGATTCCTCGTCTTATACATGGGTTAATTTCATGAAATATTCAAAATCTTTTTATTTGTTAAAATGACAGTGAGATCGGAACATAAAGATTCACGGCAGAGTTAATTACATTACTTTCTTTCGTAGAACATAAACGAATGAAATTCTCATTTCGTACGATGATGTCCGAAACACGAAAAACAAATCTGCAGAGGAAATCGCGAATACAGTTACCGTGGTTTTAACTTTGCTCGCGTTTAAGCGTTCAAAAAAAAAAAAGAAAAAAAAAGAAAAAAGACCAGAATGTACGAATTCCGTGTACGAAAACGTAAGGATGGTTAAGGAAACGTGGTTCACGTCGATCAAGATAATTCAATTACCAAACAGAAATCCAGCATAAACCACTCTGAAAGCAGAGGCGCGTATGATCTACGTAGGCAATTATATCGTGGCCTGGACAAATTTCCGTGACCGCCCTCCTTAATGAAATACATTAATCCGCTTGGCAAAACGATAAACGATTCAATCTCGACCCAATCCTCTCCGCTGTGGGCCTTAAACGAAGACAGGAAAGAATGGAAGAACGTTTGAAAATTGTAAATCGCGACTCAACACGCGATCAAAGGATACAAGGAACTTAAATCGTTACTCTTACCTAGATTCATTAAAGTTAATGTACCCTCGATACATCGATACGTGGAGGAAAAGGAAACCAACGTCGTCCCGCGGTCCATTAGCAATGACGGTAATTTTACTAAAACCTGTTCCAGCTTCGACGTCGGATAAACACACACGCACACACAAACAAAAGTTTACACGTACATGTAGTGCTTGTGAATATGGACACTGTTTGATACACGGATAGAGAGACGCACGTAGACGGTGTGCAATTTCGCCGAAAGCTAGCTACAGTTCTGCAATTAAGTTACGTAATGCAATGACGCGGCTCGTCTTGATTTACCGTAAATCGCGATTCGAGGCCTTTATTTAGAGTGGCGGATGTCGTTCAGAGGCTGAATTTAAACGGCCGGCCGACCTTGATTGCGCTTTAAATCAATTGAACCATATCGGCGAACGGCGGCCCGCGTTGCTTCCATTTTTACAGGAATTTCGAGCACGCCGCAATAATATCGCGACTAGTTACCTGGTAAACGACCCCTGTGCGGTTTTCTACGCGTATTAGGCCGGTTTCACACAGAGACACGCGTATCGCGAGAGTGCCGCATGAATGCCGCCGTTTGTTTTAATGTTTCGTCTGTCGCCTTCGTGCGAAATGTATCGTTGCCAAGACGCACGAAATGAGTATCGCGATACTGCGTCTCACGAGAATCGTCGTGTGAACGCTTCCATTGGTGTACGGTTTAAGCGTATATTCGGTATATATCATGCGCGTATCCTCGCCTGAAACCGGTCTTATTATCAGTGTGTGATATGGACTGCTTACGAATAGATGCAGGATGAATAGAATAATATAAAATATATCATAACAATTATGTCGTTTTGCGCGAAATAACATTATTAGCGAAGGTTTGCAAATCGTAAGCTGCAAGTATTAATAAGCTGGTTAATAATAAAATTGTATCATCTACCTAACAGTAACAAGTTTGGTAATAAAAACAAATGAAATTACAAGTTACGTCAATATTCTATTCGATACAGGATTATAGAATCGTGAAAGGTTATTCCAATTGACTAATATCGTTAGCTGATAAATTATCGTACAAGAGGGTCCAAATAAATGATCGCGTGTCATGAAAATGCTCTATCATAAGAACACACCCACGTTTCATTATTTCATTAATAGTTTATCAGTTCGCTATCAGTCAACGAACTGTTAACAGTCGAAAAAATGACAGTGGTGCCACGAACCTTTTATTCCCGAAGGTTAAAAATCATCTTAAAAGGTCGTTATTTTCATACAAGTGAAAATATTCGGAAAGTTGTGATCGATTATATGAACGCTCTGGAGCATCGAAACATTCGGCATTGGTTGAAGGAGCGGGGGAAACATTTCTATCGCTATCTAAAAAAATTGCTTTGACAAGAACGTTCGTAAATATAGCTTCATTACGCTCGAATTAAACTAGTTAAATGTAGGATTAATTAATAATTTACAGATATTTTAAATTGTTAAATAGACTGCGGATGTTTTTAAATATATAGAAAGCATATGACATTCATGCGAATAAAATATGCAAATGTTCATAGAAACATGCAAAGTATGTCAGCAATATGTTTGATACAAATTTAATATATCGAATATTATCCGTGATACATTTAACGACTATTTTACGATTCCTCTGCTGTGTTAAAGTTAAATTAAAATAAGATATCAAGGTACATTAGGACGCTTTGCTTGGTAGAAACAACATCGAGCCTCGCCCATTAAACGAATAAATCATAAGTAACCGAGTTCTATCATCTAAGGGTAGACGATCGAGAGATAACGAATTAACGTTAACAGCGCGATTGGTCGAATGAAAAGAAAACGGGAATCTACGCCGAGACTGATCGGATTATTTATTGGCAATCGAACGTTGAACAAAATTCTCGAAGGGATTGGAAACATGAATAATCGAAGAACAGCATTATTCATCGCTGGTATTATTCAACGACTCCTGGTGGCAATGAAATGCCAGCTAATTGAAGACTATTACTTATTCATCGATTTCATTGTGGGGAAGCCGTACAAATTATTCAACAGAATGGAACTGATCTTAACTTTCCTCGTCACTTCTAAGAATAAAGCTTCTTTCGACCGGTTTATTTCCGCAGGCGGACAGCGTGTCGTTTCAAGGTCCCGATCGAAACGAATCGAAAACTGGTATCCTTGCGAAATAATTGATACGCCCCCTGACCAACCATTTCTCCAGTTGCGCTTTTAATTGCCGACTGAAATCGCTCGCATTTGCCAATAGGTAGCCCGCTAACTCTGAATTGTTAATCGTCTGGAAGCTTCAACGCGACCCGAGGTAATTCATCCCTAAAATAACTCGAAAACTTCGAATTTCATTAATTGATGCTCGACGAGAGCAAGCGGAAAATTCCATTCAATATTCGGCATCATCGGACGCGAAGGATCTTTGTTCGTCCCTTTGCAACTTTCATCTTATTATAACGGAACGTAACGAACGCTTTTAAGCCACTTTCTACAATCTCGATAACGAGCGTAAAATCATCACTTCCTTCCACTTCGAACTCCATTTCATAACAATTTCCATTATTACCTTCGGAGCTTCTTTGTCCGCGATCGCAACAAGCAATTCCAAACGAGCTTAAAATCATAACTCCTCTCTGTCCTAACGTCACATCGAGATCATCCTGCCGTGTCACATCGAACACATGACAGGCATATCGAGAAATGTTCATCGAGGTCGCGTCCGACACGCGTCGAATCAAACATCGTCACACTGTTACCCCAAACTCGATCACGATTGTCACGTTTTAAGGGGAGCGAGTTCCGCGTGCTTGGAACTCTATACACTCCCTGAAGTATTACGAGACCTTTCCACTATTCATTCCTTCCCTCGAACCCGGCTGTCGAAATTCTCACACTGATCGATCACTGATCCTTTATATCTACCTCGCGCACCAGGGCAGTGATCGACGATATCTGGATCGCGGGCACACTCGGTTCGTCGAGGTAAATGGAAATTCACCATGGGACAACCGCGCGTCTGAGTCGTGGCAGTTCGAACGTCGTCGTGGATGAGACGGAGGGAACAACACAACGGGAGAATACGAGTTCCTCTTCGCCTTGATCACCGGTCGATAGCCAGTGTTCTAGGATTCGAGGCGATCGTCCCTTCATTCGGCAGCGGTTGGTATCTTTTCTTTTCTCAGACACTGTTGGTCCGTGGTATCACAAGTTCACTGATAATCTCCGTGGAGAATCACGCGGCCACCGAAAGCGGGTTCGAGCGCGCATTTTCGGCTGCTTCGTTCGGAATTACGGCAACTTAGGTAAGAATCGTAACGACGAGAAACGCGATAAAACGAGAGGATTTTAAAAGGTGGAGTTCAACGGTGAGAATAGATTCCAAGGAAACGTAATTGAAAGGAGGGACAGAAATACGAAACAGAGAGAAAGAGAAAGGATCGAGAGAAGAAGAGAAAGACAGGCAAATGTACGATTGAAAAAAAAGAAAAAGAAAACAAAGGATATACACGGCCGCGTACACGAGGCGGCAAAAACCGAGACAACGGAGCAAGGGTTGCGCCTTCGGCAGGCAAACACAGGAGCCACGCACGTATCCGAGCAACCGACAGGGTGAGGCTGATGGTCCGTCTCGCGACTCGGCTGTTGCTGGATGGAGATGACGAGATGGTGGCTAAGAGAGCGAAGGGGGAGGGAGGGAGAGAGAATGAGCGAGGCGAGGCGAGGCGAGCGAGAGAAGCGTCGGTGGTGAGCGTCTGCCCGCTGTGACGCTCCCGACAGGACTGCGTCGGTCCCCATTTATTCCTCCTTTCCCTTCCACTCCCGATCCTCACCACCGCCTACCGAGCCAACCATCCTCGCACACCCACCCCCGTGAACCGCTTTGCCCCTTGCGCGGCCTCGTCGACTTTACCCCTCTTTGTGTTCCTGCCCTCTGTATACCACGCACACGCTTTTACCCCCACCCTCTTTCGCCTTCCGTCTCCCTTTCTCCATCCCTTACCGTCTTTCGCTATGTTTCTCTACTTTGCCTCGTCTAGCGTCGTTCCACGTTTCACTCGCTTCTTCTTACTCCTTTCGTCCTATACTTTCTGTCTCCTTTCTCCTTTTCCCTTTTTCCCTCCACGTCGATTCTTCAGGCAGCGTCCGCGTGTAAACAGATCTGCGTGCCGGCTAATTTTGGTTATCGTTCTAAGTGGCCAGTGAAAACTCGAATACCACCACTTTAATAGGCTAATAAATGAACCTGAAATTGCCCACGCTTTCTTTTAGCCCCGTCGCGTCGTCTGGTTCGAATGCCGCGCGACGCTCTATGCTTTTCGCAGCCAGCGCGTCGAACCGAAGGAAATGAAGAGAGGGTGTGGTGCCGGTTCTACGTTACAGCCGTAGTTGACGTTCGCTGCCGCAGGGTATCTCGATTATATTGGAATTAAGAACGGCAGAGGAAACTCTGACTTCGTTAATGAGACGATCCCCTTCGGTTCTACCTCCTTTGGCCGTTCTCTTTCCTCGAATATACAGGGGGCTGTTTCTGTGCTTGAGAGGGCTGCAGATGATTGGAATTGTATATCGGTCGGGGATCTTCGGCAAACCGTCGGATTTGCGTATAACCGGTGAAAATTTGCACGATGTTCTTCCGCAGGGCTCGACGATGGATCGTGCTTGATGGAAATTGAGAAAGTTGCTGCACTACTACCTTCTTCTCGTGTTTATTCTCTTCGGATTTTGAGATTCGTTCGACGAGGGCGGATTTTATGTGTACTTTCCTGGCAAATGTATTTTCTTTGCTCTCGTGTTACGAGTACACTCGTGTTAATAAATTTAGCACGTCTATAGAAAAATAAGGTAATACCGACAAATTATTAGGAAATAATTAACGACGATTAGAAAATCGATAGAAGATCGATATTCTATCTTTCTATTGTTGTATCTTATGTGATCGCAGATAATGTTGAATTTAGATTTTGGGCTATTTATCTTCAAGCAAGATTTAGTTTCAAAAGTTGTATACGGAAAGCCCATACATCATTTTTAATTCGTTATTTTCCTTTAAAAGCTTAACAAATTCCCATCATTTAGTGCTATGTCTTTTATATTCTTATTATCTTGTGCAAATACAAAAGTTCCAACTGCATCGTTCTGTATAAGATTTTCTCAACATCCTGTATAAAATCAGCAAATATTTTAGTACTTGTAGACGTGTCTGTATGCATGTTAAATCCTGATGAAAGAATTTTTTAATCGACTGCAGGTATTCGTTTTAATTTCTTCAACTCGTAGCGTTCTCCGGCTTCTTGCTTTATGTAGCGACCATCCATGATGTATGGAATTAATATTATTTCGCGATACTTCTTGCCGTATAAATTAAATTCCTTCCAACATTTTGCAATGCATACAGGCAAGATCGAATTACGATATCGCTGTATTCAACGTTCTCCTCGGCAAGCATTTATCCTTCCGAATCTCTCAAGAGAGGACTTATCGGTGTCACTCGTCCTTCTTTCTTTGCAGCAACTCATCTTCCATTCGATCGCACGCGAGCGCCATAAATTAACAAACGAAAATTCTGCTGGTTGAAAACTTTTCCTTGGATATCGTACCCGAGGCACGAAGGAATCCACTGACAAAAACGGAGCATCGATCGTCGCCGGAATCAACATTCTAATCAGGATACTTTCTTTATTTCATTCTGCTAGCAATTGGCTTCCATCCTTCCATTTAACTCTCGACCAATCCTGCCTAACGACACGCAGACTAAGAGACGTATTAAAACGCTTGGGAATTATATTTGCCGATCGATAGCGCCAAAATATCGTTTTCCTTATACGAACTTTTCAGAAGTCGACGCGATCGACATCACATTTTATTTTATAATTCCTCGATTCCATTGTACAGGCTCACGATTATTATTCAAATTCAAATATTTGTTTATCGTTACTTGTAACAGGCGAGAGATCGGACGAAATTATAGAAAACATCTGCATTCACTTTTTGTACTTATACATTTGATATAATTATAAAGTTTCTTTATCGCAAGAAGCATAGTATAAGTATAAAATTCTCGGTTTCATTATCTAGATATATCGTATAATTAATATCGCTGCGACGCAAAAACCAAAGAATATATTTCCATAAATCTATTCATCGCAAGGAGATAGGACGAATATGATATCATGCAGCTCTGAAAGAGATTATAGATTCTTACGTGCCCGAAAAATGGTTCAAATTACATGTCTCAACCCCTCAAACCTATCAATTTTAGCATCTGATCGATTTCACGACCACGCTGTATCTCTTCCACCGACTATACCTAGGGTTTGAACTTCCTCGTTCCTTATCGAGTCTTCCATCCCTTTCGATGGTATTGCTTCGAGGGTTCTTTACCGTCTAAAATGCCTTTCGAAACACAAGATTCAGCTTGCAAACACGAAGATTGCTTGGATATAATTCCGACGCGCCGCTTCGGTTGTATGTCGATTACGTGTCTCAATTTCCGCAGTTTGCTTATCGAAATTCGCTAAAAGTTAACCGTAACTGTACTTATCAGTACGATACAGAGATCGTTCGATCGACGCGATAACGCGAGTCTGTATCGTAAGAGCTGATCGATATTAGAAGCGATTGCTGACAATCGAGGATCATGGAAATTTGCTAAGGTAACGCATCGACGATATCGAATTGATTTCGTTTCGACAACGAGGCGCGCTTTATGTAACCGATCGATCAATCACTTTTTTAAACGGATCCGTACGATATTCGGCGACACGGTGCTTCCAAGTGGATTTCGCATTTCTGCCTTTTTGCAATTTTCTTCTTTTGAAGAATTGCTACGAGATTTGATTCGCAATTTACACAACCGTTTCGAACCTATATATGTTCGACAACTTATCTATTTTTTTAATATGAAACGATGTAAATGCAGCGTTTGATTACAACATCGACATCGTACTTTAAAATCGTTACGATTGTACTTGTACACGACAGAATATACGACAAGGTGAAATTAATTTTTTTAAAACCGGAACTACTTCTCGTAACGACACCATTCGCTCTATTCCTTCGTTGCTTCGATTTTTCCTAACGGAAAATTATTTCCAAGATACCGCAAACCCTCGAAAACCGAGAGACGAGCTCGACATTTTACGTTGCGTAGGGATCGTCAGTGGTAAATTCTTTTTCCAGGAAATCCGGCAGGAAGCTCGCGACGACGTGGTTGCTGGGCGTCGGTAAGCACGTTGTTCGGCACAAAGCAACGATTTCGTAGAAGTTGGAAACAAATGATATCGATACGATCGACGATGTAACGTGTGCTGATCCGCTATACGATGTCATCAAGTTTCTTTCGATAACGGAACTCGACTCGATTTTCTGGCGGAACGCGTACCACCGTTCTCGAGTAAAAGGAGCGTCTCGGCGATGATAAAAGAGTTCGTGGCGGACTCCACCGGCGATATTTTACAACAGCGTGGAAGATAGATATCCCGGCGCTTCGTCAATGACCGTAATAGCCACCTATTCTCGGCAAAAATTTTACGATAGAGAGACGATGTTTGCTCTGTCGACGTTTTCACCGTGACCAATCCCTTTTCTTGATCGCGTACGCGTACGCGTACGAGTGTATGTATACACGTATGCGGAACGATCGTGAGCGGAAATAAGTGTCGCGAATAGTGGAAGCTGCGACGAAATTACAGCCGGAATGAAATTAGAAAGTGGAAGACGATGACGGGCAAGACGAATGCATCTGGCGTCTCTGTTATTTCGATGATTACAGCGAATCTTCTCCTCGGGAAGGAGAGAGGAGGAAAAAGGAAATTGGTAAGTCGGGCAGATTACAGTCGGGAAATAGTGAATAGGATGTGTACGATCAGGGAAATGTTTCAATTTGCAGTTCGCTTTGCGGTGTATTCTACGTGTGTTGATTCAGTTTGTCTGTCGGAGTCGATCGCACATGAATCCTGATGGCGTTTCATTTTTATCGAAGAGTAGAACTATCTGAAGTAGCTAAGGATAATTTTGGTACAAGTAGTCAAAGAAGTTGTAATTACGGTTCACAGTTGCAAAAAGTTGGTACAATACGAAGTCTCATTGCCGATACAAAATTTGAAATATACCTCAACTGAGGTGTGTATATATATATAACAAGCAAAGTATTCGACGTTCTTAACGTTCTGATGATCTTTTTACGAGAAGACTTTTAATTAAATTCTATCAGTTTGCCTATATTCTACAAGAATTTAATCCCTGCGTTTATTTGTATTCCATATGTACAGTACATTTCTAAAAAAAAAAAAAAATCGTATTCTGGTTGACCGAAATAAAGGAACATAAATAGTGGAATAACGTGAACTTTTCGGCATCTCGACAACTAATCAGAATAGGGGAAAAGGTGTTAAACAATGACAATTTATAGCCGGCAGATAGTCACGCAACGAACCGTCAGAGATTTCGAGTTCTTGACGAAGTTTCGGATTACCACCGCCTCTCCATCGATCTTCCAGTCCGACTTGTCGTGGCTCGCGCGTGAAATGGTAATTCACGGTTAAGGTAACGTCACGCGAGCAAACCGGAAAAAAGATTCCGCGATCGCCGGTTGGAATCACAGTTTTCACCGCGGGATTGCCCTTTCTTCGTCCCTGGCTGGCCGATTTATCAACCACCGTAAATCATTCCGTTATCAAAACATACACGTTACATTTTTTTAAGGTTAACTACCTTGTTTCAGGTTCAATCTCGACGCTATTTTCTCTCGTTTAATCTTCCACTTAACGATATTTACTTCAAAATTCAACTAACGCGAAATAATTTCTATTTAATCTATCTTACATAAAAAGAATAAATAACCGTTAAGAGTTTCGAAGGATTTTATGTCGGAATATTCGTGTCAATGAAACATTATTCATTCGCGTTATACGTTCCAGTTATTCGTTTCGTTTTAACAGAATTCTCGTTCTGTATACAGAACTATGTTCTTTCAAAAGGATATTCATGGGTTGTACGAATGTAACGTATTTGCGCAGCATCCACAGTATCCCTGACGATGGATCGCTGATTCGTGGTCCCAGTATCCACTTTCCACGCAACAAATTCTAAGCTCTCGTTTATTCATCCCTACCGTTTATCATGTCCTTTTTCATCGCACAAAATATGACCATCGACTAGTCCACCTCTCATATGTTGACCATATGATGCTTCATCGTAGAGAGGATCAACGTGTACAATATTCCAGAGGATGATTTTCCCCGTAATAAAGACGGTTCAAACATCTTTACTTATAGAATTAGACATTTCAGATATTCCTCTTGTTTTTAAAATGAATTGTTATCCAATTATTAGAAGATATTGCCAATAGATAAAGCATGATATTTTATTTAAATTTCGTTGCTTCGATCGTTTTTACAATCATACTGTGAAATATTTCGGATAAAACGTGATTAGTGATTAGTTTAGATAATCAAGGATCTAGTATTATTCTGCAGTATCGATCCATTTAGAGATTTCGTAATGTAGTTCGCGGAAATAGGATCTTTTAGGAACGAGCAGACGTGTTCAATAGAATCGGAAAATTTTGCCGCGCAAAGATGTCACATGTAATTGGAAAACGTTATGCGGTGCCACAGTAGGAGAAAAAAGGTAAAAAAAAGGTAAAGAAACGTAATTATACTATTTTTGTACTGCATCGCTTTAACGTTTTCATCCCCACCTTTCTTGGCTCACGTAAAACATTAATCGTGTTATCGATATAATAATCCATCCTTTGGCTTTTCGAAACTCGCTTTTCAACCTTTTGCAGAAAAATTCGACATCGGTAATTAACTGAAGAAATAAGAATTAATTGTTCGCCGAAAGGGACCTCGTTTTTTAATAATTTCCTTCAATAGGTACTTTCCACTGATCCTCAAGGACACCTCTGTTCTCATCTAGTTTACCACGAATTCAAACGATACCAATTTCGTACTTTTTTCGTAGTAAAAAAGAACTGAAATTACACACAACGAATCATTAAAAGAAAAAATTTCCGCTCTTGGACCATTATTGATTTTATTCCAAGAGACAGAAAGATATTTTAGCATATGTAATTCATGTTCAATAAATTCTGATGCTTAAAAAAAAAAACTTGGTAATGTTATACTACGCGTGATATTGCATAAAATATTCATCGTACTACAATCACTGCTAATGTTATGCGTAATAATATAACAAAAGGACTGTATTAAATCAAATTATGAAGCTGGTCTTTGCTATGAGGCACGATATTACCAGATTATCTCAATATACGTAATATTCGTTTAATAAGTGCTTTCTGGTGAAAAATAGCTTTGACAAAAATTTCTGTAGAATCAGGTAATTTCCATTCGACGATCTATATCGGAGCATACATTATTTTTTACGATACTACATATCTCCACCGTGTTATAAATTTCTCTTCTGACTTGCAGAATGCATTTCCATCAAAAGCGTTGAAAAATTTCATTTGACAAGCGTTGTTTCTTTTCTGAGTCGTTCGATCACGGATTTCGCAAGTCCGTTCTATCAGATTACTCGCAACGAAAACGAACGAAAATCCATTGCAAAATAATTAGGCTGCGAATATCCATACATTTATGGGAAATTTTACGCAGAAATGTACCAAGCATACATAACTTGTAAAAACAATTGAGATAGTCGAAATAAAATATTCTTCATAATATTTCGAGAGCGAAAAGGTATCTCTATTTCAATTCCATTTCTATGCTTCTATTCATAGAAATATAAATTTACACGGACACTCGCAATCCAGTAATTCTTCTTGTTTTGCTCGTAAAGTTCAATTTCCACTTACATCTCCATAGACATCGGCCGTTGCTCCGTTTTCGCTCTTCACAGATTCGCTATCTCAATTCACACTTTCCTCTTTACCTCCTTTATCGTCGACTCACCGTTTTCTCGCGTAAATATTGGATCGTCGCGGCACGGTAAGCGAAACGCATCGCGTCTCCTCGATATTCGAAGAAATTGCTCGAGAATGGTTGCAAAACGACCCATCGAAAGGGAACAGAAGAAATTTCGTTGGTCGTGGTCGATCTATAAATCTCCGCGGAAACTTTGGACGTCGTGGTCGGCTGTTGGGGTTAAACGATAAGTGGTGGTCGTTCTTGATAAGAAAATTCAGGGATAATGTGGTATGTGGCTGGTGATAGCGCTCCGTGACGGGGATAAATTGTAATTGAAGCTGGATGTACGACGGACAGTCGGAGAAACGATGTTAATGGGTATATGGACTGACAGGTTTGTCAACTTCCCTATCGCGACCGCGAAACGTCGATGTAAATCAGCTGCTACGCGACGTGAAATATTTCAGTTCCTAGAATCAGGTAGTAAGGCAGAAAATGGTGTTTACGTCAGTCCTTTCGTTCAGGAAACGTTAAAAGATTGGTGAATTAATTAAAACGATCACTTTCATTTCCGTATGTTAGAATGAAATTTAATCGGATTGAAGTAGATTATATTAGGATTATTCGGTGACTAAATCAGATCAGATTAATATAGATTAACGACACAAATTATAATACTTCTTCTACCCACTTCATCTATATGATTGATTATGTAATAAGAATAACTAGGGATTTTTTTAAATGAGAAGCATTGAAATAGAAGTCAATCAGAGATTTTTGAAAATGTTTTATGTAAAATCATTCTTTTAAGTTGATTACGAATTTTTCGTCAACGAATTTGAACGAATACAGAAAAGTAAAGTGTGAAATGTTGCGTGTCTATCGAACGAAATACAAAACAAAAAAAAAATTGTTCGAAAAGAGAGAACCGCGCGAAAATTTAAAAACATCGTCGTACAACATAAAAATGCTATCAGCATTTTTATCAGCTCGAGGTACAAGCAGGATGACCGGCGTATATGGCTAACTCAATACACGTGATCGAGGGTCAAGGCTCGTTTAAACATTTAGCGGCCGTGCCGCTACAATTTCGTAAAACAAATTGGAAAGTGTCGTGTTCCCGTGCTTTCAGCCTCTGACGAACGAGCCGCGACATTTTGTGCGGCTACGTTTCGCTAAGATAATTGCCCATTTGCTCTCGTGACGTGCCTTAATAATCGATTCCAACCACGGAAAAATTCGAGAGAATCGTCCCTCTGTTTTTTTCAACTTTACTCCTTGCCACGATCCCGACTAAAGACCTTATTTATGAAAAAGAGAAAAGTATAAATCGTTAATCTTTAATCTTAATCGCTTCGTTCTTCGATTATTTCGTGCATGATGAAAATCCAAATACACATATTTTACGGAATTTTGTATATCTCTTGAATAGTTTCAAACAAAATCAGATGATTTTCAATTCAATCCGATGACAAAACGAAACGAATTTTTTTCTGTAGTCCAGTTGGCACGCAGCAGGTGTTTCGAGAAGCCATAATTTTCCGAAGTTTGGGGACAGAACGGCGCGATAACGTCGTGTACCAGCGAATTATACGCGCACTTGTGTTAAAATACTTGTTCGGTTACAACGCTCTGGGGGAATGAAACGCAGTCTGGTCCACGCGCCGAGAAAAGAAAAGAGATCGGCGGGGATTTTGGGTGAAATTAATTTTGTCGGATATCCGAAACTACAAAATTACGAGAGTCGATAGAATTACCTACTTGGGAAGCTCCGGAGTTGCTAGTTGCGATACGTATCTGAAAGTTTTAACGTTTCCAACTGCGTCGAGAGATTGTTTTAGGGAACGCTCGGATTCGGATTCAAAGAGAATAAAATCGCGCGTGCCGAATCGTCCGACGATATCAAAACTTTCCATTCGAAGGATTATCTCGCGCATTTTTCATGCAATTTTTAAGCAAAAAAGTTTCTTTTATTTTTGTTAACTTCGATACAGTTTTAGATTGAATTTCGATCCAACGTTCTATCAGTTCACTACCGCGTTTCCTCTGTTGCAAATGTAATGAAAATCAGTTTTTAATTCGCAACATTTACCTTCGTACGGGAACGTTGATTAAATCGTATCGATATTTGGATCAATGTTTGGAATTGTACGTGGCAAATTTGTACGCTTCTTCTTCGAGAATGCGCACCGCTTGACCTACACAGTAACAAATCCATTCTGGACTTAATTAGACGTAATGGCGAGTCCTTGGCCAATTAGTGTCATTCTTAATTAAAAGGAAACAATGAGAGAATCTTGAGTAAGCCAGAGTGTAAAAATATTTCATACAATGTCAGGCAGAGGACAGTACGTCGAACTCCTATTCTTTGAATTTTAATTGCAATTTCTTAGTAGCAGGCTACGCGTCACTGAAACATTGCGGAGATTGGATAATGGTAAGGATATTCCTTTAAGTACGTCCGAAAATTTAATAATGTCTCGAGGAAACTTAAGCAAGTTCTCATGGAGAACGTAACCGGCTATATCATAAATAGCCGTCCGACTGTCAGACGCAAAAGAAATTTAGGCATCGGTGGACAACCATTGTGAAGTAGTCGTCGAGCAGAAACCTAAGAAATGTCCGAAACTTCCTGGTCTCCTAACATAAAATCCAGATGGACGAACCTTATCGTACTTCTAACGAATGATTCATTGAATTCAATATTTAAAATTCTTTATATTAAGTGACAAAGTATAAATGAGAGTAGATAAAAAATTGCAGAGAGATATAACACATTAAATTAAGTTATTACCTATATCAAATCGCAATGTGGGGTTTAAAAATAACCTTAGACCTTAAACGCAACTTTTCCAGCCCAAAAACCATAATATATTTACGATTCTATAAGAATGATTTATATTTCTCCAGAAGGCTATTCTCTAAACGCTTGGGCGCTTTATACGACATTTCATTCTGCCCACCTAACCTCGTAAATACCAATTCTCACGGCAGCTACTGCTCTCCTGTCTCCTTCGACCGGACGAATGAACAGCCTTCGCTCATCGTTAAGCAAGCCGAAAATTCCACACTGACCTCCTATTTTGCGGATAAATACGGAACGGTAGATTTCATAAATTTCCAGGGAGTTACGTCAAACATTGACAATCGCAACAAGAGTGATATTCTTTCTTCCTAGGGTGTTCCGAACATATTGCAACGCACTATAAAGAAAGTTTATCGTAAAGGGACGTAAATTCGGCGTAAATTCTTTGAATAGTCTGTATCCTGTTAAAGACGTTACGAGATAAGAATATGGAGAAGGAAAAAATTTGAGAGAACTTGACTTCCACCAAGAATCTCAAATGTGGGCTGTAAATGAATCAATGATGTTATAACGTAACATAATAATTAAAAGTATTTTTCCACTCGTTAAATGTACGAAAATGAAGAAAACCACGTTTAAGAATAAACTAGAAATAAAATAATAACAACGATAACCGGGACGATAACAACGATGACGATTCTCACGGAATTCTACCATTTCTCGAGCAAACTACATTTTTAAAGACTCTGTTTACCAGTGAACACAGAAGCAGGGTCGTTGATCTCAGATCACGTAATCTCGTTTTCATTTAACGCATCACATAATATGCACATACCCGCGTATATACATATAACGGACTCCTGTCTAAAATAGAGATATGGAGATATCGGCCTTTGATGACAAATCACATATATATCGGCACGACGTTATCGTCAGTTAGTGATTGGCATTATTATCTTGGAATTAATTAGCTACTCGCTAGATATCACTGGAAGATACAGAATAGAATAGCTAGAGATCGTTAGAATCGCTTTGTGCAATGCACACTCTTATCGAGTATAATCAAATCTACATATATGGCTCCATGTATGTTAATTATTCCAATATGGTGAAATGAAAATAAATTTATTAATTATTCTTATACACAAAGGAAGAGGTCACAGGTTATTGTTCTATATTAAACATTCGCTCGATCCTATATCACAAATTCTACAGTATCGTCGTAGAGTATCGTGTTTGTAACGAATCACTTAATATCGAAATTTAATAGAATAACAGTAGTTACATTGCCTATGCGTAGCTTATCGGTAGCTTATAGTTCAAGCAGCCACCTCAATCTTTATGCTCGTAAACTCGACGAGAGTTAATCGAACGAAGCAAGTGCGGAGCGCACGAATTTCGACTGTTTTTCAATTTTACAAGGAAATTTTTCCCGGTAGATGGCTATGGTTGCCAACCTTCAAATTTCAAGCATATCCAGTCTCGGATTTATGTCGGTTTCCTCGCTCACAAACCGACCCCATGGGTTTAATACGCCCGCCTGTCGTGATTCGAATTCGTCTGACTTTCTGTGTGGTTGGGAAATGGTTGAAATGTCTTTGTCAGCGAGATTAACATCTAGACGTGTTAACGTTGAACGCGTGGCTATAGCGAAGAGATTTTCGAGAAACCGGTGCGGTAAAAGTGGCACGAAGCGAGGAACGATCAAATTTGTCAGGGCGAGAAACCGCCCGTACGAATCTGAATCTCTCCATCCGATGACGTGAGTAGGCTTGTCCGAAGTAACGTGCAACTTGAATTAGAAAAGTGACTATTACTTTGATAATTGGTTTGTACAAGCGGAGGAGACGTTATCGTGTTTGTTTATAAGTAGAACAGATTTCGACGCGCTTATGGCGCTCTATATTTTACTATTATCATTATTCTTCGTCCTTCTTCGATTATTTTCATGTGATCCTAAAATGACTTTGAATATCTTCCAAATAAAATCGAGAGTCCTTTAATTGGCCTTGGATATCCTTCGGATGAATTTTCACGTTTCTCGCGCGATCGCGAGCGATCTTCGATGATCGCCGAATACCTCGATATCGACTCAGAGAGTTAAATAATCTCGAGGAAGGTCGTATAATGACCTTAAATACCGCCTACAAGACCTTGAAGGATCTCGAGGTACTTCTAAATATCTTCAGATTTTCTGTAAAATTAGTTACACTATTCTTGTAATGCGTTTTCGATGTAACGCCTATTTGTTCCATTTTATAAATTGCTCTCTCAAAGAGAAAACAAGCTCTGAAAACACGAGAAGAGGGATTGTGTCCCTACGCTTTTAAACCTATCGGACAGCAACGTACAATCTGAAGCAATCGCATCTGAACGAGACCATTCTGCAGCTAGAATTTTAAAGCAGTGTCGGGTGGAAGAAACGAAATAAGGTTGGGAAACAATTCCGATGAATATCGAAACGCAATACGCCGTTATCAGCAGGCGTATCCCGTACGGGTATCGCATTGATTCGTGTTGTAATCCGGCGGAAGTACGAAATATCTGACCGAAACTTGTAACAAACGCCGGCCGGAGCCGTATTCATCGCTGCTCAATCGAGAGTTTTGCCAGAGAATTGCCGTTACACTGTTTCTCGATAACCTCGTTCGCCGTTTAAATGCGTTTTGTTCGTTACCGCTACGTGACGTGTTGTAACACACCCGAAACTCGATCGCACCCAATCGAGACGTTCGTTGACCCGCTGTTTCTCCGTTAATTCACTTATTTATCTTCTGACGAGAAGATTCGCAGATTTGTTTCCCGTTCCTCTTCAATCCGTTCGTTTTACCTTCTTCCCAGCCATTCGAACATTTTTGCGTAAAAGCATTTTGGCTTATACACGCAACGGAAATGTTCGCGAGTGACGCTACTACGCGCGAGTGGAAAAGTTGGAGAATGAGAAGAAACAAATAAACGAGCGGGAGTCAGTCGCGTTAACGTTTTGCGGCTCGCATAAATTTACCGACTACCTTAACAAGTGGACAGCGTTTTTCTTTGTAAAAAATTTCAAGTGCGTAAACTTCGCGTAAACTAAACGTAATGGATCGACTTGCGCGTGACAGCAACGTGGCGTGGACAGTAACATTTGGCCTGCACTCGACGACACGTTGATGCCATCGGACGTGAAAGTACGAGGATTTCGAGCGAACAAAGCTGGCAATTGACTTTATCGTCTCCGAATCAATCACTAATCTTGTATCAATAATAATTTTATTATTATATTATCAATGTGTAGCAATGGCTAACGTTACTACTGTTTCGTACATATAGCTTGTACAACTACAGCTGCAATGTTGTTTCGCATGTATCAAAACACGTAGGATCAATTGATTATTGCTCGAGAAACTTGTAGATTTTACCTAATTGAAGTACCTTATTCGATAAAAATCAAACAATTAAAAAAGAAAAAAGCTTAAACGATCGCACTCGTTCAGTTCGCGAAAATCTCAAACATCAACAGTAAAAAAAAAAAAAAAGAATGCAACTCCAAGACGGAAAACAAACATTACTATAGACGACGATTTGTAAAATACGCTCGGAAAAGACAAGAATTATTCGCAGTAACGATCAGCGACTAACAGAAGCTCGATCACTCGGCAAAAGCACAGGGAACGTATCGACAGAAAATACGATGAAAGATGGACTGTATAAGAAACGTACGGAGAAGGAGGAGACGGATGTCTGCAGTACTGGAACGCGGAACTTCACTCCATAAAGTTTCCCGTTTCTCTTGTGGATCGCGTGCAAAAAAAACGTTGCGATCGGTGGCTGGCAAGCGGCACGATAGCTGAAGGACCGAAGGGAGTGGAAAGTCGAAAGCAGATCCATTCTCTCCCCTTTTAATCCCACTACCAAGCTCGAAAGAAGGCGGGACAGAAAAAAAAAAAAAGGAGAAGGAAACATCGTTGCTGAATCGCTCTTCGTGGTGCCATAAAACTTTCTCAGCTTTTCGACGTGACGAACCCTCTTGCGACCTCGAAATATAATCGTTCTACCGCGTCGTACCTTGTTTCTATTTTGAGCTTAAGGAGACATTCCAGTTTTCAGAATCGTGAAGGATTTTTGATCAACTTTTTACGAATTTGACACTTACATAGGGAGCGATGTGTAATTCATTCGTTGCTTAATTGCTTGATTCGTTGCCTTGTTTTAAACAAAACGCGTGCGATCTATTTATAATTATCTAGTAATTTTTTCCTTCAAAAGTCCAATCTTCAAATAGGAATATCTCTTCGATAAACAAAATTATTGTTCCAACGCGAATGCACGCGAGAAAGGACAAGCTGTCGAAGATTCGCAGGAAGCTATGTATCGATAAATTCGTCGTTCGAATTCCGTTATAATATATACGAGACGGCTCGCACGTATACAAATAAAACAATCGCAAGGAATATGGATTTACCATGTAATTACAAATGGCCTGTTAAAATTAATTTATCTGTGACTAATAGGAATGCCGTTACGACAAATTCGTCGGCTGAAACGTAGAACGTTAAATCAAAGCATATCGCCATATTGATCGCATCACACGATCTCATTTGCCAAAGTTCACTCGCAAAAACTTATCGTGAGCGAAATTCTATTATCAGCTTTATCTAATGGATTCCTTATGGTTGGTCTTAGGTTGCCAAACTTTGAAATATCAATGATATACGGCGTAGGTGTACCCTTTTCTATATTTAAAAGGACACGTAGAATGTATTAGTTCAATGCCTCGAAAGTTTTCTACTTTCTTCAAGTTTCAACGTATTATCCTTCCTCACGTAACTCAAATATTTTTCCCTTCAACGAGTCACCGTCATATAAAATTACTAACAGCTTCAAATAAAAGCTGTACGATCCAGAAGAGGGCTTAATCCGATGCTATTAGCCTTTTATTGGTGAATGTATAAAGAATATACGCGATATAAAATTTGTTTCTTTTTTTCTTTTTAAACGAAGACATATAAGATCGCAACATTTAATGCAAATAATTTCCATAGGCAAGACTCAACGCATTCTTCTCGTTTATATTAAATATTGGAAATACTCTACGTTCGTCTGGAAAACTAAGAAATCGTTCCTTTATTCGAGTCAACAAACGAAGACGACACCATCCGAAAGATGTCTTATAAGATGCTTCTACGAAATATCTTCATCTGTCTTCCATTCGTTATCGATTCGCGACCCGTCTTCTGCGCTTTATGCAAATCGATGAGCGCGACACCGAATACGGATACTCCATAGACTCTCGTTCCGACATGGATTTCGACCCAACTACAGTTCAGCTTATACGAATGCACCTTCGAATAACACCGATACATTGGTTTGTTCATGAATTATTGATTCATATCGAATCGAGCTCCGCGACGCTGGCCTTTCCGCTGGCAAAACGCAACCGAAAATTAATGTTTGTCGTTTCGCGTGCACGGCGAAACGCGTAATTAAATCTGCCCATGAAGGGAGCTCTTTAGTCCCCTCATAAAACACGCTGCCTCTACTGGCAAGCGACGCGTGTATTTTTTTAATCGAATGAAGTAAGAGCTTAAAGCGGCTGACACGAATTTTCGTTGTAGTTTTAACTTTTTGTGCTAGTTTTTTGGTTCTGGTTTATCAAGCGTATGATCCCCGTTGTTTTTGGATCTTAACCAGCTAACTTGATGCGTATGCTACCGGTCTCTACGCTATGAATATTACGCTTCTTTTCTATTAAGTAAAATTGGATTCTACCAATTGAAGCCATCACTTTATCGTTGGAAATATTCTTTCAAGTTTCCATGCTCGTCTACATTAGCCACGTCTCTTCACTGTCTATCACGAGGACAGACAGGTAGTCGTGTCTCGTTACAGTGCCAATGAATTTTCAAAAGGTTTTTTTTACGACGCACATAATACATTCATGAAACATATCTCCTTCGCGAGTCACTGTATGTTTATCAAACACGCGAAATTCAAACGAGGCGACGAGAAAAGAAAAGATATAAAAATCCAGAGGGGTAAACGGAAGTTCAACTTGAATTCCCTGTGCCACGAAACTTGCGAGGGTAGAAAAGGGGACAGCAAAACAGGGTATGTTGGAAACCACCGGAAACGAAGTTGGGATTCTGATAGCGGGAAAGAAACCGATTCGAGGGTAAGTTCGGTCGCGGCGTCGAGGGACGAATTATTTTCTTGACGACGCGCGAGCTCGGTTTACCAGCGTGGTTCATCGGTTACCGATCGATCGGGTCGACACAGTAGTCGATAGACGCACGCGGATCTCCAACACGAAACGATGATGCATTCGTGCAATATATCATCGGCCGTTGCGTGACAGCGCCCATCAATGTAACGATTCCGCGCTGTTACATTTGCTCGCCGCACCGGCAGAAGCACACGTTCAAAGAATTAATGACCATCGCGTCGTCGTCTTCCTTCAACCATCTCGCACTGGGTCACGATAGAATGCCCTAATGTATCTTAGTTTATTTCTTTCCCTTGGTTAGGTTTTCGTGTATAGCACACTTCAGAGGCGTCGGATGAAACGACTGCGTATATTTCGTCAAAGGGTGTCGAGGGTTTTTAATATCCAGTCTGTTAGGTTTAACGCATTACTATCTTGCACGAACTTTAACCTGCAATTCATCAAATTAATTATGACGCTAAGTATAGGTGTTGAACTATAGTTAATACCACTATTTACCGTTACGATTATGCATTTACGGAAAATTTGAAGAGTACGTGTAATATGCAAGATAAATATTCTTTTAATTAAACGGAATGTCAAGGACGATAAAATTTCGCTGGTTGGCTTATTCTTCAAGAGGAAGACTAGTTCGTTTAGAAAATTTGAGCAATTATAGTGTTTGATTCAATCTTCTTTAATTCTCTTTTACACGCGAGGAATTAATGTCACGGTCTTATCTAACAGCAGAAAATTTGTTGCGACGCAAGATGAGATGGTTGACGGTACTTTTTACGCGTGTATATCACACCGTGTAACGTTGAAAGCAAAGTTTTGTTATTTCTGATCCTCCTTTTATTTTGATTCGTATAATGTTCCTTGCCTCAGTGATTTTCGGACACACTCTATATAACAATGCAACGGTACAATAGGTACTCGTTACGATATTGTGTAAAATGCAATCTCTGTGCTTACATTTTCATCCCTTTAATTGCGTGGATATAAATATACGAACTTGCGAGAGGAAAGCCGAGTTTCGTTTCGAACAACTGATAGAAGCAAGTACGTGTAATCGATCCAATATTTCAAATACACGGCAACGCGTTAACAAAGACGACTCCTTCCTGTGGTGTTTCGTTCGCAATTGAAATATGAGAAATATCGTAAGATCGAAGAATGTGTTTAAATAAAATATCTCTGAAAGCAGCATCGAGGAAGTAAATCAGGTAGAAGCGAGGAAGAACTTGAATTATTTATTACCTGTTTCCATTCAGAGTTATAGTTGCGGATACCGATGAAATTTAAAAAGCCGACAAACCATCGAAGCAAGCCAGAAATCTTTCGATACAAGACCCACTTACCTCGCACGAACTATACTGAAATATTTTTCCACGACAGGCTGCATCGAGTCGAAGAGAGTTTCAACGTGGATGCAAATATTAATTACGGAAACGAAGTAACTTTTATCGCGGAAAGGCAGTGACGAGCGATAAGTTGCAGCGGCGAGCGATAAGTTGCCGCGTCTCAATAAGATCACTTAGTCAACGGAAAAGAAATTGGTTTCCTTGAGAACCGCGAACCATCCAGGCGATGCTGTGACCTTCGTCGGTCATACAATGGAGAAACTTTTTTAATGGAGTAACTTTGCCCAACTCGTTCCATGCAGCCCGACAAATCGAGTAGGTTGTTGGAAATTATAACGGCACGCGAAGACGTTTCGAAACTTTTATCCCAGCTAAGTGTTTAACACACACTGGCATGGCAACGAATCGCATTCCTGCTGACGGAAAATTTTCATTCGAATTATGGTTAAGCGCGGAAAAGTAAATACAAAAGTTAGGCCCGATATAAGTTGACCTTTTCACGGCCACGTGTTCGTTTTCTCCTCTATTGATAAGAATATTTTATCTTTATCATGAAGAAAGTTGACTGCCTTATTCTAAAAAAGATTAATGTTATCTATGATGACGAGAAGCTTTAAAAGTTTTCCGAAGTTCGTGATAATTTATCGTATCACGTGATTGAGCTTCATCGCGAAGGCTTAACTAAAGAGTATTAAAATTCGTAACTCGATGCCTGAACAGAAATAGCGTTGCTATATTTAGGCGAGATGTTATCTTTGATATTCGATAAACGTAGAACTTTATGAATTGATTGAGAATATTCGCACATTAATGGGAAGCATAAACATGCAAAAATGTACAAGAAACGTAAAAATATATAAAGTATTAAAAGCAAAGTACGTGTACATATTATCGCATTTAGAAATTAAAACATACTTTCATTCAAGTTTTACTTCTCTATCGACACGTATCTATGAAAACATGAATTTTCCTATTTACGAATAAAATTTACCGTCGTGGAAGATTTTCAAGAATATTTATCAGAAAAGTAACTACTTGAAAATGTCCAATTTTCATGAAACTGATACTAGCGATAATTAAAGCGCTAAAACATTGCCATGTACATAATCAGAAGCAGGACTTTTCCAGTTCAGAGATCGATAGACGGACTTTCATTATCGGCTATACAGATGAATATAGATTCCAAGTGCTGTGTTAAGAACAAGGAAACGTTCGATTCTCCGATTGTAATCATCCAGCGCTTTCGTATACGATTGGAGATTTTCGCGAAAGTATTAGATTGAATTATATTGAATTAGGTATTAATCGAATAATGTTCGTTTATTTTATCGTTGAATATTTTACGCGGGATGGATTAGCAATTTTGCTGACTTCTTATCGATCATTTTGCTTATTGTTAACTCGCGACATAGGTCGTGGGTTATCTAAGAGAAATTACCTAGATTACCTAACGATTGTAATCTACGCTGCATTTCCGTGTTTCACGTGAAACATTGTACAAATATATGAAAATATCTAAGATTATTAAAATAGATAACATTTGGGATGATTACACTAATACAAATAATTACACAGACGATGAATAATTAGTGAAACAATTACGCACGTAATGATAGTTACGACAGAAAAAAATATAGAAATATATATGATATAAATTTGTCTTCAGACTCGTACCATGTTCTCTGTTAAACTTTGCAAAGCGCTTAATAAAATATATGTATAAAAAAAGGTTTCGTACAATTCAATCCCGACCTCCGCAGAATTGAGGAACGCTGAACACGATTTTAAGAAGCATCCATTTAATAATTCACGGCGGATCGTTTTTACGCTTTAACCTCGGCTGCTATAGTTAGAATGGAAGATTTTTGGCATACAGGGTCATGCCTATTCAGGAATTAGAAGATACTTGACAGCAGATATCGAGTTTCATTGATTAATTCAAGAACTATAATTCTGGAAGAATATATAATTTAATGGTAAAAATATTGGAAACTAAACAAGTTTTCCTCGTTTTCTATGCTATTTTTATTGTCTTCGATAATAATACGAATAACCTGTTGTGTTCACGCTATAAAGTGTATACAAGATATATTAATTTTTCAAGAATAATCTTACCGAGCAAATGTCAACTCTGCACGTCAGTACGTATCGTTTCAGAATCCTTTCATCGAACAAACGAAGAAGTATGTTTCCCTTTTTGACTAAGTAGAATTTTTGGTTTTGAATATCACTACGGATTGTTTAAAGAAAATATCACAATGAACAGTAAACTTTAGAATCCATATGATTCAAGCCAAACATAGATTTTTCGACAACACGACTTGTATCGTCGTTGGTCAGACCGCAAAATATAGCTGTTTGAAATTGATGGATATTATGGAAAGTGACTGATAAATGTACACTGTATATCAAGGCATATATACCGATGTCCATAGATTTTCATTGCGCCTTAATGCGATAAGTTACGAATGTGAATGTAATTTTCAATATCAGTGAAGGAAGATACGATGATCAGTAGGTAAATCAGTGTTTAGTCAGATAGTGACAAGGTGTCCGCAGAGATTCCTGAAAAAGACGAACGTCCTCAACACGAAACAGTAAATTGAGCCAAAGTCGAAAAAGCTAAATCACTCAATTTCGCTTTTCGTAAACTTTTCAAATTGTATTATTGCTCGATGTTCATCGGTGATTAACGTTCAAATTCTCAAGTAATAAATGAATTTGTTCCATGAATTTGTTTATCGCAAAAAGGTGACATAAATAATCGCGACTTTCAAGGTAAATATAAAAAGATAATACATCGAACGCAAAGCCCTTTTTAGTTTACGTAGTGAATAACAATTTATTTCTAATATTTCTTTTTTTCTACATATTTTCTGTAAATTTTAATCGATTTTTACGATCGTTTCGCGTTATTCAGTGATGGTATAAAATCAGCAAGAATTCCTGTAACTCACAAAGTACGATCCCGCTCAAAAATCTAAAATATGCATCGTGAACATCGTTCTATTGGCCCGTGTTCATCGATCGTAAAGTAAAAATGTTAAATTCGCTATTAAATAGGAAAGCCAGGAGTGCTTTGTCCAGCAAACATAGAAAATTTATTCGATTAGTACGCCCTGCTGTACTTTAACTACAAGTGTCACGTACGTCTCGGAATGCAGCGTACATACAGCTAGGCCAGTATTTCCAAGCGTGCATGCAATGGAACGTGATGCAGTCGTGGCGCTGCATTCGTGCTCCTCTGTCCTCTCTCCATAACCGTACTATTCGCTGACCAAACAGCAACTCGTTACGTGTATTTTAACCTGATCGTTCAGCGACCAACACGTCGATTTTTAATCTCGTAATGTTTAATTTAATCCGCGATATAAATGTCTCCAGAGATGCGGATAGGTCCAATTTCAAGAACAAGTTTAAACGTTTCTCATTTTATAAGAGTCTTTTCAATCAAGAAATACTCGTATCTTAAATGGCGTTTATTTGAAGATATTGCCCGTTGCTTTGTTTCTTCTTTTAAATATTTCTGTTAAAATGTAGCGTAAACGTACAAACGTATGCAATAAAGATTAATGCGACATATGCATCAGTAGCAACGAATATGTTAAAGAACACGAAAATCGAAAGATCGATCGATCGAATCAATGGACATTTCAATATTTGACTGTAAGGAAAGTTTATTTGAAACAGTATTTGTGAAACGGTCGTACCTAATACTAGCCATTGTTTGCTATCGTTATTCGGGAAATATTCCTATTGAAAGTTGCCCCGATGCGTGCTATTAAGCAAATGAAAACAGCGATCAATCTTTATCAAAAACAGCTGTACGAGCTACCTATCAAAGCAGTACGATCTTTTGTTATTTATTTCACTTCGGACTTTTGTTTTATCTTCGAAACTTGAAGAGCAAAGTGTGTTTTTCAATTTATAACTTCAATTTTTGATTTACGCGCTGAAACTCTATTTCATAAATTTGTATTATTCATTCCGCTTCGAAATTTCGAATTTATCATAATCAACATATTACTTTGTATAATTTATACGTCATCTAATTGAATCTGTGGCTTCGTATTCTAATTTATCTTTCTAAAATTTCGGTTTAAGATAAACAAAGTATCACATACGAAATACATTAATTGACATGCCATGGTAAAATAAGTCAGTGACATCAGATCATGAGCTGTGAACGACGCGAGCTGTGCAACACGCTGTCGTGTCGGAGCGTAGTACAGTAGGTACGACGCTTTCCGGTCAGCCAGTAGTATATCAGGTGATGCGTCAGACTCAGGCACCTTCCTGCTATCAATGAAACAACGATCCGAGCTAAGGAACAATAATAACGCGTACGCATGGCATGGCATGAATTTCTATCGGTTATACGAACCGACTAACAATTTTTCCAACATCGTCATTTAACGACGACACGCTACCACTTGTAACCGTCTTCTTCTGTCGTTTGCGTTTCGAAGTTGTACGAAATTGAATTAGCCCATTCGCATCATGAACAGAATATAATAGAATATACACTTATCGTCGAGAATATATTTTATTACATCTGATCTTACATTTAACAGCAAGATCGATAACGTAATTCATAATTTATTATTTTTCTTGCAAACTTTTTCTACGCATTCCAACGCGGAAGCGAACAATGTAAATCGACTGGAAAAAATAAATTGGAAGTGTAGCGACGCCTTGATAGATTCTTAATAGATCCTTAACTTGATAGAGTTGATAGAGCAGACGTATCTGCATGATCGACTCGAGGTTAAAAAGTTACAAAGTAAAACGAATTTCCAGCAATATAAATACTTGGAGGTTTGAACGAGTATCTGAGTTTACGGGCGCGTGGATGTGAAATTAGTTTTCCGAAATGTGTTATACGCTTTAATTATAAACGTCAACAGCTCGTGGTTGTTTCGCGAGGTTCGTTCTCGTCCGGCGTTTCGATTTTAACTACAAAGCCCGGCTACGATACTTTGCAAGGGACGTATTAAAATTTCAAGTCAGATTTCATCGCGTTGCTACTCTGTCTTCCTGTCTGACGTTTCAGATGATTAAAAGCTATCTTTGTCGTTATACCGTGACCAATTTAATCCATCGCGCGTTTCTTCATCCTTCTAATTAATATACGAGTCTTGGTATATACCGTGAAAAGTTCTTTTCCTGCAAAAACGAAGAGAGGAACGCCGTGACAAATTCTTTCGGAAGATCAATCGCGAAGTAATTCGCGAAATAGCAAGACAGCGAAGAGTCAATTAATTCAACGCCGAAATGGAGGATCGTCTGGCCGAAAAGCGACGGAAAAGGAGAGGAATTTATTCTGTGGATAGGCCACTCCAAGTCGTGGCGGTCGCTTTGTCCTCGATAAAGTCTTCGAGTTCCGCCAGGGCGATGCCTCGAGAGACCGTTTCAACAAATCTTTTGTCGTCGCGGCATCGTTCTGCGAGATAATAATCGCGGCGGGGAACTGCAGCGACCCAACGAAAAAAAAAAATGAGAATCGTTTGCGGGCTGGAGACTGAGAGACCAAGACGGGATAACAGAACGTATAAGGAGAAAAGACACGAGAAAAATCGAGCAGTGGATCGCCGTGCCAAATAAAGTTACACTGGAGGAGGATTGATAGTTATGGTGCAACGACGCATTCTGTATCCGCTATGGTTTGATTTTGTTATCTAATTATATATTTACTTTTTGATGTGCGATGAATAACTAACTGATGGTATTCCATATAAATTAGTATTATATATAAAGCTAATCCAGCTAGTGATTCGGTTTGCGAGCATCGTTAAAAATGAAACTCTTCCGTTGCTTTTAGTTGCACTAAATTATTCATATCTTTTCGCGTCCATCATTTTGCGGTGGCGGACGTAACAACGTTGTCTAGGGCGGTTTCATAAAAGATGATGTAATTCGGAGAACCAGATTCTTCGTGAATATATCGTGGCTAATAAAATATTTCGTGGTCGCTAAAATTGCAGGAATGAAAAAAAGATAAGGTACGAACGATGTTCCCTTGACACGGTAGATGGGAATGTACAAGGAATTCGCGAAGCCGAGACTTATTGCCAGTCAAGTGCAGTCGTCCGCCGTGCATGCTTCAAATCGATTCCTTCTAGAACAAAATCCTCTTCAAAGAAACGGAGTACACCGTTTCACGCCCACACCTTCCTCCTGTCTCATCAAGATCAAATATCAATCGATAAAACACAGGTGTCAACGAACATGTCAAAGTACGCGAAATTTTATAAAAATTTTAAATAGAGATAAAGACAGGGGATACGTATATACATACACGTAAATGCTTCGACTCTCAGTCTATTTGTCTTTTCTTTTTATCATTCGAACACGATGAAATTTTTTCTTAAACACGTCGACTGAAACGTCGAATCGTCCGATGCATATTCGTGGATTTCCAATATCTGCTTGCTCAATAGCAACCCTATTAGATCACCACGACGTAAGCTTTACTTCTTGTCACTTCTATCCGTTCGCGGATGCGCCTGAAAAGTCCTTTATTCCTTCCCTAGACCACCGTGAAACACCGAATTTTTCCAGCCAAGGTGGAATTGCTTTATGCTCACCTCCTCGTGACTCTTCGTTTCATCTTTCCCTCGTAGTTGCAGACCTTCGCCCTCGCGCGAACCAACCCCGAGGCACTCTCCAAATGTATGTCGAATAAAATTAAACGTCAAAAGGAACTATTGTTCACGCGATAATGAAAAAATAGTCTTAACGTCTTGCGCATCTTCCATTAGATTTCACTGAATTTTTTAACATTTCAATAAAGTAACGTTTTTCTTATACCACTTAATATAGTAGAAATACGTATTAACGTAGATACGTTATTGATTAGAAAAGTACGTTAGAAGCACGTATACGTATAGATTTATACGTATTATGGACAATTTTTTCCAATGTAACTCATTGAATATGAATTCGTGTTCGCGACTGGCCAGGTCACTTAAAACGAGATGTATTATTTAATTCTAAAAAAAAAAAAAGGAAATAACAAACGACTCGAAGTAAAAATTTGAATTCCAAAATACACTAGTAATTACTACCTCGTATAAGTTTTACGATGTATTGCATCAATAATACTCTTTCATGTACTAATTAAATGTCTCTATTGTACAAGTTATTGAATAAGCGCGGTAATCGCGTTTCGCGCAATTTCGATAATAGAATCGCTACGTTGATACCATCGAGAACTAACTTGGAACGCCAGTATCTAAATGCGATACCTACTTCAAAATATGCAGTACTATGTATATTCGATACTCTAGTCGTGATTCATGGTCACTCAAGCGATGAGAACTAGAGGATTTTACGAAGATCGAACGTGAATCGCTGGATACGGTTTGCCAAAGAGTCATCGGATTTGCGCTCTTGATCGGAATTACACGAATGGATAGAACCACAGAAACTCGCGAATCTGCGAATAGATCGAAGATTTTTATCGTACTCGTGATTCATGGGAGGCTTTAGCCCGAATTTGGCCGGTACCGTGGTTGCTGAGTAAGTAGAAGATTATGGCGAATCGTGAATTTTCCGACTATAAATTCCGAATGTAAACTTTGACTTGCATGATTTGTCGATGTAATTATTCCCGGTGATCTTTACCCTCTTAAGTATTCAAAGGTTTGTTCTGCAAAATTGCTGAGAGATTCGAATTTATATTTAATTGTATAACAGGTTCGTTCGTGAGTCTCTTTCTTCCTGTAATATCTTTCTCTTGCGAAAGAATTTCTCGAATACTTAAACAACTAATATTTTACTAATAGCACGAATAATCTCAAATATCATAAATCCGAGCGAAACTGTTGTGTTGTAGAGGAAATTTGTAATCTGATTGTGTATAGAGGGTGACCGATTTCAATCTAGAAATGCGAATTACTGGTAATAGTAGTAAATGTGTATGGTAAAGAGTCTTGCGAACACTTTGATATTATTAATTAGTATTGCGTGAAGAGAGTGCATTAGTCGCGATCGTTGTTTCACCTGTTAACAGAGCCTTAAGTTACGAGATAGTTAGAAGATTGTCGTAGAACGTTCCGTATAAACTTGCACTCTCGGGTGTTACAGCTCGGCCACGAATCGCGCGATTAACAGCTGCAGTTGTGCCATCTGAATTTCAGTCACGTGAATCTCCAACATTCGTCGTGATTCCCGGTTCGTCTTTCACGACCGTGTGAATCCGCATTTGACGCTAGCTCGTAATTTCACAAACCGCATAGATTTAAACGTCCAACGTAACACTGATAAAACGATACGCGGTTGAAACACTTATTTCGAAAGCAGATAAATCGTTAAACGAAATAAAAATCGCGAGGATGGAATAAATCGACAGATGGTAAATCGTTCCCACAAATTTTTTAGTAAAATACGAGGCTCGTCCCATGGTTTATTAGCGAATATTAAAAAGGAGAAAAAGAAAACGAAAGAGAAAAAGTCGTATGTCCATTCATTTTGCAACTGTCCTATAGCTCGCATAGCGTGATTATGCTAGCAGGTATAGCCTGTTGGAAATTTCGTATTTCCACGATCGCGATAAATCAACAGCGGAATTCATTACATTTGCTTATCTGGACAACGATTAACGAATCAATTAATTACAATCGGATGGCGCTCGCGACTAGTTTAAATGGCGATTTCATGATCCTATCGATAATCATCGTTCTATTAGTACATATTCTCCGCTGTTTAATTAATTTATTAGTGAAACGCGATCGTTACTACGTGATAGAAAAAAAATTAATATTATATTAGATCCTGATTTTCAGTTAGATAACATTCTCTTTTCCTGTTTTAAATTAGAGTTCGCATAAATTATCTCTCGAATATTTCGAATTAACAAAGTATATGTAAATTGTTATCTCTGCGTATAGGTGAACTGTTGCTTTACACCCGAGACCGTACGAATCAAAATGTAATTAACTGGATATTACATCTCTCGCTACGAATCAATCGAGTTTTGTAATCGGTACACGCGTTCCAATTTCTCCCAAATAAATGTCGCGGGTTTCACAGACATTTTTATCTACAATCATCAGCTTTGCTTTATAATTCTCTCGTGTACCATATTTTACATATTTTACATAATTCCCCTTATATCAATCCCGATCTGAATAACCAAGTTATTCCATGTTCGAAGCAAAATTAATGGAAATATAATTAAGTTAGCATTACACCTCCAGTTATAAGTCCTCCCAACAATTTCCGTTAACGAAATGCTACTGATTCAATAGGGTTTTATTGATCATCGCTGATCTGGCTTTGCGCAATCTTTATCTCGTATCATCAACTGCGACCTCGATAATAAAATTGCCTCTTCATATTCGTAAGGAGATCAATCGAAGTATAATTAATGCAATGCAAAATAATATTTGCACATATCGATCGATATAGTATATATCTGTATATCGAATCTCTCCTTTATATTCTTAACAGAACGTAATCGACATAATATTTATTAATCGACATAATATTAGCCCAATTTCGAAATACTTCTACGTATTCCAATTTCCCTTATGCACACTTCACAGATTTAAACGAGATTTTTGTCTATCAGTCTCGCTTGGCCATCCACGTTCCATATCTTCCGCGCGATGCAACATACGTACATCCCTCTAATAAAGCCTGGAACATATCACGAAACCAGCCTACAATCGACACGCGTTTTTTCGACGTTTACCTACAGACTGCGTAATATCGACAGGGGAAACGTTATTTCGTGGCACGATGATCGTTCAAAATTAACCGCGCCGTTAAACCTTACAACGCTCCTGGTCTGTGGATCGGTCCAAGTGTTAACTGCTAGATAAACGTGTTTTTAGAACGGCACTCTGCCAGAGGACAATCATAATTCCCTTATCTTATTCATGCCTCGTATTACGCGATCTTGACGATTTATTTAACGAGCAGAAGCGGCGCTGTTTAACGGCTATGCTGTCGTTAGGAAGCAAAATCGTAACGATCCATGAACGAGGTCCGATAGAAACTGCTGGTAACGTGATAGAAAGGAGGAGAGGGAGAGGGTGAATATTAATTACAATCATTACGCGGAAACATGCGAATTAGTACGACGAATCAATCAGTTACGAAGATTTAATGTCTACGACATAATTTGATCCTATACGACTTGTACACTTGCTCTGTACACCGCCACCGTCACGTGCAATTACATCGCGTTTATTCATCGATCCATCGAAATGATTTCCCGCCCCTGAAAATGTTGGTGTACACGCATAAGGGAGTTAATTGTGTTTACGTTGTGATTACGTATATCCATCGATATAGTAGGTCAGGAATGTCTTCTTTTTACTATAATTGCTCCGTTTGAACAAAATTCATACCGGAAATTCTGCATACATATATCGAGCTAATAGTTCAAACTTCTTTCTATCCCTTCAAATTCTTAGAGACTTTATTTTGCTCTAACTGTTCTCTTTGAAAGAAATTACGTTGATCTTATTGCCTAAATATCGAAATTACTAAATCAAAAATCATACTCTTCGCCTATATTTAGCTATACTTAGAGACGTAGCTGATACCTTCTTATAGATTTTATTTTACTATTGTTCCCTTTGAAAGAAACGTTCATATAGATAGCGTTGCACGAAGAATTTCGTTGTAACAACCCTCTAAACTTCTTTCTTAAACAAATATCTTCTGTCGCTTTGTGAAACATCCAATAAATCACATTTAGTGTTTCAACTTTGCACATTTTTTACCATTCAGCGAAACGTGACTCGTGAAATTCGTTTATACGCCTCGGTCAAATATTTGTACTTTCGCGGTTTAATAAATAAAACGATCGCTCTGTTCGCGTTCGGCTACTGATACCGTGGATACAGCAGTGTTTCGTAGAATTTCCTACAAACTTCCAATCGTAGAAGCACGTTCATAACCTGTTCAATTATCCAAGACATCGTTTAAATGCCAGCAGCAGAACTCGCTTAATAACAACGTGGATCGCGGTATTCGGCTCGTATCGTAACGATATCGCGATGCAGATTGTGTCACTGGTACACAGCTGGCTGGATTCTGCCACGATTAGTAATTTCATTTCACTTCGTATGATAATATCGTGGAAGCTCCTTCGGCTGATCCCGATACGCTTCTCAAACTGCGGGTTACGTATAATTAAGTTGTCTGTAGGAATTGATACTGAAATATATACTTGAGATGCTTGAGAATTTATGGAATGCGAATCTCGAGCGCGCAATTTAAATATAGGTTGTTCAAACGTTGAGTCCTAAGTGCAGAAAATAGGATATTTCAAATGTTATAATTTTCTAAATTTTGGGAAATGATGGTGGAGCGTGGAAAGCATTCTTTGCATTATTTTCGTCTCTTACACAATTTCTTTTGTTATTGTTAATTATTATTAATTATTATCTTATTGCTCGATCTTATTATCTTATTGTTTAAGAACGTTTCTTAAGTTCGAGAAAAATATGAAAACAATGTAATACTAGTAATAAATATCCTTAAATTTATCTCTAGCTAACGATTATATTATTTTGAATTCAAATATTTTCCTGATCGAGATCAGGTAACATTTCCAAATTTCCTGCAAGAATCGATGAACTTAGCCCTCGCGGGAATTAACGTGCGCGCAGAAGCTGTAAAATGCGAGTCGAGGCGTGGATAAATTTTCCAAGATAAATTTAACGCTGGAAAGCTGTCTGCTCGTCGAGCGAAACTAACATCGAAACGGTCCTTCCGGAATCGTTCGCGCTCAGAGAGACGCGTTGTAATTTACCAGAGGCGCGTTTCGACCGTTTCCAAAAGCGTAAGCGCGCCATTTGTTCGTGCCACTGTTTCCGACCGGTGAACCGGTGAAAAGCGCGTAGCAAACGAGCCAAATTGTCACCGTTCGCGAAGCAATAATGTCCATCTGAATTTTGATCGTTGTCGATAGTGGATGGACCAATTCGTGTTGACAGGCAATTTTTTTCGGTCGAAATTGAAAGATTTCGACCGAACTGAAAAATTATCGATTTAAATACGTAGGTAGCGTTTGCGTGTTTTATCATTTTCTACAGCTTATCCAGCTTACGTTTTTTCATACTTTGGTCTTGGGCTAAATGGGATTGAGAAGGCCGCTAGAAAAACAATTTCCGCCGTTTGTTTAACATGGAAATAAAATTTAAGCAAGATCTCCTAATGAATTTTCTAGGCGAATCAATTCGCTAACAATTCTAGGTCATCTAAGATGAAAGAGGCAAGGAAATCAAGTTTAACGTTCGTGAGAGACGCGAGACGCTAATTTTCCGTTATATGCCTGCAAAACTTTATAATACGTCTCTGCCCGTATACGCGGTAGAAATTCACAATCGTAAATCTGGCATACGCGGCGGACTAAGTTAGTTCGATAAAGAATGCGTGGAAAAAGGGGAGTGCATAAAGAAAACGTATCTCACCAAGCGCGATATTAAACTTGGTTGTTCGCGCTATTGTATTCAAGGAACGCGATTCTGCGATTATTTTTAGGCAAAAGGGAGAAAGAGAGGGCATGCTGCTACATCGTGGGCGGCAAATAGCAGTCTGAGTGCTACGCAAGATCAAGAAGCAAAAAATTCGTGGGGAAGTAAAGATAAGACGGTTTCGAGATGGTAACTTGGTTTCATTGCTTGTTTAATTCCTTATTTTTTTTCCTTTTCTTTTTTCCTTTCTCTCTTATCCGTCAACTTCGAGATGAATTTCGTTAAATAATATACTAAAAAATACTTAACACTAGAAAATACCTAATTTTCTAAATCTTTCAAAAAAAACCTGGTTAGCTTCTTACGAAAATTATCAAAAATTCGATGAGATTCCTATCGTGCTTTTCGAAGAAAAGAAAAAAAGAAAAATACAAACAGACCATCTGCTCTCAGTATTTCGTATCTCGATAATTTCGTTAAAATCAGATGTATATTAATCGCGTACTAATATTGTTTCAAGGAAACAGCAGACATCCTCCGATCGATGCGCAGACAGAGTTTGCGAACTATGCTGGCGGAAGTTGGTACATAACGTAACCTCAGCGACGAGTACATAAAAGTTATTTCATAAATGTCTGCCAGTGAATTTGTACAGCTACGATGCCGATTAATTAAAAGAAACTCTTGATTCGCCGAAAAAAGTTTCGATAAGTTTTAATTATATAACGGGCAAAAATGTAGTCGCTTATTAAACCGTCTTATCTTTCGTTCGTTTCCGGCGAAAGTTTAATAAAGGGGAACGAAACCGGCGGTTCGGATTCTTCGTTGGCGTTTCTTCCGATATATCGGCCATCAGGTTCGAAGAATGCAGATCATGGCTGGGTGAGAGATATATCTAAGGTCTAAGTTCGTAAATTGGTTGCAATACTTCATAGCGTGACGGTGAATAGTGGGTGAGAGGCATGTTCTATAGGTCAGTGACGCTAACTACAGTGCTCGGACACATAATCGCACGTACGCACAATAAAATGCATGCTGCATTAATATCGCGCGTATCCTCGAGCGTCGAGGTTAGTTTAGGTCGGAACGATTTCACGCACTTAGGTCAGTACGATTCCCCTCGCGAGGATGCTAACGACGCTGAATCGAATTGTTCAGATACGATCCTTTTATCCCCGAGACAAATCCAACTTTTGCTCCTATCATCGAAAATGGAAGGTCGTAACGTGCCGCTGTTCGACGTCTTTTAACATCCGGGCAGGGAAATCCCGAGAAAATTAGACGCGTTTTTACCCTCGGTAACCGAGTTCTTTTGGAATCGAGTAGCTTCGTCTTTATACGTACTTTCCATCTTTCATTCATTACCAGCTATCACCATCAAATTTGAACGTGCTACTTAACCTAAGGCACGTTGTACAGAAATTTGACTAAACTCCTTTCACGCAAATTCTCTACTTTAATTGCCAGTAGTACTAGCATCAAAGCCTAACAATTTTTCAAAATTCCTACTTAACCTATCTTAGTGTCAGCAACGTACTATCCAACTAAATAAACGCCAAGTATTAGGTTGTCCTAAAAATTTCTTTCGTCTTGTAAGGAAACAATGGATGCACGACGTTCTCCGTTTTATATTATTTTTGTCCAATCACGTACGATCATAATAATAGAGATAGAAGAAAAGGGCTCGTAGATGATTCGATAAAATAATATAAAACGAAAAAAGATTGTGCATCTATAATTTCCTTGCAAAGGGAAAGAAACTTTCCGGACGACCTAATAAAAGTGATACTTTAAAAGCTAACGTTCCAAAAGAACGCAATCGACTCGACTCTCGATCCGTGCGTGTGTACGATGCAAAATTGCAACAAAAGAATCGTGTATAATACGGGTGGTTAAGATAGATCAGGCATTACGGCTTAGTCGGAAGTATCGTGCCCACCGTCTTGACGTAGTTGACGGTCTCGGCGGTCGCCTCGGTGAGGGCCCTTCGTAGCCGTGAACGTCGCACCTGCGACAGCGTACGTGGACAGAGTAAGACGCCCTGGGCACCCTGTGAACCGGAACCAGAGCCTGAACCGGAACCGGGGCCGGGTACCGCTGCGATGGGTGGCGGAGGCGTCGTCGGCATTGTCGTCGACGACGATTTGCACCACCAGGGGAACTGGGCGTGTTTTTAACACGGTGTTATTCCACACTGACAGCACTCTTATAGCATACTTAGACACAGTAGAGAGAGAGAGAGAGAGAGAGAGAGAGAGAGAGAGAGGCAAACAGGTGCAGTGGTTGACGAGTGACAATATACAAGGCTATGCTCTATATGGATCGCGCGAGAAGAGACAAAGTGTTCCGATACGAGACGACTTAAGGAGAACGATCCATGCTTTGGTCAGACAGACAGAGCGCTCTTCTAAAAGCGTCTTTAATTTAAAATAACTACAAAGACAGAAAATGTTCTATATCTTCGAGAAATATATCTTTTACGTATACGTTTTTTTTAATCTAATAAATAAAGAAAGTAAATATTTTTCATTAATTCGAAACACTCTCGTCGACGTGATTATTTGAAATTAGAGACACGTCTGTTAGGATCTGTCTATCTGACATCGATCGATTTATCTGATATCGATCGATACGAAAGCATCGATTTCTCCTTTCAAATCATCCTTGTACAGGGTGATTCATCCAGCTTGACGACAAGCCACTGGTAAACGGCCTGTCGTGCGAGAAGAACACATATACGGATCGTCGAAACGAACTTCATCGCTGCAAGTACTTCATTCCGGAGATTTCCGGGATTACAAGGTGGTTCCAGGAAAAGTTACGCGGTTCGACGCTTGCAAAACCGTGAAACTTTCGTGGAAACTGTTTCTACTGGAAGAACGGAAGAAATACTTCGGTTCATAAAGTTGCGCAGCCGGAACTCGGTAATTCATTCGCTCCTTTATTCCCGCACGACGAGCGGCGTACCAGAGAGCGGCTGATGGTTGAATATCACCCGGTGCATCGTATGAAAGCCAGAGACAGAGACAGAGACAGAGTGGGAGAAACGATCATAGAGACAAAAGCAGACACGTGTACAATGTACAATCTTGGAACGCGTTGATCTCGATTCTATCTCGTCCCTCGTCAATCCTTCTCTAGGCCTGTCTTTCTTCACTCTTTGAACACGATCAATGGTTGGTTGGCAAGGTAGGTTTCCATGTGGGTGGGCGAGCAGCAGCTAGCGAGAACCATGTAACTCGAGTACAAAAGCGTATGAAAAAACTTAATGATCCTCTACGTCATCTACGAAGGCTGACCACTACTTTTTTTTTTTTCGCTAGACTCGGCCGCTACTGCCGCTATACTAAGGGGACTTCGGTTTTCGAAACTAGTTCTACCGGACCAGATCTCTCTGCAAATGGGGGGGGGGGGCGGTGTACTCTCTATGGGTGGTGGGGTTGGGTGCTGTTGGCGACGTTGGTGGGGGATACTGGCGAACAATCGAATGAGAAGCTCGTCAGGATCGCAGTTATTTTTCCGGGCGTGCAAGCGCCACGGGTGACCCGGTCGAAAATCGGGGCTTAACGATGCAAAAGAACGCTAATGGATGATGCGAGCAGATGGTGCACCGGAAAATTGATGATGTTATTCTTACCGCGTTCTACTTAAAGGTCTGCCAACTACGTTTGCTATCTACTTTACGTTCACGTGGGAGATGACTTGCGAACAACGCATATAAGTCTACTACAATGAGTGAATGAGAGAGAGAGAGGGGGGGGGGCTGGATGGAAGAGAAGTCGATGGTCATCGAACCAGACAGAGGGAGAGTATATCAGATGCTGCACGATGCTGCTGAAGGGGGACTACTGTGTCGCGCGTGGACATTTTGTATCGTTGGTGAAATTTCACTGGCCGATCATGGGGAAACGGATTTGAGGAGTTTCCCCTAATCTCATCCGCTTGTTGTTAGCCTACCGGCGCCGAAACTCGATCCGAAAGCTAAGCCGATTGGCAGCCACGTCTCCGGATAGCTTAATGACCGATTCGTACTACGAAGCTCCGACTATTTGCCAAGCAGGGATTTGCCGAATGCGTTCGATCGATGAATTATTGCGTTCATCCTACGGCGAATAAATGATATCGCCACGGAGGAAAATTCATGGACAAGCTTGTTACACAATAGCCCCTCGTTAACCGGTCACAGTTAAATATTCTATTCGTTCGCGGACGAAATATCTGAGAAATGAATTTCTCACCTCGAATATCTCGCCAGTACGTTGTTTGCCTATTATTTCTATGGAATAACTCAAAAACAGCGAGTTAGCCATAAACTGTCCGCGTCTCTGATAGAAATATCTCGCGAACTAACTTCTTGCTGCGAACATTTAGACGAAATGTCTCGTATCGTAATAGCGCTAACGATACGAATCTCGCGGAATACCTCGTGCGTAATTACGAAGGGAACTGGAAAAACTAAATCTCGACCAGTTAACGCGACGCTGCTGTGTCGAGAGGTTCGTTGTAGCGAGATAATTATCGAACTTCTGAGGAACTAGTTTAGCGTATAGCTTGCGAGACACAAGATTATGGCTGAGCGGTTGACTGTAAATTACACCGTTAACGGGAAACGTGATTACGAAAGGAGAAGGCCGGACCGCTTACACTTGCGGAAAATATTACGTTCGACGAAGTTCGGTCGAAGATTACGCCGATGCCTTGGGAATCCGGGTCTCCAATGGTAGCGCGGCTACTTCGCTGAAATCCGCAAAACTGCAGACTTTGCTGGGAGTGGCTGTTACGAGAACGACTCCGCGGGACTGCTTCGAACGCCACCCGCCCTGCGGAGAAATCTATTCAAATGTATTGGAGTCACTTTCGACACCGATCTCCATTATCGAGTTGACTCGATCGGGTGAAAGATTCGCTTTGCGGTTGCTTCGTTGCTGACGTCACGTTGTAATCGAATCGAAATGTTTCCGTATGGAGGGGTGGGAAAGTTTCGCGAAAAATGGACTTCTGGAAGAAGAGATTTGTGCCAACCCGTTTGGTTTCGTTAATTAATGACGAGTTGATAGACCGTCGAGTGGCGGAAGTCTCGAATCACGATGTTTGAGATAGATGTTTGGAAGAGCAACGTGCCAACCACGGTATCTGTATTTTTAATCCAAGCTGTACGACTCCTTTACGTATCTTTTTATTTGTACACCAGCTGAAGAAAATATTCGAAAACTCGTAGAAACCTTCTATGAAACCTGTAATGCGTTTTGAACGAAACTCTTTGAAATTTTGCAACTTTTTCGATAGTTACAAAATGGACTAACCAACGCTCGGCAATCTATCAGTTACGAGAAAATTACTAATTAGTAGAGAATAAAAAACTCTGCTCTGAAAAATTCACAAATACTAACAAGTGAAAGATAAATCGAATCAAGTATCTACTCAGAATTTCCTGCTCAAGAATCGATTTTGTCTCGCTGCACTCAGACGTAAATATCGCAGCTTCTGGCAAGCGGAGACCTCGAGACGAGGAATCGAAAGAATCTAAGGCGATCGTCTAAGAGAGTTCGTGTCAGTGAACTACTTACAGCGCATAAGTTACCGAATCAGTGCTGTTGCGACGATTTAACTTTTTCTTTCGTGGTTGGCACTCGGACGAATCACGACCGATCGAGGATGCTCCAACGATATTGCAGACGCGATTAGTTGACTTTTTTTTGCCTATAACTCCGAATAATCGAGGCTACGAGGATAATGGAGGTTAACGGCCTGTGACATTGCCTTTATGACTAAGGACTAGTCGAAAAGTAGTCTTTAACGAAGATAGAACCCCATCCCAGGGTTGCTTCCCTTCGAGTAAGACCATTTCCTCGGGCGAGAATTGGGGTGGCTTGTATAACACTGTTGGCTTTATTATCTCGGTGTACATGTTTATTAGATTTTGTATTCCTTATCCAACCTTTCTCAAACTCTAACGTCGTACAATTACGAATCTATCAGCTTCGTTCGGATTAATTATTTAGCCTCCGAAGTATTAAATCTTAATCGTACACTCTAATATCGAAATTATCAAATTTTCTCTAACTACAGCCGATCATTTTCACTTCTGACAACGAGACTTAAAATAGAAAGATGTACGGTACGTTTCGATTAAATTAAATAATTTAATCGTATTTGACTCAATTCCTAAATCTTCCGCCAATAAGATTTCCGACTTATGGCTATGTGTCAACCCCTGAAGAAATTTAATATTAAAATTTAAACATTTCTACAAGTTAGAAAGCCCGAACGAATTATACCTGAAGAGACATAAATGTACGGTGGTACAACGTGTTTGGTATATCTAGCAAATGCATGGCAAACTTTCTGTACTATAGTTTTCAGACACAAGAGAATGTTTCACCGCGTGTATTGAAACCGGGTCGTCTGACGGCGCTGCATCCTAAATATTTGAAACTGAAACTGCTCGTCTGTTTCCGAAAGTGCAATATACCGACGAGAAATCGGAAGTTCCGTGGCACCGGCGTGTTTGTCGATGATTTCCGCAATGAAATTTGTACGCGAGGACGCTCGTCATTTGGCCGTGAAGCGTCTTAACGTTTCTACGTAGTAAACAGAATGTTCTTGGCGATAATCTTTACCGAAAGATTACGTAGTACTATCCATTTACTTTCGTCATTAATTCGTAACTTTTTTCTTCGAAAAACTAACACAATCTGATAATATTCTCGCAATAAGTCACCCTTGGAAACAAAACGACGATACATATTCGTACTAAAATATGCTAAACACGGTACGTCAAAGATGAAAGTGAAACACGCCAATAATCAACATTGGTGTCGCGTTCGCATCTTTACGAAAAACTAATACTATTCTTTTTCAATATACTAGCTTGTTATTAATAACAAGAGAGCGAAACTGAGGGTAGCTAACGTTCTAAACAATGCTTGCGAAAGCGACTAAACATCTAAAGATCTTTCCGAGAGAAAAAGCACAGAAACACAGCGAATCAAGAAAACAGGCCTGATCAACTGAAACCTCAAGCTTGCTTTCAACAAAAGAACCGTGACACGTCGCATACCATTCATTGGCAATCAAAACCTCTATCAAAGGAGACAATAAAAAGGAAACGCTCAACAAAAACATTCCGACCTCCTCCACTTCGTTTTTATAACAACGAAGGTGAAAGTGATCGTTCCTTTCATTAAAGTGTTTCCTTTTGACGATTAAATGCCGAGAGTGACCTATTTGATCCTTTTTTTTTCCTCTCACTACGCGTAATGGAGAAGTAGAAAAAAAAAGGAATAGTGAAGGGGAGAGGGAGAGAGAGAGAGAGAGAGGAACATAGGCGACTGATTCACGAACGGTTTTCATCCGATCCCTTTTAATGAGAGGCTTTCAATAGAAGAAAGGGAAATTGATATCGACCTTCGACGAAGAGACTCTGCAAATTGCCAATTCTCGTTCATTATTTCCTCGGTCGTCCACGTAAGCGAGATGCTACACGGCCGAACGTATTATTGACACTGCCATCGCGAGACACGACGTATTATATTTTGATTTCACTGGACTGAATAGTAATTCAGTTGCAATCGATGAATTAATAGCCGACCAAGTGCTTCGTGACAATTAGTCCCCGTGAATTTCGAGCGCTATCTTCTTCTCGCTACTAATGCCATTACGAATGGAATCATTGATTTTCTTCGATTGGCGAATACGTCGATCTTCGTTTAATTAATATCGTTTAATTGTCATACAGCTGAAAATTATAGTCTGATAACATCTTCGTCGATGTTTGGTAATTATCGAAGAAGATGGAATATAAGATGTCTTGATAGACGTGTGTTCATCGTCGTTCGCTTGAACTTTCTTTCATGAAAAACTTCGTCAAACAGTTCGCTCGAACTCGGGTTAAATACAATACGGTGGGAAAATATAGCGAGTGTGATTCTTGTTGACTTTCGAACTTCTAATTCTCTTCTGATAAACAGATTATACGTATAATTGGACCACAGATATTTGTACAAACTTGTATTCTCGTAAACACAACTGAAAGAGCAGTACTCTTGATGATTATCGTTATACCAAGCGACGCTTGAAACCGGAAAATGAAAATTCTGAAACTAAGATTTTTAAACACGACTAACAAGATTTGTAGAATATAGTTCTCTGAGCGCCAGTGTCTAGTAACGAGAGACAAATTTTAAGATATTGGAAGCATCGGAGAATTTCGCTCGTCCTCGCGAGGATAGAGATTTTTACAAGGGCGTAAAAAGACGAACTACTATCGCGCAAGTAGCAAGAAGATATCGATCAAAGACTAAGCCCGTGATAAAGTGGTTCGGAGGTAGCGAGTCCTCGTGTCCAAGTTCATTTCAATCCGATTCTTCCCACGCCCCCGTCCCCCCATACGTCCTAGAACCGCTGCCCCAAACGCGTGACAAGAACTATTCTCAGTTACGAACCATTACGAACGAAACACATGTTCTCCGTTATCAAATAACGCGAACGGGAACACGTCGAAAATTTTGTTCCTTTGTACGGCGACGCATTCCAATCACGTAAAATGCTCGGACAGAAACCAGTTACCTAGAAACTAAAGTGTACCGCAGTTTGCCTCCGTTTCGCGAAGACAGGGAACATTGTCGCGAAAAAAAATTTACATCGGATTCTTTCCCCATCGGATTCCGTTTCTTCTTTGTACTTTTATTACAAGTAATCTGGATACGGAGAATTTTTATGAAAATGACAGCGTTAGATTTTCCTTGCCACCGATTACGATACGATGGGACATATGGAATTTTGTAGTCTGCCATTTGTAGGTTTCGTACCACTGGTTTCACATTGTCGACAGCAATTAGTAGATATCGCTTAGGCAAGGTTTCGTATATTCGTTTCAGCGCGATTGTTCCGTCTTTCGCGATCCAATTCTCCAAGCCTCAATTGTTCCCAGCCAACGTTTAAATTTCGAAGTCGATCCAAGTTAAATCGTATCGATGCCATATTATTAGGTTTAATAGACGACTTTGCCGAGGAACGGCACGGTGAATTTCGATTTGCGTACAAGTACGTCAGCGTACGCGTATTCTGCACGCGCGAATCGCATCGCGTCCATCTCTCTGATAATCGTTAACTGAAGAAATAGAGCGAAGAAAGGAGCATATAGTATATTCGGTGAGGCATCAAGCCCGACATTAGTCGGATTACTCGATCCATGGATCAAAGTTTAAGACTGAACAATTGATCGAAATTGTCTCTACGAACCTTTGTTACATGGTCGGTCGCGTTACCCAGGAAAATTTACCGTGGAAGGCGCGAGCAAATCGTCAAGAAATTTCTCCCGGTTGATCGTCGTATCTAATCCAATGGGAAATTCGTTTGAGTCTGATGCGGTTGGAATTGTTTTAATGTATTCATTTTTCGAAGAAAGAATGTAATCCAATAATTAGGAAAATAACGTACCTGTAACGTGATCTATCAGTTTAAGCAAATGCTGTGTCTGTAATTTTTGTGTTACTTTCTGGTGCTAATTAAACGAGTAGCTTTTCAAATATTGTTATTATTGTTAATTAATAAATTAATTAAATTAAATATTGGTAAACAGGTAAATACTGGTTACTTGTGGTAAAAATGTAAAAGGTATTGTGTATTGTACAGTACGTGATATTTGATTAACCAAATTGAAGGGTACACTCATAACAATACGGTTCTTAACAAGTAACGTGTAATATATAAATTGAAACGTTGAACACGTAGAGAACATCGAAATGTTAACACAGTTATCACGATTCGAGAACAAGGGATGCAAATGTGTTTTTATAAAAGTTTTCCAAAGTTCGAGTTCCTTGAAAACTCGACGACTACCAACGAGGCGTATTTCGAGGTGTGTAAGTAGTGGTAGTTATGGTGGGGTGTACAGGAAATCAAAGTGGCAACTTTCGAGGATGGGAAACTGGAGTTGGTCGCGTGACTTTGTCAAAAGATCTGGCTATGCCGTGGCATTTTTACGAAACTTTCGTGTTGCGACACTTTCTTAGTGTTTTAAAATATTCCTGGCAGCATTTTAAAAGAAGAGCGTGACAAAATATTAAAACGCGCATAGTTCGATGAATATCTCTTAGGTGAAATATTTTTCCACGTGTTACTGGAACACTCGCAGTCTTTTCTTTCTTACTGTCGCATTCTCCGAAATGGATAGAATTTATTTGTACTAGAGTTTCCAGGAATCGTCTTGAATGCACCCCGATAGATTTTGAACGAACACGAAAAAGAACTTCCTGAAACGAGGCGTCGTGCTTAAGATCGTCTGCACGCGATAAAAACGTAAAAACCGCTGTGCTTGCTTTCAAAGTCCCGGACTCCATCCGCTTCATTTCCCAGGACGCGGTCGAACCGACAAGGAACACGTGTACCGTTTCAGATTTACAACTTTACCGCTGTCATTATCACCGAGCAACACGAAACTCTACAGATTTTGCCCTTCCATCGAAACTTGGACGATTTCATACCGACGTACAATATAACTTTGTTACGTACAAAGAGACTCGCATAGTAACAGCAATAGACATATTTCCGCTGAATATACGTTACGAACAAATGTTCGAATATGTCACGCGTTTTACGAGTTCGGAGATATTTTCTATAAAAGTGGCAATTTGTCGGAAGTTTCAAATTCGACAGTATCTAAACGTACAATTATCACATTTCGTCAAATTAATCAATATCGTTATGTAATTGTGCAATTTAATTCGTAACAAATGTTTTTACAAACGTGTAGATCGTTATTGAAGTATCGACGATGGTCGACGTGTATCCAGCATTCGATTTTACAAGGAGATGCGGCTACGGTTAAGAGGATCGACGGAGAAGCATCGCGCGCAGTAGAATAAGTCAGCCATAATTCAGGCGCGATCGCGTCAGCGAATTCCGCGGGCTACAAAAATGAAAACTAAGTGCCAGCGCGATAAGAGCGACCCTCTACGAGGAAAGGGCGCCAAATGTAGAATGCTATGCAGCTCTGAAATGCCATAAATCTTGTTCATCCCCGATCAGCCGGACGCTTCGCTTCTATATGCTCGTCGCGGTTCCAGCCAATTTTTTTCCCCCGAAAATAAAACGAACTGTACTTCGTCCAGATTCATTAACTCGAACGTACTGTTCTTGAAAAATCCTTTTCGACCGTCAATCAAAAAAAATGTAGAAAGCAACAAAATGAAAAAATGGCAGGAGAGAGACAGACGGAAAGAGAGAGAGAGAGGTGGGGAGGAGAAGAAAAAGAAAGAAAAAATAGAAGATGCGAAGAGTTAGTCATGACAGGAAAAAAGGGTCTCAATTATCTCTCGTGTCACGGTTGTACGTTGCAAACCTTGGCGCACGACATGCAGGAGCATGATTATAATCCGCTGGCTTCCGGCCAAAATCGCATACAAAGCCCGTTCTTCAGCTTCTGCTATACCCGGTTGCTGCAAGTGTCCGTACGATACGAAACGTTTCGTCGCATCGAGGAGAGATAATTAAACTAACAATGTCGAGATCTCACTTGCCCGCTGCTCTCTTCCTCTCTTCGTTTCTTTCCCCTATTCGGTCTTTTTTTTAGCTTTTGCGCGCTAGATCTCACTTAACGACGACGGGAGATTCGTTTCGTGCTCGTCAAAAATCAGACTCTCGGGAATAAGCAAATTGCCTTCTGTTCAGTATCGCACGTCTTTCCGCGAACGAAGATACAGAGACGAAATTTTCGCCGCGTCGTAGGTTTCTTACCTGACTAACACGAGGATTTTTGTCTGCTTTAATACCAAAGGCGGTATTTTATTTACTCCGACGGATATTTTATTTCGACGTAGTGATCTTTCTTAAAATTCCCAGCTAACGTTTTGGAATTCTTAAATGTTATGGAACACTTCCGTATGTAACTTCGAGCTTTCAGCCGATGGCGTATATATCGAGAGCTTAGACACACGCCTCCTAAATGATTTACATTACACGTATTTTACGTGGAATATTTTTATCAATGGAAACGAAAGATGACAGTGAATTATAATATTTGAATTATTATCTAACAATAATAATGGCAGCCCCGAAAAATCTTAATGATTATTTCTACACTAATTTCCTATACAGACATAAACACACTCAGGCACATTAATCTAATTAACTTTCTGTGGCCATACATCGTTTTGATTTACACTATAATCTCAAACGCTGAATTCTAGGCTAAATTCCTTCCACACGCGTCTACTGTTCTAATTCAAATATTCTTGATCCAACAAAATTCGATAAAATCTCTATCATCGCCACAATAAATTTTTCGTAAATCAATAAAATAAATAAATATATCGCGTCGTAAAAAAGTCCACGCTTCTTCTTCATCGATCTCATCGATCATTTCAAAACATATTGACATTAATAGTAACAACGGATATCCTATCAACTGTTCTACGTATTCCCGACCGACCCATCCACGGGCAGTTCTCTACCGAATCCACAGAGCTTCTTTGCGAACTTTAAGCGTGTGTTTCCATGGTGTTTATCCTTTCGGAAGCGAAAGCCGTACTTTGTACACGGTGCCATCTACGACGTGGAATGTTACCCTGATAAGCTTCTTATCGCGTGTCGGCTCTCACCTTTCCTTCCATATCCGTCGGTATTTTGTTGCTTAGGGGTGTTTTACGCTAGGTGTTTCAACCCTCTGTTAGATGGCAGCACGGCCGTTTCATCGATAAAAAGGATTTCTCAGGAGAGAAAATTTAAACACGACGTATTCCATCTTTCGAATGAATGTATTCGTAAATAACTCCTGTTAAGATTTTTTTCACTGTAGCTGTTGTTTGAAAAATATTTCAAGAAGTCCGTGGCATTTCGATAATGGCTTTCCGAGTAGTTTTTCGAGAGCAAAATTTTACGATCGCTTTTGTTAAAATTGTTTAACTCGTTTGGAATACCTTTTAATTTCATCTTTAATTTACCTTTTAATTTGCATCTGCGTGTTAGATTATTATATTTTTTTAAATTAGCAAATTTTTCATTTTAAATAACTCTTACCATCATGTAAGGCTAAAAGCCATTTTCGTTTGGTTCTTTGCTTCGTGATTATAAGATAAAACACTTTGCGCTCGTGATAACAACGACCCAGTCTCCGCCAGTCAAAGATTAAGTAAGATAAAGCAATTACCTTTTGTATAAACCTATTACGATATTTCCATTTCCTTCGTACAATTTCACGAACATAACTACGAACTTAAACTACGGGTAAACGAATTACAGACAAAATTACTGGCTGTCCCACGAATTTTTCTAAACTCCTAGTCCAAACAAATAAGTACCATACAATAGCATCAGTTCTAAAAGATCGATCCTAATTCTATCTCAAAGAATAATGGATTAATTCTCGCGATTCTTTCTTGTAGCGTCGACAAGCCTAAAAGTGGGGAGGGGAGGCTCAAACGCAAGAGTTAAGACAATAATAGCAAGGAAAACGTATAGTACTTTGAGTGGCCAATCACGCGTGCGAAGCAGGAGCCGAGATTCCCTGAGGACGATAGAACAGGAAATATCGAGACACACGAAGAAAACAAGAGTAACAACCAAAGTAGGTGCGCGCAGAGCTGGCTGGCATACGCAAATACGACACGTGCTCTGGATATGCCTTGGTACACCGATAGGACGAATCATCAACGATACAAGCAGCATAGACAACGACACAGCGACGCCTAACAACAGAACGTTTCTTCTCTGACATTTGCCGCGTGTAAGACGCGCGACATCACGGACGATCGCGCGGAAAAGGAACCTGGATGCCACGTGGAGGATTTTACTTTATGTTCTCATAGGTGAGATTACCATATAAAGGAACTTTACGACGTTCCGTTTTGTATTGGATATGCATAGTACGCAAGATATTATAATGCAGAGAGGCATGCCGAGTATCTCACGAGAGAAGTCTCAAAACGCAAGACTTCGCTATGCGATCTATTTCATTTTCGGATTACGAAACTAACAAATATTTGTTAAAAACAGATTTCCAGTTCTCTTTCTTACATTCTCTATTCATATACGTATTTACAATTCTTAAAAGCAGATCTTTCGAGTTATATTTCTTTTACCCATATAACGCTCTTAAACGAATAATCATAATTAAAATGATGCGACGAAAACGATATTAATACATAAGAATAATATACAGAAGAATAGCATATATAGAGGACATAAGAATAATAAAAAATATATAATCGTGCTTCGATATTACAAATTCCCAAAACAGCAAATTACAAAAGAAAGAAAACAAGCTCGTCGTTTCGAGCGTTAAAATCTATCCTCCACAAATCTATCTTCAAAATCCACATACTTTCTCACAACCAAGCCCAAGACTATAATCCAGATTCACCAGATCTAAGCCAAAATCCCGACAACGATACTTTCTGCTTTAAAACAATCCCCAAGAGAAATGGGCACCCAGGTTTTCCTTCTCGCCACGCGAAAGCATGATAAACGTACACAAAGGTGAGTGGGGTACGAGTATCGAACAATCCAAGGAGATGGCCAATGTGTGAACACATTTGGGTGATATGCGCGAGCGCGCGTCTACGTGCAAATAGGGGGAGGGGGGGCTGATGGCAGGTGGATGCATTGCATAACCTTTTTGTTTGATCCGTAGGTTGGAGGTTGGGGTGCTTACCTGTCGGAATTGTCGAATACCGCCATTGATCCGCAACGAGTCTGCTGCGATGCCGGCAATTCCATCGCCAGGCTCGCGCAACTGCCGCAGGGAGGCGGCACTCGGTGTCGTGGCGGTGTGTAGGGGACAACAACATCCGGAACAGCAACACGCGGACGCCTCCGGTTGCGAGCTTTGTCGTATTATGCGTGCGCTCGGCGACGTTGTGACTAGAACCGGAGGTGGCGGCGCTTGGCAAGGGCAACAGTGATGCCCGCTCTTCACGCTTTCTCTGAAATGCAGGTAGACCGGTGTTATTGGCAGGGTGAATTTAATTCTCCAAATAAGGCTATCGTGGACAGATGAAAGGGAAATTTCGCGAAACGCGGCTGTCGTCAATGTTAGATATTGAGATTCGAATCGAGTTGGAGACGCAGGAATCGCTTATCGACGTCTTTAATTTACCAGACCGGAGTCTTGAGGCTACCATGACTCGGATTATCGCAATCAACGCCGTTACGCTCAACACTGGTGTAGACAATATCGTTGCTCACGTCACCGAGGCTTCCGGATATAAGGCAGAAAAGTTGCCAACGTTCCGGTAAGATTGAAGCCAGCTTCATCAGGAAGAACGCACTGATATCTCGTCCCCTGATGAAGCTGGCTGCAATCTTAAGAAAACGTTGGGAACTTTTTCCTCTTGGATACGTCTTATACCCGTAAGCCTTGAATAGTTTTGGACGCAGCAATGTCACGTACAACGATGTCAAGTGCAACAGTGTTAATCATGGCAACTACAGCCGTGAAATTTTCAACATTCTGACTCTGCTTTATGGCTACTCGAAGAATTATTGGTTTGGTATTGACGCTGTACTTTACTGTGTATGAAATAAATACAGTCTATCTATATGTCAGGGTATCTCGCGTCTTAACGAAAAGATTCACGAAATATTCGATATAATAATAGAACTGCTATGTCCCTAACGAAGTTGCATCGCGAATTAAACGAAATGTCACAACAATTAGCAGACTTTCCAAACTTTTGTTTCGATTCCTTTTAGATCTTAATTAACGGTGGATACAGTTAGATATTTGTTGGGAATCCGATAGCAACGGAGTATCGAGTTTGTAAGTTTGAAGTTGGATTTGAAAGTTTACTCTAGTTGGGCTGTAGGTCGTGGACAATGGAATAGCGAAGACTTGGTGGATCAGTTTTGTTCTTTATGAGCTAATACTACTGATTTTGTGAGCATTTCTTGATACAGTTCTCTATTAACGGTGGCACAGAAGCGAGAAAGTTGAGAAGAAAGGATGATGAATATCTCGGCGAAAGAAAATGAAACGTTGTTAATATTACCGAGGGAAATATGAAGATAAAGTGGTAGGAGCACGATTTCTTTGTAAAGTTCTCAACAGATAGTTCTCTCGGTTTCTAGCCATTATAATAAACCGGACACTTTAACGCACGAATCGAAATCTCAAAAATTATTTGACCTCCCCCTTAAATTAGACTGATTTTATTATGTATGTAAATTAATTGTCCTTTTAGCAGAATTAAAATTTTATTCGCGAGTCGCGAAATATTTACGCGTTCGCTACTAGAATCACACATTTATGACGCTTCGGAATTAATCAATGATATAACTAGAATACGAATGCGTACGCAGATTTAAATTTTCAAAAGTATAACCAGATACATGCAATTTAGATAGAGTATTGTTTCATCTAGAAAATATTGTATCGAGTATTTGAATTCGAATATTTTTATATTTTTATATACTACGTGCACCGTGTCCATTTTTATAAAATATAACAAATGCGCAAAAATATTTGTAGTATAAGAGCAGCTACGGTACTTGGATAAAAAGAAAGTAAAAAAGCAATAATAATGCCTCCAAAAACGATTCAGGAGCAGAAACCACCAAGCAATATATAGATCACTCGAAATCAGATCTACAGTTTTCTGTACCAAAATAGAAGGAACACGCGTATCTCGTTACCAGCTGTCAAATGATTTAACGTCTCGCTTAAAATCACCGTAACTTGTTCTTTTTACGCATCGCTAACACTGCCTTCGTTTTGATTACGAATTCCGGTATGATATTACGGTATAATCATCCTGGGAACGTTATGATATTATCGCAAACGCGTCGATCGTTCCAACACAAGAGCATTAATGAAATTTCATTCGATGAACAGGAGACGACGTTGTCAATTGGTATTGCCTGTTAATTATCTTATGCAATTGGTAAACACGCGAATGTCAATAGAACTATTGCTTGCAATGCTTGGTATATAATATACACATATACGCGATATATTATATACATGTATGTACATATGTGCGCAAACTTGAGCAACGGTACAGAGATGCAGAACACGTAGTAGTTCAGTATCGATGCGAAGCATTGGAATCGACACAATACCACGTTTATATCGAGAAGAACTTATACGCGATAATTGCACCATATTCTGTTAAGGGGTTCGATTGCATTATTTACGATACAGTCGAAATAATCGTTATTTTTAAGATTCGATTTCAATACAAAGAGTAGAGGAAAGAAACATGATCGGTTCGTTTTTGTTATCCTTTTTCTTTTTTAATTTTTTCATTCTGTTAACTTTTCATGTTACCTTACGATAATATAAAATATTGAAATATTACTTTAACCCGATATAGTCAACAATGAAAACGATCTGTTAAGTCCAAAGTTATAAGTATCTTAAATATCGGTTTTAAGTTGTCGAAGCATTCCAAAGAGCAAAGGCACAACTACCAAGCCAAGTAATATCGTGACATTCTCGATCTTTCGATATTATGTCGAGCGGTAAAATTTCGAAACTCAAAATTTTGAAGATAGTGGCGCGATATACGTATGTTCCGATAGATACACATGAACGAGAGTGTACGTACGAATCATTCAACACCATCCACGATTCGTAACACGCTCCATTCGATCAATAATTGCCAAATTTGATAAAGATCAAATTTCATACGTTTTAACTAGTTTGGTATTGGTGAATGTTGCGAGGATCGTTTATTGTAAGCGGATGATAGAAAAAAAATTGAATGTTTCGCGAGATATCGAGCAAACCAAGTAGCTTCAAAGTGATCGAACTTGATAGTTACCGGGCTTTGTACACGGTTAATGTTAACTTGTAAGTAGTACTAATATAATAAGAAAATTAGCAAATACGAATACCGTGGAGCCAGAGTTATCTAATCGGTAGCACCGTGGTAATTAGAATTAACTCTTCCTTGTTTTAGTATGGACGTTCGTTTGTATCTGCATGGAGAACAACCTTCCAGAATGTAATTTAGAAAGAGACTACTCGAGACTTTTCAAGTGTGCGACGTTAGTGTGACAACTTTGCCGAAGAGTCTTTTTATATGCAATTAAAAACATATCAAGTTGTCCCAATTTCTTTCTGACAGGGAACAAAACCGTACAAGCGCTATGTAATAACAAGAGCCGAGGTAATAAAAGCGAAGAAAAGGGAGCCAAGGTGATTCTTGACGGGAGTAACTAATTCGATTTTGCCCGCAGAATGTGCTCTCGAGCGTTGTGAAGACAGAGGAGCCCTCTCTATCTTCCCTTCTTTGTGAGCTGATTGTGAGTGCTCTCTAGTTCGAACGTTGTCGATGCTAAGAGAAACCGTCATCTTGAAATATCGTTAACAGTAGCCTTCATTAAAGAGAAAGCCTGAGGTTTCGTTGCTTGTCGATTCTTCGAGCCTAATAATCTGTCATTATGACGCGCGTTAATTCCAATTTTCCTCGTAAAGTTTTCTCGATTAAGTGAAATCGCACGAATCAAATTGGAAACGACAGGGGATGCGCATGACTCGCGTTTCCCGCTTCTTACGGAGAAACGATTTTAAAATTCAGTACACCGTCGCCTCGTAAGTCCCGTGTTACCACACTTGCCCTTTTATTTAGTTTTCGAGCTAAACGCCTGCCTTTTCGTCTCTTTCGGACATTTTAAAAATATCGTACAACAGACACAAAGGTGTCAAGCAATTTATTTCGACGTCTCGACGGTCTAAGGAAAAGTATCGTTCGAAGAATTTCACGAGATCCACGAAGAGCCAGGTTTATCCGCTGCCCGACCAACGCTATTCCAAAGCCTTCGCCCAGCCCCATTTAGATATTATATTCGAGCCCATACGTTATCTCAATGAAAATTCCACGCCCGTCCTAGCCTTCCGCGTTTCGACTGATCCCTTTCCAGACACTCTGCACATAAATCTTTAGCACGCCATTCCGTCCTACAACTTGGTGAATATCTAGGGACTCCATTAAGTGGGATTAATATATCGACGTCCGTTGTGTCGTGTTTCACGCGTCATATCCAAAATTTCATTCCTTGGAAAAAGTATGTACACTGGGAAGCTCTTAATTTAGACTGGATACAATGGCGTAAGTAGATAGATGGATGGCGATAAGTCAGTCAGTATTATACATAATAGACTGCCAGACAACGGATTACAGACAACCAACGTCTTTTCATAGCATTGGATTGCTGGAAAAATTCGAGCTTGTACGTGGAAAATATGTTGCCTTTACAGTACGAGAAGAAAAGAATGCGACTCGTTATGAATATGAAATGTACTTGTCAACCGTCGTCAAAATGTTTCAGCAAGTTTCGCATTTCGGAGAAACGTTAAGCCGTTTCTCAAAGTTCCTCTGCTTCGAGTTTCTGCCGCCTCTATTCCCGTAGAATATTTATTTTGTTTCAGTTTAACTTCGTACGAAAACCATCAAAACGAAAGAGATCGTGACGCGTGTGGGTGTAACCTTCTCATTTCTGAATAATCTCCTGTACTTTGAATTCCAACCGTCCCTCCAAAAGAGACAACGTTCGCAACTTCCTCGCAAGAGGAAGTTATTCTACAATTTCTCGTCTGGAAAACGAGTCCATTTCCCAGTCAAAATTGATTCCGCTCTTAGATCTCATCCAGAACAGTTGCCATCGGGAAACAGACCATCGCGGAAGAATAGCGATTTCGTAATCAGAATTCCCCTTCGAAAACAGAGATCAATCCCTTTTCTACGTCCTTTCAACGCAAACAGCATGGATATTTAATAGATGTACAAAGAATGACAGCATCGTTAACGAGACGGTGACGATTCTCGGTAGTCGAAAAATCCAGTCCTCTATTCTCTGCACTCTTAAAATAGAGCAAATTCGTTGTTCCTAAGAATCGAGGCCTTTGACCTCTCCGGATTCGATCTTTGACCTCGTAAGAAGAGCTTGAGAGGTGCAAGTTCGCGCGAGGTCGTTTGGTCCGCGAGATTTTTCGGTCGCAGACGGAAAGAAATGGTGAACTGTTTTCCACGCGAGTGCTAATCGCGTAGAATGAGGAAATACCGACGAAACATTTTACCAAGGTTAGGCTGCTTTCATCGTGCCCACGATTTCAGCCTGATTGCCGGCCTGGTATAAGGGGGCCAATTTTCGCGTCTTCCTGGACGATGGAACAGATAAATTCCTCGAATTGACCATCTTCTTAAACGCCTGCCAGGCAATCGTCGTTTCAGTAAACGCGAAATCGTATCTGCGATGACTTTTCAAGAATCTGAATTCTGTTTACGTCTTACGGAAAAGATATTAGGACATCTTTAATTTGCACTCGAACTGTAATATTTTGTGCGAATTATAAACTTCGAATTACGTACTTTTTTTTAATAAAATTTGCATTACTTGGTATCTTATACAGAGTGTTAAAAAATTAGCGGCAATTATAGCGTGTGATTTCAGAGGAAGACAAAACGACGAAGACAGCTCGCGCAGACAGATACCGTTGGCGGAATTATTTTCCAACTTAATGCTTTTCGGTGTCTCTTGATTTCGAAACGAATATAATAACAGCGTCACTATCTTTAGGTTTTAAGCTTACATCGATCCGGTTTTATTTCGAATCAAATAAGGAAATCACTAAAATTTCGATAATCTGATAGAATATGCTTCTTCCTAGAGGCGGTTCCTCTCAAAGTCCTTTTACAATTTCTTCCTTTCCAAACGTGTCACGTACTTTGTCTCGCGTTATATCACAAAGATATAGGAGCTGCCGGCAAATTTTACGCTCGAGAAATCCTCAAAGAAACGTTTCGTGCGGCCGTGCAAGAAATCAACGAAATAGCGTCGTATCGACGCTGTATCGCGGATCGTTTCCTCGAACTCTGCGCGTTCGAATGTTTTCTTATCGTTGGAAGATAAAAGGAAACGCTGCAGTTTTCTGACAGAGGAGCGAAAAATAATACGAGCGAACGAATGACGGGGATTCGAAAGATACGACGCTGTAAATAGAGTTTGAGCCGGTCGGATGCGTAGGATGGCCTATGTAGTATACGAGTATATCACTGGAATCCGCCTCGAAATAGAGCACGGGGTATTTCGTGCACATCGGCGACTCCGTTCTGATACATCGGCTTGGAACGACTCAGCCAACGAGCAGAATTATCACCGACCGTAAATCATCTGCTGATTAAACGGTGTTAACTCTTCGAATAGACTGACCACTTTGGTCAGACTGTTACTTTACGATCTCGGCTACGTTTTATGTATCCTCTCTATTGTGCGGGAGACGTTGGTCACAGTCGAGAGCCAAACGCTATCACGATTCACATATCAGATAAATAAAACGCGTGGTTAATTTGACGAGAAATCTTCTAATTATAAGTGGGACAATTAGGTTGAGGAGAAATCGGGTCTTTTCGATCGTTTCAGATCTAAATCGTATCAAAGAATCAGCGTCCAAGTTCGTTGGAGAAACATGCGAAATGTGTTAATCAGCTTATCGATCTAAGAAGAATTAATTGGTCGCTCGATTTGTCGATCTTACGAGTACAACGATTTCTTTGTTCAAAGATATCCTATCTCTGTATACGTCGCTTCATTCCTTCGACATAGCACGTGGCATAGTTCGTTCGTCGAATGTCCTTTGCTATCTATAAAATCGCTATTCCAGCTCTAAGTTATACGAGAATTTCTCTATACAGCGTATCGCTGTTGCAGTTTATACAAAAACAATCTGACTCCGTTAGTTACGAGCGCAAATTTCCCAGAATATCCGATACAGTTCGTGTAATATCTCCGGTTGCACGCACAATATCCTGAAATACAGTTCCTTCCTGTATTGCGGCACCAGCCTGGTGTTGCCTTACGAAGCACATATAAGGAAATAGGGGTTGGCACAAATTTGGAAATAGGAAATGGCAAACCATGCCGGGAATACGAGCTGCTAGATCACGGCGGATTTTGAAACGAGGTCGGAGCTTAACACTTCGCACCGGAAACCTTCGTAAGCGAAGCCCTTTTTGGAAGTATGGCGTTCAACCGCCTTGTTAAACGCAAAAGAGGACGATCTGCCATCCAATTAAATTTCTCGAACAAAATAGCACCGTCTCTCATTCATACCGATCTTCGTTATGAATCGTATTAATTCAGTACCGTACGAGGGAAACTTAGAAACTCAAATGTCGTGGAAGGATCTGATAAAGAGTACAGAATAGGTTTCATTTCGTAACCTAGATGACCAGAAGCGTTAAGTTCTAAAACGTTACAGGCCATAACGTTCCAGGGATTATCTGCAACCCTTCTTCAACGTGCGTCGGTTAGCAAGCAGAACTTCTAAACTTCCTTAGTTATATAAATTGGAACTTCCTTGCGACGATTTCCCGAATATTCCTCTGTTTCGTAGTTACGTTAAATTGGGGATTCGCGTCGTAATCGTCGATTCGACGTTGCGCGCGAGATAACGTACGAGGGTTCGAACGTGTGACTAATTGGAAGCGAATCGTTCTAAAGTGTTCGAAATTAATCGTCGTTAATACACAGAGAAACGAACGATTTGGCTTGCGTGTTTCGATTATCCAAACACCGAAAATATTATATCGGTTAAAACATTACCCGGAATTGTGTTATAATCAACAGCTACTTTGCATGTATGGTAACTGTTCGAATATTTTCATAAACGAGTATAATCTCCTCGCAATGGCTACAAAAAGCCATTGCACCCACCATCGTATCTTAAAACATTAACGTACTAATTAATCGGATCCACGCTAAATCTCGTCTCGTGTGCTAGCATTTTCACGCGTCTTACAAGAATTCGATCGTACGAAAGTGAAAAATAGAACTCGATGAAAGAAACATTTCGTTAGAAAGTAACCTTTGCAAATACTTTTTGTAGCCACTGTAGTTCAGGGTTCAGTTAAATGGTGTTCCAGTGTAAACGTTAGAGAACACGACTTACCTGGACACACTTCTGGCCAGATGCAGCGCCGAAGAAGGAGCCAACGAGTCCCTACGATCGCAGCGACACCTATGTTGGTGGGAAGATTGCCTGGTCCTATAACCGGTAGGCATGATCGTTTGCTGCACTTGCGGTTGAGGCTGTGGCGGCTGTAGCTGTGGCTGAACCTCGCCGTCTAACCTGCAGTGCAGCTCGATGTCCGGTACCGATCTCGTAGCCGGATCCTCGGTGGTGCCGCTCTCCTCGGAGCCGCCGAGCCCCGAGACGGACAACTGTGGCGAGGCAACCAAAAAGGTTGCTCGATCCTGTCGCGTGAGCACCGGCTTGCCCTGAGACGCCGCGGCAACAACGACCGGCGGGGGTGGCGCCCTGCTAAGCAGGGCCGCCGTCTCCTCGCTCGAGCCGTAATCGGTACCGTTCCCACCCTCCTGAGAGCCGACATTGCCGTTCGTGTTCATCTTGCGGCCAGGTTCTTTTCTGTCGCGTCACGTGGCCATTTCCTGCAACATAAGCGTAGAACGTTGCTCTCACCATGAAATAACTAATATCGCGGAAAAGTATGAAATATAATTTTAATGCCACGTCTACCGACCCATAACATTTGCACAGATATGTTACGCGTACTTAATTACACTGTATTATCGTTTGATTCTTGAAGCGATACAACGAAGATGAATGGATATGTGGTCGTAGTAACGGCGAAAACAAAAGGTTTCGTAACGGTCATTTCGATTGGTTTAGTGTTTCCAGCGTTAACGATCGATTCGTATAACAATTTTTCGTAGTAATTTTTATTCGTCGATGATAAAATAACGAAAGCACGCGATGGATTCATATATTGCATACACCAGGATATACGTAATGGAGCTGTTGGTTTACCATCTGTCCGTTAGAAGCCAACTTTTCTTCGTTCAATCTTCGTCTGCGAATCTAACGTAACCCGATGTTCCTGGAATCCCGGTAATTCCACGAAATCCAAGAATCGATGTTACCGAGTTTCCGATGCACGCGTGAATATCGACTTCTAACATGCCAGTGTGTAGAGACACGCTCTAAACTTTCGAATATCGACAACCGATTGGCCGTGTCGTTGGCTTCAAACGTACGGGGGTCCTTGACTCCACCAGACTACCGCCTCGTCACGAAACTCATCGTTTTCGTTCCTTCGTTTACTCGTTTGCAGATTTACCGCCTGTCATGCCTTCGTCGTGCAGTTTCCTCACGTATCCGCTAAAATACACAAACCTGACCGAGGCTCAGCGCGATTTTCCTCGAGATTTCTCCTTAAATATGGCAATTTAAATTCTAAACTCCGAAGAAATCAGACCGACAGAATCACGATGCCCAACAAGCCACGTTCCGAGAATTCTATTATTTATACGTAGTGTTTTCAATTGTTGTATTTTATTAGGTTGCAAGATATAATTTTCAAGGAACGTGGTAGGAAAAACTTTATTATTAATAGATATTCCAAGTATTTTCAATCTTCTAGAAAACTTCAAAACGCAACCTACAAAAAATGTCATACGACGTTTGGCTTTATTTCAAATTTGCAAACAAATATTAAACGTTCCACGAAATAAAAGTACGAGACATTAAACTGTGTATATTTTATTTCCATTTTCGCGATAACACGACACGATCGACACTAGCTCCGCGTGATGAAGTAATGCGAAGGATTAATGACGCAATCGCCGATATTCGGTAAAATCCTCATTTATTTGTAGGTATAATAAATTTCATGCTATGTATATCGATATCAAGCTTGTATCAGCATTTCATATTCAGAAGTGAGAATGTAAGCATTCGAAGCGATCTTATTTTGCACGATCGCGATTAGTTGCATTATAGGTAAAGTAAACACGATCAATCTCTAGTATCCTATAATACAGAATCTGTTGCTACGCTCGTATTTCAAGCTGCGTTCAATATTTGCCTACATACTACCAGCTAAAAATTTCCAATCGCACCCACGCTGTTTTGCTTATACTTTTTTTTTTATGGAACGCAATAATTAGCTGACTGGCGACTTGAAAAGTTTACTTATCGAAATTCACTTGTTTTATCGATATATAATGCTTGTTTTTGTCGTGCAAGAAGAATATATTATTATTAACAACATATACATATATGCCTCTAGAATTTGGGTCGTTTCTATAAATTTATACTAAAATATTACCGACGAAACTTCGTATAATTTATAACATTCTTCTTATTTTCGCTTGAAAATTGCGTTCCTATAATATGGTTAGAAAGACCGAGAACGCCGTGTATTCGTAAGACGTTCCAATCTTAGAATATAAGTAGAGTAATTTCCAAATATATTTGCTTCTCTATCATTCTTGGCTCAGGTAGTCGAAATACAAAATACCACAGGCAGAAAAGAGGCGGGCTCGATGAGGATAGAGCAAATGTTCCAACGTGATCATCAACGTATACCGTGCACCGGCTGAATCATGGAAATGAAATTCGCCCTTACCTTCAATTCGCGGACGTAAATGAGGAATAATGGATGAACAGAACAGCTAGCCGGTCTTTTTCGTTTGCCAGCCTGAAAAACTCCGAGCCATTTCGCAATGGCTGACGAGAGATACGAGGCTGGTGCAATTTGTACGGATGCCGATTGCTGACCGCACGCAAATTCGAACGTGATAGAATCGAGGAAAATGGGACCTGAACGATCTTTGACCTCTTTATTTCCTCTCTGCCGCGAATACTAACGAAAATTTCATTTTTCTCCTTTCTAACGAATTCTTTCGGATCGATGACGTATAATATTTTACTGACGCTTGTAGAGCCTGCGACGGATACTTACAGAATTAGTTTTGATATCAGAATCCTCTTACATCGTAATTTGCCGATTAACATTTAACATCAACGAATCGGAAAGTTAGAAATTATAAGTTACAGACTGTCCTCGTCTAAATAGTTTCTAGACGATTTTACGTCGAATAAGACAATCAGCTGGCTCGTAAGAAAATTCACGCGTAGAATTTCACTTTGGTCGTAATATCAGCAAAGATGCTATTACACGAGAGAATCTATTATATCTGACAATTAGGCGGTAACGAGTAAAACTTCGCTAATAACGCCATGTATAATTCTATCGTACAATAGAACCGGACGTACGTCACGAATTTACTATGTATGCTTTGTTCGCCTTTGTTTTTGCCACACAATTAATTTATATCAACTGCTTCCGTCCTACTATTTCACCAGTGTATAGTATTTCGCCTTCAGAAATAATTATATATTCGTAGCATTGGCATTCTTTTTATCAATCGTACAAATAAATAAATATTTCTTTCTCTATGGCCTCTGCGGTACATCACGTTTTCTAAATCTATGCCAAATTTGAATATCAAAACTTCCTGGCATTATCCTGGTAACCGAAGTTTTACATTTGGCTCGTTCGTTTCCTACGTTTTATCGAGCGCACTGAAAATGTATCACCGTTTCAAACCTGCACGATAGCATCGCTTCGGTCGGTGAAATCCTCGGCGAACCTGAATACGTTCACATATTTGGCCGAAGGGGCGTTTTATTTAGTGGCGATCTAGATCGACCGTGCTCGCGTATATCACATTCAGGCTAATAATTAAAAGCGTTTGCGACTACTGAAATGTCAGGAATCGTTTCATCGTGTTGGCAAATGTCAAGAATCGTTTCACCTTCGAACTTTTTACTCGCTACGCTGTCGCAAAGAAAAAAGCAGATATTCCGTGTGAGTATATTTTTCGAAAAACTTACACGGAAGATCCTCGCGATAAAAAAAGAAAAAAAGAAGAAAAATAAAAGATCGTTGAAAACACGCAGCTGCACGGTGCACCGGCAAACGCGTGGCAAGTCGACGCATTTCCATTTCACCGGTGAAGAAAGCTATTTTCGTTCTTGATGAGAAAGCAGACGCGACGAAGACGGACGAGTAAACGTTTTCGAAACGATGCGAAATCCATTCTCGACGTTGATATTTTTAAAGTAACGATCTCCTTCGTCTTGGATAATAAATTCAAACCTAGTAAAAACACCGAACGACGATAAAACCGCGGAGGCAGTAACGTGTTTCAAAATTTCCAGGCGAACTTTGCGAGCTTAAGGAAGAAGCACGAAGGAACAATGAAACGATCGTGAAACACAAGATAGCAGGTGTAGTAACGAGAACGTAATACCTACGCAAAATAATAACTCAATCCCTTTTCTCTTTGTATGACGCGACTACGGGACAGATTTCAACTTCTCAGTCACATAGTTCGCACTCGACTAACTTCAACCAAATATGAACTCTCGTCTAATCCGTATGAGCACGTGCACGCAGATATATACGGAGATGTAAGCGCGTTCTTTTATAAAACTGCACGGATCCATTTAAAGCTGGAGGATGTAGGCACTTTGAACGACAGGATAGCTACTCGAACTTCTTTCTCGCTAAACCTGAGCTTTGCACACGAAGGAGTACGAGATCGAGCTTGAAAGCACGGAACATTGTTTCAACGAAAGCATAGAAAAGCTGTACGAATACGAAGTTGGTTTTTCCACAACTTTAAAACGAGCTTTCGCGATAGCGATGCAATAATGTATTTGTTTTGCTTTGTAGCTAATTGAAACTTTTTTTTTAAAAAAAAAAAAAAAAAAAAAGAGAAAACCACCGTGATAAGGGAGAATAAAATTGGTCGATTGTTCACGTTGAAAGACATACGAATTTTATTTCAATTCAACGTGAACGCTTTTGCGTATCGGACAAAGGTATGGTTGGAGCTTTAATAGAGACTATTCGTTGAATTTTTCACCAAGCCTTCTCAACTTCCCTAGGGAAGCTTCGTCACCTTAAATTCCCGCGTTCACGGAGAATTTGCATAGAACGCAACGACGGCTCGTGTTTCCTACGTAACAACAAGCCTATTATTACGCACCGTGTGTGCATTTCGACAATTGCTTTTGTATAAAATATTCGTTGTCGGAAAGAAGAGCCACGTGGTATCTTCATACCTGTCGTTTAACGCTTTAACGCTAGGACCATGAAAAATATAAAGAACAGCGGGTTTTCATTAAATAAGCAAATTCGTGTAAATAAAAATCCTGCGTTAAAAAAGATACAAGAATTCAACGCTAAATCCACAAGAGTGGTCGAAACGAAAAATTCGTAATCCCTCATAGAAATTTTATAAATTCACGCCAGTACGTTCAGGGATTTGTACGATTCTTCTTTTTTTTTTTTGCGAAATACGCGGATAAGATTTATTTTCCATATTTTTTCGCAACTGAGATATAAATTTCTGGATGATTGACCGAGATTCAAGATTTTCACCGACGTCCCCGTGCTATTTTCACAGAAAGCGCGTTTCTTCAAAATAATCGCTTTATAGAAAAGACAGGGAAAGAAGAAAATAAGGTAAACGAGAAAGGAGAGAACAGGGAAAAGAAATTCCATTCCTCCGAAACCATTATGTTTTTTCTTGGTGCTTCTGTTATCGTTGCACTGTACGACGCGACGTCTTGGCAAAGTGGAATGCAAGAAGCCTCGCATTCACCGACGACAATTTCTTCGCCTTTTATCGTCGAGCATGGCTTCCAAGTTCAGCCCTGTGGAAACAGTTCTGCGTGAGAACAGTCCCGCTGTTTATAATATTGTCATGACGAAGCCGTACGCATTAGGAACGGAATGGAACGTGGATTGCATGTGCACGTGACATCGCGTTGAAAACGCGTCGCTCGCTTGCTTGTCTATCTTCAGTTTCCCTTCGAGTAGACGACACCCCCACGAAAATAGGTTTCTGTATATTTACGCAAGTGTTCGAGGTTTAGCCGCGAGCCTTTCTGTCGAATTGCGAACAGGATTTCGATAAATGGCTCGCGGAAGCTACGCCACCGCATCCACGTTACCTTTGACGAACCACTCGGCTGGTTATTCATTCGGTGGTTAATTTGACTCCTCCGCATTTTCAATAGAACGAATTTGTACCGCTCGAAGGTCAAAGGTTTCGGGTTCTTTGGTTAAGACCGTGAGAAGCTGGCGTTCGGTATTGCCTTATACACGGTCAAGAAAAAATACCGATAAACGAAGAAACGGTATATCGTACTTGCACGCTATTCGAGATAATTAACGCTTTGCGGACAGACGTTTTCGTGTTAATTATTGCTAGTGGCCAGGCTACTTTTTTCGGCCAAATATTCTAGAGTTATCTCTAATTATGAATCATCTCGCAACGTAACCTTTTCGACGATAATCCCATTAACCGATCGAACCATTGGCCTAAAAAAATCTCATCCTATTTATTGATTCCTCCGATTGATTCTTCCTTCGTCATATTTCATGCGCTCGACTTCACGAGCAATCGTCAGAACATAATAAATTTAAACCGCCTCATAACTCAAGAAGAAGCCTCCGTAAGGTCTGCGAGAAGGAAATGAACGATCGGCACGCATCCGCCCCGTTTCAGACGTTCCTGCCCCATTTCGTCGACTCTACCGTTACGTTCCTTGGACGTCGCTCAAATTTTCCTTTGTTTTTGCTATGAGAATTCAGCATCGTCCCGGCAAATCTTCGTAGATTCGTTCGTCGAGCGTTTCACGACCTACGAGCCGGATGAGTGACAAATTAATCGCTGAAACAGGTCGCTTTAATTCGCCTTGAAGCCTAAGTATTCTTGGATGGTCCTTCTGCGAGGCATTATGGAATTAGGACATGTAAACGCGAAGGACAGGCACAACGGTGCACTTGGATGTCGTGTTTGAAGCCGTCGTTCGCCTGCCTCGCCTCTGTCCATTAATTAGAGTCGCGACGAAAGTCTAAAGGATGGCCTTCGTTTCGAGGATCTTCGAGAGACGTTGATCCGCGGCTCTCTTCATCTCTACCGATTTATCGACGTCGTTCTTCGTTACTTCCTACTCGTCAAAATTCCCCTCGACGAACCTTTTTTTTATGTTTGTATGGTCCCATGCCTACCTCTGTGCATTATTTACGGCTGGTATTAGTTGGCTTCAGAGAATCTTACGTAGCGAATTATTAACAGAGTGTTTGGACATTTTCGATCTTCTATAGAATCCACTTTACAGGTTTTATTGGTGTCTTAAATTGTATATTTATATCCGCGAAAAGGTTAAAAAATTGTATACCGTTTAATAACATAATAATAATGGAAGGAATTGAACGAAATTTGGATGTATATTATCACGGTAGTTTTCTCGAGAGCAACGTATAAAAGTTGTTCTTAGAATTATCATACGAGAATTCTCTCTGAATACATACACTGCGGATCTGATGTCTATCTCCCGCGATGCTCTTTGCTAACAAATATGTAATTTTCTTACAACATCTGCCTCCAAATTACAAAGATATTACAGATATTAAAGATATTACTATGAATTATCATGACACATCTTTCTACAATTTTGACTTTTAGTTGCGCTTTTAGTTTTAGTTTCGTCTCAAAACCAACTTGATATCATGCATGTAACCTAAAAGTACACGCGAACTGGAATCTACGTCGTGTGCAGTGAATGATTACAGATTGCACCCTCAATACCATTTTTTATTTCCTCCTTTTTTTTATTGGAAAAACGTATGAATAAACATTCGATCTGACGATAGTTCACAAATAGTAAAGTGGCTTTTGGAACGTCAAAAATTCGAAAATTCCTTGACCCCGATCCGAAAAAAATTTGACATCGACGTACCGACGTATCGGCACTAATGAGCATGTTTCATCGAGTTTCAGCTCGTTAAGGCTTCTAATTGGGTATCATTGGCGAGACGTATCGCGTCTCTGGTGAATAAAGCTTCGAGAACTCGACATATGTGCCGTATCTCGTCCAGCGATACATAGGAAGTTAGGGATGAGAATCGAGGAGAGGTCGGTGTTCTTGGGGCGCATTAAGACGAGCTTATCAGGCTCGAGTAAACTTCGCAGGAACTTTGTATACTGACGATGAAGACTATCGTTGAACGTGTACGAGTTCACGCGTCACAGCAACACTGATACAGCACGTGGGCTAAACGGGGAAATTATTAGATAAACACGAAAAGCGATATTTTTGTGTTCATTCTCCTTATCTTTCATACGGTCAATTGAACGAAATTGAAGCAAAAGTATCTTTTAAGCAATATAAAATTGAAAGAAACTAGAGGAATTTACCTGACGATTTGAAGTCGCGCTCTTAAAAATATGAATTTGCCTGAGAATTCGTACTCTGCGTATGTAGATATAATCGAAGAAATGGCAACGATCTAAATGTTTACAAGCTCTGGAAACACACGATAAAAGCCAAAACCCTGATGAATAAAAAATCCTCTTTGTATCCGTATAAAGAAATACAAAGCGATCGACAAGCTTCCACTTTCTCTGGACGAATCTCAACTGCTTTATTCGATCCGTTCAAACAGTTCCGTACAAATACGCAACTTATTCCTTTAAACGATATCAATAACCGTAGAATTCGTTGGGGATCAAGTATAAACCGAACGAGTTTATTGGATTTTCTAAAATATTCCAACGACTATTTTCCCAGTCGATTTCACCCTCGGAGAACTTCATTCCGTCGACTTACTAGAACCACTTCCGGTCGCTGGGGAACACAGGAACACGTCAGACTGTCAAACAAGCTAAGAAACGGGAATATCAGCGTGCAGGGCGAGAAAATCCCCGAGTTTCGAAAGTAAATCCTCTCAGCGTCGTACGGCTGCCAATAAAGAGGGAGAACGAGCACGTCAGGGAGTGACTGCAATAGAGGGAGGGCAGATAACAGTGTGCACGACCGTAAAGTAGCCTCAGATGAAGAATTGGATGGAAGGGCGGTGGAATTTCAGCCGATAGCGTGTTTCGTGCAATCGCCGTGGCGCCATAGGTGTCGTTTTCATCAGACTTTCGTTCGCTGTTGTTATCTGAAGCAATGCACCAAACGGTCCCGGATCTCGTGATCAGATAGCACTGCAACGTTACTCGTTTGGATCGCGAATCGATGATTGGTGGTTCGTCAAACGAGAGAAAAAAAACATAGACGAAGGAAGAAAGAATATATCGAACATTAGCTCCTTCGTCGTATGACGACAACGCTCCAAGAAGTACAAACTGTTAAGATTTATATTTGTCGCGATAATGTACACTGGCTCGTGAAGATATTTGAATGTTCGTCATAGAAAGATTTCATGTCCGTGCTGCGCGTATTATATGAAACGTTACGAGATTTTTCACTAGTATCGTAATGAAACACGGCGGTTATAATTGACGATTGGTAAGGTTTCAGACCAATCTAGAAACGTATACAGAAATTACAAGATATTTATTACAAACATATATTTAATAGAAAATTAGTATGTGAATAATCATCTCAAGCATTGTTGTGCGTATAATGCATATCGAACTATGTATGTTATAAAAGTCACAGTATTTTGCACTATGATCGAACAAGGTATCAACAATGTACAGAACTTGCGACAAAGTACAGATTTAGATCAAATCTCACGGTTCCAGACAAATCGATACCCTTCGGCGGATTAGACGCTTGGCTATAAATGTAACATCGGAAAGATACGAAGAACATATAGTTTATTCAGATTCGATCGGAGTATGCGCAAGGCCGTAAACTATGTAACCGGCGGAATCTATACGTTCACGAAACTCGATTATACCGCGTGACCTTCTGTTTCCGAACGAAATCGAATCAACCCATCTACAGAGAACGTTACGTTTTGCAGTAGACGGTTGACGAACCATCGAATATTCGTTGCGCCAACGAATCTGAACAACTAGCGAATGCCTTGGTTAAACGATTCGCCCGACAGATTTATATTCGACCAAACTTTCGTCGACGAATTCTTGCGAGAGCTCGAGATTACGCGGTTCGTTTTGAATTTAAATCAGCCCGGAATTAAATTGCAAATTTTCAGCTCACGTGTATCGGTGCATGAAAAGTATAAACGTAGCCTGCCGGTATTAATACGATGGTACGCGTAGCCCGTATTCTCGTGGCCGCCGCTACTAACTTGACAATCTGCCGATGAAAGATCCACGTTGAGCAAAGACGAGGAAATCCTATCTAGATATCCACACATTTTATTGATACATGCTTTGGAGATGCGGCAATTATCCCGAAAATTATTTCTCGTTTCTCAACACGCGGATGCGACTAAAAATTTATTCTTTCGTCAGCGCTGTTTAAATTACAAAATATTCGTTGCAAACACACGATTCGCGAACAATTAGTATACGATACGAACAGTGGTCCTAAACGTACGTACAATTAGTGGTAAAACTGATCCTACCAAATATTCATTAGTACAATTAATTACGTACGATATATTGCATAATACAAGTAATTATTAGTAATTACCAGTACAATGAATCGAGTGTTCAAATATTTGTTCAATTACATTTTCAATTGTGTCTTCTATTTGGTGCTCGTGTCTCGTAGCTTCTAACGAAGTTTAATCGAAAATTTATCAAGTAACAGGAAGCATTTCGTCGAAGATGTTGGTAGCACGTGTTCACCGCAACCGGAAGTGCATAAGCGTACCGGTTAAGGTTTCGTCGGGTTGTTACGTGGCAATTTGCCGCGGTTGCCCGTGTTTGTACGTTCGATGAGTCGGTGACGCGAGTGACAAGCGGCAGACCGAGCATTTAACGAGCTCTAAGGAGCGACGTTTCCGGCGGAACGGCTCGAAATATTTGGCCGTCGTCGTGGCTCGTCGATTGTTCTTCGAGGAGATCACCGTGGCGGATTAATTGGAACGGTTCTAATTAAAGTTTACGGCGAAACCAAATAGTTATGCAGCTTGGAAATTCCGCCTTGGCATCTAACGAATAAATCCTCGTGAGTTCGAGCGACCGCCAGGTCAATATTTTAGTGCAACGTTCCGAATTCTCTTTCACCTCTTGCACTGTGCAAACTCGATTTGCTTGGTGCTTGGTGGTATTTGTGATTTTAAGTCGCGAGGTGAGAAAGAGACGTTAAAGATCGTCCATATCCAGTACAGCAACTGCGTGTATTTCCTTTTTACCGAACGTTTAAAAGGAACAAAATTTTACTTGATCCTTAGGATGGAAGTTTACTTCGTCTGAGAATTTATTTAGTTTCACAGATAGAATCTTGCAAATATCTCTGGGAACGGTTCGTCGAAAGTAGTATTGGCTTGGACAGGTTTAGTAAGATGTTACAACAGTTTACCCCTCCAAGTAGGTCAAGTTACAGGAAGAATAGAACTGACTATTTACAACCTTTTTACCTAGTCCCGTAGGTATTTTGGTCAAAGAAGCAGAAAATGGTGACGTAAAGTATCGAACAATAAAATACACAGATTTATTTCTACTCTAAATAAACGATACGGAGCTGCGAACGATACTCGGTAGATATTAAACAACGAAAAACGTATTTACTTAAAATTAGATATTTGAAATTGAAGCGATAAAATTCATGAGCTTCCGAGGATAAACGTTACGCGAGTAAAAAAGTTGCCATATCGCATTATCCTTTCCCCCTTCTCATATTTGTAATAAAAACAAATCGTCAATTAGCAAGTTCAAATTAACTAACGTCGTTCCCTTGCTAGAGCTTATACACGGATGAATTTATACAAGGGACGAAGCACTCTCGAGATACAAGTTCCAGATACGTAAATATCAAAACTTTGGACATTAAAGTACCTGTCGAATCTGCTAGCAGCAGATGTTGATATATAGTTCACAATAGACGAGCAGAGATCAAGTTTGATTTACGAGTCGAATTTATAATCGCTTACGAACGTGACAACGAAATTCCAAAATCTTTTTCACAACACGTACAACATACGTATAAAAGCTCTCTTTACGTAACTGTTCGAATACTTTCGCGGACGACTGTAGATCCAACAACGATTTCCAATTTTGGAATCGATAATGAAATAGAACGTTCACGATTTTCTGGACCAGAAACTTGGACGGACATAACGGTAGCGAATTACTGGCAAACGTAAATTCCAATCACTACACGCGATCGCGCGAGCATTTGTCACAAACAATCAAACGGTTGAAATCGAAGCGCACTGCCAATATTTTTCAATTTATCCACCGCGTTTCACCCTGTTCTCATTCCCGTCGTACGTTCTAGCACAGCAAACTCTCTAATAAGATAGGTTGACGAGCAAATATTTTCGCATGCCAGGTTTAACCTGAAATTTCTGCTAATCGCAGCGATAGGCAGAGGTGAAATTAGAATCTTCGTTTCTTGCTTGCGTTTTCGTAATCGGCCTCTATCCCGTATTTAGTAGCGTTCAGCGATTCTCATTTTGTTCTGACAAGCATCTGTGTACACTGTCTGCCATTTCTATCTGCAAGCACAGTTTCTCTTTTTCTAAGTGTAACTGTAATAAACAATTGAAAAATATAACTGTCGTGCTTTGAAGTAAGTACAAAGGCACGTTTGTTATATTTTTTTAATCATGTCGTTCTTCGACAAAATCATATAACTAGCTACAATATATATATATATATATATATTTTTTTTTTTTAAATTCCACGATTACAAATTTGCTATTTCCTAACCGTTCTTAACGCTACTGTGATCTTCGCATGTACATGTCCTAATCTAACTCTTCTTCTAATAAACAAGACAACGGTTCATATTCGGAGAAACCCATTTGCATACGCCCAAGACACGAAATTATGCGCATCTACAACGATTCTTTTATATCTTCCTCGGATTTGACAAATTACTTACCGATGAAAAACACGATCGGATTTGAAACGATACAAGGAACGCAGCAGAGTTAATACGACTATTAACTGCCGTGCTCCAGAGCATTGTTCAACGTATCCTTCTCCCTCTCAAAATCCTTCTATTCCTACAACGAATAAACGCGTCTCCCTCATCGGGGACGGAATGTCGCTGATGAAACACGCGAAATGCTTATACAGGCCTATCTAATAGCGCCGACTACGATCGATATGCTGCCATTTCTAGTTTACGTAATACATATTGCACTTGCGTTCACCTCGAAACGTATCTTGCACGCACGGGTATGCATACAGGCGCGTCGCGTCGAGTGGATCTCGAACAGAGATGCGAGGCCACTCGAAAGAGAGTCGAGCGACGAAACAGAGCGGCTCGATGGGCAGCGTCGATGATGAGTCAAGAATCATTGGTTCCTTGTATATCCGCTTGGTAACGATAACCTTTCCGCGTGGCAAACCACCGCTTTCCAAGGTTCAAGAGCCTGTGTCCAGAGATAAATGGCAATGGGCATTGGCAATGAGAGTAGCCGACTGTGTGAACTATTTTTAGTTTTCGTTGATGAAACCGGATTTTCGTTATTTGGAGTAGATCGGAATACGATTTTTGCATTATTCTTACGCGTATTCTTTGTAACTTTCTGTAGATTTCTACAGATAATTTGACGGATAATTTGATAAAGAAGTGGTAAACTCTAAAGGAAATAACGTTTCTATCGCTAAACGATTGAGTAATTTTCATTGATCAAATCGAGCAGATATCTACGAAATACACAGTGCTTATTTGCCTCTATAGAGGGTACGTCCATAGTGACTCAGTACAATAATTAGTACACTCGGGTGAAAATGACAGATAAAATGAACGATAACAGTAATAATTGACTGTAAGATATCGCCTCGTTTCTTGGTGTTTGTATCTTTGCAAAGAGATCTTGTTGCTAGGTGTTACGACAACTAAAAGAAAATACAACAGAAGTAAGCGTGTTGAAAATATCGCGATACGGTCGTGAACAAAAGTTGAGATTAGTAAATCCGATTTTGTCGAAGTTTGCACAAAATACATAGAATTGAGCATCTTCTCTTGAACTTGTACCTAGTATGTAGGCATATGCATTAAGTCATTGCAAACTTTGACTGTCTATTAACTCGAAGGCTCCACGGTGACTTCTAATTACGCCAGATTACGTTGTCATGCGAGTTACAAGTACACAGTGTGATATTACAGTTTAAAAGGTATATGCAAAAGTTTGTTTGCGTATGGCGAAAGATTGAAATGCATTGTAGGTATAGGTGAAAAGTTAAGTACGAGATTAAATATACGTCGAAAGAGGCGGAGAACTCGCGACGAGGTCACGTTTTAACAAAAGTTTCCGCTTTCTCGAAGTAGGAGTTGCATAGGCCATGACTACCTTTCTTGGCTATATGCACGCCTTTCCCAAAGGTGTTCCTTCTTTTCGCACCTTACTTCCACCTGGCCGTTCTCTCTCTCTATATATATATATATATATCGCTCTTTTATTTTCCAACGGCTGTGATCGATCGTCGGAACCGCGTTGCACGATCGTGCGTGCGGAAACGTGGAAAACAGCCGCGAGTCGAAGCTCGCTTCGACACGAATTTTCAACGGAGTGAACGAGCATTTTATGCGGAGAAACGTCCCTCCGTTTATCGAGGTTTCAATTTACGAGCGTTGCGCGTATATAAAAAAAAAAGGAACAAATACGAAAGTTTCAACTGCGTCCGACGTCGAAATTATCTGGGAATTTAATTTATTCGTAACGACAGGCATAACAAATTAACAGAATTTTACTCGAAATACTTGGTACGACAAACAGTAACGATACAGCTCGCGATAGAAACGAAGGATGTACTAGCGTAACGTGCAAATTACGATTTTTGTTCGACGCGATAACCACGTGGAATCTCCGATGTCCAACTTGGTGAGCACATATAGACTGCTGGAATTTGATCTGATTAACGAGCATCCGTATCAACAGCGACCTGATTAATACGATCTTATACCGCAAGTCACTGACAAATTGGAATACTCGTCGCTAAGATGGTCGCGTCTACGAACGATGAATACGTTCTCGTTCTATTTTGATGAATTAATGGTAAATTAAATTGTACAATCGTGTCATTAAATCCAAATGGAACTTCAATCTTCTTTACGACGAATCAGATCGTGCGACAAATTCTCGCAGCGACGAGCAGCGTCGTCGACGTTTTCAGAATGTCGTGGATATAGTATACGAAAAGGAGCACGTAGGCAGTTAACAGAAGCGAGCAATTCAAACTCATAGCGTTACGAGCAAACGCAACCACGCGAGAACAAACTTGCGACATGGTCACTTCTCGCAACTATCTGGTTTAATTAACATTTAGCCGCTTAGTTAAGCGAGAAAATTTAAATGGCATACGGAGGCAAAGGAACTCGAACTTCCCGCTAATCCGACGTAATACGAGCTTAGAAACTTAAAGGGGATACGGGAATTTCGAATCGAGTGGAATCTCGAAAGTACGAAGCGATTGATGGCCCTATCGAGATAAGCTACCACTCGTTCACGGACCTCGGTCTAGCCTGTATATCGGCCTATAATCAGTATCCGTTAACTTAATTAACTGATATACAAGAAAGAGAAGAGAACAAAGCCTGTTCTCACCAGTGCTCTCTTTGCAGAGCCGACCACCACACAGCCTCGTCGGTGTCCTCAATCCCCAAAACCGATTGCTCTGTAATTCAGCGACCCTCGTAAAGGTTCATCGATTCTTCGTTATCGATAAGTTGGCCAAGAAATTGCGGAAAGTCGATCGAATAGTGGCGAACGAACGTGACGACCCAGTCAATTTGTTACATATTTCCTCGTTTAATCGATGCTTACAGCAATGACGAAGGAACGATTTCAGCCGGCAGCTCAGCGGCGCGTATAATTCACCGAAATGGTCCTATAAATTTCCCTTTTCTAATTGTATCTGTTAATCATCGTTGCTGGAGCGCAGCCACGCCTGATTACTCGTTCTTGTTTTTTTGCGGAGAGTTAAGATCGCGCAACGAAACAATTAGAGACATTTGCGAGTGATAAATTGTGTTTCAAGACAGGAGAGTTTATTCGTATCTTTGAATTATCTTAATAGAAGACACGATAATGGGGGCAAGATCTTGCGTCTTAAAAGGAGACGACGAATTAAGAATAATTAAATCGTATAATAATAAATCTAATCGGACAATAAATTTCTGTCTAGACTTGCACCTGCATTCCAGAAAATTTGAACGATTATTCGCTGTATCCATATTTACCAGCGTCGGAGACAGTGTATTTCGACATCTTCGTAAACTTGCAAGACTTCCAGGCTTGCGATTCTAAAAATACGAAAACGAAAAGGAAAACGAAAACGTTATTATCACATCCATCGTGTCAGTTGAATTTTCCCATTTCCAAGAGTAAATAATTTAAAATCGAGTAGACTGTCATTTCATCGCTGTCCATTCCTATTAACGACAGTCTCGTTTGGGATTTCATTGAATAATCAGAACGTCGATGGCGAGAGTCGCTGGTGTCGCCGAAAATACATCCGGCGAACGATCTTAATCGAATTAACGTCCGTCAAGCGTAATCGAGGATCGTCTGGCGAGGAACGGCCGTGCATAATGCAACGTTGAACCGAATGACCTGGCTCTGGTGTTCGATCGTTTTCGACGGCTCGACTCCAGCTCGACGTGCTTCCAATTAATCGGAAACACACTGACGAACACCGTATGTCCCTGTCCCCGTGCTGGTCTCACGTTGAATTTCGACCAACTTGCAGCCAGGGTGTCGTTGTTATTCATGAATTCCGGGAATTTCTTGCTTATCCTCCTGACGTAGCCGGTCATTAGTGCGTACACGGCTTATTTGTGTTCCGAAAGAAATATTTTGCGTGGCTTTCGTCGAAAAGATCGAATTCTCTTGGAAAAAAAGACGCTGGTTCTTTTAATTACGGGTCACACACAGCGGTTCGCGATTTTAATTATCTCCTATGCTACGGCCTTTATACTTTTCCCTTCCGTTTCGATTCTCCTCCTATCGCCTCTTTGAGTCAAGAGACTTTAATTAAACGTTGCATTCCGCTATTACGTAGCTTCCGTCTGCTTTGCGCTTCGTTCGAACGTTTCTAACGCTCTAAGAGAGTCTTTATTAACAAAACTTTTATTAACGGAGCGAATGGTCTCTTTCCTTCTTCGTACTCCTTTGTATTTTCCTATTTTCCGTTAGAGGATATAAGAACAGAGAACAAAAAAAGGAAACCTATTGTACTCGCGTGGCAGAACGATAATATTGGACGATAGTGGAAAGCGTAATGGTTTCCACTCTAATCATAACGTTAATTCTCCTAGGATTCGAATTTCCAGTACCAGAAGCGGAAATAAGTGGATTTTGGTCACGAAACCCGCTACGAATTCTCTCGATACACGTGCAAAACCTAATATAGGAAATGCATTTTTTTTTTGCTTCAACCTACCCTCGTGCAAAAATTCTACGTAGCTTTCGAACCGTGACAATACAAGTTTCGAGGAACGAGCAATTGGAAGATGAAAGTCATTGTCAGACCAAGTAGAATCGCGTACAATGCTCGGAAGTTAAGGTTCTCGCGGTTCTAGCTACTTCCTTGCGGCGTATTCAGGCAATATGATCCAGGTTATAGCCAGACACGGTCTTGCGTGGAAATTCGTCTATTGATTTGATTTTTATGGGTTGAACATATGTCTGTCGCCTACTATTACGATCTGCAATTCCGTTTATTTGTTTCCGGACAAACTGTAACCCGAAAAGAAACCTAATTGTAATTGTAATCGTAATCGTAATTTATTTACGGACCACATACATTGTTGTAATTACCGATCCAAACGTAGCTAACGTTAAAGCGTTGAAACTAAAATTTCGAGTTTTTCCTGGCAAGCTGCTCGGGTACAGTTTTAATTGTAGCATAAGTAAAAGATCACGATGTTGGTCTGGGAGACATCAGTTTCTATCAAGCCGCGTATCGTTCTATCGACTCGAAAACCTTCCAGTCATTTGGCAGCAAACGATATCGTTATTTCTCAAACAACGAATCCCGATCCAGCAAAGTTTCCTTCGAAGAAGCGTTCATCATCGTCTTCCAAACTTCTTTGCCTGGTGCTATACACAAGAGAAACTCCAAAGGATCGCCATTTTCTCTTTGTCCTCCGGTCGCTTTCATCGAGACGAGATATCCAATCGAGTCTAGGATCCTCGAATCGATCATCCGTAACGCGTCGTACACCGGAAGCGTCTTTTGTAACGGAGATGAAAACGTCTCGTGGGCAGATGTGTGTTTTGCTTATTTTATCTTTCGCGTTCGGTACGACGGCTCTTTTAAGATTATTGGACGGAAAAACGTGAAAGGATCGTTACAAATGGAAGTACCAGGGGGCAATGATTTTCGAGTGCCATGCGTTTTTCAATTTGTGTAATGCTTCCTGTTCGTATATGCTTGTTGTACCGAATATAACTTACATCCTCCTTCCCTGCTTGATGACGTACGTATGCAGTGTTCAGGATTGCGACACATAGCCGTGGGAGTACCGCATTCATACGAAAAGTTTCGCGTGTTCTTGAAACATTGATATTTTCTGTAACGCGGATTATTCGTTGAAATTATTCGTTAAAATTATTCGTTAAAATTATTCGTTATCTTTTATTCTTAAATGTATTATACATACATGTACATATATATTTAATGATTATAATATATGATTATAAAATTAAAATGCGCGATGAAAACAAACAGGTGGTTATACGTGTAATTACGTTTCTGTCTCGATAACAGTTCAAACAGTTCAATGGTACCAAATATTTAGCGTATTTAAAGTTAGTCCAAAGCTTTCTTAAATCGCCAATAATTCAATTTCTATACCACGCTTTCCAATACCAATTTACCTTTATCTTCTCCTTCTTTCAAATTCGATCGAATCACCCGCCTCAATTAGTTTCCAAAGACCTCATTCTCTCAAAGAGCATTAAAGAATTATTAATTATCGGACGTCTTTCGCGATTCTCGTTAAAATATTCCCTTTCGTTCTCCTTTCAGACAGCGATTCCTCGGACGAGGTCTCCGACATGATTTCTAAACCTACTACGAACCCAGCCAGACTGTGGCCACTCGTCTCACGAGCGGTTACAATGTGTACCCGCACTTCTCGAGAAGACTGTAGCCAGCCTCCCTGTCGAGAGTGAAAAAGGGCAAGTGGAAAAAGCTGGGAACAGGCGAAGAGATCGTGCAAGTAGGAGACCACGAGGGAAAAAGGTCGAGACACGAGTGCCACTCCCGTCGAGACCAGCCAGGAATTCCTCTCTGCGGGCTAGCAATTTCGACGCGGTCCGACAACAAGTTTCGGTTTCATAACCATATCGTTAAGTGTAGAATACGATAACGATAATGGCAGCGCCATTTTTATTTATTTACCGTAGATTCATAGAACATACCGCAAGTGCTTAGACAAACGTCTTCGCTTCAAATTATCCAAGAGGATCTTAAATTAGTGCCAAAAGAGAGAAATAGAGAGAAATGCCACGTCTTCGCCGAGATTTGAGGGTCGTGCCAGGATTTTAGGGAAAGAATCTACTGATCGAATTGCTGAACCTGGATTAGAAGCCGAATATTACATTGTCCCGGATTTAGCTGCGTGAAACACGGGGAGTATCTTTTCTATTCGATTACTCTGCCAAGGATGTCTCCCAATACGTAGATATCGGCCGATCTATTAACTTTCTAACGAAGAAACAACAGTGCATTGTCTACTCTTAACGCCTGAAAATATCCACACGAGACAATCGTCAAAGGGCATAAAACGGCATAAGAAAATTCGAGAACTATATCCTCGCGTCCATGCATTTCCTCTTTCTTTATTTTGCCATTTCGTTCGCCCCGATACGAAAGCTTTAGTGCGTATAGATTTTAACTTTCTATAGGTGCTCGAGGCTCATCTCGTGTTACCAAACCGTAGTAGAACTGAAATCACGTGATCAGCTCCTTTGCTTATTCGTTCGACCGCCCTTTTGCTCGAGCAATTTTGTTCCATTTCGTTTGTCTCTCACAGTAGGAAGAAAGGAGCGGAAATTATCTCGGCGTGGTTTACTGATCGATAAAGTGTTTGCAGCACGTTGCCTCTGTTGATAATCGATCGGGGTGGCCCACAGGGCGTTGCGGAATTTCATTTCTTTTCGTCCAGAGTGCGAAGAAAGAATTAAAAAGAATTGAAAGTAAGATAAACGAGGTACTAGAGTCGAAAGTTCAACAGGACGTCCACGCGACTTACGATATAATAATAATAATAAACGTTCGTAGATTGAGAAAGAAAACGTACAACTTTGTTCGTTAGGTTTGAAATGCTTGCGTGAACTTGTTTCAGAACCTTTCCCAACGTCTAGATCGATAGTGGAAGTAAGTCTTCGACTTCGGGTTAATGGCTTTAAACGACTCCGCGATCGTCGCTCTTCACCCTTCGACACGCCACTACTGGCTGGCGAATCGAAGTTTCTCGAGGACCGAGTCGCTTGCAAAATAGCTACTCTTCCCAGAGTACTAACGAACCCTTAAAACTTTTTTGTGGCGACGTCCATGCACTCGGCCGGTTTGCATTTCCTGCTTTGGAAATTTCACATCGATCGAGTTTTCTGTTCTTCAAATTTACCATTCTCGGTATCGTTTTCTTGCGAATGATCTCGTAAAGATAAGTCGTTTCCTTCGAACCGAATATCAATCGTGTGCCTTTCTCGATCGATAAGAAGCGGAATTGTTTAGTCCGACTTCTAAGAAATCCTCAAAAGTTGAGTGCGACAGTTAAGAACCAAATACCCAAGAATTAATCATCGACGCTTTCGTTCAACCCAACGAGCAATCGCAAGGACCTTCCAAAGTTCATACGCGTGGTTTACACACACCTACGATTGGAACACGATAGACCGTACTGCCTCCAATTAAACTAAATCGACAGATCCACGTTCCAACCAATACGTGCATGTCAAACGTTCAATGCCCTGCCATCAACATTTCTCTCCCATCGCAAACTTCGTCGCAACGGTTGGCATTGCTTTCAGAAGCACACATCTGAAACACCGGTCAGCTCCGAAAGTGTATTATTCCATCGCAAACAAAACAGCACGGATAAACAATAGTGTTTTCCCCCGGCGTCGATCCGTATTCACTGGTAGCTTTCTCACAAGCATCGCCATCGCATCGTCACCGTACGAATCGATATCGTCGCCGTACGAATCGATATCGCCGCCGTTTGTTGTCGATTGTCGGCCAATTGAATCGTTTCTACGTGCTCGACCCGTCTGTAACGAGTGCAATCTTTGACGAACCGGTTAGCAGGTAGCGTACAATAGGCCAGTGGGACAATTGGAAATAATCGAACCAGATCAGTAGGCAACTTCTTTTCCTTCTATAATCTCATTGTTCCTTTACACGGTGAAACTGTTCGTTTGAGACTTCGTGGAACGAAAACGCGGGTCTTGGCTGTTCCGCTTTAAGTCCAGTCTCCGATCTGGCAGCTCGCTTTAAACGTACCGTCCCGGCGCTATTACTGAAAATGTCGTGAATTAAAATACCGACATGCGGTGTTCTTCGTTCAAGTTTGAACCCTTTGCATAATTTGAATTTTAGTCACGGTTGTGTTCACGCCAATACGAAAGTCTTCAAGGTCTGTATTAAAGCCTCCATATACGTACGTACAGCGAATCGCGAAAGTATTTCAACTTGCTATAAAAATGGTGCGCGTATCGTATAAAGCAATACGCGAATCTGTAAGTGTTTAAGTATTCGTAAAAAATTTGTAGCATATATATGACACGATTTGAAATGACACGCGGAGAGGAAAAGAAAGAAAAAGTGGAAATAAATTGATCGAAATGTTAAAGACAGGACGACAGATGGTACGAAATGAGTTTATTGAAAAGTGATTTTACCGGATTTTCGGAAGAACAACTTTCTCGAATCGATCATTCCAGATTGACAGAACTATAAATGAGAGTTTCAACGACAGCAAACGAGTCCCGAAAATGTTCTCTTCTATGCGATGTACTGTATCAAAATCTAATCCCCAAAGTATTTTCGGTGTTCATCGTTGCCGCTGATAATCACACATGTATCATTTGCGATCGATACACGCGGATCGCCAATGATGAATCAAAGGCCTGATAACCAGAATCTTCAACAATCACGGAATTAAAAACTAACGAAGACAAGTTCGAATTTAATTTTCCCATATATAAATACGGTGCGATTTTGTAACTCGTCCTTTTAACAGATAAAGATAACATCGAATATCAGTCACAGAGACAAATTACCTCGTCCAGCAGAGTATTATATTCGAAAAGAGAGATATTGAGCACTTAAGTAGCGAATAATGAAAGCAATTAATGCACTCTCGGGTGTATACCGAGTTCGTTTTTAAGTTCGCTTGCTGTTCCCAAGGTATATAGGTGACTTTAATCTAGAAATGGATATCGAGTTTCTGGGGTGATAGTGGATATTGGATTGAAAAAAATCAAGTGTACGGGGGTCGAAACGGGTCGAGAGGGTCATTAGAATTTCACCAGGGAACATCGGTGAATAAAGGCGTCAAGGGTAAAGCAAGGTTAAGTACACTCCACTCTCTTTTTCTTTTTTCTTTTTTCTATAGAATTTAAAGCGCGCTGTTTTTAAATGTCGAGCAAATAGTTCCAAGCATTCGAGAACGAGTTATCTGAAGTGGCGATTCGCTTTTGGATTCCTGTCGCGATACTATTAGATTTCAAAGAGCTGCACAACGCGATACTGTGTCAGGATTACGAAATGAATGCTTAATTTGTCCGCTAACAAGCTCAGAGTCTCCTTTCAACGCGTTCCACTAAAGCAATCTACCTGCATGAAATCTGGAAACACTACTGACCATGTTACAAACAAAGCCATCTCGTGTAATTTCGGAATGATCTTATCCAAAATTTACGCTATACGACTCCGTTTTAAATTTGCGTCGGTGAAAATAAAAAATTCTATCCCAAAGATACGCGCAATTTTGTTGCTCGTCTCCTGCTGTATCGCTGAATGTGAAAGAGGATGGTGTCTATTGGAGAATCGATTGCTGAATCGACAGACATTCTTACAACATCGTTCATCGATATTTTATTTCGTAATTGCATATCGAGACGGAACATCGTACACGCTCGCGAATAATATCTCAATTCGATATTTGAAACATAGGAATTTCGATTTTCTAATTTTACAAGAATCCTTCTTTCGGTAATTTCATACGATTCTATGGTCGGCAGACCTGTAACGTATCTGTAAATTTTCATCCGCGTTTTACCGTAAAAGGCATCGTGCTGACGACGAACGTGCACGTCGCATTTGATGCAAATCGAGCAAACATACAGACGTCTTTGGAAGATGAAATACATCCTCTAGTCGAAACACTAGGAAATCTCATTATACATGACGTAAAATTAATTGGATAACTCGACGTCTATTTGCAACGATACGTATAGTACAATGAGGCAAACACGCGGATGGATTACATTCTTGTTTCTATCCTTCTTATCCCGAGCGTTTCAAGTAAATTTGTTTGAAATATCAGAGCGAGCGTTTACCGACAACAAAATCACGGAAACAAGCGTTCGAAGGAAATTTATTTGAAATATCGGGATAAGCGTTTTCGATAAGCGATGGAAACATTCGTCGAGACGATTCTTCTTGTCCTCGTGCTTTTCATCAAGAGCTATCGATGATCGAATTCGTTAACTCTGGATCACGAGGATTTCTGTTCTCTTCGGACGACGTCACTTATACACCGTTATTTCGGGAACGCACCGTGGCGAAGTCTTTAAATAACAATCGGAGTGGAGTGACGCAAGTCAACTGACATCGTGTAATGACACGTGGCGCGTTTACGTACTAGCAAACGTTTCACGGATCTAAACGCGAGGAAACGATTTTCGCGATAGCCGTCGACCTCCGAGCCGTTGGTTAATTTCCAACGAGTTATCACTTCGGCTTGCTTGTACATTTTCTCTAGAAACCTCCGTCGTTCACGTTGAAACGAAACGTTCGAGAGGTGTTAAGTTTTGGGATACGTTTCTTTGCAACTTCGTAGAAGAAGTTCGAAACGTTCGTGTCGAGACAGAATTACCTTTACTCTTTCCAAACTAAGCGTAAAGACGACAGACGATTTTGTAGAGTTTCGAAATTAATTCCGAGAACTGAGAAATGATAACAAGTACAAATTTTCCATCTACCTTCGCTTTTTGTATATTTCTATTCTATTTTTATATTTTTACCGTATTCTTTAAGCTACTGTATTTTTCATTATGACGTTAATTTTATAAAATGTAGCAACAAATTCTGGGAACCAGAAAATAATAATAAATACAAATCTGCTTCGTTCTCTTTTGTATTTGCATATATCCTATTTGTATTTTTATTTATTTCTTTTTAAAGCGTTATACGGTTTTCACGAGTCAGCTTCACAGGATTTATAAGTAAATTTTGGAAATTGTAAAATATAATAACGAGTATCGATTCTCTGTCTGTCTTCGTTTTTCTTCGTATTCAAAAGTTCCTTATCCTGACAAGAGTAAAATAAAAATTAATACGGAGTATACTACTGTTTTCTCCTTCTTTTTTCAGACAACGCTCTTTTCAAAGTTTCCATTCAACCACTGTTTCCATTCTTCGAATATTTATAAAGCGCGAATGGCATTATACGACCGTGTTCCATCGACCGGTTCGTTCATTCTTCCGAATTTCTCAACATTGTTTCATCAAGTGTTTTCTCGTTCGCTTTGGCTCGCGTTCAACCTCGTTGATCTCGTTATTTTTCAAAGTTTATCGAGCATCGTCGCTGACGATCGAATTCGTTTATTGATTCTACCACGGAAACGATCGTGGTTCTTGAACTCGGCCGTTTTTCATTATGAAACGATTCGTCGAACGGTCGTGCGAACGCAGAAACATCGGTGAGGGGAGGAATAATGCTCGTGCACGCATTTCGCGAAGGAATCGATCGTAGAACTCGTCACGTCACGTATAAAATCTGCACGTCAAGTTTACTGACTAATTAACGGTTGTACCTTGTACACGGTCATAATGTATGTAAAAGTACTGAGAGGGTTTGGAGAAAAGTAAATAACTTTATTTATATACTAATTTTACACATGGGTTACTCTCTGAAGGCCCAGGTAACAAACAACAAAACTCTTTTTTATTTAGCACTCTTTTGTCTCAACGAAGACCTGAATCGTCTTGCAACGCTCACATACACTCTAGGGAGGGGATGCATACATGTGTTGCTAGCTATTCGCTCTCTCACTCTCACACGTACAATACAAATGTACTACCTATTTAACAATGAACAAATTTTCGCCACAGCTTATCCGAAAAGCGGTCGCGATTACACGCGTTTCGGATATCGCGCGATTCTCGCATTATTTCGTGGTTTGTATAACGAAACAAACGACGTAATGAAATTTAAGAAACGAACGTTCTTTTCAAAGGAATTTGGAAAAACTTTCTCTCTGCATTTTTGCGGAAAATGGCAATTATCAGATAATGGTAATTATGTGTATGCGAGGGATCGTCTACAATCGCTGAAATTGAAAACGAAAGATTTGTTGCTATTAAAACACGGCTTGCTTTCGCAAAATATTTTATCGGAATGACCCGTATTTTAACCGCGGTAAATGCACCCGAAATTTTTCAATGAGGAAGTTTCGCTCTGAACAGCGCGGTGTAGGGTCAATTAAATTCAAAGTGTCAATAGATACAGTTGCGTTGAGTTGGCAAACAGAATGAGGAAACGCTGCGATCCCGCGAAAGATGATTTAGCAGCGGTTCGACTCCGAAATTATCATTCCATATACGCTACAACCATGTAAATTCCTTTGCTTTATAATCGTCGTTCAAGATCAACTTCGTTCTCCTTTAACTTTACGACTCGCTGTTACATCTATTATTCGTAGAGATGCTTGAAAATGGAATTGAAAGCGATAATTTACAATTGGACTCGGAGGGAATTTTCTAAAGGATCGTTTAAGCTCGAGAGTCGCTTACACTGGCAACTCATCAAGAAGACACCATAAAGTAACGGTGTTTACGTCATGTATCTGTTCGCGGTGCAATATCCATTGGTTAGCGGAGGCTTTCGCGAACGTTTGATTTTACGATCCTGAAACGTTTCTCTTGGGCTTATAAATAGGGATAGGGATGAAATTTCTGAGAATATTTTATCATCCGGATCCTGGGCTCGCGTATAAAAATAGACAATTTCTCGGCTGCGTGGCGCTTTTATGCGTCGTAATAGCATTACCATCGTTGAATCGCTACACGTATCTCACCAGAAGAGTAGCTGTTACCAATGAAACTGCGGCTAAGCGCGGTACGCGTTGTACCGGCGTCGTTTCCTCTCGTTTCGAATCTACTAGCACGATAGGTGGGAAAGACTTTTCCTGATAAACGAAAGCCAGTTTCTCCTAACGTCCTTATTTTCTTTAATATTACTCTTCTTCGCTTTATCGAGATAACAGCTAAAGTGTAATTCCATATCGCCCAGATGAAATACTCTTCGTAAGTAGAGGTTTTTAAACATTTTCCTTTTTTAAATAAACATTTGTCGCGCAAGCGTAACACGTACTCTTACGAAATGCTACGTCGTGAAAATTTCCCCAAAATTATGTCCATGCATAATTTACTCTGAAATAGCATTACACTGCGACCGGAAGTTTTCAACAGCCGCCGTATATAGAATCGTAAATCTCTCTTAATTAAAGTCAACATTAAATTTGTCAAAATCGTCTGCAAAAGCAAACCGTTTAAAATTTGTTATTTCGACGAATTGGATAATTCTCTATTATTACAGCGACGAATGGCAAACTTCCAATTACCGTGAAATTACGCTATATGATTTTTAACTTGCACCATCCTTAGCAAGAATATCCCTGGGAACCGGTTTCTCAATCTCAAAATTAGAATATGCAAAACAAGCTTCTCAGTGGGAGAGTTCGTTGCCGAGCGAGTCGACGCTCGAAAGGTCAACACGGGTAGGACGTACGGGGGTGTTTCGTCCCTCGTGAAACGTCCAGTAGGCTTGCCGACGAGTCCGTGGCATCCGTACCGTCCGTGGAAACCGGCGTGGATCATAAAATCCGCTTTCAGACAAATATCTCATCCGCGTAATTTTTATTAAAGGCTTGACCCCTCAAGCACCACCACGCGCGCTCGCTTCTGAACGAAACTTATCATCCGCTGTATTTTCTCTTTCGTTTGGTCCCAAGCGAAATTCGAGTTTGCACTGGACTGTGTTGAACGAACAACGATGGTCCGTTGATCAAAGCTCGATAACCTTGTTCGTATAGCCGAGATTGCATACATTTTTTTCACGAAGACGCTGATCGGTTTAGCACCACTGGTAAATCTCGTCGACTCGTCGATATATCCCAAGAGGGTATGGTTGACGTTTATCGAGGTTTGGATGGATCAAAGAACGTCTCGAGGGTGAATCTAGGTCGCTCGGTGAAATCTGAATTACCTAGCCATTGGTCAAGCTCCCCCTTCTCCGTCTGTCTTCTGGGTTTACCGCTTTTGTCTCTCATCGTTTCGTCTCTCTCGCTTCTTTTACTATTTTTATTTCTTTTATCTTTTCCCTCGCTTTTTTTTCTCCTACGTTTCCGATGGTTGAGTTTTCAACGTCGAAACGCGGTAATGCCCAGGGACGTTTTAAGCGTCGAGAACTCTAATTCTTGTTGCGACATCGCGTCGCTGGAATCCTCTGTCCCTGGCCAGCATGCTACTTTACATTTCTTCCCACGAGGTTTTCACCCTCGAGCCTTTCGGGTGAAAGTCCCTTCTATTTCTTCTTCCACTTGATTGACCATATTTTTCAGCTTTGTCAGACGACTTTCAATATCGATTGAGCATGCATCTGTATATAAGCTGGTATGACCCTCGTGGGTACTATTAAAACGAGGTAATCCTTCGAAGCGTCGACGTGACTTACAATTTCAACCCTCGTTTTATGTGGCTTAGAATTGCCTGGGATGCCTGTTACATAGCCTAAAGGGATAAATAGGGCGGCAGAAACGTTTCCAACTTGCATGCATAACTTCCGAACGTTTCGTATTGAAGCCAGGTCTCGGTTCAGATAGGTATGACGTATTTATTCTTCGCATACTCTGCTCAAATAATACCTGTGCGAAGTTTTATTCAAAACTGTTAATTTTCCCTTTTTTTTTTTTTTTTTTTGCAAGGGCGTTGGTCTTTGTATAGTTTTTGTAGAAAATTAAGCCTGATACGTTCTTTAGGTTATTTTCAATCGATTCGTGTCTTTCCATCGTTGAAAGATTGATCGAGTTTGGAAAAAGGTGTGACAGTATCATCGTGAACGTACGAGGGACTCGGAAGGGAAGTACAAACGTGGAAATATTCCATTTGAAAAGACTGCGTGCAAAGCTAGGGAAAAGTCTCTATATGAGTCTCGCAGCAACCACACTGATCAACCCCATAAATTGAGAAGCGAAGAAGAACGATGAATGTAAACGTTTCTAAGGTTACGTTAAAATGTATGTTCCATGGATTTAATAAACTAATAAAGTAATAAAGTTAAAAAAAAAGGAACTGACGGAAATAGGTCGTAGGTGGATTCTTGGGAATCGAACGCGAATTATATATCTGTACAATGAAATTGACAAATTTACAAAAAGTTACAAATACCAAGAGATACTTTAGTTATCATAATTATTATGGACAAATATTTATACCATCTTTTCTGCAAATAAACGTAGGTTCGCACCCCCATTTAACAAAAACGCTCGTTCGCTATCTACTTTTTTAAAGCCCGTTCATACGTACGTGATTTTTTATCTCAGCTTTATGATAAAACTTTCTTAGAACGTTAAAAGTGTTCTTATTTGCTAAAACAAGAGCAAAGTTGGGATATAAAAGTTCGAAGACCACGGTCGAGTTATGTATGTCCCAACGTAATTTGTATCAAAGGGTTGATAAGAAAAAAGAAATATAAAAGTTTAAGTTAAGAACGATAAAAAGTACAGCATAAGTTTTTGACGAGGTAAAATACGTAACTTCCGTTTGAAGTTTTCTCGGTTACAAGTCGCTCGTTTGGCTCACGAGCGAGGAAATTGACGATCTTTTCACAGTTTGAACGTGGACAAAGTTTTCCTTCTTCGTAGCATTTTAGCGGTTAGCTGTCATGGCGATGCAGTACATATAGCTTCATCGTCCAAGCGATTCCAGTTTCCGGTAGCCTTTTCCTACACCACTTCGAATTTACAATTGATATTCAACATGACGATGAAATTTTCTGGAAAGTTTCCACCCCGGCTCGGAAACATTCTGACTTACGTGCAAACGTTTTAACCCAACTTACAATTGCATTTCCTTTCCACGTGGCTGCAATTCTCGCGTCCTCTTTCCACTTTCCACGATAGATTCGTCCCTTCCTTTATCCTTTGACGTAATAAAATTATCGTTTCCGATTAAAATTCAACAATAGCGGAATATTACTCAAAATACAAAAGTAAAGAAAAGTTATCATTTGTTTCCGCCTTTGGAACAGATTTTTCCTTGTCCCGCACCTTTATTATACTTACTTTAATAACGAAAAAAAAACTGTAATGCAATCTTACGTTATTCGATAACCAACCACGGAACAACAATAATTCCAGATAAAGTCACGATACCCTCTGAAACACGTAATCTTCCGTTCTTCTTTTCCCAACACAATGAAACAATCGCTTCTCGATATATAATTTAAGAACAGCGAGATATTTCTCAACGGGAGAAAGATTGCACAAAACGATAAAGTGAAAGAGAGGTGCAACTATCTCGCAGTTTGATGCGCTGCGATTGTTAAAAGATTAATAATTTCGCTTTTTACTTGAATTCGTTTCTCTTTTCGAACGTGGCCATTAAACGAAACACAAGTTTCCTGTCTGTGAAAGGTACAATTACATACATAACGTCGTGCTCCGTTTCGCCGTTAGCATTCCCAGACGATCGTTTTTACGGTGAAACGCGCGCGTGCCACCATCCAATCGTACTCAAATTAACGATTTCGAACCCGCTATCCATCCGTTGCTCTTTCAAACGTATCGGACAGCTGCTGAACGGATATACAAGGTGTCCCAACAGTTATGGTATGATTGACAAAAGGATGCTCTTCCGTGAAAAGAAAAAACAGAAGAGAGAAAAAAAAAACAAGTCGAAAATATAGAACAACATTTTCTCGTATGGTATTTCGTTTCTGGGCAAATCGAGGTTTACTCGTAAACAAATTGAATTCAATTTTATCGGAAACGAAGCGCAGCATGAAAATGTTTCATTTTATTTTATTTTATTTTCTCTTCGTATGTTTTCGCTCGCGCAGAAAACAGCTTCTTGTGGATTGTACCATGATTGTTAGGGAACACCCTATATAGCGATTCAAAGTGACGCGCAAGTTCCGTTATCTGCTCGTCCATTAAATCGTTTATCTTTGCTTCCCTTTTCTTCGATCATCGACATCTATATTCTTCTGCTACGCCGAAGAAAACATTTGTGTGAACCGGTTACGAACAGAACGAGGTGAGAATCGTCTTTGAACGAGGGTGAGCTTCGATTCAAGGAAAGCGTCGAATCGTGCCTCGGGCGTTATTATCGAAGAATGGAAGACGCGAAAGGTACAGGAGGACCATGGAACGATGCCAAATGTTTAATGCAGGCCTGTAGTCGCGTTATTCTTTATTCTTTTTTTTTTTTTAATCTTTTACGGCGACAATTCAAACTTACGATTGCTTTAAATATCTACAGGCCGATTAATTCGCTATGCCTTCGTCGTCGAACTAACGTCAGGGAAACATATACATCAACCCAGGTCGTGAATAAATTAGCCGAGTTCTTTTATAGAAATCACTTTGCTAAATAAACCTTTCTCTTAGAAAGACCATAAAGTAAACTTTTCTTTTTCTTGCACACAATAACCAATTTTTATAAGTATACCTTGTAGTTCAGATCTTCGATCAATTTTCCCACGGAACAGAACGTACCTTCTAATTCAACTTACAAACGCAATCAACGCTAAATTCAACATATACAATCTGAAAAATTAATCTCGTCTTCGTGGAGCAATTCCGTGTTCCGAGCTAGGTAATGGCATAATCTCGCGTTTATCTAGCAGCAAGCGTACTTTGCTTACATCAGTTCCACGACTATTCCTTACAAAGAGCATCGATAAAACTACAGAGAAACGCACGGAGTATAAAGTCGGTGGAGAGCGAAACGTCAGATCAGATCAGATCGCGAGGCGCTGAAATGCCTCTTCCTCGTTGAAACGGTTTGTCCAAATCGCCTTTTTACGTTAGCAGAGGTCGAGCATTTCGTGTCACGCCAAGCCACTTTGCTCGCGTACACGAGCGCGTACTTGATCTACCTGCGAATAAAGAGTGCGATCGCCTTTCGAACGGACCGGGCAATAAGTCTTCTCAAGAAGTTGCCCCGATTTGTCGGATTGAACGCTACGGGATTAATGCAAGTCGGTTGAATCGCCAAGAACTAAATCCAATCAAACCACTCCCTCTGCCGTTCTATTTGTCGGTCGATCGGGAAAAAGCTTGTGCAAGGGTGGACGAGGGGCAAAAGGGAATGACGATCGGTGTTTAGAACGCGATTCAGAATGGTCGATCGCGAGTCGATCGAGCAAAAGCGAAGAACGACACCGACTAATAATTTCTATTAGCCGCGAAATGGATGTTTGAGCGATTGTTGCTAATGATTCGGAAGCAATTACGAACTCCATCGTTTTGTGGATGATTGGTTATGGAGATAAGTATACTGCGGGTTTTTACGCATTTTGTAGGAAATTTTGCAAAATGTAAAATTACACGGAACGTTCATAGAAAAAGTATATAATATATCCAAGATATAGCGCTTTCTGCAGTATGTGGTAGGTAGGTTTCCCAGAGAGATTCCATCTTTTTTTTTATTATATTCTCAAAAATATAAATTTGTATAAAAAAAGTCTAAGGATGAGAAACGACGAAATATTACATTGTTCGTTACGAGGAATAAGTAATGTAAGCGATGCAATGGAAGATTATAATTACATGAAATAATAGATTATTTTATTATCGAGTAACGGACTATTTCTCTCGATAATTTCTTGCTACTTGTTCGCGATTGTTTTTGCAAAAATTTCTTGATTTTAACAACGAACGAACTAGTTAATTTATTTATCGAAATACAAGATATTCACGAGTTTGTCGAATTTTCCAAGATTCAAAGAAATACGTCGGGTAAATGAAACTCTTCGAACTCGAGTCCTTCGATGCTCGTGCGAACGTCAAAGTAACCACGATCCACTATGTAATTATAATCCTTTCCCGTAGCAGAAACCTTTTACTTTTGACGATAATACGCGAGCTTCGATGAACATCGTTCCGTATCGTCATAATTTCACAGGGAAAAATGAGAACCAGCTATCTACTTTCCTTTGACGAAACGCTTCAAGCTGACGGCAAGTTAATTCAAAGTTTTCATTGCAAAATTTTTCTTACCGCGGCGAGCGAATTTCCACAGTTTAATGCTGCAACCGACCATAAGTCGAGAAAAACTAGACCGAACTGTTTTGCGTGGATAACGCGATACCATTTACTGACCCATTTTTTTTTTTTTTTATTTCGTGATACTCGTCGTCTATATCGCTCACTAAAAACTTAAACGTAATGTAAGTAGCACGACGAACATCGCCAACTGAAAAAATGGCTTTAAAGATTATTATTTTCTCACACGATCCTTTGCTACAATCGGACAGCCTTTATCGAAATAGAATCACGATTATTAGATTCTATGTTTATTATTATTAGATGTTTACGTATTTATGAGAAATCTAAAGCTATAGAAATACACAGTATAGGCATAATATCGGTTATCTCGAAACGTATTGTCTCGTTGCTATCAAAAACGTTAAATTAGGTTCGCTGTTCTATTAAAATTTTCCACGTTAGCACCAGTAACGCGATCTCCGCTTTGGTTCACGTTTGAATAAAACCTGGAATAAATTAATCATTCGCTAAAGAACCTACTATGATCGATGCACTGTGCCATCCTCGCAATAGCATTAGTACAATAAATTTTCGCGAGAAGAATTTAGCGAGCAGGTGGCCCGACAGTCGACAAAGGAAGCGGCAAAGAATGTTCGTTGAACGATTAATTTCACCAGAATACACACTAGACGGTCGTGTATCGATAAATCGATGAAAATTACCTAGTTGAAAATTTCACGAAGATCCCAGCCATTGAAAGGAACAGCCATCGAATCATGCGAATTCAATCGGTAACTTACGTGTTTCGCCTACCGAATCGATGTTCGTTCATTGCGATTGATAGTTCTCAAAATTGGAACGTGATTTATACTCGAAATTTGCATGCGTTTCAATGGAATCGTAAAATAGAGGATGGAAATGCAGTTTCTCTAAAACTGAATACTCTTGGCATTAAAATTACCAACGATCAAACGTATAATAATCGTAATAAAATTACCACTATAGCACAGATATAACATAAAGTAGATACAAGTAACAAAATTAACAAACATACGTAACGCGTTCTCCGTTTATTGTACTTAATGTAACGATCTCTGAAATTTACGTTATCAAACAGATGTTGGTATATTTATGGATAATTGAAATGCAAAAATATACAAAACGTTAAAAGCGAAGTGGATACCTATCATAATATTTAAAAAAAAAAAAAGACAAACTTAGATACCTAGCACTTTTTTAACTGTGCGCGATAAAATATGAATTTACATAAACATCCGCAGTGTATACGTATACCGTTTCAACGTCACAATTGCGAGATCAAAAGATCAAAATTAATCGTTCTGGCCATTCGGACAATTTCACAGAGAGTATTTCGAAACAATACGTTTTCATAGGGACTTTAGATTACTTGTATAAAAATTATTCTATTCGCGTTAGTTCGATCGTCCCTGCTCAATGTACATTGTAATAAAATCCACTAAACCTTTCATCGCACCTTGATTCAAAACCATTCACGCAGAGGCTTCTGAAAATATATTTTCCAATAGATTCGTCGAAGCAGCGGAGAAAATAGAACGCTACCAGGAACAGTTCGCAAGCCTTCGTCTCTCTCTCTCTCTCTCTCTATTACACGCTCTTTATCTATGCCACGGTGCATACAGTGAAGATAAAAAAACGCGTGATTCGATGTGTCTGACTTCGCATACCGTTTATTCTACAACACAGCAAACGCCGCGGTACAAGTCGCGCGGAATGATTTGCATAAAAAATCAATCTAGATAAAACATCGTTCCAGTAACGTCTCTACAACGAGTTGAGCTAATTATACTCGTGAAAGGGGTAACGATTTAATCACTGTCGCATTTATAAAACAAAAGAACACTCGTTAGTCGATCAAAACACGCGTTGCCCTTAAGAAACTTGTCACAACAAAACCGTAGAACCGTGAAAATAATTGTAAGCAACCCTCGTTTTTTTGCTGCCCTTCCAGTTTAGCAGAAGGACAACAAACACTACCGTGGTGGAACTGCGTAAAAAAGAAAAGAGGGTGGAAAAGAACGGAAAAATGCAGAGAAAATTCCCACGAAACGACCAGCATAACGAATTGACAAGGAACTTTTATTCCTAACTCCAACAGAATCTCCTTCGTGCAGTGCTGGGCATGAACAAAGGCGTTTCGTGCGTCGAGAATAAGAAGAAACGAGCCACCCCTTACGATTTCCGCGTCTCTTCCTGCCACCTCGCGGTTTCCCTCGCGCGTGTTTCGTGCACGAGGCACGAGGCTTTGAGGCGTCGCGACCGACGTTGGTTTGCTCGGTCAATGCGAGGAAAATTCGCGTTAAGAAGCCAGCCGGAAGCGCATTTTCACGGCGACCGGCGGGCCTTGCAGCCGTAGAATTTCACCAGGTCGACTGAAATATTTATATTCTCGTTTGCCCGGGTCGGTACGGTGCAACGAAATTTTTTATAACACGGATCGAGGTAAGAAGAGAACACGAGGTCATTGAAAAGGAAAACCGCGTGGCTTGGTTCGTTGCGATCCGTCCTGCCCCTGAATGTTTCACGTATCGCGTCACGAAACTACGAATTAAGAACGTCGGTATCCAATTCCGGTAACCAGAGAATAATTAAAGAAGAAGGTTACAGTGGATTTCGTTGAAAAGAAATTAGATGCGTCTAACCCTACAGTTTTTCATTCCAATTTCATAATAACGTAGTTTCGTGGGTTTGTCAATGTTGACCGTTTCGCTCTTCTTTCCTTAAAGCTTCGTTTTAATGACGATGCTTGCTACTAAAATAGGAAATCAGTTGGCAGAGCTCGAGAGATTAATGTACCTTTTTGGAAATTTATTGAACATGGAGATGATATTTTGAATGTTATCAAAAAGTGTATAATATTTACGAAGAATTATTTTGAAAAATCGAGGGGGCGAGTTTATTCACACACACACACACACACACACACACACACACACAGAATTGTACGTTCCAGTTTTTTAAATGAAAGGATTTGAAAAAACAATTGATTTTTTTTTGAAGCGCTCGATTGATTTATGCCGGTCTTATTTTTAATAAAACTATAATATATGGAGCGAGTTTCTGTGTCGAATAACTTCTGACCTTTTACTGCCAAGTTCTTCAAATCAAATTGATATCGAAACAAGAATAAATACTCTTTTAATACTTGCAATGCTTTTCAATTGTTTAAATATGAAATTTTACATATTGATACTTCATCGTGAATTTTTAGAGGAAATTTTTAGAAAATATAGAAAAATATGATTCGGCTAATATTTAAACGTACAATGCATGTATATCATCAATCACCGCTATTATTAAAAATGTATTACACAAATTACCTTTCGAACGTCGATCAATTATTTACCAATGTCGAAATATTCATATCGCTATTTAATCTAATATCATAAATCATGTTTTAAAAATTCCTAGCTTCCATCAAAGTAATTGCACTAGAGGAAAAGACACTGTACCATTATATAATCTCATTTGCAAATAACGTTAAATCCTATTATTCGAATGGGAATTGCGTTCAAATATTTCTCGCAACTATACCAAGCATGACTAACTTTGAAGACTAAGCTAAAGCAAGTTTCGCAAATGACGAGTCAACTGATCGTCTTATCTAGTGGAAAGTTGTAAAATTATGAAACTTGTAACTTGTCGATTCACTAACGCTCTTAGTGTCTAAATTATTGTACAAGAAGATTCTGACGATACTTACTCGACTACATATAATTTAATCAAAAGCTCATATCGTACCGCAACTTTTTATATTCCAGTGATCATTTAAAGGGACAAAACATCGACGATGGACGCTAGACGTTTCTATCTTGCAACAAAGTGAACAAAGAGTCGATAAAACCAGTACGTGCAACTTCGTGACCAGGTAATGGTACATATATTCATATAAATGTATAATTTGCTTCAGAACAAATAACTCGAGCCTCGGTCAATCTACTTTCTATACACGCGATCCCAATATATAATTCGGAAAATACGCTTCGATCACGACCGTATGTTCCGAATTTCATCTGTTGCAGAGATTTCCCGATCGTGCCAAGGATAATTTACGAAACTAGGCAAGAAATTTTACAGAATTTACATAATCCTAGTCTATTTGAAACGCCCTCATTCAGTACTTCGTGTATTAATAGAAATACGACATTGGAAGTAGTCGTGGAAAAACAGTTTTCCATTTCGAATCATGCCGGTCTACAAATTGAAATTCCCCCTAATATATAAATATAACAATAACGAGTCAGGCATCGATAATAGACCAAAATTTATCTACGTAAAATTTGTCGTATTAAACTTACCTCTATCAAAATTATTCAAATTCTCTACTAGTGCGCCAATTAGCTATTTTGAAATGATAGGGTTGACTGCTTCAATTTTCCGAGATAGTTTAACGTACACAAACTACGAGCTTATCGTAGGAACGTGCGCGCAGGAAAGGTGCATAAAGTGCATAAAGTAGGATGTGATTACATTAAGAAAGATGGTGCGGAACTCGTAGGAAGGAAAATCTACCTAGCAATGTAATTCCTCGATGCATCATCTCCCAAGAAGCAAAATTTCACCGGGTATTCGCTCAAGATTTCTTTCGTTCGTAAATATCCACGAACTTGTCTGAATGCTTGTTAAAGAAACCAGGTCGAAAGAGTCACGTTGAATTAAAAATCTGCGAGCGTGTAACAAAAGTAACCAAAATGAAAGGCAGAGGCGATGATGAATCAAAGTAAAGCATTTAAAAGGGAACTGGGACGAAAGGGAAATATGTATATCAGCGCGTAACCGTCGTCGATGCGAAGGGGAAGCCATCGAATCAAGTTGTTCGGCCTTCAAACGGACAACTCGCGAGACGAAAGAAGCTTAAACAGCGCTGACACAAACGCGAAAACAGGGAATGATCGATCATAGAGATAAAGTGAAACCGATAGTGGAAGACAAAAGCGGACGTTTAAAGGGGAGCTAGAACTGTCGGATAAACAGGGAAATCCGCGTGTCTCGTTGAAAATCGTCATTACGAGGGCAAAACCACGAAATCATCTCAGCTAACCGCGCAAACCGTACATTCGGGGAAAGTTCGTTCGACGATATTGCGTCGCGTTAATCCGGGAAAAGGTGCAGCAGCTTTCGCTCTTTCTCATCTTTCCTCTCTTCTCTCTTGGGGCTCTTGCCGCGCTAATAAGCGGCGTTTTCCTCGACTGCTGCGGCAAAAGTGATTTGCCGCTTGAATCGTACGACGCTTCTTGTAGGTCAGCGAAGGAAGTCGTTCTCTGATGAGTGCACATCGCTAATCGAAGCTTCTCTTTTAATTGGCTCCAATTGGTCTCTTCTGGGGAGCAAACACGTGGTCTGATATTGTTCTCTCGTCTCAAGAGCGAACGAACTTACCCAACCTCTTCGACGAGAAGTCGATAGAAATCTCCTTTTTTATAAATTACGTAAACGAAAAAGGAAAAGTCGAGGACTAAAGTGGATGATAGTATAAATAAATATAAATATAAATAATATACGAATAAACGTAATGGAAGGATGGAGGAGAAAGGGACAACGCTGTGATTACAATTCTGCGCTTTTTGGCAAATATTAACGTTCTGGATAATTACTCAGAACAATAAAATATACGCATTCTAATAAGAGCGGCTATATAATAGCAGTTTTAGTTGATCTTTATGTACATGTTACGCGTGTTATATAAAACATTTCGGAAATTCGTTGGAACTGTAATAATCGTAATGTTGGTAAAATTTGAAATCGTTCTGAAAATGTATAGCATGCAAGAAATATATGTGCATATACAAGTTACAAAATATTGAATATATTTAGCAAAAAATAAATAAGATCATAGGGATGATAGAAATGTGTGCAACGTAATCGGTGAACAAGCACATGGTCCACCCGACGATGTTCGCCAATCACTTTTTAGATTTCATTTTTATCGACCACGAAGGCTAACAATGTTGCACGTCATTGACGTCTATGTTCCATTGGCGTTCGATATAAACTCGAAAGAGCTAATGCCTGATGATTGGGACTGTTTCGTTCGAAACTTCTGAATAAACGATTTGTTTATGTCGGATTTGTCAATAGTGAATTATCTTTTGCTGGTTATTGAACACGGCAAGAGATAGAAGTGACAGTGCGTCAGCCTGTCCGTTTGTATTTCGCGGTACCTTGAGCGGCAGCTTGTTCGTGATATTGATTTATGACTGCTTGATAATCAAATCCGATTGTAGCGCGCGCGTCCAAATTTGATCATAAAATTCCAATATTGTTAATTCTTTTTTTTTTTATTCTAATGAAATAAAAATTATTTCACTAAAGAAATTCGTTTCACAAAAAAAAAAAAAAAGAAAATGGGGAAAAATATGTAGATCAGTTTTGTATCGATTTCATCTAAAAGCTAAATGAACCAAATAGACTCGAAGCAAATCCAATTTTCGGCTCTGTAAATTGCAAAAAAAACCTCGACGATAAAGAAAAATACATAACTAACTTCTAAATCGCTTATTCTGAATTCTACGATATTTTATATCTACATAATAGTCCAAACAGATACCTATAGCAAAGTTAACGATAATGCTAATTATAAATCTGCAGGTATTAGTCCAGTTTTAAACACCGTCGTACCTCGGTGAACTATATATCTTATTGATTCCCAATGTCATACGATGCCAGGTACTTCCATGAATATCTTAACGGTCGTAAATCAGCTGAGTTCACAAACAGACAAACGATCGACAAGTTGAGTAGAGAAACGTCCTCCTAGAACGCCGCGAAATTCCGCGATCCGAGTCAAGATATTTCGACTGCAGCGATCAGTAGGCGTAAATTCTATCGAGCTTTTTGATTTGCATGGTCCGCGTTTTCGTCTATGTAAACATCGATCGATGATCGATCGATAATTGATCGACGATGAAGCAATTTCTCGAGTGGTTCGCGTCGTCTAAGCGACTTATACTTTCTGAACGGAATAAATAATTCAGAATCATTGCCTCGGTCGACTCAATCATACGTGGTTCGACGTTGACCGAATACTTTGTCCACTGGTTAATCAATTTCGTAGGACGCGGAAAACGTACGAAGGAAAATTCTTCTTCGATGTATAAATTTTCAAAAATTCTACTCGCAACAATTTGCCTGAATCACGTAATTTAGATCAACGATTCAATCTGTTCAATAAAAAGGACAAATAGGTAAAACTTCGTCAAATTTCAGACCACGACTTACGGACTAAAGATCCGGAGTTTCTAACTTCTGCTTTTGACACTGATATAGCACGATATCCGTCTGTCGACCGTTCACTAGTCTTGTTCACACTACGTTGTATATTCTGTACTTCGAGGCAGTCCTACATTTAACCCAAAAATCTCCAATAATTTCCGCTATTAATCTCAACCACTCTCTTTCATCGGTTTTTTCCACTTGCGCTCTTCGAGGATGAATTTATTGAGATTAGGGAGAAACGGGAAACGATCGTTAACGCAAGAGGTTAAAGAGTCTTCTGGATTTGTCGTAGCGCCTAGAAACACGCTGTACCTAACGCAAATACCCTTCTACTATACTTAGACGGTGAAATCAAGCAAAAGATATCGCCAGAGGAAAACAGAAAGAGTCAAACGTGAACAAAACTGAATTGAAAAACATCCGCTCGCCAAGATGGCAAACGACGCAAAGCGGAAACAAATGTCGCGTTGAAATCACCAAACTCACGGCATCACGCCTACGCTTCTTACGTCGTGAATGCGGAAGCGAAGCTTACAAACCCGGCGATGTGAAATGTGACGAGTCTCGGCTATTAGCGAGGCAAATTACGCGAAACGTCCAATGACGAGTTAACCAACGGCGAGAGTCGCGAACAATGCCGGACATCCGGCGACGAAATTTTAAACCAGTCGACATTTTCTCGTAAATTCATCCGGAAGATAAAGCTTCCTCCACAGATTTGGCCAGACTTTACGCGAAATCACCGTGAGCCGAATATGTCGGATTTTCTGACGGAAAATTCGGATTACCCTAAACTCGTGATTGGATTATCTGTTCTATTTGGTGCAAGTCTCGGGAATTAAAAATTTATTCTATCGATACTAGTTAATATGATATTATTAGACTACTGAAGTTTATACATTTTGAAGAAATTAAAGAAAAAAAAAAAAAAAAAAGGAAATTACTGGCTCGAAGATACATACTGTAAGAATTAATGTAAGCAATCTCTATCTATGTTGCATTTCTTTGATTAGTTTGTCTTTATTAATGTTTACGAGAATGTGAATTCGGTCAAAGTTTAAAATACTGCCTCTTCTTTTCTTATCCAAAGTATGTTCAGGCAAGCGTTAGTCTCTGTGACATTAAAACCGAGAAACCGGGTTTGATTATTACAAGCAGAGGAGACTCTGTTCTATTGTAAATCTCAAAGTTACGAAGTTCAAAAGTCGAACCGTGACATTGTTGCGGAAGTATCGATTGATGACAACTCCTACCCGCATGAAACGTCGAAGCTAAAAACAGCGGCAACTAATCAGTGTATTAATTTATGTAATCGACCGGTAGAAGAGCGGAGAAGCGTATAGCTTGTTATTTTTTTCTTTAAACCAGTTTTCATTGTATCTGGTACGGAACTGCCAACAAAACTATCATCTAGAAGATATTCGTAAGAGGAACTTGAAAATTTCAGGGAAATTATTTCTGCGCGGACATAATTAAAATTAGAAAATTAATCGTAGATCAGCGTATGCTTGTTTCACGCTAAAATTGTTCTTCGCCTTCGAGCTAATTTTATTGTGTCCAATATCTTCCTCATGGGACGATGCTTTATTGTTATTAAAAGAAAAAAAAAAGAAAAAATATCCATGCTCATCGTAAATTCAAGTATGAGCTATCGAAGACTTGGTCAAACGTGCTTTCGTTTGCGACTGAAACGAAATAGACAAAAGTATAAAATATATAAAACAGTAATGGGATACTCGAGCGTTGAAACGATCGGTATAAAAGATACTTTAGCTTTAATTTCGTACAACATATTGCATCAAGATTTTCTTGAAACGTTACAAGCCCGTAGTTCGTCGAAATGAAATCGAAGTTGAAACATACAAATTTAAAGTTAAGGAATCCGGGATAAACGAAACGGCTTATATATTCAATAATATTCGTATAATCTCGAATAAAACTTGCTTTCATTAGTTTCTACGTGTCTCTCCAATAATTTGGTTGCATCGACTGATATATCCCTGTCAAACTCTTTCGGTGTCAAAGTTGAAAACACACGCGAGAACAAAGTGAGACGTACGATCGCAACGATACCACACGGAAAAAAAGTCGCTCGTCCGTATTTAGGTTAAATCGTGTAGTTCAGTGATGTTTTATGAATCAAGTTGCAAATCATTCGATGGGAAACGTGACTTTTCCACCTAACTGACCGTGAAAAGTCCACGATGGATTGAAATCTACGACGATCTCGTTTGTGAGGGAAGCGGACGAATTACGAATTGGAATACATAGAACGAGCCGTGGGACGAGATGTAATTGAAAGAAACAAAAACAAGAGCCGCCTGAAGTCGTTCCTTTAATGAAACCACTTTGCCTAATTAGACCACGTGCCGTATTAGCGCCGATACAACAACCTTGATGTTAAACCGCGTACGTTGGATGGTATCGTCACTATCTCCATAAAAATTTGACCGACGATCGATACGATGGTATAACTGAGACCCAAGTTACGGAACGAAAAGTGGTTTATTTCGTAAAGCGACTTATGGAGGAAACACGACGAATGTTCGTGAAAAATTGTATAAAAGAAATCAAAGACTGGATATCGAAAAGGACGAATGTATAAAGCCGAGAGTTCCATTGTAAGTGCTACAGAATGCTGGGCGAATATTAACCTTTTTATAGAAACAAAGTATACGTATGTTGACGCTAACCTTACCAGCTTACCAGCTCACTAAAACATAATTTTTATATTAAGAAAAATTGACAAATCGATTAATCAGATGATACAAGAACTTACATAAAGTTAGATGAGCGAAAGAAATAACAATGAGCGTACATTGTTAAATGAGATTTTGTAACCTGGTAAGGATAGTGTTAATAAATAAGTTGAAATAGAAAGATGAAACTACTCTCAAGTAAAATTATACCGCGTTAGATCAATCGCCTGATAAATACAAACTAATTAGACAGTAAATAGCTAAGATTAACCATGGTTTTAAACAGCTCTAAGAAAGCAACTAACTTTCCAAAGTTTAACATTCTGTATTAAAAATATCTGTCTTACTATATCTACTGAACGAGCAATTAAACCAAACAGGTGGAAATATAGCTCGTTAGCGATTGTCTTTCCAAAGCTTATTTATTACCACATCTTTTATCCATCATTAAACGGATCAACCAACACCGACACGATCGACCATAGTTATTTACCACGAAGCAATCTCTACGTATTATACGCACTGCGAGTAACTGTGGTCTAACATACTTTCTACGATGAGAAAACTATTCAATGATCGTAGAGATGTTCATTTATTTTCTGCTGTCATACCATATCCCACCCATACTATGCCATACCATAATCCATTCTCAAAAACGACGTGGAAATCATCATCCGTCGGAATTCGTCCACAACGAAGAAATGAAAACGTTGACACGCGGCCATTCGTCCCGTGTATTTCACCGGCGGATAATTTGCCCGATGCATGTTCCATCTCGCGACGAAAGCGCGCGAAAGCACGAAAAACTTCGCTTTCCTATTTCTAGTTCTAGTGGCAGACGATTACGTCGAGCGTGGCTCGACATAAGTACAAGCCGACTCGGTAATCGCTTGGTTCGCATAATATCGCGCAAGGACGCGCCGGTAATGCGCGATAAACCCGATAAAAGAGTCAATCGATAGAGCGGGCGGTAATTCTTTCGGCCACCGACGCTCTTCGTTTTTTTCTACTTTCCTTTCTATATCTTTTATCTTTTTTTTTCTTTTTTTTCGTTGTTGAAAGATACGGACGCGACGACGCGTAATGAATAATAAAAGAGGCGAGAGGAAAAGAGAAAGAGGGAGGAAAAGGAACGAGTTCGACGATTTACACGGTGAAATGTTTGCAGTGTCGAGGCAAACACACGACGGCGGATCTCGAAGGCACAAATTCGAATTTGGAGAACTTTGCTTTTGTTACTATTCTAGTGACCATTCTCATCGAATGTTCCGGGCGGCTGGTTTTCCGGCTTTGTAAAGAGCTTTGGTGGTGTTCATCTTGCGTCAATCTCGTTGTCTATTGTACGCGCGTATGATTTTCTGGATTCCTTTCGTCCATGAATTTCCAGATAATTTGAAACTATCCCCTTCAAGGCCGAATTTCCATTAGCACGCGAGGAAAAATGATCTTTCTACTGAGCGTTAATGTACTGTATCTCATTGGATGATTTTGTAAAACAGTCGCAACTCGCTGCTATTTAGAGGCAATTTTATCGAAGGCAGGCATAAGTACATTTGTCGTATTTGTTAAACGATCGATTAAGAATCATTAAATGAATTTAGAATGATTAAATTTTATTGCATTTGGCACAAGAATAAGGCAATGCCAGGCTAGTAGAAAGACTTTGTTGCTTCTTTCCTGCGGTAAAAAACGAGAAAAATTGTGTTTGTGTCGGAAGGTTGGATTATATTTGATAGCGTGAAATAGTTCGTGAAAGCAAAAGTAGGCGATAAAGGACAGTATGTACTAGATAACGGGGAGACCGATCACGAAGAAACATAGACACGCGATAATGGCAAAATTGACTTTCATAATTAGCACCGGTTATCGTAATTTGCGTTACGACGATGAATAACGGAAACACCGCCTCGTAGCGGCGAAACTGTTTGTTCAAATACACAAGCAAGTCGGTAATTGCGATTTATAGAGTAATTTTGTTTCGCTCGAAACGACAGAAAAACGAAATGTTCGTTCGCGCTTTTCTTTTCCTGCATACCATGGTTGACACTAATTTACATGATTAATCCGTAAAATCGATGTTCCTCGAACACGATTTGCTGAGTGAAATATTCATGGCATCGTCCGTCGAAATGGTCATCCTAAAATGACATAAAGACAAATAACGATTCGATAAAGAATTCATCGTATGCTCATTTCGTTATGCAAAACCGAATGACCGGGTTCGATGAAAATTTTACCCCTAGCGAATTTATACGTTTTCGCGACGTTTTCGTTTTATTTGACAAAATCGCGCGTTATCGATGCTCTAAATAATTAATTCGATACCATATTTTCATTTTCTGCAACTATCGTATTCAGAAGAAAATATAACGCGCCAACTTCGCGTAAACACACAATTCCGTTCCACTAATTGCTTCTTCGAAAATTTGCATTAATCGTTGAGTTTCGTATAAAACTAGCAAGTGCCCTAATACTTACAACTCGAAGTGTATATCCAGAAATAGTTCGCAAATATTGTACCTCGTTTTCCACTTAAACGGGAGACAAACGACAACGTCCCGACTTAAGTCCAGACTTTATGTCGCGTGCCATCATCAATCTCCACGGTGAAAGAAAATTTCTCAGCCATTGAATCGCAGCTTCAAATTTTTCCCAAAGCTATTCCATTCCCTTTGTAAACGTGATTTAACTCGCGAGCATCGGCTTTAAATCGTGTTATCTCGAACGTGGTCCCTCGATAGCAGATGCATAGACACGAAGAAGCTTTGCCGAACAAAACGACGCGAGGCTTTGCTAGCGCCAACGACCGCCAAAAATTCCCTTGGAATCTCGACGAACAAGGTATCGCGACACGTATTTTCTTCGAAGAAGCTTAATAAAGCACGCAACAACGACAAGTTTCGCGCGATTCCGTGCAATCGATGTCACGATAAATCTATCGACATTCCGAAGTTACGCGCCGCGGGATTGACGTTGCTAAGAGGAGCCGAGATTAACGAGGGCTGATAACAAATGGGGTTAGAGGCGGTAAAGTTCAGGTCGGATGAGAGACGGGAAAACACAAAGACGAAGGGAGAGGGGGGGCATCGATGGATGGACAGCGAGTCAGAGGCTGAGAGGAAGACAAATAGCGACGAATACACAAGCTCGAGGAGAGGACGAAAATGTCGGAAAAATGGCGAGAGGAAAGTTTTGGAGTATCGAGGGGTGGTTGAGATCGGGTTCGAACGTGGACAGGGTGGAAAGTAGCAGAGAAAAAGGAAAATGTCAGGGAGCGGAGTAAATGTAAACTCTAAAAGAGCACGTGAAAATGGCAAAAGAAAAAAATAGCAATGTATAAGCGGTGGTACGATGATATACTACTCCGTAGCAACAAAAGACACTAGCCGTTCATAACTAAGAATCGTGGTAAAAACATTTGAACTATACCAAACTGTACAATTCAATGATGAATTTGTCATTAGGAACAGCGCTTGCTATTTTTTCCTTTTTTGTTTTTTCTTTTTTCCTATGGAATCAACAGAGTACGAATTAAAATTATCTATCAAAAGACAGCAATAATACGTTTCGAGATACATCTTATGAAAAGCAAACAACGCTCGAATATTGGGAGAACGAAAAAGTTTCAAGAGCAAATATGCAGAATTTGTAAGATTGGACAAAGCAAACGAAAGGAGAATAAATATCAGTGACAATAGAAAACCTGGATTACCGTGCGAGAAGGGATAAAGGGATATAACGTTGAGCCGAGCAGGACACAATTAGCATCGGGAACGTGGAACGATACGAATGTCGTGAGTCGAACAATTGGAATCGACACGACATCAGCTAGAAATACAAGGCACGATAATAACGTATACGAAGCAGCCATCACGATGGTTGATCGCGTTACACGGATTTTTACGCTGCCTCTAATCGATATGCTTCGTTTATCGGTTTGCTAATGAACAGGTGGCCAAGTACGCGTTTAACGATTGTGTTACGAATCGACTGCAAACTTGCGTGTAAAAAGGCAGCTAAGCAAATTCCTTGATTTATAAATATCGGTTCGTCCGGAAAGTTCGTTCCCATTCACATTTCGATTCGATGTACATTTATCGAATGATATAGGTGCCACTTTTGCTTCGCAGTCTCTCTTCGTCTTTCACGCAACTTCGATATTTCATTCTTTCAGAACCTCTCGGGTTTTTTTGGCGAAAAACTTTTCAATAAGATCTTTCGCGTCGACCAAATTCCTTAAAAATCGGAACAAACTTTCCAGGCGGCCCAATATATCGCAGCTGTGTCCTATTCGTATGTTGATTTTTCTGACTTTTCTTTAACGAAAATTTTGCACAGGACAATTAACAGAGAAAAAATAAAACTTTAGTGTACTTTCGAGCTTCGAGTTTTCAAACGACAGGATGGCTTTCCTTGCTCCTTTATTTTTTGTCGCTTGACTTTTCAAGGATTAAATGTCGCGTCTCGAATGGAATTTTTGCAGAGGCGATCAGCACGGATTTCACATCCGACCTGTTTCAACGAACAATAGTAGGGGTGGCTAGATCAACGCACAGATCACCAATTTGCTCTCGTTTTTCCTATGTAATACTGTCGATACGGTTCATCGGTTCTTCATATAACGAAGTCACGTTCTGCTGCTGCTTCTCCTCCTACGAGTCACTCATAAAGCCAACTTCAAGGTTGTTAGAGCGATCCACGTAGCTAGATAAATGGTTCGATTCAGGCTAATTTTCTCAACGTATTATCAATAATCGTTTCGTTAATCAGGAAAAAATATAGCCACAAGGAAACCGTGTTAAAATTTCTTTCGTGATATCTTCTTATGACATATTTCATAGAAAACATTGAAGATCGTTTTCGTTTTCTAAAATGCAAGCAAGATTGAAATACGAAGATCGTAGAATCGCAGCAGCGTTGAACTGAATTTGATATAAGGACATTCTGCATTTGTATGCTCGTCATCGTACATAGCATATACTTATGTAGTATATCATACGTTTATTTATACATTTAACCCTCCACCGGCGATATGGATCGTTGGGCTCCAGACGAAATTTTCATTGTTTAATTTCTCCGAAACGAAGATGACAGATTCTGGTTGCAGCATCTAAAAAACGTTTACCTACAAAAATAGCACTTGCAACGCTTTCACGGCCCAAATACTGTTTACTTCGTTCAATTTAGTTCACTGTGCCTTTAGCGACCCATATTGTCATCTACGTCAGTCTTTCGGGAAGTAAGTGAATTTTTTCATATCCGTAATTTTTGTATGTTGGCACATATAGTAATCTCGTGACGATCGCCTCAGTGTCTCGTATGACTCCTGTGCTTCTCGTACATTAGTAAGTGTGAGATACGGAGCCTTTCCTTCCTCGACGCGTGTCTTACATTTTTCGATAATAGATAATACACTAAAAAATCCCGGAAATTTACGTTTCAAACTAATTATACTTTTGTAAAGACTGGCAAATTTCTTTGTATTTTTTCCAAAAATCATAGTCTCATCTTCGAACAAATCCTCATTTTTTCACAACTTTCCGTCAAATTTTTATTTTTATTGGAAACAAGTTTTACAAGATTTGGCTAAAGTAACGCTTGTATGGCGAATTAGGGACTACGATGAATACCTCAGAATTTTTTCAGATTCTTTTAATCTCGATAAGAAATCTGACTAGGAATTGGAGGACCCATAATGCCCACTCACTTAGTGAAAAACCATATTGTCGGCGAAGAGTCAAGTACAAATTATATATCGGAAAAGAGGAATTCGAATGCCATTGCACAGGATAATATTATTTAAAAACCAAGAAAACATGAAATACGCGATAATGGAAAATCGATTCGTGATCGAATGAAGGAAACAAACGGATCCACTAATCATCTGGTTCGACTTTAAAAGCTTCCTGGCAATCTTCCTGTTCCCGTTACGAGAATTTGATTCGCAGATACGACTTAAATCGTTCTGAAATCAGGAAATCTCGAGTTTGTGACGAGAATTTCCGTGGTTATTCGTCCCTGGTAACTACCTGGACTACGTTATTTTCAACAATTCTATCCAGTCTTGATCCACCGCTTTAATTTCATTTTCAATTTAACTTGTCGTCGGAGAACCGTCTCGGCTGGCTTTACGTCGTGGCGCAGCCGTTTGCATCGATATAATTTCGCGACATCGAGTAGCAGCGATACAACAGGGGTAGAGAAATCGAGTTTTCCCCGTCGCACGTTAAACAACGCGAACAGACGAGCCGTGTCTGCGTCCGCGTCGTCGTCGACGCAGCTTTAACGCGTTTATCCTCTCCCTCGTCCCATAGTTTCCATGTAATTCTGTAAACACGATTCTCATCTTGGTTACCGAGGGCTGTGTACGTGAAATAACTCCTTTAAAGCGTGCATCAGGGAAAAGTTTAGTACGTGCTCGAGGCTCGATAGAAAACCTGGTCGAATTACAGAATAACGCTATTGTTCTATTAACAACTATCGATCCGATGAATTTCCTTTCAAACATTGAAAATTTGTAATCGAAGCTTGAAAACATATCCGCAAAGCTGAAAAACCTGAAGTATTATAATTTCAATGTAACGTACATAAACTCGGATAGCTTTGTCATTTGTACAATTTTCACGAAATAAAATCCCTACGTATTAAAATCAAATTGCTACTCTCGACTCTGGTCTACCTTTCGATTCGCGTGCTTACCATATGTGTAATAGTACGTATGGCTAGATTAGTTTTTATAATAAATAAAGTAGTCGAAAATATTTTGAGATAAAATAACCGCTTCTCCGATATTAAATATTACATTTGTCATAGAACTACGACTTCAAAGATCGATGAGAATTTTCATATTTCGAAGATAATTTATCTCGCAAAGGTACAAGTTGCTTTTGAAAACAACTTTGCTATTCTATCCCTGGAACGAAGCAACGGTGGAACTTGACTTCCAAAGTTCCTTGCCATGTGCCTGACAAGTTCATAAAAATAAGTCGAACAATATTTATTCGGGGCTGTAAGTTTACGCTCGATAGAAAGTTCGTGTTCGACAACACCCTCGATTTTCGTCCGATCAATTCTGAAACTATAAACGAGGGCCTTATTGCACGTAAAATTTTACGTCTATGATACGTTCTATACTTGTCATGATGTATTTTCGAACTTGAACGCGTATTTCTCACGCGACCCAAACGGAATCCGACAAGTGCACCATAAATATCGACTGAACGATATTCGTCGAATTTATCTGCGACCCAAACTTGGACGAGGGACCGAACGTCGAAAGAGCAACAGCTCCTCGGATATAACGACGAATGGTTCGACGATTTGGCAAGCAAAGAACTCACGGGCGAATACCACCGCCGTTGGTAAAAATCGGTCGTGGCTGTGAAACGTAAATCTCGAAGAAACGAACTTTATCTCGTGAAACATCGTCAGAGATTATATGGACAAAGTGAAACACGGATTTAACTTTGATATTATTACTCCGATATATATTACTTCGATATTATTTTAAGAGGTCGTAAATAAATTTAGAAATTCCGAGACAACCACAGTCCGTCATAAAAGTCTCTAAACACACGTCTCCTAAATTTGAAATATTATCGTACGTACGTTAGGCGTAGTAGCTCTTTGACATCATATTTAGTATTGATTGAGTGTTGACACGTACCAAAAAAAAAAAAAAAAAAAAGTAGAATATTACTATGCTTATTACACGGAGGTAAAAAGTATACAGAATATTATATCAGAAAAATGTATATACATTTCTTATCTCGAAAATCATACAAAAGATAGACTTAATATGGATAGTATCATATTAATATCTGGCGTTTCTTCTTTCGATAAGCAAAGATAAGCAAAATTCCATGAGTGTATATAGACTTTTGTAATTTTCTATGAAATATCAACGTCTTATTCTTCTATGAATCGAACGTGTTAGCTTCGTAAATAATTTAAATCCTGCAAAATCACGTTTCACGATTCGTATAGATACAAACGTACGATCATCATTTTTTTAACAAATCAGATACAGAAAATTCGATCGATGTATCTACGCTTGTTGTATCTGACTACAAACTTTTATTCAAACAAACTAATCTTTCAGTAATCAACCGTGCTCAAACATCGAAAGTGTTAACTTCACAAGCAATCAAGATTCTGAAAATCTATTTTTTACGATTCGTACAGGAATCGCGTTTATCCCAAACGAGGCTAACGAACGAGCAAGCAACAGCAAAAAGTCCAATGGAAACGTATCGATTGTTGCCAGCACACGTAAACAGGTCGGAAGCGTGGCTGTGTCGCCGATATCGGAGCTTGTAAGCTTGGTCGTTACCGCGATTCTTCGGTTTATCTACCATTGGCTTAAATATTTTAAGCGTCTGTGGTAGGTAGATCGTTTGCAAGCTACGACGCGTCTAGATTTTGACGTTAAACTTGCGTTTCGCCTGCGTGTTTCTAAACAATTCTATAGAAGCTGCCACTCGTTCCAGCAATAATAAGCTTTAGCCGAAAAGCGAATGTAAAGCGGTTTGCAACATAAAGGATCTGCGTTGGAAGAAATTCCTTTACCACATAATTTGAATACCAATGATTCGACCGAGTGAATAGTTTGGTGTTTCCTAATCGTCGACACGTTTATCATTTAAATGTGTTTGGGCTGTCGGGCGTTCCTCGTTCGCTCTAGCTACTCGAAAGTTTTGCGAATCTAGCGTTGCTGGAACGCTTATTTCAAACACAGTCGTCGAAATTTGAGTCGTTCGAAATGAAGCTCTATAAATAGCATTCAGCGGCCAGACAGAAATAGAAATTTTGCGAGACAGTGAACGCATCGATTCCAATGTTACATATATGTAAGCGTTGGTGCCCGTTGTTCGCGTATTGTATGTGGTGTCAATTTTTCACATCGATCATTTTCCACCCGTTACAAGATTTCCTAGGATCCGGGATTTTCTATCCATCGCATTTTCATTTATAGAAGCTACACTTTACTTCATTCTTGTTTACGCTTTGTACTTTTCTTTCTTCCTCCTGCTTTATCATACATTTTCTCGCGATGCCCTTGGGTCATTTTTTTTTTACAGCTGTCGCTTTTTTCCTTTGGTCTTTGTATTGTATTTTCTTTTGATAAAATTCCTCTTTGGTGTTTATATCGCTTTTCCATTTTTATTCTTCTTTTTTTCTTTCTTTTTTTTTTGTTATCCTCGCTTTGTTAGAATTCTAGAATCATTGCGCGTGCTGTTTGCTTTAACACAGAAATTTCTCGACGCCGCGATATCATCGCGAAGATCAATGTGCCAATCGGTATCGCTATTTGACGCTTTAATTTAGCAGCACGCCGTACCACCAGGACTATTGTAACTAATACAAGTGACTATGCACTGCTTTCGCTAAAGTTTCAGACACTAACACACATCGTCCAGTTTGTTTACCACAGTTAGGTATTCAGCAAGCTGTTGCGCTCTGTCAAAGTGTATTGGAATTTCCTCAGACATGCAGAGCTAAGTCCAGAAATAAACCAGCCGCATAAGATTCGCGATAACCGGAGGGCATGATCTCTAAATGGAGACAGTCGAGTTGCGCGATACGTTTCTTCCAAGCGATTAGTCGACAAGATTTTTCTCGATAAATCTTATCCGACGTCGATGGAGTCTGCAATATCAGACAATGAAACACAATTTAATCGCTCTTATAAACCCGTTACTCTCCGTCCTCGAGAAAGTTTATTACTCGAGTAATCTGGACATTCGAATTTTCTCTGGATCGCGTCAAAGTCGTTGATGAACTTTGCCTCGATAAAACAAAATTCGTTTCGTGATTAAGCGAACGAAAGGACGCTGTGTCCGAGAAACTTGAAAACTTTCCTCGCGTTTGCCGAATGGAAGACCGCAAATGTCGCGTACCGTTGTACAATGAGTCGGACGGATATAGACAAGTTGGAAACGGTCCATCACGAAGTAAATAACTTTCATTGATTGACAGCAACTTTAGAATTAGGATTTTGAGCGTCAGTGGCTGGGCGAACACAGTCTCGAGACCGTTGAATATTAACCTTAATTCGATTTTGTCTCTAATTTTATCTGCGTCTCCCTCTTACGACATAACGTCCATCTGCATTTATGCGATATTAGGAAACCTACTTAATTGAAATTATCAAGTGGCGTATCAACGTTCGTATTTGGTGTGATTCTGGCTAAGTAAGTTGATAAGTTTGAAACAGAGCACACGCGTGAATTAAACGACAAATCTAGTTCAAATATACATTATTTAACGAGCGAGGCGTCCGAAGTCCATAATTACCGCCTAAATCTCCGCCAAACCTTCCAATGAAGCTATAATCTTCTTACGAGATACAATTCGTTTATTTAACAGCCAGAATGGAATTAACGCTCTAAACAACCCAACTACGAATTGATACAAACCTGTACAGCTTGTTAACCAGAAAATATATCACTGGCTTTTTGCACGGAGTACATTTATATAGCTTTTCCCGACGAACAAACGTGTTTTACACTTTTCCACAGTTATCGCATTTTTCCATAGTTGGCCCACACAGTCTGTTAATATGGCAGCAGTTCCTATCACTCGACGATCGAAAGTCATAAGTCGATAATACTTTTCGTGCAAACTTTCGAATGAAAGTATAGCTTTTTTTACTGAATTTTCGATTATTCATTTTCGATTATTTCGATTCGATTATTCAGTAACTAGAGCACTATATCTGTTATATATATATAACAGAGCAGACAGAGCCATGATTGTCACATGGCTTCGAGGAGCTTCCGTGATTTTTGAAAGAATCATTACCCATTTGTCATTACTACGAAATACCTCTCGCATTCAAAGATGAAACACTTGGGAAGTCAGGCGGACCACTTCATCACGTCGCATCTCCGCGAACAAAGGTATACTGGTCGTTTAAGACACGCTAAGAGGTCGCTTCTTAAGAGCGAAGCGGAAATTCCGTAGCAGTTAATAGACCCCGGTGTAGTCTAACGTTTGAATGACCTCACGCTTAGAGAAGTTTAGCAAAGAGAAATTGCATTTGTGCAACTTTTTGGAACGTAGTTCCTTCAACCGTTGTCGGCTCAAATTAACTTCCATGCCATTTTCGTACAGACCTCGCGTTACGCAAACCTTGGGAATTCTTAACTAGCGCGTTCGTTAAGAGTTATTTCTAAAGAATCTGTTCAACCTGTAACAAGACGCAAACAAATAACCGCTCTTTTTCTTTCGAACGTCGACCTACATATACGCGTGACCTCCAACTATTTCTTTTTCTTTTTTTTTTATCAGATCACCTGTTCTACGATGTTTTAGCTCGACGAGATTTCGATTGTCCGATAAAGGTTGAAGTTTCAAAGTTCTACTCGAATCTCAGCGGAGTAGTCGGTGGTATAACCATTTGATAAATTCCTACGAGAGAAAATACATTTTCTCTGTTAAATTGCACGTTTCGTAATTATACGTTGCATTATGTTCCGAAATTTAAACATTCCGTTTGGATGCGATCGAGTCTACGAGCACGAATTTCGTGACAAACTGGATTAAATTTTTCTAGTATAAAGTCGAAAATTTGATACAAAATAACATAACGTGTAATATAATAATATGAAGCAAAATATACCATAGAAACGTTCACATTGAACGAGACATACGTTTCTTTACATTTCCGATGAGCCATTAGATATTATGTTTAAAGAGGAATAAAACGAATCAGCCTGCGATAAAATAATTGCACGTCGTTCAGAATCTTAACGCGAGTACATTTTTGTCGCGGTACGTTTTAATTTAAATCGACGAATCGGTTTCGTTGCCAAGGTTTTCCTTTGAACTCGAAGACATTCGGAGAAATGGGCCAGAGATCTTCGCCACGCGTGCGAACCATATGCACGAACAAATTCTCATTATGCTGCATAATCGAAAAAAAGAAAAAGGGAACGTAGAAAAGTGAAAAAAGTACGTATTTCTAAAGACGAGCGTTTTCTTTTCTCGCGCTGCGTCGTAGAAAGAGCAGAAAAATCCGTAGTTTATGCTCGTTGTGTTTCGCTATTGAGCGGCTCTCGTATTTGTTTGATATTTTGTCGTTCAAAGTGCTGTCATCCCCCTAGAGGATAAATAGAATTCCAGCGAAAGCATCGAAGCTCACGAAATATCTGAATATCGCGAAATCTTTTCAATTGCGTCGTTTGTCCCCTTTCGCTTGTCTCGAAACTTTCCTAAAACGATGCTGCACGGAATCGAAATTTATTTACCTGAGATTCGCCGTTCTCAAGAATGCTATTCCGTTCTAACCGGTAGTACAAACTTTATTTATACGCTGATATTTTGAAAACATCGATTAGATACAATTGTGCACACGATCTCGTCTAAATACGCGCAATAAATCCCGCAAATATTGTTTTCTCAATGATACTTCTCGGCAGATTGTGGACGATTATGAAGATTTATACTTTTTTTTGTAAACACAGCGAAAAGAATATTAAGAAGCTGCGAAGAGATTTGCGTCAACCGCTAAATATTGTTGGAATGAAAATTTACGTGAACGAGAGAGGAAGAATTCGAAGAATGCAAGAATAAACTGGGATGTATATGTAGCGGCGCTATGTGGGAATTCGATGGCAAGTATTTATATTGTGCGTGAGATCTTCAACAGTACGGTACGATTAAGAAGCGACAGAGTCTTGAATAAAATCGTTGAAGAGATGAAATACGAGGGCAGATTGGAAAGTTTCCGGAATGACAATGATCTTTATCCTTGCTTCCTAATCTAACCAGCAGACCTATCGAAACTGGCGGTTCCACGATTCCTTCGAGTCCGTGCATATTCCTCGGTCTCTGAAAAGCTGTCGAAGGCAACGCGCCAATAATTCAACATCAGACCGCATCGTTCGCACATAAATTCCAAGGTTCGCGTCTTAAATCTCGGCCCAGTGTGCACGTGAATGTGACCTCGCTGACAGGGCTTATTAAGGCCTGGTAATAAGGTCGTTCGTCAGCCGGAATGCGAAGAAGCGTGCTCGAGACTCTCTCTCAGAACGTTTCTTTACGACCAGAAAGACGTTCTTTTGCGAGGGAGAATCGTTGCGAAAATGTCGATAATAGACGTACGAAATACCATGAAAAGGTATTCCTGTCAGGATCAAAGTGTACTCATCTGACACTTGAGTGATTCTGATTGACAGCAAATAGCGGAATTCCGCGAGGAGATGTCGGAATATCTCGTGAGAATGGGTAAGAAACATCGACCCTCTTGTAGAGCAACTTTTCACATTTTTTGTCTAACGTACCGCTGCTCCCAAATATTTTATGTTTTTGGCAAGGACACGAATGAAAAACGATATCGTCTGTTTGTTAACAGAGTGACGAGTAAGAGAAGTAAATTCTTCCGAAATTCCGTTTAAAGTAGAAAGTTTGAAATAGAAAGTTATTAAATAAGCGTTAGGTCGTAATATATGAAAGGTTCTGCTTTTTTTTTTTTATTGATGCGTAATTTTCTAGACGTCTCGTTCATCCAGCAAACCAACTACGTGTAAAATACGAAAGAACAAAGTTTCCCTTCGGAGGGACATATTTTTTTTCGGTCTTGATGAAAATATCGTCGAATTACGTAGAACAGGGACAAAAAACGTTACACGGTTCTCCTTTTTAGAGAAAATGCGGTTAAATTGCGAGCACGAAAGCAGATACGCTGTTGAAACACGCGCTACCGCAGCAAAGCGTTCGCAGTAACGTGAAATAATAATTAAAGCCGATGAATTCATTTCCAAATACGATGAAATATCTCCTACATTACCACGCAATTATCTATTATTAATTCTCACTACTACCTATTTTGAAGAATTTTCACGCAACAATAAACCATATTACAAACAAATGAAAATACTCAAACGTGATAATAATATCAATTTCATTGCGTTTTAATTAAAAGGGGCCAGAACGCGTGCCAATAAAGAGAAAGAAACACAAACAGGTTCCTACGACTGCATTATAAACTTCACTCTAAATACTAGATATATAAAATCTACGGTTGTTCTCAAACCGCTACAATTTACCAAATTAACAGATCGATAATTCGAACGTGCACGTGTTGCAGGAGAATGCACGTGCGAAACACGTGTACTTCCCTATCGTTCACATGGTGCAATCGCAATAGGGAAATAATAATCCGGAGAAGCTGCAAAATTATAATTTATACGATGGGAAAAGAAGCGCAGTTCTCTCGTACGTTCCCTATAACTGAGAAGGTGTAACTGAGAAAAAAGTAGGAAAACGATAAATTTTACGAGCTCGTTTGCAAATCATCTCGCAGATGCGTTTAGAGCATCGATCGTAAAAGCAGCGGAAACTGGGATCATCGCGACCAATACCGAACGCGTGATTGATCTTGAACCCAAACGATCTCACGGCCATGGCTTTTCGAATCGCCACGGAACAATTTTTACACATCGATTTATCCGTTTTTATACTTCCAAGGCCTCCCCTGCCGCGACCGTACGAGCGTTCGTTTATTTATAATTTTCTCGTCTCTCGATGCAACATCTCGAGTGTTGAACTGGTGCGCTGCTCGCCAACATTTTCACTCCTTTAATCCTTTGCAGTCGCGAGTCGTTCTCCTCCCGCGACTATAACGTGCTATTTCGATCTGTTCTCATCCCCTTGCGTATTTCTGCGTTCCATTTGCCATTTTAATGCCGCTCGAATTCACGCGTGTGCTCGCATAACGTTGTGAAACCTCGCAGGTGAACCGTAACGAATTAAAAGAACAGCGATTGCAAGGCTTTCTTAGTTTAAAGCGTAAATTGTGCCCTGAGTATATCTCTTTAATTGTATAAAGACTGCGGTGTGCGAGCTTCGCGTATAACAGAGGATCGAAGCCTTTCGACAAGACAGAGAATAAAGTGTAAAATTGGAAATTCGATGGACAGTTAACCTAGCGGAATCTTGAATTTTGAATACCTCGTGGTTTATCGTGCGTGAGCATCTTTTCTAGTTCGTTTAATGAAATAAAAAGCATCGGCGTTTGTATCTAATTCGAATTTTGACGCTGGGCACTCGTTAACTGCGCGATATCGCGGAATATTAAAGTGAACATTGACTTAGCTCGCACGATATGCTTCCAAACAGCGAACCATTAAACTACTCTACTCGCCAAGTAGAATTAACTAAGAGCTACTATAACCGCACCATTATCGATGCAACCTCGAAAACATCGATAGTGTTTCAACGCACGGCAATCCGTGCGATCTTTCCAACTTTGTACATGTATTTACTGAATAATTAATAATAATAAGGATAATAGAACAAAACACTGAATATATCTGTGATAAAATAGATCGTATAATAATATATAAAAATAAAAATCTTTCACTCTCTTTTCGAGGAAATATCGACCAACTTATTACACGAGTTACTATCTTGTTCCATTCTACGTTTCTTGATATCCAACGCAGCCATCGATAAATTATCGATGTCGAAAGCATAATCCCTTGTAAGGGCAGAGTCGGACAAGGCTAAATCGCTTATCTCGCTAATCGATGTGTCGCGTGGCCCTTGTCTATGTGTCGCGTGGCCCTTGTCTATGTGTCGCGTGGCCCTTGTCTACGTGTCGCGTCGAACGGAAACGTCAGTTTTGGTGAAAGGCAGTTCGATATTTCAAGGTGTAACTACGCAAATGTATGCGAACGCGTAATCGAGAGAAACATTGGGGCAGGACAGGATCGTTAAACCCGTATAAGATGGTTTCAGGTTGCGTATGATTATATCGCGTCCCCTTAATGCTCTAAATATCTCAATGTTCTACGATGTCCCCGCCTCTATCGTCTTCGCGGAGTCTTGATGCAGAGAAATGCAAATTTATCGATAGCGCCGAGAGTCAAACATTCTTAAATGAACTGCTTATATAATTTCTGTTTACATAAGAGGGTCTATGAGTTCGATGTATACCGTAGGTAATGGATAAAAGAGCTACTCCGGTAGTTATGTTTTTAATATTATGCCTCTTTATGGTATACTCGTTCTGTTTTACATGTTCCGCCAGACTAATATCCTCTATTAGGTTTCATCGCGTATTATGAATTTTCAGGCAAGTATTATTTCTGCAAGTAGCCACTTCTCAACATAGATTGCATCGCGGTAGAAAAGTTGGCAATATCAGAACGCGTTAATAAGTAGTAAAGAAATAAATGATGCTGGTATCTGTTTTCCGCTAATTATAAATTTATATGTTCCAGCTTGTATTAATAATTAATTCATACATCGACGACATATCAAGATATCATGTCGATTTTACATAGACCAACTAATCGAATGCAATTTTTGGACCGACTGTGAGATGTATAACCTACATACCTGTTTCAAATACATTTTCCGAAAGAGATACATTGTTGCGAAGATACTATATGCATAACGTTTGCATAAATGAAGATTACGAGCTATACGCGTATCTGATAGATTTTTCCAAATAAATTATCCACGATTAACGAGTGGTTATCGACACCAAGGGCGGTTATATATCTTAATAACATGAATTCTAAAATTCTGTCTTCTCTCTTCGTCTCGAAACGAGAATCATAACGGTCTCTTGAACGAATGATCCAACATCAACATCGAACTAATTTTCTCCCGAAGCAATTATCAACTTATAGTTTCGTAATATGCGATTCGTCGGTAATAATAAAGTCGGCGATTCTCGAAAATCCACGCTTTATACATATCAAATTAACGAGCTGCGGGCGAAACGCATCAACGGCGATCTCCTTTCCAGCGTAGCTACGGAATCTCGATCAATAATTCATTTTGCATCTAATTTGCAAATTAATAGGTTTCAGCGTAGCGTGACCATTAGAGCGATCGATGCCAAGAAATGATTTAAGGGATGAAAACGGTAAACGAACATAACGGCCCGTGAAATATTCATTCTAACACAGGCGAGAGTAATGCTGTTCCTCGTTTTCTATTTTCTTCCTCTGCCGCAAGTCGAATGTATTTTCTAAAGTATTCTTGATTTTCTTTGCTCGCGAAACGAAGCAGAGTGACTAGACCGCAGAAAATTGAACGGAAAAAACGCCAAGATTAAAGGTTTTGCAGGTTATTTCAATGTTCAACGAACTTATCCGCTAATTGCTACGAACCTTGAATATAATAATAAATTAGTCTCTGCATGTGTTTTAATTATAAAACATTAAGTCGCGTCTCTTTCAAAACGCACACAGTAACACGGGAACAAAAGAGGAAACAGAAGGTTTATACATAATTCAAATAACCAGCCATTCTCGCACGACTTATTTACACGTTTACTTCATGACCAAAGAAACTTATTAAATTAAATTCGTTACAGCGAACATCGTCCACGCCGTACAAAAGCTCCACTTGATTTACATGTTCCGCTTTAAACTTGGAGCACATTATGCCACCTGTTTCCAACGTTTTTGGATATTTCCGTATACATGAACCGAAAAATGATAGTCCCGAAGATTAATACTCCAAAAAATTAATCGACAAATAGAAATTGAACAGAGATGAATTTCTGATTTTACAATGTTCAAGTTCGCAAGTTGAAATTGCAGTCTTATTCGGATTAATTCCAGTAACTTGAGACCGCTTTACTTATTCCAGGTACGATGTTTTGATGGATTATTAATAACTCGTCAGCCTCCATTCAAATATACATAAAAATGCGCAACTCGATCGGAGATTTAATTTCTAACTTTCTCCGGCATTTTATTGTCATCCGGTTTCGCTTAAAGCGGTCTTTCTGCCTCCGATTCAATCTTCGATTACGTTTCTTTCTTTGAAGCTCGTTCGAAAGATCCAATAAGATCTCCGAAAATCGTAAAAGTTTAATCAATTTTCTAAGAAAAAAAATGAACCACGATATACTAAAAAATCACAGGAAGTTTGTTTTGTAACGGAAACATAATTTCAGAAAGATTGATAGATGTTAGGTTGTGTGATAAGATTTGTTCGCCACCCGGTCTTTTAGGTTTTTATTTAGGTTTTGGATTTATTCGGGAATACCATAGAAGAGGATAACATAATAAATAATCCGTGGAATATGATTCGGAATACGTGGCAAAACTTAAACGATTCGCGATACAGATATCCCGATACAGATAATACAGAGTTATTTTAGAAGATAAAGCTCCAGTTAGCATAATGTAAAGCCTACGTCGTGTTACGTTAATATTTCACAGCGAGCCGTCTCTGATAATACTCGCGATTAATCAGCCACCGTGTCTGCAGTCGTAAATTTCAATTCGGGCGATTAACGCGTCACAAGTTCATTAAGATTTTTCGGTATTCCGTTCGAGGTGGGCAGGATTCTGTAAAGCTCTGGCATTAAAAACAAATACAATAACGTAGTGAGATTCGAAGCGTTAAGCTTCATACCATCCTAAAATAAGCATTAATTACCAAGATTTAATCGAATATCAAGAAAAGCAAATTTAATTTCGATATTGCTACTGTAACATATCGCCGTATATTACGTTATTACGTTGAATTAAATTAACATTAACGAACGATACAATTGTAAACTGAATTGATTAAACGATAATTGGATGTTGGAAATAATTAATGCTCCCTTCTGGCATTGAAAATTCCAGTTTCCTCGTGTATAATAAAAAATTACTAACAATCAACGTCGACAAAATATATTTAAGTCGCTTATTACTTAAAAAGCTCGTTCTTGTCGAAGAGCTCTTCAACTACCGCAAACGAGTCTCTGGAACTAACAAAATTACAGGTCGACAAGCATTTGATCATTTTGTACCTCGTTAGAACTCTTTCAAGATCTTCTCATAATCAGATAATTGTGAAATCTTATTCGCAATGCTCGACCCTAACTCGATTACAATTAGAACCAATTTACTTTTTCTTTTCCTACTTCTCGATAGAATAATAGAATTCGACCCATTCTACGTCAAATAAAAATCTATATTCACCAAAATTAAATGTAACTTAAGAGACAAAATACCAATCGATCCATAGCTGAAACGAAAGAAACACGCGTCTATTTGGAAAACATAATTGAAACCTTCTGAACAATACACGAAACTACGTTTCGTTTTCGTTTCGATTTGCAGAATCCAAAGTGAGACGCCAATTCGAGAAGGAAGACAGCACATTCATCGGTACATACGTTCCCGTACGTCAAATGCAGTTTCATAGCCGTATTTGAAGATCGTGCTCGTTACGATGCAACTTGTAAATCGTACGAGCACGAGGCTTGACGAGCTCAAAGGGGCAGCCCCTCTCGTCATACGTAACTTTTAGGAGCTCCGTACAAAACAACAGACACACCGTAGACGCGGCAAAGCGGCGTGACGCTTCTCGAGGATAAGACGAGGAGGTGCACTTTGAACTTTCTTCCGGAGTCACGGCGCCTTTAGTTTTCCTTTCTATCTGTTCGAGGATCTGTCTTCCTTTCCCTTTCCCTCTGGTTTCTTTCCTGTGCTTGGAAAGCTCTCAGCGATACCAAAGACCTTTTACGTCGAGTAAAAAACAGTACCTTCCGGTGCCGCGTCCGAGGTAAAAATAAATAAATCGTGACTCTTTCACTCTAGCACACGCTCTCCGCAGCCCTTTCTCCATTTTCCCTCATTCTCTTGGACTCTAGCAAAATTCAATTTGTTTCGGGAAAAGATAGAAGCCGCTTCACAAAAGCGTTGCTCTCTTCTCTTCTTCTCTTCTTTCTTTCTCTTATCCGTAAGATAAGAAGAGAGGATTGAAAGTCGATTGGTTGAATGGATGGCGTGGTTCGACGCGGGACAGGGGTTTTTCAATTTTCCATCTCACGCCAAAAATCGACGGTGCAATCGAGCTGACACGACGCCCGCCTCTGAAATATACCACTTCTTCCGCTTCGGGTCAGTCCTCCCGTGAACAATCAAATACCATGGGATTCGAGCTCTATTCTTCTCTCAACGAAAAGACGGTATTTTGGTTCTAGGTTTCGATCCGTCGACCAAGTTATACAACGGTCTCCGGTGCTATTGGTGTTTACGGTCCATTTCGTTACCGACTTTCCGTTTCGTGTCTTTCTAATCTTATTTATCTTATTTAGAAACTGGAATGTTTCCGTGTGAAGTTTTGTCAACCGTTAAATCTGCGAAATTAGGATTTATTCTCTAATACGGTGGTATCTCTGTCGCGGTTTTCGTTGCATTTCTTATCCGATAAATAAGTTATCCATCTTTTACGCAACCGTAACGACGGATTTCTATAAATCTCGTCTCTTCCATTTACACAAGGACAGATAAAAGAGCACTCGCTTCTATCGAGTTCCTCATGGAAAATCGAATCGCAAATATCGCTTACTCCGCTGCAGTAATCCTCTGGAATTTTTCTAATACGACGTTTTCGATGATATTATTTCAATTTTAAGAATTATCGTAATATATAGTTAGAAATTTGTAAAGAGTTCAAAGCGAAGTAAGGATATTTATGTTAAAAGCTGTGGTAGAGGTCTTTACGGAATCATAGTAAAACAGATTTCGACTTAAGTAGTAGCGTGGTAGGCTATAAAAATTTTACGTCAAGCAGACATTGCACGTCCTCGTTTTCTCCGTCATTCCCTTTCTTTCTATTCTTCTTTTCCTCTCATAATTCGCTCTTTCATTCAAGACTCGTCTTCGTCAACAAACTATAAAATATAAGCACTTAAAAATTTCTATAAAAGGACTTCTGCATCGATAGAATCTATCAATTTCATTCTAAATCCAAATCTGGCAAGCGAATTAACCGCGAATTCGAAACGTCGCAGACTGAGATATCAAATGACGGGATGCGTTTTTTCAATAACAGGCGTAAATTTTTATGCAAAGTGCTAGTAAATATGCACAAATATCAGATACTGAAAATATTTGCTTCGACCAGGCGTATGTTTTGAAACAGATATAGCTAAACAGGGAACGTTCGATTCTGGTTATGCAAAACGTAGTTTGCCTCGTGGGAAGTATTTCTTGTCATTTTTGGTTAAATTTAAATCTATGCCTTGTCACGTTTACGTGCGTTTCCATGCTACGATCTCTCCCCTTTCGCGTCACGAAAAAATATCACCATTCGCAAACTCTATTTGACGTGTAAAACTCGCGCACTTCGAATTTACGATTCTCGTTGCGCTATTTGTCACTTATATATCCCGCTATCATTCTCCGTGACCTCTCGATTAATTATAGGAAAAGACGACGTAACTTGTTATTTGCAATTCGTTTCGTGCAATCCTTTTAACGTTAAATTTTGAACACGGCGCGAAATGAACTCCAAAGCATCGATTCTTTAATATCAAAGGTAACGAAAAAGAATCGATCGATGGCTTAGAGAACTCAATTATTAGAACACTGGACAGGCTTGCGAAAGATTCGGGTTGGAATCTCGGTCCAGCAATCCGATTGACCCATTCTTTTTCTATCAACGATGTCCAAGTAATAAATTCATCATATCGGCCTTTAAATTTGAACTTTAAATTTAGAATTCAAAAATTCAACCTTTAGCCCAGCGTAGGTAGCCATTTCTATATAGTTTTTACCAATTTTTTCTAGTTAAAGTTTCACAAAACTACTTTGGATATTTTACACATTTTTAATTTTAATCTCACTCGCTTATTTCATAACCTACGATTATTCTTATTATATACTTATTTCAACCTATATACTTTTTTTTTTTATTTCAACCAGATCCTCAACTTATTCGATAGATATTTATTTCGTTCTCCACTCCAACATGTATCTCGTTCTCCTCTGAATAAATTGTTAATCGATGAAGAGATATATGACTCAGTGACATATCAGCAACATTACATGATTAAAATTAAACATGATTAAAGTAACATTCTTGTTTCTCTTGGTGTCTCTTTCAACGATCACAGCGGCGCTCTCGCTTCTATCATCTTTGTCAAGATTGCACCGTCTCCCATGGGATTCACGTGAAATTGTTCTTCCGAAAGTATGTCGCCGCGTTCATAAATTCAACTCTACTCTATTTAAATACATACACGTGTTTATATATATATATATATATATATATATATATATATATATATATATATATATATATTAGCTATTTCTTATTATGTTTTTTGATCCACCGTATCTTCAATCAGAAACCCGATTACATTCGTATAAAATTTTCTTCCGTCGACCCTGAATCATATCGATGATTTACATTTTTTTATAGCATGTAATAAGCAATCTTTGTTTTCGTATGGGTTACTTATGTCTCCGTTTACTTTGTACACTACCATTTCGTGCAAGATACGAAGAGATCATGGTTCCAACATGCGTGTTCCTCATCGATCATCGGCTTCGAATTCGATAAATTCTTGTCTGTTGTGTTGCATGGAGAACGCCACACATCAGACTCAAGATCGTTCCACGTGACAAATCGTGGCATCGTTTCCGAACTATAAAATGCGTGGGGTAACACAATCCCTTATCTTTCCCGACTCGATTTTTCTTTCGTCCCAATAAATATTTATTCGGCATCGGAAGAAATATCTTCCATTTACATTCTATTAAATGTACGTATACTTCAATCGTACGACGTAATCATTATATATATATATTGTCTATCAAGTTTCGATCGTCTAAATAGCAACATAACTTTCTTTATTCGTATGACATATATACGACAGTTTTTGAAAGTACTTTAAATTTCCCAGCTCAGTCTGCGATAAATTCTCCGGCTCTCACGGATCGCGCAATAAATAATAAAATACAGTTTTTTCGCACAAATAGTCAAATTCATTGATAAATCATACCAAGCCCACGAATATTACGCAACAAGAGATCCATAAGAATCGGTGAGCCAATATTCGCCCTATCTCCTTCATTCCTTTGAACGGTGTATTTAATTTATTTTTATTTAGCTATATATATTTACCAATTTAATATCGACCAATCCGCTACGGGTGTACAGTTTTTTGAATTTATCTTGCAATATTCTTTTTTTGAAACAAGCGATATATCACAACGAGTAGAATATCACGACCGTATTACGATTAACGTGACGCAGTTATAATGTGTTTCTACTTCCTTTACCGAATATAAACACTGCTTTCAACATTCGAGGAGAACGTGTTAACGGCATCATCGTTCCGCCAGCGACCGTGTTCGAAACATGAAAACATCGAAGCATGTTTACAGAGTGCTTATGCTCAATTTTGAGAACTCCTAATGCGAGCTTGTAGAAAAAAAATAGAAGAGGAGATGGCGCCTGTCGTGGATGAGTAATCACGATATTTCAGTGCAAAAATAGAAGCAGTCGACGAAGTGGACAGGAATGTGATGGAAGTCGAGCCACAAGGAAATATTCTTCCAACGAGATTAATTTCTTTTAAATGGAATATTTAAATTTGCTCATCAAAAAAAGTTTGTTATTACGATGTTTCGTGCATTTATTGTTTCAAGGCGAGCCTTGTCGTGAAGCAACATATTGACCTACGGATTTTTATCTGCTGTCCCCGATACGAGCGACATCCTATGCACAAATCTGAGAAACGGGTGAACAAAACGTTCGAAAGTTTGATCGATGCTTAGAGAACCTTTCGTAAAGTGGATGACGATGAAAAAGCAAGTTACAAGGAAGAACAATGAATGAGACGGACAACGAAGGATCGAACGTTCTTTGTTGGGACAAATGAGATTTTCAAATTTCCACGATACAGAAGCAACTTCGATATCTCCCGATCTTCCTCCGCTAAATTTTATCAGTGCACTTAATTAGACTGCTTTATGCAGGCGCGGACCGACCCTTGGAAAACGATTTGTGCGAAAATTTCGTTCAAAACTTGCCTACTCGTGCTTTATGCAAAGTACCACAACGAGACTAACTAACGAGAGTAAGTTTAGATACGTTTTAAGTTCTCCTCTGTTTCAACCGCAAAGCACGACAATTGTATTCGAATTGGACGTTATTACTCCGTTGTTGTGAATCATAATTCATTGTTTGGCAAATTCTTTCTCCGTTTTGTTACTCAACGACTTGCCTCCTCATACAACGATATATCTTCCACCTCGAGAGTAAGTTTCCTTAGGGTGCCAGAGAGAATAGCGCACCCTACTACAACCTACTACATCTTACTACGTCTTGAAAAAATGTATTCCATTCGCTTTATCGTTATCACGTCCCTCCTTTAAGGGTCCGTAATCAGACGAATAAAAAGTTCATTCGTTTCACTTATCGGTATATCTTCCTCTTCGGCCCGTTACGATCCCGTAAAAGTTACTTCGTGCTGAATTACGTTTCGTCTTTCATTATATCGTTCCTTCTCTGCCCAGCAATGCCCGTGTGTTACTTCCATCAAACCATTTCCAGAACCGTTTAATCTATTCCCCAGTATTATTACAATCCATCCCCGCACTGTTTTACACGCCGTTCGTTCGCGCTATATAATAACGGTGTTTTTCGAACCTCTCACCTTACCACAAGAATATGAAGAAAACAAAATGAAACGCGAGTTTCATTTGCCTCTTCACTTTTTACTCAAAAAATGATCTTGGAATCTTCGCACGAAAATAAAGAACGATCTCAAACTTTCCGTGTGTTTCGCAGAAAGTAATGTAGAATAGAATAGAAGTTTAAAAAAATTTTTATTTCCTCTTTACTATGTGTTCAATGATATAAATTGACTACCCTCTCTTCGCTTTCGTCGTCTTTTCTTCGCGTTCCCCTTGCGGTATCGTTATCTACATACGGGCAAATAAATTACACGCTTCCAGCGCTATTTTCGCCCCTCTCAACGCCGGCGCGCGAAGAAAGACACGCAGCGTTTCGTTAAATACGTAGCAAACACGTTCTTTATCTATTCGTAGCTCCAATTAATAAACACCACCCTTTTTCCGGGTCTGTTAAACCATGTCAAGCCGGAAACTATATAGCTACGATAAATTGCCGTCGATTTAATGATTCCTAATTAACTGCAACGCACGTGTTTATATTGGATGTGCTCACGTATACAGGGTGGTTCGGTTTATTCTACTTAAGTACATATTTTACTGGCATATGGGAATATTAAATTTAATTTTTAATATAAAGAGCTGCTGTTAAAACGCGTTAATCCGAAAATACGTTAACATAGTCGTGATAAATTACTCCCAATCTGATGATATTTAATTAACCGCTGAAATTAACCACTGGATGTGGTTATATTCATGGTGATCACGTATAAAGGGTAGTTTAATTTATTCGACTAAAACACGTTTCTAGTCTAGTGTCCAGCTTATAACAGTATTAAATTTCAAATTGTAGTCTGCTTATTCATTTTTATTATAACACTAGTGGGACATATTTCATTATCTCTATATTTATTTTAAGAGTTTTTTGTTTCCCAATAGAAATATCACCTAACTATTCCGAATTTGCATTTTTTAAGTATTTCTACACTGAGATTGATGCACAAGATTTAAATATTAAATATTTAAAGCTTGAAACTTACACTGGATTGATACTGATTACTTATATTACATTGAAGTTAAAACATACATAAACCAAATAGTTACACATTACAATAATACACAAACCTAGTTACATGGAAAAAAAATATTATATGTAACATTCGAGATCGATTATCCTTTCGATTTCGATTCGTCTAGCGATCAGTATCAGATTCGTATTGCGAAATCGTCGCAATAGATATCGCATTTTGTTTCTACTACGTATTTCTTACCATTACCGCTGTAATTAAACGAAACTGTTTACAAATCCAATTAAGAAGCTGCATATACGCCTATACGTGTAATACACATATACATACACATATACCTGTCAAATGATTTACGATATAGATGTAATAAATAAATGATCCAAGTGCATTTTGAAGTCCTCATCTTCCATTTATATTTACGGTTCGCCTCGTAGACGTACACAAACGAAATTACAAGTAGTGGAAAGCTATTAATACTCATTACACTACTAATAGCTTTATGTTTTCGAACGAATCTAAAGGTAACCTTGAAACTTAGTTGGAAACAAGACATTCCAAACAAGACGCGTTCGTTCTCGTCACCTAACGAAAGTATCGTATACATATATAGCTATAAAAGTTTCGATCGATCAGTTCAGCCAATTAAAACAATAGGAGCGTGATGTGTGTCATTGAACGAATCGAAATTGTGTAGTAATGGGGATATCTAGAGACACACTCGTGGTACACCGCGGAAATTAATCTTCGTTGAAAGTAACGCGCTGCGAACGTGTCACGAGGCGACGTCCATATGAAACACGAAGGATCGACGGTCGAAGTGTGCGCGTGACGATTCGCGCGAAGGGGGAGGGGGAACGGTTGACAGAATAGGCGGGCAAGGTGTACCAACCGATCACAGCGAATAAAATACATTTCGAATCAAGTCCGACGCAGTTTATTTTTCCGGGGCGAAGTTTCTCGCGTGCCAACGGTGCCGTTGTCGTACATTGAACTCTTACCTCAGCGTCCCTCTGCATCGAGTCAACTGCCAGCCACGTTTATCGGTCCGCGGTACAGCGTTTCTCCGGATGCATGTCCGCTGCGGTGGTCACGAGACGATGAAATCCGCGCCGTTGGACGGTCCTCTCGAAGTCACAAATCCTTCCGTTGTCGATCCGATCCTCGATTGGAGCACGCGGCAAAACCGAGCCGATACCGTAAACGTTTCGCGCTCACATGAAAATGAACTCACAACACTGTTCGCCGGCTTCCCACTGGACCCCGTGCCTCCATCGAATAACCTCCCTCCTCGCCGCGAACGTTGCACGGGAGCAACGATTTGGCGCGCGCAGATTAAAATCACGCGAGTGTATATAACCGATAGAAAACACCGATCAGAGAAAGAGTGACGAACGGAGGAGGGAGAGAACGAGAGAAGGGCGCGTGTACTACCGCACCAGCCGGCCGACAGGACACACCACGACAGACTGAAACCGAGGGTAGAAAACGTGGTTGCCGTCGCGACGCCCTCGTGCGTAGTCGGCCGGCATCGGCACGTTTCGTGTACCACCATCTCGCTCGGCATGCAGGGCCGTCGCACTCGCCGTCGACGCCATTCGGGTCACGTGGTCACGTCAGGGGTGAACGACGCGACGTGCTACGATCTCTCCTCGATGCTCCCGCGTATATGTATTTGTTTTAGTCCACGGTAAAAAGGGATAGTTCGGTCAAAAGAGACGAATAATTGCGATGTACCCGGCAACTACAGAGGAATCGTCCGAATATATGTATACAGGTACTGCTTTATATGTCAATACGTTACGAACTAACTTCGCATTCGAATAGTTTACGTGTATGTGTTTATACTATCGAGTTTTGAATTCGCGCCTTTCTGGGAAGAACGTGGTGGCACTGTTTCCAGCTAAATATTTGTTTTGATTTACGAAACGTTTGAATTGAGAGACGAGCAATGTTCCGCGTTAGATGTAATAATATAACTGTGTTGTGAGAATAACTATTACGATAAGGAGGTCAAATAGATTAAGTATATGCTATTGAATATGAAATATTTGTTGCAAAGTCGAATTATCGTAGAAGTGCCATTTTCGAGAATGTATAAAAATCGATGTATGTGCAAATCGCTCGATACGACTCAGCGATTATTATCGATTATGCGAGTGCTGTGCAAGTATTTGGATAGAATATGTCAGCTTGCATTTCTGTATCGTCCTCTTTTAATAAAAGCAAGTTAATGTATTTCGAAACGTGTTTCACGTGCGTGACGTTATCGGCTATTAATATTCATTAGAAGTGTTTAATTAACCTTAGAAATACTAATAAGATGGACATTCGTTCGTTTCAGTGTTATCGAAAGTTCATAAAATTTGAAATGTTCGGTGAAATACTTTTGCGTCGTTATTTTGAATTACTCTCATAAATAATATTGCATTGTGAAATAGGATCCTCTCGATAGTCGAAGATTTCCCGATAGACCACGACGCTACATGTACTTTGAAGATGACGCTTGAGGGAAATAAGATTCTCCAGGACTACTGAGCAACACAAACTCGGGTCATGCATCTCTACAAATTTCAAGTACCATGCAGTTGGTAACGTACCTCGATTTATATTGTCCATCCTATTGCATGTTATTGGAAGAATAATTCAAATTCTCGTAAATCTTCTCCTGGTTTAATTTGATTGAGGTTATGCTCTAGCGTGTTATAAGATAAATAGTTTCTGCTAGAGATTTGAACATTTGTGAATAATAATCATATATAACAAATGTCGCGAGGATGACTTAACAATAAAGGAGAAACTAAAACTTCTCAAAATAATCTATAAATATTATGCAAATAAATGTTTTGTTAGTCTTGAATATCTATGCATAATAATCGCGAAGACTAGATCTAGTAAAGTTAAGTTAATAAAAAAAAAAGAAAAGAAAAACAAATATAAGTAACTTTTTAGAAGTTATTTATAAAATGATCACGTTTTAAATTATTCGCTAAGACGTGGGAATAAGTATGTCCAACAGCCAGTTCAAACGATAAAATAAAAGTATAAAGTTAGACTCGCAGTTCTCTGTGAAATTGAAACTAATAGTTTACGGTGGCTGCATTTATTCTGTTGTAAAAATGAACTCGGGCGCGTAACTGTGAGATGTCGTCGGATATAATTAAGGGTAAGGCGTCATCTCGAAGGAAGCTTTTACCTTCTGAACCGCGTCGAGTTTCATTGAAACGTCAACATTCTTGTCAGAGAGCTCTCGTAAAAAGCACTTAAAGCACTATCGATGAAACCGCCTGTAAACAAATTATACGTTACCGTTTCATTGAATACGAACACATAAACGCACGATTATGGATACACTCAAGATTTTTATTATCTCAGAAACATTTTCAGTAATAATTAAAGACTTTTTGCAATTACCATATTCATAGAGAACACAGAGTATTACGCATTTTATTATCTTACATTTGCATATTAATCCGCCATAATTAGTAAAATGTTTGAATATGTTGATAGGTATTAACTGAAGTAGTAAGAAAAAAAAATTCTAAGACATAATCGTGGCTGTAAAGCGATCATGCAACGGCCATAAAATAACTACAATAAGGCAAGGTTAAATTACATTATACGTTAAAATCAACTTTTTTGACGTCTACATGTTGTGCTTACGTCTAATTTGCTGAAAAAGGACTCCTTATTTTAATATCTTATTACAGTAATAACATAAATCATATTATCAGGATAATTAGCATATTTAGCATGTTTTGTACGGGAAAATCGTGTCATTGATTAGGAAATTTGCTGCCTATTAAATCTCCTAGATTTTCCGTTATCGCGATACACGATCCTCAAGCGTGTCGTTCATAGAACTTCGCCTAAACTTTAGTTCGACCTCATTTGCAGTCCGTGTATGCACGACACCTCTTCCGTGACAACAGAGTGGCTCGTACGTACGAGTGCTCGGATATTTGTCTCGCGACGAAGAAACTTTTTCAGAACGCAGTCTCGTCGCGATCTGGATGTTAGATTTTGCACGGAGAAATTGTTGCTTAGCGGAATGCCACAGACCTTGCAGGTTGTGTCGCAATGTGCCTGTAACGAGCAATTTCCACGTTTGCTCAGTCGATTGTTCGAAGTAAACACGATCCGTTGTCTTGACGACGCGAACTCGAAAATGTACTTGTATGCTGGTAATATGAACTATTATCGCTCGTTAGGGTCGAAAAATATGAGTGTAAAATTAGATTTTCAGGGACACATGCGAAATACATTGTCTGACATATAAGTTTCATAAACAGCATCATCATCTGCTATTATGCACGATGCATTTATCAACGAACAATGTTAGGAGAAATATTTATTACGGTTTTATACTCGATCTGCATAAAGTTATCTGGCGTGCAGCATGAGGCAGGTGCTGTAAAGTAAATGCAAAGAGTGGCGCGCACGATGGCGGTGCAGAAGTCCTCGTTTACGTGAAGTAGCACGGAAGAAGGGACGATTTATGGTCATTAAATAATGTAACGAAATTTATTCTGCCGCCTCCGTTCCAGGAACTAACGGCGTTAAATTTTCGAGGCACGAACGTGTGTCTACGATTGCGATATTAATGGTCGCGGTGTAATAGGGATCCGATAACTGGCCACCGGCCAACAATCGACTCGCCTCTGCTTCATTGCGAAATTCCGCGATCGAAGAAATTACACGGAGCTTCGTTTCGACGCGTATTACGCGTGCCTGATAGCTAGTTCCGCGTTGGGTGCGGTTTCACGCGAGAAAACCAGTAGTACTGACATCGCCAAACATGCTCGACGGAATATTTTGTTTCTGCCCGCGGAACTATTGATATAGCCACGTTATTTTTCTCCGGTATTCTGAAAACTGTACATACACCGCGAAACCTATTCTTCCTTCGTCGCATGAAGCGAATAAATTTTTCCCTAGCCATTAACCAGCTACCGGGAAACTACCAAGTCTCTTGTTTCCATGAACACAATCTTCTGCCTCACCTTTTTTTTTCTATTAACGGAATACTCGTTACGACTATTTTCTCGCCTTTTAGTTCGTACGGTGCAACTGCGCGGGAAATACTTCATTAGAAAAAACGTGACTACCTTAGCGTCTTATTTATGAGTCTCGGGATCTTTCGAGGATATAATTTAACCGAGGCGCATCTTTGCGTTGCACCTGTTATATCGTGAAATACGTTTCAAAAAACAAATTCTAAAACCTACCAGAGTTACAGAATCTTACTCCTAGCGTACACGGAACGCGTGGAGAGGTCAAGATCGAAGAAGAAAATGAGTATCAGAAAATTGCAGAAATCTCGGTTGAGATATCAACGATTGCTTGCTTCTATTCTAATAATTCCATCATAAATCCGCGAGTCGGTGGTAGAAGATCGCGACAGGGTCGCAGGTCGACGTTATCGCGAAAATGACGGAAACTTTTCATAGGGCCGGGTCATTGGCCCGCAATCGAGAGATACTTAGTCGGATAGGGCACGCGATGCATTAAGACCGAATTTAGTCGAAGCGGCGGCGCGCGATTCGGTGCATGTACTCCTGCATATGCATTCGCGTGACTTCGTTGGCCTGTAATAAGTGAATTCACGTTCGCTCAGGCCGAAAACTTAGCTAACAAACTCTCCCGCCGCGCCGCACGAGGCCATTCAGCTCGCGAAACTCGCTTGTTTTGAGTCCGTTTAACGGTTTCCCAGAGACCTGCTTTTTCGACCGGCCGCATGCAACGCGAATGCGGTCGTGAACTATGGATTCGCCAGCGGGACCGCATGCAGGTTCGCGTGTGTTCACCCCTTTCGCCTGCCGCGGTCATTGATTCGCCGTCGTGTTTATTCCAAGTATTTTGCCTCGTGTTTTCGATTTAATACACTCCTGCTACAATCGCGCAATGGTTTTCATCATTTGAACATTTTATGATAATTTCGCTATAAGAACTTTCAAATAGAGTATCAGTGGGATATTGGATCGAATCGATAGTCATCGTACAGTGTCATCGCATGTTAATAACGAAGACTATATTTATTATAATTATATCTGTTTATTTTTCTATATTTTCGTTTGGGCAAGAAATATTCATCGACGAGGAGAGACGTTTCGTATGGACATATGGCGAATCTATTTCGCGCATCCGTGCGTCAGTCATACTTGATGGATTCGTCGAATATGTCGAACAAAAATAGTAGGAGTTCGGAATATGCTTGTATGTCATGACGAAAGTTCACGGGACGCGTCGCGAGGTTTCAAAGAGTTTCAATATCAATAACTAGCTGCATTGGAGATCAGAATTTCTCTCAGAAAGAAAGTATATATGCTATGAAATTCGTATACAAATTTCATAAAGAGGTACAACGTATCCCTCAATATGAAAGTCGATGTAACTTCTTACTCTATTTCTATTATCCACTATCTATCGCAGAGTTCATTCAAAGTTCGCATTGAAGTATCGCCGCAATATAAGAAACTTTTACCCTTTCCCAGAAAACTTTAGATTCTGCGTTCGTTTTTCTTTAAGGAACAAAATAAAGAAACTTGGTCGTTACTTCATTTGTACGGTATCGGAACCATTCATAATACTTTAGTTTAGAAGCTAAACGAGGGACACGTCCGTATAAATCCAATAGGAACGTAGCTGAATTTATCTTTTCATGAGGGTGCCACGTTAGTCACGTTCATCGGGAAATCGCGAATTGCAGCTCGAGTCGCGACGGAAAAGAAGATTAGATTACTTAGAGGCGTCCCCCTGAGTTCAATCGTAAAGAGGTTTATCACGACGAGAATGAAAAGGATGGAAAATACAAAGGAACCCAACGCGTTGCTCGCCTATGTCGTAAAAGCGACACAGGCACGATTCGTCGGTGGTTGAAGCGAGCAGCGGCCATTAAGAAAAGTCGAGTTCAATAAACTTTCGAACAAAACGGTTGAGTTATTGATCTTCTAGTTACGTCACGTTACCTCTTTTTCACCTGCCAGCTCGTCTATCGAACCGTACAGACTAAAACCGCATTTCCAACGCGCAAATGATCCTTAAAAAGTACCTCGTATCACGAAGAAGTCAACAGTCAAAGCGAATCCCATCTCGATTTCTGTATTTTTATTCGTCGCGTGCTTCGCGGTATCGATCCATTTCAGGCCGTCTAATTTTTAGCCGAGAAACCAGATATCGCGCCGAGAGAAGATAACCAGGGTCACGTCGGCGATAAATATGCGCGAACTCGCGACAAGCCTTCTTATAATTTGATTAACTGGCGAATAGTTGAACGCCAGATTTCTTTTTGTCTGAAAAGCTTTGGGAAAAGAGTACAGTAAATGTACAATCGAATTAAACGCAAAAGTCGAATAATATCTCTTTTATTTTGTTCATAAACTACATTCATACAGTTAGAAACCTATAATTACTAATATTTACTAATATTACGTATAATTACTAATATTTGTATAACTATCATTTAACTTTACTGCTTGGAAACTCGAGGAAGCATAATAATCCATTGATTCGAATTTGACAATAAATAACGGGTTGTTAATTAATAAAATTCTCTTTAAATAACTGAGCTCATCGTGCTATCCAACAATTAACGGTATCGAAATAATCAAAATAACGAGCTTATTATCACGAAGTGGTCAGAATCGATGTTTTATGCCACGACACAATTGATGATTTACGACCGAGCAACTGCAACGGTTCCCGATTCCATCGTTTTCTTTTCTCGTTAACCGATTCAAGCACCAAGGAGGCGTTTCACAAAATAACCAGGGAAAGCGTAAATTCCACAGCCTGCCAACAATACTATCAACACACACGTGAAGAAGCCTATTATCCTCCATTTATAGTACCGGCAGACGACGTAACGAAATGCTTTCCACGGGTTCCGGAACCAGGAGAAAGAAGTATCCGGTCGGCTGTAAATCAAGGATAGTAAGATGTTTTCCTGTATGATTGATTCATAGTGAAGTATAATTGTCAACATTTCTAATGGAATTAGACGGCCTCCGTTGATGGCCGTCCTCATTACCATTGCTCGTGTAATTATATAAATGGCGCTTTAATGTCGACGAAGTGTGATCAGGTTTAATTACATTCGCCATCGAATGACGATCGTTTTGCTGGAACAGCTAACAAACAAATGTTTGAATTTCACTGTTCATGTTGGTAGCGCAGTATTTAGTGATCTTGGGTGTGTTTATGTATATCTTCTTGGATGAATTTCATGCTTTTATATCGAAAAGAAGTAGACAATCAATCGAAAGGTAAAATTTAAATATCCGTGAAGTACATATGTATCTGGTAAAATGAAACGAGTTTTAAAATCTCATTAAGGTTGCAGTTTTTATCGAATAGCCGTGTATATGATAGGTAGGACAGAGAAAGATGAAATTGCGAAGAATTAAAGATGTTTAATGTTACGTGAATGTATAGTTACGGATTATCGACTTCGTATAGATCAAACGATCAATGCTCGTATTACAAATCGTGCAATAGAGCTTGGTTTAATTTTATCTTTAGACGTTTCTTTGTGCCCCGGATGGAGTAGACAAACCGCGGTTTAAGTGGATAACTTGATCTTCTAAAGATTGCCCGGAAATACATTGCCGGTGCTGGTCGAGCCCGAATTAACTCTACCGACTTAACGAAATAATCTGATTACCCAGCTACTTGCAGTTATACAGATTGACGACAAAATCGAAATTAATCTATTTAAGTTTGATAGCGAGCGATATGTACGCTAATTTAATTTGCGGCTGAACATGAAATTAACTTTGATACGTTCATCATGCTATGGTTTTATTTCGTTGTAATCGAAGTTACTAAATTTATACGGACGAATAAATGATTGACCACGTCTAGTCAGTTTCTTGTTGATGGTTAAATATTTCTCTGATCTTCACGGTTATTTTTATACCGTTATGAATATGCACGTAATCCTTGAATGCATAGTGTTACCATTTAATATTGTATTCGCATATATTCATATCGTTAGGATTTAGAACATTGACGTATATAAATAAATGGCTATATAGTCGATTGACAAAAAACTTTTTGCAAACAAACGGTACGGAAGATGAATTTTTGAAATAACTTTTTTTTATAGTTTTGTATGGTATAAATTAACAATTTCAAAATGATTTAGTATATCCAGGGAAACCAGACATTTAAGGATTAAATGTCTCTATATCGATGCAGAAATAAAAATTCTTTGGTACAGTGACATGGAAATACAGTAGAACTAATACTATTGGAAATTCATTAGAACTCGACATCAATCTTGTACAAACATCGAATCATATACGCTCAAATTTTTGTCAAAGTAGGTCATCGTTCATACAAGATACAAGATATTTTTCATCGTTACTTGCAAATATCTTTTTTTTTTTATCGACTGACGTGGAGTTCCATATGTATGTTTTAATTAAGTATCGTCGTACTTTGGTGCAGAAAGATTTTGTGGTGGATCTCTTCCTTTGCCCGCGGGTTGCTCGTCAGCCTCCTCCGCTTGCAATATTGATATTTCCAGTTCAATTTTACCCTGAATCGATATATTACGTCAGCTTACTTCAATGTTTTACGAATACTTTTAAATAAACTTCAAATTAAAAAGTTAAACGAAGAAGAATGGTCAAGGTAAATGGACATATTCGCGATGTTCGTTATCGAAGGAACACGTTTCCAGCGAGTAATTTTAGCAGGGGTCGGAAGCTTCCATTTTAATGAAAACTTTGGTACTGACTAGATTTATCGAAGAATACAGTGTCACGATTGCGATGGAGTAAAGTAAATATTTGTTTCCTCGAGTGTTAATGAACGTTAGATTTTTATGATACGCACCGCCTGGACGTATTTGGCCGCGTTCACGCTACGCTCTAATGGCCACCAAGCTTTGATTCGTGCCACTTTGAACATATCGATCGTTGGTAGATTTGGATCGAGTAGCTCTAACGTACACTTTTTAGAATTTGGACTTCCCCGTGGCATCCTGGTTAAATCCAACGTTAATGCTCCTAAAAGTAGATAAAAATATTTATGCCGATTGTGCCAGAACCTTTGAAATCTTTTGACACACATACATAAAATCTTATGAGAACATTCGAACATTTATAGACTCTGCTATAGATATACTATATGTGTTATACGAGACAAGTTCTTCATAATAAATGTTCGAATACTTGCTGGTGTATGTATCAACGATATTGAAAATTCGTCCGCAGTAGATTAATGGATAAACACGATGATTAATCTAATGTTTGTTTTACCGAGAAAATCGTCCGGAGAGAAATGATCGCTGTCCCAAACTTGTAGGTGTAATCTACATGGAAGTTTGTCCTCGGTTTCGCTTATAGCAAAGATGGATGTCTTTTTGCGTACGATCATAACGCGTTCACCCTTGCAATACATGACGCGAAATATAAATCGCCAATTGAAATTGCCCTCTCCGGTTAAAGAATTATAATGAATGTCAGTTCTTTGATAATCGTCGTAAACAATCCAACTGAAAAATTGATCATAGCGGTTTATAGAAAAATAGCTCGTCTATCTCATAGTAAATTCTTCGAGTAGCCGCTGCTATTTGCAATTTTCAAATTCACCCTTTCACATAAATATCGGAACACTTTTCCCCGGTAAGAAATTGGCTGTCGACGAGAGGCACGTCCTCGGTATTCCAAACGATCACACGAATTTCATATTCTTGTGGTACAGGTGGACTGATGTTCACTGCCGGTCTTGGAGGAAGTTCGCTAGATTGAAACATGTCGATCCAAAGTTCCAATTTACCCTGAAGCATCGTTGCAGAATGCATATCGTGCTTTTAGAATGCTCAATGAATATTTAGACAGTGGAAAAAATGTTCGATTTCTGAATGTTACATTCGGACGATATCGTCTTTCCGACAATTCTAGATTAATTCTTTCGCGTTAACCATGAAATATAGTACTATAAATTTCGCATTAGAATAAATCAGAAATAATAAGTTTTAACCACGAATCCCCGAGTATACGTCTTATGATCTTTTTTCCTCGAAGAAGACAACCAGCTGTCGAAAGTTTAGCCAAACTCGCCTTTCTTCTCAAACGACTCAATTTTAGTCGCAATTCTACCGTAGCTAAAAGCACAGACTCGTTCTTTTTTACAACCTGCTCCAATCCGGGTCTGGTATGGTTAAAAAGCGGACGTCTTTCGACGTGTTCGGGCACCAGGACGCAGCCGCAAATGGGGAAATCTTGCCACTGATGAAGCACGTTCAATGCCATACATTCTTGCCTCTCTGAATAGGAATTATCAATCACCGATAAAATGAAATTCATGCCGACGATACCGTTCCCTCCCGATATAAAAGATTAATTTTTTAAATATACCATTTTCCGCTTGCTCGTTATCGAATGGAAATCTTTTTCGTCCAATTCTCACGTAGTGCTGCCGGTACTCCGGCAACGGAAGATTGTTCCTTTTGCAAAGTTGCTCCAATATCTGCGTCGGTTTCTCGCGGTCTCTCCACTTATTGTACCCTTCCTCGTTGTACGTCTTGGAAATACCGCAAGTAGCACGGTGTCTGCTATAGAACCGATTCTCCAAGTCGATCTTCGTTTGTCCTATTAAATCGTCACTCGTAGTTGCATCGTAGTCCCATACTTGTACGATCATCATGTAATCTTGAGGGAAAGTGGCTTCTATCTCGAAGAGCCTGTAAATTATTCGACATTAACGCCCTTACGCATTCTCTGTTCTATCGGGTGTCTCGAAACGATATATATGTATGTATGTATGTATAGCAGTATAATCAGAGTTCTTTTACGCAATAATTTACTATCTAATAATATTAATGAATTAACAAGTCGCAGTTATTTTAATATTTAGCACTTTATTCAATGTTTGAATATTTCTCTCAAAAAGGCAGATAGATAGAATTCTATAATGTTAATCGCGATAGATTTAATAATTTTCCTTTGGCTGAAAATTACGAAAATGAATCGCTTTTGAACGAGCGCTACCGAAAGGATGCAATCTGCCGCGGAAAGTGGATAAAAGAATTATGCGACGTGGAAAATGCAACGGTCAACAGGGCGTCAACGAAATTAAAGTGCCATCGTACCGTCCGAAAATGGGATTTAGCTGATTCGGTATATAATTCTTTTTGTCATTGATAAACGTTTTTCCAAGCTTGACGTACAGATACGGGTCAGATTTTCCGCTGAGAGGATCGCTAGGCTGCAAGTTGATACCTATGGGTGAAATCGATTCATTCTCATTATCAGTTTATCACTGCTACCATGTAAACGTCATAAAACGTTGCGTTTCGCACACCTTTCACGACGTAAAGTCTGACCAGAAATTTGATGGGATCCGATTGTGGATAATCGCCGCACAGACCATTAGCCGCGTTCCTGCCGCTTTTCGTTTTGCAGGGCAAGTTGTTCGGATGCGGCCAGTGATATACAGAAATGCGTCCCTGTCAGTAGATGTTCTAATTTTATTAATGGATTATATTTTATAAATGGATATTTACTAATATTATGTTATAGCGATGTTCGTATTTCTTTGAATGAACGTCAAAAATCGCTACTTTTACGTAACATTGACACGATCAATTTTCATTATTACGTTAAAACTAGACGATATCCTATAACATACAAGTTTGATTGTTCTATGCAAAATTCAATATTCAATTTTAAGATTGAGGTATAAGCGATTCGAGTAACCCTGCTTTACTATATATATATGCAGACTACAGAGGTATTTTAACCGCTAGATTAAAGATAAACCTTGAACTTTCCAACGTAATTGCCGGTATCGTAGTCGGGATCCTCGCTCTTCTTCCCCTTCCATAGTTCGAACGATCTCAGACGATCTTGAAAGCCGGCGAATTGCGGTTGCATCTCCAGTTCTCCGTTGTATACCTGTTTCCCGTCCAATGAGACAGCTGAGCTGGTGAAAATGCGCTAAAGCGTAGGTACCTTGAACGTCGCCACGAGTTTCCGATCACCTGGAGAAAAGCTGCCTAGCTCTCTGCTTCTTTCCTCCTGGAAAGCAAACACCGTGCTTTGCTTAACAGAGATCCGTGGAAATTTACATACATCGAGTTATCCGCGTGACCGACCCTCTTTCGTCCTATACACCTACCTCCATGGTAGCGAAGTATTTACTCCACCAGTCGAGAGACTCGTCCTCCTCTGGCTTGTAGTCCATTTTCTTCTTCTTCTTTTTTCTTGCTATCACATACGCGAAAATCTTCCTTAAGGACCGTAACATTTTTCTAATCCACGATTTCTTCTTGTACATCTTTTTGTACGGTATCAACTCCTTGTTCTCGTCTTCTTTCGACGGATCGTAATCGGTCGGCAAAGGTGCTTGAGGATAACATTATCATACGGAATGAGCTTTCAAGAATGAGATTTGCAAACCTTAAGAGCCATCATCGTAGGAAATAACGTTTATGTTTACCATGGATAAAATACCCTTTGTTTCAATCTTTATTTCGATAATTAAGCGATTGGTAATTTGTAATATTCACTTGAAACGCTTTATTTATTTCATTACCAAATTTGCTATTTATAAATTTGCCGTGTAAGAGAACTTGCAAGATATCAGAAATAATATCAATCGATGAACATTAGACACGCGTATAAGTGAAAAGAATTTCGTTTTTGAGGATCGTTCTTCGATAGAACTGTAGCTTTGAATGTATAACTATACTAGATTTTGAATGAGGGACGAAATTCTCTAATAACTAAACTAGACTAGCAAGCTTATCTCGATTTCCAGCCGGATAATGCTCGCGCTCGTGTTCCTCGAGGGGTAAAAAACATTTGTTCGCAGCGTATAAACATTTCGTGGAACTTTAATTAACAAAGTTTTCTATTGCGTGCGGTGTGGAACCACATTTTCCATGGCGTTATTAACTTCCGTTGAAACTGACCGTGTTCAAATATTTAATAACCACCTGAAATGCCTCCGAAATGGGTGCACATTTTGCACGTATCTATGGTATATGGTTTATGGTATACGGCGAGGCGTACCAACGTTATTGAACGTTCATATTTCACGCAAGAAATCGCTCGTGCTCGACGTTTGATATTTCAACGAACGTTATTTCAACAGTATCGTACATTTTTACATTCGTAAGAAGGAACTTACCAATGGTGACAGATTGTCTTTTAGTCCATGGAGATTTCAAAATCGATTTGGTCCCGTGTATACGCGCGTCGTAATCCTCCTCTGTTATTAATTGCTCCAGAAAGACGTAAACGCTCGGTATTATGCAAATCCCGACGTATTTGAAGCATCCAAATCCTCGCGAGTCGTAAGCTTTTATTGTGATGCAGGGATAATAGATATCGAGCTCTGGCATGTCCTTCGAGAATTTCCATATATGAACGTATTTATAACGCGTACGTTGTACATGCACGTACGAATATGTCGATATATTTGAATCGAATTGGATATTTTTTTTAGCATTAAAATAATACTTGTACGACGATAATGAAAAATGTTTGAAACGTTACCAGTTCGACGACAACATATGTCTGCTTGTAGTTACTGAATTTCTTGGCATTCTCCATCACTTGCGACTTGACTTGAACGGCCGCACACTCTATAACAATCTGAGGGTTTAACACCGGCATGTAATTAATCTTCTTCATATCTCGTACGCCCCAAAATATAACTTCAAGCCTGTAACTCGTCATTTTTGGTCTGATGTCTTCCGGTATATTGTAAATGACGTCTTGCATCGAGGAGTCTATGATTTTGTCGACGGACTTGTCGTCCATCGTCTGAAATATATTACATAGTTGTACTCGTGTGATTAATATTTGGCGGCCTATTAAACGTAGAATAAACCGTTAAACTGCTCCTTAACTCTTTAACAAGTTTGTTGCTACTGTAGTGCCAACCAGAGGTATCGAGACGCAATATTCGTTATATTTATTGAAAAAGTTGTAATGTTTAACATCATGCACGTGTAAAACACTTAGAATGGCATTTGTACCAGTTCATCTCATCGTTCGTAATTAAATATTCCGGGGAACTATTATCAATCGTCGAATTCCATTTATATTCATGCGGCCACGTCATTTTTGCAACTTAACCTTTGTATTCCGATCTACGTTTGCATTTATGAATAAATTGGATAGCGCGCGTGGGAGACGGATATTAATCTCATAATCAATCCGCGCGTAAGATGACAGAAAAGTTCATTAGCGCGGAGGCGGCAAAGATTCCCTTTCCCACTCTCGCGCGCGAGCCGAATATCGATCAGTATCGCCTCTCTTACCTCTATGAGCTCGAAAGCAGCGAGCACCGTGCCGCTGCAATCCCTTTGCGATTTAAATTTGTACCACTCGAGTTTCGGAGGGAAATTAGGCGGCGAGTAAGTTTCCTCCGCGAGCTTAACTAATGGGATAGTTGTGCATCTACCGCAATACTCCTTGAAGCCCTGTAAATTTCGATTCGACATGATTTCAGGATGAAACATTTAGAGCTTCTATCTATCAATTTGTAAATCACTCTCGCATCGAAAATTGCACATGATTAAAATTCACATATACTTTGTAAGATTTGATATTCCGGATCATTCCCTTCTCCCTTTGCCACCTATCAAATTTCATTTCAGTACCATTGGGAAATACAATCTAGAAATCTACTTCTATGAATTGAAAAAAGCATTACGCTTACGCATATGTCCTCGTCGTACACTTGCAAAATCGCTCTAGGCGGATTTGATTTAACGTACTCTTTCGTCCCATGAACAGTCGTCGGTGGCAGTATCAAAGTTTGATCCCAGAACGGATCCAGTGTCTGTTTAATAATCTGAAAAATTTAGAATACTTCCAGTCCCCTGAAGCACCTCTCCAACAGCCGACGACTTTTCGTTTACGATTCAAAGTTTGGAAAGTGCCAATCCTTGAAATATTTAAACGGACGTTTGAGATGAAGAGTCGAAAGAAACGCGAATCGCTGCTCGCGAAACAGATTGCCAGCGAATTCCGTGGAAATCCATTTACAAATGACGAGGAACCTTCGACGAATGGAACCGTGGAAATCTCCGCGGTAATAATAACGCGTCGAGTTCGCGCGTCACCTCAGGAAGCGTGGGTGAATTATCGACAGGAAACTTACTCTGGTGGAGGCCGTGTAACCGTGAAACGCGACACGCACCATCGGATCCAATAAACCGGATGCATCCATGCCGGGATCAAAGCGACCTTGGAAAATGTGAGCTCGCAACTGAAATATCTGCAACGTAATCGATGGCAAACTTATTTTGTCCTTTCGTTCGAAATATTTCCAACGGTATTACATTAACGCGTCTGTGGAACAGTTAGATCTTTAAGATGGATCAACGTCAAGTTTCATTTCTGAATCGTCGAATCTCGTTTCACGTGACGCTTAAATTAAGAAGAAAATGATAGCTATTAAAGCCTGGATTCTTCGATCAGGATGTTTTGATTGTTCGTCGATGTCAATCTCGATGGAAAGATTGATGATATTGGCATCTTTTGCTGCAGGTCGAGCGCACAGTGACGCATAGTGCATTTGATAATGTACTATATTTTGTAACGTAGCATGTGTACTGCAACGTTCGATACGTTGTTTATTTGAATTCATTTGTATCGTCGGAACGTTCAAATTATTCCTCTATAGCTTTATGTCACGTAAATGAATAATTTCGAAATGTTCTATTACATTTGGATACCATGCATTCAAAGATTAACTCGTTCGTCGAAGGACATTATAAAAAGAATGTTTTTTTAAGGACAAACGCGTTGAATTTATGATGTCAAGCGATAACAATTTAGCGCATACTCAATTCCGTGTAAAAGGTGTGCGCGCTCGGGGAATGCATTGCGGGGGATATTAAAATTAGAATTTCGCGTTGTAGTTGTCAGGAATGCGTGTCGTTTCGATTGTTTAAATTTCTCTAGTGTAATGAAAATATCCGATGCTGAATCGCGTTTCACCGCGTCAACGTCAAAAAGCTTGCTCGACGACCGAAATAAAAGCCTCGACGAATGGAGAATAAAACAAAAGAATTTTAATCATCAAAGAGAAAAATAGATAAACTGTCGTTAATATTGGAAATTACGAATGTAGCCCAGTGCGTGACGTGACAATTAAAATGCAAGGAAAAGAAGGTATTCTTTTCAAAGAAAAATATACCCTCGTTTTTGGCTGGCGTTTCTTGAATGCCAGAGATTAATTAAAGCCCGTGGCTCGAGCTAGGAAACGAAACGCGTCTAAACTTGACCTTGCTCTGAAATTCTCACCGACGAGAAATTTTCATACCGTGGAACGTGTGTACTCCAAATATTTGGGGAACGAATCGATGTTTCTTTCGTGGTCCACCCTGTAACCAGGTGGAATCGAGGCCCAACAGGCTCCTACGTAGTCGGCGTTTCCAAGCCACAGGAAAATTTCAAGCTTGCAGGCCATGTAATCGGCACCTTCCTCGTCCCGTGGATGTACCAAAAATACGTCAACCTTCTGACCGCATAATGATCCCTTCTCGATCATTTCTTCCGAATAAATGATTCGTTCGGCTGGAAATCGCGCGTACGCCACTCGCTTCGAGCCGGCTATCATCCAAATGAAAACGTCAGGGAGGCCATGCTGGGGCTGGTAAATTCGTAAGAAGTCTTGTGTTGCTCACGGTGAAATGAATTTTCTATGGAGGTGCATGGAACAAGAAGGACGGTCGCGTTTAAATATTTCATGACGATTCGCAATGTCTATGAGTAGGAAGGGTAGCGCGTCGTTATCCTGCGTTCTCCATGGGAAACTCTTCGCGAGAGAAGGAACATAAGATCACGACGAAAACAGATGCGCAAATTTAGAAGCAGCTTTGTTCTTTGTTCTCCGAGAATTAGTTTCTTGCGTTCGTCCGAAACAAGCTGGGGAACAATAGAGGGGAAAAAGTCAGCGTAAAGTTTTTACCGTCTTATTCAAGCGTTTAAAACTTCTCCTTTCTGTCTCTCTACAGCGAACATGTAAATTGAACACGTATTGACCTGGTGAGATACGTAAGTAGACCGGGAGGCGTTTACGTCGAACGAAGGAAAGTGGACGTTAAAGAATTTACTAGGGAATATTAATCAAATTTTCCAAGTAAACGAGAAAGTAAGAAATGTCGTAGAAACTCGATAGTCTACGGAACCATAAATGTAATCACAGTCAAGATTCGTTCCTTCTTGATCCTTATATCGACGACGAAAATATTCACATTTCTTCGGTAACTAGGCTACCTAGGTACTTCGAAGAAGCGTCTTTCTGTAGATTAGACATATCTAGAGCGATAGTTTCATTTTCATACGTCTCTCCAAGACGTTCATAACCACTGCGAGCTATTTCAAATAATTACTTGAAACTACACTATAGAATTCAAAGCAATTGGACGATATTTCCATGAGAACGCGAGCAGCTGTCGAAGAAGTAAAGACGGGTACTGGATTTGCCAATTTTCTTTAAAATATAGAAGATGTGCATGACGGAGAAACACGAAATACAACTCACGTCTTTCCGTAGCTTTTTCACTTTAGCCAGGTACTGATACGCGTGCGCCATCGCGATTCTCGTGTAGTGATTACTCGGAAGTTCGCCGTTGATCTTGATCCTCTTCAGGATATTCTCGATCTCTTTACGGCATAGATTCACGCGATGGCGATCGAGCTTCGTGGTGCCACCTTCGTCGTCGTATCGCCCCGTGTCTAATGTATGCAAATAACGTATGCAGTGGCTCTTCATGGTACGAATCGTCTCGTTGTAGAATTTGTAAGCGTCTGGATGTTGGAGCTCGATCATACCCTCTAGTTGCTCCAACTTTTGCTCCTGTCGTGCGAATTAAAATTATTCTGGTATCGCCGTTCTAGTTTGGAAACAAACTTGCTCGCACCGCGAGAACTCGACTCCGGGATATATAAAATATTTCTTACGAACGAAAGAACTTTTCGGTTGGTCGCTACGACGCTCTCATATTAATCGCAATTTGTAATTTTAACACGTACACTGACTTATTGAGAGATTAATGCGAACGAATGGCCAGGTTGCGAAAGTTTTTAGCTAAAGTTTCGCTGATAGGATGACAGGTGTTTAGAAAAGTTTGCAAGTAGATAACTTGACCTACATCGATAGAATAAGTCGAATCTAATGGAGCATTTGCGATTCATCCAGATTAATTTCCCGCGATATCGAAGACGAAACGACACTCACTAGGAAATCAGCGATGAAAGCCAAGCTGTTACTGTTGTGCATTCGCCAATCGAGATTCGGCCACCAAGATCTAACGTGGAGGCAGGGTTTTCGCGAGCCAAGAGGCACGTAATTGTATTTGCCATCCAATGTTCCAGTGAATCGTGGCAGGGTCTCGCTTTCGAACACCGGTCTACGGTCTGGCGTCTGGTTTCCTGTTAAAAATTGATTATATTTTACGTAGGGCAACCGCACATGACGCAACTTGTCGATCGTATTAACAAAGTAACTGGAGAGTGGAAACGTAATTTCGTTATGGGAGTTTGAGTGGCAGGTCCCGCATTCTCCAATTTTCGATCATTGGAAAGGAGTGGTTGACGAAAGTATACACGAGAATCCAATACCATCGTTATTGTCCTCGAAGCATTGGCTGCGAGCAAATTGTCTGTTACCGGCATTCCCGAGGCTAATCTCGAAGCTTATCGATTTCGTCCAAAATTTTCGCCGATCGATCATACTTATATCGTATAACACGGCGACCAGGTAATATTCTTCCGTCTTCCACAAGTTTCTCTTTGAAAAAAGAAACGATCCGAGAGTCAGTGGTTGTTAATTTCGACGAAACGTGAAAAGATATTTCAAGCGAAGATTGGAATTTTTAACCTAATCCCTTGACATTTAACAGATAAAATGTGCAAAGAACTTAAGATACTCTGAAGTTGTTAAACTATCCCCGCGAATGTCGTAAAATATCGTCCAAGAAAATGTTCGTGAATTCGCTTTAACAAAAGCAACCGTCTGGTTCGTACCAATGTAGAATCACGCAAACAGGTCGTTAAATCAATGAAACGATATTACGTCCGGTTATTTTATAAGTTATTTACGCGCTCGCTCTTGCTACACACAGAATGAAGCGTGGCGGCGAATTAATATTTATTAATAGCACACAAACTGTTCTTTTATCTTATTTATCGATCTGCGATTATTCTTAAAGATCATTTTATAGCGGAAATTTTGCCTAAAGAATCATATTTTTATATAAGCACAGAAGGTTCTATAGAATATTATTCCTATAATATAATATGTAATTCGTCGTAGAATTGTGTCTGATCAGAGATAGTCCGTTTCTCCTTATTATCTTACATTGAAATCCTTCCTTCCCGTTTTTCGTTGCGTATGGTTAAAAGAATCGAAATGTAATGCCGTAACATTGAGCATTGCAAATTTCAGATTTGTCGATGCTTAATTAAACGATTCGACATTTTCCTGCTGATGAAATCCTGCTCTTATGAAATAATCGGATAATGAAAGAAATTGACGTACAAAAGAGAGAATGATCGCTGCAGATGTACCTCGATAATAGGAGTCGCGAGCTCTGTTTCAGCACTGATTCCAGTCGTCGTTTTTTCTGAGTCATCCATCTCGGTTTTTAAGGAGATAAGAATTCTACCGCGATAAAAGGGAAGGGCTATCGAACACTTGCCGAAACAGCTGTTCCTTTCTGTAGTCCCGGACCCATAAAAGTGAAGGAACGATGGCCCGAAAGTCGGCAGAAAACCTGATAAAAATAACACCTAGCGATATATCAGGCTGTTTTATCTTTCGTGATCTTTAAAAAAAAAAAATAAGGAGATTAAGAAAAATTTTCTGTCACACTTTAAATCGAACGATATTCGTTACAATAGCATTTTATTGCTTGTACAATTAGAATGTATATAGTCACGTATGATGGCTACGTACAGAAAGTTGCGATATTGATATTCCTTTGTTCGAAAAGTTTAAACGAAAAATCGATGCATATTTTACTTCGATCCATTTTTCAGTTTATAATATCGGTATGGTGTCGGTAATGGAAGAACGAACGTGAATTAAAAAAGAAAAGGAATATACCGTACTATATCGAATCGAACCAACGTACCACCTGACGTTGGTTACATTAAATGCAGGCGAGTTAGCTGTTCACGAAAAAGAGAACTTATAGAGAACGAATAGAAGAGAACAAACAGAGGTGGTTAATCAACGTTTCCTTTGCAACTGCTTATTTGAATTTCGTACGATAATTCGTACGGTCGTTTAATTTGTCGATCTCGATATCCATGTTATACGTGCTTCTACTGTATTGTCCTCTGAAATCTTTTTCTCGCGATTCTCGATACTCGAAGAGAAGAATTTCCAATAACGTATATGTTACTGATACGAATTTACCATACTCTCCAGAATTCGATATTTTGTTCATGTTGAGAATGTAAGAAGCCACGACACACGTTCGACAGCTATTAACACGATGCTTGATAGCAATCCTGACGCGTTGGCACAGAGATGGGAACATTTCTCTGAACGTAATCTTTTCATTAAATCGCGGCCTGTAGGTTTGCCATGCTTCGCTCGTCGTTTCCTGAAAACGTTGTCGAAACGAAACAGACGGGTCATTCTGTAAGCGTCATCGTGTCCTATTTTACATTACTAATTTCTGAGATTAAAGTCAAACGTGGTAACTCGGCTGAAAACGTATGCGTACGCAGTTAGTAATTAGAAAGATGGAAATTGAAACGATCGAAACCAACGAATAGAAAAGGTCGAATTATCGATGGCGATTTCAATTAACAATTACCTTCATTCCAGCGAACGATATCTGCACGAACGGGTTAATATTCTGGAAATCATTTTTTACACAGAGGCTGCTCATATCTGGCAACCCGTCAGCTCGATAAATCGTAAAAATGTAGCATGCTCGTTGTCTATAGGGTAGAAATTCACCACCAACCGGCAACAAGAGGTTCCTGTAATTATTCGCTTTCCATTAATCGGCTGACAAGCCAGTGCGCTCCGAGTTCGAATCCACGCCAAATCGATTTTGCAACACGCGCAAATACCGTATTACATTAAAAAGGCTACTGGAACGTGTCTCTATTCTCTGTCGTACGGCCAACAGAACGCAATACGAGTATGTACGCAGATGAATTATTAGGGGTTAAATTATTGGTGTTGGAACGTACAAATTTATGAGAAAGTGCTCGAAGATTGGGAATAAATATGGTACGAGATCTTAGATTTATGGATATATGGGAAATAAATGCGACTAACGTTTAATGTTTGGAGATCAATGGAAAAAATATGACCGGTACGTCTTTGCCGATATTTTTAGTTTCATAGATTCACGGATAAAGAAATTCTTATTAAATTAAATCCTGTCGGATAATGCTAGTTATATTTAAAGCTTGCGAATTTAATGATCTATAAAGCTATGTTTCAAGCTCAAATAAAAATTTCGCGCGCATATTTGAGCGTATTTTAATGGGTTTAGATTAAAGGCGCCTGTCTGGTAGAATATCAATTTCGTGTTAATGTGATAAAAGAGTTCGGTACTTTTTAATTTGATTCCAAAGGTGTATAATGTCTAAAGTTCTCCAATTTGGAAATTCTTAAGTGATATTACGCGTTCAAGTATTTCTCAGTGAAAATTACCCCTCGATGTCGTCCTCGCCTTCTGTATCCGGATGCACTTTCAGTTTCTCTCCTTTCACATTAATCGCGATATTACATTTAACGTAACCTTTCGGTCCTGCAGAGACATCCTTCGGATTGGTCAGCATTGCCCATTTGTGATAATATTGATGATCTGTTCAGGTCGATAAATTTATTACACTACCGCCTCTTTTCCAATATTATAAATTAAAAATTAAAACAGTATAACGTCGAACTAAGACGAATGGAGAAACTTAAGGAGTTAAATATCACCTGGTTGATCCCAAACGAGAGCAACTTCGAAAGTCGTACTTCCATGAAACTTGAGACGTAAATAACCCTTCAGATATACAGCTATCGTAATTTTAGTGCTCAAAAGTTCGTTTAAGTCGCAAGAAAGATCGAACACGAAATACTGTAACATAGTTAAAGAATCTAATAGATGGAATCGATAAAAGTTTCGTGAAAACGACATTTTCCAATTTTACTTCGTTATAGATTGGTGAATCCGTTCTCTCACGAACAATCGTTTTTTTCCTCCGATTTCCCACTTTAACCACGACCATAGGATTTGCATTTTGGGGCAAATGTTTCGCTTTCAGAATCTTTATGCAAACCTGATAGACGTTCGACCGAATTTTCTTGGGGCTCATTACGTTTCGATACACTCGATTGTTTGTATTTCATGTACTTCACGCTGTTTGATTTATCGTCTGTTTGTTTAGCAAATTTCATAGAGGTGTTTATCCATTAATGAAAATTAACTAATTAACTAATGAAAATAGATATGTCTATTTCCCTTAATGTTGATAAAAAATAATGATACACAATAGGCTTTAAACTATAATTGATAATTATATTTTAAGAAATATTCTTTGTAGCCAATGTCTTTAATGAACTGAACTTACCTCCTTCGATCATTGTTGAAATTTCTAAGTTAATATCACTGGCGAGGAATAAGATAAATTATTTTTTAAAAAAAGCATTTTAAGCTTTGATTTTTAAACGATTAAAATCTATTCATTGAGATATATTAAAAAACAAAATATTGAAATTATAACTATTGCGATATTAAATAACTAAGGAGTTACTTTTTAGCCGCGGTAAAGCTCTGTATTTATCCCTTGCCAACATACGATAAACATAACGTGTAATGGTAAAAACCATTGACTAAATTATAGTATAGACCGTAGCCTGAAATTATACGAAACCAGTTGCCACTACTATATCGAATCGATAACGTTGCATGCGATGCGAAAATTGCTATGGTTGGTCAAACGACTCTCAAAACGTAAGATACAAAACAGCGTTAAAAGTCACGTCTATTCTGTACATCATCGGTGCTGACATCTGCTGTCGTACTAGACATCCCGTCGCACATTCTGCTGTACCGACTATTCAGAGGTTTTATCACGCCCTCTACATTCGACCGTTTCACTGGCGTTGTACTCTTTCTCTACGCTGAATCGATAACGTCGCATGTGACACGAACACAGCAAGGGGGTTGTAAGCAACCCCCAAAACATGGAACGTAAAAAAAACATCGAATGCCGAGTACATTGCAAGTATTTCTAGTTGTTCACGTTTACCGAATGTAAAATTTCACACCGAATTCAACTATACTCGTAACACTTTTAAAACGATTCAGCAAACAGCTAGAAACTTTTTATCTCAATTATCATCGTTTTTTGGTCGTAAATTTCCGTGGGTGTTTTAAAAAATTATTCATCGAAGCGTTCGTGATAATCGGAAATCTGTAGAATTGCAATGCCCCCGGAGTGCTCACTTTTATCGGATTTAACGCTGACTTCGGAAAATGATTTTTCCTATTTATTGAGCCAGATGATCGAATGAATCCAATTAAATCAAACCCGTACAATCATTGCGCAATCCGCTATCTCCATGCAAAAATTATACAGGTTGGTTCTTCTGTAACATCCGCATCGTATTATACAACGCTCTATTTAAAACGAATGACGATAAATCGATATCGTACATTTTTGCAAACGCGGAAAAAAAATTCGAACGAAAGAAATCTTTTATCTTTCGAACGTATGGATACGTAATTTATTTTTGACGTTTGATATATCATTACATTCCTATACATCCTTGTACATATTTGCATCTGTACGCGTTGATACACATTTTCGCATATTTACATTCGTCAAATATATAACTGCCCTTAGTCTAGTAGCAAGTATTTAATACCACGACAGGCAGTGTGTCCGATTTCTAATATTTATATGTGATTTCCTTCGAACAATCGAGGGTGGGTTTGTTTTACGCGCTGCTTCGCGTCACTGGCTTCGAAGGCCGAACTGTCGGATACAAGTGTGTACTTCACACGTCAATTTGCGTACCGGTGTGTAAATAAAAATGCTGTCCAATGACGTGCTTCAACTTATTCCCCGATTGTCACACCAACGACTATCGATCGGTCTGTGGAAAATAGTCCACGAGTTTCGCGACGATCTGTCCACAGTATTTGTATTTACTTGTATTTACTTTATCTTATCTTATATTATTCTTGGCTATAAATTCCACGTGTAAATAATTCAAGGACGTTTGATTATCCGAGCAATCGGTTTCATTAAAACGTTACAAAACCGTGAAATTCTATCGGGTTCGACGGATACAGCGTATTCGTTCGATTATGGTCTCGGAATATCTCTACCAACGAGTAAAGCCATCATTTACGAGCACCTCTTTCGCATTAAATTAGAAAACAATTTTCAATCTCTATTTCTAACAAATTGTGTTACGATATATAACGATCCATTCAAATGTTTACAAATATACAAATAACAAGATAATTATCACTTGTAATTGTAATTATCATTGTATCCGACAGTTTATACATGCTGATAGGCTTCTGTATATTATATATTTCGGGATTTTATTTTTATTATACTCATGAAGATCGATCGGAAAAAGTTGAAACGCTCTGTATATTAATCTACGTTGGCAACGACATAGGATATAATTTAGTCGTCGAATTTTGACCTGCGCATGAATTTCTCCTCTAATGATGTTAGAAATTAGGGTATCGGTGACACGCGTGGTGGATAGCACGCCAGGATAAAAACGTCACGTTGTTTCGGCCCCCCATCGACTAGGTTCTCTATGGGGCGTGCACGAAACAGACGGTCGGAATAGGAAAGGGCGTGCACGCGCAATTCAGAAGCTATTATAGGCACGCGGTTTATTTCGACACGTGTCTTTACACGGTCTCCGATCCCCGTCGTTCGGAGTCCTAAGTACGGACTTCCGACGTGTCGCCGCAAATCGCGTCGTACATTTTCACTAATTGTGCCGGTGATTTATCGAGAACAACGCGATCGGTATTTCTCGGAATGAAAGTCATGCTTGTAACACTGACCAAACTGTTTCTTCCACGATCCTCCCAAGTCTTCGCCTATTCCGCCCAGGATTTGGCATTGCTCGAATTGTTTCGAGCAACGGTTCCTTATTCTTGTAGGAACAAATCGTTCGATTACATTTTGATTCGGGTGAACTCTTACGATCCAATCGTACTTTGTCCGGATAAATTTTATTCGATCGTATATTCGTTCGTTGGTAGCGAATAAAATTTTCTTTCGCGAAATATTTATTCCAATAAAATGTTCACCGAATATCGCCTCGAGTAGTTTAGTTAAGAACGCGCATGATTCTATTATATTTGTCTCTACCGAGAAAACGATATGTTACCTACTTTATGCGACCGATTGTAAAATGTTTAGAAGGTGTGTTTAGGTTCGATTCTTTTAGTTTTGTTTTTAAACCTATGGAGCTGCACACACGCTCACAGTCTACCTGTAGGTGTAGGTAGCTTGAGCGACAGCATTCTTGTGGGCTCGTGAGAAATATGCAGTAAAATTGAAGTGGTATACACGTGAATTCTTTAACGCGTTAACTACTATGTAAATTTTGTATTTTTTACGCGCAGTATCCAAATGACGTTCGAATGCTTTTCCATGCATTTACTAGTTTACATTGCAGTATTATTAAAAGCATTTGTAGATTTTTGTTTTCTTCGTAATTTTCGTACAAAGAATACTCATCATGGCGTACATATTCTGTCAATTTTATCGAGCTTTTCTCATCGACTATTAAGCTTTGGCCATCGATCGTTATTAAACGTCGTGTATCAACAAATTTACCATTTATTCAACTTTAAAGCGAGCTACATTATTTATATACCTATATTTATACATCAAGTACGCTACACGCGAACGTAAAAATCTCGTTTACTTGCCATATAAAATAATTCACGTTTACAAAATCACTGTACGCACACGGTCCGAATAAATTCTGGCATGTTGCCCGATGCGATAGATTTTATCATCCAGCGTTAAAAATGTACATCGCACCAGAAAAATGCAAAAACTATTCACGCACTAATATGCATAATCGTGCGACCAGGAATCGTGCGAACCGATCGGAAATCTATACGTCATCGTGACGCAAAATTATCGCCTATCGTGGTAACTAGCAACGATTCGACAACGCGAAAAGAAAGAAGTAGAAAAAAAAGTGATGTTGCGGGCAGGGAATGAAAGAGGGAGCGGGCAGAAAGAAAAATCGTATTGCAGCACGTATTAGCGATAGACTTGTAAGTTAACCCTGGTAACTGGTAGAGGACACGAGCTCGAAGCGTGCCCCTTTTGGGGGTTGCGCCATTGGGGGTGTTCGTTATATTGCGAGTCCTTTTGAAAGGGTCACGTGGCTAGGCCAGCGTCCCCCTCGAACCGATATCGTATTTGTACAACACGCATCCATTATTGCAATCCGGCTGTTTGTGTGTTTTGCGCACTCTTTGTGCGGCGATCCTCCGCTCTCGTAGGCTCCCCGCGAGCGCGATCGCACACGCCTTGGTTTTCTTTCGCTTGGAACGGCGCCCTCTCGGCTTTTCGCACACTTGTCCTGGCCTCGCTGCGCGAGCGAAACGCAGGCCCGTTATTGTGCCGTGAAACAATGAGCACTCGCGATCGGCGGATCACTCGACGCAAGAGAGAAAACCGGCTCTTTCGTTTCGCCGGGTCACGTGGGAAAACGTCGTCGCTTTGTCCCTTTCTTTTTTCATTTCGTCTTCCTTCTTTACTTCGTCCGCCTCTTTTCGTTTCTGTTCTCTCGATAGAAGGGTGAATATCGACGGGGGTATTCGAACACGCGTGGCAGAAGTTAGCTTTTTCGAAATCTTTGAGCAAGTCGGCGCTTCGGCGACAACGTGGCTCCTAGACTCTCTCTCTCTCTCTCTCTCTCTCTCTCTCTCTCTTTGCCAGTCATGCGTCGAGTACGCTCTTCTAACGTCAATATACTTCTCCGCTCTTCAAATTCCAACTATCCCCGTACAGAGTTCGATATGACGATGCAAAATACGTAACTGAATTCGACGATTTCGTAATTTCCCGACATTCAGCGTCGAATCGTCGATCGATCGATCTCCATCTCGCAAGTTCCTGCCGAGAGCCGCATCGCGTCTCCGATATGCCGATCCTGAACTCGAGAACAGTGCACCTTGATCGATCCGAGCCCTAAATCTCGACGATACCCGCGAAGTAATTGAACCGTCGCAGACGCGTACGAACGATCCTGCAGCTAGCTGTCTGCTCGTTCTATCCGAAGGGATTCGCTGGCGCTCTCCATGGGTGGCTGTGGGTATTTCGAAGTGAGCGCCCATCGTCTAAATAGCGGAACATTATCCTATCTCCCGCGGTGGAGGACGCGCGCGGTCGTGTGTACCTGCTCTCCGGTCCAGCGGCTGGACATCATCCTCTCTGCTCGTGCACAACGACGCGCGATGTCGTGTCCAGGTTCGAGCGTGGATGATGGGATGACGGACCGCGGGCGTGTCCGAGTAGCCGATACCAGGCGCGTGATCGGCAGACCTCCCGGGGCCGACCACCCTCGAGGGGCCACGAGGGTCGACTTGTTAGCCAGACACAACGGCCTCTCGAACTAACGGACCGCTCCTCCAGCGACGACAGCTCCGAGCCGACAATGTTTCTGCGAGGCCCCTCGCTGCCAGTCGAGAAACGCTTTGCATCGGCCCCAGCCGCATCGGTTCTCCGGGTATTCCACAGCTTCGTGACTCTGCCGGAAGATCGTCGATTCGGTCGAATCGTATTCCAGCGCCCGAGCAAACCAGACGCGGACGTTTTGTTGCTCGCTTCCGCGGATCTTGCCAACCGATCGCGGGACACCTGACTGTATCGGTTTCGCTTTGGACCGGGCAAGAGTTCTTTGACTTGGATTCGATGAATTTTTCTGCGTTTCACCCTTCTTTCGATCGTTGACGATTTAATCCCGAGCTTCTCCAAAAAGGAAGAACTTTTCTTTTTCGTTGGAACGGCCGAGTTAAGCGATGATTATATCGGTTTACAACGGTCTCCTCTTATTTCTTTAATTGAACTCGTTTCTCGTTAGGGTCTGTACGTTGCGTTCTCCTAGTAGTAGTACATTTTTCAAATCGTGTCGAGATACTTCCGAATGACGCGGAATTTAATGTACCCGGATCCGATTAATCCATACGTAAATTGCCACTGTAAATGCAATGACGCGCAAATACGTCTCGTAGCCACTGTACTGCCACCGTATCGTAGTCCATGGACGATTGTGCGAAAGACTCTCGGGAAATTCCTTGACTCCTCCTTTCGTCGCTCTAATCACAATCGAACGTTGCAGCCTCGTAAGGCTCCTCTAAATCATGTACAGCACCTACCCTGTCGTTTGAGCCGCTCCGAGGTCTCGTTGATCAATTTCGAGATCGGAAAGCACAGAGAAGGGACGACGTTAGAAGCGCGTCGCTTGTTTTCTCGGGGATCGAACATCGATCGCGTATCTGAGTAATAAAACTGAAAGATTTGCAAAAAGCGTAGCGGATCAATTCGGCGGTCGAGAGGCTCGATTTATAAATACGATGTGAAACGGCTAGTCCGAGAAACGGTTGGTGAAACGTTAAGAAGCCATCCGGGGTCGGAAGTATTGTTCACCGTGGAAGCTATTTATCGATCGGCCGCGCTATATCAAACGGGTCGGCGTCGTTAAACAAATTTTCGGTAAAGGTATTCCGGCTCGCGGTCGGCCTGTCTAGGGCCGCTACGAAAAAATGTTATTATTGGAGGTTTCGAGGCGAAAGCGAAACCGTGTTCGTCGAACCCGCCTTAATGAAGGTACATTCTTCGCTCGCCCTTTCGATCAAGATATCTCCCGTATAAATTGAATGCTTTTCACCGAAGCTCAATCAAGCCGTGCGGTAGTCGAAAAAATGCCCACGGTGGTACGATCTCGATTAGAGGAACCGGCGGCGGTCGCCGCGGCATGCCGCGCGTTCGACTTTGTCTTTTCCAGCGATTATCTTAAAAACGAGACGACTTCGATGCCTGTGCCCGGCGAGGGTGTATCGAAGCAAATCTGTTCCGAGAAACGTTCTCGCGACACGCTCTTTGCAACTATGAACATCGGAGCTACGAGATTTCACCCTTCCGGGCATCTCTATCTTTGTCGTTGTCGCGGATGTGCGTTCTATCAGATTTTATTTGGTATTCCATGGTATCTTATTTGTAGAAGCCTCGTGGAAATGAATCCAATTTAAGGTAAATAAATACTGCGACTAAATATATGCGACTAAAAATACGAAAGATGGAAGGAAGATTCGACCCTTATCGCGCAGGCTTTATATACTCGTCGGTCTCTGGAGATTCGAAAATGAATTTTGGAATATATCGAAACGATAAACGTGGTCGGATTTCTTTAATTTTTTTTATTTTCCGACGTATAGAAATTAACAGCGTAGCTGCTGAGAAACTCGTATCGGTAGCACGAAATATGCGAAAAGAAAGTTCGAGATTAAAGAATTTCCGCTTTCTCTTGTAAAATTGGCGCTTCTGAAAAATAGTCGGAGAAATTAATTACGCGGCGTAAAGGTTAAGTCGGAAATTCCACGAACTTGAAGAGACATCGTTCGAGAAGAAGAGTATTTTTATTCGAACAGAATGGAATCGTTCTTTCTTCCTTTCTTCGGCCATTTCTTCGAATAGGATTTCATTGGCAGATAATCAAGTTTGTGGAATCACCAGGGAAGATACGAATAGCCACGAATAGCACGGCTCGATTTTCCTGGCACAAGCGCGATAACTCTTTCGACGAATTAAAAGTTCTGCGAGAAGGAAGAGGGAAAGGAAAGGGGAAAAATAGGGATTCGGTTCAGTCTCCGAATACCAGACAAACGAAATATCTTAGGAAACCGCCCACGAAACGAATCTTTAAGGTCGTTATACTCCTTTTAATTAATGGCCACTCTCGTCTTCTTCCGCTCTCCTTACTCTCGCCCTCCGTCGTTCGCCATGTCAATCGCTACCTTCCTCTTTCCTCTCGTTCAAGCGCACGCCTCGATAGATCGAACTTTCCAACGAGTTTTTACATCACCCCTATCATCCCTAAAATTATTTCGGTGAATTTTAATTAACCGTCGAAACGTGACTTTCTTCGTGTTTGTACTTGAACAAGCAGCGGTTGAAGATAATTAGGAACAAACGCAGTTGACTGGCGAGAAGACATATTTATATTACCGAGACCTGCACTCGCAATTAGAAGTGGCAAGGGGATGCTCGCAGAACAGACGCGAGCAAGTGGAGTCGTTGCGACAAGAGCGCGTCTCTCAGGCTCGTCGAAAACCTGATTCCACTGTACGGAGCATGGCGCTTGCCGCGGCGGAGGTCGCATTTCACGACGGCCGGAGCGGTCTAAGCGTAATCAGCGCAAGCACGCAAATTAAAGTCTCTGTTGTCAGTCTCGACCTCCCTTCGCGCGTCCCACTGACCTGATTTCGTTTGCTCGAGGAAAAAAGCAAGCCGACACGGACCGCCGCACCGGGGCTCCGTGAGGTTCGCGATCCGTCCGCGTCGTCCGAGGAAGGTGGAAACGTGTGGAGAGCTTGAAAAAGCGGAGAAAGGGGGATAGACGGATGTAGAAGGAAGGCAGAGAGAGAGAGAGAGAGAGAGAGAGAAAGGAAGAGAGGAAGAGTTAAAGAGAGAAGGAAGGGTAGGAAAAGGAAAGAGAGAAGAATCAGTGGAGAGCCTGGGAGTCTGTGAACGAAGAAGGAAAGAAGGAGCAAAGAGTAGAGCGAGGTAGGGAGGGTTGGGGTAGGGAGAGTTTAAGGAAGAGAGACGAGGCGAATCCGTGGCGGAGAGAGGGAAAGAGAGAAAAAAGGGTCAAACTCGTTTTCGTTTTCGTCGCTAATTAGACTCGTTAACCGCCTCTTCTGGCGTAGCAGGCGTAGCCATAACCGGGCGACTTCTCTTCGGCTCTCTGAGAGGCCGCCGAGAAGCGAACGGAACGGCCACCAATGCTTGGAGGCTAGTTTGTTCTCGTCGCCCAGTCCTCCAGGGTGCGTTTGCCTCGATCGCCCCTCTTGGCTATTCGACATGCGTGTAGCACGCGAAATTGCAGCTGCACCGGGGCCACCCGCCCCCCTTTCCCCGTCTCACGTCCACCTTTTCCCGTAGTGACCGATTCCTTGGTGTACACACGCGTGTCAAGGGAAAAGCTTGGAGAGCTTCGTGTTCAACGCGACGACGGTGCTGCTCGCTGATGGTAGTGGTGGTGGTGGTGGTGGTGGTGGTGGTGGTGGTGGTGGTGGTGGTGGTGGTGGTGGTGGTAGTGGTGGTGGTGGTGGTGGTAGCAGTGGTAGTAGTGGTAGTCGTAATGGTGGTGGTAGTGGTGACGATCGGGTCATGGTGGATGTTCGCACGGGATGACCGCTTATCATGGAACACGATGGAAAAAACGATGACGCCAGGTATTTGTTACATGGAAATTGCGCAGCCAATATATCGTACTTGGTGCGGCACAGGTGATCGAGACTATGTGCGTGCGCGGACCAAACACTTAGGCCTAATTACGTCCAACCGAACCACTTTAACATCCCGATGACACTCGATGATTGTATCTGTACTTACGCTTTTGGATCGCCGTGTTACGTGACTCGCTGACATTGATAAGGAGGTGTGTCGGTTTGCTATAGCGTGCGAAAAAGGGGGTGGGGGGAGGGCACTTTGCTACCACCGAGAAACATCGATGGCACCCTTGAACAGTAATTTCGAACTGGTTACGCTCGAGAACGAACAGTCACGAAAGGTCTGAGAGTCAAAGGAGCGTAAGCGAAGAGAAGATGACCAGGAAACGGGTCTTCCGATGGTAATGGCTATGGTAATCGATAATCGATGGTCGACTATGTTCCAAGGACGAACAGACCACGAGAACTCCCGAAGGAAATGTAAAAAATAACGAGGGAATATCTGTTAGCAATCGTCGCGTGAAACGATGATACTGCTGTGACGCCTGTCGCTGTTGGTTGGTCGTCCTGTTGACTCGGCCGATATACTGCTGCGTGCGTCCGTTCAGAGAGACGACCGATAACGATTGTGTGGCAGCACGCACGAACTCGTTATCCTGTACATCGTTGAACGCGATGACACGCGCAAGGACGATTTAACTCTCGTACTCTCGGATAATCCCACGAATTAACTTCTCAGAGGATACTCGTCTGCCTTCGATTTATTCCGCTAGTCGATCGGCGTGCAACTATGCGTAATTATCGCTTCACGCTACGCTGTTCTATCGTTACGGTGTCCCGATCGCAACGAGGTGTTGCGTTCATCGATGTACTTAAGTTGCGATCTTGCGCGAGAACTCAGCTCGTCCACGTTGGCAAACGTAGCGTATACGTAACGTATTCCACGGAAGTCGCTCTATCTCGTTACCCGACACAGCGAATCGAGTACGCGTGAAGATGGAAAGAGATGGAATCGCGAAGGCGATGAAGGTGAATGGAAGAGGCGATGGCTGTACGCAACCGTGATCAGAACGAATCGACGATCATCGACGAAGATTATGAACGTGGTAACTCCGAACAGATTGAACAAAAATCGAAGGCTCGGCTAGTCGGACGTCCCGTAGATGATGAAGCGAAGAGGAAAAGGGAACGTCGGCAAGTAGCATCGGTTCCACCGTGAAAATAATTAATCACGTCACCGATAAGAACGTCGAACGCTGACAGACGCGGATTGCTTTCACGAGGCATCGGTTATATCGTCCCTCGGAGGGAAACGGTTATGCCAGATCGGCATGCCATCGAGAATATGCGAGACTAATGGTTGGCTACCTGAACGAAAGAAAAGGAAACGTACAAGTGGAAACTTTGTGTTGGTGAGAAATCGGCGTTACCGATCTGGAAAAGTGACGGGTCACGCGTACGCCGTGGCTTCGATCGGCGTCGTGCGCTCGGATACTTCTTTGTTCCTCCTTCAGGGAGAGGGATCTCCTCTCTTGGAGATCGGAGAGAGGCAGATTGAGACACTCGCGGCTACCTGATCGCCGATAGAGAACGAATGGTAAAATGAACAGCCATGTGCACTGCGGAGGGGCCACAAACCGAACAGATAAGAATCATTTTTCAAAGGCGTGTTACCGGGAACGCGCGACGCAAGGTAGAGAAGAGTCACGTTTTATGATAAATGAACGGCAAAGTCTGTGGATGCCGATTTTCCAACCAGGGGATGTCCTTGAGGGAATTGGTGAATATGAAAAATGAACGAACACAGAGCGGACAAGCCGTGAATCGTGGTCATTGAATTTTTGCCCGGAAACCGAGACCGAGGTAAGGATCGAGCTCACCGTTTATCTCGAATACGATCTTCTCTTCGCGTAGATTACATTATATCGTGGGTAGCCGGGAATGATGTACTGCAAATGGAATTGCTGTTCCCATTGAACCCCGTCGCGTTTTTTCTCGCGCTTCCGAGATTACTTCTATCTTCTATCGTATGGAACACCGATAAATTAACGCCAGACCGTGGCTACAACTTCGAGTGATTTGTGTCTTCGAAGTAAATTTCGAGCCGAGGACAAGCTCTTGAAATTGATCGCGCGACGCGCCGATTGTGTACGAAAGAGTCCTCCGCCTTTGTACCGTAGGAAGGCCGGATCGCAGGCAGCGATATATACGATAGTTTTGTTGATTAAATATAAAGTAAAATAATTATCATAATTGTTATATCATTATTATCATTGATAAATGGTAATGGGATGACGATAACTCATGGAATAATTCTGAATTCTCTCGTCGAATCTCGAGCGATTCTTTCGATTCTTCCACGGTTCGCACGCTCCTCCTTCTTAATCGTATCCTACCTCTCGCGTCTTATCGCCAATCGTTTCTCGCTCGCTATCGATATTCCAGCATGAACGTGGCCTCGATTCTCGATCGTCGTCAACGCTCAAATTCTCGCAGTACGTTCCATTTTCCCGTATAAAAGCACACCGAACACGTTTCTAGCCGTTTCTAGCCGTTTCTAGCCGTTTCTAGACCACTTTCCGAGACGTGTACCGGTTCCGGCCGAGACAGCCGAGGGAGAACTATAATTTCTGTGTCCGTCGTTGGTTGCGCTCGCTGTCCTTGATGAAGTGCGCGTGCGGCCGATGCACGATATACCGTATTTCTTACATAAAGCGGACATTGACGTTCGCCATAGGGTCTAATACTCGCGGTGGGCGGCCATATTGGATCGTGATATGGGCCCGCAATTAAGGCCGAGTAGGCCACCCGGACGAGGGAGCGCGATAAGGTGAGGTTCAGCGTCTCAGGGCTAAGCTTGACCTTCTTGGCCCCCTTCGCTCGATGCGCTTCCCAAAGCGGTCCGCGCTGGAGGTTAGGTCACGATTAAGCACTGATTGGGTGGGCCTAATAACCGGGGACCGTGCTGTATGCAGAACTTTCACCGAGGGAACGTCGCTCTCTGATGGATTAAAAGAATGATTTCACGTGCGCGAACGTTCGACAGGGATCGGGCCTTGTACACTTTGGAATTAACGTCGAAATTAACCAACGGAATCGACGAATTTTCCTTTATTTCTTAGATTCAGGGGACTGACTTTGATTGGTAGCATTTAGGAATTTGATTTGACCGATAGAAAGTACATCAGTCACGATATCTCTAAGAGATTTCCTTCTTGCGAAGCAGAATTCTTCTTTTCGAGAAGCCGCGTGGATAGATTGATCTTCCATCGTTCGCAAGATGAAATGCACCGATTTAGGTTGAGAATATTTAAAGAAATATCCTGATCTACGTATATACTTGTATAAGTGGTACGAGGTATGCGTCATTTTTATATTATTTTTTATATCATACCATTTTTAAATTATCGAACGTTCAGTTAGGAAAATTCCGAATTCTAGTATTTCTATTTAACATCGAATACGTTCAAGTCTCTACTTTGAATCAGGAATATTTCAATACCCGATCCTGACGATAAAACGCATACTAATCAGAGTGTCTGTAATCTTTGGATATTCAAACGTTCGATTAGGAGAATTTCAAATTCTAGAGTTTCGATCTTAAACATCCCCGGAACCACTACTTAACCTAACCTTCTTCTATCAAAAATTACATAGAATATTCCCTATTCTCTTCACCGCGTAAACCACCAAAGATATTCGAACGATTAGCAAACGCGAGCCGCCAGTTGCTTCCGCTGACACGAAGAACGTCGAAGGACGCCTCGTGCCAGGGCAAAAATACGCGACACGGGGCAAGGACAACAGAGGAAGCTCACGGGTCCTTCAACTGTTGTCGCTGGCTACGATCAGATAAACGAGCGAGAGTCTCTGGTATGCAAATTCTAAACGAACTAATGAAGATTAAGAATGCCCCTGGTAAAGGAGTTCGCCTCATTTCGAAAACATCCTGCGGCCCCTCGTTCACTCCCTCTATTCGTGGACTCTTGGCCACGATCACGGGCATTCCTGGCAGAAACGGCCATTGTCTCTGGCTATCGTTTTAATAGTGTCAGCCTGGCGGACCTCCTACGGCGAAATTTCAGCGACTATGAGGTAAAATCTATCGACCACGGGGTCCCGTCATCGGGGCCAGAGGGTCCGGTCCGGGTTACGGTAGCCGACCGAGATTATCATCTTCCACGGTAGCGGCGCTATGAGGGATTCCCTCTTAATAGCTCCTTGAATTTTTTTTCTCCGCCGTACTTCTCCGTGTCCTCCTCTCCCGCGCTTCCTCGTATCCGTTCGTGGAAAAGGGCAACCATGGCCCCGGGATCGTTTTGTAATATTTCAGCGACGATTCCACGGATCCAACGAAGACCCTAATTTGGTGGCGCGAATAGGGACGTTCCTTGCCACGGGTAATGCTCGGTGTTTTCGGTTAATGAGAGGACTAGAAAGATTTACGGGCGGATCTCCTAGTCAGAAATATAGGAAGCACCGACAGCTGACCGCAGAAAGGTGGTCGATCTATTAATGTGCCTCGAAATGGACGTGTCCCCTGCGGATGTGTGCCATAGATTTTATCGGATCTCGTTTAGGGATTCGTTTTAATAGCCGCGATTGTGGAACGGGTATGCGGGAGGAATTTTATAATTCAATTTTCGAGAACTTTGGCGTGGATGTTGAATTCCTAGACAACTCTAACTTTTTTGTCCCTTTTTCAAGGAAATTCGCCAGTAGATGTATATTCTACCTGCTACTACGACTACGGTGCTACAGATTCTTAATCGAGTTGTAAACATGCTTGTATTTCTTGATCCAAAGTCTTAATTTAACTGTTTAATTAAAAAGGGGTTTTCGTGCCTTGCACGTTGGAAAATTTCATCGTTCTGTTTACAAAGACATTAAGTTAGTGGACGTGGACTGTCGTTTCTCCGAAACTCTTCAATAGCTATTCAGTTTCTAAATATTCGTGATTAAAGTTTCGTCGAAGTAATCTAGATGGTTAGAGGTCCTCGTCTTTCTCCTCGAGACACAGCGAATTCGGTGACAAGTGAAACGCACGGAGCACATCGATACAGGACCTCGAGTACACGCGTTCCTTGCAATTCAATGGTAAAGAGCCAATCAACGGCGGAAAGGTAATGGATTATCGAGGCCAGGCCCGATTACATATAAATATACGTATACACGAAGAAGCATGCTTGTCGACGTTCGTCAAGGAGGGCTATATAGAACCGCATCATTATCCAGCTTGTTTATACGACGCGCAACATCCTTACACCACGAGATTATACATATTCGCGATTGGCTGCGTTTCAACGACGCGGCCACTGTATTATTCTTACGTTTGCCATCGTTCCAAAATTGTACCGAGACCGAACGGAACGAAACTTGGTACGAACTAGCACGCTAAAAGTATCGAACGAAGAGAAAAAAGAGAAAACGAAAGAAAAAACCAGCGTCGTGCTTAGACCGCAGATTTCGAACGTGCTACAAGTGTGGATATCGTGGTATACTAGTATCGACCACGATAATAAATCTTACGTTTATTACACACGTTCCTGTCACCACGCTATCTGGATGCCTGTCAGATCCGTTATACACTCATTCACACCCACGGAATCCTCTTTTATACGCCTCGAATTATTCGCAATAATTTCGCATGCGGGTCGCGTGGACGTTCGCGCGTGAACGCACGGGGAAAGTGAAAGGGCCCGCGTAATACGTCGACGGAGAGCGGGCGAGCCAATTTCTCTCCATCGCCCACGCAACGAGTCCAATTAAAAAACGTCGATAATTCAAGCTCGAGCGGGCAGGCTTCGTCGGCCAGATCGCAGAGCCTTATCCCGAAGGAACAACGGTCTTGGACGCTGACGAGACATTACTTACTCCTGACTGAGGAACGAGCCACGGATAAGTGGTGGCGGGGCAAGGTACCTCGGCTAATCCCGGCGCAATAATTACACCCATGGTGGAATTTATTCGCGGTTATCGCCAAGTAAATGCGCCATCACCGACGGGGGCCTGGCCTCGTCCTTCTAAGCGGCGCTAAAATCCGACGTATCCTCCGCTCCGCTGTTGCCCCAAGGGGCTGCCCTCACTCTGCTCCGCGCGCGCGCCAGATGAACCATAGCTGAACTTATTTCCACCGGACCCATCCCATTACCCCTCTTCTCGTTTCCTTTTCTCCTTTACCCTCTTTCCTTCTTCTCTCGTCACTCTTCTCTCCACCATCTTTCTCCGTTCGTGTCCGACCCGGCCGTTTCGCTAGCGGGCCTGGCGGAGGCGCGCGAGGTGATAAATCACCGCGCCATAAACAACCAATATTTCTCGTCGAATGTTTACCGAGTACGCTTTAAATGCCTTGTTAAAACAAACCTACGCCCGCGCGCGAGCTGGACTGCACGCCCTTTTTGCCCTTCTTCGGGCTCCGACGTTGCCACCCCCTCCGCCTCGTAGCCCGAGCGACGGGTATATATCACGGACCACGGCGTAAACTCTGTGACCTCGCGCGAAACCTCTCGGCGCCGATGGAAAAAGTCGACAGAGTCTCCATCGGCGACCCCGTCCCTTGTCTCTCTCGTCGACGAGCGACGCGCGAGCGCGCGTGCACACAGGCTTCTCCGTCTCGCTTCCCACGGCCGATTAGACCGCGCGATCTTTTTACGCGCCCTTCCTCCACCAGGCTCTTTTACCTCTTTTTCGCCGTTCTTGCCAGCTCCGTGCACGATCGAATCGAAAGTTTCGCTCGTGCAGGTCTGACGATGGTCGTAGGATTTTTTATAGTTGTTTCTTTGAGCGATGAGTGGAGACTCGGTGTTTGACGGGGTTTCGAGTATTTTGCGGGTTTGTCGCGGGATTAAAATTTCGTGTAATTTGTTTGATTACGTAGAATCTCGTTTGAACGATCGTCGATGGTAAGCGGGATTGAAAATAACGAGGACGAGAATACGAATAAACGTATGGATGTAGCGGGATAATGTAGAGCGATAAACACGCGCAGTGGAAATGCAAATGTAGAAGCTGGAAGTGTAAATAAAGAGACGGTGAGGTAAAGGACTAAACTAGGTAACAATTGTCGCGTTGACTTTCTTCTGAAGGAGACAAAATTAATTGACAAACTAAAAATGTAAACAGAAAGGTAAACGAACAAAATACCAAAAGCCGGGACTAAAAACGCAAGCGAATAAATCGGAATAGTGAACAAACCGAAAAGATAAACGATAAATCGAGCGCTGATCGATTAGAAACAAATTGGAAACGTGCGATTTGATTTTCATTTCGGTAATCCGTCGAGTACAAGAATCAAAGCGATCTGACAGGTATACGTTTTTAATTTCGATTATTTAATAGCGATATAGTTCTGGAACTATATCCCGAAACTTTAATTCGTTTCGATAATAATAGCGGCACCAGGTATTCCACTAAGAACAGCTCCAAGCTCGGAAGATAAATTTTATCGATGAGTTAATGGAAGACGTCAAAATTCTTATTTCAGCCGTGACAAAATTAGAAAGAAATTACAGATACACACGCACGCCCATGAGAGAATCGTTTTCCCTCGATTTCCCATAGCCCCGCTAAATTAAGCTTGGTATCTAATACCCCGTATCTAAGAGACTGAACCCGAATCAGAAGTGAACGGTATCCTCGGCCAATAAATTGCTTCGTCGAGCTGTGTGTCGGCTTCCAAGTCGGTTCTTCGCGCGTAATAGAATCCTCCTGCGAACGAAATTAATTCCTCAACATTCACCGACCTCCGGACCAGCCAGCGTTATTCCGTATTATCAGAAAGAGGATGGAATAATCGAAAACGATTAAGATTGGAACGGGACGCGCCACTTTGTCCCAAACCGCGACCAGCGCAAGCAATTTGAATGTTAATCGACGTTCGACTCTGTCCGGTCTCGTTTACGACCTGTTTCTGGGGTTCACTGATCCAGGCCCGACACGTCCTTCGTGGAAAGTTCGAAAGTCGTTGGAAAAGAGAGCCGATACGTGGGCGTAGCCCGTAGCTCATCGGTTGATTGAGTTATAGCGCGTTAAAAAGGCCCAAGCCTGAGCTCGAAGCATCGAGTTCCGAACGAATTTCGACCGTGCCACGAAAGGAGCCGATGAAGGCGAGATGAAATTAGCGATGAATAGCTAGCTGCTCGTTGATGACCTGCCGCCATACATGGCTCGTTTCAACGGCAAACTGGTTAAAATGTCTGCGACAGGCTATCGCTGTATTATTATTCTTCAGGATGTTGTTTCATTTCTTTGATAGGGCACCGTTGGAATTAAAGACGTTTTTCATATACGGATCCACGTAATTCTTGTCAACATTTTTGCGCTCGTTGAATCATTCTCGATTAAATCGTATTTTTCCATCGTCGGACGACTTTTGGACTTTAAGAAAAATTGGAGAAGATCGTTATCGATGAACGTCGTCTGAGTCTTCGGTATTATCGCATAAAGTACGTTATGCACGTACGTGCTTCTTTGGCAAATTATTAATACGTATTTACGGGTGTACGTATAAACGCGGAAAATTCACGCTTATAACTACAGGATTTATTTGAAAAGGCAATCTTAACAAAACGAGTCGCAACAAAACCACCGTGATATTCGAGAAGCTTTCGGATATCGACGCGTACTTCGATCAAACCGATCATCGAGGGAGCGTAAAGGGGTATGAATGAAACTTCGCCAAGCGCGCCAACTTTGCTCCGAATCTTCTTTGAAAGAGCCATTCACGTTCCCGTGGCATATTCCGTGACTGTTGATTTCTTTTCACGCTCTCGATCGGTTCCAAGCGGTCTGCTCCGAAAAAAAAGTAAGGAAGGAAAGGAGAGTAAGAGTTGCGCGTTATGCAGGACGAGAATTCTATCGGCGGAGGATATCTGATTTTCGAGCGGCGGCCAGAGAATGAGCTGGAAGATATCCGGCGTCACGTAGCCGTATAGTTTAATGACACCCCCGTGATTTATTTCGCGTTTCTCGCGGCAATAAACGGCCGATTAAAAAATGAGAAAGATTTATCATGCTCGTCTGGAGCATGGGAGAGAGAGAAAGAGAATGAAAGAGAGACAGAGAGAGACAGAGAGACAGACAAACAGAGAGAGACGCTCAAGTGGCCTAGAGGCACACTCGTGGCCGGCGAGCTTCGAGTCCAGATACAAGTTTGCTTGAAAAACACACTGTAGACACAGCGGACATGGCCACTGGCGGGTTATCAACCGATCAGAAGTAAATCTCTCGACCACTGTCAGGGAGCGTTCGACAGGGCACGATAGTGAATTAACTGCCGGAATAAATGGTGCCTCCTAGGACGAGATTCCATTCACGAAATTTCTCGCCGGCGTGCCACGGTCCCCGATAAGAAAAAAATGCACCTAATTCTTGGAAAAATCCTTTTGCCGATCGTTTTTTCGACCTCTGCACCCATCTGCAAAAAAGCTGCGCTTCGCTCCTTGTGCGGGATCAATGATCTTGATAAACGTCCAGCGAAGGCGGGACTTTGCTCGCATAGTCGGTTCTCTCCATCGATGGCTCTTGCTTCTTCTTATTTCGTCGATCGAATGATTAATTTCGTAGGTGTGCGTTTGACGAGTCGAAGATCTCTGCCATGGATGAAGTAGATGATCGTGTCGCTTTGACGCAGCTTCTATCGGATCTGTTGTCGAGATGAAGGGAAGCGTGTTAAACGCTGAAGATGGCGATTGGTCGACAAAACGAATTAGAAGTTCGACGAAGAGCAAGTTAGTTGGAATAAAGTTGAAATTAAGTATTCGCTGTATGAAGATTTCTTCTTCTAATTAATTACATTGCGACAACACGTGATCGCGAAATTACACGCTTACAGCGGCGAACAAAAAGTCTTTGCAGCAAATTCAACGTAACTTATAATTATATAACATAGTTAATAATTATTGCGCGAAATGGAAATTTGAAAGCTTCTCTGCGTGATGCTTCAAAGTACGTGAAATGTACTTTTAAGTCCTGTATTATGCAGAAAGTGAAAATAATACAATTAGCTGAATGTGCGAGTAAGCGTTTCCCCTACTTATACCATCGCCATCGTATGTACCTACAGTTTCTAAATCTCGTCCTAGTTGCACATGATGTTATTTTACCGCGCTATTGTACCATTATATACCATATTACGAAGTACTAGGTACGCGGTATTACGGTACGAAGTACTTCATTTACAGCGATAACAGTCCCTACTACCAGATGAAACGATAAACTGTGATCGATTAGAATTTCTTTTCTCGCAAGCAATGACAGTTATACGCGGTATTGAAGAAGAAAGGGATAAACGAGATATCAAGGAGATATTATTGCAAGGATTTGGTTAACGTTTTCATCGACGTGTAATCTAATTTCGTCAGATGCTGTATCTATTATCCGTGAAAAGTCCGTGGGCACGGTAGCCACGTACGAGAAAAAACCTTCAATTTGCATCGGCCGCCATTCTTCAGCTCCTTTGAATTCCGTCGCTATAGCGACCTTTGTCCGGATCGTGCCACAATGGCCACTATCTTCTCCCTCGGCTCTCCGCTTCTTCCTGGAGAAACCGTCGCAAACAAAGAATCCTCCCTGCACCCCCAGGAGAAAAAGGGCAAAAAGGCGAAAAAGGTCGATACACGAATAAGCGATGCGCCGCTTGGATAATCCGAGAAAAAAGACCGCGAAACGTGAACTCGCACTGTGCTGCACCAACCAACCCCTTCTCCCCTTCTTCTTCCCTCCACCTCTTATACCGCCGCCTTCTCCACCTCGCCCCCTTCGATCGTCCCGATAACGACTTATGTGCACGTGTACAGGGTGAATCCAAGTGTATCGCGTTTTTGGAAACGCGCCGGCCATCTTGTTTCCTCGAACTGGTCTCTTCGACTCTTTTCTTCGAGCTTGTAACGGAGAAGCAAGCTGCGACTACTCTTCGTATTGCAATTAGCGATTTTAATATTAGGGTTGGTTCATAGAGAGGTTGGTTCATAGAGAGATCAATATTACGGATTAGAAAGTTTTCGTGGCTGGTAATGTTCGAGGGTAGTTTGTAGTTGTTAAGTTTCGTAGCCCTAGTCTTGCAATATCGAATTGGATATCATAGTCTCGGTTCGGTGAAAGTAAATTTTCTAACAAAGTTCGTTTCGAGCTCTCGACTTTGTATCTGTATTTCAGATAGGATATTTCTAGATATAAATGATATGAACTATTCCGATACTTTGTGTACGCAGCAGCAAGTATCTCGATCGAACAAGGGGTCAAGACTAGGGATATCGGTCCGTCATATTTGTTATAAATGGTAGATATGAATTGATCTGTAAATTAAAGCATCGACGGAGCGCTTCTTCTCTTTACCTGAAGAAATATCTAATGTTCGCTTAAATTGCTATTGAACAAATCTTAAAGCAAGAGGTCAGAATAATTCTTCGGCGAAAGAAGGCATCGACGAGACATCATTCGACCTCCTTTCCTCCCTTAATACTCTATACCTCATACATCTCCTACGTGTCGTACATAACGTCCAGTTGCACGTTGTTGTTTTTCCGACCCTTTTTTCGAACCGCGTCTAACAAAAATCGTGGTCGCGATTCGGCTGGTGAAAAAAGGGGGTGGTTCACAGCCGGGCAATGACGAGGAACGCTTCAGAAGCTGGAAAGCTCGAAAGCCCGGCACAGACTCAATAAACGCAGCAAATCGGAATGACGATAGAGCGTACGAATGACTCGTTGCTCGGGGGAAGAGAAAAGTTAGTCTTCGCCTCGTGGTCCACCCTCGTGTGCAGTCGTGTGTTGGCCACACGATTTACGCGGCTGATAAACCATGGTTCGCCCTGGCGATGGCCCAGTAACTTTTGCGAAATATCCGGCGACGTACTGATGGAGAGGGTGGTCGAAAACAGTGGCGGGCGAGGACGGCGAGGGGGATCGGGACAGAGACGACAAAGGAAACAAAGCAAACGGCGTGACTGCGGTGGCCAATGGGAGTCCCGTGCGAGGGGACATCGGGACCGAATCAGTTTATGCGCGACAGGTTCTGGAAAGAGAGAAAAAGAAGCCGAAACCGGGAGAAAGGGGGAGGAACGGGGGAGGGATGGAGGTGGAAGAAGAAGATAGAGGAAGAGAACCAGGGTCCAACCAGGCTGTATAGTTTGCCAACTCTCCAACCTTCTGGTTCGCCGCCATGGAGAGACATTATTTACAACGGAGTCTTTGGTAGACAATGCTGGGGTACCCGCGGCCATCTTTCGTTCCTTTTCTGTTCTCCATATGCAACAGCATCTGCTGTTGCTCCGGCCATCCCATCGGCTCCTCTTCACCGCGACGGAGAAAAGGGAACAACCGACCTACCGTTCTCTGTTCTCTCCTCTCTCATCTCCTCTCTTCGTCCCGTGTCGTTTTCGTTGGCTCGTCCGCTACTCCTGGTTTCACCTGAAAATAGCGCCAACAGAGCTTGCGTTCGCTGTCATTATCATAAACTCGCAGCCTGACATCGTAGCCAACCGTGAAATATATCGGGAGAGCCGAACGTCAGTTTCCCATAGAATCGACCGGCTTCTGCCAACTTTGGAGATACTCATTTGCTGCAACTTACGCAACCATCCTGCCGATTCTCTGAATCTATGGAAATGCTCTACTCCGATCCTCTGAGATTCTTCCTCCTACCTTTATCCGTGTCTTCCTAAGATTTGCTATGGTAGCTTTGGCTCGGCGTATACGTATATGCGAGTCTTGGACGTTCGACGATACAAAGTTAAAACAAAGTTGCGAGTTTTCTACGTTAGCGCGTGCGCGATATACACCGGCAAGCTGAAATGACCGAACAAGTTTCGTCGGCTCGTTCCGATTCGACGCATGCCCTATGATTAGCTAGGATACGGGTGCAACACGGAGGATGCTTCCTGTATATTCTATATTACAGATCTTATCGATGATCTATCCTTCGGTGAGACGGTCGTAACGTTTCGTCAGCAGGTGTTCCGCCATCCTTCCTCCTGGAATGTTTTTGCCCTTCTGGTGAAAGCTCGACGTCGGTCGCGTTTTATACGATTCGCCGTAATTACCTGGTCAACAACGGGCGTTCCTTCTCTTTCCTCTTTTGTAATTCGTGCCTCCTAATTAAAACGCAATTTCTCATACGACCACGTGGGGAACGCGTCGCGCAACGATATCAAAGGAGGCCTTTCACATTGGCCTCCGTCCCAACGTTTAGTTTTTATCATTTCCACGATAGAATGGGTTGGGGGAGGAAGAAGGGAAAGAAAGGATAAAACGGACGGAACGGCTGAAACTCGAGGAGGGGGAGGTTAAGCTCCCGCAGCAGGTAGGTCCATCTCTCGACATCGGCGAACGAAGAACAGTCCGGAATACTGGTTTTCTTGCGGGGCCAATATACACTGGTAACGCGTGCCTCTGTCACCCTGTCGGCAGCCATCTGCTGTGTCCCGGGCAGCTTCCGGCGAAGCGAGGCGCGGCGAGGCGGAGGCAAGGCAATCGAATCGGCAGCGGAGCTTATCGCGACTCGCGGACACGGAGAAGAACGGGCAAAGAACGAAAGAGAAGAAACACAGAGAGATATACAGAGAGCGAGGAGAGGACGCGAGGTGGACGACGGGTCCCCTCGGCTATCGGCGGAAGCGTAACATCCAATGCAATGGCGGTAGATGCTGGCGGTAGCAGCTGGCTCTCTGGCTGCCCTTCTTGCAGTCAGAAAACGAGTCGCGGCCTCCTCTCTTGCGCCCAGCCAATGTAATCCATCCCTGTGTGTAGTCGTGGATCGTTGCTGTGTACGTATAAGTACTACTTATACACACGTTGGCGAACTTCTCTACCCGCCACAGAGAAGAGACAGTCGTGTATATATCGAGTTGGCGAGAGACGATTGCCGGACCCTAGCTGCAAGAGCAGCCGCCCCAATAAAAACTCCGCTTCTCGAGGCCCTCTCTCGTTGTCTCCTCTGCTACGTTCTCCTTGTCCTTCGGGTGAAAGAGCCAGCTACGACCAACAGAGAAGGGAAACCGAGGGAAGAAGCCAGGGGAAGAGAGGCTTCTGTTCTACCTTAGCTCGGCTCCCCGCCTCTCCCGTTTCGTTCTCCCTCGCCGGAGGGACCGGGCGCGGTCCACGTTTCGACGTTTGACAGAACAAAAGACTATCGACCGAACTCGTGAACACCGTGGAAGGCTTCCTCTTCCCTCGAAAATATCCTTCTGCTAGCCACCCTTCTTGGGCAACTGCATTCTCCGTCCCACTCTCGTCTCATCCTGCCCCCCTTCTCCATCGTTGTCCTTCGTCTTGCCTTTTACACCTTCTTTCCAGACGGACGTATGTACTTACATACATGCACGCACGTACGTGCGCTACCGTCTTCCGCCGAGAGTATACGGTATTCGCGAATGGATCGAAAGAGGAGACCACGATCTTGCTGCCAACACGAACGGATACGTGCGCGTTCGCGGCTCCAACGCGTACAAATTACTGAAAATTGGTCCACTTTTTAAGCTGGTCAACCGCTTCGACACCGACCGGATACCGACCAGCTACCGAAGGCTTCAAGACATCTCCCCGGGTCGATCTTTTCCAACGATCCCTCGCCTGTACCGTTCCTTGACAGGCGTCCTTTCGTTCTTGTTGCGACTCGACTACCGATCCGAGAATGCGACGATTTTCAGACAGTTTGCTCTCTTTCTCCCGATGGAGGACTTGTGCTCGCGCTTTTTACCTTTTGCCGAATCATTTCGATGATCGTCGGCCAATTGAAATGTAGAGGAATACAGGTTGCGCAGGGACTAATTGGAGGACCGTGCCTCTTCTAGGTCCGCTTCGATGTTTTGGTTAGTGGTTTCTTCGTACAGGGTGTGGAAAAAATCGGTCCTAGTTCTAAGAACGTGTAGGAAACTGGGTGATTGAGAATTAATCATAGGGGAGCGACTTTAGCGTTTCTAGTTCGGTGTGCGGTATATTAGCTATAAACGAGCAGATTCTTCTCTTCTCTGGAACAATTCCTTTTGTTCTCCGCTTTTTATGCACTTCTCAATTTCATTGCTCGGCTGTATAATCAATATACAATACGTTACGAAAGAAAGATTCTTTAAAAACCGATACTGGTGATTTTTTCTCTATATTTTTCAATTCGTAAACTTGGTCCTTATATCGTGTTATATACTTTGTACGTGAAAACAAAGGTACTGTAAGGCTTACGCACGAGTGTGTACGTAACGTCAGAGACTCGTACCACAAAGTTAGTTTCAACGACTGGTTACGAATAACAATGGCCAGTTAACGCAGCCCTAACTAATAAATAATCTTTTCACCCAAAGGCAAAAGGACGTTTCACGAATACTCTTCAATAGCCAATACAGAAATACGATTCATTCCATGCGCATAGAATTTCCATTATACCAGCTCCTTCGTTACTCGCGACACCCGGACGCCCTCGCGTGCGGCTTAACGATGCTTAACTAATTAACGTAAAATTCGATCGGTCATGGGACACGGGGATCCATTCCCTCTTGCTTTCTCCCCGTCACACCTTTACACACACACCCAGCTGCCAGTGTCTACTTGTGTGTGAACAACCTGTTACCTCGTTCCCTCTCGCTCCTCCGCGTTAAAGAGACGAATATCACAGCTCTATTCAATCGTGCGAGAGCGTGGTGTTAAAGGTCGGCCGATTTCCACGGACAAATGAAGTTGGCTCGACCGTGTAAACACCTGTAAGGCTCGATGCAGACGAGCGATTCTTTCTCGCGCGTTTTCGCACCGTTACCGAACAGACAGTAGGTAATGCATATGTAGAGACGAAATATCGCTTGTCGCCAGACGCGTGGCAATCGTGCACGTACGTTATATAAAAAGTTGGAATTACTTTCTCAGTTGTATCTACGTTAAATCTCCTGCTTGTTCGTTTATTGTATTGAAAAAGTATTGTACGAGATGTAGCGATAGAATGTAATGGAGGAGCGTGTCGACATCTTCTACGACAAAGATATTCGTTTACGTCGAAAGCACGACTACTTACTCCGTTAATAAGTACACCTGTGCTTTAGATCGCATTAAGAGCCTCTCCTTATGACAAATCTATACGGGATATAAACTTTGTCCGCGATTTTCTACAGAAAATACGAACATCGTTCGTGATTTTGTGCAGAGAGATACGAAAATCGTTCGTAATTTTGTACAGAAAAATATGGAAATGGCCGGCGGCCGGAGAATCAAAATATCTCGCGAAGTAATCACTTCGGGATCATCTTACTGCGATACTTTTCTACGTAGATTAAGCAGAAATGCGCGGCGTCACCGTTTCGACGACACAATGACGTCGTGATACTCGTTAACATTGGAGCCCAAGAGATTACGCAATCTGTAAATTAATCGTGCACGACCCTCCGCCGTTCTCGCGACTCATCGTCGCCTGCCGTCCGATCACCTTGCAAACAAGTCCACGCGTACGGAAACATAAATTTTCCTCGTGTGGTATTGGTGGCCGATTTTCAAAGGCGGTCGAACGGGTGGGCCGTGGGATCGAGATAAAAGGAGGAAGGTGTGCATGCGATTTCGCGAGCGTATGACACTCGCGGCAACGAAGAGCCGAACCGTCTTCTTATTACGAGTTGTAAATCGATCTCGTTGAAGTAATTTGCGAGCTTCCGTTTCGTGTAGATTGCCGATAATCGTGTGGCTGTAACATACTGTGTAATTACGCGATACGGAAAAATTATGCGAAGATAATGCAAGAGTATTAAGGGAGCCTGACCTAATTAGCGGCAATCTTTTTATTCTTGATACGACGTTTAATGAATAGAAGTAAGAACATTTAGCCAAAGAGATACGACGAGACGGAACAGGTGAAAAGAGGATGCGTGAGACGGACAAATTATTCTTAAACCTTGCAACGCGAGATTTTCATTGTGACGCAATGACTGTAACGCTATAACGAAGCTAAACTCGAAAGAGATGCTTTAATAAAATATTCGTTGCGTTCGAATATGGCTACGAACAGACATTGATTTCGTTTGGTAAATATTATAGCCGATATTTCGTATCGTGTATTTTATACATCTTTGTACGTAATATATATCCCATACATTGGCGCGTTCCTTCGACCAAAACTCAAAACGACAAACTTCAGAAATTACTAAAAACACGCAAACGCTTTCAACGAAATTGATGTTGATTTTTATTGAAATCGAAACTTGTTTATTTTAATCGTGTCAGAGTACATTACATAATCAAAATTACTATAAATTCAATAATAAATCGCCACCTGCAGAAAGACCTTTAAAACGTACAGAAAACGTACATCGAACGCATCTGACACGCTCATGGACGACATTGGGAAACGTCGCAGAGACGTTTCTTCTCGGTCTCGATTCGACAGAAAAGCACTTTGTCGCGTCTCGTGCCCAGAGAATCAGGTTAATCGGCGAAAAAGAGGCACGGATCGAAACGTATCGGGCGGCCGTATTCGAACAGCGTGTCGCGGCAGATAAAGGGCGTAAGGCAGACGGTCACGATTCGCGATCGCCAATAAAAGGGGAGGACCAGATTTTGGACGCAGCTGTCGCCGCTGTAAAAGGTAGCGAGCAACGACGACTGCTTTTCGACAACCCAGAAAATACACGGAATTCATGGATGCGCACGTATCTCCGATGTTTGCGAGGCTTCTTGCATCGACGTGTCCCTTCTCGTTAAAAGTTTATACATATGCCTGCCCTGTCGATGGACCGGCTCGTAAATTAGTTGTAAATAGGCCAACCAACAAAAGGGCCACAAATTGGATCCTTTTGAAAGGTGCGATCATCGTTTGATCTTTCGAACGGTAAACAGAACGAACGCTGTTTATGGTTGGATCGGAATGGTTGATTTTGTTCGATTCTTGAAACAAAGTTTCTCCGTGGTATCCACGAAATTGGAATTACTTTTGCCGTACAGGCCGAAACAGTTTTTCTTAATATGCGCATGCGCGTTTGAATGCTAGATGTAATTGCTATCGTTCCACCTTGCCCCTTCAGCAGCGAACAGTTTGCAGATATGTACGAATCTGGTATGTCGAACGAAATGAAAATTTTGCGTCGTACGTATGTAAATGTGTCTGATCAAATGATACGTGTACGGAGATTATATAGACAGGTATCGTAAATTAGATAACGTATGGGAAATGCTTTTCAACGCGACAAGCCTTACATGCGCTCAAACATATCGAGACATATTTCTCACGGTGGCAAAACGAGATAAATCCTTTAACTCGTTTGAATTTACTCAATACAATATTGCTCTGAATCTAATAACAAGAAGCAAACCAATAAAAGTACATAAATAACTTTGAATAATTTCGATATTATCTGCAAAATCATTTTTCTACATCTTCGAGCGAAAAGATTCTTGGTCCATTCGCGATCGTAGTCGCGTTAACACGCCCGTAAACGCACGGCATCGTGCGCGCTCTACGTTCGCTCGCGGAGGTGATATTTCCAAGTCCCCGCGGATGGGTCTGGCCATTGTATCCTCCTCGCGCTCATTAAATATTAACGAGAGTCTCAATTTCTTCATTTCGTTGATGAGTCGCCGCGCGCCATCCGAGAACCCGCATATAGATTGAAAATTAACTTATATGAGCGCCGGCGAAATATATGTATACGCCGTACAGCGCGCTGCACTTATACGACTCTGGGGCCTACAATTTACACGAGAGGTCCCTATGTTGGTATAACCCCTAAGTAGGAGACCTTCGTCTTCTTTTTCTTCCGCCTCTCGACCTTCCTCCTCTTCCTCCTCTTTCCCCTCTACCGTCCCTTTCTCGTCGTCGTCTTCTTCGTCTTCTTCTTCTCCTTCTTCTTCTTCGCCTCCTTCTTCTTCTGCTTCTTCTCCTTCTTCTTCTTCTTCTTCTTTAAACGTCGAATCCCTTTCCTCCTCCGCTTTCAGCCTTCTCCCACTACCCACGCCCTCTTCCCCTCTCCGTAATTCGTTCACGCACGAACGTGAAATCCTTAAATACCTAATTTGATGCTAATTAGAACTCGCACTTGTTCTCCACGACCAGACCTCGCCGCGACCGGCTCGCGTGTGGCGGAAACGCGGGCAGGCAAACCGTACGAAGACGGGTCACGGAGAATATCTCGTAAAGTGGTTATTGATATTTCGCAGCAACATGATTATCAAGACTGGGAATTTAAGCGGGATCCTTTTGGCCGAAGGCCAAGATACGGAAGATGCGTAGCGTAACACGAATAAAATTCACGTTTCATGATACCGTGTCTGGATATTATCCGTACGTTCGAAGAGTAACTTTTTGGGGGCCGCGTCTCGAGCTTCGTGCCTCGATGTCTCTTTTTGGTCGGGGATAGGGGCTTAATTTGCTATTCAATTAAGAACGGAACGAGACTCGTGGGAGTCTCCTTCGCTCCTCCGATTGAGGATGATTTCGGTAACTTCGTGGGCCCCGGTTCTTCTTTTTCGAATCTTGCGACGATTCTTCTTTATTGACTTTGTCTTGGATCAGTGGGAAAACAACGTTGACTCTTGTCTATGCGGAGATAGAGAGTTTTCGAGTTACCATCTTTCTCGAGATTCGTGAAATTATTCGTGTGAAAAGAATTGAATGTAAGCAAGGTAAAATAGACGGAAAGAGGAAATTAAAAAGAAGCAAGTGGAGCCAATAATCGATTTTACGTTGACGAAATCGACGTTATTTTCCGACCAGTCCAACGGGATAAAGAAAATGTAATAGATTCAGAAAAGCGGAGAAAATTGTGGATGATATAAAACACGAAATGAGCAACAGCATTTTTAAAGTCCAGATGTACGTAACTATTTATTATACGATAATAGTCGCACTCGAATGCTGCACATTAATTTCATCTATACAGTTTTATGTAATTGGTTCACCCATGTATGCATGTGTTCGTGTGTGTGTGTCTGTTTTATTTCTCCTGTTTCGATTTTAAGACGCTGACGTACATTAAATCATCGCTATGCTACACATGCCTAACATGCGACTGCCGCCACTTTGCCGACTATGCAGACTATTCCCGACTCGACGGGTGTTGTGTCGCAAAATGTGGAAAGAAGTTAGAAAAACCGCTGTGGTCGGCGGTCCATCGCGATAATTGACGAGATGTTGTCCGCGAGGCAAGGAAGGAAATTTTCATTTCGGTAAAAGGAATCACGGGATTTAGAATTGCCATCAGAACGATCATTTATCATCGAAACGTCTTGTCGCTTGCAGTCGATAAATATCATTTTCTAATTACGACGTATATATATAAAAATTATAAGTTCTCGATTGTTACAAATAAATTTCTTCTTCTCACCATAGGAATCCTCGTTTCTATCTCCCTTTTCTTTTTTTGCTTTTTTGTCCTTTTCTAACGTCATGTCGAAAATGTGACGCACGCGTGTGTCACGCGATGAAAAGTCCGCATCGATAATTCGTTCTTTTCTTTTTTTTTTTTTCTTTTTACTCTGGCTCTCTTCTTTCTCGGTTCTCAACGTCCATCACTTTGCTACACGTCGATGATCGCACTTAGGATACTCGATAATCCCAAGCGTTTTACTATGTTGCTTACGCCTGGCTAAAGACTTTGCGATCTGTTCGCTAATTTTCGTTATCTATAATATACATACCGTGTCGTCAGTGGTCGAGTGAGTGTATTTCGTGTCGATCGAATCCAAAGATCGTAGATTCGTTTGACTAGATGAAGAATCCTTTCGTTTCCACGATCCTTACTTCTTTTCTTAACTTCTTCGTCTTTTGCAACGATAAGCGATCGATCGTAAAATACGAAGGCATCGCGGTTAATCGAGATTAATTGGAAAAGAAAAGTAATAATTTTGTTTAAAAAATCTTGCAATTACCTTGGATTCGCTTGACACCGTACAAAAAGAACTCGTATCTTAGCTACTCGTATGTACGTACGTTTTTGGCACGAGGAGAGGAACGCCGTTTTACCACACCTGTCGCTCGTTCATTCGCGATTCTCTAGCCCGTAAATCGCCGTTATCAAAAAGTGTCTTCGTGACACGGTTTTTGGCTAAAAAGGAGGAGTGAAGCAGCGCGCAAAGTCGGATCAGGATGCAATAGAGGGGCAACGCTATCATCGGAAGGAAACTATCGATACAATTTGTGTCATATCGATCCATCGCGATCAAACGTTCCACTTCACATTTTCGAATCATCGAGCACAAAACGAGCAAGTTTCCCTTTTTCGCGATTTAATTAACCAATGCGTTGTGCAAAGTAATAACAAATTAAGAATAACGAATGCTCGATATGTGGTAGTTTCTTTGCGCCGATATACCGCGCGGCAAAATAACAATTAAATAAAATAGGAATCGTTAGTGCGAAACCGCTCCAAGAATCAATTGCACGAAACAGCCATTTAAAGACTCGAACCCGGACCAGTTGGAACAAATGAAATAATCCTGCGGTATAATATAATTACACGCTCGAGGAGAGCTACGCCCATTCTGTCGGAACCCTCCTTAGGCTTTCGATCCAAAGAACGCCATGGGACAGTTTTATCGCTGTGGAACAAGGCCGTTTCTTCCCCCTGTTTCGACGAATCCTTCGATGGTACCTGAACCTTCAGCACCCAAACCCGATTCACGCTTTCGCTAGCGAGACAAACTATCGCCTAGTACCTTTGGTAATTCGGATGTGCATGGAACTATGATTATTATCACTGATTACTTAAACATAATCCGTTTCAGCTAAAACGCTGTTGGCGTAACTTTATCTGCCATTGTCGCGAACCTTGACCATTTCTTGGTGAGCGGTGAGCCGATTGCTACGTTTTTAGATAGATCCAAAAGTTGTTCGATTCGATTCGTTCATGAAGCGATCTATGAACAGTCGATGAATCGATCGATCGTTTTCAGCGTGGCTCGCCACGTAAATCGAGGCTGGTGATCGATGAACGACCGTTTGTTCTTGTTACGCGTAATTGACGTTTGCAGATTGTTCGAGTATAATGGTTGAAAGGCGTTTAATAGTCGGTTTTGCTTGAACGAATGCGATAATTGCGGGGATTTGACAAGCTCGTAGGAAGAAACCGTTCGCGAGCCATTAGCGATTGTAAACGTCTTCATTCGCCACGTGTCCCTTATTAATTAAGAAACGTTCGCTTTCTAACAAGCAAGTTTAATCGGGATCGTTAAACGGATCAGTGTCTTTAGATAGACAAATAAACCTAAGCCTACCAATTGGAAAACACTGAGATTTATTACTCACCAGGAAATTCGTCAAAGGTTCAGCGAGAAGTCTCGTCGCCCAGAATTCGATTCTTTCGCCATTCAGAGGAGGAATCGCGTGAAACGCTAACAGAAACGCATCCTTCTATGTATCTTTATGGAACCAGAATGTGATTCGTTCGTTGGTCAACGATCAACGTCGAAAATCTCGAGCAGAAATGCGGATGAAAATCGAATCGATTCCGGATGAGCACGTTTTTCCTCTGAAATTGAACGCGTCGAAAATCGGTCCCAAAATAGAGAGACACGGCGATCCTTCATCCAAGATGGCTGGAAAGGCTGCTGTAGCTGTCTTCCTCCATCTCAAGCCGTCGTCAGTAAAGATCGGAGAACGAGACCTGAGAGGAAACGCCGGAATGTAGGTGATGAAGAGCGTGCAGCTCCTCCATCGAGGTCGACGGCATGCTGTTGCTGTCCCCTAGGATGCTGGCTGCCGGTCCTACGTTCGGCGAGCCGGCCGTGTTCGACGGCACAGGCGTACCTGGACACCCCACGTTGCTCGTCGTCGTGTTGCCCTCCTGCCTCATCATGTTCCGTCGCCATTTCGCGCGGGCATTTTGGAACCAAACCTGCACGAACCGAGAACCTTGCTCAGGACTCGTTATTCCTTCGCTTCGAGCACATTTTCAAACAGTTTTTCTATCTATATGATGTAGTATGACGAAGAAGAATGGTAACAAAAATGATAGAAGTATCTAACGGATGTTGTACGATGGTAATTTAATTTTGGAGAATATGTGATCGATTTTTTGATAATATCGAATAAAAATTCAATCGTTAGTTGTTATTTATACGATTAAAGTTACCTTGCTGTATCGTGCTGATTAACTCGAGTTTTCTCTCATTATATTATTGAATTTCTTTTGAATATACGCATCGAACGTAGCGTTTGATTCTTTTATTAGAAACGATCGTATATGAATATAGCTGACGAAGAAAATACTGATGTAATTTATATATAATAATAATGTTTGATATAATTATCGAACTCACTTGCATCGTACGTTACGAAAAGATACTCGTCCGTTAATATCTTATTAAATACAAGAACGACGCTCTCTAGAGTTATATGCATCTAATAAAACGAGAAAGGATATCATATCGCTAATTATTTTTCGCATAGGAGTTTCAACGCGACATCGATTTAAAATTCGATTCGGGACGAAGGAAACCGAGGCAGAAATTTATTTCCTACCTGAAGCACCCTCTTCGAGAGCCCCGTCTTCTGCGCCAGTTGCTTGAGGTCCTTCGCGTCGGGGTTCTGATTTATAGCAAAATAATTCTTCATCGTCCGCAACTGATGGTGCTTGAAGCTCGTTCTCATCCGCTTCGTTCGCTGGCTCTGATGCACCGGCCCGGGAGAACCGACAGACGCTTCGTACGCCGCCAAAGATTCCATGGACGAGGACAGTTCGGTTGGGTGAAGCAGCTCTGCAACCAAATTACCTTCCTTTATTCGATATTTCAATCCCTCCCTCCGGTTTATACCGCTGGATATTTAATTGGACGACTTGGAATTTAGGGAATATTAAATTCCTTGATATTTCTTCGAAAGCTTGATTTATTCGATTCACTGCTGAATATGAAGAAAGAACCTATCGTAGAATGTAAGGTAAAATTAAAGCACCACCGGACATGAGCTATTTAAGAGCTTAACAAACCAACAAAAAGTCTCACTCTCGGTTCGAATGTTTTTGTCTGTATTTCTGCGATGATTAACGTACCGATACGAATATCTAAAGAGTATATTCGACGCGCAGATTGTTTTTTAAACAATAGAAGAGATCTGACGATAACAGGATAATGGGATAAAAGCCGATTGAATTCTAACTTTTCCAACCAAATTAACCGATAGTATTTTTTATAATTGTGCAATAGTTTTAGAGTCGAGATAAGAGTCTATGTGTCATATGTAATGCTTGGTGCATTGGAGAGATTTAACGAGGAATAAGCAACGGTCGAATTCTAACTTTCTTAAGAAAATTAACGAGCGATCGGTGTACTGCACTAATAAATCATCAAACGAAACTAAATGGTCGTCGTACACACGAATATAGAGTTCAAGAGTGTCGAGCATCTGTTACAAAGATTTTTTAGTCCTGTCGGCTTATCGGATACGCGAAAGAAGTTCAGTCATGTTTGATGTAAAAAGATTGGACAGCAAAGCTGGAGAAAAAAGCAGACGACGATCGAGCGACACAGAACGACCGATGCTAAATGAGAAGATTCCACTCTGATCGTTACAGAACGCTCGTGATCCATCAATCGGTACTAGGCGACTATCTGACCTATCTATCGAACGATTTGTTCTTCTGTTTGGCGACAATCGTCAAACAGCGATCTTTAAAAAGGGTCATATTTTTTTCAGGACGATAAAAGATGCTTGATCACCATTGGCGAAGAAAGTTTAGAAACGGTTCAACAAATTAGATATGACTCCGGTTATCTTCGCCTCTTCTCGAAATACTTGACTTTTTCCAGAGGCGCTTTTAATCTTCTAATCGAATCTTTATATATAAAATTATCGAAACGAGAAATAACATTGTATCAAGAATAATTCTTTTAGATAACATCTCTATCGTTTGTCTTACGAATTACAAGGGATCCAGTTTCTTTGGCTCGTTCAAATAATTCTCTTATATTATCCCCAAACAAAAAAAAATTCGTTAAAAAGAGAGAAAATCTGTGAGAAAAGAAAAGAATCACACGGTGTCGAGCAGAATTATCCAAAGCCGACCACCTACGTATTTCTTTCGATCGTGACCATACGAAAAGATATTTCACGCGCGATCTAACGTTCTTCAAAGATCATTTATATCACAGTTTCCCGACTTATCGACTACATATATTCTGCCACGAAGAAAGCGAACCGGACATACGAAGAACAATCGGTCAGGACCAAATCCCAACTTTACTCGTTCCATCTATAATCCAACCCTTGCTCGTCTTATCTGAAAGCTAGCCAAAACCCTGGCCGCCGATTGCTCAGCGTCAGCATGTTCGCGAACCATCTAAATCTCTCCACAAGATCGACCGATCGATCTTCGTTCTCTTCTCTTCCTCCAGCCCCTGTCCACGGAAAGCCGGCGGTACAGCTGTGTGCACGCGAAACGAATTTCCGCGCACGTAAGCGCTGTTGCAGCTCGGGCAGCAGCGTCGTCGTGCCCGTGGATAAAAGCAGCGCGAGAGCATCGAAAGAGGGACGACATCGGTGTGCAACCGTTCAGTGCCGTTGCAAGTTGCAGTTGTTGCGCGCCGGCGGAGCGAAGGAACGCATCCAATAAATAAGACGACGAGGGTAACCATTGAATTCAATCGGAGAGAAAGAACGGGTTCCAGGCGACGTTCGTGGACAGGCGAGCGCGCGCAAGGGGGATGGGGCGACGGGGGAACATCCGACCAGAAGTAAATCCCCGAGCACGTATCCGCCATTACTGTTTATTGTCCCGAACTTCCATTCCCTACGGACGCGACGAGCTGTTCTCCGCGCTCTGGCTCGCGATCCAGAAAAGAGAAGAACCGCTCTCGCGGACGGCCACACCGCCAGTGGAATTCGTTTTGTTCACCGGGGTGAACGACATCGATTTTTGTTCCTATATAAGTTGGGATCTTGCTTGGAAAAGTCGTGATTCGATAAGGATTGTATAATACTTTGGGGAATTTCTTGTCGAAGAGAGGTTGAGAGTCCGTAACTGAGTGCTGATGGATTGATTATAAAGTTGATTTTGTCGAGGGTACTATGCGGTATTGGTTGCTGATGAAGCAATAATTTCTTGCCTTCCCCGTTTGGCTTGGCTTTTTAGCGTTATACGAGAAATAGGCCTGATTCGGTAGTAAGATATACAGGTAGTTTGCTGCAGTATCGCAAGATGCTGGAATAGGATGTGCTAAGGGTCGATATTGATAAATTCGAATAACTTTCTTATCGGTGGATTTTCTACGGATTGGGCGAACGCGAAGTAACGATTTTCTGTATCTTTGATCTAGATAGGTTTATTTGAGAACAGACTCGACGCGTCTATGCTTGACACGACTTGCCAAGGAGAGATGCAACGATAATAGCAAACGTCGTTTCAAAAAATGAAAAGACGCGACAAATTACCATCGCAATCTACGAAAGCATCGCTTCCTTCTCAACGATCTCGCGCCAAATTCGACAAAGTATCCCACATTCCGGCTCGTTACGTCAAATCATATCCACCCCAAGAAAATCCAGTTTTCCTCCAATCTTTCGTTCCATTATCCAGAAAAAGAAGCGGAAGAAAATCGTGGTTCTCGGTGACTCCGTTCAATTCCCAAACGGATCGCTTTCCCTAGAACCAATTCTATCAATAAACGCGAGCGAACGGCCCTGCAAAAGGAATACGCGAGTTTTTTCATCGAACTGGCCTGGTTCCCAAGCCGAGTGTCCCTGCGTGGCGGGAGGACGAGGAGGAAACGGAGGTTAGGGGCAGGGGAATAGAGGAGACGGGGTGTCGAGGACGGTTTTCGTGGTTCAAGAATGAGATTACAATTTGTCAGGTCCGGGCTAGAGGGCGAAATCACGCGGATGGCACGGATGGTGGACGGCGAGGGCCGTCTTCGAGTCGGCAAGAAACTCACGCAGGCGGCATTATAGTGTTCCGCCGGCCATTCTGCTGGCTGCGGCCACGTATTGGCCACGGCAGCATTCTTTTCCTGCCAGATCGGCCAATCGATGCATCTCGCCACCGATACCCATCTGTCACTGTCCGCGGAGCCTAGCCTTTTCTCCGTTCGCGCGACCGGCGTGCCTCGCGTTCGAATCCCCCGACGAACGGTGAAATCGGCCGTACCAACGCCCGTCTTAACTTCTCTTCCGGTATTTGGGGAAATTTTCAGCGACGTTTCAGAATCCCTTTATGCTTATTATTTTGTTTGTTTGTTTTTCTGTTTTGTTATTACACATCCTTCTTTGTAAGAATCTTGTACGCTTTATGTAATAATAATGTTCGTTGGAATATACCGTTCATGATCTTCTTTTGCCTTCAACGTCGTTCTATCGAAACTGTGGGTATCTAATATTTTCTCGCACGTTATGTATATTCCGTACACTTAAATTCCCCATAAACGCGTAAACGCGCACAGTCTACGCACATCACGGACCTCAGCCCTTCGACTTTCCGCAAAACGATTACTAAAAGTCGCTCTAAATAAACCTTTTAAAGACGATCGTGCAAGAAAAACGCACGAAACCTGTAGAAAATATACTTCGCGAAATGACCGCTCTCCCTGTTGGACCAACAGAAACGAAGTCTCCGAAGGGAGCTAATTTTTCAGCGTCGCAAGAACCGTAACCGCGTTGGACGAAGGTATTTTCGGTGGCGGAGAAACGACGGCCTTATCGTGGTCGCAATTCCAGCGATTCATCGAACGCGCCTGCCGACGTCCAGACGGAATAGTTGGAGGGATCCGGCGGATCGTCCGGCAAAAAGTGTCCCAATTATATATAAAGACAATAAAACGCGAACCAGTCGGTCGGTTCCCACCCCGTCCAAGGTTGCGCGTCGCTCAAACTGGACTCTTCATGGCCGATTTTATGGCTGTTGATCGTAAATTCCGACCCCGGTAGCCCGAAAGTGATTCTCTGTGATCGCGCGTCGATTATAAAATAACCGGGGACGATGGCGAGCGAGGCCTCGAAACGTCGTAAACATCGTGAAACAAACGAGACGCGGGGATATCGCGAACGAAAACGTTGTCGCGCCGACAAACGAGCCTGTTCCACGAGGGCATTAAACGAATTTACCGCGGTGGTGATTTTTGGGGGATCGCGCCGTGCGATCTTGCTTCCGGGGGTAGTAAACGTCTCGGTGAATTAACCCTCGCACGGCATAATAAAGCGGAGAAGAATTTAGAACGAAAGGCTTAAAGAATAATTGTTTCTTTGTCGTCAAAATTTATTGCACCTTCGATATCAAACGCGGACAACGCGTGCTCGTGTTTCTGCGAACGTATTTATTCATGGACAATAAATTCAAACTTCGTCGTGTGTAATAATATTTGAAACGTGAAATTTATTCTTGAAATCGAGCGAGCTTCTTATTATCAGAAACAGGCTTGCGTTGCTCGTAATAAACGTCAAGACGATATAAAATGACAACAGCCGTTTAGCATTCACAAATCTTCGCAAACGTTCTACTCCTTCGGCTTTCCTTCGGTGCTTCGTTTCTTCGTTCGTCATCGGTAAAGGGGCCAGCGAAACGTTTTCCGGCGTATCGAGCAGGCCAATTTAAGCATCGAGTCCAATTGGAAGCAGCCGCGACGACCAAATGCGTGGACACATTGGCGAACGAGTGGCTGGCCGTTTGCTCGATTGGCTCTCGAAAAGGAAAACCGTTCGATCGGCTGACATACATGTTCGACACGCGAAACAAAGAGTACGCTTCGGCCGTGTCGTGTCTCGTGCGCTCGCACGCTCGGATCATGGATCAATTAGACAGCCGGTGGAAATTTCGTCGAAGAATTCCGCTTGTACGTCGATGAGGGAACGCTTAACGAGGCGAGCGCGAACAATCTCCGGCCGATTCGCGGTCCGCGATCCTCGAAAGCTCGGGCAAATGTTTGCACACCGAAGGAACCAGCCATTATACTCATTGCTCGGCAAATAATGCAACTCCCCCGACTCGCTTGCTCGATTCGAGGGATGGAGAGCGGAGAAATAGAAAGCTGGTACGCTACTAGGTGGTTTCGAAAGAGAGAAAGAGGGAAAGAGTATCGCGCGTGCATATATCGAGCGGAGAGAGAAAGAGAGACGAAAGAAAACGAGATCACGAACGAGAGTACCACGTGTTCCCATAGTTCTAAGACCAACGTTTGAAAGCGCACCCCCGTTTACCATTCGGCCCAATTATCCCTCTGGCAACCCCTTCCATTCGTCTCTTACGTTCTCGCGTTGTTTCACCACTGCCAATTACACGTATTTGCGTCCTCGGGCCGCCAGCCCAGCCGAGACTGGATTCTTGTGAATTCTTTATTGTTTCGACTATACGACGGGAGGAACAAAGGGCCCCGAGGCCGACGTTTTTCTTTGTCCCTCGCCTATTTCTCTTTGCCCTGTGTCGCCCGCGCGATTAATCGATCCGCGGCACGACGGCGCGGACGTCGCGTCCTTCCGATCGAACTCGGGGATCGATACTTGTCAGGAATTTCCCATTGGTTTCTCAACGACCACGCTGTATATTTGTTGGAACTCGTTCACCGGATCAAGCGACATTTCACTACCGTTCTTACGTTTAATTAAATCGTCTTTATCCAAGAAGAAAGTGTTACTGTCGTCGAATAAATCCGTATATTGAACGAACGCTCGACCGATGCTGCGCGATGTTAAATAAGCAACGAATACACCGCGAATATTCGCGCGTTTATAGGGAATTTTAATACGCGTTAATATACAAGACTGCGCGTAATGTGCGGAACTATAGGCACAGAATACGGTAATAAAACAAGTTCTTTAATTATAATCGCAAGAATACTTTGCATTAAAAATCTTGTCTAACGCCTGCCTGTTCTTGCGTTGTAAAAGTATTCTATCGTCGAGTTGGTCCGCGCGACATCAATGGAGAGTTAAACAGACTGCAGAAACTCGACGAAAGGGAAATACACAACAGAGAGACAATAATCGGAAAATAATACAAAAAATTAGAAAGAAGAGTAAGACGTGACTCACCAAGGGCGCCAGCGGCCAGCCTCATCGTGACAGGTAACTCGGATCCGGTGACTTCCGACAACTTCCTCTTTCTGGGGCGACCCTTCTGCACGGTACCGGATGAGGTGATCGGGCTCTGCTCCGCGGCGCTGTAATAAGCCGGAAGCGGCGACACTCCCGGCGAGCCGATGTCCTCGATATTGCTGGCTGCGCTCCCGTAATCCCCCGCGCAGCACAGCAACTCGTAGTGAGGTCTTGGGACCGACCAGCTCGTCATTCGTGAACCTTGCTGTCGAGTATTTCAGTGGCGACCCTGCGTTATCCTCCGAGTTCGATGAACGCGCGAACGCGATCACGCTCGCGAGAGAAGATAGACGAACGGCAAGGCCGCTTCCCGCCCACAATCGAATCGATGGATCGGCGAATCCAGCGTTTTCTCGTAGATTCTTTCGCAACCCTCCATTCCGTTAATCCTTCATTTTGTTTAAATAAATAGATCGCGCGATTTTCAAACTTACGCCTTTCCTTTTCGTTCTTTTTTTTTCGACCAGTAACGTTCCCTTCGAAATTTTTCAAACTTCGTACCAGAGAGAATCATCCATTACTACAGTTTTTAACCGCTCTTTCGTCCCTATTCTTCGCGCGAGAAATATGCAAATACGCGTTACCTCCCCATTTACCCCTTTCCACAGACATAAAGTAAAACACCGTTCAGGCGAATAACATGTACGCGCTATTGACTTTCGCGTCACGATCTTTTTCTCTATGGAATCTTAAGTTTCTTAACAACAAAGGTCATTTCTGAATTTACCAGTTTCTCTTCCAACCCCGCTCTTTGCAGAAAAATCTCGACTACCGCGCGTTGCGCACTACGTCAACTCGATACCTCTTTCCCTAGACATAAACAGTCATCTCGAGAGATCACTCTGTGAATCATGCAGTCTGTACTAAACTTTTTCTGCCTGAGCTTCCCGCTGACCATCGTTCGCGCGAAACCCTTGCTGATGGATCGTGAACGCGGATCGATACTCAATACGCACGAGCAGCGTTGATAAGCCGGCGAGAGTGGCGGTCGAATCGATATCGCGGAGCGGCAAGCGGCACCGCGACGTCTTTCTCTTTACGAGAGCGCGCGTCGAGCTCGACTCTCTGTCTCTCTCCGTTTATTTCTCTTTTTCGATCCTGTTTCTGAGAATAGAAAAAACCGGATTCACCCGCGCCGGAGGGCTGTCATTAGGCGAGCAGCGAACGATAATAAGTGTCCTACGTCGACGCGCCTCGTGTTTCTGTCACTCTCGTCATCAAACTCGTTGATAACAAAGAGACGGCCTTTGGAGGATGGTAATTCGGGCTCGTGTTTCTCACCTACAGTAGACCAGGCCATCCCTCTGCCCGAAATGATCGCCCTTGTTGAGAGGGGTGCCGCACGAGGCGCATGTAAAACAGGCCACGTGGTAAACCAAGTCCCTCGCGCGCATCACCAGCTCCGTCGCGAAGATGCCCGCTCGACATCGCGAACATCTCGAAACGGCGAACAACCTGCGGATTAAAATTACAAATCTTTTCGATCGACGTATTCTTTTATAGATAATTGTTATTATAACGGTCAGACGTTTATGGATTCGCATGAAACGTAACCCTTCGCGGTTGGCATACTTTTTTGGTAGCATTCTCAATTTGACAATAGTCGAAGCAATGAATATTTGCCGTCTGGCTTCGAAGACAATTTTTTTTTTAAGGTGCTGGAGAATACAGGATATATGCGTAAGACATGAAAATATATAAAATACTCAAAGCGAAGTATAGTAAATAGCGATGATGCGAAAATACTGTTGAATTAATTCTACCTACGTTACGCTTCTTTTATAAAATTTATAAAAATATGAAATTGCACCAACATCCGCCTTCTAATAATGGGTATCATCCTCGTTTTATACTGCTTCATACGGGAAGTAACGAGGAGACGGAGTACAACGTGATTGCTGTTAACTACTACAGTGGCTGAGAGAAGTTTCCGACCAAAGTTTAATTTTGTTATTTTGTTGGGATAAAGGGTTTCTGAAAATGAAAAAAAAAACTACCATCCAAGCGTAACATGTGCTGTATCTTAACTGTATCTTACTGTATCTGGCCTCGATGTTGCTATCGATATCGTATCGTTTTCGTAGACAATGTAATCCACTGTAAATGTACAAACAAGTAAATCAGGCCATTGAGCACGCCGTGCTGACTACAAATTTTTATGATCGTATGTTTCAATACCATAACGTGTAGTTAATGCAATTTACGATTGCAACACTTTCCGTTTTGTCCGATCGGAGAAATTCTAACGTGGATTACATTTTCATCCGCGTGGAAGTAGAGTAATGTCCGTGCCTGGTTAGCCACTAGTTGATACTATCTCAAGAATGTCTGCTAGTGGATATTGTTGCGACAAGTTGAAGTATTACATATGCCACGTCAATGCTGTTAATCGTTATACAACAACAGGCAAAAAATTCGTCATTGTTCTTAAATTTCAATCACAGTGTCTCATGATTGTACTACTGTATTGCGTATATTGTACGAAACTTTTTAAAAGTTCATGACACTGTAAGGATACGACCATCGTTACTGATAAAAGATTTCTACAAGCCAAATACTTTCGCGAGAAAATTTTTTGTATATTAAATTTTCCAAAATTGCTTCTCATCCGAAGACTCGACTAATTCTTGCGTACAAGAGTGTACAAGCTACATAGGTCGATTATCCATTGGATATCGACTAAACTCAACAGCTATTCGACAGAAACGTTTATTTCGCTTTTAATAAACCCACAAACGCTGGCATAGAGACACGAGCAGAAGCTACAAGAATATTCCTCTGCGATGGAAGTGCTGCAAGATCCCCTTACCTATCCTATATCCAACCACGAATACAATGACTCAACTATCTCCTACCGGTATCTGTCTACCAATCAACCCTCTTAATACGACGGAACCGTTTCGATTCATCGGTAGCAACCGGCTTTCTAAGAGCGTCGCCGTCGTTCCGGGTTCCTTCGAACAGCCTCGAGTTCTCGATCACGCGTTCTTCGTAGAATCGCCTAATTACAAAATCAACGATCCCGATCGTCGCTCGAATTCATCGATCCTTGCCACTGTTCCCCGTTCGCGCGCGCACGTGACCTCCCGTTGTTCGTGACTATCGGCTCGAACCAAAATCGGAGAACAATGCAGTTCCCCCTCTGGTTACGTTTTTCTTCCACTAATACACCATAACGTCCGCGAAGGGAGGCGGCCAGAGGGGAGTTAAAGAGGGTGGAGTGAAGACAGAGTAGGGAGGTGGGTTTTACTCGCCAAGGCTCTCATATCGGTTGTCGACGATCGAGGCGAAGTTACAGTTTTCGAAGCGCGAAAACCAAATAGAGACAAAGGGGTTGGCCTGGATATGGATCGTTGCATATTGCATGGGAGCCGGCTGTATTCTTCTCTAACGAACCGGCAGCATGGAGTTCCAGCCTGCAGGAACACCGGCCTACGGCGTGTTCCACCCTCGTCTGGAATCTCTGAAACTCGAGGATCGCTGTGATGGCAAGGATAAAGGATGTGGTTTATGGGTGTGAGCAGGTTATACGAGGAATTGCGTTTTAACGGTTCGTTTGGATATTTTTCTTCGAACGTGCGATATTTTGAGACAGTGCGGATTAAACGTACGATTAAAAGTCAGGTCTCTTTTTTTTTTTGAATAAAATTTTCTTAGCTTGCAACGGTCATCGATTATAATCGATCGTAATTATTTTACACTGCCATAGTTTAAGCTAACGCGACAAGCTTTTTAAATCGACCTTAGAATTTAGCATCGCGAAGAATTAAATATTAATACTTATCTGACGATATCGTTTTAACGTCGATATTATAAATATGAAACGCGAGATATTTCGTCGTCCATTCATAACATGTTAAATAACTTCGTATCTTCTTATATAGTATACGTCACGACTGATTTGAAAATACTCTGATATCTAGAGAGGTTCTTTAAAAATACGATTCTCATCTCCGAAAGAAGGTGGATTCTTTGACGAGTCGTTTTGCTTGCGGAATATCATATTTCCCTGGAAAAAGCCTCGTAGAGAGAAGCTTACGGCTAAAGCCGCAGCGAAACGTTGCATTCGTTATTCCGACTGTCTTTAGCTCAGCAAAGAAACGTTTCAGTTTTCTGGCTGTAACAACGTGTTCGTTGAAAAATCTTCCTCGTCAGATCTGGACTCGTTTTGTTCCCTTTAATTATTCCGTTTCACTGGGGCTCGTGCGGCCTACGTATCACTGATTAGACAATGATTACAGGACCGAAATGGGGAAGCTTGTAACCTAATCACCCTTTCCTCTTATTGCGAAAATAACAAGGAAACGATGCTTGAAGATAATGATATAGGAAATATCAATGAATCTTTTGATTCTTGCGCTTCGTTCTTTTCACAATATTTCCCCGTCCTTTTTCCTTAATATCGACCAATAAAAAATGCCGATCGATCATCCACGTAAATACTTTATCTTTCTAACCGCAAAACTTGTAGCTTTGTTCGTTAATTTATTCGTGAGTAGGATAGTATAGAAAAGAACATTGGATTCTGTGATTCTCCACAGAGTTTTTTTTTTCTTTTTCGTTCACACGACGATACTTCCCTCTCGCCTCTGAGATCGATGAAAAAAAAAAGATACGTATTGGGAAGTCATGTAAATTCTTTATTCTTTTCTAAGAGCAATATTTAGCTTTGTTAATTAATTCATGCATAGAACGAAGTATCGAAGAAGTTCCACTGGTATTATTCGTTGGTCAAGAATACTTTAGTAGTGAATAATTCATAGGGAATTGAATATTTAACGCTGGTTTCTCGTCGAAGCTCTCGTCAATTTAACAGTTTCAATCCGCTTAACGCCAAAAGGAAAGAACGAACGGTGGATGAGGAGGGGGGGGGGAAGCCCGAAACGAAAAAGAGAAGAAACGATTCTCACGCTTTCCAGAACTACAGGAATTATGCAACGCGTGCTTCTCCGTCGCCGTCCGTTAACTGCACTCGGAATTTCAACGAGAACACCCGTTTTCATAGGCAAAAACACAATAACAGATTCCCAGCATCTAATTACCATCTCCACAATAACCACGTTTAATGTAATTAATTTCATTCATCGAGACTTTGCATTTTAATATCTCAATCTGCACCGCCCTGACGAGCTTCCGCGTTCAAACGCGTGCTTACGGCACGACGAAACATACTACTGAGAAAATTAAATAGGAAAGATTTATTTCGCTTCATGTAGCTGTTTTTATCTTGTTAATCGACGCGCAAAGTAATGCGCATTTAAGTCTAGAATAAAACATTTTCTTATTTTCTTGCATATTTTCTTACAATTACTAAAGGCACGTAGACAGGTTTGGACAAAATTGTCCTTGACTTTTATTTAAGATTGTAAAACAAGCTTTTATCTACATATCTTACAGAAAATTATTCGAATCCTCAGAAATACACTAATAAATTTATGAAAAACGTTACAGTTTCGATAGAAGAGCTTTCTATAAAACTAGTAACATTTCTATGAAAATTGAAAAATAAAATTAAAAAATTTCTAAATTCTTGTGCCAGAATTTAGAAAGTAGGAAAAGGAGGAATGTGTGTGTGTGTGTGTGTGTGTGTGTGTGTGTGCGGTATTCGTTCAAAAGACCAAAACCAATAACACGGAGGATTCAACGTGAGTTTGATCGATCGAAACTGCACAGTGGCGTACCTACGCGAAGAAAAACAAAGTGTCATTCGATGGTGGAAAGAAGTTGACCGCTGGAAATCGTAACCGCGTGTTTTTATCACGGTGAACGTATCACAACAGCGGAATTTCAGGACCAGGTTAGGCCTACCTAGGACAAGCACGGGTTAGAGCTGGCCATTAGTAGACATTTTGTGTGGTCCAGGCGAAGTTTTGAGCGGGGTGGACGCTCCTATGCAAATTCGCGAATACCCCAATAAATACTGAAACGGGAAGCCGGCCCCGGGCAGCCAACGCTCGAGGATCTTGCATTAATTTCGCGCGTCATCCCGGTAATTCGACGTAAAATACCACGATGAATGGTTGGATCCGCTTTGCGTCGTGAAACGTATGATGAAATATCGAAAAAGGAGAGAACCGAACACGAAGAAAATTTTCAATTATTACTTCAGTTTAACGAGAGAATACAACAAACTAATTTCCATTCTTTTTTTTTTTTTTTGAAGAAATAATTCTACAAACAATAAGAGATATGAATTTTAAAGGTAAAAGCAATCCCACGTGATACAAAATTGGAAGAAATAGGAGGTAGGTAATTCGTGCTAATTTTGTACATAGTTGATGATCAAAAAATTGACGAGTTTGCAAGAACGAGGGATTCTTTGTCGAAAGTTTATCCTTCTATCGAGATTGGAATACGATAATCTTTGCTTTTATTTAAATACAAGTATGATATTCGAGTATCTACACGTTAGAGAATGTCTGTCATAGTGTCCAATATTTCCAACGTCTTCCAAAATTGGAATACTTGAAACTTGATGAATTCGATGCAAAAACAAGCCACTTTGTCCACTAAGATAATGAAAACGCCAGTCATAAAAGAACCAGCTTGGACAATGCTTGAAACAACTGAGCGATACAATCCACAAATAAAATTAGTAGCTGGCGCAGTTCCGCGGACCGGATCACGCTCTAAGATTCGCCTCAGCGTCGCCCGACCCTAATCCTCTTACTACTACTTCTACCAACCTATAATAATCCTCTTTGCAGTAGATGTTGCCGTCCCTGGCGAAGCACGTCAGCTCGGCGGCGAGAGGCACACGGCAATGGCAGCAACGAAGGCAGCCGCAGTGCCACGCGCGATCCGCAGCCTTTAGGTACCATCGTTCGGCTATCTCTCTGCCGCAACCCCCGCAACCGAGGCCACCATCGGTGTTGTTGTTCTCGCCGGTACCGATCTGCCGATTGCTGATGGCACCATCCCCTGGCGGGGGTGTGCTGCTCCCACAGCCCACTTCCTTCAGCATCTCGACGAGGACCGCCGCGACCACCGGCGCATTCTGGGACAAACGTAGTTGCTTCTTCAGTTCGCAGCGTGAAATTATTGCAGTTTTAGGTATATCGATAAGTAAAATTCGATTACATTCGGTAGATCGAATCTATTTATATAATCGTGTTACTTTTGTAATACTCGATATAACGCTTTAAATAATACTTTTATATTATATATAATGCTTGTATTTACATAATACTTATACATGTGTATGTATGTATCGAAAAGCTTCATGAGACGAATAGTTCATCAGCTTGTACTAATGCTTTACTACTATTATCGAATAATGTTACGCTATTACTTTTTATACTGTATTATTATTTATGCCTGGACTAATTTTCACGATCATTTGACAGTTCGATAAGAAAATTTTTCTTCGATCCCATTGCTCCTCGTAGAAATTACGTACTATCTAAGATGCTCTCCGGGTAATACCTTCGATTTCGTAACAATGTACATATGTACATATTCTCTAACGTTGGTTACTATTTATTAAATTGCTCAGAAAATTCGTATTCGAGGATATCGTACACGTAGTATGAAATTAGCACTAGTTATAGATTCTATTTTCAATTTCCCCATCGCCCATAAAACAAAACGATTTCCAATTTCCACGCAATCTCCGTGTACAATTTTCAGCCGTCATAAAATGAACGACGGTACGATGGAACATCGATAAATAAAAACGTTCACACTTTAATCGCGTGCTAGCCACTGGTCCATGAATTTTTCTCTGGTAGCTTCTGCCGCCGCAATTGTATTTGGCGGGCTGACACTCGAGGCTGTCCGAGCCACTCGTCCTCGATTTCACGCGGGTGAAAATTCACAGGCGACACGAACCGGAACTTTTTTCCACGTCGTCATCGCGATGACGAGAAAGAGCACCGTGGCCGAAGGACTCGAAGCCTCCTCCTCCTCCTCCTCCTCCGCCGCCTCCAAGAGGAGGAGGAGGAGGCAGGCGGAGGAGGAAGATGGAGAGGCGGCCCCGCATTCATTCAGGACACTTCTCGGCGGCGGCGCACGCAAGAACCGATGAATGAAAACAATTCGTGACTGCTGTCCCGTTAATGAATGACTCCCGGGGCAGTGGCTCTCTCGGTTTCGAATCGGCCGCGAGCTAATTAGTAGAAGCTTGCGGATCGCCACAATAACTCAACGTCCTTTACGAGCGCGGGCCGCACGTGATTTCCGTAAGTTAAATGGAAGGTGACGTCGCCTGGAATCACCGTACACCTCGTTCCTACACAAGGTGACGCCGTTTTGCTGCCGCTTGTCACCGACGTATTAGACCGAACGTGTGCACCTTGATTTACAACTGTTCTACTCGCGCTCCTCTTCTTCTTTTGTTCTTTCGTTTAACCGTGCCTCTGCCTCTTTCGTTTTCGTATTCCGATTTGGATTTTGGATTATTATTCGTCGTGGAGTTCGGCTGTTTCGTTCGATCGCAGAATGATCGCACATGTATATGGGTGTTGTTTGGCAGAGTAGGTTGGGTAATTTTGCTCGACGATAAGATGGGATGAAGCGCGCTTTCTATCAGGTCGTCCCAAAAGTTTCTTTCCTTCTGTAAGGAAATAATAGATGCACAACCATTTTTCGTTTTATATTATTTTATTCGATCATGCACGATCCATTTTCTTCTATTTCTATTATTATGGTCATGTATGATTCGAGAAAAATAATATAAAACAGAGAATGTGGTGCATCCATTATTTCCTTACAAAACGAAAGAAATTTTCGGGACAACCTAATAGGTATATTCTTAGAAAAATTCTCGTTCGATGATGCATATACGCGAGGTTACGCTTTAAGAAGTTACTAATCAGCGCTGAACTGCGTTGGAATTTATTTTCGATAAAAGTAGCGCCAATTTCAATACACTGTATCTTCGTAATAAAAAACAATACGTTTCACTAAAGGAAATATGTTTCTGTTATTAATAATCGACGAAAGGAAGATCTTTTCCTGCAGCAAAAGAAATATCTATATTAAAAGGGTTAAGAAGCTTTGATACGAATGAAAAGTACTTAACAACAGTATTCTTATATTTTAAAGACACAATCTCGTTTGTTTCGTTCAGTCACCATACATTTACACGGTAATGGTAATCTAACACACGATAAAACAAATTACCTAGGATCCCTATATTACCGTTAACTAGATGGAAAGGTTTTAAATTGCAATAAAGATCTTCTCGATTATCCTGCCAATCTTAATCATTAAATCAACACCAGCCTTCGTTCTAACCTCGCTTGAAATTCTATTTCCATGCTCCAATTCGTCTTGAATCCATACTTACATGAGTGTTAGTTTAACCAGCTGTAAACACGACGGTGAATTCCACCGACGGTATCGACGTCTTTGACGCTTCCTCTGTCTGCTCGTTGTCTGCCGTCGCTTCCTGTATCAGCGTTCCCACAACGCTGAATTTATTCCACGAACCTGGCTATTTCCATCTGAATGGCAGTGTCGACCTTGAATCACGAATAGGAAGGTTTTCCAGGTACGGTGTCGATGATCGAGGGTCGAATGTCGACGTTTTCGAGGTCCGTCGGAAGCGGTCGCGACAGTCGTGAGATGAGAAAGTCGAGGCAGAGCGTTGGACGATTGAAAATACTGCGTTGGAAAGCCGAATAGCGTGAAATGGATGTCATGGAATTCTTTCGAATCGACTAATCACCGATTATTTGATTTTCCTGCTTTGAAAATGGCATTCGCATCGGAATCTATAGGAATGGAATTGGAATCTATCCAGATCGAATTACAATGTATCTAAGTTCTAGCGATAAGACTAAACCAAATTGTTATATGCCAGTAAAGAACACTAAAAGGCCAGCTTGTTACATCGGTACCAAAGCATTGAGAAATTTACCAAAAGCGCGTATTTCGTGTGGCAACGCGATTACTATTCAAACAGAATATCTTTAAACTCCGCGCATCGTCCAAGACATCAGTCACGTCCTGATGTCATTATCTATACCCAAGGCGTACACAAAACTATCCCAACATCCACACCATTCCACGATCCAACAACGAATCCACGAACAAATCCACGAGGACCACTGTAACCGCATGCGGCGTACGATATTTCCGATCTTGCTTCGATCGTCCAACTTGCGCGTTGCTCGACCAACATCAACCGCCTCAACCAGCATCAACTACCTCAACCAGCATCAACCACCTCAACCAACATCAACCACCTCAACCCTCGGAATGCTCTACCTGCTTGCCCGTGATCGGTCTCGTTTCTCTCGTCGATCCTCTCCTCTCGCACTCGAGAACTTGCTCTATCACCTTCGCCCGCTGATCATCACCAGGGGTTGGGACTCGTGTCGCAGCCACGTTCTCGCGTGTCTCGCCGTTTCGTCTCGGCGACGGAACCGAACCGGAAGACGCCACTTTTCCGTCCGACCGAGAGACGCCGCTCCTCTTTTTGCCCGGCGAGGGAAAATCGTGCGCGTCGCGGATAAAGTCGGCAGTCGAGTTGGCCGTGAGGGAAGCTGTTCCCCGTCGGCGTAATAGTACGATCCTGGGGCTGGCCAGCCAGGGCCAGGGGCGGACGTCGGCATGGCAGAATAGAGGGGTTGGCCCCCGCGTGCACCGACGTCGCAGCCACGGGGTGGGGTTTTCGGTGGCTGCCCCGACGGGGTAGAGGCGTCGGGACGCCTGGCGTTTGCGCGTTCCCGCGATCTCTCTCCGTCTTCGTTCACGTTGTATTCGAGCGTGTGTAGCGTCCTCGTCTACGACGCGTCGACGTAGCCGGCATCTAGTCGACCTCCGTGCCGGATAACAAGAATCACTTGGAACAACTCGCTTCAGGAGCGTCAATTATGTCATCGGGTTTGTGGGATGTCGAAGGTTCTTGGGTGCTCTGCTTTGGGTGGCTTGGAAGGATGGGTGCTCCTTAGGTGCATTGGGTTTTCGAGCGGTAGATTCAGAAGAGTTTCACTGTGCAGATCCCTGTGTGGAAAAAGAACGGAGGATGGTATTGCAGTCTCTGTATCGGATAGATGTAACACGCGAGCTTTTGAATCGAAAGTAGTCGAACTTGGTTTTTGTAGATTTTGGAGAATCAAAGTGATTTTCAAGAAACTCCTTCATACAATTCTGTGAACGATATCGAAAATCTTTAAAACCATCTTTTGCTTTTCGACTGTCTTTGATTCTAGGTGAAACGCATTCTCAGTCTCTCAAGTATATTTACGCGTATGTGAAAAGAACCTTGAAATCCTAGAATTTTAATAAATAGTACGTTCCATCTTCTTCCCTCTGAAAGTATCTCGATCCGCCAGACGAAAGACAATCTCGTTTAATTTCGCCAAACACGATAGTGTAATTCCATTTCCTACAGATAAACGAAAAACGAAATTCAAGTTTAAAACACGAATGGGAAAACGAATGATCGGTGACGAGAGGAACATGGAACGACGAGAGGCGGCGGCGGATACTCGAGCGAGCGAGCGGCACACGAAGCCGGCGCGCGTACGTTCCAGAGTATCTCGTCGCAAGCCGCGTGACAAACGGTCAGCGATATTAAAATCGTCGCGGGAACACGTTTTTCGTCCGGCCGCGGCCAACTGGAACATTGCTGCTGGCCCGTTCCAAGCAAACGCAATTTGTAGCTGTATGCGTGAGTGACGCGTGACTAACCATTCGCGTGTCACGTCATTTCTCTTTGGTAGTAGTGGAACCGCGCTCTTCCCATTCAATACGGTTCCACCTCCTCCTCCACCCTCTGCTCCTCCTAACCTCTCGCTCCCACCTGGCACGATTACAAATTAATTGAGAGTGAAACGCGAACGCACCGGTAAACGCTTTGAAAACGACGTCGACGGGGGCTAGAGGCGCTAATCATGAATAATGAATGCCGCGCCGGCCCTCCGCAGAACCCGCTTAGAAACGCGCTGCCCGACACACGTGGATTTCGTACGATAATCCGGCCGAAGCCAAAGGATTTTCCCAATGTTAAATCGACCGACCAACCGCGCGCGTTTCGACCCTGCCCTCGCGAGATTAATCGCGACGAATGTCGAGACACGGTGTTAAAGCTTTTCGAGTTTTCACGAAAATGCTCGTTGCTATATTTTCGCGAGGGATAATAATCGATATTAGAATCGTGAGATTCCTGAAAGTGAGAAACTTTGGATATTTTATTACGATACGGCGCAGTCGATGATTCTAAATGACAAGCCACGACTGAGGAAGGTTAAAGGACAGTGACAACGCAAGAAGGACGGAGCCCATCCTCAAAAAGGATTCTTCCCTTCTTTCTACTCGATCCACGATCTTCGAGTCTCTGTCCGGAACAATCTGAACGTAAAATACCGCGTAAAATCGAAGTAAAATAAGTCGTACATGGTAACTTCGAATCCCAAGAATGCCAAAACAATTCCACTAAATAGAACGAAAAGAGCGAACGGGCAATGTTGCGCGAAACGCGAGCGCGTGCACCTGTTTCGCCAACGCTAGATTTTCTCTTACACGGTTTAATTGTATTCGAATCACGGTGACAGTTAGACGTATTGTCCTCCGCGACCAGTTCTGGATTCGTCGGCCTGAAAACGGCCGACTATATTTGGCCACGAAACCGGTGGCCGCACGCGTATTCGATTGAACAAGAAGAAAATTCATCGCTCACCGTGCGCGACGGAACCGTGTCTCTGGAGTGCCGTATGCTCTCTTTCTCCCTTCCCCTCTCTCCTGTCTTTCAGTCTATCTCTCTTTCTCTCTCCTTCGCCAAGCACATATATCCCATTAAGTTCGTTAACCGAGGCACAATCGTACACGGTCCCCACGAATCGAGGGCCTCGCCGATTTTATGCGCCGTTACCATCGGTCGACAGCTTCTTCTCGCGTTTCGAGTTTTTGAGCCGCGTTTCACGGCAATTACGTTCGATGACTTTCCTCGAATTCGTCGCGGAGTCCGTTTACGGAAGGCGGAACAATAGAGAACCAACGACACGAGTCTGATCGACGGCTGTTTCTACTGTGATTGATCGCAGCCCGACGCCGCTTTCGATCCTCCGGTAATATCGTATACGTCCGTGCCGAAGAAAGCGAGTGGATCGTACTTGACGAGATTCATAGGTTAACCTCGGCAACGGAATTGGTATACAGAGAATAAATATCGTTAACGATCAGACTCGCCCTAAAATTCGCTCGCCAGAAAACGAGACGAGATATCAACCTACTTTGGAAACGCGGCGCTCTCGAGTAGCGATCGCAGCCACCCTCGTGCCAGATGTGCCGAGCCGACTCGAAAATTCAATCCACTCGAACAAGAAGACGCGACAGAGGTCACAACCCCGTTTCCCTCCAACGAGGATCTACGAAAGAGAGGAGAAAAAGAAGGAAAGGAAAAGTCCCACCGATCCGAGTACTCTCAATCAACGGAAGCTTCTCCGTCTCGCAATCTTTGGAGATTACGAGCACAGAGAGAAACGTAAGACGGCTTGAAGTAACCCCCGTGACGCGAAGGAAGAAGGGTGCGCGAGGTCTGTCCCGTTCCAAGACTCCGGGGATGCGACGTCATATCGATCAGGGACTTTCGGAACGGCCTAGCAGAGGGAAGGTTGAAAGCAATATTAACGAAGAAGAAGACGAGCGCTAGGTCTATCTCCTCTCCCACCCCTCTGCAACCACCTCTTCTCTTTTTCTCCCTCTCTCACTTCTCTCTCGTTCTCTCTTGGCCGTCCTCCGGTGTCCTTGTCCGATCTGCTGGAGGGGAAAACGAAGGTACACTAACCCCAGATCCGAAGCAGCAACCTCTCTCTGCTAGGCGCGGCCTTCTGACGCCCGCTCGATAGAAACCCGACCGGTTCCAACCAATGGGAGCAACGTACGAAGATAAAGCAGCCGTCCGATTGGTCGACGTGCTATTCAGACTGACACCGTGCTGATGGGAAACGGGCGAGCCACCGAGCCGCGTGGAGATGGAACTGGTCCCACCAGCATCCACGGACCTGGGGATTCTCCGTGCCGAGAACGAGAGTCATCTGGCGAATGCCGCTGGAGGCCGTTTTCGACGGCTGATTCTACTTACGTCTCCTCGAGGATTGCAAGGAAATTGCCACGGGGTTCGAGCGAACGGACCTAGAGTGTCCTAGAGCATCGATTTGGGTCGAGGACCGAAATTTTGTTTCTTCAGGGGTGAAAAGTTGTCTTAGCTTGTATTAGTCGGTATAGATAAAGTAGTTTGACGAGGCATAACGCGTGCCTGATTATTCCTTTCTTTTTTTAATTCGTCATATTTTTGCGCGTCTATGATAATCGAGAAGTCGAAGTGCTACAAGCAAGAATTTTTACAATAAATGAGAAACGTTGTTTTAAACGTAATATTTATAATTTGAGTTTCGTCTATCGTAGCGCTTACAACGTTTAAGTTTGCATTCGGCATTTTTTTCCTTTGGCCACTTGCATCGTTTACTATTGAAATCTTTCGATTTTTCAAAAAGAGATTGCAACGATTTTGCGGAAGCAAATGGAAATGTTGGCGAAGAGTCGAGAAATAATAGTTTCATATATATCTGCTCTGAGACTGTCCACTGGTTCTTTAATTAGCTTTGTTTCCGAAGATCGAAGGGAAATAACACGGTTCAAGCGATGACAGATTCTCGAGTAGGGAACCTTGATCGACGTCCTGATATTGCGGTAGAGACGTATTCTAAATTTTGTAAATTGGCAAAATTTCAAGTTAGATTCGAGTCGTTCCAAAACTCGTGTCCCGACTGGTTCCATCAATCGTGAGAAAGAGAAATTAATTAGCGTAATTGAACCCGAGTGTAATTTGAAGGCTTCGTTAACACTTTCTTTATGCTAATCTCGAAATACATGTATCTCGACGTCGTGCATAAGTAACTGCAGAGTTATTAGCAATCCTTATCCATTTCCCAACATTGTATCATCCAATTTCAAGGTAATCTAAGATTAACGAAGATTTACTTCATCCGTTAGCTTTGAAAACGAAACCTGCCTCTGAAGAGACACGGTAATAGTAAAATATTAATAGCAAAGAAATTTCTAGATATATAACAAAATAGTTTTATTCTTCGCATCCGACTACAGTTAACTGATTTTTCAACCTAAACATCTAACTGCGGTATTTAGAAATTGTAAATGATTAAAAGTAAAGTCGAACATCGAACTTCTGTTCTTCTTCAATTCGTCGATTCAATTAGATACACGCGTTATCTGCTGAAAGATTGGAATTAGAGCAGAAACGTAGAAAAATTTCTCGATCATCGCCGATCCATCGCGAATCATAAAGAAAATTACCGAAATTAGTAAAAGATCCGGGGTATAGGTATAAGTAGAGAAACGGTTGCAAACGTTTGATCAATACTATCTGTCATACGTTATACAACAATTTGCAGTATCTACACGTATCGATACCTATCAAAATCTAATCAACCAAACGAATCTTCGAGATCTGATCTCCCACTCTTTCCAATCTGACATCCAAGAATTTATCCAAGTAATATAACCAGTCTGCTCGAAATTCAACGCATCTTGAGACATTTCACGCTTCACGGTATCCCGAGGTGAGCTTGAAGAGGCGAGGAATCGGCAAAGTCGGTAACGGATCCGGGATGCTCGGCTCGGGCCCTTGATTCAGGCAGCGGTGCATCGTCTAAGCTCGGGGGCCGATTGCATTATGTAAAATACGGTGTTTCGCTCGCTACGTTATCTGGCTGGTGTAAGAGTAAATAAGTGCAAAGATATAACGGTTAATTTCCGTGTTAACCGCGTTTTATCGCGACGTCTATCCACAGCGAGCCGCCCAAGCAGCAGGATGCCGACTCTTTTCAGTGTGAATCTGCCGCGGTCGCCTGTTCCACGTGTGTCTACCTTAACGCTCGCACACGGCCAGACACGCACAATGGCCATACCTTCGCACACGAACATTCTCTACGTTGTAGAGCCTACGATATTCACGGTGTACATGCACACCTGTCCACCTTTGGGTCTCTCTGATCATGGAACGTGTGTTCCACGCGGTCTCGCGTGTTACCGTGCGCTCGCTACGTTGCTCGGGCTTGCATCTCGCGTTGAACGAGGACGTTGCAGGCAGAACGCGCGGACACGAGCTGAGAAGAGCGGACAGAGAAGGAAAAAGGGGGCGGCAGCGTTGGTGGTGGTGGTGGTGGTGTTCGGAACGAGGACACGGGAGGGAAGAGGGCAAACGCTCTCTCGGTGCGTGTGCGCGTGCATCAAGTATATTTATGTGCGGCACCGTCACGTGGGGAAGGATCGTAGATTGCGGCCTGGGACACACCGGTGTTGGTGAATGAGGTTGACGTGGATAAATGGTATGTTTCCCCGCGGGAGACGTATACCCGGTGATCTTCCGGACCCTGGACTCGGCGCACAACGGTCGATCGGAGTGCCACGGAAACTCCAGGAAGCGCACCGCCTCGATGCTCGTCGTCACAGCCCCTCGATCGCCACAGTGAATGTCACCAACCTTCGACAGTCACGCTGGTACCGCCTGGTCGCCGCTGGGAGGTTCGCTCGCTGCTCAGATTGAATTGTTAATAACGGAACGACTCGACGATAGCGTCTAAGAGCTCGTTGGAGACCGAGTTCTAAGATCATAGTGGTTTCTCTGATCGTCGTCCGTGTAGCAACGTACGAACGATATTCTTTCACCGTCTTGGCGATTTTACCATATTATTCTCTGTAATATTAAAATATTTCTTATCCTAACGGTTATGCTTTTAACTTTTGCAAAACATCGTCGACGGTATCTTTGTACTTATCAGGGTCTTTTTGCTTTCAGATTAAATTACTTTATACGAGAATATTTCTTTTTGCCTTAAAATAGAAAAATCGGCAAAAATATATTTATCCCGTTTTTTCTCTGTGTTCTTTCGCACAGAGCCAGTCAGTCACAATGAGAAGCCAGGAACGCAAGGAAGCGCGTTTCGATGCGTGCCACAACGCACACCGTTAAGACCGACGCAAGAAGAAGCCTGGAGCTGGGAGTAGCTCGAGTTTCATTCAACTCGACACGGGTCGAGGCAGAAACGCGGGAAGCTTTCACCGTGGCGGCGTTCGAAATCTAATTAATCCGTCCGCCATTCAGGCAACGGCCAGCCACTTCATAAACACGATCAAGCCCGCGTGCAAGCTTGCGTGGGCGGTGAATCAGATCTGGCGAAGATAACGATCATCCGCGTAGCGTTTCGCGTTCGGTTTCTCTCGCTTTTACGGATCCTGTTAAGTTCGTCTCATTGTTCTGGCCGGCCTGTCAGGCGAAACGGAGGCCGAATGCTTGGCAACGAACCCACATAGACAGAGAAGGAAGGGAGGGAAAAGGTAGTGGATGACGGCGAAACAGGAGGTGGAGGACGGGTAGGAGGAATAAGAAAGCAAGGCAGGTCAGGCAAAGGCAGTAGAGGGTTATCTGATCGCGAGCGCGCGAATATCTTCTCGGCTTCCGGCGCCCAACCCGTGATTACCGCGTCGATTGTCTGCAAATGGAAGCTGAAAAAATGCATCTCACACTCTATAAGAAAAGCATAGTTCCCCTCGTGGCGAGAGCGAGCTGCGTGTTCGCGCCGGCGATATCTCGGTTAGCATCGTCCCACCTGCTTGGACGCGTTTAAGAATCCAGCATCGATGAAGAACTCGATCTTTCTCCGCGTTATTTCTCGCTATATTTCATCGTCTTTTTTATGATCTTAACGTATTATGTTAACTATCGTCAGTTACGAATAATGGGACGGTTATTTGTTATACGCGTGGATATCGAGAAATTTGTATTTGTATTTAATCGTTTATGGTATCGGTGAATAGATTTATAATATGGTTGCTAAGTGTAAATCGCACTAACAACTATTCGATTTGTATGAAATACGCGTTACATTTGCTTCAGACACAGTAGATATCTTAATTGTCTAAATGTTGAGTAATTAAAAGTTAATCGCGTATTCTGACACGTTGTGATATTAACATCAGGAAATGTTCAGAAAATGAATTTGTTCGGTTAAACTTCAAATTAGATGTTGCGTTTTGTGAACATTAATTGGTCTGGCTTATGGATTCTAGCCAAATTAATCCAATAAGAAATAATATTTTGATAGATAACCAACAGTGAAAGAGTAGATAAACATATTATTCTCGAGTCATATCCTAGCACAGCAAATTTGAAATTATAAGCAACAATGCATCAGAGAATCTAAGGAAGGTTTCAAAAAACACGCATGCACATCAGAGAAATGGAATATCTAGATTCTAGATACATAAATCCGCGCTTCGAACGAGCCGCGTTCTCCTATCGCATAAATATGGATTATTCTCGACCGATACCAGAGTTACAGTCCGTGAGCATGTTGAGTTGGAGCAAAAATGAGGCGTTCCAAGGGGAGAGAAGAAAAGAGTACATGCGAAAAATAAATTTAAACGATAAGCGGAAAAATGAGACGAAATAGTGGCCGTCTCTGGTTACAGGAATCATTAACATCGTACGTATAATACATGTATATCGAATAACTTGTCTTATACGATATATATGATATACGATATACGATTATATACGATATTTCTAATATTTCATATCGTTATTTGAACCTGAAGTTTTGCCATGAACAAAGAAGTAACTCCCCTTATCTCTAATTTGTCAAAATAACGATTTATTTGAAACATCGAATAATTTGTTTGAAACGTTTATGCGTAAAACATTTTCATTAAAATCCTTCGAAGCTTACTACCTGAGTGATGAATAGTTATTTTATTAAAATCTGCGAAAATACCGGAGCGGTATTTGGCCCTGATTTCTATCGTTATTCACGATAGAAATTCCAGGAAATTTCGGTAGATTAATGATCACGCTGCAAAATCGAACGTGTACAATTAATTTCGCGAAAATTCGACTCGCTGAAGCATCTGACGATCTAATATTTCTCTCTCGCGATCAATTAAGCTGGCCAAATCTCCCACTTTGAAATCGACCTTGTTCGATTCAAAATATACAATACTTATTGGAAATAATCGTGAATAATTTCAATCCCATCGTGGCGACTGGAGGAACGAATAAATCCCCCATCGACCGATGTACCGCGCTATCAAATCGACCATCTGATCGCAAAGGTCCACTCCAATTATCCCCCTCCACACACAGGGAAAAGAAACGCAAAATCATTGGATAACACCGTGGCGGCGTAACAACGGCGGAACCGTCGTCAAACCGGAAGCAGGCCGGCAAACGAAATTATAAAAGTTCCATAAGAGGCGTGATGTTTTTTCCCTGCGATACAACAATGTTTCTATGCCGTTAACTGGCAGCCATTTATCACGGGGAACACGATACGCATTTCCTATTGCCCCGTGTAAGGAAATCGACCAACCCTCCCTCTTGCGTTTCTTCTTTTTCTCTCTTTCTTTCTTGCTCCCTGCCCCACCCAAACCAACGTTTTCCCCAATAACAAACGTGGAAATACAGGAACTGGAAGCCGAAGAAAATAAGAAAGACGAAAACGAAGACGAAGAAGAAGACGAAGAAGAAGATGTAGACGAAGACGAAGACGAAGACGAAGATGAAACTCAACCGGAACTCGACTCATCCTTATGCTAGTATTCCAGAATACTGTTCCATAGAAACGGAGACAAAGAGGAATAAAAGATAGAAGAGGCGCAAACAAGAAACACGAATGAAGTGACACGTAAAGCTTTCCACCGGCCATAAATACGCGTTCTTCCTAGTTTTTTCCATTCGGCAGCTTTCCGCCATATTTATGACGTTGAAACGACGCGATCCAACAACTAGGCGGGGTAACCCCGAAGGAATGAAATCCTCGTTATTCTTCGCGGCCGGTACGTTCGGTGTCTAGCATCCGGCGGCGGCGCGATTTATTTGAGCTTCCGTCTTTATCGTTGGCCAGGATCACCACGGGTGAAAGAGGATATAGACCATAACCACTTCGCGTTGGCTGGCTTCCTTCGCTCGTGGATCCCATATCCTATTATATGGCGCGCGAAAACCGCTGGCAAATGTTGGATGAACGCGAGCAAGAGTGGGGAGAAATAAGCACAGTGTGTGTGTATGTGTGTGTGTGTGTGTGTAACGTGTGTGTCTGTGTGAGAGAGAAAGAGAGAGGAAGAGATAAAAAACGAGAAGAGAATAAACGCGAAGACTCATTAAGAGGCTCGATGATAAAGTGAGTTATGGTACTCGCGGGGAATCGAGCCATTCCGCGAACTGTGATTGTAACAGTGTTTCTGGCTTGCTGCACCCGCGCCTTCGTTATTTATGTAAGCTCGTCCCGCGAAAATGTAACCGACTACCCTGAAATGGGAACGCCGTTCTGTTATCGCCCCGCTATACGTAATTCGTGTTTCTTTGGCTCGTCCTAGTTGGAAGAAGGAGAATAGAATTGTCTTACAGGTGTGATTTACAAACCGCGCGCTACCTAATCCGTGAAACTTTCCAATAGCGACTGCTTGATTTTGCGACAAACTGAATCGTTTGTTAACGCTTTCACGGCCGCTCACACACTTTAGCGTTTAGACTTTGGTATATGTTTGAAATTGCTTTTAGTCTCTGGTCATATCGTTTGATTATTTCTTTCGCACAGTTATATTATATAAGTACTATTATATACTACAATAAATACCGTAAAAGTAAAATGAAATATTACGTTGTAACAAAGTGTTTCGAGAACACGCAAGTGCAGTAGTGTTTTGAAAACGTTTCAATGATAAGGACACAACAATTTGCAATAAAGTATGTAGGTTCCCAATTAGCAATTCAAATGTAACTTTCCTACTCTAGTCTTTCTTTACACGAAGATACAAATTCTTTTCTAAATACTCGATTCTCCAAGAGCTTCATACCAACTCAAATCAAAGTGGATCAATTTCAAGCTTGTATTTACACACTGCTTACGACCATTTCGCCTCTTCTGCATTATTATCTTATTAAAGCGCTCGCATAAATAATTCCATCGGCGTCGGAAGCTATCAGCGACATCCTCTATCGGCCCTCGTCGTTTCTGGCCGCTGTTTAGTTCACCTGGACTGGGTCCGGTGGAAGCCGAGCGATAGCCGTCGTTAACGGCGTGAAACGGATGGATCGAACGTTTCTCAACGACAGGAATCGACGAGGAAGGCTTGGATAAACAAGTCGACGGCTGCCCCATTCGGCGGGTTGTCAAAGAGGACAAACGAGAATGTCATGTGGCTGAAAGTTGACGCGAGCCAACGCGAGAAGCGGCTTCCCTCTGATGTCTCTAGCCAAACAATATCGTCGCTTGTATTTTTGGTTGTTCCAATCGGGGTTCGTGTTATTTTTGCGGCGAGGGGGAAATCGTTCCGCGGCTGCCTCTATTGGTTCTACTTGCCTGACGATTGTCTTGCAATTACGGTTTAATTGCAAGGGTTTGCGATAAGGGCTGGAGATGCGTTTTCGTCGCGAGTGCAATTAAAAAGTAACCGTCTACGTACGTAATGATTTTATTAAACTTGCGCGAAAGAGTTTACGCAATTTGTTTTAAACGTCAGTTTTGCATCTGTCGTAATTTATTCTAATGAGAAATTACGCGCGTCTCGACGAATCCGCTGTCACAGGCGAACCGTAAGCTTCAGCTCCGATGATTCGACGTTTCCCGGCGTCTGATGCACTTTCGTGAACTTCGTTTGTCGCTCTATTGTAAAAGGACTTTATAAGTTTTTAATAATAATATCGAAAAAAAGTGCATTTAATTACCAACCAACCTTTCTATTCGTTTACAATTATTCATTTTGCTCGACGTTACCACGTTCAAGTAAACTTAAACTCTCAAAGATAATGCAACGAGCCACTGATGCTAACAATGTTACGATTAATTATTCGGCAAATGTCACAAAATTGTACTTGGAAATATCTAATTAGCACCAAAACACGGATATTCGTTCGATTAACTCAAACATTCGGGAATTTCATTTATGGTGTTCTTCGGCACGACGTCATACTCTATTTGGGATTTAAATTATATATATATTTTATATATTAATTCCTAGTAAAAATTAAAATTCTACTCTTTATAGATACGAACGTTTGTCATAAATTTTGCATAACGACTAGCCTTACTTATGATCTTCTAATAATTTTCATACGCTTCAAATATTCAAATATTATTCCAGGGAGACATTCCACATTACCAATGGCGAACAGCCTTCATCCCATTCGCGTTTATCACTGGTGCATCGCATCATCGATGGTTTGACCGTTTCGCGGTCGCAAATCCAAGGTTTTACTTTTGTGTGTATCGGTTGGCTGGGTCCTCGTACATAATCGTGACCGCAGAATGGTTCCGGAGCGTCATATCCTTCGGCACGATTAAAGAACCGACGACTTTAATCCCGGACGAGTGTCCACGGGAACGCTGGGAATACGATTCCAGCATAAAGCGACGACTTTATGGTTATTCGACGTACGATTCGCTGACGGGTTCACTTTGTGGAAGACAACGGGGCTGGAAGGAAGAGGAACAGGGAGGCGGAGGAAGACGATGACGAGGAGGAGAACGAGGACGACTCACGAAGGACGACAAAACGCAGCAGCCACGCCGGTTTTGCTACCTGAACGCTTGCTCCCAGCGAGAGCTTTCTTTCATCTAACGGGTGACGCGTTGTGAATTGAAATATTTGACATTTTTAAGTAAGAAGTAAGTTGCTTCGTTTTTCATTTCTCAACGACAATTCTTTTACGATTCTGCCACTTGAAGAATTTTTCAATTTCGACGTTTTATTATTTGGAAAATTAGATTTCATATGGCACAGAACATTCGGTTCATTGAATTCTGTTCGTGTTCGTTTAGTGACTTTGTCTGTTCGTGTCGATAACTTTCTCGATATTGTTTCGCTCGTTTCTTCTTCTTTGTTCAGTTAATCTTTAGAATCGAACGCAGGAACATTTCTTTCTTATTTTATCGTTTTAAGTTTAGCCTTTTAGAAAATTATCTTTCCTTGTGTTTGCACACATCAAGAAGACATTATGCAGTAAAGTAGATAGATTTCTCTTTAAACGATATTTTCTTGTTCCTTACTGCTTTCTTAAAATAGTACGCCTCTAATTTATTAACAGAATGATTATTTTATGGTAAATTTATAGTAATTGTGCTTCATGGTACTCTTATTTTCCAACCGCATTAGTGGAAAAATTTCTCTTTGGGCCAATCCATTTGTTATTTCGCTAAAGATAGAAATGCTTACCGTAAGGGAATTTGTTGCGTCTAGTGGCTTTCCATGGAATCCCTCCTTGATTGCGTGAACTGACTGTTAACGTAGCGCAGAAATAGCGGAGAAACATTTCAGAAATAAACTGTGAACTTCACCGTCAGGTGTAGCCATGAATCAAGCCGAACTTCGCCGTTTCTCATTCCTAAAACGAAGTCCTCCGCCTATCCAATGATCCAATCGTTCCCTCTCTCTTTCTGAACCCGATATTATGGTACCAGCACATACTGTTATTTTGCGATTTAGTTTCACGATACTTCTGCGTGCCTTTAAATACATTTTTAGTATCTCTATAAGGCGAATAAAAATTTGTACAAATAATTAACGCGGCGTGAAATATCTAGGCATTACATTCATCGTGTGTATCCTCATTAATTCTCCCTGGCTTGTGCGTTCGTTTTAAACTTATCTTCGATTACGGACACATTTATTACGGTATTTAAATCTTTTCCAACACGCCACTTACCTTTCAGCATAAAATATTTCATAGAATCACTCGTTAATATTTTTCATCGCGATCTTTTGTCTCTTCTTTCATGCAGTTTTATGAACTTTTATATTTGTTATGCAGAGCGGTTTAAATTCACTGAAAAGAGGAAAAGGAAACTTTTGTAGATTATTATCAGTTTTATCAAGTGACGAACTCTTTCCTCCTTCTTCCTCGGTTAAATTTGGTAGAATTCTGCTCTTGTTTAAGAGAAACGATATTCCTATGTTCCGTTCGACAAAATATAAATTCTCTGCAAGTATGCCTTCGTCAAATTTCACCGAAACCGCTTCCGTTACAATTTCCTACCAATTTTCAAATTCACAAACTTTCGGTCAAAGAACCAAAGAACGAAACAGAGACTAATTCGTTTTCCGATCATCCGCGAATGCTGTTCTCGAGTAAAGGACAATCCTAATCGCGATTCGACGCGCGTATCGGAGGAGGAACCCGAAGACGACGACGGTACACCCTATAGAGAGACAACAGAAGGGTCCTGCGCGCGAGAGGCGTAGACCACAGAGAAAACGCGGCGTGCTGGGAGTTGATGTGTGGCCATTGTGACGGAATTTTGATAACGACAGGGAACGCCACGGGGTATCCCGCGGCGCTACCCGCGATTCGGACGTCGGACATAATTCTCGTAAAATTCTCGGCTTTATGGTAATGTCCCTGTCTGTGTATTGCCATGGCAGGCCGCGTCAGCTTCGAATTTTCTCCCCGAACCGGCTCGATGATTTTTTTCTTATCACGATCGGCCAAGAGCTGCCAGATGATTTTCTGACCGACCAGTAATGTCCCTCTTAACTTTGGAATCGTCGTATAGTACATCGAACGTGGAACTTTTAGTTGTTTCGAAAGATACGAGCGACAGATATTTTCCAGCTTCTTGAATTTTTATTCTTTCCAATCGAATCTTTTCTAAATCGTTTGGATTCAGTGTCGATCGTTCGAGGATGATGTGCTAAGTATTAATATGTCGGCTGCTGGATATGATTTTCAAATATGTCAAAGTGTACAACGGTAGTTTTGTCAAAAAAAAAAACGTCTACAATTTAATTAAACGAATTTCTGAAATCATCGACTCGCGTGATAACGTAGTGCGACCTGTTTTCGTCATTTAACAAATCGTCGCTATCAAATGTAGCCAGGAAATAATCGTAATTGGCAATTACGTGATATTTAAATAGATTACATAGAAGCAACATATTTTTACTCGACCGATGCAACCTACGTTAAGATAAAATTCACCAATGATTTTCTGAAAATTTACGACGTTAAAATAATGTTATCACCCGGACATCAATATGCCGTAAAAATTCCAAACTCTACAAGGTAGCATTCAGATTACAACTTCACTAATGAAAGAAGCTCGAAAGTTTCGGTTGCAGCGTTTTCACACGACAGATACACGAGGATTTACCGAATTTCTCACAAGGTCCCGGGGCTGTGGCCGAGGCTGTAACAGATAAGATCTTGCCCGGTTATACATAACGCCGGAAAGTCCGCGTTCCTAGCGTTCACCGTCTTGATTCCCGCTCTAACCGCGAGTATCAACTTCATCTTTATCATCGTCGTTATGGCGTCGCCGCGGGATGTCGACCCTTTCGGGTTCTAACCTCCGAGTCCCCTAGCAATGGGGGAAGTTAAGGAGATAAGCGCAAGCAGGATTAAAGTCCGCCACTTTTGTTGTCTGCACTTGCATTTTCCTCGACGAAACAGGGAAACGGTGGAAGATTTTTGGCGTTTCCGCGTGAACGCAATTCGCTAGCGACGTTAACTGTTTGACTAACGTCAGGCAGAGTCACGCAATTGTCGAAGCGTTTAGGATTGATAAGAATTGAGACGTTGAATAATGCGGACGAATCGTAATCATACTATGAATCTACTATCTTTTTCTTTCTTTTTTTTTTTATTAAGTAAAATTTTTGAGTTTGAATTTCGGCGAAATACGCAAAGAATCGGCATTCGAGGATTTTGTGACATCTTAATTAAAAAATAAAAAAATGTTTGAGGGAAATAACAGTGGGTAGCAGGTTATTCATGCTATGGTTAATTATTCTAGAATTCTGAGATTCTGTTTAAGAGTACGTATCTTTAAATCACAGATTACAGATCATCGACTATAACTTTTAATTTCAGCCATGATGAGTGGAAGATTGAGAAGGTTTATAAATTCTAGATGGAATTTAAGTCAGAGATTTCGTCTCTCTCGAGATGAGTCGAGATATCTTGCCTTCGTGTTTATTAAGTTTCCTAATATTTCTTAAAGAAATGTTCTCCAAAACTTCACTCGTTACACGTACTTTCATCGTCGAATTACATCTTCGTCTGCAGTTTGTCAGAAACCTGTTGATCGCAAAGTGAAGTTTCCATTGAGTTTTATTATTCTTTGTGGCAATATTTTTAATGCCTCTGCGCGAGCCTATGCATGTAATTCGATGCACAAAAGTAACTTCAACGAATGGATTTTCAATGAAGACGTTTAAACGATAATACGATGATTTCTTGCGTTCTAGCCCCGGACCCCGTTGACGCACCGGGTTCAGGACTGCTTTTCCTTTTCCTTCCTTTGTATGGAACGGGAAAAATCACAGGGCTGATTAAAAGGCCGCTTAGTATGCTCGAGGCGGGGCCACTGATAAATAGCTCTGCTTCTTTCGTGTTCGCAAAAAGCTCGCTAGCGCCACGACCCATTCATGCCACATACGAAACCATATGTGGCGTTGTCCTCGCCGTTATACTTGCACGGGATTCCAGACTCACAGGAGTCTGTTGCGCAGGCAGAATTTACATTCCCCGCGGATCCTCTTTCGACGGAGTTAAATTCCTATTTTGTCTCATTCTCTGCTGCTCCACGTTTTATATTACTCTTGGGAGTATATCAAATTAAATCATACTGGTTGGTTTTATTCGAAATAGTTAGAAAAATTCTGTAATCCTACTAACAATTTAATAAATATTTCAATCACTGTTTGAATAGTTATTGTTTTACTATATAGCTTATTTAGTAATTTATTTTCTATATTTAGGCGAATATAAAATTTCTACTGTAATCGAAGAATGCAGAGATAGAATAAGTGGTTTTCGTGGATATTCTGATTTTCCAATGATGCTTGTTTCAATTTTCTCATATTTCAATCATCTGCTACATGAAGCGAAGAAAGTGACCGATTTATAACTTTTCATAGGAATTTTATAAATTTTGAGCTCAAGACCGTTTTTCCACGAGGGTTGGAAGATGTGACGTACTGCTTTAACGTGGTCTTGAACCGAAAAGACGTTGAAAAAAGCCGAATCGGTAACACGAATTCGAAGCCGAGCTTTCTCTAATGCTCTCCACCGAAAAGCAATCCTCTTGTAACTTGATTACAACTCCAAATGCTTCGAAACGTCAATTTTCACCGATTGTTAACTCCAAAAAAAAAAAAAAACATGAAAAAGGAAAGGAAGAAAGCAGAAGAAACTAAAAAAAAAAAGAACGCAGTATATTTCGCGTTTTTTCTCAATCGCTCTTACACAGCGTCGACTGGAGTATCAGAAAACAAAACGCGACGAACAGAAATAGTGCATTTGCCGTGTGTCCGCGTTGAAAGCAACGTGTTTCGCTGCACCGTTTGATGCCGCGTACAGACGGATTTCAAAAGCGCCACGGAAAGAGACGGCTGGAAAGTTGAAGCGACTGAAAAATTCGTATAACTCACCGATGGAGCAGCGACAAAGGGGCAGGGACGAAGAAAGGGAAAACCAGCGGCTTCCTTTTCCGCTCGTCTCATCCGCGAAATTGAAACGCGCATCTGCGAATCCTTTCCTTTTTTTTTTTTTTTTTTTTCGAAGCTTGACCGTCACTCGACTCGACACGTATCAAGGACGAAAGGTGGCAGCTAGTAGCGCGCAAAAAGGGGTGGATGCATCCATGTTGGTTGGCGAGAAGCGTGATCGCTTCGAAAGCAAGTTAAAGTTCGACTACAGGCGCGCGTGGAACCGTGTGTGCGCGCAGTAAAGCTTCCAAGAGGGTTGCCCGTTTCGTCGAGGTCAATAATTAAAATGCATTCAGCCGAGTTATAAAGCCTTAACGACGTGCGTGCGCGACCGATTTTTTGCTACTGTATCCCCAGACTTTACGATACAATTTATTGCTTATTTAATTCTGCCCTTCCGTTCCATCGATTTAGGTTCGTCTGGCTGGCGAATCCTAGCTGGCGGATATCAATGCTGTCGACGACTCTGTCGAATATTCGTTTCTAACGTAAAGATACGATGCTCTTTGAAGGATGGCGAATGCTTCGGTTTAATCTTCTGGTGTTAAGAATTTGGGAAATTTGTAAGTGGTCGATGAACAAGATGATAAGTTCGAAGATCCTTGCTTTTGCATCGTTCGCGTCTTTTTTATATAATACGATTTTCTCGTAAAACAATGAACAATCAAGTTGGCGATCCTAGCATTTAATATCGATAGAGAAAATTATCTTTTCTATTTTTTAAACCACGTTGGAAGAAGCAGGAAGATATTAGCAAAATTCCTACATCCCTGGATATCAAACAATCGATACGTGGCACAAAGAAACCCTTCGAGGAGGAGGGCAATGTGACAGAAAAGTGCGGAGGAGCTCCAGGAAACCGGATAAACCGCATAACAGAAGCGTCTCGTATTTCCCACCTAATTGGGAAGCGTGGCGGGAAAAAGGGTTGCGTGGCATAACAATGCTTATCTTTCCGTAATCCCTTGTGTTTTCTATCAGCGTAGAACGCTCGTATACCGTAAAATACAATTACAATTCTACGAACAAAAAAATGTCCCCGATGGATAAACCAGGATCGTGGCTCGAGTCACGGATATTTGAAATTCTTTAACGACGCGAATCGACGTACACATGTCCGTCGTAGAACCGGACGATTTCTAGTTAAACGCCGAGGATAATTCGTTCCACGTAGAAATAAAAGTTTAGCGAAATACTTGGCCGGCTGGCCTGGACAGATTTCCAATAACGCAGAGAAGTGCACCGTCGATAATCTCGTTCGGCGAGTCGTCTTTTTTCCCTGGCCCCACTCTGCGGAACTCTCGTCGCGGCCTCTCGTCGATTTCTTACGGATGCGTCTCGACGATACGATAAATCATCTCGTTTCTCGAACGCGGGTTCGGGACGAGCATTTTTATTTGACAGCGGCAGCCATGTAGCAGACTTTCCAAAGGCTACGTGCACGGTGAATTAAGTATCCGCCAGTATCCGCCCTCGGGAGAGCTTGTCAGGTGTTCCCGATAGAAACGACAGCTTATTAAAAAGCTGTTCCTCTCGAGAGGAACAGAGATGTAGAGAGGAAGAGAAACGAGGTTCGTGGGAAGCGTTTTTCGCGTGGAAATTTCGTGAGAATCGAACTTCCTCGTTCGATCGGTCCTGCGATCTATGTATTTATTTTCTTTTCCATTTTCTTTCCCCGAATTCGTAGTTTCTTATTCCTGCGCGCGTACTGGGGTTGTTACATTATTGTGCAATTGATTTGTCGATGATTAATATGATTTATAAAGAAGCTCTCACACGATCAATACGTGTATATCTGTACGTATATTTCTCTTCTCAACGTTATCGTACGTGTAAAGGGATTGTCAGACGATCAATATATATATTGTCAATACGCGTACGATAATGTCTGAGAGAAGTTTGAAATATTGATAATACACTCGTATATTGATCGTTTGAATCACTCTCAAGACACTTATTCGAGTTGCAATTTGTTTAACTTTTTCGCAGTTTAGCACGAGAAAGACTACGGTTAGTCGTCAAATATAATGGAAACAAGGAAAATATAACGTTATTACGGACAACATCGCAAAAAATTCATATCTGGGTTAAAAGCACGATCAATGAACTCGAACGAAATCACAAATCAATCGTAAAGATCCAGTTCGCAGTGTCATCGAGAAATCGATTATCCAGCTCTCTCGCGTAGAAGAAGGAAAAAAGAGAAAGAGAGAAATCAGCGGCTGATGCAGACGCGTTTCCCTAGCGAGTTCTCGCCCTTTAATTAAACGACCCGAGCGCGCGTGGGGAAGAAAGAGGGGGCTATAGTGGCGCATAAAAGAAAGAAAGAAAAGAAGAAAGAAGATAAAAAGAAAGGAAAGAAAATAGAAAAGAAGCAGGAAGACAGAAATGGGGGAGGTGGTGAAGGGGTGGCGAGGCGCGAGGAAGGAGAAGGAGCGGAAGGAAAAAAGAGTAGAAGGAAGAGGAGGGGCAGAGCAATAATTACTACTGGGCTCACAGTTTCCAGGCCCGATGCCGTCGAGCAGTCATGTAAAAAAGTCTCAACGCCACCCACACCGCGAGTGGAAGGGCCAGAGGTTAGTTATTCGTGCGTCAAGGCGCCACCGCTACAAGTTATTCGAACCAGACCGTACGTCTCTAATACGTGGCTACGAATTTCTAAGCGGTCCTTGTCTCTCGTTCAACCCTTATCCTCTGTCTTCAGCACCGACAACTCTTACCGACTAGTTGGAATCTTTCTGATCGTTACACCTTTTGTTTCATTCTAGGGGTTGTTTTTTTTTTTAATTCGGTGAATTTTCGTCGCTTCTTGTCGAGGAGCGTACGATTTTCTCTTTTCGCTGTAATTTATAAAGTATCGAAGGTGTTGGAAGAAGCGCTTGTTTTAATTGTGCGGATTGATTGGGAGGAATGGAAGTGGAGTTTTGTTGGAAAGGAAACGAAGTTACGCTTAAATCTTTGGACTCGCAGTCTACTAACGACTCGAGCGCGTAACGTTATCTTGCTTAGTAGCCAACTACTCGGTATCGGGAAAAGTCAATCAAACTGCCGAGACGTATAGAAATATCTTTGTACGTATCTTTACGGCGGATTTCTTATACAAGGTTTACAAGAAAAGTACAAAATTGCACGGAATACGTCTAATATGAAAAGGTATATAAAATATCCAACATACAGTGTTTCTTGGTAGGTAGAATAACTTTCTACCGAGGCTCCGCCTTATTTAATTATATTAAAAAAAAATATGGATTTGCATAAAAATCCACAGTCTACTAATAACTGGAATACGCGCTTCTACTTTACTTAGTAATCAAAGATGAGAAAAGAGTCAACCAGAATCCCAAACTCCGGCGTATCGCTTCAGTCTCGTTCAAAAGAGATTGGTCGCGCGCGGCTGGAGTGACAGTCGCGATAGCGAAGCATCGAAAGGCGGACGATAAAGCATTCAGCACGATGTATCGCGCGGAGCCGTGGTAATAGACGCATCTTCATAAATCACGGGCGTCTCTCCCTTTCGACGGGTCCGAAAACGGATGAAAAAGAAGGAAAAAGGAGGACCCAGATGTAGTGGGACCAAGAAGGCCGCCCGGACACGGGGTAGGATAGTAAATTGAAATAATTCTCGACCGAAGAGAATAGCCGTCGGCCAGGCGAGGTGGAATCGGTCCGGCTTGGCCGGCGAACGTGTTGAGCCAGTTCACTCTCTCTCCGCAGAGGAAAACGATTCCATAGCTCTGGCTCCGAATAGACCTCGCGACGATGTAGCCGTAAATCGAGGCGAGTTGATGGCGCATTGATTGCCTCGCATCTCATCACGTTCGAAACTTCCACGTTGCCCCGACGATTCCTATTTAGTCGTCCCGGTGCTACTTTTACGACGATGTCGGCCACGAGTTGCCCACTAAGATCTCGAAAGAAGAAGCGTTTACGGGGTTAAGGTTCTTAATGTACGACAGAACTTAGGATCGGTTGCTATCGAGTACCGGTAATTTAATTCTCGAATGTGCTTGTCTAACTATACTTTTGTACAAGTACATTCTGTACCGTATTTGCACGTTGTACAAACACGTTCTGGCAATCTCGGTTTCCATCGAATCGCCGTAAAAATTAGAGCCATGATCGCTCCCATCCTTAAAGATCGACCACCTCTTACGCCAGAAAACCACGGAATCACATAACGCACGGAAGGATAATACGATCGTTGAGCCTATCCAAATGAGCTCATTCCATAAATTAGCGCATCGACGTGGTCCAAGCGTGTTGCTCCGTGGAGTCTAACCCGAGCATAGCCGAACCGGAACCGAGGGGAATCGCCGGTTGCAAATTGAAATCTGACCGCGATCCACAAGCGACTATAACCAGAATCAACAACGAACGAACGAACGAACATAACGATTGCAGAGTACAAGACACCTGTAACCACGATCAGGTTCGTTCGTCGAGAACTCTTTTCTGCGTTCGATTCCTCGGGCTAGATTTGCCCATTCGCCGGTGCGGCGCGTTTAACTGGATCGGGCGGTTCAGTACTCGTGGCCATTAGCCCCGGCCCGTAATTTACGTATTTGTTCTTCGGCTTGTAAATCTTCTTCTACCTCTTGACTCACGGCCGTTTCCCCTTCTTCGTTCCAATCCCGTTCCTTCTGTCCTCCTGGTTCGCCAGCAGGGTTGGAGGCGCCAACGAGCAAGCAGGGCGAGCCAGCCAATATGGATAGGAATGCGTGACGTTACCATAATATTAATAGTTTATTTACCGAGGCCCATACGTCACTATGTCCCACAGTCGGCTTCGTGTATTAGTTAACGTCCGTTGCTCTTGCTCCGGGCGACTATCACTAAATATTCCTGCTCGCGATGATGCTGACAGGGGTTGAGCGTGTACGCGGCTACGTGCCCACCGTTTCTACTCTGTGTACACGATAGCGATGTACCGGTATACGTGTGTAGCCCTTTTGGTTCGCGAGGAATAGTAGTATAGAAACGGTACGAATGTACAGACTAGCTTCGGGTGTTCGACGGTTAATATTGATGGCGGGACGCGGGAACGGCCACGGTTAAACGATCCAGAGAAGAATCGGCATGGTAAATAACCTGTTGGGACTCGTAGGCGATTATTTATGTTCGCGGTGGTAATTCTGATCGGGACTTCGTGCGGCGGCTACGACGCTGCTCCGAGCCTGTCGCGGCTACCAGAGTAGCGTCTGTCGATCGAACGGTAACGCGCAAATCTGTCCAATTCTTAGGTCACATGTCGATGAATTAAAAACGTGTCTTGAAAAAACGAAGTAACCTATCGCAGGATTACGTTCGCCGACATTCTTCGTTCTTTATCAAACGAATACTCGAAGTATTTGAAAGTATCCAGCGGATCCATATACTACCGAGTGAAAGATATCGGAGTTTTCCTTCAATTGGTTAGAAAATGAAAGTCGCGTTATTGGAAATGTACTCTCACTTCGTTCATTTTTTGGAGCGTGTATAAGAACGAGATTTTGATCGTCCGCAAAAATCGACGTAGCACGAACTAATCGAACGATTTAATAATATTATACCAAGATCATTGAAATGCGTTTGAACGCTTCAAGATTTGTGGTAACATGACAAAATCCCGCCGATGTTACACTAATCAAGTTAACAAACCCATATCGCGAGTCACGAATCACGCGAATTCCGAAAACGCTCGATCCGAGAAGTGCATGAGGCATTTTCGAACGACAGAAGAAACCGTGACCCATATTACAAAGTGCCCAGCCAGAAGCCTACAAAGGACTTGGACAATGGTGGCAATTCAGTGTCGTCAATTTCACAGCCGCACCCTATTGTTATCCCGCCGACATTGTTACAATCTGCTTCTCTACGTGACTTATTTCGCCTCGAAAAAATATCCCCGAAGCATCGACCATTCTACGTCTCATGATGGTTTGTTTATCTATCGGAGCGGTGCAGAGCCCCCGAAGCAAGCCGCGTCTCGTTCGAAAATCGTCGTTGCGTGTTTCTGAAACAAAATGGTCGCCCCGTTTCCCGAAAATCCTTTGCCGGCTGTAGGTCTGTTCCTCCAGGTCGCCGTGCAGTTTCCCAGAATACGCGATTGATAATTGACGGGGCGCCGTGGCAACGGAGAAGGGGGAAAAAGCAGTCGCTCGATAATGATACACGCCGATACGTTCAATTACAGTGCGGTGCATCGCGTGTGCACGTCTAATGTGTCGCTGTGGTATACCTATGCGCGTTGCACGATCTTGACTAGGGTAAACGCGTGATTTCTAGACTCCTGGTCTTTCCACGCGAAGTTCTTAGGACTCTGAATGAAGTTCGAATTAAATTCCAATGAACAGAGAAGTCTTCGTTACTTATCTATCGAGGCGATTAGAAGCGTGCAAAATACAAATGGTAACCATTGATCGTTGAAACCGTAATAATACGTACTGTGAAATGCGCGCTCGATGTGCCGAACCCGTAAATTTCCGGATCTCGCGTAGCGCATAATCGATTGATCGTAAAATTTATTCAGCGCTGAGTATCTTTTGTCTTCGTATATATATTCAGTATCGAAAGGGTCAAGGTGATTTAAAATTATAGACTACAAGTATTTTATGCATTGACGACGCTGTGCTATATGAAAACACGAAACATCTAAAGTATTCGTCGCAATATCTAAAGAATAAAGCAAATCTTTATTTCCATTCTCCACTTGCATCCGCAAGAACGTGAATCAACATTCACAATCTAACTGTCAATTTTCCATATAACTCGGTAGCTTTTATTAATTTTATCAAAGATCGATTAGCACCGACCATCAACCACGAATCGATCAGCTTTTCGTATCCCCTTCTGACGAATCTAGTCGGAAAATTTTAGTAACGCGAATAACATCGTCGAATACCAAATGTCAACGATAGACTTGGCCAGAGTAGTCACGACGGTGGCAGGACGGTAGGACATACCGATGACTGGTGACCGATTGCCGGTCCGCGGCTAGGAACCTGCGGCCAGAGGAAGGAATTTGCCGAGTAATAGCTTCGAGCCTCCGACTATTAAACTGCCCGGTTACCGTCGACTTTTCTCCGACCGCCCTGTCCCTCCAACCACCACAGCTTCGTCCTTTTCTTTCACACACGAACAGGAACCCATGACGATGGAGAGGACCGTGTCGTTGCCACGAAGCGCCAACCGAGCAGGTAGTCGCGGCCACAATCGCCGTGTGTGCCCTCTCACCTCCTTTCGTGTCACCACGGATTCGAGTGGAGATATTAAAAGGCAGTTTAAGAATGACTGGAAGATGACTCATGACGCTTCTGCCATCGGCGTGGATATTCGTTCTTTTATCGTCATGGAGAGAGACGTCCAACACGGAGACGCAACAGAAACGAAGAGAAGAGGAGGAGGAGGAGGAGGAGGAGGACCTGTACGGTACTCGTTGACATCCTCGCAGGATATGCTAGTCACTCCCGTGGCCGCAGCCGGGACCCGTACGATGACTACGTCGATTCCAGCCAGGCAAAACGCGTCGTGAGAGTGGAATCCTACGTACGGAAGCACCGATTGCCGATTTTTGGGCCGCTCCAGAGAGCGGAGATTTGAAGCGAGGGTCTTATCGAAGGTCGAGCCTTTTCGTCTCGCCTCGTTTCTTCCTTTTCGTTGGACGCGACGACTCTTTGGCCACGGTCGAACGAGGGTAGGGTAATAATTTATGTTTGCCCGGTGATGGGATAAATGCTTTTCTGGATTCCCTCCACATCGCGATCCTTTATTTTTGAACGGTTCCTTGGTGATGCCGCGTGACGATGTGTGTTTGGATCAAGTTGAAGCTCGAACAGTATGTTTTGCGAACGCGTCTGAGTACTTGGGGAGTAAGATTGAAAATCGTTGGACGAATTGTTAATTACAAACGTATTGAATTATATACGTATATATAAGGTGAGAAACATGTAGGTATACAGGTATACGATTACTTAATCATCTCACGATTCATTTCTTTATAAATACACTCCAAAATGATAATTACTCTGTTCTTCCTTCGTTTCAAGTTGACACAAAATTCGCCTGTCATTCCTACGAATTCTCACCGAAATCCATTATTCTACGGTGAAATTAAACATACTGGTAACGATGAAGAATCGTAGTAAAACTATAGCTGTAGTATATAGTAAGAAGATCCAAGAGATACGAAAGATTCCGCTCGACTTGAACAACCAACTATCGCCAATTTAAATCGGTCTCAGTGCCAGCAAGTGAGTGTCCATGCGTCGGTAAATGACCGAATCGAAAGGTCCATTTGTAACTCGGCCGGATCGTCTTCGGCCCCTCTGTCCGATGATCCACATCGAGTACCCCTTTCTCCACGGTGAAATCAAAGGGAGCCGACCGTTCTTATCTCGCTGCGGGGTCAAAACGTCCTGGGTGGACCTGGAACGAACCCCCTGCCACGGTACAATGACGGACTATCCATGCTGGCCACCGTGCGCCATTGTTCTTTGTTGCGACCACCGTGAACAGCTTTCTGATCGAACACAGAGGAGACAAACAGCGATCACGATCTTTGAGACTGTCTAGGATAAATCTTGTTCCTTTGTATTTCTATTCGTCGTAGTTGTGGGTTAGGTTTGAGTCGAAAGGAACCTGGAAATGGGCCTAAGCGGTTTAATTTTAATTTAATCTCTAATTGTTGGAACGTTGGATGTTGGAATCTCTCATTCAGTTTAATTTTTCAATTTAAAAAATATACGAGGCAGTTCCATTTAATGGCTGGATACTCGATGGTGCTGAATCTAATTGTAAGTTCAATGTACAGTGTGGTGTTTTTAATTTAAACATGATTTAAAAGGGTACAACGTGGGTAAGATTACGAACGAATACATGACAGTCTGTTGCGAATAGTCGACTTTTCGATCACTACACGTTTCATAGAACTCTTACTAGATAAAAAGTATCTTAGAATTATCAAATGGAGAAAATTGGAAATTCGATATGAATAAAATCGCGAAAGTGATTCATATCTCCGTTATCTTTTCATTCCCAAGTGTATTCGTATTTATCTTAGAAATTGATTATTTTAAGAAAGAAGCTAACTAATTCTCTCCGTTATGCGTTAATAAATTTGTATCCAAAAGGATTAACGATATATTTATATTCTTCGGGAAATTATATTCTTTCGTCTTCTACTTATACGTCACTTGCTCTATACGATTTCCATTCTTAAAAATCGCACACCACATCCGATAAAGAGACTTTCTTCCCCAAAGGAGTCCGAAGCCTAACCTACGATCTAACTCCTATTCCAGCCTCTTGAGGCTCCGTTTTATTTTCAACGTGACAGTCGGCGATACTGTACCAACAAGAGCATACTGAAACGCCATGGTCCATATTCGGTGAGTAATCGTCGTGCACCGAAAGCGTACAGCCAGGCAAGACGAAAGTGACATCGTGCGACACAATCCTCGTTAAAGGCTGATCGGGTCCATGGAGCGGTAAATCGGGTCGCGTTCCTCTCACCGTCCAACAATGTGATTACCTTTCAAACGAAGCACCACCTCTCTGTACGCGATTCGATCGAGCTTGTCGCGTCGTCCTATCGCCGCTCGTCCGCCGGATATTGGCCCTCGACGATCGATCACGGACGCCGTTCGCGTTCGTTCCATGCATCGTGATTATCGTGATTTCTCGGTGGTCTAGTTTCCTTAGAGTCGCGCTGATTCATTCGAAATCGCGCGCGTCAGGGGAGGCTCGTTCCCTTTTTCCGCTCTTTTGTCGCTCCTGTGAAATTGCACGGTATTTAGAGCGGTCACTAAACGCTTATAGGGACGCGTACGTGACGCTGTCAGACTCGAGAACACGGCTGACGAGTAGAATATACTGCCTCGAAACGTTCGCTGCAGAGAAAACGCTGAGTTTCCACGCCGCGAGTAGAGACTGTCGGAATTGCCCGATTGTTCGAGAATCGTCGATTCGAGCCATTCCGCCTCTGCGTCGATATAGATCAACCGAATGCAATTGTGCGTTTACATGGAGATACGTTTTTGGTTTAAAGAATAATCATCATCCGCTTCTATAAAACTGTTCCTTCGTCGTGGTATCCGAAGAATTTGCTTTTGCAAGGATATTTGCTCATCGTGGTATTTTAATTTGACGAAATAAGAACGTAGTCGATATAACGTGCGTCGATGTAACGAACGTGTCGTATAACGCGGAGTACCTATAATTCTTGTAGATACGTTGTACGAAACCTTGAAGAAATTAAAGAGAATCTCGCACAATGTAACGACTGATTCCATCCTCAAAAAGGAAGAACTCGAATAAAATTGGATGAATTCAACGAACGTGCAATCATGCTGTTCGGGACCGAATCTTGACCAAGCAGACGCACAATCGAAGCCCGAGCCATCGGCAAAATAAGAAGCAAGAGAACGCAACGGTAGTCGGTGAACAGCAAAGCAACAGCGCCGAAATCCAGCGCAACCCTTGGACCTGATCGACAAAAGGTGTCTAACGAACGACACGCCTCCGCTTCCTTGGCTTGCTGGAACCAACACTGTGTACCCTGATATACCGTGTACTCGTGGCACGGAATCGTTAAGGCCATTATGTCGCGGAATTAAGACGTGAGCGGATCCGCCGCGGCAACATTAATCATTTCGGGACGCCGACGATTCTTCCGGCGCGGAGGCAGCCGCCATTGTGCGATCGCGTACCCCTCAATGCTGTGTGATTACGCGGTGCGAGGAAGAGACTAGCTCGCGCGAGTTGAACACACGCTGCTGGCCGTTATTATCGCGGCGAATCGGTTCTACGAAGTTCATCGCGGCCGATTGCGCAACGTGAACCAGCAGGTGGTGCGTACAACAGATCGTAAAGACGGCGTGAGTTGTTTTCACCAGTCGATGTCGGACCCAGAAGAGAAAGGAATTACAAAGGAGGCGCGACGGGACGAACGCAGCTTGACACGAAGAAAATCAACGTGTATCTTCTGTTCGTTTCGATGGTATAATGATGGCGAGAGGAGGGTGGAGCGAAATAATTAAAATCATACGTGCGGCTATTTCCTAGTATCGAAGGAGATTTGTTCCTATTCCAGATTAAACACGCAAATGTTAGTTTCTGTGAAATAAATATTTCACGTGTTAGTATCGCAAGGTTTCTTGATTTGAAATAAGGTTTTCGTACCTGCGAACGAGAGCCATCTGAAACGTTCGAGAAAAGTACGAGCTACTATCGGAAAATTAAGGTTGTCGAGGTTGTCTTTGGCCAGAATGTTTAACGTGTCTATAGCAAAGTTTCTTAAAAGAGAATACGAAATCTCAAGTGTATCAAAGAATTACGAAAGTAACAATGATGAAAGGGAGGATTCCTCTTTAACTCAAGCAGAGAAAAGAAACGGAGCAAGCTTTCTTTGAAAGTCATGGGAATCCGGTATATTCTTTCCGTAACTTTGGTCCCTTTGTACTCCGTTTTAGGCATTATTCCAAAGGAATGGTTGAATTTTTCAAAGCGGGAATACAGCTTTCCCGCTTGATCAAACGATTAATGCATCCTCCATCCTCTCTGCCTGCAACCCCCTTACACCCTATGCTATTTATCTACTCCATCTATATCCGTCTATCGATTCCTTTGTCCACCTGTCCTTCTCTACATACGTACGTCTGTCTTTCGATTTCAATCGACCAACTGACGAATTCATAAAATCGTAAAGCCTCGTTAAACCAATCCCATACATCAAACATATAGACCCTCGCTAGTTCTGTATGATAACTCGACGATTTATTATCGTTCGTGTCAGCTCATTATTTCACCGTAAGCGTTAACGCGATTGTCACTGTAATAAATTACATTACATTATCAACGGTTTCAGAATATCGACACCGGAGAGAATAAACGTTGAAACGGTATAACGAGTAGAAATTGGGCAATTGACGGTTAACGATCGGTCGCCTCGAGACACAACGGCGACGGAATCGTTAATTAGCCGCTCATGAAGGCGACGATGCAGCCGTAACAACAATATTATTTTTCAACTATGTGAGAAGGGCGTGACGTAATCCGAAAAAGGTTCGGCCGGCATGAAAGCCAATAGGATGGACGTGGAGCAAGGTAGCCGCGTACCGATGGAAAAGAAATCGTTCCTCTCTCTAGCTGAGATCCGCTTAGACTGATTTATAGCAAAGGAATGATGAGGCATTGCGCGATGTTAAACGCTGCCTTTATGACCCGCTGCTGATCCTCTGACGCTGACTTTGATTGCGTATCATTAATCAGTGGGGTTGCTCTCGTCTTTCGCTTCCTCACCTGCACGCTGGACCCTGCCGCTGTCGAAACGCCCCACTGCTCGATACAGTTGCGCCATTTTTCGTTACGGGTCCGTCGCACGAGGATCGCCAGGAATTTTGCATAGAGGTGTTTCCCATGTTGATAGCGAGGTAAAGTGGGTTAAATATTAGACGCGTAGTACGTGGCATTAAGTATGTGAGTCATACTAATAAGCTACTTTCAAAACTTCTCTTAAGATCGTACAATTTTCAACGATGATGAAATAACCTTCGTTTAACACGAACAAATCAACTGAACATATATATATAGGTCATTTTTCTCCTTCCACCTTTGAGATACCGATATGTGATACCTTTCTCTCTCTCTCTCTCTCTCTAATATGAGATATGAAATTGACATGTTTACTCTATCAACGTTGACGTATTTTTATTAAATTAATTTGTAACAAAAGTAATTTCGTACATGTTAATGTTGGAAAAAATCGAATGAAATAACATATCAAATGTAAGTCAATGTAAGACAGCAACGAATTCAACAATCGATCTCCATTAAAATCAATCTCATCTAATTATTGTGCAAACGCTTAAACTTCGCGGCAACCATCGAATTTTTAAATAAACGCAACATTCGCGTAACGCGGGTTAGATTCTGTGAAAAAGTAAAGAAGTGTGACCGACGATAATTAACACGGCAACCACCGCTTAGATCGTACCCGTTCACGTAGTAGCTAACTATCGAGCACACCTGATCGCAACCTGTGCGTTAAGTATCGCGAGCGTTATAACTCGACGTGGCCGACACCTTGCCAGCATCGGTCGACTGCTCCCGTTCCGACGATTATCTCGATTACTCGCGTCCGCTTCTTAAACAAGCCACCCTTGTACGTAGCGTGTTTGCAGGACGGATTAAAATGTGTTTGGCCAAATACTTAGTCGCGCCCGAGTAGTCGTAGAGCTGTTTTCCATGCTTGTAGCACGCGTATATCGCTCGTCGATCTCGTTCCCCATGGTCCACGATTTATCAATGAGAAATCGTAAACTGCATCGGTTGTGTTCCGCTTTGTGGATCGCGTTCAATTTAATTCGCCGACGCGACAAAGAGAAACGCAAGAGTCAAGTCGTCGAAATTTATTTGACTCCGAAGCTTACGTTCACATTCTTGGAACACCGGTTACTTTCTTTATAAGCGTAGATGATTTATTTTTTAGAAGACAGTTTGCAAATCTTAGTTTCCAGAACAACGACCATCTTAATCTGTGCATTCAACTGAAATTTCCTCTAGAATATGTTTACTTTTCGCAAGTTTCTCGTAGTAAATTTTGCTTCTTAAACCATGGAAATATTTTTAAAATGCAATGTCCTATCGTCCGAATAATCATTACAAGATCCACTGTGTTATATTAAATCAAATAGATCTTATAAACACAGAGATGTATAAAATTTACGTTTCAAGAGATATCAGCTGCCGTTCTTCCCAAGATGCTTTCCATCGTCGAAAAGTCTTGTTATTGCTCGAATCAACACCCCGTCGGCGTTGGTCGTTAACGACGAGCCGACATGACGTTTCGCAGCAGGTGTTCCTTGTCGTGTATCCGAATCGTCCTCGTTCCAAGCTCGAGGAAACGACACCTTTCAAGCGAGCGGCACGGAAAAAGAGAGGCAACTCGCGGATGGAATCTCTCCGGGGAAAACGCGTATAGAAAAAGTGTGCTTCCAAGGAGAACTCGAGGTCTCGGCAATGATAGTGGCGTAAAAACAAGTCGAAGGGAGCCGAGCGTTATAGTTGGGGTGCAGAGGCGCAAGCGATTCGTCACAGATATTATTTGAAGGGGCTGTGTCTTTCTTTTTTCTTTCTCTCTTCTCGTTTCGAAGCATCGGCACAATACAAGTCAACACGGCTGTCTGCGTAATGAAGTACTTTCAGGAGGGTCGATTCCGCCTAACAGAGTCGAAGAAGAGGCCAGAGGGGAGCTGGTAATTGGGGGGGTAGCCCACTCTACCCGCAACCCTCAGGAGGGGCCACGAGAAAACCCCTAACATATGCTACCCTGGATCGGGGCTATCCTCGTTTGTCTCTGTTCCCCGTCCACGTTCCCCGTGCTTGTGTACGCTCTAATCCTCGTCCTGATCTCGATGTCGAGCCTTGTGTAATAGATAAATAAAGGTTGCGAGCCTGTGCCCCGAACGGTCGAAATCTGTTCCGCGTTGAGTAGGGAGACCAAGTGAGCAGCAAACGGTGTCAAGGGTTTTCGAGATTTCCACTCGGATCCCGTGGGGTCTCTCGACAGATTTGGCGGAATTCCATGGATTTGAAGGATGACGGAAATTTGTATCGCGAAAAACGGATCGATGGGTTGGTGGTTTTCTCGGTTTAGAATTATTTCCGATTCTCCTTAACTCTTGGAAACGTTCGTTTAGTTTGTATAATGGTACAGATTTAAAGAATTATTAAGAAGTTTCGGTTAAAGAATCGTTCCTTCTAAAGATCAATTAGGGATAAGAGTCGACTCTTCTCCGAATCGAAGAACGCTTTGAATAACTCGTTTCCAGCGATCGTTATTTCCACGGAACACTCGACGATTCTCTAAATTCGTATGTTCGCTAACAAATCCACAAATGTTGTATCTCGGGATCACGAACGTTATCGATGAACTTTTTCAAAGAGGAAATTCACCGACAGGCGGTTTGTTTATATTTCTATATCGATTCGTGGAATCTCGAATTCAGCAGCGTCACCCCTAGCAATTTATCGCGCCCCAACCCTTCCTGATCACCAACATATGAAGACATCAAGGGAATTTATGTATACCGCAATCAATTGTCACCCGGCCACCCTGCCTGTTTTTTTCTCACCCGCGTGACTTTACCACGCCGTCTGTTGCGCGTCGTGCTCCTTGACTTCGCCAATTATCGTCTATTGTAAGGCTCGGTTTCACGCTCAATCGCGTGAAAGGATTTGTTCCGCTGGCAGGAATAATTTCTAAGCTTTGGTAAGTATATTTCTTTCCTGGGAATTGTTTGTGCGAAGTGGTAATAGAGGTAAGAAAATTGCAGAACTACCGCCTGCTACTTTCTATCTTATAGTCTTACTAAGAATCAGAGCCTGCGAATTATTATAAATTTCTCTAAATTTTTACATTACTAAAATAGTTTATTCTTCGAAGCTTCTCTGTAAGAAATAGTAATAGGAACAGAGATTAAACGTTGCTTCTCGTTGTTCGCTGATTCATAATTCTACTCAAAATCCACTTGGAACATTGCGGAAGAAAATAGAAGAATCCTCGAATCATTCTAAACTTCATCAAAATTAAACCTTTACTAATTTCGTTCCTTTTCTGAAGTTTCTCGTCTAAACAGTCGCAGAACTACTCCTTATCGCTTCTCATTTTTATAATTCTACTCTGAATTGCCGAGAATAAATTTAAAAATCTTCGTAGACTTCTCCAAATATTCTCCTCTGAACCATCAAATCCTGCGACTCTCCATGTTCGCCAATTTCAACCAGTCGATCCTTCGAGCTCCAAGTTCAAGAAGCATCCATCGAAAGTAGAATCTTCCAGAAAGAAGCAGGCAATCGATCGTCAGTCGGGAGGAGCTTTATTAGCCCGGAAACGCGTACACGTACAGAGCACGGAATGAAAGTCGGTGGCGCTCACCTGTCAGATCCACGTGACCGTCACGACTTTTTCACAACGGGTGAGGAGCGGCGCACAACCGTTTCGCCCCCGTTTTCCCTCCGGCTACATCCATGTCGTATTTCCACGTGACTTCCATGTGCTCGTTAGCGTCGGCTTTGGGTGAAATCGAGAGCGTCTACGTCACGGTCGCTCGAAACGGAAAGAGAGAAACGTCTCGTTGGATGGACAAGGATCCAGGGAAACACGGGGACAGAGGATGCCGTGGGAGGGAAAGGAGAGAGAGAGAGAGAGAGACGTGGATGAGAAGGGTGGAAAGAGGATGAGAAGGGTGGAAAGAGGGTGAGAAGAAGAGAGAAGGGAACGTCGGCGAAGTTCCTCCCTAATTGGGGTGGAACTACGACGTCGACGACGACGACGGCTGGTACCCGGGGATAAAATCAGAGCTGGCGTCCTCTTCAACAGCCCAGACCCTCTTCTTCGTGACCGATTGCGCGGCTCGGTGAACGGGATTTTCAATTCTAGCATCCGCGTCTCCTGGGCGCGGAAGAGCCACTTCGATCTGCGCCAGGACGGAACGCTTGTTTCCAAGATCTGCTCGAGGATCGAATCGACTTCATGGTTCGCGTTTCGCTCTTCAATTGGGACCGAGTATTTGGGACGAGACGTACCGACCCGGTAACAAAGGCAGTCACGAGGGGAACAGTTATGTCGATGAATACCGCGATGAGAGCCTTCCTTTGCGATCATCATGCTTCGAGAATATTTGGGAAATTTCTGATGGGAAAAATTGTTAGTCTTCGTGAGAGAAGATTTGTCTGAACACTTTGATCTTATTCCACTTAATATTATTACCAGTGTAGTAAAATGATTGATTCGTACATTTCCATAGAAACTTTAGATCTTCAGATTTACCAGGATGAATCTTTTTTGAGGATTTGAGTGTTTATTGTAACATGTATAAACAAAAGTTTGTTGTTCTCCTATTGTAAATATAAATATAAACGTATATATTTTTAGAGAACCTGCGAAAAATCAGAAATAAAGAGAACGAAGGTTCGTTATCGACTTCGCCACTACGAGCTATTTGCCTGCAATCGTATTGCAGCGCGTCTCGTCTATAAGAAAAAAATAAAATAACCATGGCTATTGGTAGTCCAAAAAACGGTGATTTTTGGTTGACACCGGAAGCTGCAAAGCGGCTGCACAAAGTCGCTACCGATTTACGCTTTGGAGTGAAATGTTTGCACGGCTAGCCGAGCCAACCGTTACGAAAATGAGCATAATATTTGGCCACGTAATCAATCAATTAGCGCGGGCAACGAACATCACCGGCATGCATTAGTTTACCGCTGACTGGCCACCCCCGTTCCGATCAATCGAATAAACAACCCCTCATACGATTCGCTTCACTGCTGCCTCGAGCATCGTGCAAACACTTTAGATACCGTTGCCGCTGGAAACCACGCGATCCTTCGACCGAACTGTTGCGAAATAGTTTTGCGAGAAAATTTGAGAGAATTTACTAATATCTAGAAATATACCATAGAAAGAAGAAGAATTATGCGTCTTTTGAGATTTTATAAGCGACTTAAATAACTTCGTATTGACTGAAAATTAATAACAAGTCCTATAAGTATCTTCAACGTTTCGTTTTTCGCCATCAAATGGTATATTGAATATCTTCACTGTGTCTTTCAACTTTTCCAGTATCTCGAAACAATCAGTATCGAGGAAAAGTTTAATCAGATCGAACTTTTCCATTTGTATTAGAATCATTAGGATACATTTGAGTAATCTAATTTATTTTAATTTTTCAATCGAAATAAAGTATATAAAACGTATAATATAATCTAATATATTTCTACTTATATTTGCTAATCTACAATAGAATAAAAATATAATCTAAATTTGCTATAAACGTTTCGCATCTCGTAATATAAAATTTCAATAAAGAATCACTGCTCCATTAATCAAAACCATCCTCGAAGTTTCAATTTTGCCCTAAATCATCGTCTAAAGAAAAATCCATAAAGCCATCGGAATCGTTCATCACCGGGAGTTCATCGTTTTCGTAAAACGTCAACGTGTTTATGCTCGGCTGTCGGCTCGATGACCGAGCAATAATTGCGAGCGATTCGGAGCGCAAATCGTCACGGGTGACGGAATACGCTCTCACGACCCCTCTGGCGAATTCGACCGCCTATTTATAAACACACGTCGGCCCGCGTTAACCGACGATGCACCTTTTGTGAATAGCCCGCTACACAAAACCAGTGTAATACCTGAATCCTGGACCCGTCTCGTCGCCTGGTCCTGGGGAGCGTGGATTTGCAGCGGTTAACACGTGGATCTAATGCGATCGCTTCCGCCATTTATGTTAAATAAACCTCGCGAATAACGGTGACTGATTTTTTTGTGCAGCTTTAAAACCGCGCAGCAAACGAACCGCGACGATCTCTGAATAAGGACGAGTCGTTGCTTCTCTGCCTCCTTTTTTTTTACACTTCTTTATCATTTACGTATCGTTTGGGATCGAAAGGCTGACGAGTGACGCACTTATTACCTATTGGGATGTAATTACGTTCGAACGAGAAACATTTTCTGTGTGATTGATTTTTAAAAGATTGGTTTTGTTTTACACTGAGAGATTATTCCGATAAGGTGTATCTCCGAAACTGAAAATATTGTTTAACTTATTACATTTTCGGTAGGAAAATTTTTGTTTCGTAAAGAGCTAATGGAATTATTGAAAATCGGCGCGAGTTGATCTTTATTCAATGGTTGACTTATACTACTATTTATGCATCTTTGAGAGTAGAACGTCCAGTCTGTGATATGTACCTGAATATTTGATCTGTGAATGATTATAATTACAATAGTATGATGGAAAAATTAAAATTCAATTATAATCACCATGATAGGAATATTTAATTGTTTCGTGCCTAACAATGAATAAGAGCCGACAACAATTTGACGAAATCATCTGCGTGTTTTTCGCAATCGTAAAAGAAGACAAATCTAATATCTGCCATTTTGATCGTTCTAGCGTTAAATAGAAGTAATAGGTGAGTATTTCGTCCTCTTAGTTAATCTCCATAGAATATCTCATCCTGAAACATCGGATCTACGACTCCGAACACCTTCGAACTCTCCCCAAGAATCAGCTCTGTTCTCATCCTTTCGCTTCATCCTCCTTTTTCCTCTACAAACTCTCCTCTAAAATGTTAATTCACGGGCGTTTGTTTCTCACGCGCTCTCCTGCGCCACGCTGCGCGCGCAAAGGCCGTATCCTTTGAAATCCTCCGGTTAGGTGTCCCGCTGGGACATAATAAGGCGTATATCTATTCTTTCCACGGCCGATAATCCAGCCAAGCCACCCGCAAAACCTTCGCGAATCGTCGACGACCGAAGTTGCCGGCCCCGCGTACGCCCTCACCCCCTCAAGGCTTTTCCCTTCCATTTTTCTCGCAGTTTGTTATTCTGAAAGTCTCTTTTTAGCCGTAGAAACTCGACACAGCCTGCCAGCCTGGCACCCCTCGTTGCACCCCGCCCCTTCGAGTAACCTCTTTTCTCCTCCTTGCCACCCCATCGCGCCGTCCTCCCTCTCTTTTTAACCCCGCTGTCTTTCAATCGCCCCTCGTCGTCGCTCCACCTCTCTCTTCTTTGCTGTTCCGGTCTACTCTCTCGCCTTGTCGCTTTCTCGTTTCACCCTCTGCCTCGCTGCCTCTTCAGATCCACTCACCCCTTTTTCCTGTGTAGATTTCTGCCCCGTTCCTACACCCCTTACCGCCCCCTTGGCACCGGCAGTTCTCACCCTTCGCTCCATAGAGGCTAACCTTCCTTACGAAGAATGAAATTACCTTCGTTACGCGAAACTCCGTTCGCCCCAACCCCCGAACCCGATTCCTACTCCTCTCTTTCCGTCCTTCGGTCTCACCCTCCCACTTTCTGTCTTCCTTCCTCTCTTACCCTTGACTCACCGTCTCCCTACAACCAGTGGCTCCTTCCAGAGCCGAGAGAAAAGCTATGTACATACTACCGGCACGGTATATACTGCACCAACACGTAGTAGGACACCCGGTACCTTCTATGTGTACATGGCTGTGTACACGTCAGAGGGACGATTTTATTGCGCCATTTTTCCCACCCCCCTTTTCTCTCCGCAGGGCCGAGCTCCTCGGGGATGCTACGAAAGTAATGGCTCCTTCAGAGACCCGCAACTCAACGCCACGTGACACTCGGGATTTATGGTCACTCGCGTGGTGTCTCCGCCGTTTTCTTTCGCTACCTTCTCCTTTCTTTTTCATCCGTGATTCTTACTATCCCTGGTTTGCTCCGCTCTTTGCGTTAGGATTTCGTTCTAACGTGGATCCTTGCGAGAATGAACGATGATTGTAAAGATAATGAAGCTAAAGAAATGGTTGGACATTATAGTTTGCAAGTATATGTACGTTTATTTAAATATTTTGATGCTTCAATAGCGTAATACAACAGAAGATTCGGAACGAACAATTTAACAAATGATTATCTTCTTATCGTGAAAGTGTCTTGTATTTCTAGTGTCGGGTACGGAATATATACTCCCGATTTTTCGTAGATACGATGCGAATTCGATCTTTCTCTCCTGAAACGAGCCTAAATTTTCTCAAAGCGAAGATTACAAAAATTCCTAAGTATCCAGTCGTTATTGTAGACACCATGACACATTTCGCAAACACACGGTAAATTATCGCGAAATAAACATCCATCGTCTTTCATCCCTCGTATTCGATACACCTGGGGTATCGTGTACTAGAAAAAGAATTATTATCTTTTCCTCGACAAAATGAATGGAGTTCATTGATAGAAGATCAATTGTATGTCGAAAGGGATCACGGCAGCATTGTCCGACGGGAGGTACCTTGTCAAATCTGCCGCACGGAGATTTGCTACGCGATGCTTCTCTCGCATGCTGGGGTAAAGTAACGAGCCCTTAGGGGGTGATAATCGTTTCCTACCCGCCGTGTTATATCGACTCACCAGTTGCTCCTCCTTTCCTCCTAGACCATGACACTCATTATTTTCTATATTCATAAAAAAAAACCAATGCCAACATTCGCGTCCCAAAATCCAATAAAATCATCGATCCACTAAAGATATTTAAAAATCCAAAAATAGCTAAAGTAAGATATTTAACGCGAGCAAATATTTCATAGAGATGATCAAAGTATTTAAACGATCAATTATTCATTATACATATTAGTAAGCTGATGAACTGTGTATCTGATATAAATATCGTGTAACTTCTGTCCGGAACAATTTCAAATTTTACCAATATAATCGAGTCATGTCTCATTATAGTATCGATGGTGTTTAAAGAAAAAACTGTTTATGGTAATTGTTCGAGTAATTTCCTGAGCCACTGTAAGTCCCATGAACATTCCGGGAATCATAGGTCGTAGGGGTGTTCCGTTTACAGGACCGGCGTCGATCGTCCGGTGGCACAACCGCTTTTGAAAATAGCTCGAATTCCGCAACGGACGACCGGGTCTTCCTTCCTTGCACGCGTCATTAGCAGCGCTACGATGACGACGGAGACCAGCAGTGGCAAAGAAGAATAAAGAAACGAGAGAGGACGAAGTAGACGAAAGAGGGAAAAAAGGGCCGATGTGTGGGGGGGGGGATCTCGTGTTCGAACTTACATGGTTCACACCCCTGCAGACGGATCACGTGTCAACCACGCAACGACGTGGCGCCAGGGCTCATCCCGTTCTACGCGGCTCCCTTTTTCGGGGACCTTTGAGGTCTCGACCGCAAAAATCATCGACTCTCTGTGAAACCTTACGCAGCCAACGCGCGGAACGATCGCACACGTGCTCCTTCGACCCGTTTCGGAGCTCCTTCGGCTCCCTCGATCGACGAGCAACGCGACTGGCGCGGCGTCGACTTTCATTGTTACCAAAGCTAAGACGCCGGGCGTGTCGTCGGCAGACGAGACGACGAGCTGTGGAAAAAAGCTGTAGGAACGCGGATTTCGGCGTTACTGTCGCCTGTGAAACGGGACCTCGCGCAGAGTCGACTTACTCTGACGAATAGGTCCATTGATATTTGTGGTTTCGTTACTTTCACGCTTTGTTTTGGGACTTACTTTCCATTCCTCGTAGATTAGGCTTGCTTCGTTCCTATGGAGGTCTGAAAGTTTGACGTAGATCCGATAGTTATTTTAAAGCAATCCGTCGATTGCTTAGATTGTTTTAGATTGTTTAGGTTCGTGCCTTCTACTTGCAATAAAACTTTCCTGTTAATTATTAACCTAATATTAATTGTGAACTGTTTATGAAATGTTTAATACATTAGCACCTTTATACATTAGCTACTTTCACTTCAAATATTTATTTTAATTCTGGAATTTATTTCATTGTTCATTTTATTTTATCACTTAACGGCTGCCCGCTGACTGATATCGGGTTATTCGAATCTTTCTATTGCTGGACTTGAAGTACACGATGTCTTCTCATTCTTCCGCTATTTAATTTAATTTACTTTATTGAAATAAACGGGAAAACCTCTTTCGCATTAATATCATACAAAAATATGTGTAGGTATATAGATTCGCAGAAACTTGATATAGCGTAATACAAGAAAATAGAAGAAAATACAAGAGAATACAATATTAGTATACTGCCGTTATCGATATTAAAGACCAATGGTGTCTCATAATGCGCAAGAAGTTTGATTATTCCGTGCAAGATTTAAGATTAAATTTCAAGATACTGAAGTTTATGGTTAGATGATTCAAATCACCCTACCCTGCTATATCAGGAACCACCTCATCGCCTAAAACCATAACTGCGTAAACGTCGCCTGCATCGATCGAGAGAGGGTACCGTGTTAATGAAAGAGTGCATGCACCGTATCGTTGGTATTAGAATAAATATTTCATCGTAGGAAATCATTAGAACCCGGATACGGATCGATGTCGTGTCGGTTCACTTGATACCCGGCGGACGTACAGTGCCTATAGGCCTGGCTAGCAGCGAATGGATCGTAAAAGCGAAACATAAAAAACGAAGAAACGCCCACCGTACTCGGCTTGCGCCGAGAAACATTTCTTGCGACCATTATTCATAAAATGCTGGATACCTCCGTGCCGTTTACTGCGTTTTCTTCCTACGTCTACCAACCCGTCGACCCCGTCCTCTTCTTTCGCTTCTTCGCTGCCCTTGCACCATCGTAAGTTTCGAAGAATTTTGTCATTTTTCTCGATTGATCTTTTACGTGGCTGCATATTACTATTGTACCGAGTACTTCTATAATTCGTTTAATATACGTCTTTTTGTATCGATAATGTGGTTATTTTATATGGGATTGAAATAACTTTGCGGTGTTATTAGTAGCAGCGGATACGTTATCCGATTAATTGTCAGAGAAGGTTTCAGTATTTGAATTTAATACTCGTAATTCCGACGACGTGTTTAATTGAAATGGTGTTCCATTTATTCTTTAACGTGGCGTGAAATTTCTTCCGCGATTTAACAATTAACCTTCTATTGAATAAGAAGCATTTCGTGTTCGTTTTCTCGACTTGATGCTATTTACTAGGTGAAAAGAAGTATTCTAGCATGATACACGTGATACTTCATGCAGTTGTTCTTTAACGCAAAGAAACTTTCATTAAGATTACCTTAGAAAATATTGTATATCTGATTTTCTATGATGAATAAGTACTTTCGTGACTAACAACGATCCCTCCTGACAAACGGCGAAAGAACCACATCATACCTAACCAGCCACGAGTCCCCACAGAAGAAACACTCGTAATTCATTCAAAATCCGCGATGGCTGTTCGCATACATAGCTGTTCGAAAACTATCGTGAAAATCAGTAGAACGGACAGAGGGCATTCCAAGGGGTCACCGATCGAGCAGGGCACAGCAGGTGTTCCAAGCCGATTTTACGACAGCCTTTGACCTCGGCTAAGCCGATCGGAATAAGTTTTCCGGCGCTGCCGAGCGATATATTCCTCGGTCACGGCACGCACGCCCGCTATCCGTGGCTTCGCATCTTCTCCTCGGCCCTATTCGGGGTCCCGATTTATGTGTGGCCCCGATCGGACGAATAACGATCTGTAAAGAGGTTTGTAACGTTGGCGGGTAGCAAGAACCCCGTGGCGTGGCTAAGCCCTCCCTGTGTGAGATCGGTTTGCCATCGATGTGGGCTCGCGCCTCGTCTGAAACTTTGTTGGGACCCTATTCCTGCCGATTTATTTCACGCGTTATAGTCGAACACATCAGAGACTACTTATACGAAATCAAGTGCTTTGCGGTGTCCTTTTCTTAAGAAAAAGGGATGGTTTAATGTGTGAAGAAAGTCACGTGTGGTAGATGGAATAGCGGTTCGATGTGTGGGAGGTTATAGCTGAAATGGGCTGTCTCTTTAAATGGATTAAATGTATTTTATTTGAAACTTTGTACGCAATTAATTGATTGTAGAATTACCGCAACTCGGAAGGCAAAATTGCTGATTAATTTGGTCATTTAGCTAAAACGTGAAACGCATCGGGATGTTTCGTTAGTGAAGAAACATATTCTCTTTGAAGGAACTGTATATTTATCGTAATATCTCTATGAATTTATAAATTATATTATAACAATTCGAGACTCTCCCACGATCCAATTATCACGCAGTTTTTAAAACCGAATCTTCTGGATATATATAATATCCTGCCGGAGCGACCAATATGCCATACGACTTATGAAAAAGCCAACCGTAACTCTCGCAACAGTTTAACAAGTTTCTCCCCCCAAAAGAATAATTAAAAAATGTTTAAAGTCCTAGCTCTAATAATTGCAAATTCATAATTCCTTCCCTTAACGAAAATTTTAATCAAAAAGTCATTATTTCGAAAATTCCCTGTATATCGTGAAAGACGTAAAAAATTCCAAACCTTTAATATTTTCACAGTAGTTCGCGAAACCAACATTACAGCACACAGAGACCCAAGGCCTTCTGACAACACACGAGTTCTAAAGTTATATTTGTACAAGTTTTAGTCCTTTTGGCTTCCTTCAAACCCGGAACACAGCGAGTCTGGTCGAATCGAGAATACTCGGGTTGTGTGTGGTCCCTTGGCGACGTCGCTCTCGTCTCTTTCTTGCAAATTTCTCCGTAGGAGAGTAGCGCCATGCCGAGTAGTACGCGACGGCCATTCATATTCGCCAGCCCGTGATCGATGATCTACCGTCGCTTTCCGGCGACACAAAGCACTATCGTACTCGATCTGCTTCTTATCACTCCCCGTGCTTCCTACGAGACCCTCGTTTATCGTGTCTGAGCTTCGAGTGGGTGGCAGGGTCGCGAAAGAGAATTTGACGTGGACGTGTAATTGGATGGCCCCTCGTTGACGATTTTTGACACAACGATTTACAAAGTTGTGATATTTTTCAAATAATCTGACGACGTGAGAGACGAACGAGGTGGAAATATTGAACAAAAAAGAAAAGGATATAAAACACAGAGATTAACATAGGAATTAACATATTTAATTATTCGTTTGCAACAGTAAATCCCAAGCAAGTGTCGTTGAATAATTTTTCCAACATTTCCATTTTTTTATACTTTGCAATTTTGGAATAGATTTGAAGTTGAGTGTGTGGCCTCCGAAAGACTCGTATGTCCAGCGTTTGCCCAAATTTCCTACGTCGCGAAGTGATCCTTCTTCGTTTTCTTTATCTCAACACTGTTAATACACGTTTCGCCTCTTAAGCCAATTATAATCGAAACCTCGAACATAAGTCATACGTCCTTTACAGCATACATTCAATGAAAGAAAAGAAGGCTTCTCAAACCTGCCACCATAATGCTTATACTAAATATAGCACGCAAGACCTAACTTCTTACCTGACAAACACTCAAAAAAACATTTACTCGAGGATAATAGCGTCTAAATGTCAGCTTTCTAATTTCAACTTTTCGCAATGTACGTGAAACCTGTCAGGAGACGAACAATCGAACCGAAACGCACCCTCGCGTCAATCCTTGTTCAGGATGACCGACAGATCATGCGATCGACGTGAATTCCGGCGGGGGCAAACGCGAAGTCGAGCTTCAAAAGTCGTTGGTACCCCTGAGGAACGCGAAGAGGTGCCGGGCCATTTCTGCACACCCACACGACGTGCAGCGTGGGCCTCGAGACAATCGCCACCTACGAGACCATTCTTCCGCGGCGGGCCCGCATGCGCGAGATCGGAGATTTACGATTTTCCTGAGTTATGGCCAATTAATTAAACCGAGACGAAGAAGAATCGGCCGAGTCGCGCCATAATGATCCCCATAGACGGTTTCCAGGGCTCTCCACGGCTCTCGATGACGAGGAACCTTCCCCGTGATCGAACATTTGCCTGTCTTTCGCAATGTTGGTGGGTCGATTCTTCGACGATATCTAAATGGCTAATTCTTCGAACGTTTTCAGAATTATCGGACTTGTTTTTCAACGAGGGAGTTTCGTCGAACGAAAATGATAGTTTAAACTTTATTTTGGTGTTTTTTCTTGTATATTTTTTCCTTTATTAATACGTTATATTTGGAGAGACCTTTTAACTCTGTGAGTCTTGGATCAGACGATCTTTAGTATATTAGTCATATGTAGTGTAATATTACATATTGCTTCAGAAAGTCAAAGATTTGACGCGATCATGCTTCTTTATTATTAAAAATTTCTCGAAGAAAATATGAAAAAATCGTTGTTAACGTGTATCGAATCTTGTTTCGATTTTATATCGAAGTTTTTCATATGAAGTTTATTTCTTAAAACGAGGGCGACAAGTATAAGAATTAAGTAGCAGGTTGCCATGATTTTAAATATACTCATTCAGTCGCTGTTTAGTATTTTCGCTCTATCGGTGTATTATAATTATATCCACAACGACGTTTCCAAGAATCTTTCGCAAATCAATTATATTTTCCCTACAAGGAAAGCGTATGGTGTCTCGAATGACAAGCATACAGCCTGTGTAACAACTCAATCTTTTAGAAGCAATATGTAATATTACACTACATATGACTAATATACTAAAGATAAGTAAGATACCAGAATACACTACTAATACTGTTTGCAACATTATTATCGTGACATCAAATGATGTAACACCAAATTTCCTCATTACTGTCATTTGGAAGTATTTCGTTCCAATAAGCGAATAGAAGATAAATGGAGGTCTGCCATATATTGTCCGCCCTCTCGGCCTGATTATCAGACTCCCAACGCGATCAGTCGAAACATCGTCTCCCTATTCAAACTGGGTGGTCCCCGGAACGCGAGTATTCCTGTAACTTCCTCAATGGAGCGGCTCCTTACGTAGCGGAGCATGTCGCGTTTTCGGGGATCGTCGGATTTCGGATGTGGGCGCGACCACGTCTAACAGCGAAGTGCGAAGGTCCGGTGACGACCTAATGAGCAACAAACCCGCTGCCATCTGGTCACCAGCTTCGCCGTCACTGACGTTGCTCGTGCTTACGGGAAATTAATGTACCTCGAGAATTAATGATCCGGTCGGCTTCCTGGAACGAGAGCACCGGGCCAGATTCGGTCGCTCGTCATTCAGTCTGGACGATAAACCGATTCTTGTTCGCTCACTGCTTCGGATCGCTTAGCTTTCTAATTAATGTTTCTGGGTGTTTGTCTTATATTAGGTGCTAAAAAGGTTGGACGGGTTACAAGAGGGAAATATAATATAGATTTTGTTACAGGATGTTGAGAATATAGAAAATTGGGGAACATAATTTTGGGTGTCATTTTATAAAATAAAATAATTATCCGATAAGTATGAGGGGACAGGTTTCGTAAAAATTTTATTATGGGAATCCTCAAATTGATAGGAAGTGTAAACGAAAAAAAAATTGTATCATCTGTTTAATACGAGAAACGATATACGTATACGTATATTAATCGTCAATAAGTGGAACATCTTATAAACAATAAAAAAGGTTACAACGTTTTCAATTGCGAAATGCAAAAGTATCAAATCCTATGCCTGTCGCAACAATTTCGTCCCTGAAAAAAAAGACAATCGTCGCATGAACAAAGGAAAAAAGAAACGAGGTCAAAGGGTGACACTAAAAGGTAAAGGTTAACACTGTCAGTTCGGAACGAAACAATAAACGCGAGCCGAAGAGGTAATAATTTCGTTTATTTTGTTCGATTTTCAGCATCTTCGGTCGGTTTCTCGGACAACAAATCGCGACTGACCGTTTTCATATGTATATGTATGCAGTGTGTAACGAGTTTCGCGATGATTTACGTCCCCATGGTCCCGTGAAACTAATCTGTATTTGTTTATTTAGTCAAACACTCTGCGGAGAAGATCACTAGCGTAGTGGGTTCGGCTCTTCCTCTCTTTCTACCTTTATAGAATCCCTTGCTTCGTTCTCTAACCACTTTTTTTTAACCTTTCACAGATCTACGCCGTGATTTAAGGTTTCGGGTTTCGATGCACTCGCCGGTCCGTTGTGTTTACCATTCCGCTGAATTTATTGCCGGAACACGAAGAAGATAGCCGGCGAACGAGCGAGAAAGCAATTGGATTTGCACTCCGATTCCGCGACGCTACGGCCGAGCTGAACACCCTCGACACGCTTCGTTTCTTAAATTAAACAGTCTCGATATGCGTGACTCTGCCGAACACGGAATGTAAATCTTTTCGTTACAAGTTGACGAGATCGACGTCTATTGGCGGCTCAAAAGATTTCGATTATATAGAGCAATTAATCTTAAGGGTTCCAAAATTATTCCTTTACCGGGGAAGCTTTTCGCTTCGTAGAAGTATTTAGCAAAGATTCCCATTTCTTTATTTTACATTCTCCCTTACATTTTTAAGATTCCCATTTTATTTAATAAATTTTATCTTTTATATTCTTATTCTACAAAGGTGGATATTTTAGAGCCACAGAGCCACTTTGCACATCATGACATCTTGCAAAACTTCTTATCTTTCTTATTTTATTAGAAAATAAGTATTTCAACATTTTCTTTTATTTTACGAAATATTTGTTTCGTAAGACGTAAAATACCTTTCTTCTATTTCCTGCATTCCTTCTGCATTCTTCTACACAAATTCTTACTTTGTCGTTATTTGCACACAGTGTTTAATTGATATATACGCGTCATCAAATAGTTCCAAATGAAGAAATCCAAAGGGTTTGACAACTCCAAAAATATATGCAGCTTAATGATTATCAAGTACCATTCGGGTCTGCATTAATGCGACACACTCTATATAATTACCAAATATCAAAGTATTTTTCCTCTAACTCTCGACACATTTTTGTGACACTGAGCCAGACAATGCTTCACAATCGTCGATAACTTTTTTAGGGTGCGTTGGTTGACTTCAACTGAAGTGTAAAGAAATATGTACGGTTTCATACAAGATTTTCCTCTATCAAAAGCATAAACTTCTAAATGTACAGATAAAAACAGAAATTACATCTGAATCAAACACAATGCAAAAAGATAACAAAATCCGTATCTACACCGTATCTACCCCGTGCCTACATCCATCACATATTTCTACCATATATGTATGTTGGATTGCAACATAAATTCCTCCTTTTTTTATACGCATATTATAAAAATTGCTTTTATACATATACCGTGCAAGATGAATTTGCGTTGCAACCCAATACATACATAGTACACCAATTATACATTCCTCACGATCCACATTCATCAACCACGCTATTCCACTGAAATCGTCACTGGTCACTGGCCGAAGGAAAATCACCTGATTCATAATCTCTTCATTACGGTCACCATCGCTGGAATCGCGTCGTATGGGAAAGGTGGCGATAGACGATAGAAAAGGAGCGACGAGACGAGAGAGGGTGGGATTATGTCATTAAAGCGGTCACGGTTCACCGAACTGTCATCCAGGATCGAGCAGCTTGTGTGTACGACGCGTGACAGCCTCTGGTTGTTGCACCTGTGTCGCCGTTGTTATCCCCGCTTTGTTGCATCGTGTACCCGGGCCCGGTCGACTGAAATAACACATCCGAAAACACGTGCGGCCGCGCACGCATACGATCCGCGTGCACTCGCGTTACTACGCGTCGCTAACGAGCCTCGCTCATCTATAAGCTGCCAATTAACAGGCTATGAGTCGCGGACCAGATTGGCTATCAATTAATTTACATTCTGCTCCCCTGTCGATTCATCCACCCTCTTCAAAGCCTGTGTCCACGTCTACGTCGTGTTCTACCCTATTGTCGATCGAAGGACAGTCGCAGGTGGCCGTGCATTTAGATGCATCCGTGTCTCATCGATGAGTATCGTTCGCTGCTTAGATTGTTCGATGTTCGTGCAGGTGGTTGTTTGAAGGGCGAACATGCGAGGCAGTGCTCGAGTCAACGATTCCAATGGCTCTCTCGTTAGAGAGAATTCCACGGTCGTTTTGTTAACGTTTTACTCTCCGGTGAATATTAACTGTGATACACAGCACCGTTGATAATTACTCAAACGATACATCACGTATGATTCTAGAAGTTCTACTAGAGTAACGAATACTTGTTTGATCGTATTATTGATTAGAGATTGTACGTCTCGAATTTGAATTACCGAAGCAGTGTCCATCGCGCATTAGAGTCGTACAAATAATTACGAGCGGTATTTTCTGAATAAATATATCAAGAGCAAAAAAGAATGCAAGACCCGGCAAAGGAAGAATTAAACAAGGACCATCAGTTCCTTGTATCGGATGCATCACACGCGCGATATTAGATTCATTTCTTAAATAAATATACCAAACACAGAAAGTTTCTGACAGCCAAGAATAGAGTCAAGAATAGAAAGAAACCTTTAACTTTTGAAGAAATTCAAACGCATAATGCTGCAGTCGTATAATTTGCATAGCATAAAAGAACCATAACTACGAACAAAGTATGACTATCATCCCCTATATGAAGGAGTTAAAGTATAGAAAGGAACGCCGGTACTAAAGACACCGTTTATTTCCCAACTTTACCACCCATCAATCATCCGCTACGAAACAGCCATCCGCCATTCTCCTCGCCCACGATTCCTCCCCGCGTGCATCGTGAAACGAGATGGAATATTTAACCGGTTACGTCGTCGGAATTATCGGGAGGTCACCGTTGTCGTGGTCACGCACGAACGAATGAAAAGAACGGTCTCGCCTTACCGGCGACAGTCGGCCAAGATCCTCGTAATAATGCATTTCAATTAATTAGCTAATAAGCCGCCTCGTTAAAGATAAATGGCCGCGGCGTTGGTGGCGCTCGATTGCGTCGCATGCATCAATCTTCGCTGGTCCCGGATCGGAAAGGCGAACGCGTTCGACCGTTTCCGTACCAGATACTTGACAGGATACCGTTACATTTAAATACTGTTACTTGCATGTCTATGAGATAATTGAAACGTTTGACGTATGAATTTTGCGTTGACAAATTTTATCGAATAATGAAAAGGCATTTAAACTACAGATTTTCTTTCCCTGGGAAACACACTCCTTAATTTCAACTGTTTAGAGATCATGTATATTTAGCGAAGCTTTTTTTTTATTTTACTGAAATAGTAGTGCAAGGTGTTGTATAAACGATATCTACCCCCGTACAAATTTTCTATCGTAAAATTATACAATTCGAATTTTTGCAGTTTATAATACACCTAAATTGCATCGAAAGAAATTTACCTAGACGAACAATATATCTTTACTCGTTTTAGCGCAAGGCTACCTAACTGATATCGAAATATTTAACATTAAAAACGACAAAGCCCTAACGTCTACTTAAATATTCCATTCTTTCCAACACCGAAATACTTCAAGTAGCAGTTTGACAACATTCTCCTAATATGCAATTCGATTATTGAGAGCAAATACAATTTTCTGCTTTATTAATGCCACTAGAATCTAGAAACACGTTCGATATCCAAGCATGAAAGTTTCGTTGCTACGACAAACAAACAGGGATATTGAATACCCGTTGGTATAATTCATAAGTAAACAGTCTCAAAAGCGGTTTCGCCGCGCGTTGCCGGCCACTTCATTTTCTCCCTTTGCCGCAATTAACACGTTAATTTGACTGGCAGAGGCGTGCTGAACTCCAGCCCGTGATAAAGGAGAAGCGAACGAGAAGCGACCGCCCCGCTCGTGTTCCTGTTATAATCCCTGTTACGGTATCTCGGGTATCCCGGCGACCGGTTTCTCGACGAATCCATTTCGATTTTCATACGTTTCTATTGCCCCGGGCTTATCGAGGACCGCGACCACTCGTAAAACGCTGTATTTACGTAACGTCCAGCGAATATTATTAATCGTTAATTAAACCGGTACAAAGCGGCTCGATAAGATATCGTTTAAACAGTGATGCACTCAGAGGGGGTTCTATCTTTCTCTCTCTTTCGCGGAGACACTGGGATTTATGCAAGACGTAGTTGTTAAACGTCGGCGAGTAGCATTTAATAGACGTCGATTTTTCTCGACTTTTCTCGTCGAACCGATTTTATCAATGGCACGTTGGTTCTCTCGACATTCTTTAATTTCTTATGTTAGAGAAGTTAGAGGGTGTAAGAATTTATTCGTTTTTTTCTTTTCGATTTTTCATTTTTTTTTTTTTTTTTTCGTTGAATAGATACTGTCAACGATACTGTAGTTTCTCTTCTGCATCTGTTTTTCGTTAACGGCAAGTGAAATCGTATTCGCGTTTTTACACGGAGAAGAATACTTTTACACGGAAATACAACTTAAAGAAAGAAGGGCTTACATCTTTTGTACGCTACAAACACGATTTGCTGAGTAATTTATAGTTTACTTTATATCTTGTTCTAGGCACCTGAATTAGGTATCTGAGTTTCCTTATTGCTGTTTATTTTTTCTACTAATAAAAAGTGGAATATAGGAAGTAGGTACAAGAAAATTAGTCGTGATTTTATTTTGGAAAGGAAAATGCACTTAGAGGTGTAATTCAAGGAACGATGAGTTTAAATCTTCTGTACGGTACAAACGAGGCAATGCTCTGTTAAAGTAAATTACAATTATACCATATCCGGCAACGTACTTGCACTTCTTACCGAGAGCAACATGTTTCAGAGCGTAGAAGTGAAGCTTCTACTAATAGATGTGCTTTCTTCTCCCTATTCGCAGGAATAAATGTCACTAAAAGCTTCCTTCGAGCAGAAAAAGGCGAATCGATTAAATAGAAATACGTAAGATTCACCTAAGATTCATTTGTAAAAATATTCGCATAGCTACGTAGTTGACGAATACGCAGAGGATGGAACAAGTGTCACTAAAACGTCCAAACTCCGCCTACTGACTTTGTATGGCGATGATGCGTACATCCCTCTACATTCAGAACATCCGTACGTCTGTAACCTACGCGAAAATGGCTATTAATAACACTTTTATCCGATAAAATGTAAAATATAAATTAAAATAAAATATAGCAAAATTAAATAACCCGAATCACATCCAATCTTAACAAACGTGATCACCCATGATCCAGCGATACCAATCGATGTTTAATAATATACTTGACTTTCACTTTCCGCCATGTAATAACTCTTAACCACACCATACGAATCTTCGCAACGACACTGACAACCACTGAAACTCCATTCTACAAATTGAAATTCGAAATCTCCTTAATACTCTCCGACGTGTTTCCGTCACCGTAACCACCGTACACAGATCACTCGAACCGATGCAAGTTCCGTTTTGAAGAAGACATCCCTGCCGGTCCACCCACCCTACGTCGCGACTCAACTCATCCAACTAATCGTCCATCCGGCGCGGCGCGTTCCCCGACGGCGCTCGCCGAACCAAAAAAGAACACAGATCCACGATGGTGTGCAGCCACGAATTTTGCTCGCACATGTACCGTGGCGTGACATCTCGCAGCTATTACGCTGACTCGCGACGGCAGGTGCAACATCGCTCACTGTCCCCCGCCGATATATTCAAATAGCCCGCTCGGCCTGCCATCTTGCCCCGCTTCTTCTCTTTTTCTCTCCGCCCGTACGCTCAACGCGCCATACGGACGTCTTCTTATTCGGATTTTACTTTCTATTCCTTTCTTTCCAGTCTCCTCCTTATCCTCTGTCCTCTCGGAGAACACCGTTCGTCGCGCGTCGTCTCTTTTTCGGCACGCTCGTGAACCGCTAATTAGCGCGGACTTTGCGCGCCGCGTGGATCCGTGGAATCCGTGCAGTTGTTTGTCACCCGCGCCAACCCGTGCAGGAAGCTTCCACCCTTTTCTCTCGCCTTCCGTCTACATTCTACCATCTGCCGTCTCTCTTCTCCTTTCTTTCTTGTCGCGTTTCTTTTGCTTCCATTAGACGGAGGCTCTCGCCGGAGCTTCGCCTCGCGCGAACTTCCGAGACGGGGAACGATCTCTGTCGTCGGCGACTTTTGGCCATGCGTTCAACCGCGGTTGATGTAATGAATGCGACTAGCAGGGAGGTTGTTGCGTACTCGAGGTTTTGAGAGTCGGGTTAGTATCAGAGGATGCTTGATCAGACGCTTTGTATCGTTGCTCGATGCTTCGGTAGGTACTTTGTTTCGGTCTGGCTCTTTGACGTTATTATTTTCGGTTTACTGGAATTATCATTTTATTCGCACGATTATTGGAATATTATTGTATTTGTAGAATTATTATTTTATCGAATCGAATTTACGTTGATTTATGATCTAGATTGCTAGAATATTTTTTCTTTCGATATATACCAACTTTTACGCTGCATCTTAATATTTTCACGCTCATGCACACGCGTGCCTTTACGTTTATATCGTAATTCGTAATTTTTCATAGAAACGTTAGTTCCAGTAAAATGCGGATTATTTGAAAGATCCGCGGTAGAATATCTTCTTGATACTAGAACTATCGATTCTTAATTTGTCATAGAAATTTTATAGACTTGGAACGATACACTTTTGAACAACTCGATGATTTTTGTGAAATATATAAATGAAAATATGTTTCAATTTCGCTTAGTATACGTTTCATGTACTAATAATCATCATTGATTCCAGCATTAACTTCTACCTGGAATTCACAAATTTTCGTCGATTAAAATATGTTGCTTCTACGTACAAAGAACACGGAACGTTTTTCCGATTTTCATAGTAACAAGTTCCACGGAAAATTCTTAGTGCGCCCGGGTTCCTCTGAAGGGCCAAGAACGACCTCTTTGAACGCGGAGGAACGAAAGAGGCAAGGAAAAAACGGGAAACGCTCGCCCGCGCGGCTTTTGATATTCCGTCAGGGTGATCTTCACGCCCGCGCCTTGAAGTTTGAATTATTGGCCACGAAGAGCGGCGCCGCTTGTCGAATGGTATCCGAGCGTGATGCGGCCCGTCGAAAGTGCTCAGTGGCAAAGAGAACCCGGTGCCTGAGTAGATTTTAACGCGAAGTCCACGGATGGTTTCGCGTGCTCAGAAGAGATTCGACGGTAGACTCTTGGAAATTGTTCAAACTACGACGTCAGGCTTATTAGTTGTGTAACTTGCCGGCTATTTTTACCATTCCGAACACTTTGGTCTAAATTGTAAATGCGATAAATATATCGTCGTTTCCATTGAAATCTCGACTGTGTACGAGCGAACACAAATCTCAGGCTAGACAGAAAATTAGAGATATAATTTTAAGTAAAATATCAGGTTGACAATTACTGTCAAGTATAGATGAATTCGAAATTAGCTTGAAATTGAATCGCGATAAAAAGAATTGACAATTAAGTTACACTTAAAAAATTGGAAATTAGCTCAAAGTTTAGATAAAATTGTCACGGAAATTTCTTTTTAGGTACGTTATAAATTTTATTTAGATAAAATTGTTACATACGTATATTCTTCAGAGCTTCCATATATCTCTGTATATGTATCATCGACTGACTTGATCTCGACGCAGCTCCTTCGCTTCCGGGGCGTACGATCTTCCAAAGCGACTTCTCGTCGCGAGAGCAAAAATAAAAAAGAGAAATAAAAAAAGAAGAAAGCGGGAACGAACCGCAGAAGGGAAGAAGCGAACGGGGGCGAAGAGAGCGTGGCGAACCGAACGAGGAAAAAGGGAAGAAAAAGCGGGAGAGTAGAAGAAGAAGCGAGGGAAAAAGACCTTCGTCGCCTCCCGAATCCTCTTGTCGAACGGTATTCAAGCGTATCGCGGGGCGTCAAAAGTCCTTCGGCAAAGGGTTGCGGTGCTCGGCCGCGTTCAGAGGAAGCGTTTCTCGGAGAGGAGCCGGCACACTAGCGTGAGACGACGACGACAAGTGAGTTCCGACCAGGGAGTCTCGTGTATATGTTCAGTCGAGATTCAACGAGAGCAAGAGACGTTGGAGAGGACAGAGAGGAAGGGATATGCATCGGGGCGTGGACAACGAGCCTCCGGAGAACCGCGTAGGCACTAAAAAAATCAAGGAGAGGAGTTTAATGAGCGGGTAGCGGCGAGAAATAATAACGTGACGAGGTTTATATACAAAAAGAAGAAACGACGAGACGATGGCGAAAAGGGGGCGGGTTGGCGGTGGAGGAGAACGGAGGGGTAAAAATCGACGCGCGGAGCACTCGCGTTGTCGCGCTTCGTATTTTCGTTTCCGGTGAAAATAAATGCGGCCTCGATAAATTGGGAGCGACGCTCCAGCGGAGCTCGCAAACTCTCCGTGTTTCGTTACGTTTCGCACCGGCGCAACTGGAAATAGAGAGAGCACCCACAGTTGGAATTGCCGTCGTCGAGAGGCTCCTTCCCGATCTTCAACCCATCGTGCACACTCGTCCAACCGCGCCTCGAAATGGGAATCGTCGATAGTTTACGTTGGCTGTCTCTTTCGGGTGTCGCGGTTTCCCTGTTTCGATGTGGATGTTGCCTCGGCCTGATGAAAGAGTACTTTTCTTCAATGTAGACTGAACTGTCGAGCTGTTCCAAGATTTTCCTTTCATTTCCCTAGATTTCTCTTTATGATAATTACTGTGATTACCGTGGAAAAGATTGCCACGTCATTGTATTTATTAAACGTCATTGAATTAATTAGCATTTACGTAGATGCTAATTAATTGAACTCAAGCATATCAAATTTCGTATCATTTGGTTGTGCTTTTATACGAGTACAAAAATTTGATACTATGAAAATGAATTTGCGGAAGCCGATGAAAACACTGCTAGGAAATAGCGTAGTCTCTTTTTCAGAAAATTCTTCGATTAAATCATCTTTGATAAGTTAGACGCATATCGTAAGATCAAAATCGAACGATCGAGCAGAAAAAAGTTCGACGTCAAAACTGTTTGAAATATTAGCAGATAAGTCGTGCAACAACTTATAACTAACATGCAAATTTATTATCTCTCCTCGTATCGAACTTGTTATTTCACATGTTTACACTCATTATAGTCCATTAATTTGTAATTATACATCATTTAGATTTAAACATGCACAAGATGTTAGTTTCAATTAGTTCTCTCTGTCCCGATCAAATTGCATGTAATATTCTAAGCATCGATGTAAACAACTTACGTTATAATCTTATATACATATGTTTAAATCAGGGAATATTCGAGTTAATAAAGCAGCGACTGTTCATCTTTTTTCCCCATTATTTTAATGAATTCTGCTGACACGTCGATCGTGGATCTCGTATATGTTTAGAGACTCATATATCGGCCAAGTCATTGACATATTATTTCGAGGGCACATCGAGAAAAGTTTAGTATCAATCAGCGATAATCAAGCGACTCGAACCGATCGCAAAAATGCGACAGCAAGAAGAATGTAAATATCTGCCATTTAATTTTTGTCCCATTACCGCCCTATCGCTATAACTCGTTTCTTCTTAAACGTTCCCATAAATTCCTCGGTCGAACTCATATTTTTCGAAATCGTAGATACAGTCTTCTCTCTTTTTCCCTCCTCTTCGATTAATCGCCTCGAGCAAGGCAAACGGAAACCTGCTCAAACCTCTACTTTTAGCAGATTGATTCGAAAGCGAAACGGAAACCTCGGTCGAATTAAAAATCATCGATGTTGTGCATTATTGAATATTTCAATAACTGTGAAGTGTGTTAGAAGGAAGTGCAACGTACTAGATTATGGAAGATCGTTCGCTATAGCATTTCTTCTTCTACTATAAAAGACAACAACTACGACTACCAAAGAGTAAATTTTTCAACGAAGCAGTTTGAAACGAAACGTTTGAAATAGGAAGCTATCAATAACTTGACTATTCAAGAACGAAAGAACTTTCCCTCTTTTGTAATTTAAGTATGTACTTCTGTCTTGAATGTATCCTATTCTTGCCTGTTCCTTTTAATATTTCGCGCTTATTCCAACAATCGTTTTTCATATTATAACACCTAGCGCAGTTGCTTATTTCGCGAAATACAGTACACCACCGTCATCGGCGACAAACATCAGAAACGAGTCGTGTAACCGTCAGAACGTTCCCAACTTAACCATCCTCGCGGCTGTATTAATTAAAAACCATCGAAATGGCCGACGTCGGAATTACAAGGCTCCGACGTTCGTTGCAGCGCGACCCATTGATGGGCCAAGGTTAAGCAGCGAATGGAGGCGGAGAGGCGGCGTGGCACCCAAGGAGGAGCAAGGGTTCTCACATTTTCTTCTCACGTTGGAAACAATGCTCGTGGAACCGTGGTGGTTTCGTCGGACGATAAAACAAGAACACACGCAACAACGACGAACGTGCGCCATTCCGTTCGCATTCGGGGACCGTTCATTCTCCTGTTCGATCAGGCGTGATCGAGGGACGAACGAGAGATTCCTAGATCCTCCGGCCCGATGTCCGTACCTGGCGTCCACCGTGTCCTCTGACCGGTTCGAAGGATCGAGATGTCGATAACGCGAATGATCGATGCCAGGCAAGCAACGACACCAAGGAAACGACTGTACGCCCATTGACAGTGTTCCACCGGTGTCGATCCTAGGCTACGTCTCATTTACTTCGTTAAACGCATCACGACTTCTTCGTGCAGCCGATCCCCCGTCCTCCACCGACTTGTCTTCTTCGTTCGTACACGTCGCGCCGGGCAAACGTCCAACGTGTCCTCGACTCTGTGGATCGTTTGTTAAACGAGCACTCGCTTTCCGGTATTTTTGGATATTCTCGAAACCTTCCCATCCCCACTGACGAGTATTTTCGGTGGACGAGGAATTGATGTTCTTCTGGAATTTTGATGTCTGATAGGCGGTTCTGGAATATGACAGGACTGGATCCGTTTGGTGCAGAATCTTGAAGATATTTGAGGGAAATTTCGTTAATCCTGAACTAGTACCTTCCGGATTCTGGATTAGACCGATTGTATCTACTTACCACGAATAAATTCATAGAAGCAAATTACTTAATAGTTTTTTAAGAAATTGAACATTAATTATGTACGTGGACGATGAATTCCAGGAATGTAGAAAAATTGATGACTTCTGCCAGATTCAATTATGACTCGTTCAAATTTGCATTTCTTATTGGTATATTTCAAAATTCCATCGATCGAGATATTTTCTTCTCGTTAATTCGTAATAATTAGAGGATTAGTTCTTGAACAAGTTTCACAAAAATATTTCCAAGTTTTCGTTAGCGTTGATTTGGCTTTTGCTTTCGATTCTTTTGTTTCTCGTTGGTCCACCATTTTTATCCAATCAGAAATACGTGCAACGAATAATCTCCTTTCGAAATCGCAGAGGTCTGTGCGTCAGCCGCTTACTCAGCAACTATAATGCAACTGAATGCATATTGTATGCACCTTCCTATCTTGCATGTTAGTTTTTTGCATTTCCGTTATCCTTCTCTGTGTTGCAGCTTCCTACCGCAAACAGTTAATATTCTCCCAGTGTCGGAAAAAATAAATTATACACCTATCAAGCATGTGCGCCAAAGCTGTTAAGCTCTAAACGTTACTACTCTCAGGAAATTAAACATTGATTTATGACAGTGAATATTTTTATAGATTTTTACTGATTCGTAATCTTGCGTGGAAATATTTTCTTAGGTAGGTACATGAACGTCTGTTATTTAAAGAACCGATTTGTTCGACGTACGTATAGATGCTTTAACAACAATGGCGTAGACTGTAGCCATTTCTAGGATCAGACAACGACGATCTGGATGACTCAATTGATATAATTCAATTCGTTTTTATTCCGTTTCACTGTCTGATCTATCGTTTCGTAACCATCTTTCGCGAGTAAGCTTATATATTTGACATAACGTATGTAACATTCATAATAGTAGAGCATAGATGTATAAAGTCAGCGAATAATCGAGACCCTCGAAACGAAGTCTTCGTGATCTTAATTCTCCAGAATTCACTAATCTTTCCTAAGAACGCTTCTAAAATCAACATTGTCGTCATCATCGTCATGAACAACTGAAAAGTTAAATTATATAAAATTACCAGCCTTTAACGTAGACCACAATATAAATTCCTTCCGCCCTCAACAGAAGCATTATTCATAGTAGAAAATTATTCATTACGAACAAATACTTTATTCCACGTTCCTCGTTGTCAAATAAAAATCCTCAAAATGCTAGCACGTTAATCTTTTATTTTCAAGCTTCTTTGAAGAGCACTAAAAACGTTTCAAAAAACCAACGAATCTCACGAATTCATCCATTTCAAACGAACACGCCGTTTCACACGCCTCGTTATCAAATTGGAACAAGCAAAACGATGACGCGCGCGTTCAGGCCGCACCGTATCATCGTTTCGAATATCGCGAGCGAGTAGCACGGATGCTATTAAGCCCCATTAGAAAGATTGCGGCGTTGAAGATGTTGAAAAAAAATGGTAAAAAGAAGCAGCTCTCGACGCAGGCAAAGTTAACGAGAAATTTCTTTTCCCGCGCGTACAAGAGTCGAAGATAATTTGCACGGAATCAGCCTTGCGTAATTCGGATTGACGTGCAACGTGTAATTTTAATTTTAATGTTCGCCACTTACGGGATGCGCACTGCTCCTCTAGTTACGCGTAACAGGGTCGTTAAATCGGTTGCCGGCCTTATAAAACCTCGCCCTCACCCCGCCAGCAAATTTCAACCGCAGAAAACGCCTGTGCCGTTGATTCGAATGTTTCCTACTTTTCCCTCGTTTCCCTCCATATGCGCATATGCATATATTCCGCACGAACGTTTCGCGAAAACGGATATTTTTTAAATATGCTTCGTTTTTTCTTTTATAGAGATTTTATAGAGATCAGTTTTGCAGATAAGATTTTATAAAAAAGTTACTTTCTATTGGGCGAAATTTTTGCTTTTATAAACTAAATATATAATTTTTAAGTTAAATATTTCCTTCAGTTATTATCTAACTATTTAGATCTTAAGCCTTTCATCCTTTTTTGGGATAGGTAAAAAAATTCTTTTGTCAGTTATCTTGTCGGTCACAGATATATATATTTTCTTATCTCCTTGCAAAGGAATCAATTTAATATTTTATTTCTACTTTTGTTTCTTTAAAAATCTGAGAATTGGAATTTCAGTACGTAGCCGTTTTAAAAGCTGTGAGTTCGATGTTAAGGATAGCCAAGGTAAGGGATGTGAAACGGTGGTAGAGGGTCTTCAAAGAAAAAGTCGAGAGAGGCAGCGAGTATATTGTCAAAATATATTCAATGAAAAAATCATCTTGTAAAATTAGACAATCGTTCCATTCGTTACAAGGATATTAATAATAGGAGTGATAATAATAATAATCGATGTCATCATTATTACCTTGCCTAACAGAACCGCTACCGAATGCAATTAGAATCCCTACAACCTATAGCGGTGCCTTAAGAAATTCGAGGAACGTCCTTTATTTACAACAATTATCGTGAAATTTACGCCAAGGATTCGCGATCGGGCGCGACACGACCGGCAATTCATTCTATCCACCATTCTTCTTCGATTTATTCCTTCTTCTTTTCATTCCTTACTTGAGCAATAATTACAGTCACACTCGTTAAATTCACGCTCGGCGCGCCCGAATTTATTTATAAATAATATATATATTTATATATTTATATATTCGTATTTATATATACTCGAAGTTAAAACCCAACGTTTCGCGCGACACGAAACACACTGGACTTCTCTGTTTAATTATCAATTTCGATAACTTTTCGTTCACGCGTTTCAACACACGAGTCAATGGTTCGTCGTCGATATTGATCGTCGAGACGCGTTGGATCGAGTTAATCGTAAAGATACGGAATCCCTCAATCGCAACCCTTCATCAGCCTGATTCACATAACGATAACGATTGCATAATATTATCGTGTACGTACATATAATCGTTTAATGCATTCATGCAACACGCAATACGAGTAAGTAAGTATTACGTTCATCCTCCTTCTATTAACTCCATGGAAACGTTGGATTTTCACACAGCACTGATAAGATTCGTATCCTTTAACTAAGCTTACCTCAAAACGCTTATAATCAATAAATAGACATCGACAACTAATTACAAACGCTTTCGAGCCGGGTGTACTACGTCGACGTGTCCCATCGAAACGTGCACCCTTCGTGTGTACGTATTTCCGTGTGATCGTTCGTGCACATGTGTCATAATGCGACAGAAAACTGTCATAAATCAAGCTCTCTTCGCTTATGCCTCGCTTACAATAAATACACCTTCTATATCGTTCAACTAATCGATTCTTCTTTATAGTACAACCTCAATTTTCCCCCAGATCGAATGGCGCTCGGTCCACATGGAGAACATCTTTTCTAGGAAAATCTTATTTTCACCCTTTCACTCGTCTCGCGTTTCTCATTATTGTTACCGTGAACGCGTAACGAGCTACATCGTATTGGATCGATAGATGCACGTAGTCATGGGAAAATCTCGTAAGAAATGTTTGGTCAAAAACCGTGGCGACGAAACAACTTCTTTCTCTTGACTCAGCTTCCTACCGAACCCTTCAAACGCGAGATACCACTCGTTCCGACGAATAAATTATTCACAGTGTCGTTATTCGCGCGTTCTTAAGGACAAAGGAAGTCGCGGATTCACGTGATCGAATAAAACAGTTCCTCGTTTCGTTGCGTGGCGTCGAACCCGCGAATTCTCGACCACGTTAACGATGGGTGATTAACGAATCGTTCGGCTGGCCTGTCCCGGAAATGGAATTTTGGAGATCACGCGCAGTCCAAGGACGCCAAGGACGCTGGACTGTGCGGCCCGCCCAGCATGAATGGAGGACTCATCGGCGGTCCACCGCTTCCGGTGCTGTTCCCATAAAGCTCAAGGTCGCCAAGGGAACCGCCGTCCACGCTGCCGTCGCATTTGTCCGATTTCCCCTCCTGCTTCAGCACCATGCGCCGCCATTTTGCGCGGGCGTTCTGGAACCAGACCTGCGAACACATCGAAACCACACCGTTGAATGTATATACGTATCGCGTACCTTCGCGTATCCGATGCTTCAGCCGCGAGTACTGATCGAAGAGAGAGTGCGCGGAGAGACTCGTGCACCGGATACCCGATGAATGTTAACTATTTTTATACGCTTTCGAGTGTATTCTTCTAGTGTTGTCGATATATTTGTTCGCGGATACTTTCGAGTGTTTGCTCCGAGCCTCGTTAGAAAGTCGATGAAATGATATAATAGATTATGGAGAGCTTGCAACTCGCATATTTTAGGTGTATTAGACTGTAGCGTGAAGTGTTTGGTTTTGGTGTATCAATTTAGCGATGACTTCGGTTCTTAGGAAATATTTTTACTCTTTGTACATTATATTTCTTAGACCGATTTAAACGTAAGAATTCCCTTTCTCATGTATGATCGTAGTTTTTTAGATTTCAGCTGATAGAAAACGCTTCTTCTTGGAATTTAATCGAATATGTCTCTTTAAAAATCGGATATTAATGCCGGATCAGTGACTGCTTGGTTACAACACCCTGCCTCCTCCACTTACCCCATTAGACTTCCAAATTGCAAAGTTTGAAGGCGTCTTTCTAACCCCCTACACTTTAGAACCTTCTTTCCTTCGTTTCTCCCTGGATTCATAAATTCACCATTTTCGAAAGAACATCACCTAAAAGGAAGCACACCCCAATTTCTCCCGCGCCTTTACCACGCCTCATTGCACCCGACGACGAAAAGAAACGCGGGACAAAAGGAGGCGGAGGACAGTCCCAGTGAAAAGAATGGTCGAAGAGGACGAAAAAGCTCGCGCGCCACCGATATATCTTCATCGAGGGGGCGCACTCGGAATACAGAGGGAGAAAGAGCGTGCAATTTAAATGCAACCACACGCGCAGTGGCACGTCAACGAGCCAGGCCTTAGCTAGGATAGCTACATCGTCCACACAATGCAACAATATATAATGCCACGATACACAGCCTCGAGCCTCTCTCCCTCTCGCCACTCTACCCTCTGTTCCCGATAGATAAAAGACGGCCTCGATACACGGATCCGGCGTCGCCATTTTCAAGATAGTCTCCTCCCTCGCTAACTGAAAACCAGCAGAGACTTCCAACCGACACAACCTGGGCCTCCCCTTCGTGGTCGAAGCGTGTACGAGTGTTTCTCCCTGTGGCGAACTCGCAAACTCTCTCGCGCGCGCATGTTTGTATTACACATACCTATAACGTGGTTACCGCTGTGTAGGTTGTGTGGACGTTTGTACATGTGTATGTAGGTTTGTACACAGTTTGAAAGTGTCGGTGGGTTAGGTACGCGCGTTCTCGTGTATTCTCACATGTATACATAGAACGAAGTACGTAGAGAGACGAGAGGAGAGCGGCGACGAACGCAGCCGCGGCGAATGAGCGAGTATTCGTGCGTTTCGCGATCAATATCAAGCAAGATGGCGACCAAGAACCCTACGCCGCACCGAATACAATAGGCCGGCTCTCGCGCCTCCTCCCCTGGCCAACCCGACGACCCCCAAGCCTTTTCTCTTTCTCTAGATCTTCTGCCGGTTGCTGCCGGCGCCATCGAGTCACCGCGACCTCCTCTATGTCTGCCTGGGTCCACGTGAAGAGGCTGTGCTTCACGGGTGCACAGAGCCGCACAAGGATTTCGAGGATCTTGTTCTTTCGCTAGAATAGAAGGAGTCGCTTCCGGAGAAACGGGTTAACTTTATTGGGTGAAGATCGAGGATGGTGGGGTGGGACGTAGTTTTGGTGCGTGGAGAGGAATGTTTCTAAGAGGAACTGGAAATCGTTTTTGTCGTAGGTTGAGAGGGATTATAAGGCATATTTTATGAACTATGTAAAAGTAGTTTGAACTTTCATGCTGATTTCTTTGATTGTTCTTGAAGTGCGCTAATTTTAAAGGATGAAAACAGTTCTTTGATCTTCAACCTCATTTTGCATTGACGATGTCATTCGCGTTTTGGCGATCGATTCTTTTTCTTGGGACGAAGGGAAATAATCTTTAACGGATACATACATTTGCCAACTGAATCAATATTATTATTATGAAATTTTACAAATTTACATTGTGCTCGTAAATGAAACAAAGATCAAATAAAGATTTAGAAGCGAATTTTACGGAAATTACGGAAATCAATTCATTGTCCAATTTGTGTGTAACCTACGCCTCCGTCGTTTGTCAATTCGATTCGACGGTTGTAACTCAACAGAGCCGAGATATAGTACAGCGTAAACCGAATTTTCTACGAATAAAGAACCAGCTAATTCCAAAATCCTATGACAATAAAATCTCTGCACACCACCAATACCCGTAAACCCTGCAAATCTTCCTGGAACAACACCGAGCTCCATAAACTATCCTTCTTAAAAGCCTCCTAACCCGAAAACGAATCCGATTAATTCCCCATAAAAACTGCGAAGCAACCACGAAATAACCGGAAATGATTTCGCCCATAATCACACGTTTGGTTCCGAATGACCAGAAGTCAGTCGGGTCTAATCGGTCCGGTGGCAACGATTTACGCTCGGACTAATGCTCGTTTACGACGATCTTCGATTCGGTGGATCGATCGACGAAAGTTTCGGAGGTTGGTCTTAACGCGTTGAGACGTGTGTGTTCGCACGTTACACCCGTCCCGGTTTACGAAATAGATTCCTGGCCCGTGTAATTTAACAGTAGTGGGTTAACGAGGGCAGAGCGCGGCGCTCGTTACGACAAAACTTGCCCGGCCAGAGATTTTGAGTAGCGGCGGATTGACGGAGGGCCATAATTACGGGGAAAGGCCACAGAGGCTCGTCGACGGAAATATCACCGTGGCCCATGCGGTTCTTTTACCTCAACGCGCCGCCGGCAGCACGCACTAATTGGGAGAAGCGCGCGCGTACGTCTCCACCGCGCGTGGTTCACCCGCCACGTGAATATTTTTATAGGAGTGCCTGGCAAGCGTGGCGACGACCGACCGCCACGCACAAGGGGTGCAGGGAGAGACAGTGAAAAAAGAGGAAAAACGATCGAACCACCGGCTATCCATCTTCCAACCGCGATTTTTGTCTGCACCTTTTTTACTCGCCTCTGGAAACCTCCGCCACCCTTCCGAAACCGGAGGCCTGGCCTCTTCCCTCCTGGTCTACTATGGACACCGATAGTTATCTACTCGAAACAACGTCTTTTCGTCGCGACGATTTTTTTACTCCGTCTTTCGTTTTGCTTGCGCCGCTTCGTTTCTTAAGAATGTAATATTAAGGAGGAAAAGAGTTTGTATTGCAAATGGGGGGAATTGAATAGTGAAAGTTTTTTAGTCGACTTTTAACTCTTAATACTGCTGTGTTCTTTGAATCATTCTAGGATCGTTCTAGAATATGGATTATTTCATTTCTCTATTCTTATATAATATGTAATTGTGACTTGCCTATGATCCAACGATACCAATCGATGATTAAATAAAATCATCATCGACGTATGGGAGAAATTATTTTACGAGAATAAAGAGAGTACGAATTTAGCAAGAATCTAGTGAATTGTCCAGCGTATGAAATGCTAAAAAAGAAAAAATGTTCAACCTCCTTTTGATTAATGAACTCATGCAGGTCCGAACGAAGATAAACGGAGAAAGCTACAGACATTTCACCAAAGTAGGAGGGTGATCGATACTGAGAAAACAATCAGCCTATTTATCTTTCACGCAAAAATGAATCACCGTCTGGCCTAGATCGAATCGTAGGATCTCGGGGAAACGGTAGGACGACGATTTTCCCCGGGACCTTTCGCGTACTAACAATCTCTTCTATCTTTAACCTACCGCCGCGTGTTCCACGTTTTCAAGTGCCGCCGAAATAAACGTAACATGGTCGCATAAATTCCAAAGACACCGCGACTGGATCGAACAACACGAAGAGGGAACGCAACGATACAATCTGTCCAAAACGACGTAGCCGAAAAGGTCCCGGGGACAGTTTTAGCTGGCCTATGAAGGGCGTCATGCGTCATTGACGGCGTGCACTAATTGGAGGAGGCCGACGCGAATACTTTTCCCGCGAACCGACCCTGTAAATTTCCTTTTAATTGCGCATCAAGACGATTCCACGCCTCTAAATATTTTGCCTAGCGTGGAAATACAGTAGAACGATCAATGTGTAGACGATTCAGAAAATTGAATTTGACAGAAGATGATGTGCTTTGTACATAAGTATAGTCATTCGTAAGAATTTTTGTATCTTCTACAGTTCTACTTCTAGGGGGGCTGTTTTTGTTCAAACGAATTAAATCTTCGTATAATTTTGATCGATTTATAGTAACGAAGAGCGCATAGAATTTGATTAAACGTACAAACTCATGGTGAATTGGTAATTAGAAGTAGAGCTTACTATCATCTTCTTATGATAAAGTTTTCTATGATTTAATTCAAATAACGAAGTTGATAATTATTAATTGCTATAAGGAAAACGGTATATACTATAACGAATAATATAAGAGCAACTAAGTTAAATTAATTTTCAAAAATCTGATTTTAAACCCATATTAAATCATATTATAAAATTAAGAAGTATCCAATGTCTCGCCAACGTGTCTATACGTTTAAGGAAGAGCATAGTCGCAATTAATTAACTCCGAAGAAAGCTGCTCCTAGGCCAAGAAACCGATCATATAATGCACAATATCAATGTGCATGGAACCTTCGTCCAAAGCACTGTCAACCAATAACCAATAACAAATCTTCCCAAGGCAAACGCGGACACACGTCCAAGTAACGATGACACATCCCGCGAGTCATCGAACGTCGCAAAACTCGATTCCACGATTAAACTCGAGTATACGATTAAATGTAGCACGAAACAAAGATTATGGCCATGGCTTCGTCACCAGATCGAAAGCTTACCTGTAACACCCTTTTTGGCAAGCCAGTTTTCTGGGAAAGTTGCTTCAGATCCTTCGCGTCCGGATTGTGATTGATCGCGAAGTAACTCTTCATCGTCCTTAACTGGTGATGCTTGAAACTCGTTCTCATTCGTTTTGTTCTGCTATTGGAACCAGGTATGCCGGGAGTCGCCGGTCCTCCTCTACCGAAGGGCATATCTATGTAGTCCGCGTTCAAATCTGCAACATAAATTCCCAACATCCGGATTATGCGTCTTAATTAAACACCGGTGTCGCGGGCTATTTTTGAAGCCGCCCGTATCGCCTGTATCAGTTAGGGGGATCTTTTCCCGGCGGCGGTGGACCGAACCTCTCTTCGCGCGCTAAGGGTTGTACCCGGACTCTGGATTTATGTCTCGCCTTCCACGCAGTTCGTCTCGCCGATACCACGGAACGTCAATATCGCCGCGACTTTATTTACCGTCGTTTATCGTTTATCGACTAATTGTTTAAATGAAAGGGTTAATGAATGAGGGAGGTTTGACACAGAAGGTTTATGTTTACTTGGTTATATTTTCTTTCGGTTGAATTATTTAGAGGTTTGTCAGTCGTGGATTTTCTAGAGATACTGTAGAGTATTTGGTAATTCTTCTGAATTGATTTCGTCATTTGTACTACTGTTTTTAGAAATCAATAAAATCAAACGAATGCAATCTTTTTATTCGTGTCGTGTTAAGATCGACTAAAAATGAAGTTCGAGGGAACTGAAACATTTTTTCCCTGCCAAATCCCTAACTTCTCTTCGTACTATCATCGCCTATCAATTTCATTGCTTCGTAGCAAACACGCTGCCGAAAAATCTCATCGAAAATCGAAAGCGATAGGGGGCGACGTTGGTAGCCGACGATCACGCGTCTCGATCGGAAATAAAGTTATCGTGGCAACAATTGCAGGCTCTCGAGGCAATACGAAGAACCGTCGGAAGCGGCAATGCGGCTGGTCGCGACTCTAGCGCTGTTTGATGTGTATCACAGCTCATTAGCTCCTCGAGTGCAAACAAGAAGGGTGATAGCGTATGCGAAAGACCAGTGGATACACGGCCAATTACAACTCTATGCAGCAAATAGTTTGCAGACACGATACCTCATTCCGGTATATCTATCCTGTCCCCGAGACTTCGCCAGTCCACCAGAGAATAAAGCGACGCTCCGACAGCCGTCCAGCCAGATGCCGAATCGATAAGATCGAGATCGATCGTCTATCGCGTGGAAATCTACGAAACCGCTGACTCGTTCACGATAAACGACCGTTCTTATATTTTTCTTTTTTTTTTCTCTCTCTCTTTTCCCGTTTATTCGCTACCGTTCGCTATCTGAACTGGATCCTGCGAACTTTTGCCGCTTAGTTGATGAACTTTTAGATCTCACGAAGATCTTATGAGAATTTCTAATTACAACGTTAGACGGTTATTTGGAACCGTGAGAGAGTATCGATATTCCCTTCCCTATTTTTACACTATTAAACCTATTCTATACTACGATTCTATACTTATACGAAATATTAAGGTGTACAATCGTGGCTCGCGATGTATTTTATGAAAAATAGAGTTCAGATTGTTGAAGGACTTTATCTGTAATAATCACTTTTGATAAGATCAAATTTGTTACTGAATAGGTTCGATCCTTTAGATCATCATATCGGATCATCAATCGTATCTGATTATAAAAAGTATAAATAGCTGAAGTAGGAAGAACTGGCACCTCTTAAAAAGTGTATTAATTCCAAGGTTAAACGAGTTGGAAATATCTCAGAAAAACGTTCAACACAACCTCGTCTTCGCGATCTGAGACATTGTCAAACGACCACCACACGTTCTAAAACCAAGCACACCTCGAGATAAAAGGAAAAACTGGAAGAAATTCTAGTCGAAGAGGCCCGACGACCTTGCCAGCGAAAAAGGTCCAATCGACGAAGGTCCCACCTATCAAATTATTTTATTTCGAACGATAAATTCTCGCGCGAGGCTATCCAACCAGCAAACAGGACAAATAATTCCCAGTCATCCGTGGGTCCCGTGTCGAGACATCATCGTTCGCGGACACGAACCACGAGATCTTTTTCACAGGAAACAGCCAAAAGAAAAGGACCCAGAGAAGAAAGAAAGAGAAAGAAAAATGAACGTACAAAAAGAAAAGAAGAGGAACTGGTCCCGGGGTAGAGAACGGCGCACGGCCGGTGGTTCGTCGAGGCGACTCGTCTCTGGTCCCTCCTCTGTTCCCACGGTCGGTCAACAATCGAAATTAAGTTCTCGAAGGCGGAGAAGGAAGCTGCCGCGGCGCGCTGCCCACGCGCGACACGTACACGCTTTGTTGGGATTGGATTCGTGAATTTATGTCGCGGCGACAAATTTTATCAGGGTTCGGTGGCAAACACCACGCGCCCACGCGCGCCCGTAAATCACCGGCGGAGCACACACCTCTCGGGGATTCGTCGTGTTACGTGCGCGTACCGCGCGATCTCTGACCGCGTGGCCGAGGCCCTCGTACCAACGTCGACCGATCCGGGACCCTGCAGCTCGTGTAAGAATTTTCGTGCACGCGATCGCGATCGTCTCGCGACACCGACGATTGAAAATCCTCGGACCTGATCTAGCTACACTTTGGAACTGTTCTTGGAACTGGATGAATGCAGAGGAATAAATGGTTATGTGCGAGTTTGGATGAAGTCTCTATATGGTGATTCGAAGCGGTTAGATTAGAGTTAGCAAAAACGTCGATGAAATCAAGATGAAGTATCTTCTAAGTCTTAGGTAACGTTGATTGTTTGGGATGAAGAAATAGCAGTTGCTCGTAATTTTATGCGATATCTACTCTATTGGAGGCGGAGTCTTCCACGTTGATTTGATGCAGTTAAGTGGAACGTAATGTGAGGCGACCTTCTGATAATTAAGAAGATCGTTAATAATATTAAAAATCGAGATATATCTTTTAAATATCATTACTTGTTTGTAATAGAGGAATCGAGTGATTGTCTTATCGAGCTATAGTTTTCCATATTGAATCAGTAACGATTCGTTTTGTGCTACGGTTAAATGGAACACGTTCTTTCTTATTTTGGATTAATTGAATACAGAGAATATATGAATATTAATTGATCATGTGGCAAGGACGAGTCAAATTTTGATAAATAAGATTAGCGTTATTGATTGTTAATACGGTTAGATTGCATAAAAAAAAAAGTGATTCAAAGGTTAACGCAACGATAGAGGGAATTTTTTGGCGTGTATCTCGGTATAACAACGTTAAAAGTAATAAACATTAATTTAATGGAGCAAAAATAATGACTCGTTGATGAATTACAATGTTTTAACACAGCTTAATTGAACTGCGATAGGCACGCAGTTTTCGTGCTATTAATTTTTCAAGATGAAAAGTTCAACAACACTGAGCACCTCGTTTTTCAGAGCTACTGACGCGGTTTGCGATATTTTCTTGTTAAGCAAACATTCGACCACTTCACGGTCCAAAAAATCGTACAGCAATTTTGCGGAGTTACACGTCTCGTGCTTTCTAATTGCAAACCATGATTATTGCGTGATACATTCCAGCACAATGCTCGTACAACGTGTTTCTATTCCAATTTGCATCTGTTCTATCGGGTACGTTTCACCTTCATTTGCGATCGAATCTCTGAAACGTGTCTACACATACGAATACTGTTCGCTGCCAGAATGTTAATTCGCGCGTGAAGAATTTCTCTAAAATAACTTTTGCATTCCTCGAGGGACAATGTGCAAAGCTTTTTATAAATCTGGTACGTGGTGCAACCGAGAAAGCGATGAATCACTTTGCAGCTGTTAGGATGCCCGCAAAATCATCCAACAGCATGCGATACAAAACAAAATAATACGCTTCGGAAGAATAACGAAAAACAATACGGATCAAGTTCCCTTTGAATATTCTAAAACACTGGATTACACTCGGTGAAAGAAACGATCCGGATAATTCGTAGACACAGAATCTTCTTTCTAAGTCACGTAACTCAATGGAAGACGAGTGATAATGAAATATAGCTATTACTGTATAAATGTATCTTGCTGCTATGCGTTACATGAAAACTAAAAATATAAAGAAACAGTTAATTTAGAATTCCGTTATTTCTGAAGATTCTTTAGCCAAAAATTTAAAAAACTAAGTGAATGTATGGTGTCTTTCTTGAGAATTAATTTTAAATTAATCATAAAATTAACTAATTGAGAAATTAAGAAATTAAGGAATCGAAGAACTACGGCTTTACGGTAAAACGAATCACTCTGTAGTGCGTTTGTTTCACCGAGCACATCTTCGTTTCTCCCCAAAACTTTCGATCAGATACGGGTAACGACACTCACCTATGTTGGCGGTCATAGCTTCGAGATCCTTGGGTTTCCTCTTCCTAGGTCTACCCTTCTGTCTTGGCGGCGGTACGACGGCGGCGCCATTGAAGTACGGTACCTTGGGTGGTGAGCCTGCGTCGGGTATGGATGGCGTCGAAGGTTGAAGCGGTACCGGGCTTACGTGGCTGTGGGGATGCTGAGGATGCATCGAGTGATGCGGGTGAGACGGATGAGAGGGATGATGATGATGATGGTGAAGGAATTCCGGTGAAGGAAACGGTTGACCGGGATAGTGCGGACCGGGCGGATAGACCGGAACCGGAGGACTCTGGGACGGGTGCAACTCCGCGCCCATCTCGTAATGCAACCGACAGAGCACTGCGCCATCCCTCATCCCGAAGTGATCGCCCTTGGTCAGCGGAACCGCGCAGGCGGCACACGAGAAGCAACGGACATGGAACACCAAGTCCCTGGCTCGCATCACCAGCTCCGAGGCCAGGATCGCTGCGTGGCATCGGGCACATCGTTTCATACTCCCGAACATTCTGAAAAAAATTTGGATTTAAAGTTATATATCTGGGACAATGTGTTTTCTTTTTAGAATATTCATTAGACGAGAAAGATTAATTCTCTAGTTCTTACAAGTGAGACGTTTTTGAACTGATTTTTATACTTGAATCTACGAACGAGACATTTCATTCGTTAAAGTGTAGGTAATTTTAAATTCGTTTTTTTTTTTCAATCACTATCATAAAAACGTTCAAATTTTTCGGCAATACCAACGTTTCCTTTTATTAAGACAAAATCGTGATTATACCTACATATTTGTTTATTCTTATTGTATCGTTTTAACTCTAATTAACTATGGGTAACACATTGAGGTACGTACGAAGTATCTCGTTGAAAACGCCATATGAACGACTGTGCAATAAGATATCTCCCTCATATACATATTGAAATGAGTTAAAGGAATTCTTTTGTAAATGTTGTTTTACATACATATAATATATCTCTAAAATAATATGATGTTTCAACGGGCAATAACTTGGCCTAAAGTAGCCCAATCCTTAAGCTTCCAATTTGCAAGACGGTCACCCAGCCTGGTTAAAAAGCCAGGGTAACTAAACGTTCTAGCAAAGTTACGCCGCTCTTGGTCCGTGGGGCATATCTTTGGAACTAAACCGGCCAATTAACGGGGCAAGAAATCGAGCGACGTTGGTACAACGTCCGCCGACACCGGGATACACACAAACAGATCGAACCGGCGGCCATAACAAAAATAACCAAGAAATTATCGTAACTGCGGGATGCAGGCGGCGCCCATTTTTCCATTCACTTTAAACGATACAAACACATCCGCATGGAGAATGTTTCTCATCGTCCGAGATATCCACCGTGTCCCACAGATAGGGTTCCGTTAAATCGAGAGAAAAAAAGGTGAAAAAAGAAACGAAAGAAAGGAAAAAGGCAACCGGCAAGCAGATAAACAGCCACCGCCAGAGAAGTGTCCGTGGCACGAACGTGAATCGAAGTGGAACAGAGACAGAGGCGACACGTAGAAACTCAGTGATATCGCGAAGGTAGGGAAGGGACACGTATGGTAAACCGCGGTGAAGCAAAAGGGCGGAAAGGGAAGGAATATGCCGATGCAACGGGCACCGTGACATCGCTACTGCATTAGCGGCACCCTGCAGTCTCCATTACCGAAGCCGGTCGACTATCTACCCGACATCCACCACGGCTACCTACCTAACCACCTATCTCACTCTCCACCTCCTCCCAAATATATTACGTCGCCTCGCAGCCGTACTAAAGAACCTAGATAGAGACGTGCCCGATCTTATAACCCTGATGCCACGTCGGATCCAGTCTCCGTTAAGTTACTCCGCACCATATAGAAATATATGGTAGACATAATCATGGTGTTTCAGACGTATGTAGAACGATCCTCGAACCTGGGTCATTGATTAGTCTTTGAGGTATTCTGAGACGAATGTTTGAAGAATAACGAGAAAAATGGCTCGGTCGTTGAAATTATCGTACACGTATATCGTTTAGATACTTTCATTTGCGTCTGAAATAAAGAGAAACCTTTCTCGATTATCTGGGACCTAAATAAAGGGAAAATCACATCCCTTTGAAAAACGTCGCAGAGGAGATCGAGTATATGCAAATAAATTCAAGTAACATTGCAGATTACTAAGTTTTCTTACAATATGTTTTAAGCGATGATTCAAAGAAACGCGAATTGTGTGAAAACGCGAGGTTGAAGCGAAGGCCATTTTATAGGAGAGACGGTTTTCCTTTTGATCTCCCTTGAATCGTGTCAACACGCGTAGCCAGACAATGATTTTTCTCAGATCGACGCGATATTGATGGAATGAATAGGGAAATGCGGGAAAACAAAAGGAGGATATGGCCAAGCGAAATCGTGCACGCACCGCGGAGCAACGATCTCGGCAATTGGAAAACGAGAAAATGGGGAATAACGATCAGATATCGCGTAACGGAAAAGCAAGCCAGACTCCGCGTAACTAGTTTCGTTGTTTCTCGATGGAACAACGACTCGGTTTGCTCGGTACTCTCGTCTCGGAAAGGGAACACGTTCGATGTATACCCTGTTCGATAACACAATGAAATGCAAACGAGATTTAAAAAAAGCAACTCATTCATCTAGTATCTCCATTAACACGGTCCGTACAGTGAATTAAATCTGCATGAAGCTTGTTTAAACCGTCTTTACTCTAGCAAGCATTTTAACAAATAAAGCTTCTTCTTAATTAATATACATTACATTCTATTAATAACAATAAATGAATAACAAAGACTAACAAATCAAGTTACTTAATATTATACATTCAATTTTCCTCAAACAAATATTTACATCCAAAATAAAACGAAAAAGAAAAAAAGGAAAAGGGGAAAGAACGTAATTTAATTGTCATAACGTTACGTGTACGCAACCTCTACACATTATCTGGCTGCATAGTTCTAAATGAGTTGATAAAAGTTCTAACATATTTGATTCAATACCTACCGAAATTCAGCAGCAAAGCAACGAACGATAACAAAAGATTCTTTTCCCCTAACAAACACCTTCAACAATCCTCAGAAGAAGAATAGCAAAGATGAAACTGTTGTTGTATAAACTCGAAAGAGGGCCAATCGGTTACCCAACACGCTCGAATGGATCCGATTAGGCAAAAATACGCGGAGTTATCCTGCTGAGCGCAAACCAGACTACCGCAACCATTGTATTCTGTACGTGTAGCAGGATTGGGGCTGTCAATAGGATCAGAGCAACGATAACAATGTGTCTCGAGTCAAGAGACCCTCGACAACCCGTAGATTCGCCGTGCCTAATCCATTAGATTAGGTTTAGGTTTTACCAGGGACCAGGTTAAATCCCTTTGACTCGAAGACTCTGTTCTACGGTGCAACGCTGTTCGTTCAAATCTTTGGCACCCATCGTTGGAGACAGGGTGCCGAATGACTGGCTACTTTCATCGTTGGTGTTCAAGTCGTTTCGGCCGTGTCCCTGTGAAGAGGTGTTGACACGGCTTGACGCTAACTCCCGTCGACGCTTGAATGGAACTTTGAATCGAGTCTACTTGTCTGGCTCGCTTGGGGACCGAATATTTTTCTAACTCGATTGGAGGAGCTTGTTCAGTTGAATGTGAAACTGAGGAAGAGGATTAATTTAGTTTGAAGTGCGGTGTAGTTTGATGTTGATGGTGTTTCAGAGGGGTTGAGGAGTAGATCGTTTTAACATAGAGAAATTATAGAAATTATTGCAGTACTTACAGAAACTTTTCATCGACATATTACGCGTGTTATATAAAATATTTGAAAATTTCGTAATTATACGGATAAAATTTGAAACCAATTTAAAAGTGTATATAAAAGTTACAAGTTATTTATTGCAAGCTACATTTCGCAAAAATCAACAAAATATTTATCAATTAACTCGAATAATTCTGTCTGACTATCAATCTTTCCAACCGATCAGAAACCCAAACTTTCCACTTCGTTAATCCATCAGTCCTCCTTCGTGAGTCTCATACATCCTCTTCGGGTCCAAACACCTCGTCAAAACCGTCAGAAACCCGCAAGGTATTTACAGCAAGGAGAAAAATCCGTGAAGGTGAGTAGATTAGAGTTGGTTTTGGCAATTGCTTGCCGTTGGTCGACACTGTCTTCGGTCTCCCTACGAGGGCTGTCCCGCCGATGGATGAATGAACGAGCTCCACGACCGGGAATAACCTCATTCACGCGCTTCCATCCGTCCTTCCACGCTCGTCCTGGTTCCACAAGGCACGGTGGGGGGACGCCCGCAGAGTTTTACAAGATGCGCCATATGCGATACATTATTATACAATGCGAGTTGCCGCGGTATTCTAAGCGCGGCCAGAGCCTCGCTTTTTCGTCCGGCTCCTAAACGGATCGTACCCAGTCCGCCACAAAGAGTCGGAAATCTTTTATAATACGCGAACTACTCGCGCGGCGCTGGGACCACTTGCCGCGCGTTCGCACACTCGTTGTATCCGTCGACCACGTGGATATTCTGTCCCTCCGTTTTCATTTCCTTTTCTTTCTCTTTCTTTCTTCCTTCCTCATCCAGCTTCTTTTGGTTCGTAGCCTCGATGCGACCGCTTTCTTTTCGGTTCGCTTTCTTTGGCCCTCGAGAGATGCCCGCGAGGACACGAGCCCCGCAGAGGCCGCGATTTCTCACGTGCCGTCTCGAGAAAGATGTAAGACTCCACACGTCTTCATCCTTCGACCGTTGCACCCCGCGGTTCTCGTTCTTCTCGCACGCTTCTAGGGATGATTTTTTATACACTATACAATGTTGGGTATTTCTGTCTTTTTTCTTTTCTTTTTTTTTTTTTGGTTCCTGTTTCTTTTTGTACGATTGTTGGTAGACGCGAGAAGGAGATCGTGTTGAGTTTGGAACGGTTAGAGAGATGTTTCTGAAGGTTTGATTACGACTACTTTGCCAAATAATAACTTTTGATAGAGATTTAGTAGAAATGGAGTTAAGCTTGAATAGTTTTTATAGGATCGTTGCTTATTCGAATTATAATAACCGTTATCTTAATGTTTCTTTAAAAAAGAGTAGTTCGTAAAAGTTATGATCTTGTCCAGATTTTTACTCTTAAACAGTTTTTTCTGTACTTGAATTTTTATTTTAAAATTGCTTGAGCGTTTTGTATTATGTAAATTTAGTCTACAGGCAATTGCATCGCTTACATTTGTAATACGAGTAGAAACATTCCAAACTGCTGTACGAAACACTTAACATATCTCTAATGAAGATTCGCCATTAACGAAGAAACGTGCAAGCCAAACGTCGTTAAGATTTCACAAGCTGCAACCAGCAATCCAAAAATTCTAAGAAATTCGAAGTTCTTCGCTCGATTAAACATTCCAGTAATTTCTTTGTAATGTATTCGCAAATTCTAGCCAGCCACTCTTGCTAAATTCTCACAATTAAGACTCTTAAGATTCTTGCAGAAACGTTAACACGAAATGGCAATCGTGAGAGTAACTCACGTTTTATCGAAAGAATGATTTCGCTATGAACAATGACCTGTCATCGGAGGTAGAAGATGGAAAGAGTGATCATTTTCCTCAAATTATATTACTAGAATTCACGTCCAACTTTACGCGTTGCAATCAGATTATTTTTCATACGATGTCAACTTTCCTCCATTTTTTCCTTTTTTAATTATCATGAAACTTTCTATGTCAAAAGACAAAATAAGTGTCCTATATTATCACCATATTCTTTACGTTGGTTTGAAAAAATTAAATATGATGAGAATAATGACTCGTAAAATACTTAAGAAATGGATGGAATGTACCAAGAATATTTCTAAGCAAATATCAATGCGACGTTATCAATGAAACGTTGACTTCTCGGAAAGAGTGCGTTCTCGCGTAAAATTTTTCAGGAATCGTGGAAGACGTTTTCTTCGATATTGTGTCGTGTTCTCGTGGCATTTGTCAGGCCGCGTGCGGACATTCAAAAAGATCCAGTCCCGCTTCTATTCGTTCAGCAGCGTCGTATGTTAAAGCGGAGGCCGTTGACAAGCCGCGCAGGGATTAAGAGGACAGGCCTCACGATGCTGTAAATTATTATTTTCACGATAAAGGCATGTCCTCCTCGACTGGAATCCCGGGTGTAATTAATGCATCCACCGATAAACGATCTGCTTCTGTCCTTCCTACGGTCGCGAATCTAATCGACAAGATTCGACGATCGTGGCTACCGTCCTCGTTGGAAACGTGACTGGATTGTCGAAAGAGAAAAGTAGCAGAAAGAAAGTTTTTGAGACACGCCAGGTACGAAACGCAACTTACTTCGATGTTTCTTGGACTATAATTTTAATTAATGTATCTATCTAATTTAATACTGGCTAATTTAGTAATATAAGTTCGCCTTGTTTCTATATTTATTGTATCAATAGAGAAAACCGGACAAATGTATGTATATTATAAACCGATATTTCTTCATAGTGGTTTTCATTTGTTTATCGAATGTGTGACGTACCCATACGATACGTGATACGTTAAATAACTTAACCTAAGTTACTGCGGTTATCCTATTAGAATTTTTTTATCAATAGATATCGTATCCTACAGCACTCTAGCTCCTTACGTAAAAACAAAACCACCCTTCGAATTCCAGAACCAGTTTCCCATCGCACCATACATTTACCAATTTCCATATATACCATTCTACGCTTCATTTCTACTCAAATAGAGATCGTTGCAGACCGGAGTGGCAGCAAGTGAAGCGAGACGTGCGGCAATGAAAGTCGCGGTGACAGGAACGCGGTGAAAATCTTGTCGAGATAGGCCTGTCCGGTATCCAACCATCAAGGAAGATGAACGATAATGCAAGAATACCGTGATCCAGATTAATGCTCGAGCACTGCGCCGCGTCGCCGCCGGCGACCCACGCGTGTGCGTGTCCTCCGCCGTCGGAGAAGATCCGCGGCGTATCCGCCCGGTAGCCCGTAGCTACATTATTCATAAAATAAAACGCGCAACCATTGGTCAGTCTGCGCGCAGACGACGCGAGAAAATCAACAAGAAAATGCAGCGGGCCGAGACAAGCCCAGCCGCTGTTACGAAAAGATTATTCAGCGGATCATTCCGTAAACCTAGCCGCCACTTCCGCTTGCGAACCGTCTGTAATAAAATGATATACACTGTCGAACTTCCGCTGACGAGCCACGCTCGAAAATGAAATTTCGTATTTTTTTTTCTTCTTCTTCGTTGGAAAGTTGATGAGCGGGTCATAGACTAGAGAATGATATTGGACTAAAATTGTAGCGAAATTTTGTAGAACTGATTTTTTAAAGTTATACACACGCTCTTTCTTTCAGTAATTATAAGAGAATGATATTATCGACGAATCTCCAGTTCAAATTCCACCAAATAATCTCAGCCAACTTCTGTTACAACACTTCATTACGTAACTATCGTTGCGTCTCTTTGACAAACTTATGATTCGTCATCCAACGACACCCAATAATTAACAACAAAATCACACTACCTCGAGAGATGCATATTCTAATTCTCAATCGTGGAAAACGAAGAGTGTTGAGATCGCATCAGTGAGACTCTTAGTAACTGGAGATTCCCTGAGTCGAGAAGCATACGAAGAACAATGTTGCAGAGGTACATATGGAAATCCAGAGCATGATATTGTGAGAACGAGGAAACACGCAATGTTCTCGGTAGATAAAAGAGCTTGGTCGACCTTCTGGTTACAGGAAACACGTAGACTATCCAGGTAAAGTTAGCATCGGTTGCGTAGCGGAACCAAGCTCTTGGAAACGAAAATTTCCAACATGGAAGAAGTATCCCCAAGGGCAAGCGTGTCGCGATGGCGAAGATCCCCCGGCTGGATTAGGTATAAACATGTCATACCGGCGATATCAACGCCAATAACGTTGCAAAGCGAACAAGTCGCCACGATATCGCTGCTTCCGATCGCCTCCCCACGGGGGCTGCCAGCGTGCAACAAAGAAACCAAAAAGGGAAACGTCTCTGGAATCGCACACCGTGAAAACTTCGCGGCTGATGTATCGATAAAACGCGTTGGCAACGTTAATCAAGCACCTACGGTGCCATGGAACAATCGTTGAGAAAACGGTGCGCAGTTGCGTCGATGGTTGCGTAATATAATATATACAGTGTCGTGCAAAAGTCTTGGCCCATCTGCGATAGCGATCTCTTAATAGTAATAATCATATTTTTAAGAAACATTTCCATATAGAATTACCTGGAAATCTTTAGATATTTTAGTCGTGTTATTACTGGTAAATGGTAAGAAATGAGTTTATCGAAAGATTAGCGAGAGAACTTTTGCTGTCGAAAGTAGAAAATAGTAGTTCGGATATCAACTTTGATATTTCAGTTTCAAATTTTAGAAGAATTTGTAGCGATAGAAAAACAATCGCATTGAGAATAACCGATACGACGCGGTCGGATTAAAACGTGTCGACAGACTTAAAATAATCTCAAGTATATTTATATGTATCTGTAAAGGCAAAATATTTATTCGACAGATCTTATTCGATATTATCTTTGTCGATTACTGTGTATCACTACCTATGTAATTATCGCTGCTGTGTTTGATTGCGCAGCGAAATGATTACAATATCGTCGTGTCGAGTAAGACGAAGGAGACAGCGAGAAAGAAGGGGACAGTCTCTATCGATGCAGAATTTGTATCCGTATTGTCGTTTCGCAGCCTTTCGCGGCTACCGTTCCGTTTTATTCGGTTAACGAACGAGAATCGAACGCGAGAACCGATTCGATACACGACTATTGGTCTCTAAGGGTACAAGTGGAACAAGAGCGGATTACGAATTGATCCGGCCTGAAAATGGCCAGAGATATCCATTTACGAGCACCCACTCGCCAGATGGGGAAAATTTATGTCCCTGGTTTCTTTTCGCTTTAGGAATTATTAGCTTCGCGGTTTGGCGCGAGGGCTACGCTTGATTTTCTGATCGAACGATTAGTCTATGAAGCAAGCAGCCTCGATTAACGTCCTGACATCCATCATCGAATGGACACACGTCGGATCACGGTCGTGTCCGTTCGGGTCGACAGGGAAGCTAGAGAAATGATTTATCTGGTGGCCGAGGAGAGCTCTCGAAGCCGATTTCCGGTTATCGTTTGTCTTTGGTATGGACGTTTGACCATAGATTGGTGATTCTTTCGCAACTGAAAGTAAGGAGACGAATGGTATCAATGTTAACCTATTAACAAGATCACTCCATAGAATAAAACGAAAGAAATCACGAGTCTTCACAAGCATTCGCGATAAACAATCTATTTTAATCAAATGGTTTAAGTATCGTAACAGGTTATTGCGATGAATTATTAGAGTATGAATTATACAATTGTCAAATTAAGACTGATAAAATCTGATTAATGACTGAAAAATGTCAATCAAATAACCGTTGTATAAAAAACACGCTACTTAACTTGGAATTATAATGATGTTAAAGTTAAAAGCAGAAATATTTTACATTTTACAAATTTAGAAAGAAAGTACACAAAAGAAAACAATAATGTTCATTCATGGCGTATTAATTCCAGAAAAATCGTATCCTGTTAAAAATTCAATCCAAAAGGACTGGGATTATTTTTTCTCCTCTTTCTCAAATAGTAACTCGTCCAAGCCCCGACCATCGGCCATAAAACCCTTTCTTCCCCACGATATATAGTAATAATCACGGGATTACCTCGCGAACCGGTGCTTATCTCCCGAACAGTCTAATCTGAATATTGATCTACGAAGAACGTAGGAAAAAGGGAAAAAAGAGGCGGGCCCGAGGAAATATAAACTCGCCGGGAAGACACGCTGCGTCCCGTGATATGTGGGGTATCTAGCCAGAGGGTACGTAGCTCATCTCCGCCGGTGCAATAAATACGTACGATTACAATGTTACGCGGCTGTAACTCAACCGCGCCTCCGCTGCGCGTAGCGATGCGCTCAGCAATTTACGACGAACTCGATTCGACCATTCCCAGTCGTATCGAATCTTCAGGCACTAAAACATTCAAAATATAATCTTCCGCTGCAATTTGGTACCATTTTTTGGTCCCTCGACACCTCTTTATTCGTACTGTTTGGATTAGTATTTACATGAGATTGAATAATTTGAAGATTCGTAGGGTATCGTCTAAGCATAGAACGAGATTAGAAGTTGCTTTCTATAAAATCATTTGTAAGTGAAATATCCTCATTGGAACCAAAGTTATCAATCATCAGGGATTCCATTTAAACCTCCGAAACCCATCCAAGCTGGATCGAGCTCAGAATCCTATATTAAAAATGATAGAAGTCTTTCAATGATATAATATACAACATTCTACTACCGCAATAATAACGATAAAGACAGAAAATATTTTTCAAAACTTCTATTAAAATCCTCATCGATCTCAATAATACTCAAACTTCCAACATTCCTTCCATGATTCCCTTTAAAGAATTCCATTTAAATCCTCGAAACTTACCCGAACCTCTAAACCAAACTCTCCATATACCGAAACAGAAACACTGAATCGTTACTGGTGGAGGAACACCTCGACGAGCAAGCGCAGAGAGACAATCTATCTAGTCGTTCATCTGCACATGTCCAAGGATCGCTGGAGACGGCACACGGAGAACAGGAAGAAGAAAGAGGGTAGTCGAGGGCCGAGGATCGCAGTAACCCGATACTTTCGCGAGTATGGTTTATGTGGTGACACTCGCAATTCTGTGGTAGACACACGACTCATCGTGACCTTGCGGGTCCCTCCAAGATGGACCCCCTGCCGGGCTACGCCGAATCCTCTTATGAAGTAACGATGACCAACGGCCGAGCCACTCGTAAAAACTCCGTACGAATACCAGGCGTATGCAGAACCAGGTTTATACACGCGAACGCGTCGCTGGCATGCGTACGAATTAAGGGCCACTGAGCTTCGACTGCCGCCTCAGGGTATCGAACAGGGGACCCTTTCAACCATTTCGACTGTCTCTGAAATCGTACACTGTAACTTTGGTAGAGTTTGATAACGGAGAATACTTGAGGAGATGTTGAGTGAAATTCGCGATGATGGTGGAGGGTTCTCAAAAAGAATATAAGATCGCGCGGCTGTTTCATAAGTTTTGTCGTTCTCTTTCTGGGACGAAATGTTTGGGATGAGACTGTAGAGAAGCATAATGAATACAATCGTCAAGATGTCGTTTCTGGTTTTTTAGTGCTAATTAATTTTGATCTAAACCTTTTGGTGAAAATTTTCTGTCAGGCTCTTGAAAATTATTTTTGGCATATTTTTACATCGAGTGCTTACAGGCGAATCGAATATTTTCATTTGTCGTTGTCGTTCTTTTTTTGTGATATTTATCAAGTATAACTATATATAAGTATATATCTATCAAGTACCACGAGTGTTTTTGACATCTCAACGTAGCAATAAAGTTTTAATCTTGAATAGATATCTTGACAAATAAAAATTCGAAGGTAAATGAATAATAATCTGCTAAAGAGATAAGAGATATGTAGTAATAAAGGAGAAAAAGTATTATTGAACGATATTACGAGACTACGCGCGCAAATTTAAAGGAGACATGGAAAATGATCGTCGTCGCAGTTCGAGGATTATTAAAAATTAATAGCGACCAACACCAACAGCTGAAAAAAGTCGATGTGACGGTAGTTGTAACGCGAACGGACAAGTGACTCTTAGCGGGGCGCCATTGCTGGCGAATCTGATAATGGCGAGAAGGTATATCGTCGCTCGGAGGAGCTATCATTCGTGTTCTCGCTGCGTCTGTTCGCATCCTGCGGCTGATACATGAAGTGTCCTGCGTGCAGGTGTCGCGAGACAAATACGGGCCGGTCGTGGTATCTCACATAGGATCTACGACATCGAGATGTCCTGGTGGTCTCTTTTTTTCGACCTCTGAACGAACGAATAAACTATTTGTACCATACGTATGCTCGCTTCGTTTTGCGTATCATTGAATCGTTATCGTTATCTCGATCCATTTCGTTTACCAGATAAAACACCAACTAACGAATAGGTACTTTTATCCTTTATGCTTTGTTTTATTCCATTTGTTATTCTCCTATAATTCCAACTTTTACAAACTTTCGACGTATATCTTTACGATCCATAGCGATTGATTTGAATCGATTATCATTTTATACAATTGCATCGAGTATTTTAATATTTACGAGAAGAATTACACTTTAAATCTCAAGAGATCATCCAAGGGGATTAACACTCCCACCGTGACTCAACGTTCGATCGTCACCATACTCTTCACACCGTTCTGTCCCGCGAATACTTCCTCCTGTGCCATCAGAGGCGCGAATAATACCTCTAATGAGCGTCATTCAATCTGTCACTCTTTTCGTTGTCATTAAACCAGCCATCGGCAACAAGCACTCGTTCCAGCAGCACCCGTGTACGCCGTGGACGCATGAATAGAGGTCGCACAAAGACCTCCACGAGCATCGATCCTCTCCCATCGATCGTTCTACGATCTTCTCCTCTTCAAGTAGCTGAAAATCGATCGCGCGACGATCCTTTTCCCCGGCTACCAGAAAAAAAGCGACGCTTAACGAGGCAACCGGGGCGATAACCCAGCGAGTAGAGTCGGCCAGCTGCTATTACACTGTTGGAATGCGAGGATATCTTCGAAATCGGCCCTTAAAGTACGTCGAAGCGGCGACTTGTTCCTTTCTCTCCCTAATATCGCTCTCCTCCGTTCGTTTTCCTACATACTGAGGACTGATTAGACACCGTGGCGGAGATAACCGAACGTCCATCGAAGATTCTCACCTTATCTGGCCCCGCATCTAAACCGCGTTCCCCCGGAATTTCGACGTTCCCTCTGGAGAAAACGGCCGACCAGGGACATAAATATGATAGAGTCACGACCTGGTGTGTCAGGACGCACGTACGGTACGGAGTGGTGGTGCGTCGCACCGGGTAACATAATACGCGTGCACAGCCTCTCTCGGCCACTTCTGGGACATGCATCATCGGTAGCCGTCCCGGTGTCGCAGTATTTCTCGGCCCCTTTCTTAGATCGTAACACGGTGGACGCACCGAGTTATGTCCTCGTGCCTCGTTATCGTTGCACCGCGGCTCCGGCCACCATGCCGCCCCCTACGTGCTAGCCTGCGTCCTGATTAATGCAACACTTTTTGCCACCTCTTCGCGAAACCGGGTTCCTCTTCCGCTTGTTGCTGCTATACTACACGTAACTAGCCGGGAAGAGTGTTACGATGGTTTAGATCGGTTTGCGGTGAGACACAAGGAATAGCGTTTTCGGTTATTTCTCGAGGGTAAGTGCAATCTTGGGGTGTTGAGAGTGTTTAAAATGGAAGCCTAAATATTTAGGGAATCGATACTCTTGTTTGGAATTCGATGCGAGCTTCTCAATTTTAGACGAGATATTCATTTATTCATTATTATATATCGAAGTAGGTGTCTGATGACTGGATTGCGAATGCTTGCGCATTTAGGGAAAATCTAAATAGACAAGGTAGACAAATATATAATATGAGCGTACAAAGTATCTAAAACACAGTATACTCTTGAAAATATCTAGAAGATGAAGGAAATTCCTATTTAGGTTCTACGTATTGTTTTCGTTATATCCGTGAAAGTTCGGATTTGCAAAGCAAGAAGAACAAAATAGTACATATGAGAAACCATCATCGCGTACAGATAAACGATTCCCGCGAGAGTATCGTGTCGGTTTGCGAAAGTGATTCGGAAGAATTCGTTCCGGACTGAGGCGTATCTGTTTTCGTGAGGATGTTTCGGGACGACTGGTTGTGGCCTCGTGCTCGTCCTTTTTCGAGCAAGGATTCTCGCGCGTACGACGCGAGCAGGGGGTTCCAACGGGTCTGGAGTCTGCGCGGCGCATCTTAATTATGAGGGCTAAATTATGAGCGAGCTCCCGGCGCTGAAATATTTGTGTGTTCGCTGGCCGAGGGTTATGGCTCAATTACCACTGGCTATTTCCTTTGCGAGCCGTTGATTTAAGGCGACCACTTCCTGCGCCCGAAAGGACATCCTCCACGATCGTTTCGACCAGTTGAAACTACGAGAAATACTCTTGTCGCTTTTCAACGGCAAACCATCGCTCGAGCGTTCTCGATACGAGGACCTTGGTCATCTCGATTTCATTCCTCAGGCGTCAATTTTTCACTTTTCAAGCATTTTTAAATCGTTCAACGTTAAACAATGAACTTGGATCTTTTTACTCGGTCGTGTAATTTATTTACATAACATAAAAGAACCATAACATACTCGTACATATTTTATAGACAAAATACGTATAAAGATTATCTCTTATTCGATGAAGTTAAAGTATCGAAAAGAACGCCAATATCCTCGTTTTATCTGTTCTCTATAGAACAATTTGAAAAATTCAATGAAAGATTCATAAGCTATTAATTGGACGAAATATTGATCTGAAAGAATCATGGATGGGAAAAATTCTTAAATGCGAATGCATGTTATTAATACGTCTAATTAATCAGTGTATAAATCTGTCTTTGCAAATGGAAACTCGACTAAGAACATAATCGTTCCGCGCGTGTCTGATATTCTATTGCATTCTATTCTATTCGTGGAATGAAATTTAGCGACATTGGCTAAACGATCGTCAACAATATACAACGTTACGCGAGACGAGTCCGTGGAACGGATAAAGGGATAATCGTTGCTTTTTCGAGTGCAACAGCCGAATTGCAACAGTGACTTCACGCGAGCGCATCATCGGAGAATTGAGACGTTAAATGCGAGATCGTAATCAAAATTTAATGCGATCAGATAAGGGCTAATTGCAGTCAGACCACTTCGGTAGTCGCATCGAGAGGAAATCGTAAAACATAGTTGTTCGGTGTCGAGCTGCACGCACCGTCTTCCTAGTATCGTAATCTATACTCTGCGATCTTGTCTTTGCCCATCGTGAGACGTATTATACATGTGTATATAATGGAAATTAAATTTCATTTAATTATATATAATTTATGAAGTTATTGTAACGTTAAATATATAAATTCTTTATAATTATATAAGATTTCAAATGATATATCTAATACGTAATTCTATAAGGTTTTATTAATTTTCTAGTGACTATTCACGTACAGGTTTACCTAAATTTTCGTGCATATCGTACGTATTCCTATGTATATTCGTATATTTCGATATATGTTACAAAAAATAAACGCTATATGACAAAATTCTAGCCATTGCGTCCCGATACAAAATATTCTCGTTTCAAAAGACTGCCGATCGTTGTAGCAAAATTATATGCATAATTTCCATCCCAGCATCATCAGAACATTGCTAGTGATCTTCGCATCTAAACCTTTAACAAATTCAATCGACCATAATAGCAAATTGAAAGAGCCGCAAAATTCATATTTCAAACGCGCTCCCATCGTCTTATGGTTGTACGAAGGAAAAAGCTAAATGATCCAGGAAGGAAGAAGCGAGCCAAGGAAATTTCTGTCCACTAATTAGTCCTCTAAAGAGAGATAGTGTATACGCGAGGACAGGATCATGAAGACAAAATTCAGCAGGTGGTGGTACGCACGCGACCCCGTGGTTTATGAACATGCACGCTTTGCCGCTAATATACCCGTGCGCAACGAGACACGCACGGGCCGCGCGAGGAGATGCGCTTTGAACGCCGGTGAATCGCGCGAACGTGAATCCTGACGTACATGCAAGTCGTGGCCACGATGCATGACCGCTGCCACCAGCCAGAGAGCCAGCCTCCAGAAAATCCAGGAAGTCGAGCTCGCCAAGCCCGATCCACGATCATTTCCTTAGTGTTCTCTCTCTTCTCTCTTCTTTCCTTCCTTCTTTTTCATACGTAATTAAGAACGTCCTCCTACACGCTCGTTATCCGCGCTAATCTCGAATAACGTCGTTTAAAGGATACACGATTTTATACAAATTTTAGATGATCTTGGATGTACATAGGAGATTCGTAGACAGAGGAAGTTTTTGTTTTGTTCTTTTTTTCGAATAAAATATTGCTTATGTGGCTTAGCATTAAATAGAAGTAATACGTATATGTAGTGTAATTTTATCAGGTATGATAACGACACTCCGACATTTAAGAAAATATCTCTCGTTTAATGTCTTACAATTAACGATTCTGTAGATGTTACTCCTTCATGCAGGAAATTAACAATATGAAGAGCAGAAAATTGAAATATTGAAATATGGAAACAGGGGCGTTTTAAGCGGAAGATTGAAATTATAGGGTTTGTAAGACTCGAAGGTAACCGGAATCCGAAGAAGATAAAATGAAGATTAAAAGGTAGCGACATTAAGTCGTTCGAGTCCTGAGGAAACAGAGCCATCGGCTACCAAGTGGTCGCAGGATATTCCGGCGAACCGGTTCAAACGTATCTCTGGTTGCACAAGGTATAAGTGAATTTTATGCGATCGTGTATCTTCCATCGTGAAAATATAACGACGCATCAAACATTTTAATTAACATCGTAATATAAATATTGGTTTTTTAATAACAGAAAAATCATCGAATCGGCCATCGAACGTGAATTACAAACTCACCTATGAAACACGTTCATCGAATTTTCCGAGGCAAACCGCTAATATTGTATTCCAATAAACATGCGAGTTTATAATTAATGAACCACTCGACCTCACCTTCCCGAAACAAATTATTATAAATTCCAAAACTCTCGAGCGAATATTAACACGTGTTTTTATAAATCGCGTTCTATGATTGTCCAGCGATTTCAACGAACCTCGAAAAGATCCAATTCGCGAAACACGTTCGCGTGGTTGCTCGTCGAAGTTCATACATTTTGCTGTATGCAAAAAGGTTGGTGATAAATTATGCGTGTCCAGCGTCCCACGTGGCGGTGCTACGGGTTTACTCGATAAATAATGAGTAGCTCGGCGCAAACATCTTACCTAACACCGCTTTATATTTTATAAAAATTCATCAAAAATGGAAGAGAATGGAACAGTGAGTTTCATCAGCGGCTTTGATTATCGAATGATTGAAAATCAACAGAATTGAATAGAATAAGATATTCCAAGTTTCTACTAATTTGTGTCGCTGAATCAGCAGTTTACTTCCTAATCGGATTTAGCCAGGAAACGAGACATCACGAAGTTACTACCCTATGACCTCCATCTACATCAATATCCACAATTAAAAAAGAAAAAGAAAAAAAAACGAATTGGAAAGTTTTCCGAAAAAGGAGCCCAGAAGATAAGAGAGCCAAGCGTGTAAATTACGTCTGAAGGTTTAGTTCTAGATTTCCAATACGACCTACGTTCCGATTTAAAATTCTAATAGTTCTCAAAAAACGCCATTCTTTTATATTTACAAAAGAAATAAACATTTCGTCAAACGATATTTTATAAAATTATTTCATTGAAAGGAAGCCTGTATATATTTATCATAGACCTATAAGGCCCTTTTTTCAGAAAGCCCCTTAGTCTGAAAGACCTTGTTCCAGTATTCGCGAAGAATTTCCGAGAAAGACCTAAACGATCCTCGTTCCATTCATTTTGCACCCTTAATCCGGGCATCCGGTTTCTTCCATCGCCCACGTAACGAATCTGCATGGTTCGCGGACGAATTTGCCGTGGCGCGGTGTGGGCAAGAAATTCCAAACGGTCCCCGAAGCGAGACGGAGCCCCGAATTAATTACCAGCCGGCATTGAACTTGGCCGTGTGTGAATACTGAATACTTGCGCGCGCGAAGGAGGCATCATCGAGCATGCTCGCCTCGAAAACATCCGCGAACGTGCGCACGGCTAACTCTTGTAGCGGGTAGTTCATTAGTCGCATTAGAGCAATTTATCAGCGATCAGGGGCTGGACACGCTTCGATTGCCGACGCTGCTCATATTAACGGCGATACTAAAGCTCGAACAAACGCGTCTGACAAAGATGGAGGCCGAAGACCAACGGGCTAGCACCGCGAAGTAATTTCAGCTCGAGGAACACACAGAGGCGATTCCGGAGGAAAAGAGGAGGAAAGAAGAGAAGAAAAAAAACTTGAACGATCCAGGAAGCTCTTAGAGCACGGCGAGCAACGATCTCTTTACGCGCAAGCAATTTTTACGACGAAGCCACCGGGCCGGGCCGAGCTAACACGCGAGGTGACCAGCCACTTTCGACGTTCTACCGTCTGCCAGCCAGACGTTCATATTTCGCTTGGAAAGTGGCTCGTTAAAACATTCGAAGCTGTTTGACATTCTCGTCCGAAAACCAAATGGATGAGCCGGATAACTCGAAAAGCACCTGTGGCGATCCATCGCTAAATTGTTGCTACTCTTTCGGTTCGTCTTTCTTTTTCGCTAATTGCATCCTCTTCGATGTCAAAATATCAAGATCTGGTTAGCCACTGGATAAGGGGCGCTCTTTGTAACTTCTCGTGTTCGGCCGAGTTCGTTCTGAAGGCGTGTGATAAGGGGAGATTGCTGAGAAAGCGAGACTGTGTACCAGTGATTACATCGAATCGAAATACGGTTATTTGGCCTGGAAAAATATTACGCAAAAAGCAAATTGAGTTTATGTATTTGTTGCTATTAAAAGTATGGCTATTCATCCCTGAAATATCACATTCCAACACACTGCTCACTACATAGTTCGTTTTCCTTCGAAACGCACGGATCGACGTTTTATGCCAGTATCACCTAATATAACAAAATATTCGAGAATCCTAATCTATCCTAACATCCAAATATCCACTGTCCGAAAACTATCCAACATTCCATCAAACTTCTCCAACACGCGCGATACCTAAAACGCAGCATTGTTTAATCGACGCAACACATACGTCGCAAGCATCTAACACGTTAAAACTCCCAATAAGAACTGCATCAACATCCACTCTAACTTACCAAAGATAGCCTAACCTATCTTAACAACCAAATAGTGCATAGCCACTACTCAAACGCTACCCAATATTCCACCGAACTGTCCTAAATTTTCTAAAGTAATTCTTCCGCTTCTCGCCATCATCTTCGTTTAACGTCAACGCCTCAAACCCAGAAATCGACCGTCCATCCAAGAGTCCATCCGCGTAACTCGATCCTACAAACCTCATAGCCACGTGAACGGCTGGTCGCGTTAGATCAATCGATCGTTGGGTCCGCGATCTAGACGAACGAGTTCGGGCCCGCTGCTGGAAATAATTCCTTCCGATCTAGAGCCGCGACGCAGGAGTTACGAAAGGGTGTCACGCGCGTAAAACCGAGTTCACTGGACGGACACGCGAACGCGCGTCGCCTAATAACACCGGTCGCAGCGACAGCTAGCAGCCAACGACACGCCGGCTATGCGGCAACGACGGCACAGATCGCACATGCGAGCCACCGAGATAAGAGTTTCGGGCCCAAAGCCGTGTCGTGACGGGATGTCTGCGCTATTCCATCTTGGCTGTCACTCTTGTATGACGCGGTAAGCAACTGTGTATGCAACCGTGTACACGCGTGTACAGTGTACCGGTTCGCGAGGACACACCACGAGGAAACGCGTCCAAAGTTGTCCGCTCGCGTGCAAGGCCCGCTTGCAGCGAGAACACGGCCCCGCCACACCTTCTGCTTCGACACTCTTGGTCTCCGTTGTCACTGGTTTCGACGACTTGCTCTCTGAATTTTAAACGGTTAACTGAGAACGAGTCGAGTTGTTGGACGGTTTCGGGGTATGTTGTTTCGTTGGGGGGAGGGGGGGTGTGATGTGGACTCTGGATTGTCAGATCGAGTCAAATTCGCTATATGGATTATGGACTAAAGGCAGATGGCGGGTGTATGAGTATTTTAGCTTGGATCTGAATTTCAAATTACTGGACAGTTAATTAGAGAATAGAAATTGCGTGCAGTAATATCGAAGTACATAATCTGGAACAGCAGTTTCGATACATCGAATAGGTACGGTACATGGAAGATTATTTGGAGAAGCACATCGTCATTACGTAACAAAGTATCGTAATTCTTCTTTTTTAAGTTCTTACAATTCCCAAATGTAAAATATATATCGCTGCAAAAATTTTCATGTCTTCCTTGTGTTTTACCGTCGCGTTTCCTTTATTCGTTCTAAGAAAGAGCCGCCAATCTCAAAGGTCCCGTCGGCTGAAAAAAATCCCGCTATCTGGTAAACGAACGTTATCAGAGGGTTCGTCGATCCTCCCGCACTGGTTCAAACAAAGAGACAGAGAGAACAAGTCGCGAGTACTCGCGTAATCGGCGACTACGGCATTTGCATCTCAGGCACGAAACGACGAATCCACGTGATCCGTGCGCGTGCAAAAAACCGGGGGGGCTCGTCTTACACAATCGCATCAACGGGAAATCTACGTTCTCAAATTTCAAGGCTTAATTTACGAGTGCCGCGCGAGTAAATCACGGGGAATCGCGGCGCGCATCGCAGCAGCGACAAATTTATTCCTTTTCCTAGTAGATATCGCGTAACGCCGACACACTATCCGGCCACGAATAAAGTTCCTCTACCTGGGCGACAATAGGAAACGCGTCCAACTTTCCTGCCGGAAATCCCGAAAACCTGACTAGACACCGTGCCATTTTGTACTTTGATCAAAGTATCATCGAGCAAGACGAATTTTCTTCCGTGATATTTTCATCGAGATATTTTTACTTTTATTTAGATTCTTTGATATATTTGATTAAAAAGAAGAAGACACGAATTTTATATAGATATTAAAGGTAGCACATTACTATTAACCTTACTGAATCTTTCGAGGCATTCTCAACTCTATTTTGTTTAGTTTTGTGCATATATACCTGTTTAGAGGGAGCACAGTAGTATGGGCCGGCGGAATACCGAAGTCAGACAGCGCGTATCACGCTCGTGCGAATAGGACGGTGTTATAAATTTATTCCGATTATTTTCATTGCTGTTAATCTCATCTTTGTATCTCGAACATCCCGAATATCCAGCAGTTACTCCTTACATTTTTATAAATTATTCATTAAAAAAATATCATCTTGTGCACTTTTTATTTGATTCAACGAAAGAAATATCCATGCAAGTCAATAACGATAAAAAGGCAAACGTTAACCAGTCCACGATGATCGTCGTAATTGCTCAATTGTGGCAATCCCAAATTTCGAATGTAATCTAAAAATTGATCGAGTAGACCGATGCAATATTCCGTTAATTTTAATCTGTAAAATTTCACACGGCACACGGATCACCGAAACGCGTGTGCAAGAACGTCTAAACGACGTTTCTCCCTTCGCGAGTTCTAATCTCGTCGCTGTCACAGGGTGTCTTCACTCGCGCGTCCTGCTTTGCGCGATAAAACCAGCTCCTTATCCAGGGGGATCTCGACCGTGGCCTCTGAGATCGGCTGGCGTGATTTTCGAGGCATACCACCGCGTCCACGAGCGAGCAGAAAGCGTGCAGACGAAGCGGAGGACGGAAGACGAGCAAAAGGAACCTCTGTTGGGTGTCTGGCTACCGAAATTGCAACGCGGTTTCGAGCCGAGCGACTTCAGCTTCTGTCACGCGTTTAATGATTTATGTAATAATGAATCACGACTATCTACGATCTCCGCGACCATATGTTGAATCACGAATAACTGTAAAATTAGTATGTTCATGGAACGTTTGAACGTCTTAGAATATTTAACCGATGCGACCAGGCGCGATTCCACTTTTCTCCGACAGTGACTGAAATTTGATTTTAAATTAACGCACGAAAACCAGCGCTACGAACTTTTCTCACATGCCAGTAACAAATTTGGTAATAAAACAAATAAACCATGCAACTGTCCTCTTCGACGTGAAACAATAAAATTGAACAACAGTAATCTCTATAAACCGCGACTGATTTACCTATCCTCTAATATTATTAGTTAGTAAATCACTGGTCTAGAATACGATCCAACCGCTAATAAAAGCCTCCTTAAAAATAAAATAATAAAAGCCCCTTTAAAAATTCGCTAATACCATGCAGCCTACTTAAACTTCCTCGAACAACTCCTATTCGTTATTCAATTAAGAAAATGAACGATAACAGAGTAAGAAAATATTAAAATTCGAGTGGGGAACAAAGTACGAAAGGTCGAAGGTCGATTCAAGAGTCAAGGAGACTGAGATAGGAAGGAAAAAATAGAGAAAGGCAAGTGCATCGAAAGGACATCCGGGGGATGACGGCGCTGGTGCACCATCCGCGATGACGTCCAGCTCGGTGCACGTGTATATCGTCCGTCGCTCGTGAAATGTAGATCGACGGTGATTTACTTATCAAGAATCGACGCTTCGCCGGAGGTAAATGGTCGAGTCGTGACCATTAGTCGATGGACTGGCCAGTCCGTACGTACGGCGAACAGCCGTGTGTGCGAATCGAGCAGAGCGAGGGAGTACGCTAATATCCGCGCCGTGTGAGGCCTACTCCACGGCCCAACACGATGTTCCCTGTCCCTCTCGACCATGGTCCTCGCAACGATATTCTCTCATGAACCTTTAAATTATTTCGCTCGTCGATCGAACAAGAACGATCGGAGCATGTGGAATGAGGCATCGTGATACGAGTGGGCAACTTTGATATTTTCATTTCTGACGTGGGTTGTAAAGGAAGATTTATGGATTTGTTGATACGTGGTTGAATTGGTGGTTGTATGGAGCTAGAGAAGAGTATTTAAGTACTTTGGCATTTTTGGAGTTTGGTGGTTGTTGATTTGAATAGTTGTATTGGATACTTCCGAATAACTTTAGCGAGCCAGATAAATTTAAATAGCCGGAAGATAATAGATCGATAATAACATGACTTTAAGGAAATCATCAAATTGATGAAAGAACGACAGGAATATAATTTGACACTATTCCTTGACAGAATTGACCAATATTACTTCGAGTCATAACTTTTACGATAAAGAATACAATCTATGAAGTTCTTGAAAAAGATACAATCTATTCTTGATCGAAGCAAAACATTTTTTACTCCTCTATGGTCCTACAAACTCTTCATATCGGGAAATCGACGTTTGTCCAAACGAATCGCAAACACGACGCGAAAGTTTCACCCGAAAGCATTCGAAAAGGTTCGCAAACGATTTTTATTCTAAAAGATCGTTCACCAGGAGGAACGATTGACTTCTGACTCCCCGCTAGACAAGGATTAGTGTCTGAAATCGGGGCACGAAGTATGGCAAGACAGGTGATTTCCGCGTACCGGAGCGCGAACGTCGAGGGCGCAATTGTTTCTCGGAATGGAAATCACCAGTCCCGGCTGAACGTGAGGGAATTCTTACGGAGCTGTGCCAAGTTTACTTCTAACGCACCGCGAGTAGCGGTCTAAGATAATTTAGGCAGAGATGGATCAAGTATTATGCAATTTTATTTGACAAGTACACAGTGCGTCAGTACCGCTGCATCTCTGAATTCGTTTCTGTAAAATTTTGTCGGAAATCGACTACTGATAAAAACTGAAAGAATACTTTTCCACGTTATAATTTCTAAGCTGTAATAGAAAGCTTTCAACAAGTTTAATGGAGCAATTTAATAAAACGATGTAATTTTTGTTAAAATGATCCATTTTATTAGTAATAATGGCGAAAGCATAAACTAAAACTTAAAATTTTATCTACTTATTTTCATAGCTAACTATGAAGATATTCTTTACGCTTCTTATAAATTTAGAAAATTACAGATTGCAGAAATAATAGTTCATTAAGAAAGAGCGTTAAGTATTGAAGTATTAACTTTCAAAATAGTTAAATAAAATATAAATAGGGACAAACTTTAAGTTTCCGGAAGTTATCCATCAGATTCATCTCTCTTATTATGATTTTATGATTATGAGAATTTCGTTGTGTTTTTGCTAAAAATAACGCAATTTATACGGTGATTCGCCTGTCGCCGTATCCCTAACATTACTGAAATCGCCACGGATTGTGTAACTTATTACGGATTTGCGTTTATCGTCTATAATCCCGACAGGGAAAGTTCACTAATTGAGGAACCGCTTGAGTAGAAATCTGGGGAAAGGTCTCGCGCATCTGGAAAAGAGGACGATCGCATCGATAAGCTTTTTTTTCCTGGTTCTAACGTTGTTTCGGGATATTAGGTACATTAGGTAAGACGAATACGCTTGTGCACTTTATTATCCTTATACTACGTGAAGCTCTTACGCTCGTGTATTGATTAATCGATCAATTTTCTATGAATAGCGAACGTTGTCGTGAATAGAAATTATCATTTTTACTTCTAAAGTAATAACTTTTATCCTTTCATATTCTAACAGTTCCTAATAAAATTCTAAATCGCTTTATACGGAATCGATCTTCTTTGAAATTACTTCACTTTATATAACCAAAAATTAATGGATGGATGGAACATCAAGTCGTTAAATAATACGTAGTCGACACATAATGTCAAATGGCTGCGAAACTATCAAAAACTTCTCAATCCTTATATGTTGCGGTTAATATGATTTTGTCGTATCAGAATATAAAATAAGAGAATATAAAAATTAAAAAGCTACATTAAAAAGAGGCTATAAAAAAGTATTTCCGCATTACTTCATTTTCCAATAAAGCGTTTTCTTATGAGATTTTATATTTAATTTCCGTAGTATGAAATTTGTATAGTCGTATGAAAGTACCATTATATGATATGAAATTTAATATACTTGAATCTAATTAATTAGTATGCAGATGCTACCACAGGTGCAACGTTATGCAGATATTTTTCGTAACCATTGTACGTCGATGGTGCCTGATCATGCTTTTTTGTAAAATTTCCACACGAAATACAAAATTTTTCTTCAAAGAGAATGCACGTTCTCGAAATAACGCGCATTTCAGAGGAAAAGCAAGTCGGCTTATATAAACGCGCGGTATCTTATTGTTTTCCGCGAGTCGCTCTCTGTAACGATAATTTTTTGTTATTCCATGCGTGATTCGCCTCGATGGCTAGCTACTCGGTGCAATGGTAATTCACTGTCAATCGCGTGCACGTCGATAAAACGAGCCCTTATCATCGTGACCGAGGAGATTCGAGGCCTTCGTTGCGCAAACGCGTTCGCCCACTTTGAAATCATGCGCGCTCTCTGAAATCGCGGATGGTTTCCTCGAATCATCCCAGGAATTACAGAAATTGCCGCTTCGCGGTTGACTTGCTCCTGTGACGAGCGACCCAGCATTTTCTTTGCACCGTATAACAAGCCTTATTGACGCGAAGAAAAATTCAAAACGACGATGTAATGTGATTTAAGAAAGATATAGGGGAATCGGGCGAATTTAATTTTTGACGACATCGAAAATCGAATACGTTACAGAAATTTTAAGTATTGATTGAAATTGTATGATTGAGTGTAATCGGTGAATTAAATGTCAGTGGAAGAATGATGCAAGTTTATTTTCTGTGATATACTATATTCTATATTTTCTAATTATAAATTGATTTTAAATTTGAAGGAATGAAGGATAGAATTTAAGATATCGATACGTCACTAATCTTTCATTCATATCACTTGTATCGAATAGTTACGAATGACTGAGATCTGTGAAGTATAAAAGACGAAAAATTTGGCCATAGCTACGTAACGATAGGAAGTCGACTACTACGGATTTCCTTGGGCAACATTGCCGATAAAAGCCAGAGACACTCTAGTTTGTGGTTTCATTTTAATTGCTTAGCGGGGAAGATTATCAGTCGACCGCATGAAGATTCGTGTAGATATAAATATAGTTGTAAACCATGGCCGAAGCTATTAGAATGGGTGGATGAGACGAATGGATCGATATAGGACATGTACCTAATTTATTTAATGCGTACAATCCTAAGACGTTTCATCAGACAAAATCATTAGAAAACTCGTTAACGGTAAGGTCGACAAACGTTCGAAACTTTGCTTTTATGACTCGCCTCGACGATACTTATTGGCGATCGTTACGAATCTTTAATGAGAAGTAGTGACTTTATCTTCATGATAAAAAGCAACCTGCTTACTAATATAGATCCCTATTTTAATTGCATTTTTTTTTCTTAAACTAGTTTTCCATCTACGAGCATAAAGTTTTAAATGAGTAATTTTTAAAACGCGCCTTTATAATATAAAATTCTCTATATATTATTTATAATCGGTTATTGTCAACAATTTAAAACTTTTAATGACCGGCAACGTACAGCGCATGGCTCGTATTATTTTCTGATTGATAGGTCTTAAAGGTTGGTAAATCTCAAGCCAAGACTGGCAATTATGATCAACATGATTACACATGATCAACGAAAAGATAAGAGATATTCACAAAAATATGAATTTGCATAAATATCTGCAGCCTGCCTATTACAGTCTCTTACAAGGAAACTCTATCAAATCGACCTCGACCGCTTACGTAACGTTCTACGTCGGGCCACCAGTCGAGGGTTAATCACCGTAACAAATGTCTGCATCGACTCACCGATAGTAATCCTTCTTGCAGTAAATGTTTCCGTCCCTGCTGAAGCAGGTGACTTCGCCATCGAGTCCTTGACGGCAATGGGAGCATTGAAGGCAGGCCGCGTGCCACCGCCTGTCCACCGCCTGCAAGTAAAACCTGTCGGATATCCGTAGGCCACATCCGGCGCAAACCACCCCCGGAACATCCTCAGACTGTGCGGGAGGGGTGGGTGGTGGCTCCAGCTTTGGGATAGCGTGCAAGTGGTCCGTGGTCTGTTGCTCCTGCGAGTGAGTCTGCGGGTGCAGATGCGAATGGTGATGATGGTGATGATGGTGCGTCGTATGCGGAGGCATGGTCAAGTCACTGGGGTTCTCGAAATTACTGTTGCTATTCCTGTATTCTTGGCCACCTGACAAGCGTTTCGATGAGAATAATGAATTATGTTGTTTAATTTGCAAATTAAGATTGTTGATTTAAAAATGAAAGAAAATTAAGAATCATCGAAAACAATTTTTGCCTGAATCGTTGAATATTATTACAGGTGTAAATTAATCTGATGTGTATTTTAAACGAAATGTTTGGTTTGTTCGTGGTACGTGCAATGTAAATTTAATTACTAAATAAAATAATTTTCCTTATTCGATCAATTTACGTAAAGTTGCCAGTACGATCACACGCGAGGTTGTTTTTAAATTGACGCGAAACATTAAAATATCTCAGTTTAAGATGCACGTTAGAAACAAGTAAATCTAAATGCATCGAATTAATTTACGCGTTAAATACTTAAAAATTGTACGATATGAAAGAAAGTTGGAAATACTCGAAACATTTCTATGTGATAAAGAATTAAATATTGCTAAAGATAATACAAACACGTACCTCCAGGAGAATCATAATCCCTAGAGTCGTAGGGGGTGGTAGGTCCGTCGTAGCAATTATTGTTGGTTCCACAGTGGGTCTGATGCAGGGGTGTATGATGGGGCCCGTGATGGTGGGCGGCAGGAGGACTGCACGGTAAGGTGGTAGGTCGTGCAGCGTCGCCCATAGACGCAGGGAGGCAGGGACTTAGGTCCCTCGCCTGGTCCACTGCTCCGGGCCCCCCCGCACTGCCGGGCCCCCCTTGACGCCCCACAGCCAAGCCGCTGCCACGCTCCTGCGAGCTGGCCGGCTGCTGGAACAAACATCCAATCGTGCACTTTAGAAATTTTCAAAATCTACAATCAATACCTCATAACATTTATGTATGTCCGGATTAAGAATTTTTATGTAAAATTTATATTCTTATGATCGCGATTAAAGATATAGGAGCTAAACACAAATTTGTTGTACCTATTAAAAATGGAGAGCTCACGGCCGAGGAGTGACAAATGTACTTTTTATTTATTCCTTTAATATCCGCATGGCTACGAGTATATTTATGTTTATGGTATATTTATTTTTAACAAAAGCAGATTGTAACAGAGTATAATTTTAGTTTATTTAATTAAATTACGAATAATACGTCCATATTTCGCGGCTGACACGGTGTAAGAACAGCGATTAGCTAATGTTAGTTTAAGTAGCAATTAAAAAGATCATAAGACAAGAAAATAACATTAGTTCGATGGCGTTAATTTTATTGTACGATAGGAATGGCTAAAAGGCTCGACGACGACGAGAATGCAAAGTTCTCCACGCGAATAGAGCCTAATACGTTAATTGAACTGTAATGCAGCGGCGTTAAACGATTGTTTTACGCGCGTGTATTTTGCAACGCGGTCTCGCACGACACTCGAACGAGCATCGACGGTATTTCACCGTTCACGGTTCAGTAGTCGCATCGAAAAACCGAGTGGAAAGAACCTAATCCTTCCGATCTAACCGCAATCGCGTCGAAACAAGGCATAGTCGATTTGCTCGAGTGAAATTCTCACACCTACATTGTAGAGTGTTCACAAAAGTCGTCACAAACTGTGTCACCATGAGCAGAAAGTCGATCGCGAGAAATCACCAACCAGAGAAACACAGAGGAAAGATAGAGACACGGTGAAAGTAATCAAAAGAGGTCTCCTTTCGTTAATGACTCGTATAGAATCGAATCGATTCTAAGTCGAAGGGACAAGAGACGTCGAAAAACGCCGCGTCAACGTGGACGCGCCGCAGACCAGTCTCAGCTGAAAAACCTATATAATTCCCAACGACGAAGGGAGGAAAAAAGCTCGCCGGTAAAAGTAACCGACCCGAGGCAGAGCCGAAGATGGAGAAGACACTTTCCACGGAAGTCAAAGAGGAGGCACCGTAAAGGACATGGTCGGAAGACGTCGCAACCGCGTAGGATAGGTACTCCTGGTCGTCGTTGTCGGACCGACAACCGGAATAGGCGAAATAGGACAACAACCTAACAGGCACGAAGAGCAAGACGACGTCGGGGACAGTATCCAAAGTGACAGCGGATTACGGCTCGGTTGACATCGGCAAAGGGCAAGGGGTCTAGAGAAAAGGAGAAAGATAAAGAGTGGCATGCTGACGGCAGTAGCCGGTCGCCTCTGATGGATGTCGTAAGGCGGTGTGCGCATGCGCGCGACCCTATAAGGCGCCCGGAGCCGACCAATCCGAGTCGCCGCCGTGTTTCAACTGTCAACGCGGTTGCGGCGTACCGCGGTGCGCTCCAGACATAAATTACGTGGCGAGCTGCCCTGGTCCTCTCCTTCTTGTCCCTCTCTCTTTCCGCCTCCCTTTTTTCCTCTACCCCTCTCATTCTCTCTTTCTCGCTCTTTCTAATACCTTTCAACTTCTTCTTCCCTCCTTCTTTAGCCAGGAACCCTTTCTTCCCCATTTCCTTCTCACTCTGGTCATAGAGACCCTACGCTTCCTTAGGCTCTCTCTCCGGTGGAAAACCAATGCCGCACTTTACGACACCAGATACCGGTATTTACTGCATCTCCGTTGAAGCGGCGCGTTTGCGAACGAGCCCGAAGGGCGGTTAACTTCTGCGCATAGAACGTCGTAAAGATCGCTACTCTGAGCGGTGATGCCCCACGGTGACGAATTTAAGCTCGTATTCCAACGATCGATGCTAGAGTTGATGGCACTTACAGTTAGTAGTATCTTTGGTGAATTTTTGTTTCGTCGATGATCCTGACATAATCTGAACTCTTTACTCTAAGCATTAAGTTATTAAGAGTCAACGTTGCGTTAAATTTTCTCGTTGGAACTTAAAGTTAAAAACTATATCAGACGAATCCTTGAAATTCCCTTTCTTAACCACTGTGTGACGCAACATTCAATAATGTAAATTAATTGAAAAACAATCGCAAATGTAACGTAACACTTGCCCCTAATAGGTTAATCGACTTGTTAATTTACCTACATAAAAGTAAATGAAGTGAATTTCAACGAAAGCAAAATCTTCAATAAACAAGTACATTTTTTCTTTTTCATTAAATAAACATGATTTAGCAATCTGTGGATAGTACTAAAGGAAAAAAGATATCTCTACGACGATCTTCTTATTAAATTCGCGTTCCAGTTGCGACACAGATTCTGATTCTCTAAGTCGGCTAGCGACTTCTGTCTTTTTCTGTTTTATTTCTTTTTTCCATTAACTGATTCATCGAACGATAATGGTCCTAGAAATGGCACAAAAGAGATCGATCGGATAAAGCGCGCATGCCCGACGCCGCGTGTTTCACGACGAGGGAAAACTAATAGAAATTACCACGTTCGTTTGTTACGGCGGATTTTCACTGTGCAACGTAACGATTACGCGGCGGCCGTTGTTTCTTATGTAATAAACCGGGTCGCGGAAAGAATCCGTGGAACGCGCGTTTCGACGTGTCTCTCTGGTGCTTCTGGCGTGCAACCTATCGCGAGTCGTGGCTCGTTTCCTTCGAAGATCATTGATTAAGCTTCGATTGGAACTTTGATTGGGCGACTTTCTTGCCACTAATAGTAACAACGACACCCCGCGGTGGTGAACTCGATTCTCCGGGGGAATATGCTAGTTTCTAGCAAAACGATTCGATTCGCTCACCGCGAACGTTATCCGAATATCATGGAAGAAGATGAAGAATAATTATAATTTTGTTCTTTTTTATTAATTTCCTTGGTTGCTTTAATTAATATATTTCTTTCTTCCTCTATTTCATCTATTATTTCTTACACAAAGTTATTGATTTGATAAAGATCTTAATTTTACTTATTTATAAAGATTTGTTTTTAGAAAAAGATTACTCAGAATTTCTTGATAATTGTAAGTTTCGATTCAACGAGCTTCTGCTCCTATTCCTGTTTTTTATATATAAACGAAGACAATATCGTGATCTACTTCCTGTCATTGATAGTATCGTATCTACTTAATTAATTAAAGTACTTAATTAAAACACATATGTACATACATCGAAATATCGATTTGTATTCTGCTCGACATACAAATACGAAACTACGTTTCTCGGAAAAGAAAACTCTACTTCCGATATATTTTTTCACAAAGAACCGTTCTTTTTCCGATTATTTATTATTATATCAAAAACTAATATGTTGAAATTTAATAGATTCAAATACTTCTACCTTATCCGTACATATACATATAAAGACATCCTGTACATGTATTGCATGTATATGTATATCAGGCAATCACAATGAAGCGTTCTTTTAAATGTTACCTCCATAACAACGGATCATCAAGACCTTCGGTCTTACCTTTATTGGTTCAACAACGTGTGTTACGTTCGCCGATAACACCGGCGCATCATGCAAGAAATCAACCAGGTTTTCATACACTGTTCCTCGCTTAATGTCATTATTAACCTCCGCTCGAACAATGCACAGCTTTTTTAACAGTGTAGGCGCATTTCTTAACACTCCATTGTATCAGGTCGCACTCCTCGAGCCGCGAGCGAAGATGTTCTTTGGTACCAACATAGGTCGCCGCTTTTCTTTTGACGTGCCTCAATGAGATTTCCCAACCTTCCCCTCGTATCGGGCATCGCGGCGAAACAAGCGCCAACAACGAATGCAAATAGAGATATTTCCTCGAGAGAACACGGCTGGAAATCTCTGTTTTTCCATCTGAACACGCGTTTCTCACGAACATTTTCGCCGAACCCCGTTTTGGTACGTGATCGCACTGGAATATCTTCTCGGGTCGTAACCCAACCTAAACTTCGAACCGTTTCCACCGTTGCAGCAGTTAGAATTATAAATAATATACGGATCTTTCGTCAGTTTCGACAGTAAGAGAGGACTGATTATATATTGAGAATTATACGAAGAGTAGGTGAACAGGAAGAACAACGCTCTTATTCTTCAATGCAGTGTACAATCGCAAGATTTATGAAGTATGTTAACGATTGTGTGAACCCGACACAGTGTGATATAAAGAATAGGAACAAAGAATGGATATATAGTATATGATTAACACTAATAGCAACCATTCATAAGAATTAATTGAGAATTAACACTGCAGACTGTGATGTATCGTAGATATAGTCCTTTGCCACTCTACTAATCCTAATCCTAGACTCTGCTCTCAGAAACTCCATTGATTATCCTAAATGTAAAAGGAACAACCTCGTTTCGTTGCCTTCACCATGGAAAAGGTGAACCATCCATATCTCATTGTAAAATTTCTATCGACCAACGAATCCCATTATTACCGGTTAACACTACAAACCATGTATCACAGATTTACAGTTATCTTTACTACTCTGTTAATTCCAATTCAAGAATTCTGCTTTCACGAAATTCGACGGTTATTCTAAATATCGGACCAACAGCTTCGTTTTCCTCGCTTCGTCGTGAAATCAATCAGCGATGCTTCACTGAAAAATTTCGTATTGGAAAATTTCAACGGTGCCCAATGGATTCCGGTTGGTTATAGAAGCTGGACGAATTCCATTTCCAGAATTTGCTCGATGGTCGATTTCGTAAGAGCAAACGCGACAACTAGCGAGCAGCTCGCGCGAACAGACGAGAGATCGATACGGGCATCCTATAAATTTCCCACGAAACGGCACGACCGGTCGATCGATCTTCACTCGGCTTCGCGAGATCCTTATCCATCTCGAGAGTGGACCTGCCACAGGCGGCCGGGTGCTCGGACTGTAAAACAGACTTTCACCGTGGCTCTAACTTGCACAAGACTCCGCCTTTTTCATTTTCACGAAACGTGAAGTAAATAACGAGCGCGGAATCCGTCGGGATGCCGGCACGAAAAGCCAGTAGAATGCCGCCAGAAATGCCGCTCGACGGCCGTTCGATTGTGCGACAGCCTCTCCGAACTGCTGCCGAGATATCGGCTGTCGATTACATTGGTCGCTGCGTACATCTACTTTTGTATTTTTTCTTCCGTCTTTTACTTTACTTACTTACTTACCTTTTTCTCCTTTCATATTTCTTTTCTTTATCCTTTTGTTTCATTAATTCTTCTAGGGCAAACAGACGCGTAGATACGGCCAGATAACGCGATGTACTAAGTTCACGCCGTGACTTTGAGATTGATAAGTAATCGATGATTCATCTGTTTCGCGTCGGGGTAACTTGCACCGAGTCGTTAACAAGTTATCAAAGCAGAAATACGCTAGTCCATTAGATAGAAAATACGAGGTCGAGTTGGAAATTTTTATTGAACAACTACGTTCTCGCGGAACCTATAAAATCTTTCTTCCCAAACACTTTCTTCCCAGAGGCTGTTTCCTCCGTCTGTTCGCGGACGAGGAATGGGGTAATTGGAGCGTGATTCTTTTTGTAGCGCGACACGATCTCGTATGATTTACGAGAAGTCATCAGTATGAATCAGACACGGCTCGAGTCGAGAATTTTTCTACGATCGTTCCCCCCGTTTGGAAAACGCCGAGCCGCCTGTTTCCAGACGGAGAAGTTAACCGGAGACTGGAGACTTAACCATGGGAAAATGGATCTCAAATCGAATCGAGTCTGCCGTTCTGTAAGGAGGATGAGAAACGAGTCGGTTTCGCGCGGGAAAAGTTCCAAGGACCATATGGTCCGAATACGGTAGGAATAAGAGAGCTGGTAAAATTTATTGGGAACGATCTCTCGCCGCGTCGCCTCGACGAAGACTCCGGTGCTTAACCATCGATTATTCGGGACGAAAAGAAACGCGAAATTTAGAATTTCTTCGTCACTCTTGCGAGACATCGCGAGAAGCTTAGGAGCAACGAATGGAGTCGCTGTTTTGAAAGGGAGAACGATTTGAACGACGGACAATGCGTTTGGCCTGAGTAAAAACGTGTAAAAGAAAGTTCACGATCCTTGATCTTGTTGATTTTGAAATATTATAAGTGTTATAAATAGGCCAATTTACTTTCATTAATACATTAGTTAGGCTAGAGATGTATTACATTTTTCATAAAGCACGGTCAAATAGAACAATTAACATACCAATGCTGAAATCTTTAGAAAGGACAATAGTTTTATTTCTAGAAATTTATCAGCCGCGAATGTGCTATAACAGTTCTCATCGATATTATTATATACTTACAACCCATGATTCAACTTTTTAAGATCCACAATTTTCAGATCCCATAGTTGCCAGCATCTCGTATCGCTCGTATTAGTAGTAGATTAAAAACTGTAATAAATTACTAATTACTAGAAATATTATTAAAAGCAATAAATTACTGATCACGAACATCTTCAGAAAACTGTCACCAATATCGCAACTATAAATTTTGTAGCATATCCTCCCAATTTTTTTAAGCTCCAAATTTTCGAAATCCTCAACCTCCAGTGCCAACAATTCTCAGCGTGTCCTATCATCGATACTAAAAGCGAGACCACAAAAAAGTCAACCAGGAAATTCGCTCGCAGGCCGAATCTGGCATCTCTCTTTGTACCATTTCTCTCTCGCTCTGTCGATTCTATAAACACGCGCGTCCCGTGTTGGCCGCGTATCAGCTTCCCTTGGCCAACCATGATAGTGATAACAATAAACAGCCTCGTCCACTCGGCGGACGGGCTGCAGCCTGTGGTTTCTCTTAAAACGCGTGGGCGACGCTTAACACCGCAGAGAACCGATAAACTGCTCGCTATCTGCACTTCTCCGCGGCGACCGGCTACCAACCGGCCGGACCTCGAGCTACTCGCGACCGGACAAAAATATTGGATCGTGGCTGTTCGTGTGCTACTGTGCCACCTCGGTTATTCGGCTGCTACGACGACTGCCAACTGAGAGAAACAAAAAACGAGAAAAAGAAATAAAGAAGGAAGGTGTTTGCGAAGGAAGAAGCCACCAGTCGAGCTCTAAATATAGATTCAACCCCTTTGGATCAGAGATAGGTCTTAAAGAGTATTGGTTGATTTTACGAGGATTTGATGAGAGCAGGATTTTGAAGGGGAATGATAGAAAATGGTACATAATCGTCGATAGTACTTTTATGACTAATCAATGTTTATTTTCTATTTTTTTATTTTTATTTTGCTCTTAGCTTTCAGTTTCGCGTGGAATTTTTAATTTTATCATTAATCTGTTGGTAATGAATGACAGGTTACTTGCGAATGAAGGGATTATTTATATTAAAAATGAGGCAAAGAGACCAATGTTTTTTTACTCGATACAAGACATGTACTTTTTTGTGAAATCGAGATCGTCATTCTCGACTCGATGTTGAAATTATTGTTTCGCTTCTTTCAATTACGTCGCGTGTCATGTATACGTAAATATAAAAACTTCTCTCTAATTTCAAGTTCGACAAAATGCCATGTAAATTCTTCCGTTCGAGCAACTTAACTGACCCATCTTCAATCTTCGACCTCCCACGTTATCGTACAGAAACACTGTTTTCATTCACCAAAAAGAATTATCATTTCTAATTATTTTTAATCTATACGTATTATGAAACGAGTTCGACTATCAATCTGCTCGAATTCTCACGAATTTTTGGCGCGACTTGGTCGTCGTGAATATTAAATTGTAAACGTATCGCGCTTTTGCGCGTGATTGCGAAACCCGCGTTTTGCAAATTCGACGGATCATGACACCGAACGAAATCGCCTATTGTCGACCTCGAATTATCCCGATCAATTCTTGCTATCGACGCTTTCCACGCGACGAAGAATCAAAAACCAATCAGAGTGATGAAAGATCAAAAGTGAAAAATCTACTTGATCGATCGATACTACGATATTTTGTGGATATTAAAAAAAAAAAAAACGATTGAAGAAATGGAAAATATGGAGACGAATATCGTCGTCCTTGCGTCATATCCGGTGCGTCATTGCACAATCGCCAGGACTATCGAGATTCGAGGGAAGCAACTCGTTTACAGCGAAGCAAGGAATACGTAACGATAATTGAGAAATCATGGATTTTGACGATTGTTCCGGGAAATCGGTGATCTCAACTGCGTAGAAAAATCATTTTATCATTCTACGTGTTCAATTTCGTTTTCTTCCTCTCGTATGATGTTTGCGGAGAAGATTTCGATTTAACGACGCTCGGATAATTTCATCGCTCGTTTCAATGTTACGTCTACAATGATTTTATGTTTCCTGCGACGTGTGTATTTAGATTTCTTCTTTGCCCGATGTCAATCCAAATGAACGTGATTAATAACTACTAACAATCAAAGAAGTTTCTTTTTTCACATCATTTACGCATGGATAGAAAATAAAGACAATCAACTCCTATCCTTTAGAAAAACTTAATCTTTTGTAATATTTCATTGGCGCTGCTACGCAAGATTGATGAGGTGAAAATTGTGTTTTTGTATCGTTTCCACCGATACAAAATAAAAGAGAGAACGCTACTGTATGAATAAAAGTATGCTAAAATTCTTCGTCTATCGCATAATCTCTGTAAATTTTCAATGTTATTTACAATTGATCAAGCGAAGATTTATTCGCATAGACAATTTTTCTTTTTATATTATTGTAAGAAAAAAAGGAATCTGAAAGGAAAGGAATCTCGCAACTGCCTGGCGAAGCAAAAAGGTGTAAGAGTACTTAAAGTAAGAGATGAGAAAACAGTTATTTAAATACTAAAACGAGACGAGATACCGGGGACACAGTACGGCGGCACGCCGAGCAGGCCAAGAATCGCGACCCGACCCCGAGATACCGCTTTCCCTCCCTCTGTGGCCACTTCGCGTTCCGGGAAAATTCAGATCGCGTCTTCGTCTGCCAACGACGCGACGCCCGATTCGACCGCTATTAATCATGTCCAAAACCGTGATCGGCCCGCTGAAAGCATGAGTAAACGTTTCGACGTAGCGCAACGAGGTCCGTTTGAAAATTTTGCGAAACGTCCGACCGACAGATGATGCATTCGGAGAAACACAAACGGACAGATTCAATCTTCTTGCGACTATTCGTGACTTTGATGGATTCGGGAATTTTGAAAGGGTCTCGTCGAGTATTTAAAGAAAATGGCACGATCGATGAGACAACTATGTTTTCGAGTTGTCAGCAAGAGAGAAAATCAGAACGTTTGACGATAGACAAAAAGTGAAAACAAAGAGAAATTTTCCTAGAAGCTGTAAAACTGCCAGTGGGAAACGAATTTCCTGTTCGTCGAATATAAATCATACGTTCTTACGACGGAAAGAGCATAGTGGAACGAATTAATTTAGGAATCGCGATTAAAAGATCTATTCTACCCGACGCGTTTTTTATTCCGAGAACCGTCAGTGAACAAGCAGTTAGGATATTAACAAGTTCCTGTGTAATAAATTAGCCACCTAGAACGAAGCTCTACTTCATAAATGTCTACTTATTCGTTCTTTAACTTGATGATCCCTTATTCGATGATTCACCGAAATTCAAACGCATGACGAATCAAATATTTATTTTCCAACGTGCGATAGGAAATTCATTTCGTTATATTTCTTACGTACGACTAAAAATCAAAAGAAGAAGAGGAATTCCGTTCCACTAAATTTCAATAGAAAAATTCATATTCCTTTCTAACGTTTTTCTGTACAGTCAATTCTAAACGAAATATTTGGAGAGTATTATCGATTGAATTTTCACGTTTAAAACAAAATAACAAAACAGAATTACCAACAATTTCGTTTCCTCAAATTTCACTGAAAAGTTAAAGAAACGAGGAAGAACTGGCGAATTTTTGCCGAAAGACGAACGTGTCACTTTAGAGGATAGTTTCGCGACCTACAATAGGCAAAAGTATATGGCCTCCGGTCTGTACCTAAATAAACGACAAAAGATAGAGCGCGGCGCGGATTTATTAAACATTCGTCCCGCGATGACCGCCGTTGCGCCGTGGCGGATATATCTCAACAGGCCCAGCCAATAAATTACGCTCGACACAAACGGACCACTATCACGGGCAGACACGTTCGTGCCACGTCGCGCTTATCTCATCGAAGTTACAATAATCACACTCTCTTCGACCGGCTCCATACTGACGCACGCGTCCGGCTGCGTACATAGAAAAAGATCGAAAGCGTCCAGAGACTAAACGACGCCGAATCCGTGGCCGTTGTGACGCTGATTAGGTGCGTTCCTCCAATATCAGTTTCAATGATTGAATTTCAATCGACCGACTACTAAAGCTTGTTTGTTGAAGCATCACTTGTAGGCCACGGATGTTTGTGTAAATTCATATTTTGATAACAATACTAAGATAACGGGAGCTTAAATGGACATTTGTTTTATCCTTTACATATATAATAATGACTATTTTGCTTTGAACATCATTCTTCGAACAATAGTTTAATGATTATATATGTACATACTTGACTCGATGATTTGAACGAAGGTTTGGAATAGTTTAAGATGGTTTGAGTGGGTTTGAAAGGGATTGAAGCCGAGAAAGAGAATGCGGAACAGTTTACGTGCAGGTTATTTCAAGGAAATTTCAGAGCAGACGTAAAACAAAGTAATGTCGATATCTGTTGAGTTTTTGGAAGAAGATTCCTGTTGAATTATACCAGTGGAAAGAATTGCTCCAGACTTCAGATTCTTAAATCACCACTTTCATTTCAACAACATACGAGGACTTTTGATGTTTCAAAAGAAACTTTGACACATTAACGATTCTTCCATGTTCTACTCAACATAAGAAATATTTTAATAGTAGAAAAATTTGTGTCAAAGATTACCAAAGAGCGTAACATTAATCATTGTATCAAAGAAAACGTTCTATAACTTGCAAGTTTCCGCTCAACTATTATTCAGTCACATTATAATCCAACTCTGTCTTAAAACCACCTCTAACCACGAAGTGAACATTGTTCTGGTAGCAAGAATGTCTGCTCAACCCGACGAATAACTCCCGTCAAGCATATGAAACGTCTGAAAAATCCCTCGCAGGCCCGAACTCGTAATTCACGCAGTTGTCGCGGAAATTGTTATTTATTTTCGCCGCAGTCGCGGCCCCTGTCGCGAAATGAATTATTCGATCGTGCACGCGGTCACAAAGGAGCGTAGGAAAATTCTCTGGTTGCGCAACGAAGGAACGAAGAAAATTAAGCCAGTTGAAAGCCAAGCTGATCGACTCTGTTTTCTGTAACAATTTTTTATTTTGACAGGTAATGCAAGATACGATGAAATTTTTTCACAAATACGCAAAAATCTGCAATCGATCTCCGATGAACGCGTTAACTTAGCAAAAGCTAGATGATTAACCTTGGTTGGATCAGCGATTTCAAATTCTTAAATCAGCACGCGCCATTCCCGCGCCCCGTTTTGCGTTTCGTGCGATAAAATAATCGCGCCGCTCTAAGGAGATTAGGACATTTAACGCACGGCGCCTCTTATACGATAAGCTCTAATCAACCACTGATTCTTTGGTAAATAAATTATTTACGCCGTGTTTTTTCGAAGAATATCCGTCAAATTGAATGAATGAAAATTACAAAATAATTGTGAATGACTATCTGACGATTTGAAAAATTGTACGTTCTTTAGAAAAAGACAATACACGACGCCATGAAATATGGTTTATAGGAACGATCAGAAAGATAACGAAATATACTTCGTCGTGAATAATTCCGTGAGTAATGGGGAGATAGCTTTGTTTGAGAAAATTCTCGTGGAATTTTTGGTGGATTTTTATAATAGCTTTTTGTAGGTAGGAGACACGATACATATAATTTAAAAAATTCACGTTCTGGTGTAATAAAAACTTCCGAGTACTTATGCAGACTCTAAACGAAGTAAGAATATAAAATTAACATAACGTATATGAAATTAACATAACGTTTACTATGAGACAAACAAAAATGTAAATAAATTTCAACATAACGTACGTTACAGCGTTAATATAATTTGATAAAAAATGAAAGTCAACCTTCTTCCTCGACTATGCATTAACGATCTATACCATAAATAATTTATATTCAATTTCTACGATATGTGTTACTTTCTTACTTGTATTACTAAAATATTTCCACATATGTGTGTACGTTGAAACGATACAACGAAGTAACTTAAAAAGATCGGAAATTCATTCTCAGAAAAGTTTCCGCGAACACAAGTTAATCGAACGAAAGAGAACGAAAATAACGAAAGTTGTTCGAACTCTCGTTTGAAACGGTTTATATCGATTAACACTCAATTTTCGGTGGAATCAGCGAAAATAAAGGGAAAAGAGAAGGATTGGTAAGCGATGGCATGCGTTTTACATCCAGCTCGTTTCGTCGGCGTAGCCACGAGTTAATGCATCGGTTCAATTAGCGGCCATCGTGGTGACACCGAACAATCAATTACGTTTGTTTACAAGGTGTACCCGTTAACGGCACAGCCATTCAACAGTCGTTTAAAACGGAATTAACATTCCTTGAAGATGAACGCCGGTTTCGCTGATCGTACATTGCTCGACACCGTTCGAACCATCGTGCAATGGAAAACGAACGTCACCGCTAAAAATCACGAGCATCCACGTTCCACCGTTTAATTCGACATGATTTCCTTCATGACCAAAACGGTTCCGTGAAATGTTCGTAGTAAATATCACGAAACAGAGGGAATTCGATTTCTCTTTCGAAAATTGCCTTGCACTGCTAAAAGACGAGTGTTCCTACAGAATTTTCTCGAAAAGCATGGCCAACCAAGAAATAACTACGTCAAATGAAACGAAATACACGAAAACGAACGAAAGAAGAAACGTAAAAATTCAATCAAAATCCACGGAGAATAGGAAAAATTAATAAAACAAGAATAATCCAGAGAACACAACAGGATTAAATAATATCGTGTAAAAGGTATAAAGAAAAGAAATCAATGTTTAACATTTCGTTTCAATCTACTAAAAATGTTAATCGTTTTCAGCAATGGACCAAAGAAAAATCTCTGTCTAAAGAGTTCACACAATATCAACCCTTCTCGAACAATGACAAGGAGAAAGAAAAATGTATACCTTTTAACCGATCGAAATCTGCAACCCCTTTCAGCAAGGGGAATCAATTAACAAATCGGGGGCGCGACTCGGGTTCGCGTGTCGCGATCCATTACACCGGTGACACCCGAAAAATTCACGAGCTTCGTAGCGATCCGTCAAACCCGTGGTTCGTGTACGCACGCAGGTCTGTCGTCGAGACGAGGTTTTTTCTGTCGGCGGCGATCTACAACGTCGTCGCGAATCCCTGAAACCCGTTCCGCGCCACGGACGGCGAATATATCAGCCGTTGCGTCGCCGATAAGCGTCGGGGCTCGTCCGCGACTCGTTCGCCCAGTAATATTCCAATTACGGAATCGCCGGCAATAAAATCGTTGGATCGAATTATCCAGCTAGGATTTGTTACCATTAACAGCTACAACCAGACACCGACAGCCGCCGTCGAGCGGCTCCCTTATCCCTTGCAATGCGAGGTTTTAATTAGTTTGTCGAGCCTGAGAATTTAGAATCTTGGAAATTGGACGTTTCGAGCGATCCTTGAACGTCGATTAATCCGTTTTTGGTAAAAAAAGAAAAGAACTGTCATACAAGAGTTGACAGAAACTATAGATAAGCTATAGATCGTCGTATCGGAGTTTATCGATAGAAATCCTGAATTTTCAAGTATGTGAGATAAAACTATTTAAAAGCACCCATTACAACTCACAGAAAATACGACTCAAATCCCAGAATTTCAGCCAGTCGAAAGAAACCTAATTAATAAAAACCTAATAAACCTAATAAGAATTATTGAAAAGTGTCTGTTAAAACTCCCGAAAATGTAATAATTCTGGAATGTAGGTCGCTCGAAAGTAACCAAAGGACAAAATTACGGCCCCCCCCCTCTTTCAACATTCTAAAAAAAGTTCTCCTCCAGGTGTAAGTGTCAAGTTGCAAGAGTCGCAGACTCGGTGGAGATCAAAGGGTCGAGGTAAGGATCATCATCCACATAGATCATCGAGGCCAGCGTGACAAAGGACCGGGTGCCTCTCTCGACGGTTTCGTGGTGCGTACACGGCCAATAAGCAAAGAACAGAGAGAATAGAGGGATGACACTCACCCAGTGCATGCCGGTGGTAGGAGGGGCGCGCTCCTCATACACTCCCATCAGGGTGGCTGCTGTCACGGGGTAGTTCCCGCCGAGGGTGCGCGACGCCGAAGCTGCTTGGGGGGGAGTCCCGGGGGATCCGCTTGCCGATAACGCGGAGATGGCGTCCGCTGCGCAGGTTCTCTTCTTTTGCCTCCTCTTCTTCTTTCTCCACCACCGTCAAGCTCGCTTCACCCTCTACTTTCCTTGCTTCGGCAATTTTTTCCGCACTCAAAAACGTCACTGGCAACTTTGCGCTGCTCTTTTCCCCGGACTTTGATCAATATTTATGTATATCGAAAACGAAGGAAAAGTCCAGAAGAGAACTGATAATCGTTGTCTGGTGAGCGAGTAACGCGCGCCCTCGCGGGCACATTTCGCTGAAAAAGAATCACTCCGAGAATCCAACAGCTAATTCTGCTCTCTTAAAAGCGAAGACACGGTGTAACAGTACGGAAACACCGAGCAGACAGTCGCATTACCCCGGAGAAGAAAGTACACCCCTCACTGGTACACAATCACTGTGGATACAACGGATAGTCGTTCATCGACGCGGCGAGTTGGGGCGACGGGGCGCAGTTCTAGAACCTTGTCGCGGAATTCCTGGTTCCATATCGAACCAAACGGTTCACAAACACTAGGGTAGTCGGAGAAACGCGCGACGAAGTAACACCCGGCTAGTCCGCGCACCTGCACTCGAATACTACCACCGTCCTGGTGTCCTTGGAGCATCGACAGCTTGATGATCGATCTCAGTTCGTGCTCCTTCGAGGGGACGACCGGACACGCGTCAGACCCGTTTCATGGCGCATGTGCCCCGTGTGGTACAAAGGAACGACGAGATCCAACGACCACGACCACGGCCACGGCGACGACACGTCGAGAGGAACGACGCCAGAAAACGAGATTCGCGCGAGCACGCTGCGCCACGGTAAATACAGACCCGTCTACCGAGCCGAAGCCGCGATGCGGAGTGAGGGAACCGGCACAGCTGCAACTGGTTCCAGCCAGAGGCAGCGCCGCATCGCGGTGGAACCGTGAAAACCACCGCGTCACAAGGTGGGGCGGACACGGTTCCACGAAGAACCGCCCATTGGCACCCCCTCCCAGGTCGCCAGTGGAACGACAGGCCACGCCCCTAAGCAAAACCCGATACTGTCTTTCCTTGTCTGTTCCGCAATTCTGTCTGGTCAGACCTTGTCTCGAGCACCACGACTACTTTGCTCCACGCCGCGCTCCTGCTCCAGAGAACCGTCTGCACGAGAGAACAGCGGCTCCGCTGCGGTACACAGTGGCGTAGCCTGCTACGTATATGTGGTTTCGTAGAACAGACGCTTTAAATTGGTGCCTCGGACGGCTGGGTTCTTTGCCGTTTTGTTATGTCACCACGGAAATGAATGTATCGGGGATGTAGGAATGGAAATGGTGAACGTTCGTTGTCGATCGAATGATTGTTCCGTGAAAGAGATAATAACGTTGGATCGTGAAGAATGATAACTTCGTGTAAATATTTCGCTACTTTACTAGTTCCTAATAACTTACTCCGCGGCTGCATCGAATCAAAGTAAGATGTAAAAAGTAAGCTTTTGCTGTCAAGGAGTCCATTATCCGAAAGGAAGTGGCCAAGATCGAAGCGTTACAAGTACCTTAAACACCCGAGAACCCTAGACACCTCGTTTTCATGTCAAAATTGAAAGTTGGCTGTCCACGCTGGGCCATTACCCTCGTTTTGAGCATATTTCGAGACGAGAAAAGATGTCGTAATTGTTCGCCCAACGATCCGCTCAACCATCTGGCATTTGCATGAACAACCAATTTACACGTTGCCTCTCGTCACGCGACGCTTTTAACCGCGATTGTCGCTTAACTACAATTTTTTTCATCACGAATACGTGTCACCACAAAAGGGCGCGTTTTGAAAAGAGTACAGCGCGTTTCCATAGAAAAATTCGAGAGGGATTCACTAGTCAAGCCGAATGACCGGTTGCATCCGGCTTTCCGCGATCTTCAGAAGGTCTCGCTTCTTTTCTTCATTTCGCTCTTTGGAAAGTCGGTTCGACGGGACACTGGCGGCCTTCGTCTTTTTGCCCCGCGTCGATGCCTTTTCTACACAGCATTGTTCGTCATTATATTCACCACTTGGAACTTTTTGGTCAGGATTTTCCTATCGTTGCGCAACAACCGTCTCGTGTCGGTCTGGTGTCCACGATAGATATATCGTGTCCTTTGTTTTCTCATTTGATGCGTTAATTCACTTGGTGTTTAACACTTTCACTGACACGTATGACGCATCGATACAATTATTTTGTTTAGATCATAAATAACGTTATCGAAGCAACTATCGTGTTTTCAAGCTTGTATCTTTTAACAGAAAGCTTTAAGAAAAGAAGCAAAACAACAAATGCATTCAGATAAATACTGTTACTTCAAATAAAACTTTCCATAGTGAGAGTATCATCTTTTCTAAGTTATGTATGACTCATATTTGGCGTTAAAAAAAAGTGATTAAAGTAGTATTCTTCATGATCTTTTACGTAGATTAAGCATAATGCCTTAATAGAAAGCGGAAAAAGCTAGAAGAAGTGTGAAAGTTTTGTGACTATACGAGTGTTACAGACCTCACCTTTGACCACGAACCGGAAGTACGTGTATCTACGTGACTTTATAATAACAGAAGAAACATTTTTATGGTTGCGCTCGTTAATACGAGAACTGCTGGCCCGGTATATATGTATAGCCAAAAATGAAATTATTCGAAGTTTTCTTCGCTAATATGAAACTTAAACCTTCTAGTAATATAATTCGCTTAATTTCGACCGCATCCTCCATTCGACGCAACATTATCGATTCGTGCTACGAGTCCCTTAAACCCGGATTCTACCGAGAGGGTCAATCCCAAACGAAAAATACAACAAAAACCGTTTTCATCGTATTTCCTTCTGGCTCGAGCTCAACGCCTCCTTCCTTCTGTTCGCGGTGTTGCGTCTCTCTGAAAAAACGACAGGTTTCAGCGATGGAACAGACTAACACAGACGTGGTCAGGACAGAAGAGACAGGACGAGCGACCAGCTGAAACCGAACGACGACCGTCCGTCCGATATTCCGTCATAAAAAGGAACCGGTTTCGTTTGCAACGTAGACGGAAACCGCTGCTGTTGCCGCAGATAACGTCGTCGAGTGATGGAATTCGCGAATACGTCGCCGATGGTCCGTTTGTCCGGCATGTCGTCTGACTGTTTCGTAACTATGTGAGAATGATGGTGCTATTAGGATCGTGCATTTAACACTAGAACTATCAACGTAATCGAAACGATCAATTTGTAACTTAATTCACTGGCAGTTTATCAACGATTTTCGTGTTTCATGTGAACATTTATGACACAGAGGATTGAGATTAATTTTTCGCCAAAATAATACACTCCTTTATAAAAATAGTCTTTTCATAGTAAAAATCAACTAATTAAAATATAATTTCTGATTTCCATCTTTACCTATGGATAAAGATGTTAATGCGCTCACGAGAGATTTAAATATGCAAGAATGTATAGGATTGTATATTATGATAGATATGTCAATATGCTATTTAAATGGTAAAACAAATCTGTATTGTAACGATGAATTCCAGCAACTAAGCTTTAATTACAGGAGAATCGTGTCTGTTAGATTTTAATAGAACCAACTAACGAGACGCTTTTCACGAAAGCGAGTGGTCAGGAGTCAGCTTAAGACAAAAGTGTTCTTTAAACAACCCATCGAGTCTTGCAAGATAGTGAATCATCATCAAAATTCACGTTGCAATTCCCAGCTTTCTTTACGAAACATACTATCATACGAGTTGATTAGAAACCATATCTATCAACTCCACAGATTGAGAAACAGGGGACAGTAATATACTACATGTACTACCTTCTAAAATTTACTGTGTAATTTATGGTTATTTTTAAAAAATTAAACACTGACCATTAAATTAGGGTTAGAGGATAATAAAATTTAGAAATGTCCTAGAACTAAAACCATCGATCTGTTTCGCTCTTAAGAATCTCACATAATTTCAATATCAAAGAACTAGGCTGATTAACCGAAGCCAACCCTCTTCTAAACTACCCCTATAAGAGAAATCTTCTAAAAAATCCCTTTAACCTTCTTAGGATCTTTTCCAATCAGTCCAAGTGACATATAACAAAAACTTACAAACCCGAGACCATATTTAACAGTATAAAGAAACAGTTGGCGATTATTGGAAGCCTCTGAGAAATTCTTGATCGCAATAGAGAAGTCGTGGTAGTTGAAACGCGGAAACAGGGAAAGAGATCGTCGAAAAAATATAGAAACGAAAGAGACAAAAGAAAAGAAAGAAAGGTGAGAAGGGGAGGGGTGCTGTTAACTTGACGCGTGAGTACTAAACACGCAGTGACGGTACAATGAAGAGCGGCGCCCCGCGGAGAATGGGGCCCCGCCCGTTGAGAACCCCCCATGAGTGAGACTCGACGAGACCCATGAAAGCCCTATAGAAGCTCACGGAAACCTTGCGTTTCGGGGGTCGTGCCGTGAAACCGCTTATACCTTCGGGATCAACGTAACCGGATGAACTGTTAAAATTTGTGTTCGTTCATTGATAGGTTCACAATACCACGTCTCCATGGAGCGTTAGAACGCGTCCCGGGAAATCCCCTACTGGTTTATTTGTTACGCTTGCGAATAAATTGACCGATCACCATGGTGGCTCATGTTAAGACGTAATGGTGTTATTGATATTCTGCGTTTGGCAATGAACGTTGTAACGATTTGTTTAGGAAAAGAAGGGATGACGAAGTTTGGGGCTGGTAAATGTTAATAGCGATCGCTAGTTCGTGGTCTTGAATCTTTGTATTCTTTTCAATTCTGACGCTGGTATACAAATTTAGAATATTTATAATATATTATTATAAGGTCCATTATAAATTTGTGTATTTAATACACATATTTATAATTAGAATTGTGGCACTGTTGGGTTGTTACATACATATATGTACGTATAAAGGTCATCTCTCGGACAAAAGATTTTGATAAGTATCGAAGCATGAATATAACACGATGTTGTTCACTCGTACAGGGGCACTATTCGCAAGACTAAGCTTCTATATTCAGAGAATATAAAAAGAAAGCTTGCAAATGTCGCACGACTGGTTCTCTTTCGCAGAAAAATGTCTCAAAGGCAATGTCGCGAAAACAGTGCAGCATTATCCACGCGTTTCATTGTTCGTTGCAACGGCAGCTAGAAACAGAAGAGAATCAAAGACGAACGGCAAACCTTGACCAACTTTTGCTTGTGGCGACGTCTGTTTTCGTTCTCTGAGTTAGAGGAAACGGTTTCGACGGTGATTCACGTCGAAATATTCAGCGAGCACGAAAGCTCGTGAGTAGCATAATCGGTGGGAAACGAGCGAGGCGCAACGCGATCTCTTGCCGTGAAAATTCGCATCGCGACTTCTGTTTCCATGGACAGAGGTTCGTGTGCTCGGGGAGGCCGCCGTTGAAGAAAAGGCGAACAGCCCGCGTAGAATAAAAGCAAGCAAGAGGGATCAAGAAAGAAATGAAAAAAGAGAAAGAAAAAGCGGTGCTCGAAACGAACAGCCCAAGCGTTTCCTTCAGCTCGCGATCGTGAAAGTGGATTTTTCAGTGAAAACAACGTGCAACGTTGGCACGCGAACGAAATAGGAAAGCTTTCCACTCTTTGACCCGGAATCCGCGTTTCCAGTTGGCGGACGACGCCGCGCAACCCTTCCGCTTCCTCTTCTGCCGCGTCGACATTTTCTTCTGGGTATATGTATATACCAAGCAGAGTCAAAGACCGCGGCTGAGCTGAAACCAAGCCCCTTCAGCCCCTCAGCCTTTTTTCCAATTCTAAGCGTGCTCGCAAGAGCGAATAGCATTGTGTCGTTCGCTGACGCGCTTTTCGCATTCTTGTTTCGAATTCTAAGAGGAAATGACGGGAGAGACGAAATAGGAAATAGACGCGAGATTGCGTGATGGATATCGTTGGTCTACGAAATGAATAATCGATGTCTTAATAAATGATTCACAAATCGGTTGTCCATGGACAACTAGAATTTCATCCTTGAATTTCTTTCCAGCAAATTTTTATTTCTACCGGAGAATATTTCGAATATTTAACGTTACGAACATTGAACGTTGTAAATGTTATTGAATGTCGTTAGTATTGCTTTTATCGAAGTAAATTTTTTAATATTTAAATTAACGAAGAGTAGTATAGAAAATCCTTCCTTTTGCGGATTATACGTAACACCAAAATGATTAGGTTTACGTACAAACGATTTAGTTGATCTACGAAGTGAAAGGAGACAATCAGCCACGAAAGGTTAGACACACTAGCCATCTCTCTATATTTGACGACAAACTGACAACGTTTCCAATTTCACAAAGCCAAATTACAATTTCTACAAATATAACCTAAAACTACGTACAACCTTATAGATCTATTTATCTACTACAGTTTGTAAACGAAAGCCAAACAGAGATCGAATGGTCAGAAAACGAGAGTTAAACCGCGCTAACGAGACAGGGTGATCTCAGCACGAGATTCAGCCGGCGACAAGGAAACAACACAAGAGAGGGTGACCTGGGGCGCACCAGGATAGAGAGATCATAAAGGAGAGCAAGGCCCGAGAAATGCGGCAATTTCGATCGGGGGCGGCCGTTTTTCACAAAGCTCGAGGGGATGCAGCCCTAAACGGTCCACCCCGTGCTCATTGTGCGCATTGTCGTGGATCGTGTCTCGCCCACAAGCACGCGTCAAAGCCTAGCACAGAGTCACCAGAGAACGATGAATGACCAAAACCGGACCGGTTACACGCGCACGTTCGACAACCACGTTACAATGAAAGAAGGGCCTGTTTCTTCGTTCTTCGGTCTCTTCTGGGCCTGCTGGAAAATGTTTCGCTGTCATTGTGCCTTGGCGGAAATTCACGTCGTTCTATGAGCATAGAACTGGATGGGAAACGCGTGCTGATCAATGGACACCGCAGGGATTACAGGATTTCTCGTCGATTCTTCAAAGTGGTCAGTCCGTCTTTGAAAAGTGGAAAATATCCTTTGTTCACTGGAGGTTTCCCAGTTGTCGGCTGAGTATATTGAGTCGCTGAATTTAAATAGTTGTAGGCGCGCGTTGCGTGCCGAAGTTTGCGAGTTAGGCTTAATCTGCGTAGATAAATAAACAAAGGATTCATCGGTAAATTCATTGTTCTCTGCTGTATTTTTATCGTAACTTTTTAATAAAACTTCCTATTAACTTTGGATTAAATTTTCTCCTGGATTATGCCTGTAGACATACACTGGCAAAGTTTGGTTGTTAAATCCTGGGACACTCTGTATTTGTCGGTGTTTCTCTTATAATACACTATGAACAAATTTAATTAATAGCACTCAAATTTTTCCAAGTTACCAACTACCTTTAATTGCAATCACTCCAAAACTGCAAACAGGACATCCACCGCAATACAATTCGTTCTAACGACCCATTCGCAGCTATAATCCCTCGAATACTCTGTTATAATCATCATAGCCATCGTCAACCAAGCATCGGCAGGTCATCTCAAAAAATCAATCAAGCTCTAAAAATCGGACTCGACGGAGGATCGTCGGTCCCGCGTACATGCGCGAGAGCATCGAAGCGGCGGCAACACGAGTGGCTCCCTTCTTTTATTTTCGGCCCAATCTCCCCCTGTCCGGGATTACACGGTGCACGTACGTTGAAGAAGAGGAACGCCGCAAACCAAAGACGAAGAAGGAGGCAGAAAGCACCTGAGACCAGCGAACGAACGGAGCCAGTGCCCCCTCGTTCCGTCTTTCTCCCTTGAAGGCGGTCGCTTAGGGTAGCACGGACGGATATCCTCTTACCGACACGTGGCCTGCACGTGCCCCCATTTGCAGACCAGTCCTGCGAGCAACGCGCAGAGGGTCCTTCGGGCAACACGGCGCCCTTCATGCTCCTATAAGGCTATTAATTAAGCGAGATTCGGGACACGTCAGATTTTTCGAGTCTCCACTTGCGCGATGCTATATAGTCAGATAGAGAGAGAGAGAGAGAGAGAGAGAGAGAAATAAAGAGAGAAAGAGAGAGATAGAGTACCTATAAGCTTTGAAATTTGGCACGGGGGATTATTTGACTGCTTCCTGCGAGTCCTTGTTGAAGTGGACTTTGTAGAATAGTGATTTGGAATTGATTTCTTTTTTACTTTATTAATAGTGCTTTCAAGGGCTATAAAGATTTCGCTTCTTGAATCTTTGGATTTGGTGGGTAAATACGCATTTTTAAATTTGTATCTTTAGAAGTGTTGTTGCATTTTATGTTAGTCTTCGTTGTATTTGGCTGGCCCTGCCAGTCCTTGTAGATGCCGACTCTCTCGATCGCTTTTTATTCATCGATCACTAGTTTTCAATTTGGTTCTATGGAACTGTTCTAGAATTTTTTGTTGCTCTTAATTGTGCTTAGTTGGTTGCTGCGAATTCTCGTTGCACCGATATATAGCAAGAGTGGACTTTGATAGATAGCTATTTGTAATCGGTTGATCATAGATCATAGATTTTTTAATTTGCAACTGTAAGGTCATTCTACAATTTTTTTGGTTAAGTATTGACTCCCTGTATATAGGTGTCATAGCTTAGTTAGATATATAATAAATAGATTTTTAAAATAGTTGTAATATTCTCGTCGAAACATTGGATAAACTATCAAAACAAAATATTTAATCCTGCTAATTGACGGTATATCCCTGTATTATCCTTCGTATGAGAGTTTAATCATACTAATCCTGAACTCTTTTTACGAAATGAAGGGGAAGTAACGTCGAAAATTTGACGAAGCATGTCTGTTCGAAGTCGCGCGTTCAACAGCTTGACGGTTTAATCCTCCATGCCAAGCAATACGAGACGTTGACGAGAGTCGATCCGACGTGTAAGGGATACCCCGTAAAAAAACCTACGTCCCATACCTCACAACGAGCTCACGTGTGCCTTTTATTGTGGGAACCGCTTCGAAAGCATACTAGCCGCCCATTACGTTGATTGTGCCATTTCTTTGACATCTTCCCAAAAAAAAAGAAAGAAAAAAGAATAGCAATTTGCCATACGAAAGAATAGAAATATGAGGGATTATTATCATGTGAAAATAATAAAAATGGCAACGTTTGACACAACAAGAAATAATATCGTTAAGTGCAAATACATTATGTTTGAATTAATACTTCTTGAAATAATCGTTCGAAGTACCTTATAAAGAAACAATTGTCGCCCACTAGAAAATAGCTATATTAATAAATCTTTAATTGTTTAATATAAGATACTATCTTAAATGGTCGACTAGTCGTGTTTCTTAATAGACGTCGTAAATATTGCTCCTAATTGCATATGGTCTCCAAGAGTATCAGAAACGATGCTATCAAAGCGGTTCATAAACGTACGAGAATTCTCAATTAAAACATGAAATACTATCGCGTGTATCTAATATGATTGATCAATTCGCGAAAAGCTATTATACAATTAATTATATAATTAATTGGGAATTATTTTATCGCCCTCTTAATTTCATGCAGCTATAAATTAGTAAAACGAGCTAAACCTCTGATAAGGCTAACGATTAACAATCTAACTATCTAACTGTGGCGTGCCAAAACACATATATGAATGGAACGAATTCAACAGGTTTATAGGAAAAATGATTAATCATCGAGGTTTTTTCTCGATGGAGAGAAAAAGAAAATTCACGATTCTCTAATTACGAATACTCGAGAGAAAAAGAGAAAGAGAGGGAGGATGGAAAAAAATGGGGGGTTACTGATTGCTCGACATTTTATTATCCGGTTTATCGCGGGAGGGTGCACGTTTTTCCACACACACATGTGCGTGTAGAGTGTGTCGCCTCCATAAAAATCTCATAAACAACGCGATCAGCCCCCGTGCGTGGAGTGACGCGCGGTATTCCCACCCCCGAGCCACGGTCTCGTGTTACAGACTTCCAGAATTCATCCATCAAGCCAGAAAAAGCCGCGCAACTTGCGGCCTAATGAAAGCGACAGCTCTGGCAGCTCGTGATTGATAAAACGTCAAAATGCTCGAGCAAAATCCGATGACGATTTCGGGCTGGAATTTGAGAATGGTGATTTTTGAAAGTGCAAGGAACACAGTGCCTATACTCCGTTTAAAATATACCTAAAATTTGTCCATATTTTGTAAACATTCTCCTATTTTCCACCAATTTGCGAAACCTTAATGTTGTTATAGATATAAAAAAAAAAAAATAATAAATTGCACGCTGCAGAATTGATCTTTGAAGGCACAGAGAATTTATATTTCGTTTATCTAGAATATAGCTGAAAATATTCCACCAAATAATACTGAGAATTTAAAGGGCAAATTCCCAATTTGCCTCCATTCTCGAAACGTTTAAGGGCAACCGAATAATCACAAATGAACGATACAAATCACAATTGACAAATTGTAAGGAAGGAATATTTAGATGGCCGTTCGTTTTCCCTAAATCCTATTTAACGCCGTCTATTAGTTGCTAATGACGCGGCATTGTGTCGAACCGTGTCGGAGGAATGCTGTTTCGGCGACAAAACGACGTATTCGACGCGTCGATGAGGGCGCTTAAAGGGCAGGGATTTAGCAAATTTCGAAGAGTTTAAGCCGTGGACGACACCTGGATCGTAAAATTGCAGGTGTTCCCTTCGCAGAGGATCTCTTAGAGATGGATTAAATGGCACTGAGGGCACAAAAGGGCGTGACGACATACCGAGCGTGTAATGGATAAACGGCTGGTTTCACACAAAGTAACCAAAATATGCTCACTTGTTTGTATTGCTTCTGATTTGTCAGCTAGTTTACCATTTGCTTGTTCTAAATTATTTGATCATTTTGTTATTTGGGTATAATGGTAGTTTGCGGATATTGAAATGAAGAATAGTTGCTTGAAGTTTCTTCTTGTTTGGTGGAAGATTTATGGCGATGATTTTGATCGGTATCTTCCTCGACAGAGTTCTTCTTCTTGGCTTAATAGAAGTCCGTGGATATCGAAATGGAAAACTGATGTATCGGGTATGTTCTTATCTTGTAGAAGATTTATGACGATGATTTTGATAATACTCGTGATATTCGTAATCTTACTAAAGAGAATCCTTCTTTTTGGCGATAATGGCGGATTTCTAAGGAAAAATCAAACATTATGTATCGAAACTTGCAGTTAGCAGTCGAAATTCAGGACAGGTTATCGACATCTTAAACACCGTCATACCTCCAAAAAGCGGACTTCTGGTCAACGTCTCACCTCGAGGCAGCTCGCGAATCGGCTCGTTCCCTTTTCAGCCTCCTGGACGGAGATGGTCGCGGGTTCGTGCCGCGTGCAGGCTTCGAAGTGGCCGGTTATTTATGGCTGGATGTATTAGAGGTGGATATAAACGTCGGTTATTGCAAACACTTAACAGTCCGTATATCAATCAGATGCCAGCTTCGGCTACAGCCCCTCGAGAGTGAAGAGGGTTAGGTCGCGACTCTTCTCGTCTTTTCTTCTTCTCTTCTCCTGATAGTATAGGTACATGCATACAACGTCACGTAGGAGTGACGACGCTTTTGCCACACTCTCGACAATGTAAACGTATGGACGGTTGCATTAACGGTGACGTGCCAGAGAGGGCTGCATCGATGCAAAAGTGATAAATAATCTAGACCCGCGGCGAATAAACCGCGTTGTCCGGACACCGATACGCACTCTCTCCCCGTTGATTTATGGATCGTGTTCCTACGGGAGGAAAGAAGCGGAGGTGCCTTTTTCGAACGACGAACAGCGAGACCCGTGCTCGTCTTGATGGCCCATGAACCGCGGAACGAGCGTGTAAAGGAGATTGAATTTCAATAAAGTAGCCATTGTTTGGTAAATTGTTGGTTTCTAGTGTTGTAGCGGTGAAAACCTGTTCTTTCTGTCAATATCGATCCGAGACAAGCACTTATAGAATTTTAGCGAGTATTAAATTTCTAGTACTCGTGATGTGAAACAGATTCTTATCAACCCTCTAAACTATACGGCAATTTTAATATCCGCGATATATCGTACATAAAAATTGAAGTCGAAAGATTAATCAGAAGACCCAGAAAGATGATCAAGTTGTTCGAACTGATCTAGCTAGACCCGAGAAGATGAAAAAGGAAAACGATGGTTTCCCGGCTGGTCCAGACCCCCCGTGCCCTTCTCGTCGGTGATGCTCGTAAATAACACGGTCGACGGAACGAGCAACGGGGCGAAGGGAGAAAGGAATATGCTTGGAAGCACGGCGAGGGAGGGAGTAGGCCAGAGTCACATCACTACCGGCCGTTTGATAAGACCGATAAGACGCATAAAGAATGCTTGTCCCTCGTGTCCCTCTCTTCCAAAGGCCGCGCCTTTCCCCCGTCACTGCTGCCAGCTAGTGTCGGTATCTTAATGTTCCTCTCTCTCTTCCCCTTTCCCTCCCCCTCTCGTTTTCTCGTCCATTCTCTTTCTCGTCTCTCTGTTCCTTCGTGTCTCATCGGCACACACAGAGGAACACCACGTTCTCTCTTCTCTCTCCCTCTGTGAAACACGTGCGTGTTCATACAGGTTATTTCAAAAAGTTCGACTCAAACTTGAGGGAGCATTTAGTGGTATCAACTGATAGCATTTAGTTCGTCAAACATAGCAATGGAGATTTCTGGAAACATAAATTTAGAATTTGACAAGATATTTCCTATACCAACTAAGCAATTACTTAATGAGATCTGTAAATGAAGAAATTACGATAATCGTTAAAAAAATATACCGAAGGATTTGAAAATTACTTCAAGGAAAAATTACTACGATATTTTGAGAACAACCACGTGCAATTAATGTTTTGTCGTATGGAACGACGTTTCACCAAATCTAATAATGCTTCGCTTGTGGAAACGTACTATAACTCCGAAACTAATGACATTTGTATCCATGTTTGTTAAGACTCTTTCACTTATTTTGATCAGCGTTGTTCCTCCAAAGACCCCGACTTTTTAAAACACTCTGTATACGTCGTTTATATACGTGATCATGGCTGTGTGTTTTTCGTGTATACGCGCGTTTCTCTGTGGCATCACGGGCCAGCCGATGCTATAAATTATGCGACTGCATCGCGAGCACAGCTGCGACGACGGCTTGTCCTGATCATCTCTCCTTTCGGCGGCCCCTTGGAGATCTTCGCTAACAGTCGGCCAGCCGGTGATACCACGGAAATTCTTCGTTGTCGACCGACTCGATATGATCGATCGAGAGGGAGGCGGGAGCCACGTCTCTCCCTCTCAACGTGGTTTTGTACCATTGATACGGAGACGATTGGAACTCGATCTTGGAACGCTTCTGACCAGAGTGGTGGCCGTGATTCCTCGCGGTCGTTTTAGACCGTGTTGTTTCGCGCCGTTGCTTTTATTACATCGGGGAACGCGTCCCGTGTGACAAGTGCTCGTTGATTTGTAACAGGATAATTGAATGTTTTACACTTCTCATTTTCTTCTCTTTCTTGTTCCCTTTCTTTCAACAATGAATGAAGTTTCAATACTATGTACTTCATAAAAATGTTGCCATGAAACAAATATGACTAAGACCTGATATTAATTGCTATACAGTTCCTGGATTTTTATATATAAATTTTGCCCTAACAATTGTAAAAAATCTTTACTCTTAGTGTACAAATTATTTGAACAGTCTCGAAGTATCTAGAATAAAATTGTACCAATAAAAGATGTAAATGGTATAATGCAAATCGCGAAGAATTAAAATCATGATAAACAATATCTCTGTTTTATTTTAACTTTCATTTTATTTCTTTGTAAAAAAAAATATAGCTTAAACATCGTTCACGTTTAAACTTTTTATTTGTCGATAAGCAACTTTGTTTTCAGATTCCTTTCCTTTTTACTTAATCATTAAAGTCGCGAGATGGTGACATTCACAATGGTGACATCCACCATCAATCAAGTAGATGGCGCCTCGTACAAGCTTGATCACTAATCGAGTCTCGATTGTAAAATTGAGTTATGCAGCTATCGGATTTAAATCGCCACTGATAATTTCATCCACGTGGACCTCGTGTATCGCATCCTCGTGGAATCATCGCGCGCGCACGGTGTTTAATGGTTTTCAGGGGAGTCGAAACAGCCAGAAGAAAGACGGTCGTTAAAAAGGATTTCCCTACGATATATCTTCATTTACGCGCAGTAAATAACTCACGCGTCGCGATGTCGTGTGCGTGGTGCCGGTGTGCCTCTGAACGACGAGAAAATTGTGTCAGTGTGATAGGCATTGGGTTACTTTTTTGCCTTTCGAAAAATCTCCGGACGAGGGAAGCTATGCTCCTCGTGTACGTACACCGCGTTTCTTCGCTTCGCGAAGTTTACGATCCAGTAAATTAAGCGTGGAGAAAGCACGATGGACCGGCGTGGATTCGGATCCTTGAAAAGTGGTAAAAAATCCGAGGTTATCGCGGCGACATCGTGTCCGAGGACTACGCGTTTTACCAACATTGGTACCGTGATTTTTCTCACTTTATCGTTTTGGGCACACTGATGACGAATTTCGTGAACAAAATTTCTTTGGAAAATAGAGTCAATATTCTTATTTCGATTAATCAACGTTATCATCGTACAACAATTCCTAAGCTACCGTTTTCTCTCTTTATCGTTCCAGATACATTCGATTCTTGACAAATTTTATAAATGAAACATCTTTAAAAATTAGTTTCTCTGTAACGTTTGATTCCATGATGGATTGAGACAAATGAAGTATCACTGCACCAAGGCGACAAAGTAAATGGAAACTGCGAAGTGAACAGAGATGATGCCTTATCGCAATTTACCTCGAGATCTTAGAAAAACAGGTGGGAAACGGAGAATTTTCCTTGAATCGAGACTGCATCGTCATCCACTTCGCACCTTTCTTCTTCGCGGCAAAAATTAGTAGACCGAATCGTGGTCGGGTCGGGCGCCGTCTAAATATTTTCTTAGGTCGTGACGTCTTGTTCGACAAGCCCTACTCGAATCACGGTAATGGAGACAACGACCGAGTAAACATCAAATTATCCTTTGCCTTTCGACTTGCCAGCTTCTACAAGCCGCAAAATGTACCAATCTAACGATTCGTTCTTTCAGGTAAGAAACGATTTTCCCTTTTCTCTTTGCGGCGTGAAGGCTAGTCGATCGATGACATTTTCGTTGAAAACGTGCTATTACCACGGCAACTGAAATTTAATTAAATCTACTTCAAACTCTGCCGCAATATCGCGCATAAACTAACAACATATACGTATACGTGATATTTTACAATTAATATTCTACGATTTGTTACGGTTTTAATTCCATTTCATGTGCATAAGCACGAAATGAGTTCTCCCGTTGAAAAATGGCCGATCCGCAGGCGAGATGAGCCCAGGGGCTGGGGAATACAACTTTGTAATAACAAAAACAATATTTAATGAGATCGGTCGTTACGCTTTTTCATACCATGCAAATATTATTTTTGATTAGCAATTCCACGTTCGTCCGGACGTTTCAACGTAACGATTAATATTCAACAAATGTTAAGACTCGCGAAACAGAGCAGAAAGGAGAGATAATCGAACAAAATTCCATATATATTTCGAGATTCGTGATATTAGAAAGGAATTTGCAAGCGCAGTCATGTTGAATCGCGATAATTATTATTTAAGCCCTTACGTCGCAAAACTTTAATTGATCGATAGAGCTAATGAAATTTTTTAATAATAACATAATTTTAATAACACACTAATACATTCGTTAGAATGATGTACGTGGAATGTAAACGACTTTTGCAAATATTTAAATATTTCCGCGAGCCACTGTATATTAAATCATGGATGATGTTATAATGGAATTACTACAATGTTGTTAAGTCACAATAATAATTCGAGCCCTTTCATCGCAGAATTTACGATGGATCCATGAAGATAGCAACATTAACTCGGTATTCACGAGGGATTAGAAGCGAACAGCGGTTATCTCGCAAGCGAATCATTGTTAAGGCTTATCTCCGTCGTCTCCCGGTTTACGGGCCATTGACTGAAAGACTCTCGAACATCTGGACCATACAGATAGTCGTGCTTTGACTGAATTCTGACTCTACTCCGTTTCCCGGAAGCATCTATCTTGCGACGTGGCGCTTACAACCGGAGAGGAGGAGAGAATGGATCGAGCGCCATCGTGTTACGAAATTCTACTATTTAAATCATAGTAGCCTCTACATACTATTATTATATAATTTTACTATTTTTATTATTTTTCGATGCCTCGTAAGAGGAAAGATACAGTGGCACACGAAAATATCTGAACGAACTATAGAACATTTGTATAGATATCGTACGTGATTTTTGTAAATAATTGTATTATATGTGGATTGTTATTAACATTGACAGTATTTCCAAATCAGTTACATTATTGATGACTGATACCAAATGCATTCAGCCGACGGAACTACTTCATCCAGTGCAATTGAAATTGCTCTTGATCAAATGTTACCGTCGCAATGCGGCTGAGCTGCAATTTACGAGAGGTCCAGGCGCCTGACTGCTCTTCAACGACCGATTAAAGTCGTTAACTTGGGAAAGAATGATAGGCAAGACGAGTGTCGGATATTTTAGCCGCCTCGACGCCGGAAATGATTCGGTGATTTTTGGCGAATATGGCGCAACAACTGACACGGTTACCATCTGTCGTCCTTCGACCCGTCAACCCTCCTCTTCACAACAATTAACTCTTCCATGACAAATACCGAAGTCAAAACACTATGACGAACGCGACTATCTCAAGAATATATCATTTAAATATTCATAAAGAAAGGGATAGTAAAGAATGGGTTCTACCATATGAATTCTCGCTCGTCAATAAAAATCTCTAAAAAGTTTCTTAAAATTCCAAAGATCACAACCTATACACCGTATTCACTCACTACCGATACTTGAGCGTGATCATTCGCTCGATCCTTGTTAGTTATCGTTCGTCCAAAATTCCCACTTCTACGATAAAAATTTGGAGAAAATGATCGAACACTCCAAAGACTCGGAATCTCTCAGTAAAAGCCCAAAAATCAAATCGTCTAACGACCATTCAAAATAACTACACGCGTATCTACCGCGTGAGAACGAAGCCTGTGCAAACGAGCGAGCGGACAGGTGTAAAAAAAGGATTCGGCAAACTGTGCGGTTAGGAAGAGGCGAAAAATCTCTGGAAAGTAAGTCCGATATTGCCTGGTCCGCGGGGTAGCTCGAGGGAACAGGTAAAACGGGGCATCAAACTCGCTTGGTTCTCTTCTCTGGCCCTCTACAGGGGGTCCAGTCACGCTGACATGTTTATCACGCTCGTTCCCGAGACTCGTGCCATGCGTTACACGCGAAGGACTCTCCGTGTTATACTCGCGAGCATAAGCTTCGTAAGGTTTCACGTTACTGGCGACACAATGCCGCGCTACGTGTCCTCAAGCATTTTTCATTCCCCTTCAACCTGAAGAACTCGTGGATTCGTATCTTCCAAAAGGAAGTGTATGCATTTCCTCGAACTAAATGTAAGATCAATTGATCCACCTCGTAAAGATCGTTGACATACTTACGAATATTTCCTTGATTCTTTTCGAACAGCAATTCTTGATAGGGTAGTAAAAAATCGTGGAAGCTTCGTGATCATCGCCACGAATAAATCGCGTGGACCAAGAATTGTGTAATGTTCGCTTGTGTCTGATATGGGGAGGTTTTACGAGGAGTTGTTTCGCTTCTATAATGTGTGAAAGGTGTTTCTTTTTAGCAATGGGCGTGAGGAAGGTGTCCGTGAGACAGTGGAATCTTAGCGACTAATTAGGTTTCGTGAGTGTATTAATTTAATCGATAACGATGGGAGAAAGTCTTAACCCTGGAATATTGTAATTAAAGAGTCTGGCATATACATATCGTTACAAACATTCTCCACTTATTTTTCGCCTGACTTTGATTATTTTTCTACTTTATTAGAACTTCTCATTTTATATCCATCGATTATTGAGGATATCGAAATTATCAAATAAGTAAAATAGAACATAAATAGAGTGTTTATACTTTGATATATAGAATAGCATACTGAGATCTTGCAACTCGTCATTTATATTTGTTTCAGCTTCTTTTAAGAATACTTAATATTCCAAAAGTATTTAATATCAACGAAGAACGGTTCAACAAGATTTTATAGAGGAGAAGTATCCACGAAACAGTTTCAACTTAACGTCAACAGGCTTTCAATGCGTATATTCCAAGCGTCGACATAAAGTTTCATTTCCTAATGCTACGAGCAGAGCAAAATCCAACGCGACGGATTTTGTCGCATAAATTACCCGCTGCTACGTTATACGTTCATTTGCGTCATTTTATGGGATCGTATATCTGATTCTGACTGTATCACGCGCGAACGAAGCCAGCGATCCCGACGAATAAACGTTGTTTCGTAGTTTCACCGAGAAACACCTTCTCTCCTCAGTTGTTTGTTGCACAACGTAGCGTAACGTTCCTCGATTACGATAATCTATGGTCGTAACGCGTCGCGCGGTTCGTTTCCCTCCCTTTATCGTCGTCGTTCATCTACGATCCTCCGGGAATCTGTTGCCTTCCCGTTTTTCTCATTCCTATGAACGCACACGCGACCCAGCTTTTTCACTCGTGTCGCAGCTCCGGCTAGTTCCACGGAACCATCGCGATGAGGAACGATTCTGTGTCAGTCGGACCGTTATAAAATCCTCGAGTCGCCCTCTGCTTCTATCAACCACGGGTTTTCTACTTAGAATCAAACGTATGCGACTGTGTGATTTGATAATAGCTATTAAGGTAGTATCTCGATTATTGGAATATCGATTAACGAAACGATCAGTTATCGAAGCGTTGATTAATGATAAATTGGAAGATGATGCCTGATAAGATAGATCGCGGTCTAATCTTAAGATAAGAATAGAAATTGAAAGAAATAACTTTCTTGGTATAACTAGTAAAGTTCGTTTCGTTATACCTGAATTATCCGAACAAAGATAGTATTCTTAGTATCGAATCTCAAAAAATAGTAAGTCCGCGGCATGTGTCATTCCATCCGGTACCACGTTGATCTCTCCATCAAAATTCCATCCTAAAATGTCTTTTTACGACACGATAGTTTTACGATCCGTAGCGAGCGACACCGTTCGTTTGCCCCTAAATGGATCTCCCCTCTTAGATCACGTCACAATGCGATGCTTCCTTGTTGCCTGTCACCGCCAAGTACGCGAGGAAGTTTTAAACGATCGAAAGACGAAATTAACAACCATAAGGAAAAAAAGATAAGCAAAAGATACGAAACACCCGGATAAGTAAGAAGGATCACGTTACGTCACGTTACTATATATTCCCTTGCTCCTCATCGCAACAAGTACGTACATACTCTGTCACGACGATTGATGATCAATGGCACGGCGATCAAACGTCAACGGTAAGAACTCTTTGGTCGATGACGAAGGAAAAATAAAAAAGAACTGAAGAAATAAAAAGAAGCCGTGGTTACTTCAGCACTTTCTATTCGAATCGGTATTGGAACGTTCGTCGCGTAATAGTCGAAGACAGCACTCGAGAGAGGTTAAACAGCCAGGCTAATACACGATATATCTCGACCAATATCGACGTGGATACCTCGTTCCCTGTGTATCTAACTTCACCGCCGGCCGATAAGGCCCCTTATTAAGTATCCCATAAAGTGCAGCCGCACGTTTTCCCGTCGCCGGCGCGAAACTTTCGCCGTCCTTTAAGGACCGTCGGGAATCGGCTTGGCCGGTGCTCGAGCGATCGGTGATCGACGGTGGAAGGCCTATAAACGCGCCACGGAATGTTGGTCATCATGCCGCGCAAGAGAATCGGAATCGGTGGCAGTTCAACAAATCAGCGATTTTATTCGGTATAACTGCCGCCAGCCGGGCCGACAGCTCTTCATATAGGTTATCTCTTTGCATTACGTGGCCGCTCCAAATGCAGTCTTCAAACGTTGCTGCGGTTTCCAGCCGGGAATGCGGTCCCAATCGTCCAGTGATACTCAAACCTGGCCCTTCCATTGCTTTCCGATCCTTTTAGATGGACAGGTAACATGTTCCTCAAACGGTCACGGTGATTATGATTACAATGGAAACGATCGTAGCGGATATGAAAGTCAAATTTAGGCAATGAGTTTGAGATTTTCGTAAGCGAATAAAACACGAGCTTTGGTTATTCCTTGTTGAAAAGTCTTATCGAATTTGGCGTTACGATTGGTTTCTGTTTTTAAGTGACGAAGATCGAAATTGGGATTGTTACTATCTTATAATCGTAGTTTCACTCTTGCGACAAGGATAGTATCGAATTCAATGTTTCTGTTCTATTCGCAGTCCTTAGCGGAGTGCGAATATTTACGCATTTATGGAAAGTTCAAAAATACATAGAATAGACAGAATGCGCAAGAATATACAAAATATGCAAAGTAAAATCTCCGTTACGATGATTAGAAGAAGAGACGAGTCTCCATCGAGATTTTATTTCTCCAATCGAATTTATGAAAAATATGAATTTCCATAAACATCAACAGCGATCGAATGGACGATATCGAATTAGATATAAATATCATGGCAAAAACGAAAGTTTGAGAAGCGCTGCATGAGTGTGCCGTATTTCGTGGCGGCACACTGACGTGCTGCTAGCGCAGCGGGTACAGCGCGATGCCGCTTGTAACCGGCGAGCTCCAATCCTGGCTATGCGACATACCACCGGCAATATATAACACGGCGCGTATCGTGCGCACACGACTATTTTCAACAAATCGACCTGGATGCCGGCTACGAAAGCCTCGTCGTTCCGAGGACGATGTCCTTGGATGCCGCCACGCCATCGCCTCCGGTAACGAGGCCCTCTGATAAGGGTTGATGTTCCGGCATCATCGTTACAACGCGTTTTACTACGCGAACACCGGAATAATTTGTTTACTGCTACCGAAACGAACGTACTCGAACCCGTTTATGATTTCCCACTGACGACTGTTTCTAGGGCAAGCTTGAGAGACGACAGGTAAAGATGTACAGAAGCTAAACTGGCAAATTCCAATGAGGTTAATTATTCAGTTTCAAATCATTTAGGCTGACGACTGTTTGATAAAATAAACGAGCCATCGACTTTAATTGTTTTATATCATAAAAATTCCCACTAGAATACTAAAATAGAGAAATTTTTAGAAAACGAATTTAGTCAGATGACCTTCTGACAATAAATCACTCGAGTATGGCGGACGTCGTTTGAGCACAGCATTGAGAAATGAATTCTATAACTGTCATTAGAAATTTAGTACGTTTAAAAGTGTCATCTTATAAAAGGGGATATGGTTTTCGGGTAGCAGGTATGAGAGACGTAAAGTAGTTTTGGCACCGTTTGCCACGATTCGTTAGAACGACAGATCTTAAGTAACTCGTTTTGGATCTTTTTACGACGTTGTAAATTCGTACAGACAACTACGGACGCGCGTAACATCACAGCACGATACATCGATAAGTTTATTATGCACGCAGAAAACCTTTGATAAGCAGGCCTATAAAAGCGCTAACATCAATGGTACTTAACATCGTCTGTTTTCAACATTCTGTTGCAAGTAGATATTATATCTAGAGACTTGAGAGAGACCTACATACACAAATTATCTTAACATGACGAAAAATGAGGACCATTGATATCGCAGTGAACGAAATAATCACGCTAGCCTGGAAATGGATCGGTCGGCGACGAAATTGTCTCTCGATCCGTGAAAAAGGACGGGGTCAAGGGAGTCGAGTTGAAATCAGATTCAGATTATTTAAGACTTTTCCCAGCCGCTTCCGGCTGGCTGGCATGCTCTTCCGGAAGATTTACGCGGCACATTGTTTCGTAATCGTGAGCAGCCCGGTTCTCGTCAGGTCAGTGAACACTCACACGAACGCTATCTCTTCGGATGCTCCGACGAGGAAAAGAGCCCGACGTCGGACAACGGAATCAGGGAGCCGGTACACCCTGGCTGGCTGGAGAGCTAGCGGTTCGTTCAGATCTAGATCGCAGATTTAACTGCAAATATTAATTAGGCTAGGCTGCGCTCGTGAATCCTAACGGATTGCGTCACTCTTCCTCCGTTCTAATCCTACGGTGTGGTCTTCACGAAATTTCCAACTGAAATCTAAAGCCTCGTTCAGAGTAACCAAGTTTCTTGAATTTAAGTCGTAGATAACACGATATGACTTTATTTAGTTTTGTTTCTTTTTTTTTTTTTCTCATATTGATTGGATATAAATGATTTCATTGGCTACTCCAATATGTAAAAACTTAGCGTCAAGCGAAATGATTTCATGTTTATCTTCGTACAAGTCAAGTTACTTGAACTTTAACCCAAAACCTCATCCTTCTTCCTCTGCTTAAAAGAAATTAGTCTATTTCACACCTACGAGACCTCCCATCGACGTTCCTATTACTGACTTTCATTCATGCGTTCTCCAATCGCTGAAGACTAGAATTTTCCCTTCCCACTCAATTGCATCGATGTTTCATTCACTCTATCCCCACCATCTACCCCTCTGTTCCCATTGAAATCTCGATAAACCATCTTGCAATAAATACCCAGGTCGTGTAAGTATGATAGCGCAAGCATAAAACTTGATTCTTCAAAGCTTTGATTTAAAGGCCGAATTTTTCAAACGAAATTTAAACCGAAGTTTAATTTTATAAAAGCTTATGTTAAAAATTAGCAAATGTTCTTTATGTACGTGAGTGTAAGTAACGATCTAACCGATTAACCGATTAGAACTTAGAGAGTCCAGCATTGATACAATTTGTATCGTAATTTCAACTTCGAGCTCTGTGCTGCTATTTTAACTGCTGAAATGCTATTTTAACAACTAATTATCCCGAACGATGAATTCTCGAGGAAGACGCGAATGGTAAACTCGATAAAACGGCGGGCGGATATCATGCGTTTAATTATCAATCAGAGATGCCAGGGATCGCGTGTTTGATTCCTTACCGGAGATCTTCCCTTAGGCCGGAACTTGGTACGCGGTATTTATGCGTAATATAGCCGGTCGAATGCATCGTAACACGTATACCTATGTACGCGTTAAAGTATATTTGTTACAGTCGAGCTGAGATACGATGCCTCCTTGTTATTATGCATTGTGCACTAACGTGTGGCGTGATGTGAGCTCGTGTTTGTGTACACAGGTGCGCGCGCAAGCGTAATCAACATCAGATAACAGATCTCGATCCGTCGATGACAGGAACACGGTATCCCCAGTGGTAATCGCCGCGGACCTGCTTCCCGTTCGCCTTCGAGGAATGAAATTACCGTCTTCCACCTTTGTTCCTTCATGTTGCCACGATCGAATCCCAGTTGTATGAATCGCGGACACATGTTAACCTTATAATACAGCTACGTTTGAATAAATTGTTCCCTTCGAACGGAAAAAGATGACAAGGCTAAATACAATATCATTATCGATACATTTCAATAGATCCTTCATTGTATTCTATGTATAATTTCTAGGAAACGTTATAGGACAATTTTCGCCGTATCTTTCTTTCAGAATAATAATACATAGAGCGTTAGCCTATCTCATGCGCGAGTTTCATCTAGCTACGTGTCAAGAACGTTGGAAACCCTAATCATGTTATTAACACCTAACATGAGAGAGGAAAAATCGCGGAAAAATGGATGAATTAAACAGAGGAAGATCGTCAGCTCGATTTTCACGTGAAACAACAGAAGACGGGAACCAGTGCGATGAAATAACACGATTTGCCTGCTTATGCAAGGTAATTGCTTTCTGGACTGAGTTATATCGTGTATCTGTTCATGCTAACTTACCCATGGCAGAGCGTGGTTAATTCGTCTTCTCCTTTTTTTCTTCTTTTGCTGGAAACAAGCGATTAACTTTCGTTTTGCAAATGGTGCGACCATTGGAGATAAATAGCGGAACACGTCGGAAACGATTACGAGGATCGCGGAGACGTTGAACGACGACGATCAAAAACCTCGTTGAACGAATCGAGTCGCGAAAGGTGGTCGTTCCTTTTTTTCTTCCTAAAATGGCTTCCGGCGCTTCTACGGTTCCGCGAAAATGAAAATCACCGTTTCTAACGTTCGAGTTTTCCCAGTAAACGCGATAAACCTGCGTTCATCGATACGATCGAAAGCGTGGTTAATGCAACGTGGAATACGAGCGGAAAAATTCCATGGAATTGCATTTGCAAACCTTTGTCGGCAGGGCTTAGCTACTTGAATTCCATCCGTCTTTCGCATTCGATGCGGTAATTTTCGGTATCGTTAAATTTCACGCGTGAGCTATGAACCGTTGCATCTAATTAAATGACGCAAAGAAAAGAAGTCATTGCATGGAGCTGTACGTTGAGTTGAAACTTGTCAAAGTTCTCGGTAAAGCTAACGTCATTTAATGTTGTCATAAGGGAAACATCGATTTTAAGTCGTTATAATCAGCTTTTGATAATTTTAATCCAAAGAGTTGAATATTATCCGTCTAACTTAAATACAAAATAAAGGCTATTTGTCCCAGTGTTACACGAATATGAATATCGCACATTATACATAGATACACTAACTAAAAACGAACAAGGATAAAGATTGTAACGATCCAACTGATTTTGTACAGTAATACAACTTTGTCCCTGATCACCAACGGTTGGTTGGCATTTACCAATCAATACATCAAACCACCGCTTCTTTTATCTTTTACAGACAAATTCTAATTCAATTCTATACGTCTGTACGAACTCATCAAATAAAAACGAAACACAAATTCGATAGACAATCTGCTCTAACCAACGTTCTACAGGGAATAATTGAACACTTCTTTAACTCCTTGAAAAACACATTTATCGGAATCTATCGCGATGATACTTCTGTCTGTGTTCGATCTAGTTTCATTTTTTAATTAAAAGGAAAAAGAAAAGAGGAAAAAAAATTAATGCTAGACACATATACACAGGTTGGATATTTCCGACAGTGGCCTGACCACGAAAGATACGATGTCGTTCGCAGTGTAACCCCCGTGACGGTGAACGGTGTTGAACAACACATTTCAGGAAGAACAAAGTCCTCGTTAGGGTTTCTGCGCGTCCCGGAACATGCGAGATAGCCATAAGGGACACAGTTTCGCGGCTGTGGTTTAATGAGAAAGCACGGACTAGTTCTTGTAACGGCGACTCAACTACCCGCGCGTATTTATTACTCATCGCGGACATGAGTGATGGCTCGCGCATAAAATTAGCGATACCTCCTAATTGTTATTGCTTATGTGCTGGACGTCGCTACGATAACGGCTAATGTACGTTTATTTGTCGGCGAAACGAGCGAGTTTCATGCGCGCTTGCCTTCTCTTGTTTTCCCCTGTTCACAATTAGCCATCGCCAACTTCGTCGTGCTCCCTTTCCTACGTTTTCGGCCTCTGACTTACTGCTAAAGATATTCCTTACTGCTGAAAATATTCTTTATTGCTGTCGCTTTTAGACTCTATTTATCCATTCGAAGTGAAAGTCTATCCAATCTTAATATTTATGCATTGAAAATCATACTATATCTCGCAACGATATCAAACTGCTTCAAAATACATCCAACTAGTTCAAGAAACTACAGACATCTCAATCTCTTCGATCTACAGAGAAAAAGAAGAAGAATTGCTCTTCCAAGTGTAAGAATTCTTCCACTTAAGAAACTCCAAACAAGCTGCAATTTGCTTTACGAATTTAACGATCGCATTAAACTACTCGTAACTGTAACAACGGCCAAACTTCTTCAAACTGCTTCAGAAAACAATCAATCAGTCCATCGATCTAAACAAATTACACCTATACGAAGAAAAGGATACACCTTTAGAAATATATACGAATTTTTCCACCTGGAAAACTCGATTTTCACAACAGTATTCCCTTGAACAAAACATCCCACAGTCGATAAACGTACATAGTCCAACAAGCGAAGGATCGCGAATTCGCGCGGGTGAAGGGGAGCAATCCACAATTCGACACATGCGTATAACGTTTTCCCACGCGCAACCATGTGCATATCGCTGTGAATTATTATACGCATACAGATCACCCGATACGTAGCGCGGGTAGGCAGAAAGCAGAACGTACACTCGAACACGTACGCTCGCTCCCAGAAACATGAACGAGACCGAGAGAGGGTACACACATATACAAACGCGTATGATTTTCTATCGAGAGGGGAAACCATCGTCAGGAGGCGCGTCGGTGTATCACAGACCGCAGATACTACTATGCCCGCTTCCTTCCACATTAAATCCCTGAGCGAATCGCGAATCTCGCCGGTGAATTGCCCTGGGACACGCACCAGTCCTCCGGCTGGCCGTGGTAAACGCAAGGACGCGCCTTCTTCACGGGGTGAGAACTCCGCGACTCGACGACTCCGCTTTTAACCCCTGCCTCACGATGGCTTTGCCCTCTTGTGGGAATTCCCTCGCGTCGAGACGATTTTACTCCGGTTTCTTCCAGTAGAATTGAATGGGGAGTTGGTTTTGTGATAGCTGTAATAAATGGAATAATTTGTCGATGATAATGACGATAAAGTCGTATTTTTATGTGCAACTATGTGAAATTCTGGAATGAAGAGAAACATCAGAGCTAGTATTAATTTGATAATTTAACTTGACGTTCTAGTTCTTTATCTAAGACGAAGATTTTATTGGAAAGTTCTTCAAAATTTACTTCCACTAAAAAGTCTTGAAACGCCTATAATCAATGAAGCTTTGCTATAGTTTATGAATCTTAAATTGCATATTCTAATGAAATTGTTGTATCATATACCGATTAGTAGATATTTTCCATATCGTATAAATACTACTTCTCTGTGTCTAAACATCCGCAATTTGACAACTACTTTTTCGATTGATAATAAAAAGACCTCTACAACTGAAAGAAATGAAATCATTTCTTTCAATCCATAATAGTTGTTCACAAAAATGAAGCACCGTAAGAATCAACAAAAAAACTCCCTGTCCTCATTTCTCCGTAAGAAAAAGGAAGGAAGAAACTCGTTGCGAACGAGCAATGACAAAAGTCACCTCTCGCCTTCTCTTTCTCTCTTTTTCTCCGTTTCCTCTCGGAACAAGTGATCGCGCGTGCACACGTGGGAATGCCAGGACATAATGTAAGAATTTTATTCGTGGCGATCAATATAAATACGCGAGATTATGAGCGGTGCGAGGAAGAATTCGAATCCTAGGGCTGCGAATCGTGCGTTCTCGATGCATTTTGCTCCTAATTCCACCGATCTCCAGCCTCCGCTCCAATGATTCCATTAGCGGTTCCCGCGTTCTGCTCTCCAGTCGACGAGACCGACGATCCGCGATCCGTGCCGATAATAAACGGCTTCAGCGAGCTTGCGTGGAACTCGCTACGGCGAGACGGGTGCATAACGCGTTAACGATACGCGTTGCAAACATCGACGATCGGTTGGCGGCCATTTGGTGCCTGGCTTGTTGAAAGGGAAATTGGTAACGGGGATTCTTGAGTCGTTACGGTAGTTTGATAGCAAAATTAACCGTTTCTAGAGAAGTCTTGTTAGTCTATATTTTGAATGTTTATTAACCCCTTTGTTTGTAAGAAAATATGACTCTTTAACGATTATAAAAAGATTAACCAATGTAATAAGAACTGTCTCGTTCGACATAACGTTTGCATAAGAAGAAACTTATAATCTACAGCTTGTAACTGATACAACTGATCTGAGATCTTTGACAAGTTATACACGTTGGTAGTGTAATATATGCATATCCTGATACAAGACATACGCGATATCCAATGAATGGACACAATATAGATTGAAAAATCATAGAGTTTCTTGAAATATAAAAATAAATTATACTACTGACTATAACTAATTATATGATTATAACTAAGTATTTGACGATGTATATGAACGTAAGACGAAGAAGAGATATTGTTCTCGGTTGCACGTACGATCATCTATTCGAGACGAACCTTTATCGCATGTTATACACTTGCAAAACAATCCCTTCCCTGTGTCAAGTACAGTAAAATGATTCAAGCATAAAGTTCGGGATAGCATTTCTTCTGCCCTGAGATTGATTCAAGCGTCGGTTTGTACATCTCCTTCGCCGTCAACTCCGCTTCCGGTTCGCGCCTAAATAATGCAACGACGCGGACAGAAGCGCACGCCCGGTTGTTTTATGCAAGCGTAAGCACGTCTTGTTTCGTTCAAACGAGGAAAACTCGCGAAAAGCGAAACGACTGAAATAGATAAGAACGACAGAAAAGAAGTCAAGATGTACGAGACGGAAAAGAAAAAAGAAGAAAACTATATTGCTACACTAAGAACGAGGTCGTCGCGCGATGATCGCATTTCGACAAGAAAATCTACCTTCCGGACGTGGAAACGTTACGTCTGTTTAGTCCATGAGGCAACATCGCGCATTGCAGATAGTTTAATTACACGCTCCAGCAAAAGGTTGATGCACGTTTGGAAGTAATCTCTCGAAAACTATGCCCCAGCAACACGCTACCAACTTTAGGCACATAAATTTCACGGCGACGCGCGGCTTCCAACAATTTCGGCCCCGATATCCGTTTTCAGAGCCACCAATCCTCGTCAGCATTCGCAACGCTCTCGTTGATCCCATGCCGACTATCTTTCCTTTTATCTTATTTCTCTGTTCTCTATTCCTTCCCATTCTTCGACACGTATCTTTTTGTATGGTATGCGATACGATTCTATGCTCGCAAGTGTGTAAAGCACCGGTTCGACCATTCAGGAACATTCGCTGCTATGATGTTTCATAACGAAGTATTACGAACATCCTTGTTTTCTGCGTGAAATCAATCGCAACGTTAAATTCTGGGCCAATGAAAAAAGAATAAGACAGTTTGTGTAAGAAATATAAAATAAAAAGGGTGATTTGGATTGTGACACAGGATGGGTTCATAAATCGCGCATTTATGCACTTTTCTGTTCTTGATTGTCGACAAGCAGGCAAATTGACAATAACTACAAACGATGTGTTTACGCATCACGGTCACGCGTTTTGAATTTCAATTGTTTTGCATAGCGTTCAGCTAAACGGACAACAGTATAAAGAAAAGGGGAGAAAACGAGAGAAGAAAAAGTCCAAGACCTGTTCATGATCATTATGTAGACTTGTTTTCCGCGCAATTACTATTCCTTTCCTGGTGTTTAGATGGTACAGCGGCAAGGGCATGGACTGGCCTAATCACATCTTAATTAATACATCGTATGCGCGCATCGTCTAAACCAGAGAACGAACCATTCCTTTGGCTGACCATTTTCTCCACTAGCAAACCTGGCCCCGGTGCAATTAATCTGATAAACGTACACGCGTAAACACGACTCTTACGCGTTACTTTCTCTACCGAGTTGAACATTTACAGAGGTCACAGCCGTGTGATCAATGCAAGATCCGAAAGATATGCCCCATTGTCGTATGCGTGAGCTCACCTCGTATGGTACGCGACCCAACCACCGTCACGATTGTCTTTTCGACGGAAAATAACAGCTTCCATCATCGTCACTGAATTAATTTCTTTAATCGAGCCGATTCGGTATTCCTTACAATGTCCTTATCATGTTTTATTTCCATGAAGACAAAGGAATACTCTAAAATCTTTAATATTTGTTGTTACCTTCGTTTTCATTCTACCCTATCCACATCCATAAATTTAAATTCGCTGCGAGCCACTCGAAAGCCAAACTGATCAACTCCAATTTTTATTAATTTCTTAATCTCGTTACGTAAATAGACCAGATTAATGATCAATTCTCAAGAAATAAATTTTTACTCTCGTAAGTTCATTCGTCGTAAAAAGATGTGACGGCTGATGGTAAATTCTTAAGTCAATTTTAAGTAAAAAAATGCGTCCTCCGAATAGCTCGTACGATCCTATACAAATTAAGCGGTAGATCGAACGTATCATCGATTCTCATCGTGAAATAGCGTTTCGTTTTCACAAGAGTAAGGGCCGAAATCAGATTCAAGAAGTGGCTGTCGATCGCCAAGGTGCGCAACGGTCTGGTCCTAAATCGATCGCCAATGATCACAGGGACATCGGCGGCCGGTTACGAAGTGTTCGCATCTGCTTCCCGATGTAGAATCCCGTGACTTTAGGAAATTGCATGGCTACGTAATACGCGTGTACGTAGCATGTACGAGGCAGGCGTGGCGCGTCACGGCGCGGCAGGTGCTTCGCGATGCGCTACGCTAAGCAACATCGTGCTCGGAGCTCGGTCAACGAGCCATCGACGAAGTCTCCTTAATAGGAGGCTCTGGCTTGATGGGCCACTTTGTATGGGCAATTTCACTTTAATGGGTATGCTTCATTTGATCGAAGCGTCCCATGCGTCAAGAATATATGTAAAGTACGGCAGCTTACGATATTCCGCACCCTTCGATTCCTGCTATTCCTTGTCTCTTCCTTTCGGTACTTTTTCTTCCATTTTTACCCTTTTTAATTTTTAACCGAGGAGGGAGAATTATGTTTTTAACGGGTATCTGTGTCGTGTAATGTGTACCGAGCTTATCGATATACGCCTGAGGCGATACGCTCGCCTTTTCCTCCCTTATTTATTAAACATAGATCGATGACAAGATCGCGTGACCCCAAGGGAACAAGCGCTACTGTTAGTTTGTTGCGAAAAATACACGTACGACGAAACTTATCGTTCTCGAAGTATTGCAATGGCGAGAATGTATTACCCGGTTATAAGAGAAAACAAACTATGCTACGTATTTAGGGAGGCTTATGGGAATCGAGCTGAGGGCGTGTTGTTTCAGAAAAAATGCATTATCATATTTTTTAATTATTTGAAGAATCTTCCATCTCGTTGCGGTACTTTCATGTTCACTTAGCTAATGATAATCAGTATGGCGAAAGGGACACCATATATAACAATATATTTAGTTTTTACCTTTTTGCCTGTTTTATTCGTTTGTATCTACTCACGATCTTACATGCGCAACACTATTATAACAAAACGTTCCCGCAAAAGCAGGACAAACGGACAGGTTGTAGAAGGTGACGCGGCGCCTGTTCTCTCCGAGAGGGATGGGCCGTATGTAAAGATCGCATGCTGCTTGAACATTTAGCATTAATTGCATATCGGTTTTGGCAGGTGGTTGCCAGTCATATAGGATAAACATCTCCGCTCAGTGACCGGAACCTGTGCCATAGATGAATAATTATGAACTTCAACGTACGAAAACCGTATCGAACGCTAAGTCTATCAAGCGTTTCGAAATCAAAATTCGACGTTCCGTGAATATCGGCTATCGACCGATGTGCTTTACATGTACTTTCTATCCGTTCTTCGAAAGGAAGATTAAAATCAACCTCAATCAGTAAAAGAAGTTTTAGGAAAAAAACATATTATAGTGTAAGAAGAAATACCAACTTTCATTCACATATTTTACAAAAGATAATTCGAATTCCCAAAAATGCATTACCGCAAGCTTATAAATTATCTATGAGAGGCTACAAATTATTAATATCGACCATTTTCATAATTTTGATATTAATAATAAACGCTACCATTTCAAAGTAGAAGCAAATTAATCGCCACGAGCAATCATCTCGAGTAACGACGTCGAACATAAAGTAGCCTCTTTACGAATTCCTCGGATAATGGCAGATTAATCGCCGCGGGAATAAATTGCCTAAGCTTCAAAGAACAAAAGAAATCACAATTACATTACGCCGAGTGTAGGAATTCGTCTAACGTTTTCTCGCTGGAAATAATGGTTCTCGTTTAATTCAAAAGCAGTTGAAACAGGAAACAGAAACGTTCGCTCGCGACAGCGAGATGAACGATTTTTTAATGCAACAGGCTCGCGTAACGATATGGCCGTGTGCGCTTCAATTATTAGGATTCGAGGAAACGCAGGTTCGACATGGTTTACCGGATCGGTGCCACGGGAACTTAACGAGATCCCAGATTTTTTAATTAATACAGTTGGCACATCGGTAGCTGGGAACGAGGAACTCGGGATTCGCGGCGTTCCGTCCTGAGAACGACGAAATAATGCCGCGATTATGTATGCGCCGGTATCTTCGCGGCGAATCGATGATCATCATCAAGTTCAGACGATCGCCGGTTGATGAGCGTACGCGGCTTCTAAATCGCGAACCTTTTGCGCGTTATGGATTCATCAGGGTCAGATTAGCCAGCCCCCCAAGTGGGCACGATGGGATCTGCCGCGAAGCAAGGCGATGATTTACGCGCGCGCCTTTGAAGAATTTTTCCTCTCGTCGCCATTGTGAAATCGCCGTTGTTGTTATTACGTTGCGGAATGAATGACATGCGCAGGGAAAAGATTCAGATGGGGTAAATACGATTTATCGGTTAATTGCAAGGAAGTTACATATATTATCTTCTTCTCTTGCTGTAAACTTTGAAGGTATGATGAAAATTAGCTGCTTAGAACAATTAGATGTTTTTTTCATGTTTCTTTGATCGTTATACCAAACTGGTGGTTCAGTATAAAGAGGATCTATTGTATTCTTTGATATTATTTATGTAACTACATGTTCACCAATGGTACAAATTTTAATGTTTAACTTTGTTTAACTCTTAAAGATGTAAGATTTCCTCGTTTGTATCGCTTATCCTTTGAACCCTCATTTGTTAAACTAACCAGCTAATGCTATACTTATCAAGTTGATACGTCTCCGTTCACACTATACTTAAGTCACTAAAATTATTCGATTGCCTGCAGGCGCTACGAAGGTGCTAAAACGTGGTAAAAACGTGTTAAAAGGTCGTGACGCGTTGCATTGTAAATGAAGTCATCACCGAAGAGAGAAAGATGCTTACCAAAAGATAAAATCTAAGGAAATCCGCTAGTGACTTGGAAACGCTTCGTATTCATATGAGACAAACTATCAACGAATGACCTCCATTCACTCGTTAACGCATAAATTCTTCGGTTTATTCGTCGAAAACGAATAAATTCCTCCATAATAAAACTTCATAGTTAAATTCATAATGAAAATAAGCGAGATTATACGTTTTAGCATAAAATATTGTAGTTTGATATTTTAGCACGGCACATTGTAGCTGAATCGTATATGAAGGGGTTAAACTCACCCCCCCCCCAATTATAATGAACTCTCAATTCGAGATTACTTCGCGAACAGTCTCGTTTCAAATCAAAAAAGAGGCGACCGCCGACATTCTCAGAGTGCGAATACGATTCGCGAATTTATTACTTAATAATGTCAAACCGTCGGCTTAATTATTTCATGGTGAGCGGCCTATCTCTTGGCCGCTCTCTTGCTCCTTCCGTTTACATTTTAACGGTTCTCCACTTCCTCCCGGTCTCGATCGACCGGTCGTCCCCGCGCGCTCTTCTCCTGCGTGAAGATCGGCGTGGATCTAGCGCGCATGCGTAGTCGCCAGCGCGCCGGAATATACCACGGCGCAGATCGCGCAACCGCGCCGCTGCCTGCCGACCAACCAGCCGCGCTTCACGTGTGATCTCAAGCAGAAAAAAAATGGTCTACCGGTCCCGATAAGATCGTCTGGTTAAAGCCAAACAAACTATTCCATTAATTCGTAAAAGAAGAAATTTTTCGCAAGCCGGTTCGCCAGGAGAAGCGACTCCAGAAAAGGGGAAAAGAGGAGCGGAGAGGAGAGAGGAACGCAAGCCCACATCGACCACTTTCGCGCTATCGTCGCACCGCTTTCGAACCGTATAAGAGCGTCCCTTTTCTTTAACGCTGTAACCGACGAATCTCTTTTATCTAGACAAGCTTAGTCAGCGGCTCTGATATAATTATATTCGGCAACGGGAGGAGCGATGGGGAAATAGTTTGTGCACCGGATACGTCGGAAAGAGCAGCGCTCGCCACGCCAGGAAAGCGTAAAGATGTATTATGCGGCTTGCTTCCGTCGTTGTATAAAGCAAGAGTTGTGTTGTGTAAAAAAGGAAAGAGTTTAAGAGAGAGAGAGAGAGAGAGAGAAGAGAAGATGGTTGTCAACAATCGTGAAGCTTCTTGACGTACCCTTTCTGGCCCTGTGACACGTTTTCGGTAACGATATCGGTAACGATGGGATCGCTGCATATATTTACTAGGCGGCAACAATGTGATACTGCTTTAATGCTCGAGCGATAATGACCGGCTTACGTGTAATATTTGAAAAAACGGCGAGAAGTGGCCATGCCAAGTACCGAAAATTGTAGACGCGTTCACGATGCCTCAGTGATCCGATGTCTTACCCCTTGTTAGGTCGACCTGTTTATTCGCTTACAATAACTGTATGAAGGACGAATGTTCGTAATCTTTGGGAATTTTGTCGCGCTAATGTTTCAGCATTGCGTTTATGTAAAAATATTACAATTAAATTCCACTAAATTAAACAAAACTGAACACAGTTATTAAGCCTTCAAATTAAAATTCAAATTAAAATATCTTTCAACGATCAATTTATAAGGGATCATGTCTCGCAAGTCGAGGATCCTTCCTCGAATCTCTTCGAAAATCAGGCGTTTCCAAGCTGCTTAAAGGCGTCGGGCGCGGTCGCCTTTGACGATTTCAAGTTCCATTGGAGCAGTGGAGAAAAGTAGGAAACGGCACTCGTTCTGGATCCGGTAATCCGGTCATTTACAGGTTCAGCCGTGAAAATGTGTCCTTCTTAAATGTCATTACCGCCAGCCAGCCGTGAGGACAGCCTTTTTCACTCAACCATCATTGTACCACGGATAAGCTTCAGTGGAGAAGTGGTTGAAGAGTAGAAGCACACGCTATCCGTTCCACGCCCTTTCGCGGAAAGTCTTTGGTCAAATAACAAAGCTACCAGGTGGCGGGGATCGAACATGGATTGTTCAGCCTTTAGTTTGTACACGCTGGTGTAAGGTTTATTGGGTTGTTAGGGAAACCTCGAGCCTCATCCCACTGCCACAAGGAGAAACCTTTTGGGCATGAGCTGCGAGATTTTCCATCGATACTCGCCAATTAGGTAGCAACGTACAAATTGGAAGCAAATATCCGACTGAGTGAAAGTTGGAGAAACTTAAAGAGATTTACAATATTGGAGAAATCAACTTAAATTTTGGGGATGTGAAATTGTAGATTATCAAATTTAAATGTTGAAGAATTAAAATTTGAATTTATAAGAATTTAAATTTCAAATATGCAAATTTAATGTCGAAATTGTCGAAAGTTCCACTTGTCCAACAAACATTTTGCACCTGAAGTTCAAGCTGTGAAAATGCGTTGCTGTGCTTGATAAACCAGAAAAGAAATCATGAATCTCGAAGAACGAGTCCCGACGACTCGACAATCTATTTCGTAGGTCCAGTTTCTCCTAGGAAGGCGAGTCATGTTCCTGGCGTGTCGTCTACCTGACAAGAAGTACTTGCTCGGTATTATCCAGCTACGTTCCACAATGGCGGAGGCTTATTGGGGTGGACGGCTCATCAGATAGCATTTAAACCATAGCGTTCATCGTAGTACGGGGATCTAGCGGCGGGCTTGACAATGTTAAAGCGAGGTCTGTGTGCGTGGCCATAGGTAAAATGCCACGCGACCACGGGGCCAAAGTCCCTGTCGACCTAAAAGCCCATAGTTCGCACTGGCCCGTAGATGTCCGTCGGATAAGACGACAACGTGAATTATATTCAGCCGGTGCGGCCGGGTACCTATCCGGATGAGTTTCGGTCCCCGAGATAAAGTTAATAGCTTTATTAACTGTGGGAAAAGCCGGCCACGTCACGGGAGTCGTGCGTTTTTCTTTCTTCCCCTCTACAACAGATTCCTCGCGACATTGCGAGTTCTCGTATAAATGTAATTTACACCAGTGCTACCTTGACGATGATACGTTTAAACGTAACCGTGGTTAACCAATTTTTATCCTAATTTATCTGTTAATCTTTATTTCATTTATGGCGGTGCTATTATATTGAAGACGGCGAAATATTTGGATATTCTGGAAAGAAGACAAAGAACGTTTAATTCGTATATTTTATGCAAGTCGTTCTGTTCGATTTTTACTACAATTGCTCTATTAACCTGTAACCAATTACATAATTTGCACCGGTAGCGGATTAACGATGGCATGATGTTTGAATGTCTTGGGAAAGAAACACTTAAAAACGCTTGGGAAGGGAATACTTACATCGTATGTTTTATGAATATTCCGTTCAATTTTTGCTACTTTGTTACGCAATTTGTTTTACAATCGAAACATCTAATATCCAACTCCAAATCCGAAAAACCTTAATTATTCCTCCAACTCGCGTAGTTAATGATTTACTAACTCAAGCCTCATCCAGACCGACCGAAGACATTCCCACAGAAAGGCCAACATCGAGTGGAGGTTTGGAGTGTCCTCGTGGTACTCGGCTCGACAATCACGATCGAGACTTTTCCACAAGATCCTCCGTTCCGATTGGCCTCGTCCCACCTCGAAAATTCTCCGTCCGCTAACGAACCGGCCAATCCTTTCACAAGCCCGATATTCTCACCCCGATTGAATGGAACCAAAGTGCATACCGTATATACCAGCGTATGCTCGCTTGCCGATGAATCGATACGGCATGAAATCGAAGGGTGATCGGGATGATAGGCACCGGATCGATCTTATCAGTTTCGCGCGTAATTACGCGTGTTGGGCATACAGAGGGCCCGCGAGTGCCATTGTACAACCCAACCGATGCACACGATGCTAAAGGGAGAGGGAGAGAGCGCGTAGTACAACGTTGGCCTTAACGAAGATATCGGTGGATTACATGGATTGAATATGACGAGGCGGTGAAAATGAGCTTATACAGACTATCCCCAATAATCAAACAGCAGGAACAAATAAACATACAAGCGTCAATATTAAATTACTTTGATTTCGTAAAAATCCACTACGCTAAAAACCAGCAAGTACTTAGTTTATGCAAAGGGAGGCCTATAATTCTTCTTTGCTATCAACACCTAGATTCAAACGACGAATATTCTGCTTTTATTGAATCTTTTCTGATTCGATAAGCTCTTGCCTTGCATTTTAATCTTCACTGTCTGAAATTCAAAATTCAAGATTTATATTCCACTAGATTAAACAGAACAGTTGCCAAATGGAAGAAAGCGACAAAATACGTAATACAGCGTTGGCTTTAAGGAAGATATCGGTTGATCACATGGTTTGAACGTGAAGGGGCGGTAAGAACGGGGCGAGTGTACGGTGCTGCTTACAAGCTGGAAAATCAAGGCGAATATCACAAGCCGTCGGGCAAGTCTGATTGAATTTCCTGTGGCAATAATTCTCCGCTTTTACACGGGCACCGGGCATGCATCGCAACTCTCCTTGTCGGTGTGCCTGTAGGCTGTTGTTGTTCGTGGTAAAAAGGCGGATGCTGTTAGCAGCGCAATTAATATCGCGCGAAATCGTATATCAGCGGACGAGGTTTACGGTTAGGCTCGCGCAGGTAAAAGCTCTCCCTGTATAAAGCCCGGCAAACGTGTGTAAGCGAGCCGCGATCGTCCACCATTCAGTAGGGCTTATTTATAACTATTTAAACGGAGTGGAACGCGCAAAGGAAAATGTTCGTTTCGCGAAAGACAAATTGGGAATGGTCGTGCCGCTAATGCGGTAATTAGTATTCGAGCGGACTCGAAGATCAGAATCGGTTCCTTTTTCCCCGTCTCTTTCCTTTCTTCTTCTTCTTTTTTTTTTTGGTTTGTTTGTTTATTTGAAGTCTCGTAGTTTATTTTTTTTTCCTTTTTTCCCTTTCACTGACCTGCTCCCTGTTTATAATGCCGCGGTTTGTTGCCATCGTACTTTCGAATGAGATCCCATTTTGCGTCTGAGAAATGGAATACGTAATGTCGGAGTAACGTGTACGAAATATTTAGAACGTATGAATTCTAGTATTCTACCATTCTGCAAACTGTAAAGCAAGATGACAAATGGATCAACCCCATTAATGTTACTTTGATTTCAAGAAACTCAACACTATGTGTACGTATGTTGATACTGCAACTTCGTAAATTGAAGAGTAGAGGAAAAAGCGATGAGACATCATAACTTGTAGCTTCTTTAATTTTTTAGTAGAATTTATAAATATTTATATGGTCGCCCCGCGGTAAGCAAACTTGTAAAGGCAAATCATTTCTTCTCCGACAAGTCAAATATTAACACGGTACCTGGATCATGAAGTTGAAAAATTAATAAAAACGTAGTTGATCAGTTGCGTGTCTAAGAGACTCGTATTCGGAAAACAGCGTTGCTTTACCTTCAAAACCTACTAAATACAATCGGCTATTACTATACAATTATTCAACAACTTAATCACTTACGATTACCAAGGAAACTGCTAGAAGCTAACCAGCCCTGTTAACAGAAATCCAAGGAATCTCATAAAAACTTCGAACCGCAAATAAAGTACCAAAGTTACGACCATAGAAACAGCTCGTAAATACTTTCCCACGTCCATGTTCAATTTCAACCAAAAATCCAAGCCATATAACCAGACTTTACAACGAATGCTTTGGATGAACGGCAAAAAATCCGTCTCTATCGAAAGAAGTAAAACGAGCCTTCTTCGATTCGATCGGGTGGTGCAATAAACGAATAAAGCGGTAAAACTCTCGACACATTGTTCGAGCAGATGCAGCAATGATTTGGTTCTTTTCGGTCCTGGTGACAATGCTCGCCTAATAAAATGATTCAGACACGACCGCGTAAAACAAGGAAGCGGAATTTATAAGTTGTTGCAGGCTTAACACATCCGTCGGTGCGACGCGGCTCACGAAACGGAACAACCAACGGTTGTTAGATGCTACCTAAATTAATTTACGAGCCCGGATCGACTTTTCTTCGGTCGTTATGGCATTCTTGTTGAAATAATAGCGCCTCGAAACCGACGATATCCTTTGTATGAGACGAGCGCGATGATACTCTAAAGAAAAGCGTATTAACGCGTTTGCGTAACTAATATCATTACGCACGCCGTTCTGGAACGTGACCGTCGTGCGGCTAAGTGTCGCGTAATTACATATATGTACTTATATGTACGTAGGCGTTTTGATGTGATAACGAGTAAGAGGAATCTGATGTTGTGGTTAGGTTTCTCGTATAATGGGCATTTTCTTATGGAAAAGTAGGATATGACATATATGGTTTGAAGAATGAGTAGCTACAGGGTAAGCGCAAAAATTGTCTAGATCTGTACTTGATGAAATTCAAATGTTCGAAAGGTTAAGAACTTGAAAGCACGAAAATTCGAAATTTCGATAAGTTCACGGATTTGAGAGTTCGAAGGTTTGGAAGCTCGAAGGTACGAAAATTCCAAAGTATCGAGATTCAAGAATTTGAAAATTTAGAAATTGGAGAAGTTGGTAATTGTATCCAATAGGAGAGAACAAATTACTGTTACTGTTACGATATCGCCATCACGAATCGGAGAACGATCCATCTCCTAATTCTGTCAAACAGAACCTCCGAGAAATCGCAAATAAACAAATAAACGAACAAACCAGGACCAAGAGCTAACCCGTATCAGCTCCGTAACCGATTAATTCGATTCCCCCTATTCATCCCCACGTTCTCCACTTGTCCTTGCCGTTCACTTTCCTCGGTTTACCCTGCGACCAGTGGTGTGTACCGAAGATTACAAATTTCAATCTCACCGGTGCATGACGTGGTGTTACATTCATGACCGCCCTCTCGAGGCAATCCTTCCACCACCCTTTGTCTCGATTTCTCTATATTTCTCTCTCTTTACCCTTCTCTCCACCCTAACATCGTTTATTTTAGGGACGAAGTTAGAGCTATGCACACAAACGTTTTGCGGTCGTGTTTGCTCGTAGCCTTCGGTTGGAAACGTAAGCCAGTTTGATGCTCGGTTGCTTCGATCCCGCTGGATACCGGTACGCTAGGTACAGGGGTAACTGAATAATACGGCATGATTATACGGCCGACCCCGTGGACGAGGGAGGCCCAGATAATTCTCTCTGGCCGAGCAGGGTAGCGGTAATCTTCGCTAAAGGTGCTCGTTACGTTTGATTTTTGTGTATTCGGCCTTCTGCTTCCACGCAGGCGTTGAAACGGTTCTAGGGTGGATCAAACGTGCCTTTTTTTAGATTACACTAGGGTTGGGATAACGTTAAATAGGCGTCGCGTAGTAACGATGATTTATCGCTAATTTACCAGGACGACAGATTTTTCATATTACTGATAACGGAATAACAATTAAAATTACTCGAGGATCTGAAAGGTTACGTTAGGAGAAAGTTTTTGAACTAAATATTCTGTTTCGATGAAGACAGTGATTGTGTTATGGTTATGTAACTAATAATAATTATATTCGTAATCGTTTTTCTCTTTAATGTTAGAAATATCTCGAGTTTGAATAAAACATGCGAAGATTCTTATTAGCATACATGATTTCTCGGTTCGATTTAACGTTGAACGTTTTCTTAAAACGTTAAAAGTACTTCTTCTTTGTCGAAACGAGAGTACAGTGAAGATCACAGTAGAGTTAAGTCGAAACTCATAACGAAGTTCAAAGTCTTATACCGGATGCTTTGAAAACATCTACGATTACGTCTTAAGACATTTAGACCTGAAATTAACATAAAATTATATCGTTCGTTATATTAGTTCTATTATAATATATTATAATATAATTCTCAAGTTCTTCCGAAAATTTCTTCTGAACTTATTAGTTAAGCGAGCAAAGAGGTAAATTATTTTAGTGCGAGAAATAAAATTTGTTCGGGAATACGTTGTTACGATAGCGCAGAGAGTTGTTGATGATCTACGAAGACTGATCCACGCTGGGCGGATACCGACGATGACGCGTCTTGTCGCAGAAACGTTCCGCCTTTTTGTGCCTTTAACACGACTTGTCGTCGCTTATCGACCAAGTAAATCAGTAATAAAAATATCTCGGTGAGAAAGCAATAAAAAATATAATTAGCGCGTCTAACGTTATTCACGGTTACCGTGTGCCTTAATATTTTGTACTCATTTACGGCAAACCGAGAAAAATATCACGTGCAATACAAATAAAACACGTTTTTTTATTAACTCGCTTACTTTTTATTCGATTAATGCTCTTTATAAAACCTCACTAATCTCAACTGGTCTAACAGGTCAAATCGTTGACATAATAATATTTTCTTCCGTACTATCAGATCATATGGAAAACGAGGTAAACCTGTAAAATCATTAGGAAATTATTACTATCATTAAACCGTAATCACTACAAGGTAATCTCTCAACTACTCTTGCAACCGAGGATATTAACATTAACTGAACAAACCTTTTTTCCTTCTGGTAAGTTATATTCTTGTACTATTGCCCTCGAGCTGCCAATGCACGCGATACGTTTCACTGTTTATCACGCTACTAATAACGCTTAAAACTTGTTCATAACTAAATTTGCCAAACGAAACAAATGATTTGGTTGGATTCAAATATCCTTCTGGCTCGGATAATAATTCCATACGTTCTATTGTTCCCAAAGCTTCCATCCTATAATTCTAAAACAATTCGAATAAATTAGACTATTCTAATATAGAAAATAGATTTCTACAGTACACTGAATGAAATTGAATAACCAACGACAAAAAGGATAAGAAAAAGGAGAAAGAAAAGGTAAGATCAAGGAGGGTCGTATGTCTGATACGATCGAAAGCAACGGGAATTGCGATACTTTCTCCTTCGTCGCTTGTAACACGTGTCCCTCGTCTCCGTTCCTCGGTCCGGCGAGTGAAACGAGCGCGCGACTTGACAAATCCGCCCGGCTTCCCGTATTTATAAACACTCTCACGCTACATGAATTTAAGCCACCGCGAAAGAACACAGGCTGACGAAGCGCGGCAGTCTCTCTGTTTCGCGTCGGGGCGCGAGAGAGCTCTTTTCTACCAGCCGCGACGCGACGCGTCGTCTCCCTTTCTCTCCCCCCATAAATCACCCAGATTTCTCTTCGGCTCGTCTTGGTTACGAGATCGTCCAACTTGGATCCTCCGCTGCCACGATCCAGGAAGTCTCAGACGCCGTGAAACTTTTTATCCGTGAGAACAGCGTATATTCGCGGACTGATCCACGGTTAATTAATTCTTTCTCTATTCCCCACGATTTTCGCTTTTTCCTTTTTCATCCTTAATCATACGGATACGTTCGATGATTTTTAACTTGAAAATTGGGAGAAATAAAATACGCGATAGAAACATCGAGGAATAGGATTTACGCGATAAAGAATAGAAGATTATACGCTAATACATCAACGATTCTATTGAAACACGAGTCCAATTTATAATCTATCTGTCGCACCAACAACTATCGAAGTTCTATCAAAAATGCAACGATATAACATTCAATCACAAAAACCTACAACACCCGCCATGAGATTATTCCTCCCCTCCTCTGTACCGCACCTAGATATACCAAACCGCGACAAAATACATCGATTCAAGGCTCGTCGCTTCCAAACCTCTCGACAGACTGAAACCAGAACCCTCTCGATAAACCACCGGCAGAATAATCGAGCGTTCTCCGAGAATCAACGAATGTGCAAGCTCCGACCAGAGACAGAGAAGCGTCATCTCGGAATAGACGCGACGAAACGGCAGAGAAACGGAGTAACGAGTTCGAACGAAGGAGAAGCTATCCTCCCCTTTCTATCAGGAGGTGCGGAGCAGATGCGTTTGAGCTCCTCGATTCCGTACCTACGATCCGCTCTCTATCTCTCTCTTCTTCCTCTCCTCTTCGTCTAACAATATTTCCTCTTCGTCCCTCTGTCTCGCTACATCTCAGCCGTTTTTACGACGCTTTGAGTCGCGGGCGTCGCAGCGGAATGCGCTAATGAGGACTTGGCTACCGTCACACTTCCCCCTTTCGTTCGTCGGCGCACCCCAACCGCACCGCAACGACGACGGTGGCAGAGACTGCAACGCCACAGACCTAACGTTTTCCTTTTTTCGAACACCGGCTCTCTCGATCACGCTCCCGCGGCGATTCCGCTCTCGCCGCCTATTGATATGTGGCTAGTTAAATTTGCCCGTGACACCGGCTATTCCTGGACCAAAGACCCGCGGGTACCACGATTTAGCTTACGGCGTGGTGCACGCCCGTGAAGGTAAGTTCGAGCTAGTTTTTGGTACGCTTTGGTTTGATATTTATCGTGCTATTTCAAATGAAAATTTTTTTGGATCGAAGGAAATTGTTTGATGAGATGTAAGTATAGATGATATTGGGGCTGGTGATACAGAAGTGTTTTACGATTTGAATATTGTAATTTTGCTGCACCAAAGATCGTTTCCTTGTTCGTGCACTTGGAAAGGGTTATATATCGATATCTGAAAACTGTAAATTCGTGATCGATGTTACGATTCATCTTAACATCTGCTTTCTATAGATACAGGAACCTTTCGCTCAACTTAAGTATTATAACTTTGCTATCTCCAAGACTTCTACTCCTTTTTTTGTTTTTACAATGATTATCCTTTAAAAGCAAATATAGCTATCTAAAAATCTCGTACTCGCGAGTCTTGAGTAACGAGCATTTTTTCTTTCGCGTTATTTTCCTTTCTCGCGTAATAAATAATGCTGGCGAGGCGATAGGAGAGGTTTCATCGTTCCGTGAAAACATTTTCACCCTTTTCTTCGACGATGAGCGTAGCACCCCAACACTCGCGGTTAAGGAACTTCCTTTCGAACCGTGCACCGTCACGAGGAAGGGAGCTCGAAAGAGCGAGCCGCGGCTGCGACTGCGTCGAATGCAACACTTAACGCACCTTTCGTCGAGCAGCCGTGTCACGGCGTGAAATCATCTACACGGCCCTCCAGGATACGCTGAATAACGAGCGCAATCTTTACTTTTTTCCTTTTACTTTTCGACTATCCGCTCGAACGCTCGTGCACACGCGCTCCGTCGTCTGGCGGTGTCGCGAGGGAAGGATTCACGAGTCGAGAAAAGGAAAGAGATGAGAAGATGCAAGGGAGTCCTCTGTCAATGGTACTACATTTTAAAGTGCACCAAGGGGACGAGAGTAAGAAATGTCGCGCATCGTGCACCAACCTTCGTTCAAACGCTTCTTCGTGAATATTATCCAGAGATGAGGAGGACCTGGAAGGGAAATATATCGAATCTATTTTGTAATTTTAATATATCAAAAAGTTCAATTCAGAAAAGGTTAATTTGAAATCTAAAAACTAATAACTGTTACGAAAACATGGTTTAAGAAACGGGGACAAAAATTTTCACTCGGAAACTGCAACGAACACTCTACGACATCAAAGCACAAAATATCAACACCTGTATCAGCAACAACAACAACACTATAAATAATATTTTACAGAGAGACGAAGATCACGTTGCGATTTCATGGCAGTCGCAGAGACGCGCCGACAGAGAAGTTATTGCCGCGAATAAATATTCATGAGCAATCGTGCGCCCGCGCGCGTGAAGATTTTTTTTACAACGCTTTCAATATCTCGCCGAGAAAATGCGATTTCTTAGACGCGTTCAGCCGCGGGAGTATATTCTAATTTATGTAAGAAGCGCGCAACGGGATTGGCCGTTACTATACATGCAGACGCTTTCCATGCCCGTGTCGCGGAGATTACGGTCCAGCCGAGAAGTGCAAATGGCCCCGTGTAATATATAATGACACAAAAGCGGCATCTCCGTTGACCGGCGTCAACGTTTACAACGCCGGAAAAATTTATAATTACTATTTCACTCGGGGCCCCGTTTATATTTCAAAAGATTACAACTCGGTGTCGCGGTTATTTATCGCCGATAAAACCGGTAATCGTCGCTGAATTCAATAACGTTGCAGCGCCGCTGGACAGGTGAGCGCGCGCGTGCAATCAACTTGAACAAAGTGCATATTGCGCTCTTTTCTAAGTAGATTCAGCCTGAACGATGTAACAAAGGTATAAAGGAAAATAATAATCACCTTTCGAGGGGCTCTGATATTTCATGGATAATCGAAAAAATGTTACTGCTCGTAAGACGAAGGTAAGCGCTTTATGGAGATGAAAATTTTATGGAAGATATGTTTGTGTTGCCAGTATTAAGATTAATTTGTTGATACGCTTAATACTGGAAGTACTACCCATTAATGTATACCTACAGCGGCTATAAAAGATACTTGTTCGGTAAACAAGCGAAAGAATAAAATCATATAAAAATAGATAAAAACAGAGATTTCTGAATAACTAAATAAACAAAGTATCTATAGATGATACTTCTTGAAAGCAAAAATTTAAAAATTCAGAAGCGTTCCGTTTTATGGACAGAATGTACATTGTCTTAAACAAAAAGTACCGTTTACATCGAAACTGGCTGGGATTCTCGTACAATTCTTCATAAACGTAATGGCGAATAACTTCCGCCATGTTGATTTTCCCGTCAGCAGGATTGACTCTGACAAGAACCCTCGAGGGGCTAATTAAACCCGTCGAGTCCACTTACGGTAACAGACTTATTGTTAATTAATTCGTTCCAAATGTGGAGCTGTGGCGCCTATGGTAGCTTCCTTCGAGCTACAAAGAAAACAATTAATTCCACTCTATCCGCGTGCTGCCTGTTGAACCACTGCAACTGCGGGTGCTCCCTCGGCGAAAAGCCGGCAAAACGCGATTCACACGAGCAGCTTTTCGCGGGAACACTATCGGAAGAAGAAAGGATCCCATGCAAAAACGATCGTACGCCGCTTTCATCGTCGTGGCAAAAACTTCCGTAGGAACTCATGGATTCCAACTACACTATGGGTCATACATGCCCGCACAAAAGCCTTAGGATAGTTAGCTTCAAAACTGGAACAAATTTTTAATAAAATTATAAATACATACATACAATTTCCAGGAGGCAATATCTTATTATAAATATCATCAGGTCTCTACATTTATTTAAGACTATATTCAAAAAATAAACAGTCAGAATAAAAGATTAATGATAAAAAATTAAAAAGAAGAAAGAAAAATTAAAACATCTCCGCTCCAGAAATCTTAGGACAGTTATTCCTAGACTGCAAATGTTTATGCACTTATGACACATTTATATATGGAAAATGTGCGAGGATGAGGACAAATGTAAACGTCTATATAATATAAAATATAAAATATACATTTTGTGACGTTTAGATGATAACGCATATTGTTGTCCAAGTTCCACTTCATTACTTAATTCTTGCAGTTTGATTTATCCGTATCTATATTTAACTTTATAAAAGAGGAGCAAGTTTTGCAATGCTTTTTAAGCGATAGTGTACGCCGTTCTTCCGTAAACAACCGCATGAAAAAAGCGCGCCCAAAGTGGAACCCCGTCGATTGGCGCCAATGAGCGCGGTGCACGGCAACGACGCAGGCGCAGTCGCGTGCGCAGTGGTGGGGCACAGTGGTTTCTAACCGTACAAGGGAGATGCGCTTAGGCAAGGCGCGCTTTTTGTCGAGTCGTGCACTGTGTACGCGCGGATGCTTATTGCGACGATCCAACAAAATGCCTTCCGCCCCGTTTCAATAGGGGCGCCGTAAACCATAATAACGCCGGCACTGTTCACACCATCAAAACGTTGCCCCGACCTCATCGTGTCTTTATTAACGAGCTACATAATCGTTGATTCGATCGTGAGCCTGTCTCAGAATATTCGCGAGATTATCGTATAGTCGCGGTGTATCGTAACGAAGGTTACAAGCTTCAAGATGCGGACAGACATGATTCCTCCATGTATAAATAGTTTGTTCTGATATATCGTGAATGTAATACAAATTGCAACGAGTTGAACATTGTGGACCAGCAAAGATTCATGAGTGCCGTCCCTCGTGGCGAAACACGATTTGTCATCACAGGAAATATGTGGTCAGAAATTTTTAATCTTTTACGTCTTTTTATTTAACCCTTAGGCGACGAAGACTTGTGAAGCTCCATCCTGATTTATGCAGATATTTCACATTTATTTCAAGTTACAGTTACGTTGTAATTATTTTTTCGAAATATATGAACGATTATATTTTTAAAATAAATTTAGTTATCAGAAAAGCGAAAACTTTTTTCATTCGGCTCTTTCCTTTACGTAGAGAAGTTATCCTTGCAATCTGGATTGTCAAATTTATAGTCATAAGTTCATTTATGTTATGTTACATTAATACCAGTACAGTCCTGTATTTCACAATCCGATCGTAGTTAAATTCGACTAGCGACTATACGTAAGTTACAGTGTTTCATCGAGCGATGCTTCAATGCTGGTCTATAACCATATAAATTATTTATATGATATCAGACCGGCCCGTTAGAGGTGTTTACTTATCTGTGCACACTGACACCGTCTTAATTGCCGGAGCAGCTCGAATCGATCGAATTAATTATTCCGCCAAGTTCAGCCAGCACGAGACGCGCGGCGATATGCTTTCTTACAACGCGTGCTGCCACGCCGTAGAACCCAGCCGGTCACGATGGTCAAGGATACCCAAGACCCTGAGTCGAGCTATATCCTCTCGTCGCAACTGGCCAGACGCGCCACTTTGTCATGGCGTATTACACCTAAGCTGCGGCGCCTATGGTGGTGCTTCCTCCCAAAGGCGCCTATTACTCGGCTTAATGCACCGAGTTCACTCATTTTTATGCGCGCGATACGTCCCCTTGTAGCCAGCGACCAAGCATTACACGGCTTACCGCATCCAACGACACGAGTGCATGCGAAATTTACGAGACAGCACGTCCGACTTTGCTCACCTTTGTACTGTGCGCCACGCCACGGTACCACTTTTCTTACGACTCTTCGTTTCTTCCAGTTCTGGGACCAGGCTGTTACATGTGCGAGATACTCGTTTGCACCTGATGCATTTCGTTTGAAATATTTCGTGTATTATGGAGTACTCGTTTAAGTTAAATAAAACTTTGATAAGGGTAAATGCTAATAACAAGTGCAAATTATCAGTACTAAGATACTGTATCTTTTTACTTGATAGGTTTGATTAGAAATGCTTCATATATCATAGAGACAAGAAACACAAAGATATCACGCTAATCTCATCCCTCAATGCATTCCCATCTCATCCCCAAAAATCCCTCAATCAATATCAAATTCCCTCTTTCGCGTTCATTTTAATTGCGACGATGAAAACTACTCTAAGCAGAACTACTGGAAATATGCGCACGAATGTATTCTAGTCTTATTACCATGTCTACGTACAAGAATTATTTATCAGAGACGCGTAGGCATGAATCTCTCCAGTTACTGATCGGATCTTGGCGTGGCTCGTCGAGGCATAATCGAACTCTTCTTCTGCCTATTCCTTCTGCTCCTTCTTTCTCTTCTTTTTCGTCGTTTCGGGGTCGCGACCGTAGCGGACACTAGTTGCATGTCGCTTAGCTGTAAACGTGCGGTTACCCGGCTTCGATTAACGTCGATCGTCTCGGTGGCTGGGCAAACTGCTGTTTATCTCACGGGGGATCGATGTGGCGAAATGCGATGGGATTGCATGGCGAAAGGGGCGGACATCGCGGAAGGCGCTAGTTCCTATTTGGCTCTTGTCCTGTTAACTTTATATTTCGATATTTCTAGTTACACGTACGGTTTGAAAGAAGTAAAAATTAACAGTGTCTTGCCGTTAGTCTCGGTGTAGTTTTATTTTATGATTTTGTAACTTTTGCCGTACGATTGTGTAATTTGCATGCAAGGTGTCGAAATAAAATTGAAAGGTAATTGATCGCTAATAGAAATCGATTAAAATAATTGAAAAATTTAACTGGATGTAAGTATGATGTAGAATATCGTATTTCAATTTCGATCGAGGAACACTGTTCTTATAATAATTACCCGAAAGGATATGTAACTAATAAACTCTTTGAAACGAAATGAAACGGCACAGTTTAAATTAATTGCTTCGATATTTCGAACAGAGATAAAGATCTTAATTGCGAGCTCCACTGTCATCAATCGTTATTTACCATCGAAAAATTTACCACTTCGCGTTTTATTCGTTTCAACGAATCGATTTATTCCGCCGATACCGTTGCACAGTTCGATTAATTTTTCATAATGATTTTAATTTATGTAACGAGTAATGTATTTATCGTAGCGAGCATGAAAAATTATTCATCCGTATCAATTATCAAAACGTTCGAGATCCGGAAGCTCTTTGGATGTGAAATGATTTCGTGCGCCGATTTCGATTCAATTAACCATTGATAACGGTTATTGAATTTCCTTTTCTTCAGTTTAGCATCCTATTGATTATATTATAATACGTATTACGATACAATGCGTACCCATGGCGGCGTATCTGCAAATTAATTAATAGCATAACATAAGATAATTTATGCGTGACACGATGGATCGATCGGCGGACGATGATAAAACGCCGTGCGCAAGGATCGTCAGAGGCGAGGTCAGGTAGTTCGTCATTAATTTACAGCTCGCGGAGGGTTGATAAAATCGTCCGTTGGTGAAAATGAGCATCCTTGACTTTAACTGTCCTTTCAAACTGACCGTTTAACACGTGTCTGTAACACACACCCCTCCCTGATTAATTATTCCCGAACCTAACCCGACCGATTATTTGTTAATTAATCCTATGTCGTGGCCGGATTTTGTGTAATATTTATTCGTCAAATCTCTCCGTTATATAACTGTTGAATCTCAGAAATTTTTAGCAAAATTCTTTCTTAATAGATTTACGAGATCTTCTTTCATGGTTGTTCCGGTTAATTGCCCTACTAGTATTTTAATCTAATAATTTCCTTTTTTAACGGAACCTCCCCTTAAAAGCTCTCTTTCTTCATTTTTGAGTTAACTTTTTCCTGGACAGAACGAACATAGATGAATACTAACGCCTCTCCGACAAACTAACGTCTAATAAAATACCTACGTCGATAACGTTACAAGACAAAAAAAACCTCTACGATTCTAACTCGAGATCCGACTATGTGTATAAAAGTCGTGGTCATAATTTCGGTCGGGCAGAGAGGAAACCGAAAAAACCGGCTCGCTGATCGATCTAGATCTGTCCACCGGAAATGCATACGTTTCTATGATATATACACATCCGGCGCCACGCCTCCTCGCCTCACCTGCTGCATGATGCCTTGCGCGATGATAATAATAATAATAATAATGCTCATCCGCATCGTCGCGAACGAGCATTCATAACAGACATCTCTCGAGGCACGTGAGCGATAACGTGTGCTCACCCGTTGTACATAAGTAGTTATGTGCTCCTGGCTATCGCGTATAACGAGTATAGCCTCCTTGAAGACGAAAGCGTCGCGATTGCGTTCAGTCTCGAGCGGATCAACGTTCCTTCAACGATTAACTTAGGGAATCTCCTTCCTTTTTATGCAAAATTCTTCGCACTTACAGTGCACTCTTGGGAACAAGATTTTTCTCTTTTCTTCTCTCTCTTCCTTCCTTTCTTCTCTACGGTAGTGTGAGAATTTTTGGTTGCAGCGAAAATCATGATATTATATTCAGCACAGAATGAAAGTTGAGATTTCAGGATTGCTATACTTTGGAGAATTTCCAATCTGTTTTTAACTCTGCGTAACCAAAATGTTGTTTGATTACACGGGAACGAGTATTTTGTAAATACTGAAGTAAGAATCCTTTAGAATAAGAATCTTCTGAAGTTTATTTTGGGTCATATTGATGTTCATACGGGACACGAAAATATAACGAGACGCTATTTATATGCGGTTCCGCAGCATCTAATCGCATTGGCAAAATATCAATTTTGCCACACGTAATCGTCATACTCGATTTCCCGTGTAACCGATCGCCCACCTACGTGCGCGTCTAAAATGAAAAACTGCGGTCGTTCTGTTAATATTCCACCGCAAATATCGTCCACATCCTTTAGCATTCAACATTGTTCCGAACAAAATGGAATCCAATATCAGAATCGTTCTCTCAACAGCAAGATCATTAAAAAAAGCCATTTTCAACTTAAGGATCAAATCTTTCTCTCATTTCATATACCAGCTGATAATTGCCTCTTAAATGAGATTACTTCATTTCGACTAGACAAACTCAATGTCAAGTCGCCAATTAATAAGTCAATCTGATTTATTGGCCGCCAGTAAACTAATTAGCCATATCAAAAGGACTAGCTTCTTTTTGAAAACTTAATATTCTCGTAAAATGGCAAGTTCGCCGATAAATTCGGTAGCTGGCATCTTGGACAACTGGAATACATGATTGCGTGATAGAAGAATGATCGATGAAACGAATAGGAATTGGCAAAATTCGAGAATTCGTTTTATCGTGGAATTTGAGTGACCATCGTAGAATCAAATTGTTTAACTTTTTGACGCCTCGTGTAAGATATATACTGCCCGATACTACGATACCTACAAATATTTAGTATAAATCGAATGCTTGTCACTGCTTATATTTCCTAGTTATTTTGTTATAAATCTGTTATTTCATTCGCACAATATGTATTATAATGTAAAATGTTAAATAAAGTATAATTTGTTAGAATTCTGTAATGATAACGCAACTTTGGTCCTTAACAAGATCGCTTAAATTCAAATAGGTGTGTAACTCGATTAATCAGAACGAGGTTTAACAAGCAACAAACAAGGTACAGTAAAAACGAACAATCGAAGAAGCGAAAAAAATGAGAAAGGATCAACTAACTTGATCAAAGAGGAAGCATCGCGTAAGCGGAAATAACGATAGTCGTTCTGTCACTACCCCTTGGCGGATCCCGGAATCCCACGGCGTTTTCCGGCCGAACAGCAAAGCTAACAAACGTATCCTGACTCTCTTCGTATTATCATCGTTATTTTCTGTATTTTATTTTTCTTTTCCTTTTTTTTCACATTTTTTCGTTCCCCTCTCGATTCGAACAGACCAGACTGCGAATTTGTGGGAATGTTCACGATACGCTCGCACATCCTCGTCGACGAATCGCGAGAGGGAAGCCTGGTTGGTCCCACGGGCGTTTCTCTACGCGGTGGTTACACGCGAGAGTACGTCCTCGCGACGAGCATTAAGTAAGCATTATGATAAGTGGCGTGTTCGCGAACCAATTCGCGACCTCCGTTGTCTCACGCGCGCGAATTTCAATGGACTCGTCATGCGAACCCCTAGTTACGTACTTACTTCACCACTGTCTGTCAAATTTTAGGGATTTTCCTAGGGGAATGTTGTTCTGTCACTTTGAATCAGTTTGAAGAAGATTTGAATCAGCTTAGAAAAGATTCTATTTTACAACATATTGAAGTATATGCACAATGTACTTTTTTAAATATTTTTAGTAGATATTTTTCCATCAAAGAGATTATCGTGGTCGAATTGATAATAATTCTGAAACAGAACGGACGAATGATATGAAACCGTCAATGCGATTTTTTACGCTTATCGAATCAGAATGCTGACCGTTGAATGGATCGCTAGATATAATTTCAAGATTAATATAACCGCTTTCATCCATTCGTCCGATATTTAAATTTGTACTAAAGACTCTTCGGAACACATTTCATCGAATTTCGTTCATCGAAACGAACATGCTACGTTTTTAATACAATTCATTATATATCATACATGATATTTGCATTTGTTAAATATTAGTTAAACCCATTGTTTTTCATCATCTATCCAACTGCGTGATCACGTTTTATTCAACTATTCGCGTTTTATCGTTTCGACTTCGATCGTAACAAATAAGCCATGAGAAAATTAGCTTGAAATTTTGTTCTCCTTTTTTTTTCTTCTTTGTCTTTTTTCTTTTTTCGTGTGACGCAATGTTGGACAAACTCGAAACATTGTTACACCGTAAGATAAATTCGACGAACGAGTGAAAGACAAGCAGCGAATCGCAACAAATTTCCGAGACTTGTGATTGTTCGTGTTTCAATCGGGCACACGGCCGATCTCCTGAACTACATTTCGCGCTTTGCAAACAATAAAACACAACAACGGGGGCGCGCTCATAAAGCTAATCGAAAACAATTTCTCCCACACCGACAATGCCGATTCTACGATTAATCGCAGAATCCGCTTCAAGTCGTCCGGTCTTTCGCACGTTAGTCGCATTTCGAATTTCGTGTCGTATAAAAATAGTCGATTTGTAATCTCCATTGATCGCCACTTGATATTAGAAATACTACTTCTAAATTTATTTTTTAACAATAATTGTAGTCCCGTCTTCATAAAATATTTCACAAAAAGTTCTTATGAAACATAAACTAAACTTTTAACCAAAGATCTATAAACTAATACTTTAATCGATCGTAGATATCTAGAGAAGATATATTCTCTCAATGAAACTAAAAGATAGAATGCGTCAAAACTCTTTTCGCTTAAAAATTCGTAGATCGGAAAATGTTTTGGCAAGAAAATCTTGCAGGAAATAAACAAATTTATCCTCTCAACAAGAAACGTGAAATAAAAGGTATCGAATTTTTGTTTCGCGCAGAAATTTGCAGACACGGTCCCGTTAACCACGAATGGATCGGTTCCGCGAAAGAATTCCTTTTTTCCACGGAGATGATGCTCGCACAACGATAATCGGGCGTAGCAATCGTGCGACATTCGCGATGAAGAAACTTAGTGAATGAAAGGAAACCGGTGGTGGTTCACACGCGTCCGGGCACGCACGTCGCTCTGCCTCCTCGACCATTTACCTTAAAGCGAGGCGATTTCCTTTTGCACGTTATGATCCCACACAATGCTGCACCTACGACGACTATCTAGTAGATTATCCTTCTGTACATACCATTACCTCGACACGCGAGCCCCATGAACAAGAAAGCAACGAGAGAACAGGCAACGATCAGGAAAAATTGCATCTGATGACGCCGATATACATGAACGAAACAAACAGATTGCTCCTATTACTGAACAACGTAGCATTATCTTTCCATTTTCTTATTCTTTTTCTGCTTCTTTTCTTTTAATATGATTTGATAAAAGTGGACCATTGTTCCCCTTTTGTGTAACTTTAATCGCTCGATCTTTGATTCAAACGATTCTGATGGCTCCTCGACTTTCGAGGAAGTCGTTAGACGCATCTGCCCCCAAATAACGTCTCGTTAAGCAAACTTCGTTTCCGCTTGAGTTAGACTTCAGCGTACGAAGATTCATGCTTCAAATATCGAAGTATGTACATTTAGTGAGTTCGTTTGGAATATACGCCGGACTATAATTATTCTTTTATAGGTACTGATTATAATAATAATGGAAATATATATTTTCTGATATTCCTACGACGAAAACATAGCGCACTAAAATTTAAGATGAATTTTATCATGCCAAACAAATACGTTTATCTTTTAGTTAGTTCATAACTTGCGTCAAGTGTAACGTCGCGTATAATAAATAAAGGATTAAAAAGAGGATGAATCAAACCTTCGCCCGATAGATGTCTCAGGAAGTAAGCAATATTTTACTCTGACTTTCGGCTAGCTAGACCAGTAAATACGACCTTTATCGAGCGATTCAAACTGGGAACCAGTCTCGGCATAATCATGGAAAGAAGAAAGAGAAACACAGTGGTCAGCTCTTTCGCCGACACGGTGCCGTACTTCCTGTCCAATCACGACTTTATCTCTCCCTGACGAATGCGTACCAGGCGCTAGCCACCTGAGATCCCACAGATACTAGGAGAGTAGGCATCGAAAGAAAAAAAAGGCCGTACCTGTTTCCACAGTCGTGTTAACAGCCGAAACTCATAAAGACGTTTAAAAGTGACCTGAAGGAGAGAGACGGGGCACGACCATCTCCTTTACCAGCGAAACACACCTTCGTCGATTCTTCGACGTCGCCAGACGCCGACCGTTCATGGAAATTCGTTTGATTACGTGTGCAAGACGATTTCTTATAACTCGACCGGTTTTACGAAGTTTAATACTATATTTTCTTTATTTTGTTCAGTTATACGCGATGACTGATTCTATCGAAACTACATTTTCTAGAATTATACAACATCGTGCCTCCATGAATAAGTAAAAAATTGCTGGCATAAATTCGTTCAACGTATCAATTAAAGACAAACTTTCATCTTATCGAATTGTTCGACATATGATTAAAAACTGAAGTTTGTTTTTTTTTTTAAATTTACAAGATTGTATTTAATCGATGATCGATTCCATGTTTCGTAAATGTTCCATGTTTAGTAAATAAATCGTGAGATTAACGGGACGTTAGTCTTTAACAGATTAAAATAAAACACCCTGTACGTTATAATTTCCTAAAGGAAGAGACGTAAACGTAAAAGTATTCCTCTCACTTGCAACAATATTTTCAAGCTTAAACGTTTCATTATACAATTAAACTCCTCCCTGTGCGAGACGCAACTCGACAGATGACTATTAAAAGCGAACGAAGGACCGTTACCCGTCACAAGTATGCATTACCCGCCGAATTTCATTCACGATATTAACAACACTTTCGCAGCGTGGCTGATCGAACCGGAGTCGCAATTAAAAATTGATTTACAACAGCCGCCGTGTCGGTTCGTCATTAACAACGCTCATGCGCACGCGCATGAGAGGAATAACGGCGGCCGGTGGCAGCGTGCAAATTTCACGATAATTGGCGAACGTGTCGCTCGCACGCCGCTAATATCATGATGGAATCGCAACGAGCGAATCGATCAGGCCTCGATGGATCGCCCGGAGCGCAATTTGTCATAGACAAGAATCTCCTCGAGGATGCGTGATCAAGACGCGTCTCTACGAAATCGGCTGTCATGTTTATGATCTAATTACCTCTGATTTCGATCTTCGAGTTCACGATCGATCCGTTTAATCAGTTACACATTATCTTTGGTTATTTGCTACAAGCTGAGATCGGTTAGGAACGTGTTCGTGCAAAATTGATATTGTGTAAGGAAAGACCATTAGGCTTGTTTGTCTTAAAGAGAATTTGTCAATGTCACGTGTCTGTTTCCTTTATTTGAATACGCTCGATCTTTGAGTTTTATTTGTAGAGTACGGTTGCTTATTCGGATTCATATTTTTAGAAAGATAAAGAAATGCAATCTAAATAGAGATTTTTTTCACATATTACATAATATAAAATACCAACTCATAATTCGTCATAAAAATTGTATAGATTTATATGTAATGATACCACATTTTTAGAGATCTGAATGATTTTTTCTAAAGTATACGAATGAAAATTTACTTTTCCCGCCCTAAATTTACTTTTCACTTTAATTCTTTTAGTTCTAATTCTATACTTTAGTCGTTGGCAAATTAAAAGATGAATGGCATGAAAAGCACTATAATTTTATGAACGAAATTATAATATAACTAACAAGAGCAATGAATAGATATAATATATAAATGAAAGAATGGATAATATCTTACTAAACGTCTAGTACAAAAGTTATTAATTTTCATATAACCAATTACCAATCTTACACTTACCTTTGCCCACTATATAAAGTGCGCAGTCATTTCAAAAGACGAACAGAACTCATTCAGAAATTTAAACTTACGTAGACATGAAGTCTTACGGACTACAAATCAGATCATTTTAGGACAACGTATTGATCAAAATAAATCGTCGCATAATATCTATATCTCAGACAAGATTATGTAATATAATCTCAAACTAAATTATTATTGCGATTTGTAATTAACGGGACACCGATACGTAATAGACGGTCAGTTTTCTCAGCAGAAATGACTTCATCTAGCTAGGTGTTCGTCTTCACAAAAATTCTGTACAAACCGGGCTTTATCGGCGCGATCAAAGGGATCGCGATACGACGTTGACACAAGGCTGAACTTGGTGTCGTTCCTCTCCTGTGACAGCTTCACTATCTTGTTCTTTTCGAAGAACGCTCAATCCCATTATCTTTCGCCCTGGTTGACCTGCTACCCGGGCGTAAAGTGGGTAATCCTGTCCAAGAAGCGATCTTCAATCTTCTACATTCTACGCGATGGATACCAGGTTCTTGGGAGGTTTCGAAGGTTCAACTCGTTATTTTGTCACAACGGTTGGTGTTACGTGATGACTTTCTTGTAGGTATGAATTTTAATTCTTCAGATAACTGTCAAATGTCAAAAAATACAAACTTTATTCGATTCATCCTATGTACTTGCAAATATTAATTAATCTACGTTAATCTACAATAACAAGGAAGGAGAAATCCTAGCGCCAGGTGGTTAACATAATTTCAATTTTGTATAACAGCGATGTCAAGAATAATTTCGTGAATCGCTTCAAGCGTGAAATTTGGCCGGATAAATACTTTGACTCGAATCTAATTGAACGTTACGGTACGCATTCATAAAAAGGAGAAAAGATAACAACGAAGCGGTGGTTGCGCCATCAAAAAAGCGGAGTTATTACCGAATTATTTTGTGAAGAAATTGACAGTTGGTGCCAAAGCATGGTGGTTAGGGACCTTTGCTGACAATGTGGATCTGTAATTAGAACCGTGCCGTCTTCTGCCATTCCTCTCCGTTTCACGATCTTTTTCTTCTTCTTTCTTTAATCTGTTTTTGTTCACGTGAAATCTCACGCAGCTATGTATTATCGTCTTAAACCAACAGACCCTGTGACGAGTAGCAGAACCTGGTTCAAAAGCAGCTACGTGGATCAAGGTAGGCAAAAGGGGGAAAGCAGGTCCCGAAAACGAAAGACGGCACGAGAGAAACTTAAATAGTAGGTCTGTCTTAATAACCTTGGTCCCAAGACGCAAACTGAATGTCATTGCAGTAGATTCGATCACGTGAGTTGGCACTGACAGCATAATTCTAGTGTCGTGTCAATGGCGCAGCTTGGCCTCTCGAATTCGTGAAAGAACCAAGGGGGAATCCTTCGATATCAAAACGCCACACGGCGGCACTGTATGCAACTTTATAATTGATTCGAATCAGGATCGGTACTATAAAGAATTGCGAGTATGCATCAAAGAGGAAGTTTATTCAAATTTGTATATTTTCCTTTGTTTCATTAATTAGAATACTACGAATTAGAAAATTTTCGATATCGAAAAGCGTATTCGTGTTTGGAATCCGAGAATTCAAATTTTGCAAATATTTATATACAGTAGCTCAATAGGAAATTCTTATGAATATATTTAAAAATTTCATTAGTATCTCAAGTGTAATTTAAATTGAATTTGAACATGTTCTCAAATTGAACTCAGGATGCCATCTGAAGTATAGCGTGACAACTTGTAACTTAATGTTGGAATGTAGTTCTACACGTGATACGAAAATCTCTTTAATTTGTTGTACCTTATCATAATATCAGATTAAATATTATTAGTATATAAACAAAATCATGTTGACACGATTATGTATACGTGTTAGTCAAAAACTGTTAAACACAACCACAGAATTTCAAGTAAGTTAAACTCTTGTTTCTCGTTAAGGTTATGTTACGCTTATATCTATTAAAATGTTTTAATAATGAAAATATGAATATATTCAGAAAACAACAGAATGTCATTTTAGCGGTCTCGCGCATAGCATAACGAACGGTCCTTTGAAACGGGATTGTTTATTCAACGTTCATAAACTTCCGAAAATTCATAAAATTTATTTCGTTCGATATGAAAGCACAGTTAATACAGTAATAAAGGAAACTGTATCAAATACTCCACCAGGTGTGAACAGTCTCTAATTTCATATATGTTCTCAAAAATGTAATAATAAAAAATATAGTCTTCCATGTTTTTTAGATTCACCTGTGTCACAAACACAAATAACAGATCTAAATAATTCAGTACCAAAGGAAGATCTATTAAGTGAAATACCAGGTAATATAATATTTTTTACTTTTAAATTAGAGGACTCGTGTAATTTTTTGTATTTTTTACAGATCCGCCACAAGTACCATTGTTTGAAGAAGTCACAAATGTGGTTAAACTACATGCAAATGGGGAACCTACCTTTGAAAGTTTAGGATTAGGTGGATATGGCCCCCTGGGAATTGTTCAATCATTTTATGAATTACTTCATATTAATTGTAATCTACCATGGTGGGCAACAATTGTACTAACTTCAGCAATTGTCAAATTTGCAACAGTTCCATGTTCGATATTTGCACAGAAAAATGCTAGCAATATGAACAGAATTCTGCCAAAAATGGTAAAATTACAGGAAAGTATGACTGATGCAAGAAAATGTGGAAATAGCCAAGAAGGTGTGTACTAACATTTTTATCCAGCATATAAAGTATGTACTACTATACATTTAACTAAATAAATAAATTTTATTTTTGTCTTTTAGCTACTTTATATGCTGTTGAATTGCAGCAGCTATTGAAGACAAATAATGTTAAGATCTTTCCTATTTCGAATTTGTTGAAGGTATGTAATTGTATGAGTATATTATGCACTTAAGTATATCTGTGATAATTTAAATATTAAAATTTATTCCTATATACTAAATAGGTTGGAGCACATCTACCAATATTTTTTGGTTTACGAGAAATGACTAATAAACCTATAGAAAGTTTAAAGGAAGGTGGACTGTGGTGGTTTATGGATTTAACTGTTGCCGATCCATATTATCTGTTACCATTGGGTACTGCTATAACATTGTATGTTGTTACTTCATCTGCACTGAGGAATTCAAGAAATTTGACTCCATTAATACGAAATATGTTCAAAACAATACCAGTTGTTTCATTTCTATTTGCAATTAAGTTTCCAGGAGTAAGTTACACTGCTCTTATTTATTTTTACCTTGTATCATAAATATTTAAAAAGATTTGTTTCAGGCTATTTTATGCCACTGGGCTATTTCAAATATTCTAACTCTAATAGAAAATCAAATACTGCAGTTAAATAAAGTAAGAGCATATTTTAATATCTCCCCTATACAGAAATCGGACACTGTAAATAAAGTAAAGAAAGACAAAGGCTTCAAGGAATCATTCTCAGATGGTACTTTGAAACAAATATTCGCAGCATAATACAATTTTAGATTTTTTACATGAACAATTCTTTTTTTTAGCTTGGACTAACATGAAAATATCTAATAGATTAGCATCTTATACACATGCAGATTTAAAACAATTTAATAATGCAGCTAAAGGTCCACTGCAAAAGACATATAAATACAACCCAGTAAAAAATTTACCAAAAGCAACATCAGCAACATCAATGTCCGCAATGAAAAAATAAGATTTTATGTGTATAACATTTCTTTATATATTTAATTAGTTATAAAGATCTAATTGTAATAATCTAAAATTTATTTCAATAAACTAGAAAATAATGATAAGATATTTTTAATAAATTACATACAATTATAAATGATATATGTTAAGTTTCATATCTTTTAGATAATATTAACATTTTATACCAATACATTGATTAATTACTTCAAGTAGATGATTGTTTTCAAGAGCTGCTGCTACTCTTTCTTTATCAGCTAATTGTTTATTTACTGCAGCCTCTGACATATGAGTACCTGGTGTAATTTCAACACTAACTTTAAATCTTGAAGGTAGAACTCGCAATAATTGTACTCTAATTGATAAACCAATTAATGTTGCCATACTGCAGTGCGGTATCGTTGGAGTAAATTTTACATGAACCGTGCTTGCTTTATTGTCAATCTGAAATAAAATATGTTACTTTCTGTAATAATATGGTTGATAATGTGTATTACAATGTTTTTATATCATGATTATATGTTACTTCAATGAGACTTTGTTCTACCACATTTAATTCTTCCAATGTCAAAGGATGTTCAGGATCATTGATGTTTCTAATCAAATCTGTAAACCATATGTTAAAAAAAATAATTGTATATGACATTAAAATTCAGAAAACATCATGGTATTAATAAATACATACCGAAAATTTCACGTGCATCAAATTCATCTACAATATCTTCATCTTCATCTTCTACAGTAATTTCTCTTTCGTCTATTTTTTTGTATAATTTGGGATTAATATTTTCAATCGTATCCTCCATTTTCTTCGTCAAGGAAATGAGAATTTTACATCGTTATGTAAACCACATAAAATTATTTTTCCGTTTTACGCATAAGTATGTATGTATGTATATACATTAATCGAAGCTTTTTAATCCGAGCACAGTAAGTAACGTAAAATTAATATCAGAAATTAATACAATACTTAAGGATCCTTTTAATTCGAATGAATAAAAGAATTCTAAGGATCGTATACAATCCAATGTTGTTACAGGATTTTTTTATACGTAGTACTTCCGTTGGTAGAAAGAGGAAAGAAAACATAACACCGTACAATTTTAGCGCACACGTTCTTTAATGATCTGCTCGTGCGTGCGCATTATGGCTGCTTAGTGGTTACGACCTACAGTAGTGTCACATGTACCAACACATGTCACATATGTATATCTTTATTTCACTAATTTAATATATCGTAAATACTAAAGATATTTTATGATATTTGTAAAAAACTTTTTTACTATATTCTGGAAGGTTTGACTTTATCTATTTCTTTTATCTATCTATTTCTTTATCTATCTATACAGAGTAAGGTTATATGCATGCTTTATATATCTATATTTATTTTATGTTTTGAATTATAAATAATTTTAATTACAGTTTCAAAATGACTACGTCCCTTGCGGAACAGTTAAAAAAATTAAGAACCCCTCAAACAGGAATACTATATCAGGATAAAAAACGTGCAAGCTTGTTATTTGATCCCAGAGAAGCTGCTAATTTAGACAGGGAGACAGTTCTAAGCATAGGTAACACACTTTATTTTATGTTTCTACCTCTACATATTTTTTATTGAAGCAATAAGTGATAATGTTTATTTCTTCCCTAGGACAAAATGGATTGCAAGAGTTGATTAAACTATCAGACGTATTTTTAGAATTTGAACATACTCTTTTTGCACGAAGTTCGCTGAGTCTTGAACGTGCTGTACAAGACGTTAAAGTTAACAAGAAATTAGATAAACAGATTGAAAAATTTCTTATCTTTCTATCTCCTTACTTTTTGCTCAATTATGCTCATAAAGCTCTCGAATGGTTAATATGTAGGTTTCACATACATGAATTTAATAGAGATCAATTTTTGCTTTTAATATTACCTTATCACGAAACTCGGATGTTTGTAAGGGCATTACAATTATTAAATCTATCTGATGAGGCTGATAACTGGCACTGGTTAGAACCTCTTCAAAAGCCAGGTGTTCCCTTAGCTTCAATAACATTAATCAATCGTCTTGGTTCTGATAACGCTTTACTAAAACTAATTTGTAATCATGTAAGTACTGCTACTAACACATATTCAGAGCGAGCGTCTTCTTTAAGTACTTTGTATGCATTTTACACAACTTCAACATTAGGAATTATCGATCAATTATCTTCAATTTCCGAAGTACAAATGGGTCATATGTTACCAACTATTTTAAAAGGTTTAGAAAGTTCCATTTCAGATTTCGTAGCCAGTAGTTACATGATCTTAGCAAAACTGACGTTCAAAGAGAAACTGAATGACATAACTATGGAAAAATTACTTCTGAAGTTGTTCAAAAAAACGCATCTAAAAGAGGAAGCGTTGCATCTGTTGTTTTTCTTGTATAATATACCAATTCATCAACTTACTACAGTTCCAAAATGTCTTGCTACTCGACTGTCAGAATTGTCCTGGTTTATCGAACTCGCGATCAAGCTTCAATCCTCTAATGTGAACATATTAAAATTCATTGTATCATTACTGCAAACAAGTTGTCGCATGATTTTGGACAGTCCATCAGAAACAGCTCGAATACAGAATATGGTGAACGAAATATTAACACGAATAAAGCTGGACGATATTGGAGTGGACACCATTTTGTGGAACGTGTTACAAAAGGAGTTTCTTTCAAATGACATGAAAAACGAAGCTAGAGATTTTCTAATAAGATTGTATCATACTCTCGAAAGAACGTATCCTGAAAGATTCGACGATTATTTGAAAGGACTGATGAAACGCGGCGAAACAGACAAAGATTCCAAACTGGCATTGGAATTCGTCACATCTTGGCATTTTGGAGCCAGGGATACGCAAGAAGTTGTTGGTATACTTGACAAATTGATTCACATCAATCCGGTACAGAGAATTGTAGCGTTGGAAATGTTGGCAGATTCTGACGTGAATATTCCTGAAAGTTTCCAGGAGATGATGACAACCACGATACAATCCAGATTCAGTGACACAGAAGTAGATGTGATCAAAGCTTTGCTCTCTATTCCTACGAAACGCTTAACAACTCTTCTATCTGCAGATACATTGATTGATGAGTTGAAAATATTACTATCGACTTGTCACACCTGCCGTAGGAAAATACTAGCGAAACCAGCGTTGAAAATCCTTTTAGAACTCTGTAAAGTCGGAGATGATACTAGCGTATTTATTACATCATTGCCATATTTATTTCCAAATGACGACGCAGACGTGGATATCGCGATGGAAGTATTAGGATCGAACTTTGCTAGGAACAATATTTACATGCAACACGTGCAGAAGGATCTAGGAAAATCACCGAACGCAGAGGCGGTTTCATCGGCGTCTTTTCATAACATATTAAACTGGGAATTACTGCCGCCAACAGATAGCATATTAAGCGCTATGAAGCAACAAATCGCTCATGGTGATGCAGCTTCCATGTTTTTCAATCTAATTTTACTGGGATCCGTATGTAGAGTCCCTGTTGGATCTCTGGAACCGCAAATAGCTCGAGAGGTAATCGAAATGGCAACAGAAATGATTAAAAAATACCCGCAAGTAAAATTATTACAAAATTGCAATAATATTACCGGAGATAATATACAAATGGCTATAGAATTAACTTCCCAAGGTGTTCTTCCATTACAAGTGGGCACCTACGTTCTGGAAATGGTTCACAGACGTCTCGATTTGAAGTCGAATCCGGCGATCGATTTCGAGGACAATCAACATCGTAGTAATTTGATTTTGAGACTTCTTGAGATGTTTTTCGAGGGAATAGACAATGTATATTGGTGCAAGCATTATTCTCGTTGTCTACAAATATTTTTCCAAAGACATTTCTCCACGATTCAGGATCTTATTCGCTTTCTCTCTCAATTGTACATAAAACCTGTGAAGGTACAAACGTCCTTTCATTGCTTGAAGATAACTCAAGTCCTACTGAACCAATGCAAATCTACCGAATGGGCGTTCGAGGATAAAGTCTTCATCACGAATTTGTTACTTTCGTTAGCCAGAGAGAATAATGAGTGTCGAATTGCGTCATTAAAGGTACTCGAGAAGCTCATAAGCACTGCTCAAGTGCTTAAGCGTTGCACAATGGTGGATCCTTTCCCATCCCTACTGCAAGAACTTGCTATCAGAAGCCCAGAAATATCTTTAGATCCTGATCAATTATCTTTATCTCTTTACATTCTATTATCACCCGATCCAGATGTATGCAGGCAATTGAAGGCGGATCTTCGAAAGAGGCTTCAACAAGCCCAACAACTATTATTCGAGATCGTCATGAACCAGCAAACTCCTTTACACATTAAATTACAGCTGCTTGATATTCTAGTTTACGTGAATGGGCCTACGATACTTCAACAATTAGTTCCTCTTGGATTACACCTTCTAAAAATGCTTCAGGCCGATTCTAAAAATAAATCTGCAGGAAATTTGTTGAGAAACATACTTCAGAGATTCAACAGCGCAACGGTAAAGGCACTCACTGATGAAAATGTGTGGAAATTATTTGAAGCTAGCATAAAGGAGCACAAGATCCAAATAATCACAGAATCCGGAAATCAACATCCACCAAGTGTGATTCTTCTAAAACAAATAGGAAGTACCTTCTTCCAAAAGGCTGAAGAAGCGTCCAATAATCTTCAGAAGAAAATTTTAGCTAAATTAGTAGACGTAGCCACTGATTGTGAAATAGGAAACGTTATTTCTTCATCCAATAGAGCGATAAGAAAAATTCGAGTGAACGCACAACTCATAGTCGACGAGCTACAGATCATGAAGGATCTGAAGAATGTTGAATCAAACGACAGTAAAATGAAAAATAAAAGACGGATGAGTCTCATTCGTGCTCCTAACCCAACCATCATCAACTGTAGAGAATGGAAACGTGGCGTGACTCTCTTAGAGTTCGTTCAACAAGCTGACAATATCGAACACGAGGAACTACTCTACCCGATCCTGTTTAATTTGCTGAAGACGTGCCTCAGTTTCGAGGAACAAAGTCCTATAGAATATACGAACCAATTATTGCTATCCACTATTCATCGATTGACAGTGAAGAAATTGCCTATTCGCGATGCTCATTTACAAATAGACTTAATCACACAATGTATTAGAACTTCAAGGAATCCCCAAACTCATCATCATGCTCTATTGGTTCTAGTAGAATTATTAAAAATCGTCGATGTGAGATGTGCTCTATACACTATAATGCCTATTTTCACTTTCATGGGAAGTTCTGTGGTACGTCAAGACGATGCTTATTCTATCCAAATAATATCCAAGACCATCGAAACTGTCGTTCCTATAATAAACGTGGCTGAGAACGAAACTCACGCTTGTGAGGTTCTAAGAACATTTATCGTTTCGTTACCAGATATTCCAGAACATAGACGAACTCCATTATTTGTAAAGTTATTACAATTATTGGATAATCATTTTCATTTGTATTACTTGCTGAGTTTCGAGAGCCACGTTATGTCGAGAACTATGCGTATTACGAATCAGAAGACACCTGGACAGAGATTAGAATTTGCTCTACATGTATCTCAAGAGTTTTCACCCACGAGACTTATTCAGGTTTGCGTGAAATTGGCTCAGTTTATGAAGGAATTGCCTATAGATGTAGAAGACGAAGAAGGCAGGAAAGCTGCGATTTCGTTTAAATATAAACACATTTTTGATGTTAGTACTAGTAGTCCTAAACACTTGAGACATTATAAATATACTCTGGTCCAATTTTTAAGTAATTTGTTATCGTCACCTGATTTTATTAATAAAGTCGCCAAGTTCAATTCTACCGAAGTGAATGATGTGAGACCATATTACGATCAACTGATCGTCGAATTAATCATACTGATCCAAAGTACCTCGAAGAATGCTGATAAACATCAAGGAAAACCAATGGCGAAATATTGGAAGGTTCTTTTGCATCATTTGTATGACGTGTTAGATTTGGTGAACAATTTATTGCCAAATGGAATATTCTTGGTCAGTATCAAGCGTCTGATAGAACACAATTTACTGACAGTGAAGAGGAAAGCCTTGGAACTTCTTAATACGCGTCTTCAACAAAGAAAGTTTAATGAAGAGGATCATGAAGATTTGTTACAGTTGATTGAATCTTTGTCGAAGACAGTATCTCCGAAAGTAAAGTCTGAAACACAGGAACAGGAGATCGTACAGCAAACTGTCTTGATTACTATTAAATTGCTGGCGAAATTGTTAGCTAGCGATCATCCCATGCTGTTCAAACCAGTGAGTAGATATATTATTTGACAGAAATAGAAAATCATTAGTTGATCAGTCGATCATTAATAGATTGCGGGTGTTTATGCAGTTTCATATTTTTGTAGACGTAACTGAAAAAATAAATCTTAAATAGGCAGTTGTTCTATTCAGCAATATTATAATTATATAATATAATTTCATTAATATTATAACGAAGGCCGTATTTTGAATATCTTATATATCTCTGCACAAAAAATCTATTACTGATAAATAATTAAATAAATTAATAAATACAAATTTTTATTATTTTTTTTTTTTTTTGTTATAGATTCTTGAGATGACCACTGAGCTGTTAGGTTCAAGAGAAGGACCAGTACTAGGCAGCGCTGCTCTTTGTGTCGCGGAATTATGCAGTTCCATGCGTATTCATGCGATACATTCATTGAACAAATTTGTACCGGCGATCCTGCATTTGCTAAAAGATCACTGCCATGAAGGTGTGCCGGATGTAATAGTCGTCAGTATAGTAAGCGCGTTGCAGAAAATCGTCGAATCTGTAGGGAACTTTTTATCTTTGTATTTGGATCAGTTACTGTTTGAACTGGCGAGATTGAACTCTCTGTACACTGATACGGAACATCAAAAGGTATTACTACTTTATTAAATACTTCTGTCGCCGCGATAAATGTATTTTATAAGCAATCGTATACTAACTGTTCACTATCTTTTAGCAACATTTCGTAGGTTTCTCAAAGTGTTTTCACTTTTTCTATTCATTCCCTATTGTTTACTATATTTTTGGAGACTTTTTACATATAGTTTTTAACTATCTGATATAATTTCGTTACTATTTGAAACTGTATTATGCAATTAATTAACATGTTTGAAGATTTTCTTTCTACCATTTCCATAGATTGGTATCGTAGTATCGCGATTAAATGCAACAACCCAGAAACTCTCCTCGTGCATACCTTCGCGAGTGCTGTTACCAGCAGTCAATAGGACATATATGACTTTACTGGCAAAGAAATTGTACCAACGTATCCCAGCGCTGATGAACGTGCTAGTAGAATCATTCAATAGTGCTCAGCCAAACGATATAAACGCAGTTATACCGGATTTAGGCACATTCTTCTTGAAAGTTTTACAGTTTCGCGAAGATATTTCGCCAGATGATATGCAAGTAGACGAATCGGAATTAACGACGAAGGATGTGGTGATCGTAGAGGAGAGCGCTAGTAAAGCGTTAGTTGCTTTAGTACTGAAACTAAGCGAGACTACCTTTAGACCACTTTATTATAAACTTTACGACTGGGCTGCTAGAAATCCACAATACAAGCAACGAAATATCACTTTCTACAGGTTGATTAAATTATTTTATTAATTATTTTTGTGTGTTAAAGCTTATTTATGGTTACCTAATCACGGATAAAAACATATAAATTTTGATCATCTGTTGCAGACTTTCAGCTAACATAGCAGAGTGTCTGAAATCACTTTTCGTTCTCTTCGCTGGTCACTTCATCAAGCATGCAGCGATATTATTAAGTAATAATAATCCAGCGGTTATGGACGAGCCGCAGGAGATGACCTTGCCTGAAGAGTCTAGCAAAATCGAGTTAGTAGAAGCCATTTTATTGACTCTTTATCGAGTCTTCAGTTACGACGCTCATAATTTCGTGAATCAAGAGAGATTCGAAATACTGGCTCAACCAATTGTGGATCAGTTAGAGAATACTTTGGGCTCTAAAGATGACTATGAGAAAAGAGCGAATGAATTAGTGGTGCCTTGTATTGCTGCCTTCGCTAGTGCCATTCCCGATGACTCTTTGCACAAGCAATTAGTGTACCAGACATTGCTGAAGACAAGACACACGAAACCATATGTTAGAACTGCTGCGTTGAATGCATTGGTAAGTGAAAGCTATTTTTTCCAAGTTAATTGTATTAATTATTGTTGGAAGATTAATATTAATTCATAATTGGTTACAAATAATATTGTAATGATATCATTACTGAACGATTATATTAAAACGAAATAAATTTATAGTTAGTCTTGTCAGAATCATAATTCGATTAAATTCATAAAATGATATTAATTTAATATTTTATTTCGCATGAATATAGGTTGAAATTGTAAGGAAGCTTGGCGAAGATTTCATGCCACTCCTGCCAGAAACTATACCCTTCCTGGCAGAATTGTTGGAAGACGAAGACGAAACTACAGAGAAGTGTGCTCAAAACGCAGTGCGCACTTTGGAGGAGATTTTAGGCGAGCCCTTGCAAAAATATTTCTAATCCCCAACTTAATTTTAGTAAATTTTTTAAATAAATTTCTAATTAAATTTCATTAAAGTTATATATATAAGTATTATCCTTCTGAAAAAAGAATTTAATAAAATATTCGGAAAGGCAAATGTATTATGAAAACATCTGTTTATTCTTAACTTAAGTCACAATTTGGACGAAATATAGAATATATTATTTCCTTACATTATAATACATTATTGTAAGTTTACATGTACTTGTGTGTGTGTCTGTGTGTATGCGTGAACATTTAGGTAGAAGTCATGGTAGCACTAATTAGGCGCCTGGATTCTTAAATATTGACAGCGGTCCTTATTACGAGTGGCGACGAGCGCATTATAGTCTTTTCTTCGAGAGCGTCTCTGAATTTCGCGCGCGTGGAAAGACATTTTCCAGTCGTGTGTCCCAGCCAAAGAACATATACTATCAAAATCGAATGAACACGAGTTTCGAGGATTCATCTGTAGACTCGACGATCATTCTCTTTCTAAAAGCGGTGAAGAGAGAAAAAGATGATGTTCGATACTCCTCGACGATCCTCTTTTTAGAGATCCATTTTCGTTTGGAGATCATCCTCGTAGAAAAATGCAACGTAGGCCTTCTCGTTGACGTTTTTGGGCTGGCATCGTAAATTTTATCGCTGATTCTAACACGAATCACACCTGTGGTACCTCGACTGCGTTGTGCAAGGACATTTCCTCACCCTGCTCTATTGATGGAACTTTCCTGCAAACGAAATTTAAGCTTCACTTTCTGTATTGCAAGAATATTTGTTGTGAACTGCAATCATTAAATATTGGACTTTTCAATGACACCAAAGGTGAATCAAAATAAGGCAGAATATTCATACGTGAGTTTTATTATATTTACTTAATTATTGTTTTAGAACATTTTCAGAAATAATTCATTATACTAGTGTACGATGTAATTGCTTATATTAGAACAATAAAAACTGGTCAGCAAAAAATAAAATGTTCAAAATAATCATGAATATATTACGACATTGTCCTATAAACTATAAGGATTTTGCCTTGTTAACTGACCATCGCTATCCCTACCAGTTCTTGGAACTGAATTCGTAGACTGAATTTCTGACGTCACATATTGAAAATATACCAATATGTAAAATATACATATATATATTTCAATGAAGAGATTTACTCAGGAGAATGAAATTACTCGGAATTCCTTGAAAATTGACCAGAATGTTAGCAAACAACGATCATTTAACATGCCATTGCGATATTTTCAAATCATGAATTCGCCATGTATAATCAAACAGGTTGCGTTATACTTATAAACAATTAAAATCAAAGGGAAAGGAACTTTGGAGCGAACAGATGGCACGGCTGCACAATTATTCCATGACCTTTACTCACCTCTTTCTATACTGAAAGATAATGTAGACTATGATGGCGTTGCCAACGAACAGCAGAGCAATTAGGACGGTTGGCAAGACAATGTCTGTAAGGGTTAAAAAAGCATAGATTAGTAGGTACATCGTGCCACGTGCGGATTTTGGTCTTCCGCTGCTACGATTCGTCATTCCGCGGCTCACCCTTCCTTCTCTCTGTCTGAGGAGCGCGTGGCACAGTGAACTTCGTACTTATGCGGGCTGTCTAATCGGTCGAAGTTTGTTATTCGAGTGTCAACGTTTTTGCGCTCTGATTATTATTTAATCGATCGAGTTATAGTGCTAATGAGCGAGAAAACTACGTTTTTTGTAAGAGTTGTAACATGTTACTTTACTGGATATTTATTATGGAATGTAGATTACGCATATGAAAATCTCTAGAAAACCAGTTTCTTGTTTATTGACAATTCTGAGAATAATATATCTTTCTGAATAATTGTTTCTTTCATTTGCAAGGATATTTGACAACTAAACATGATGATAATTAACTTACTTCTTTTCAAAGGATCAATAACGAAAATACTATAATCAGAATTTAATGTATTCGCAAAAATAACATATTCCAACGGAGATGCAGAAACAATGGAGAAAAGTTTAGGTAAAACAAAATTACCTTCTACTTATGGATTGTTTATGATTAATAGAATACATAAAAAAGGTATGAAAAGAATGTGTTGAAAAGTAAGATCGGAATAAATGTATGGAATGATTTTGAATGACACTGAACGTTTAATTCGTTTCTATTGATTCCCATTACCGATAGTATTGATAGTATTTAGTGTTGATAGTGTACGGACATTAATACAATAACATCGTTTTGTTCCCTATTTTACAATCATAACATTGTAGGTCGGCACTTAATGTAAAATCGATAATCGTTAATCAACAAACGAAGTTCATTACGACTTACAAGAGAGAGAGAGAGAGAGAGAGACAGACAGAAAAAGAGAGAAACCAGTTCTTTTTTGTAATCTGCTGCGAAAACCTCATACTCTTTAGAATTTGTCATAGTTACAACTTCTTCAAGACCCTTGTATAATTAAATATAAAAATTTTTCTACATTTTAATTTCTATCCAAATTTCCTTTTTTAATCTAATTGTCAAATACAAAATTTACAAGTCGCAAATCAAATACAATTTCACCTTTTAAGAATCTTCATATATTCTCAATTTCGATAAGACGCACTGTGATGTGGAAACAGTTTGTTTCGCGGCCGATATCGGACGATTTTAGAATGAAATTTACCAGAGGAAACGAGAGACGCAAACGCGGCGAACGTGTGAACGGTGATAACGAACTGCGAAATTTTCGCAATCGCACTAATAGGCTTGTCCGTTGTCACGACGCTCTGAACATTAATTTCAACAGAGAGGAACAAGATCAATGGGCTGTAATATTCCCGTCAATTATTCCGTAATTCTGGGAATCGAGCAAACTACGTTGCTTCATAACGAACATCAAAAGAATCCAACCGATTGCCGAGAAAAATAATAATTATAACGGTTCTTTATACGAAATAGAGTTATATGTTATAATTCGTTCAAAGATGCTTGTAAATATAAAACGATCGTGTCATTGGCGATAAAAAAAAAGGAAATAAAATATGAAAGGAATAACAACAGTGTTTTATGAGGAGAGTAACAACACTTTTAAACATTCATGTGTTTCGTCGAAATTACGCATATCGTTATGCAATACACGCATATAAATAACAATTTTTAACACAGTTTTATATACATAGGATTATATAGCAATTATGCTATTAAGAATGATTTTCGAACATTTAAATACCGGTGATGAAGAATTACCGGTTACACGTGACATGTTATCGGAAAAACAACGGGATGACCGATGAAACGTGACCTCTGTTTTGCTCGTTATTTTTACAACATATTCGATCACGGTGTCATAGCTCGTTCCAAACGATAACAGAAAGAAAAATTATCGTTCGTTATAAAACGCCGAATAAATACACGGCTGATATTTCGTCTTCGAACAGCTTACGCTGATAACTCTTACCCTGTAACGATCGTTTTTCTTGGCAAAATTTCCAAACACGAAGGAAAATTTCAACGAATTCGAATAACTTTACGCATCACAGAAACAATCTGACGAGATGATAGAATTTCATTAACGAGTATCTTGAACGTATTGAAAAGAAAATGTTAGAGCTTGGTTTACTGACCTACGACGTAGTCTGTTTGCTTCATCATGGCTGATTGCGCCGAATCCATAATGTCGTTGTTACTCGCGACTGCGTCCTCGCCTCGACCAATTCTAACCCCTGTGCCAAGGATATTATTCCCCGAAAGACTGGATAACCGATTATGGTCGTGCTCTGTCTTCAGGATCACCGCCGACGTGGCTGTAAAAACATGGCATAAAAGAAATGATTTCGTTGAACGAGAATGGTCTAATCGATGATCGACTACCGGAAATGAACCTAAGTTTGATGACCTTACATGGAATGGCCTCTCGTAACTTACATTTTACATACTCACATGTGCAATGTACATAGACCGTGTATGAGAATTTCGATGACGGTTTTAAACAAATTGAAAATTACTGGGAAAGAACACGAAGAGTCGCGTTTTTTCATTTTTTTGGAAAAGAGAATTTATGAAGAAATCGTGAATATATATTAAAATATTTGTTACCGCTTTATCAAGTTAGAGGTACCGGTACTAAGAAGTTGCTTAAATTTTATATATTTTCTTATCTGTGGATTAAAGGGGTTAAGATCTTTCCGAATGTAACATCATTTTTGTTTTCAATACGTTATCAGATAACCTTCGCAGTGCGTAACATTTGATCAGCGAAAATAAGTAATGCTAATATCTTATTCAAATGACGTAGATATAAATCTTTAAGGGTACGCGACACACAGTTTAAGCAAACATAAAGATAAAAATGATAGAGAATTATCGCAGAGATATTGACACGGGCACAGAAAAGTGTTTAATAAACAAATGTCTAATAATAATGAAACTCGAATACGAGGATATCACGAGGGTCTCGAAACTTTGTTGTCAGTTTAGAGTTTCCTATTTGTTAAACTCGGTGCAACAAAATATTTTAGGAACTTTCTCAATCATCGACTCCTCTATTCGAGGAAGAGAATCAAGTAGAAACTAAAAGGTTGCGCACGATATAGAACTTACTGAGAATTATTAGAACAAACGGACTACCTGATAGAAATCAATCAAACTTTCATATACTGATACCATAGCAATAAATTACTTAATTACAGCTCGTATAAGTTCGTCTTCATTCTTTTTCGTATTGCAGACATTTGCATACATCTTTTATTCGTTTCTAATCCTATTACGTTCCTTGAATCATTTTTTGTTCAATTGTTTTGCATTTTTCTGTTTTTAACGAATCATTACAGTCATAATAAACAGAAATAAATATATAAAGATTTTCCTTAAAAAAAAAAAATGTATGAGTCGCGGGTCTCTCTCTTTCTGTTGTTTTTGCAGAAAAGGGAAACGAGAAATGCAACGTATATTCATTTCAAACAAAAAAGAACGCTCCGAAGAATTTCCAATGTTTCTACGTGTATATCGCGAGCAGTAATAACACGACGGTTCGTCCGAGATGGTGCAATTATGTACGAATAAATTTTTTTTCTCTAGAAGGGCGTACGTTTTATGACGGCGATTCGTTGGAAGGTTCGCCGCGAAAGACAAACGGCCAGCTCTCGAAAACGGCTTCTGTTTTTAGAGGCGGAGAGAGCCGCGCCCTCGAGTACTCTCCCCCGATAATATCGAAGCCACGTTAGAATGGCCAAGCCTTGTAGAACACGTTTACGATCGAGTCGATCACCGTTTCTTTCCTCTAGAAATACACGCTCGTGGATGCTTTCAGCCAAGAAGAATTAGCATCCGCGGGCTGGGATTTATATCTACCCGGTGAAACGCAAATTGCACGTTTTGCCATATGTTGCAGAAAAGAAACACGATCAACGAGAACTAGAAATCTCTTCTACCAGATTAAATCTAATATCCTCGCAACCAACATTTTATAAAGACTTCGCGTAATTCGATATTTTTCCACCAAAAGTGCGTGTTTCAAAATAGCAAACATAGTATATACATATTTCACCTTCGAATTAATAAAAAATGATTGATTACCTTCGGAGCAGTGCAGAGTTCTAATATAGAATAGTTGATCACCGAGCTTCGAACATCTAATATAGAATAGTTGATCACCGAGCTTCGAACATCTAATATAGAATAGTTGATCAGCAAGCTGTGAATAGCTAGAAGTCTTGAAATTATTAAAGGTCACGCAAGAAACACTTTCAGTGTATGTACACAGTGAAACGCGAACAATCGAGAATAATCCGATGGTATTCTGGAGAAATGACCGACCAGATTGACAAAACGGCCACGGTTTCACGCAATACTTTCCCCGTCTTTCGCTCGCTTCGTTGTTCCAGAGAGTAAATTCAGTGCCCACTATAAATAACGTTTACGCGTTCGCACGAAGACATTCGTCCTTATCGAACCGTAACGTAAACGCGACTTTACGAGCCCGAGCAGAAGCACGATAAGCAATTATTATATTGCTCTACAGTAATCACCTATCCAAATAAAGCGAACAATATTTTGAGAAGTACTGATACCGATTACGGACTGAACGACCAATGAATGATCTTGCCACGTTCAACGGTGACCTTACTCTTTTTCGAAAGTTCCGTATTTGCTATGAAACCGTCGATAATTTGGAACTTCACTGTTGAGATAATGTCCGCAACAGATGGCATGGAAAAACACGAGAGGTATATGTACGTAACGAAATCTAGAGTTACAATATTACGATGAGTTCATGAAAACAGGAAGGTAGTATAATCGTGGCTAAAATGGAATATTTTCGAAGCAAAGGAGAGAAGCGAGAAGAATTGCGAATAAAAATTTCTGTTCACGTCATTTAACATCGGTTGATAGAATCGCGTGACCTAATTTTTGCAAATTCAGTGTCATGAAACTGTAAGATAGAGAATTTATCTCAAACACGTGCATCGGATTGAGGAATAACGTTCGTCGTAGATGTGCAAATAAAATAGGAATTTACAAGAAAAGTCTTAGGTGACATCTGAAAAAAATATAATACTATTTATATGCATATGTGTATGTATCTATTTAACTTTCAAATGAATAATTCAATTAACAAAATTTTTGAATTATTAAGTAATCTTTAGAATGTTGTGCCTGCTTTTTCTCTTTAAATACACGAAGCTTAAATAGTCGCATTTAAATTTAAATTTAAATAGTCGCGAGTCGCATTTCTATTTTAAGTGACTATGAAGATAAATTTTCATGTTTCACACGATTTTCGGAAAGAAAAAAAAATATATTGTTGTAGTTCAAAGGAATTCGGTTTATTGAACTGTTACGCGGATCGCGAACTCGTTTAAGTTCCGCGACGTCTTATGATTTAATGATTCGAGGAAATAAGAGAATGCAAAGCCGTGGATTGCAAAGTCCACTTGGATGCATAGTTACTATTAACGACACGCGCATGTATATACGCATTTAAATAATTAGTTTTTGTTAGAACTAGAAACTCTTGCATCGAAAATAGAATATACACATTGAAATAAATGACTAAACAAACGATTATCTTTTTTCGTTGTGAAGTACTTCTATAAGTCAGTATATCGTCAACAATTTCAATGTCATCAACATTGCCTTAATTAGAAATTAAACCTGTGTTTCTTTTCCTACTCGTCAAAATTTGTAAAATATTACTCGTCGTAATATTGAAATATTAAAACTATCAAAATATTAATAATTATATATTTGACTTTCACAAAATTTCTTCAATTTATCAGCTGCTTTTGAACCCAATAAATTTTTTCGTTTTCAATTATGTCATATGAAAATCTTCCTCTTTAGTCATACACTGATGTATTTTCTCTTGCGATCTAGAAAATATTTTCATTGAAGATATTTAATGTTCTCTTTGTTGAAATCCAAAAGGTTATGGAAATTAGGTAATGAAGAGCTTCAACGTGATATCACATTTAATTCGAACGGTATCGCAACAATTCTTAATTAAAAGATACGAATGCGTCCTTATCCGGGGTAATTTGTCGATGATCGAACAACACTTCTCTGCTCGAATATCGATTGACCCAATTACATTGATTTTAATGCCACCGCTACTATCGATTGTGTTATTGTCATCGTACTTATCCGTAGTTAATTAACACGTTATATATAGTCGTTTAATAGTCGTGCGATTAAAATTTATATTATTTAAAATAATCTATATATATATCATCAAACGAAATGATTTATTATCGCAAAAGTGAAACGAACTCGTTTCCATTTTACAGTCAACTATCGATTATCGTCTTTCAAGAGATATATTCTTTGATACTGTACTTAACTTTATCGATTTCGAAAATTTCTATATCACATTTTATCGAAAGACCATCTACCAGAATCATTTGTCAACAATCAATCGAGCACATTCGTATTAATACACGATCATCGACGAGTTATTGACAAAATCGTGGCATCAGATCGCCAAATTCTGTCATCTTGCTTTGCCTTGTCTTCTCTGTCGTGTCCTGCAACAATGCTACCGCAATTTACAATTCGATTACTGATACCGCATGAAAAAAGAAATGGACGCGATTGCATGAGAATCGAACGATCCGTTTATCGCTGTTCGATGTGGGAAGATTCTGATGAAACGTTGATCTGACACAGGTCACGGGATATCGGCGTTTCGTTTCACTGTAATCGTTCTATTTTTTCGATCCACGACGGAACCACGCGTCGTTCACGTTCCCGTTTCTCAAACGAGGAAGTGGTATTTAGCGAGAAATCGCGGAAAATCGTTGAATGGAATGCTTGTCGCGAGACTTTCAGTTGAGAAACTTATTTATCAAATCTCAGTTAATTCTGATACTTTTATAAGAAGATGCCGATATATACATATGTCTGTATTTTTATACCCTTTAAATCATTAAATGATTAATTACAAAACGATTTTCAGATAGCCAAATAATTAATACTCCAATATTAATATTATCTACAGTAAATATTCCGATAATCTGAACTGCCGTAAACCCTTCAGCGTCTATTCCCCCCCTCCCCCGTTCCAAATGAATCCAATATTTATGTAGATATAATAGATAATTGTAATAATGATTAACGATATTATATAAGCATTCATATTCCTTTGATGTTTGGTGTGATATCAGGTTTTATTTTTGAACGGCTGAGATGAAAGGTAACCGTGAATAATATCCATGATATGAAGATTGATAGCGTAATGGCGTATGAAAGGTACATAAAATAAGAACGATGAAACGAAGTTTTGATTTCGTATTATTGAATGACGACAAGTAAACTTAGGTGCAAATATTTCTACAAACGCTAGAGTGTTCTCACGTTAAAGTGAAATATATAATAGTACAGAACAATTGCTTAGAAAATTTGACTAATTACCTTGAATTAAAAATGTAAGAAAAACAAAATATTATTTCAGATATCGATGAACATCCTTCCTGATATTCTACGAAATTATTACCGCCTCTCTTTTTATTTCATTAATTTAAATTTTGTTAGATAAATTAATAAATATGATCCAGGAAATGAATAGGAAGTGCAATTAATGAGCCCTCGGCGTTTGCGATAAACGAGATAATCTAATTGAATCTCTCACAAGTGGATCAAATGATGTACTACTGACTTTTTGTTTCAAAATACATAGTTCGTCAAATCGACTAATTTTCAATAATTCTTCAAACAGTGAACAACGCTATTTACAGAAAGGACATCGACCGAGTCGTTGGAATTTCCCTTTATAGTCACAATATTAAAAAAACAGAATTTAATAATATAAATTAAAGAAGAGAATTGCAAATCAAATGTTGCATTAACGTTAGTCCTTAACGAATGAAAATTTTCTTCCAATAAACAGAGTCCAGAAAAATGGATTCTTTACAGTACTTTCAATCAGAAGATAAATTAGTGCGCTTAATCAAATTTCGCAATACGTCTTGCAAAATATACCTGTTTAATCAGCGGATACAATTCGTGAAAAGGCAAATTGATTCTTGTCACTGACTACCGATCGAAACTTTCAATAGGATCGATTAAAGCGATTCGGAGATAGTTCGAAACACGAATTTCAGTAAATTTTCATCCATTGACTAGGTTCTTCGAGGCACTGGAACGAACTGAAACGGGTGCGTTTCAAGTACTCCAATGAAGGGTCTCTTCAGTGATCGTACAATGAGCCACAATTGTCGCTAACCCTCTAACTTAGTTAATCCTTGAGAGCGACCGACCGGACGAGATGTGCTTATGGACCCGAATGTTTCCTCGAGTAAGATGTAAAATCCTTTCAGAGAACAGCACGATCGTGACCAGCTCCCCTTATGGACAAACCTTCAAGGATCAATTAGAAGGAAGGCTACACGTTCATGTTGAATAGAGAAATAAACTTGAGAGATTATGTTATAATGGAAGTGATCATAAAATATTCCGATATAAATATAGAATTAATTCAATAAAATTCACTATCTACTTATATAAAATTATAGTTTGTATAGATTCTATTAAAAATTCGACTACTATTTAACGTAGAAATATTTAAGATTGAAATATACAAATTTGAATGTTACAAGGGTTTATAGGGAAAAACGAGGCCACGAGAGTTATTAACAAAGTAAGTTATGGCAAGACACTTTCTTTTAAAAGTAAGAACCAAATCTTTTTCATCTCGTGAAACATTCTTGCGAAACTTTGTAACGAGCAGAATGTGTTTATAACGTTGGAAAGGAAACGCTTGCGTTTTCGCGTTTATACATTTATCAACTTACAAAGGAAGTTTCTGAAACTTGGCTCTTCGTTTTAGAATTATCTGGTGCGAAACTGTGCGAAGGATAGTAAATCTTTCGTAAAAATTGAACATGAAAATGAAATGGAATATGAAATTAATATCGATGAGTGTCGAACGGAAACGGAGAAGAACGATAACAACTGATATCAGAGCTTTCGTAGAGATTTCAGCAATAATTGAAGCTTAAGAGATTCCAGCAATAATTAATGGCTTTAAAGTTTAATCGCTTGTACCTAAAATTAGCAATCCAATTTCGCATACTTTCTAGTTGCCAGGAAATATTAATTGCTCTCGTGTTGGTCACACGAATGTTGTTATTCGCCATTTTGACGTCTTACAGCCCAACTTTCGGTGATTCTCGCCGCACACGTGTGCGAATTGTTCAATTAAACGATTTCAATTTCACGATGGAGAAAACAACTTGATCACATTGCTCGAATATATCATTCATAACAAATGTTTGTAAAATATTCCGTGTTTACTATTATAAGGAATTTGTTACATTTCTTCAAATCACGAAAATTTATCACGTGAAATAAAAATATAACTCGACTAATTACGAAACGTGACCAAACTGACCTTTTCGCGACTGACGTCAAATACGAGATGAAATCCAAATTTTCAGTACGATAATCTACATCATCGTAACTTCCAATTCGTTATTACTCGAGTTGCATTTCTTCGAAGAAAAAGCTTACGTCATCCTCAATTCTATCTATAATTCTCTAAAATTATATTCCGTTCTTCTCTCGAGAATAAAGATTCAAATTGCAAGCTATTGACGTACCTCAGTCTTTTGCCAGCTGAAAATTTTCTCCGCTTTTTTGTACAACCCTCGACAGCGAGAATCGAGCCGAATCGATCGTCACTTGTGACGTAAAACGAAGAAGAATCGTTCTGGTCACAATAGGACGGGAGGGGGGGAACGTCAATTGAACGACACGAGAATAGACGAATTTATGATTGGGAGCTTGATATTGCGTCACATTATTCGCCTAATTTTAAAGTTGAGTACAAAGGCCATCGAAAGCTGTCTGCAGGACATGTGTACAAATTCAGACGGTGCGGAAGAACGGAGAATCTAGAACGAATGCCGTACACCAGTCTCGATACGTTGCAACAGTCACGTATACCACGTGCTGTAGGAGAAGGTTGGAGAATACTGAAAGAAAAAGGCAGCAATTGATCATGTGCGCGCAAAAGACTGATGGAAATCGTCGATAAAAGGCGAGTCGGGAAACAATGTCGAAGGAAAAGCTTCCTTTATGGTCGATAAGACGAGCACAAGGTGAACTCGTGAATTTAGCTTCGTTTCGCGTCTTTTCTTTTCTTTTTTTTCGCTCATCAATAACTGAATGCAATTCGAGATAAAGTTGACTCTATTGTGGAGAATAGAAGCCGAAATACAGTGACAATCTTAACGAACAATTGGCCATTCGCGATACATCGTGAAATTATATAACATCGAGACGGACAATCTTTCCGTTGAGTCAAGTAAAATTATTGGAGACGGTCAAACGGAATACCTATACATCATGTGCAACGTCGGCTGAAAATTGTTCAGGAAAGAATGTCAGCTCTTCCTAACCACGGCTAACGTAAGGTCGAGCCTCGTTTAATTATCATACAGAAATATCTTTCTCTTAAAATACCGTATTTTTTCTCTTAAAATGTCTCGTGTAGCTATTGAATTTATAAATAGTGGCTAATAATAAATTGATGGGTTCTTTTTTTAATATTTGAGTATATGTAGGATATTGACATAACCAACGTCATTTCAGATACGATCATGTTTTGTCCGGATACGAACACGTCCACGTGATTCTGTGTGATAATGTTCATCGCAGATCTTGTATGTGGTATAAATAATTTGATTAATATGACCGCTACATGGACTTTGTTAACGTGCAAGCATGTCAACTTCGAAACCGGCGTTCAGCGGTTTAATGAAGCGAAACAAACTGATGCAACGTTTCCGTTTTTGTTATTTGCAAGCGACGATAGCTGAAAGAAATGACTGTTTTCCGCCAGATTATTTGATTTTACCAACTATTTCTCGGTTCTATTTTTCTCGGTCAATTATTTTGATATCAATATCACTAAGTTAAAACTGGTCATTCGATTCAAGGTGTTCCAATAATTTGTCTTTCCCGCGTTATTTAAAAAGGAGATTATTCTAGGTGAGTATAAGAACAATTTGTATATGTCTCTGATTATATCTAAAATAATCTATTATCAACCAATAGAAAAACAAACCGTTATGTAACTAACAGATAAAGAATGAGATTCTCAGCTGATTTTTCGAACAATAAATTGCTAATAAAAGGACGTCGTGCACAGTACTGAGAAATCACAAAATAAAATTAGATATCTCGTCATCGTTCGTTTGAAAATATGATATAACCGTATCACTCTTTAACGAGAAAATCCTATAATTACGAAATTTAAAGTTGATAGAAACAAACCAATTTCAGATAGATTGATTTCTTCTAAATATACGTACGATTGTAATTACAACGTAATTTAGTTTATACAGTAATGCAATAATGCGCTGGAAAGTTTCTACGAATAAAGGAATTATTATTATTGTATCCAAAAAATGAAAGATCCTAGTAATCGGATAACTCGTGTTTTCCCCGGTTAACACGTTAAAAGCTAGCAATAACGTTACTTTCGACGAATGATTGCAGTTAAAAATGAGATTTAACGCACAGTATCTCCAGGACACTCACTTATTAAATTCCTGAAGGTGTCTGCGAATATTCGTATCATGGTGAAGCAATCGGCAAGAAGCTCGTTCGTCGGTCCTCCCTTATACCCGAATTTGTATGTGGCCGCGTGCTGTCAGCTGCTAGACACCACCATAACGCATTCCTGTACGACACTTTGGGTTAAACGAATAGCTCCTGCTCACTCCTCGAACTGTACTACTGTAGTATCAGTGTGCTCGCGTTTAAACCACTCTGGCTTGGAGTCTTTCCCCAAAGCCTCTCCTCTCCCTTATCTCTGTCTTTTATTTCACGATCTCTCTCCTTTCCCTTTATCCTTTCCCTATTTTTCCTTCTTGCCGTTATATATTTATTTCTAATTTATATGTATCGCCGTTTCCTATCGCTCTTAAAAAATGATGGGCCGTGTCAAACGACTGTCTATTAAATTATTTTACTGTTCACTCTATGTAAAATCACGAATTTACAAATTTTTCACGGAATCAGAATGGAAGACTTCCGACGCTTCCAATCGATCAAGTCATTTTAAGTCGACTGGGTAAACAGGAAATTCATAGGCAAGCAACGAACCGAGTCGATATCGAAGATCGATTCCTTCGGAACAGTTAGTCGCTCAGGAGGCTAAGTTTCATTCCGCCCGCGTCACGAACGGCAACACTCGAGACTTCTCGAATAACATAAATAATTCGAGATGCAACTTCTCCGTCGAATCAATTACATACTTCGAGGAGGCGGTGTATTTACTTGAGTTTGCTTTTTTCCTTACATACGAATGAGTAACACAGCGGTTATAACACTTGTCTTTGTAGCACGACTACTCAATTATTTTTAATCGAAGTTAAGATACCAAGTTTGTATCGGAGATTAGCTGTTATTTGCGATTAGTTTTCTAGAAGTTGGAAAGCAACGCGAATGTTGTTGTGAAGAAAAGATACGATCGTTTCTCGCCATAGTCCTGATAAGCGACTTGTTGAAGACGCACGGAGCAGTAGCGACAAACTGAGCAAGATCGCCGCTATTCCATCGGTTTTATCATCAGCGAGAAACGCATGGCGTGACGGGACGGTGCGATGCCTTCATTCGTTCACGACTACGATGCTCTTTGACCCCGAGTCGAGCCGCAAATAGAAAAAGAAACGGACATACATTGGAAAAAAAGATGAAGATTATATTTGTTATCTCTTATCACTTGTCTTCGCGAATTCATGCAGTTTTCTTTGCGTTCAGCACCCCACCATCTGACGCTACACCTCCCACCATTTTGGAACCACTTTAGAGCGTACGAAATGCGCGACCTCTTTCAAAATCCAGTCTTAATGATAGAACGAACAGTTTCTAACGCATTTAAACGCACTGTACACAAATAATTGTGATTAAAGGTATATGATGAAAATAAAATAGATGTATATAATCATATTCCAGATTTAGTTAGAGTTTCAAACAAGTTAATATTAGTTGCGCTAATGGAATCTATATGTTTTTAATAATTAAATAAAAGAAAAATGAAACTCATAAAGGCATTTGATTATATTTTTATGAAGCCTTAAGAATATCAATCAAGATCCAATCGAAGATATGTTTAAAGAAGTTTAACCAAGCACATTGTTTAAATTAACCAATCATAACGTAACATAACATAATTGACTAATAAAATTACAAATATGTAACTCGTACAGGGCGTCAAAAACGATATACACGATCCTGAGTTAACGACGCCACATGGCCTATCCTTATCCCCTCTTTCCTGGAATGCACATTCGTCAGTCTTTGTATACACGAGAACTGCTTTTGGATACATATACCGTATATATACTTTTTTCTCGTCAAGAAAACTCCAATTTTCTTTGGACATCTTCTACACTCTGTTCCATAAGAATCTAATAATTCTTATCAAAATCAATTTCTTAAAACAACTTTCCTTTTAAAGCCCTTTCCATAAAATTATCTATTACCTACAACGATGCTAAAAAACGTTTCTGTTTTAATCGCTGAGACAGCAGTTTTTGCTTTTTTTTCGTGACGATATATTTTGTGCGATTTTTGCGGAGCGTGTGTTTGCCGCGGTTAAAAAGCGACCTTGTTTCGCGATAAATACGTCGCGTCAATTGGCTCGTCTGCTCGGGAAATTCGAAGGAAGAGAAAGATCGTGGTTACAGAGAAAAAGAGAGAGACAGATATTAGAAGAGGAGTAGAAAGGAGAGATGAATCGTGTACAACGGTGCAGGTTTCCCTTCGATTCCGTTGCACGAACCTCTCTCTCTCTCTCTCTGTTATATACAATACACGGTATTTTTACGTTGTCGTTTTACGTTTACTGTGCAGCATGTTTCTTTTTCCATGTAACCTTGAAACGTATATATAGCATACAATGTGCACGAGCAGAAGGCATGTTCTGTCGTTATGAGAAAATTTGCAATACCTGCTTTTAATGTGTGTACCTGTGTGTCGTTTTTATGGCAGATCGTCTGATTAAAGTTGTCCTATTTTACTGATCTTTCCTTTTAAATTTCTCTTGGTCACGGATTCTTCAGCAAAGTACAGTTTTAAATAGAATTCCGTTTGTTGTTATTCTGGATCAGATTTCCGATGTTTAATTTGTACCGAATAAAGTAAATAATTCCAATCCAATCCGAATAAATCCAATGTTTTTCCCGATACTGAAAGGATGGAAAGTAATTATGGCGTCCTCAAAAGTAAACGCGTCCTTTAATGGAACGCCTTTCTCCTATTTAAACTATTTTCGTACCACGCATCAAATTCAAGGACTGATTTTCAATTGAACTCTGTTCAGGCTTAATTTACTCTCGGTAGACTCTTTGGCTCTGCTCGACAATCATCCTCAAAAATACGCCTTCAAAAATACCTTCCCTCGAAATATATTACTAGATTCGAGCAAATTGTTACTGTTTGTGTTTCCGATTGGTATCTGATTTATCTTTAGTTAGTTTTGTTTCTATAATTTAAGAATCCTTTGAAAACTTCTTTTGATCATTGAATTCCTCTTTATATTTATTTTTCTAGTAAATATAACTTGCATTTAGTTTCGATACAATATTTTTACGATTAGTTTTTATCGATTCGTAAACGGGCTGATTTAAGGTACAGGCAATTTCCTGATACGATACCAAACTCGGTGGAACGTTTCAGTATCAACCAAAATATTACTTGACTTTCCCCGCAACTGGTTTCTTTTCTTTTCTCTTTTCGGTAATGAAACGAGAACGTCAAAACAGCGATAGAGATCGAAGCGGATTAAATTCGTGCCATACACGATATTCTTCTCGGTCGAGGCAGGCTGTCCAACTCCATCGGAGTAAAGCCAGTCTGAACTAGCTGAGCAGACCGTACAAGCCGCGATTCAGTTTCTCAAACGGTTCTTTTTCCGTCCTCCGCTTGACCTGGGCTTGAATACTCTTTCACCGATAAATTAGAGAGCAAAGGTCACGTCGCTTCTCTTTTCCCATATAATGCATCAAGCCCTCCAAGTGAATTCTCTTTTCCTGGCGCGTTCGATCCGAGATGCAATATATTCGATATATCGAATAGAAGAGACCGAAGCCAGGCTTCGAACGAAGCTATATAATAACCAATCGGAGTGACACACACACCGTGGACCTTCGAACCGGCTTGTTTTATTCCATCGACTTCCCTTCGAATCGCGAGAAACTATCCGTCGTCCAGAAACGCGACGAGCAGGATTCCGTGCTGATCTCCCTTGGAATCGGGCGTCCAGAGCGTCTGGTTCTTTTCTCCTCACGATATCGCGCGTGCGTCGTTGAGCGTAATCGCGAGGCGTGCGTACGTAAACGTGAAAGACGGTGACACGAGCTCTCCATTGATAAAAAGCAAGAGACGATAAGACGGCAAGAGTCGCGTGGTTCAACTATCAGAAACTCCGACGACGACTGGACACGAACCTTCCCTACTTCAGAGAAACCTCATCGTGGTGAGGGTAGAGAGATAGAGATGGAAACACTAGTGAACCTGGTGGGGGAATAAACAGGGGCAACCGTTATCCCCACCACTATATTTCTTTCCTACCACCTCCCACGCGAATTCTGTTCAGGATGAAACAAGCTGTCCTCTTTCAATTCGATCACCTTTCCTCTCGCGACTGTTGCATGACGTTCCTTTGATATTACTTCTTTTTTATGATAGAACTGCATAACTTGGCGTTTCTTTTCTGTTCAATAATTCCTTTATTTGTACATATATATTTTTTAGTATTTCTATATGATATGGGGATTTCTATTAGATTTCGAGAAAATCTTGTTTTGGATTATTAAGTTGTTTGTTTGTAAGTTTTTTTCTAAAATTTATAATCAAAATATAAATGAGATTCTATTTATAATTTACTGCAGGCTCGTTAAGTCAGCTGGTTAAAACATGAATTATAGAAAATAATTTATATGCATTATACTGGCGTAGTATCAAGCGTTGTCTGACGTCTCGTCCATACTAAGTGCGTTAATGTCTGTTTAAAATTCTATATCGCCTGAAAACATAATATAATATTTCCATTCGATATTAATTTGTAATGCTCTGAGATATCTTTCATTACATAATCTTTCTCTTTATTTTCTAAATCATCAAATGTATTTTATTTTGGAATCCAAACAAGCCATTGTTTACATTTAAAGATACAAAGTTGCATAAACTGAATTAATAGATTTTCCAATTCGCGTTTTCGAAGTTCAATTTGGTCTCAGCTGCTCAGTGAACATGTGCAGTCTAATGTAGTTTTATTTTGTCGACTCTAAAATTATCTTCGCGCGCAAGGAGACAAACGTAGTGGGGAGGCGATAGGGGCGATCACCCCTTCTACTTTCATCGCTGTTTTCCCCTACTCTTCGTTCTTCCCCACCACGACGAGTACAAATTGCCACCTTTTCCACTCTCACGTTTCACGTTCGTGCAACCACACTACTAACCAAAACTGCATATATCTTGAATTATGCATTCGTTTGAAATGTATGCAGATGCAATACACGCGAACGTGTGTCCGTATAGTTGTATCATAGGAAATTTCGAAAGTTCCTTCCTTCGCCGGAACGATATAGGCGGCGGAAAATTGACACGCTGGCTGTTTGCGCGGGAATATACCGATAATTTGAATTGATTTTTAGAATTTAATCAAAATACTCGATTGTTTCGATTATTTTATAAATGAAATATTAATATCGATATGCCTTTCAATTCTACCTCTGAGTTAGAATATGGATTTCTGGAATTCACTGCCAAAGCGGAAAGAGAACGTATTCATCAGCAAATGACACAGAGAAGCAAATCTATAGACAATGCACTCATTGTCTTTCGACTAGAAGGTTCTTTCGTCCTTCAATTTGAGGCTTTTCTCTAAATTCTACCAAAAACAGTAGGCATTTTAATTTCTATTCCAGCAACTCGCCTCGAGCGAGTTTCAAATACAAACGTACGCGATACTAAACTACTTAGCTATTATCCTTCCATTTTCTTTCTCCTATTGAATACTTTATTAATGGTTTCCCGTGAATGCTTTCGCTGTTCTAACAAAAAAAAAAGAAGATCGATTCTACTGCTAACAATCTTCTCCTTGGAAATTCAATTACCGTTACGGTATACAAGCCACTTGGCCTCGTTCTATTGCTTTTAAATTCCAAGTTTCTTGTATAAGAAAGGTAATAATCTCGCGGGCATTTTCTTACAGTCGGTAAAAGCCTGCGCTCGAAAATTTTTCGATATTCTCACGGGAGAAAACTCCTTCCGGGCCCGACGAAGTTATTATCGACGTGAATGGAGGGCCGCACAAAAGAACATTGGACAGACACATACTTCCCAATCCCCTTTGTTCGAGAGCCGTGAAAAGCTACCAGAAAGGTTCAGGCAATCTTTTTTTACACGCAGAACTTTTCTTTTAGCTCGCAGCTGTTCAACAGCGAACTTGTTCTCATTCAGCGATGACCAACCGAATTAGCGGTAGTGTATCGTCACTGAGATCGGTCGATTTTCGGGAGGAAACTGTGTCGGGTCGATAATGCGTGCGCCAACCACGCGATTACGAAAACTTTCAGATAGAAGGTAAATATCAATGCTTATACAACCGGTAGTGTTGTTGATAAGAGATTAGGGCAGACTGAAATCCTTTCCCGTTCTATAAAATGTTATTCCAGTTATAAAATTATTAAATTCGAGGAATCTGGAGATTTCGACAATTCTGAGAATTTAGAAAACTAGTATAAAATCAAATTTTAGTGTTAACTAAATTTAGATAAATAGATATAAATACACCACTGTGATTTTCAACTTGTTATTTTATCTACGGAACGAAGACCGGAGAATGGATAACCATACATAATTATTTAATAGAGAATTTCATATTTCTACAAGTATAAGTAATATGATTTTCAAATTTATGGCGACGTCAGCAGAAGAGTAAATTTGAAGAGGTTTACTCGAGAATAAGGAGGTGTCTCGTCAGCGAGAGAACATGAGGGTAATAATTAACAATCCGCTGAACGTATCACGTTTTAGAGACCCGGTTGGCAGCGCGAAGAAAGGCTCGGATGCCGTTAATTAATTCGCATTTCCGCTCGGTTACAAAAGTTCGAGCGAAAGATGGATCTGAACCCGCGTATACATGTAGCATCTTTTATTCATTCGAACGCGAAATTTTGGTTTGTTGTCAACCGCGAGAAACGAAAATAAAAAAATAAAAACGACAGCAAAGAAATATGGATAGGTCTCTTGACGTTGATTTATCGTATCGGAGTGTGCTTTATCATTGGGTTTATGTTTTTCGCTCGTAACTCGCAGTTTCCGGGAGACGTTAAATAAATTTTCACAAGATACGCCATTAAACAAAGCTAAAAAAATATATGATAAAAAAGTGTCTACTCTATTGAATTCTACTAAAAAATTACCTGCTAGTGCTGAAATGACGTAGGAACGGTTGAATGCGTGATACTCTCTTCTTTGTTGTCGTTTTGCGAATATGAGTGTTTCCAGATCGATATCACAGGTTAATCGAGCGACGATGATTTGAGCGAAAATATAATTCGGTCGAAAAATACGATCGAGTTGGTTCGCACAGGAAATTGGTTATAAAACGATTTTTTCGTGGAGACACGTGGCGTCGAGACGACTGGCGTCGTTATGTGCGCGACGCTACCGATGTATGGTGCCTTCACGAATACTTCTCCGCCCTAAGATTCTTTCCCTCCGTCTTTTTCTTTCTTCCCGCCCCGTCTCCCGCGCACCATCAACCCCTCTTCCTATGTCCCCGCCGTTCACCACGATATCCCCCACCACAGGCTTCACCTTTCGAAAGCAATGGGCAGCCATGGGTTCCCGGGAAGCCCGTGAGGGACGTAGTTACCGACTCGAGCGCCATGACCACCATAAATTGTTCATATTTTTTTTACGAAGTCATTAACATCGGCTTATTGTTTTGTCGATAGTGGATATTGGTAAATGGAAGATGATTCGATATTTTTTCTAAGGTAAAAGTTATGTTGAAATTGGTTCACAGTTTACATAGTTTAAACTGTTATAAAAAGTACAAACAAAATTATTATCGATCTTATCCTGCATGCTGTTTTTCTTTTAACTAATGATTTAGAGGAATTAGTTATAATATATATATATATAGTTATGAGAAATTTTTAAATAATTCTCTAGTGGCTTTTTAAGTTGATATCCTGATTAAATTCTGATACTAATTAAGATGTGCTATTAGGGGATGATTCAACTTCCATGAACCACATATAATATTCGATTTTTAAATTATGCAATATATAGAAAATATTTGCATATAGTTAGCTAGATGTATCGCATTAATTTCCTATGTCAACGATATGCTACATGCAAGCAATGATACGTTGATAAAAAGGGAATCGCGGTTACCTATGCAACTCGGCATGCTGATGACGCTCTCATTCCACTTGCCGTTCTTGCACTCCAGTATTCTTGTCCTTTCTTTGCTGTCAGGGAATACGGTGCCGAGTTTGCACAAAAAGGTTCTCGAAGTCAAAGTACCATTCAATACATAACTTCCGTTCGGCGCTGAGACATCTGGACAGGCCAGCACTAAAACATTTATTACCACCAAGCTACAGAGTTTCTGCCTCTAGTCATCGCGTCAAATGCTAATTATTTGGTACATTAACATCTTGATAACTACATAAAACTCTATAGTGATTGAATTATAGGATGCAAGTAAATATTTATAAACAGTAAATAAGACATTTCAATGAAGGAGTCTATATTTATAATATCGATAATATATATGATAATATAAACCATCCTAGAATATAATACTAATGAGGAACAAAGATCAGTCAAGCAAGACGCGAAGACGTTAAGACGCGAAGGTGACCAGACACGTGTCAACAAGTAGACTCGTCAACGTTATTTCTGGATGAGAGATTCCTTGCGTAATTGTGAACGTTTATGCGTATCGCGTTCCATCCTTCTCAGAGAGGTTTGATTACAAGCAAGAAAAAAAAAAAAGAAAAACAGATAAAAGAAGCGCATTACCGTTGTGCTCATAAGGTTAGACCGACCTTGATATTGCAAGAAGAATCCTCGTGCCGTATATAGCCTCTTCGTGGCGACAAGGTCGAGGGTGATTACATTCGAATTTGAGACGACCTTGACGCCAGCCGCGGTACCGCAATTCTCGAACAACGTTTTTCCTTTTTCTCGCACCCTTAGGATGTCTACGCAACTTCCATCAGATTCAGGCTCTGAAACAGAATATTTTATTGCTCATATTTTTCAACATCCTTTATCCAAATACAAGTTTATATTTTTAATTATCTTCTTTCGTAATCCATATTATAAAAAAGATGAAGTTAAATGAGAAACGAACAATTAACTTTTCATATTCCGCTGACGTCCAAACAGTAATAATTTAACAGAAATAATTTTTTCACAGTTCTTCTTTCAGTTTCAATTTCTAATCTAAATATCAAATTTAGTTTCCTCACACGAATTCCAAATAGAAAAGAAAAGAAGATTAAAAGATTAAATGTTACAGATATAAAGTCATATCTCAAGCATTAAATACTAATGCGTTCATTTCCCTTGGAAAAATATATCGTCATGGCTCGTGATTTCTTAATCAATTCCATACAAGATGCACGTGAGTTAATCGGAGGGTCAGAAGAGCAGCGAGGGAAAGCTCGTTGGGATCGATACTAACCCCGGATATTCAGGTCGTGGAGCGTCAGGACGATCCTGTGCCCAGGAGCCGACCTGAAGGTCCAGCCGCACGTATTTTCACCGAGGTAGTAAAGCGGATAACCCGGTGAATTTATGAAACCACCCTCGCCAGGGACTACCTTCAACTCCTCGTTGCAATATTTCTTCACAGCAGCCTCTGAAACAACCGCCGAAAATCGTATAAATTCAAGCTGAAATATCTAAAGAAGGAAAGAGAGACTGAACAACATAATGTCGATGTATGTACAACCATACACATTTCTATTTTACGATTTAGTTATTTCACCGAGGGTGGAAAGAAAATTAAGTTTCTTCCCTAATATACGAACGAGGAAGGAAAGATCTAACACAAGGAAATCCTATTTTCTCCCGTTCGATTCGACTCAATTGAATTGCCACCCATCAAGCATCGAGCTTCTGGGACCATTGTTAGTTATAAAGACACGAAATGACGACACTTTTACTGGCATAAGGACGTGAATCAACATCTGCATTCGATTCGGCCCATTTGTCGATTTCGAGTGTGACTCTGACTACCTTTATGCGACGTTTGGTCTGACCGAGGGTGTCCTTGCCCCACTTTCCAACGGAGGGGCGAACCGACCGAAGAATACCTACATCTGGAGGGGGCTGATACCGGTTGTAGGGCGTCGAAGGGGTGGGTTGGCCCTTCCCACCTTTTCCGCCGTGAAAAAGGTGCTCGCTGTCCCGTAATTTCGTTCTTTTCCAGTTTTTATTCTTTCGAAAGGGTAAAATTGATGTTTTATCGAACTACCATAGAATTTCAAGCCTCCGCGTTGAAGATGTAAATTATGTGACATGTACTTTTGACGTGAGATTTAGTTTTTGTAATGAGCGTTTTTGTCGTGAATAGTGATTTTACAAGTAGTAATTTTTTTACTGTTTTACTGTAGTGATGTTAGTATAGTAATGGAAACTAAGCGCGTATATTATTCTTTGTGTGTTAGGAATAATTTATGACGCAGAAACACGACCGTGTAACTCTATCTGTCGATCATAGAACTATAGATTCTTTTGTGACATAATCAATGTGCAGCTTATTTATCTTCCAACTTTTTCTTTTACAAGCGATCGTCCACATCTGTATCAGCTGTATTATTGGCAATTTGTTGACGGTTGAAAATAGTTTATTTATAGTAGTTAGTTTATAGCTTGTTTATAATATTATGTTTGTATAGAGACAAATTAAAGTAGTATCTTTTATAGAGAGACGTTTATATTAAGGTATGATATAGTAGAGGAAAATTTTTACAGTATAGGATAGGATGGTTCACAGTAATCTTTATGATATATCTAGCAGTACACAAGTAATACAAAGAATATTTGATTTACTTTAGAACTAAAAACTACGTTTCCAAGTGTATTTGATTCTGATATAAAAAATTCTAGTTTTTAATTTTTAATCATGGTTGATACTTTTATCGTATACAATACTATTGTAGCTAATCGTGGAATGATCGTTATAAACTTGAAGTAAAAAGCTGGTACGATTGAAAAGGTGCTCAACGACTGTAATTCGCGAGGGATACAAGGACCTTCGTTCCGCACTCAATGATCCTTTTTCGCGTATATTACGAACCCAGAGTGCACGCGGTTGCATAGAAACAAGGGATTAGCGTGTCCTTCACGAATTTCAACCTTTTGTCGCGCGCCGCATGCCATTCATTATGAGACGTTGTCGTGTTCCAAACGGATTGTTGGCTATTATGAAACTTTTGGGTGAAAGTTTTAATCTTTTGAAATCGAAGGTTGGAATTGCATTGAATGCATCACGTGTTCTGTATAAGTCTCGGAATGTTTTAGAAAATTACAGGAAACGGTTCTTCACTCGACGTTGAGAAGAAATGAAAGGGAAATTTATTTTAGCAGAAACGAACGATATAAAAGTACAATGTAAATGTTATTTATTGAAAAATTTTGTGTGATTCTGAAGAAAAGGAAAATTTGTTTATATACGTAACTTTTGGTGAGAAATTACATCATACAAAAATGAGAAAATTGAGAAACTTTTACTCAGGTAAGTAGAAAATTTTCTTATTATAAATGACTTAGAAAATCAACTTTCATGAAGTTCGTGGTAACAAACGGTTTTGACAGATGCAAAAAAATGAACGTATCGCACGTGACACAGCATTCATTCTTTAGTTTTGATCTAAAGATGGTATATTTTTCTGGATTATCGAGATTGAAGATTATCGATTGAACGTGACTGACGATCGATTGTCTACGTTCTGTGAGCAGGAAAGTAATATGCACGTGAGAAAAAGAAACCGGAATGCAGGTGCTTCCTGCTTCTCGTGCGATAAGTTCTATAGAGCTATTCAGAGCGTGGAGATATTATATATTACTTTGAAAGGATTGTTGCTTTGTTCATGCCTATGTATGTGTTAATTTAATTTTTGGAAGTACTTACCAGGAATGCACGCGTACTTTAACTGCAAAGTGGCAGGATTCCAATAAATAGCACCTGGTTGGTCGGTGGTGAGGTTGTAACGACAATGTTTTTGTCCAGAACATCTAAAGTATGAAAACAATAATAATCTTTCGTTAAAAGGTATGTTTCCTTTAAATATATGTTCATGTCTAAACTCTTCGAATTACGAATTTAAGATCTGAAATTTCAAATTAAAATTTTTTTCAAATCCGCAAATTTTTATTTCTTATCTCAACTTCAGAAATACTCAAATCCCAAATTCTATATTAAAATTTCTCTTTTCTTCCTGCGATATTTTCTTCTTGTAATAATACCCGGAGAAATGCACCGAATTTATCAAATGTTATCGCGGATCAACGGATCAGGAAGTCCAATTTCGCAATTTCAAACACGCATGCCAATAAATATCCGTACTGCAAACGGCGCAGCGCAGATTGTATCGATTTCTCCGTGCAGTGTCGTCTATTAAATAAGCGACGTCGGTCATTAGGGGGTGTGTACCGGGTGTCAAAAGCGCGAGCAGCCTGCGTTTGACCGGGCAAAGGAGAAATAGCGATTGTTTTCAGATCGAGATGATTGTTGCACAGGGGATCGAAAGCGGCCTGGCTACGTGAAACAATGGCCATAGGGTTACCCCTTTCACCCTTGGGGGTGATTTACCCTCTCTCTTTTTGTCGATTTTATCGCATCGTTCCCCTTTGCCGGAAATAAAAGGGAAATAACGTTTCATGCGCCACCCACGCGAGCAATCCCTTTGAATTTTTCGGCGTTGCTAACCTTTTCGGCTCGCGGACTCTTTCATTGTCACGTTTTCCATATCAAAATGAGTTTGAAGCGCATTCGTTCGAAATGAGTGATATTTCATTTTAAAGTAAAACATTTTATATCGTGGTACTTGACAGATTTTTCATGGGAACAGCAGAGAAATTTGATGAATGGTCCTATAATGGGAGTTTCTCTAATTGTAAAAGAACGTTCTTTAAATTATTTACAATATTTGCATATTCGCTTAAAATGGCACTTCTGTAATGAAATATGTAGTGACAAAATCAGTTGGCGAATGAGAAGACGCTGGAAACTCGATCCTAAAGAGAAAGATAGGGTAGTATGCTCCCTCTAGTTCGTGGCTGCAACCCCTTATTTACAAAGTTCATCGAGCTGTGCTCCTGGCGCGCGATGTACTCTCCTGGAAGCGATTTCTCCTTCGTCGGGCATCGAACGTCGCTCAAAAGGCAATTAAAACTTCACGTACGCTTTGCTGACGCACATCAAACGGCAATTTTGCGTGCCGAGATTTCGTTCCACCCTTGAAAACACGCTTCCGCCGTGGCACATACGATTACAAAGAAGCAAATTTCAAGAAGAGAGAGAAAGAGAGAGAGAGACAGACAGAGACAGAGACAGAGACAGAGACAGAGACAGAGACAGAGAGAGACAGAGAAAGAAAAGAAGCTGTTTCTTGTAAAAGTAGAGTGGAGACCAGTCTAATTCTGCAGTTACTTCTGACAGGTCTATGCATACGAAAATACTTACTTCCCTCAATCATGTAAATTGAATTTATACTTCTATCTGGAGAAACATTAGTTCTATAGCTACTCTGTATTTAAGTAGCAAGAATGACTTACTAGCTCTGTGGTTTATAGTCCAGTAACCTAACCCAAACCGAATATTCTTTGCTCCCTCCTTTCTTTGCGGATGCCTAGTGGGTGACTCGTATTACCGGAGACGGTTATATTGTATGGAAATGCGATGAAAAGCGAAAGTAGTGGCTTACAGTGAACCCACAAAACTTCAGACTACACGATCTCGAGCTACGTTGATCAATTTTGATACCGAGAAATCAGGAATTCATTTCTCCTCCACCTTCGCTTGTTTATTTTATTTTCTCATAAATAAAGAAATAGTCATAATGCAAGATGTGCAAAGATGCAATACGAATTCTTTCGGATCTTTTTGATCGCATTCGTCCATTAAAAAATGTGTAAATAAGTGTATCATAAAAACATTTATAGAGTAGAAGTTAATAAATTACATGACATACCTCCTGTTCAATGACTGCCTAATATCTATCACCCTGTATTGTTCATCCTCAATATCATCGATATAATTTCCCTTCAGTTCTTTCCTCTTGAACGACATACTGCTACCTCGAGATCTGTACGTTTTCTTTTCCATCAACTTCTGCACATCGTATCCGCAAACGTGCGTAATATTCGACAAATAGTCCGCTTCCAGGATGAAGATGAACGCCTTGAGAGACCTGCAGGTCAGTCGAACAACACCATGCGAGCAATAATCTTCCTGGACCACTTCCATGTAACCACCCGCTAGTCTGACGCCTGTCAGAATCTTGGCAAATGGCGATTGTGTGCTCGCGAGGAAACTTTTCGTCAACGAGCACCTCGTCACCATCATCAATAGCAACAGAAGACTCGTCAGGGTCGTTGCTCCTGGCGCCATGGTCGTTGATCATCACAGAGGTCGAAGTAGTCCTCCTCCACTCTCGAGATGATCTTAAAATTAGCCTCCTCAAGACGGCGAAGGAGTCAAGTGCGTCGATAACGTGTACCAATTTCCTTCTGTTTCTTGTTTCTGTCTCTGATATGACCAGCTAGCGGCTCTTTTACTCCTCGAAACCGCGCTCGGACACTCGACGACCACTTTATGGCCCGGGTCAACGACACTCTTTTCTGTTTTCTTTCCACCAAGTCTGTGAGAAACATAGAACAAAGCGTAAAGGGTGTGGGAAGAAACTTTAGGGCGGAATGTAGGCTGAATTCTGGTGGAACGAGACTCTAGGGAATGTTACATAGAAGTAATGGAGTGATAAATAGTAGAAAGTAGTTTTATTTAGCGTGAGAAATCTTTATTTCGCTTTGCAAATTGTATGAACCTCTTTTAATACTGTTCAGGGTGTCTCAGATTTAAACGACATCTTTCTTCATAATTGTTTGCGACAGAATGTACATTAGTTGGAAAATCACAAATACAAAAATCTATGATGATTTTATAACTTATCAGTCGTAATTCATTATCAAAAACAAATTTTATCTGTCATAAACAAGTTAATATCCATGTACTTTGAGTGGTGGTATATATGCATATTGTTTTTTTTTTTTTTTAATGAAAGATAATGATCTTTTTTCGACTTTAATAAATTCGTCCCTAGATACGTTAAATTAATTAACCTACTCGCATCTACCATCTGTATAAACATCTCCAATTTAGTATCACATAAAAAGAAGTTCTTTCTAATCTTCTATCTACTCTATTCTTATCGTAAAAGTAAAATTGATTTACAAGTAGAACTTACTAGTAACGTTTAGAGCTGTTATTCTGCCTCCTGTTCATCGAAGCCGATAAATTTTCAAAGGATTCTCGTGGGAATGCGGCCAGTAAGTCGAATAAGTCTGGGAAGACTGAAGAGGTACGATTATTTCTCGATGAAGATCGTAGCTCTCTTTTATTTTCGGCCCCCGTGCTCGCCTCCTGGTATCTCCAGCTTTGTTGCCACAACGAAGACACCCTGGTGCACGATCAATCGGCCATGGCCAAGTACCAGGTTTCTACACAACGCTGTATGCTCATCGTCCAAGGACACAGATTAGAATAGTATCGCGAAAACGCGTTCGATTTTCAGTTATAAGCTCTTGTAGGTTCTGTTTGATATTGATCGTTCGCTAAATATTTAGTATACATATATCTCGTCTATTTTTCTAGGATTATTTTTTCCTTCTTTTCTTTAAATTTTAGAATTCTCTTAAAGAATTTTCGCCTGATTAATCTAAAATAGAAATTTTCCTCCCTGGGGTAAGATAGAAAATTCTCGTTTAGAGCAAAATTTTTTTTTAATTTTAATATGGAAATTAATCATTTAGGGGTAAAATAGAAAATTCTGTCCGATTAAGAGATTTTCGAGGAGTTTGACTATTCTTCAAATGGCACTCTGTTTGTTTGAAAAGCTGTTTGTGTGATTTGGAGAAATATTTTGAATAGCGAAGATCTGGTTAATTGAAGATTGTTATATTTATGCTGTTGGTCAGTTTCGAGGTGAATGACGTTGTTTCTGTTTTATTTTGGGAACGTGCTGATGATGTTAGAATGGTTCTGGAAGACCGAACGATGCCCGACTATTTTTGAATTGGTATTACTCGATATCACTCTAAGCTCTTAAATCTTCTTCGAAGTAGTTCGTAAACATTCAGGAGTTCCTTTGGTAAATTCTTAGATCTTATATTCCGTTGTGCATTATCAGCCTGTCAGATATTGACGTTAACGAAGAAAATCTACTTACGATATTTATTCAAATCCTTTGGAAGCTGCTTTACAAAAATACACCGACAGATATTTTATTCGTTAAATATTTTCATCGTTTCGTATATTTCTTCTAAGAAAATATATTAGTAATTTACTTTCATATACTTTATAAATTCCTCTCAAAAATGCAATATCCGATTCTCCAACTTCTCTTTCCTTTTCTTTTTTTCTTTTCTTTTTGAACGAATTATTTTTGCCAATCGATTTTTGTAGAATCACAACCAACTTGTTAATTATTTCAAAAATTTCGTATACACAATGTTTCAATGAACAAACCTCCAAAGGCGCAGATCGATCAATCAAAGATTGGCATCGATCTCGTTTTTCTAATTTCGATTTATCAGCCGCTGTCGACCAACATTCGCTGTTCTTTTTTCGCTATCACCAGCAGTCTTTCCATCTTAAGCAAACACATTCTGCATTCACCTATTGCCAACAATTTCCCTTTTAATTTTAATCAACCACATCGCGAATTATAGTTTCTGATAACGTTAAATCATCCTTCTTTTTATCCTAATCATTTGGCTGATATCGGAGTTCCTTCGAGTGGCATAAATTCTCACTACGTAATGCTATATAGCTTTGCAACAGGCAGAAGATAAAAGTTTCCAAAGCTCTGTCGGCACGTTTCGTCGCGATAAATCAGTGCGAAAAGCTGCTGGAGCCATTCATCAAAATCCCAGCACGCTCTTTCGCTATCTCTGCCTCGCAGTCCACATGATAACTTCGCGCCATACCAAAGAAATTCAAAAAATCACCCCACGTATCCTCAAAATTCGCGAGAGATAAAGGAGCAGCATCTGATTCATGAACACTCTTTTCACAGTTCGTTTTTCCACTCAATGATCACAGATGATAAACGATTCGTCTTACCGAATGTAAAAACCAGGTCTGAAGAAGGGGTGAAAAGTTCAAACGAACGCTACGACACTTAGAACTCTTCAACTTCCGCTTATTTCATATTTTCCATATTTTGTATGTTTATTTTAAATATCTTATTTTACATATTACATTTTACACATGTATTTTCCATTACACACATTTTTTATTTTTATACTTCATTTATCCTCTGCAACGAGGAAAATCCAGTTGAAGACAAAGTTTTAATTTTACACATTAATCACACGGTCAGTTGATGTAGAAAAAGGAAGAAATAAAAAGTTGAAATAAGTTGATGGTGTTTGTCGTAATGAACGAGATAGTAGACGTTTTTGTGTTTCTCTGGATAATCGAAGTTCGCCGTGCTTTCGATTTGTCGTCGATCGAGGGAAAAAAAACTTGGATAGCCGCGTGTAAACGAATAAAACAAGCGCGGTGTTTGACGTCGTGTCCGACACTGAAGAAACACACGCACCGAAGAGGCCCGCTACTGTCGACCATTCGTCGTCGTGTGCCACGAAGCAACGTGCACTGTCAGTCCGTTCTCTAACATTGACAGCCTAAACTGCGAATCCTATGAGCCATTGGCGTCCATGCTACCCCCGGAAGTCGGCGTCCCCCGCCAGCTTGCCACTCGAAGCTGTTAGTAAGTGTTGTTGGGTTGAAAATGATTAAAAGTTTAAAGATGGAGAACTTGGCAAGAATTCAGAAAGTTTGAAGTGATGTAACGTTGGTGGACAGTTGAATTATTTTATACAAATTTATAATGAGGCTGTTTAAATTTCGCATATATTATATTATATATATTTTATATATTTAAGGGCAAAGGTTTGGAATCGTTACTGTACTCCTTGGATAAGAGGTCTTGTCTAGTATTTTTTCATTTTTAAGATACGTCGAAGTATTTGAAATCTTCCGTGTTTTCTTTAATCACTTAAGTATGGTTCTAAGTTACCTTATAAAAGTAGTATAAAATAATGATTGCGTGCTTTGGATTAAAGGAAGACGAAGATGACTAAAAGATAAAAATAAGTTATTTTAAGTAAGGTGGGCAGATTACGTGTTACATAGAATTCATACGAGAATTCTACAATCCTAGGTAAGTTTCCGATCGGAAATTTTATCGAAGTAAAGTATATTTGTTTGCGACAGTAGATATAATAACGATAACGTTTACAAATACAATATCAAACGAGTAAATTAAAGCATTCGAAATTAATAATGCAAACTGCGAATCATACGAACAACCCGCCCTCTATTTCTACCCTTAGCAGTCTACCCTTCGATTGTACAGCGATCTCCAACTTTCAAAACTTAATGTAACCTATTGTAGTTAAGACTGTTCCTTAAGTATACTCCTTGTATAAATTATCCCCCAACGAAAGCAAATACGGAGGCGAACAGAAACTTTGTACTTTCTCATCGATGAGTTTGCTTCGTCTTAATTGCCTGATTAGGCAAACGTGAATTAATTTGAAAGTTCTGAGCGAGCACCGAGTGGTTGGAGATCCCTGATCTAGGGGACCACCCTATAACAGCACGTGCACGTTTTTCGGCCGCGCGAGGGGCACGCTCGTGCACCGGGGTGGCTTTCCCTTCTTCAGATCCTCCCCTTTAATCTCTAGCTTGCTTTCTTCCATGGAAGATCGGTTTGTGATTTCAACAGCTGCTCCTTTCGATTCGCGTCGCGACAATTCCTCTTTCGATTCCTTGAATCGGATGGGGGAAACGTCCTCGAATGTCAAAGAATTTCTTTGTTTTCCTCTCTAAGGGGTTTCTTGGTATGCGTTGAAATGCTTCTTCTTTTCGCAGACGAAATTGTTGGATTGGGATTGCACTGGGGAATGTAAATTGAATTTTCAAAAAAGAATTATAGAGTGGAGATTGTTGAGAGCGTTTTAGATGTAGAAGAATGTATGGTGTTAGATATAGAGAAATATATAGAAACGTAATTTAATTTACGTTTCCTCAAATTAAAGGTTTTTGTTATTTATCCTGTGTTTCCTTTGAATTCTCCTTTTTCTTTTCGTCGTTGAGAAATATACAATTTATTTAGAAAGGTGCAAAAAGTTTTCTTTGTAATCTTCGTGTCTTACTTCTTTGATAATGTATATCATATGTGATCCGAAAATTATGCTGATCGGCAAATGTGCTGCTTGTTCTGCTATACCACATGTTCAGACCAATCATTGGTCGTCACCCAATACTTGGAGCAGAATGCATTCAGCGTTAGAATGGCAACAATGCATCGAGCTTATCCCGAAATCACAATTTCCACATTTTCCTCGGCCCCATTCCCACATTTAATCCCTCGTTTCTATTCTTAAACCATTGCATAGTTCGATCTGTGATCCAGCTGTCACCATTGTCCTTCGACACCGCTTTTCCATCGAATCTACAGGCAACATTTGTCGTAAACCGGTCCATATGTATCGACGACCGTATATAATTGGTCGATGTTAATAGAAATTCACTTGCGATCTCGATTTTATCTTACTAATTCTTACCAGTCCTTCCTTAAATTTCAATTAAAATTACTCTTGCTTCGATAAAAGTCTAATGTTAGTTTTGCCAAAGCGTTGGCATTGTTTTTGGAATTACAGAAACAAGAAATCTGAGTTTAGTAGTTCCGGTATTAATAAGTTATGGAAAGTTCTTTTCATTTCGATGACACGAGAATATCGACAATTGGTGGCCATATTAAGCGAAGACTCGAATTCCCCAAAAGTCCAGAATAAACAGGGAACGCCAGGGTGTAAGAGTAAAAATATTTTCCAGTAAAAGGAATTGCCCGACACGCTACGAAGGAACTGTAACAAGCTTGTGAAACGCTTGTCAAATCTAAAAATATATATAGAAATTACAAAATATTTGTTGTAGGCGTATATTCGTATAATCACGACAGTCGCGTCTCATTATAGCGGTCGTAAGATTTTAAAATATTTTATGTAACGTGTACAATACGAGCACCAAAGGTTATTCATGCTAAATGTTCAAATTACTTTCGTAGAACAAGAAATATCTGCATGCGGTCCTAGTTTTTTTAGTTTAACGGCAAAGGATGGTACACTCTAATTTACAATACAATATTAAACAGAAAACCTGAATAAATCCATGTTTCAAGTTCTCGTATATCAAATTCAAATTATACAATCCTCATCCCTTCTCGCCCCTCTAATGTCTATTTCGTCTGAGGAACATCCGTTATCTGAACATCCTCCAGACGAACCTCTCCGACTGTCTTACCTCACAGGTAACATGTAGGGTGTCCTTGCTCCCATTGTCGAAGAAGTGAGCAGAAGTGTCGGACGTCTCTGCTGCACGCGATTGCTCTATTGTCCGTGGCACGTGCGTTCTCGTAGCGTGCATCTGCGCCGTGCCAGGAGCTTCTTTTCCACGGATGTACACCGGTTGTCATCGATCCCCCCTGTTGTTCGTAAATCAAGCTGGAGGAGGTTCTAGACGTGTACGAAAACCAGGAAGCGAGTATATCGAGCATCTGCCGCCACGCGAGGACGGCCAACGTTAGATTTGACAGGAATGCGTTAAACTGAAGGCGATAGCCTCGTAACGTGTGATTTATTTGTCGAAGGTTTTACTGATGGTGGACACCGAAGCTTGCTTGTTTAATTAGGTTAAATAATTTCATAGAGGCAGACTATGCGATTGGACGTTGAGTGGTAAATAGGATCGAGGATTGAAATATGAAGGATTCAGTGAGTCGACGATTTTGGGGCATTTCTTTCTTTTTTGTAGTATTTTAAACGAATATCTAAATTCTGCATCGAGAATATTTATATTTGATTTAAATCTTCAATTGAATATTTAAATTTTGGACGGAATATTTAAATTTCTTAAGTGGGAGCGATCGTCTCGGAACGTATGATTTACTCGTTGAAAGTCCAAGGTGAGGCATGCCAGAATATGTTCGTTTACGTGGTTAACTTAAATTATTATGTCAAGAGACATAATACGCTCGGGTATTGGTATCAGAATATGATTTTTTTTTATCTTTTAATTCTTCTATAGCGTTATACCTTGTATATATCGTCTTATGTCATATATACCTTCTCTATATTATTACCGTGTTCGCCTCGATTTCTACACACGGCTCGCAACGATCATCGCGTAACATTAACGTGGCGAATTAGACACACGGTCTCCTGGGCAATTCCCTAGTGAAACGAAAAAAATCGTATCCGGTCTGCCGTGCAGTCACGTGCAACCCTGCGGTCTTTTCCACCCCGATCCACCCTTGAATGGGGCATAGAGCCCTTAGGGCACGCACTGTTAAAATATAGCGACATGTGCGACTAGTCACGGCTCGTTTGATACGCAAATTCTGGAGAAGTTTAGTAAAATTGGATCTTTAATTTACCTATTTTATTCTTTCGGTTTTTAACGCGATGCACTATATGGCATTGGTATAGTAATCGAAGCGAAACCTATATCGTTTCCGTAATGAAGGGGGATCGAACCATAAAAAAAAAACAGTTGTTAATCGCTTATATGATTAATAGGTTTTAATAAAGTGTTAAACGAGACTTTCAGGTACCAAGTTGCTGAATTGGATTTTTCATAAATTTTTAAAAATAACGTCTGTGAGTTCATATTTTTATTTATTTTTCAACTTGACGATAGTGTTTGTCAGTGAAGATTTTAAGTGGTTTAAATGTATTTCTAACTTAAAAAGAAACTACTACTGGCATAAAATTAATATTCTATCGGATAACGCTAAATCTTTTTACCGACTGGCAAAAGAAGATAAGAATTATCATAGATAATGAACTGTGCCACGAACTTGCTGACGTAAAGAGATACAAGAAAGATTTGCATGCCTGATCAACTTATTCAAATTTCCCCTGATTTAATTTGATTCGCTGAGAATCCGCGTATCTCAAACCGATTTAATTTTCCTACCTCATCAAGGACCCTTGATACATTATAATCCTACGACCTCGAAATATGCTATGAACATTCATTACGAAATGCAAAACCATGAATGTATATATATATATATTCTGAATATAGTAAAGTGTGTCACAGTCTTCAGGCAATTCGTACTCTCGGGTAAAATGCACTAAAATACCCGCAGAAAGGATAGTTTCGAGCAGAACGAAAGAAATAACGTTTTGTATGTCTTAAGGATGCCTCGAACCTGAAAGCAGCTTTCAACATTGATCCGCCGCTTTGAGTGCAACCCTTTGAGATAAAAATATTCTTTATGCTCCATAGTATAAGTGCTTGACCGATTTAGTGGAATTTTACGAGGACTGACAATCTCCTTTGAAAAGAAAAAAGAAACGTTTACTTTGAAACACGTTCGTGATAAACTCTTTTCCATTGGAATGCTAACTGTCGAAACCACTACAAATCTTCCAGAAATATCAATACATATTTTATTCTGAAAATAAAGAGAAGGAAGAGGGCCTAGATATCTGATTATTTTCCAAATCGTTACACAACGAGTCGGATCCGATAAAATCCTCGCGTATATTTCTTTCCATTCTATATACGTCATACGTATCATTATATATATATATATGTTACTGGTGGAACAATTTCATACCTAAGATACGTACGAGTTCCAGTTATGTGAATTATTTGCTTCCTGATGACTTCAGGTATACGGTGTTCCGCTGTATCCATCAGTTTTAATAAATATACCTTCCTCGAGCAATATATCCCAATGATAATGTAATATCCGTTCCAATAATTCCCTTGTGTGTTATTTGCAATCAACAACGAGCACCCGTCCAATGCCATCGGTATCGACAACCGCCACCCTACATTGTCATCGATCCTAAGTTCATCCACTAACGTAACATACCAGTTTCTAGGTAAACAACGTATTTTCATGGAATATCTTGTGCCACAACACGATCGAGCGATTTAGCAGAGCTCTACGACAAAGCTTAAACAGTAACCCCCTTGGAGATTCCTAACGAGATTATGCATTATATCTACCCTAGGACACGGTACCGTGTTGCGTAAGCCATCCCCGCAATCGACCAGCTCGATACAACCACCGATACGTATCGCAACTATATGTATGTCGAAAAAAGAAATCTCGGTGGGCGTCGTGATATTTTGACATTCCGCCAACTGTTGTTTATCTTATGTCTACCGTTTCGCGAAGGCGAATTCTTATTCTTGGCTGGGCGCGGACAAGTTCTAAATAACAGCATTCTTTTCAAAGAATCGAAGTGAGTTTATATTATATTCTTTTCATGTGAATATAAAATCATATAAATATCATGTAAATATAAATTTGAATCGAATCGAGGAAATTTTGAAATATCGTTCACTCCAATTTCATTGAAATTGAAATAGAATTTATAATACTCTTTGATTTGATTTTAAATCGAAATCGAAACGACTTTGAAATATTTTATATTTATATCCGAATTGAAATGAAAATATATAAACAGGCAGACCTTTCTATTTGAATTTCAATCGAAATCGAATAGAATTTTGAGGTAGCTTCAATTTCAATTTAAGTAAAGATTGAAAGAAAATGGACAAATTTTTGATTCCAAGAGAATTTTACTTCTTTGTTTTTTTTCCTTTTTTATCGTTGCGTTTCGTTTTGCTAAAACAAAGTGTTTGTGAAAAATGTCTTATTTATCGTGTTTTCGTCTACTTGTTTTTTTTTTCGTATCTTTTAGTTGCGTGATATCTGATCTCGCCGTGTTCTCTGTTTCTACTAGTTTTTGTTCGACTCGAACATTATCGCGAGAATTCCATTATTTCCGAATCCAACGGGACGCTTCGTTTATTTGTAGGATACCGTCGCGATTTCGTAGAATTAAGCAAGGCAATTGTTCGACTTGAAGCTGGTTTTCGACTATATCGTTTTTTTCTATTTAGATTAGCGAAAGCAAAACAGACAGTTTATGGACAACAGAATTTATCGCTCTATTCCGTTCCCCTAGGAATTTCATTTTATACAAATATACAAATACATTAAATGGCAATTTATTGGATCCTAAATTTTGTGCAGAAGTAGTTAAAATTCGAATAACAATTAACTCAAGTTAGCCTTAGCAATGCTTGATGTTGTACTTATATAAAACGATATTTTCTTTTTTTTTAAATAAAGGAAATAAATTCGCTTCGCTTCCTACAGCAGAAGGCTTGTAACCAGCACTTGACAACTATCAATAAAAACTCTCGCGGCCCCCAAGTTACGTAATTATCATCGTTTAACTCGAAATTACATCATCGATTGTTTTATAAACTGTGGTCATCCTAGTGGTCTTCCAAACAGGAGGGAATTAACTGGTAATCAGTTTGAAATCGATAATTCGAGCTTAATTGGCGAATATGATGTGCAATTACGTAATTACGAGCAAACGCACAGAGCTTCGATAACAGATTTCTGAATTATCCGCGGCCGTCAACTCTCTCGAGTTTCTTCTGTTTTACCGATCATGCTTTTACTGTGCCGTGATAAGCAAGGAATCTGTAATGAATTTCGATCGCTGGCGCTTATTAGTACATCTGTTTAATTTTTACCTTAATTAATTTTTGTAATTCTCAAGTATTAGATATTAGGTTCTGTAACAAGTTGGTTTACGTAAGACCAATTTAATCAACGATATATACATATATCATTTTATTCTATTATCCTCTGAAAATGAAGAGCACAGGTGAAAACCATTCTTATTTAGCGTATAAAGCGTTATTTATTATATTATTACACTACAGTAGCATATGTAATCTGTTCATAATATTCCTCCAAATGTAATATCGAAAGGCGAAGTAAATTATTACACAATCTAACAGAACATATAAAATGATTTCGATTAAGATTTCAAAGAATATATTATACGACTAATTCGTAATTTATTATTTAGCAATCTTTTCTAACAAACGATTATATCAAAATATTCGAGTATATAAGGAAATAGGGAATTAAGAGATTGGAAGAGTAAAGTACAAATAGTAGGAAGCGAAATGAAAGATGCGATAAATATTCATACCTCTCGTGGTGAACGTTTTATTCAATTACAATAATAATCGCCATCGTCGCGGTGATGATGTTAATTATAATAATAATAATAATAATAGTAATAATAATAATAATAATAATAATAATAGTAATAATAATAATAATAATAATAATAATATTCACGGTCATAATCGTAACGTAATGACTATAATAATAATAACGGCACGCAGAAAGGACAAATCAATAGGCTGAACGGTGATCGTAATCACGTTTCGCGACATCCAACGACGATAATAATCGTAACAATAATGAACAACAACAATTCGAACAAACAATTAAAGCGTCTGCGAATTTTAACAATAATCAAACAATATGGTCGCGCGCGTTACACTCGGAGAAACGATGAATTTCCTTTTGTCCCTTTACATTTATCCTACGCGTGTTCGTGAATGTATCGTGTAGTCGTGTGTTCGTATACGCAGGGTGTTAAAGAATCGTTCGATGATCTTTCTTCAACGTGCTATTTAAACCAAATAAAAAAACACAGATTTAAAGAAGAATTTTGCTAAGCCAGATAGATCTACCAATTCCAACGAACTGCAAGATTAAAAAATTTGCTGAGGGTTCTTCAGGGACGCACAAAACTCCAGTATCGTCTCGTTAAAGAACGAAATCATTCTTATCAATCTTTCAATCGATTTAATCGCTTTTTATTGACCAACTCTATGTGCCAACCAATTAGTATTTCTTCAAACGTAGCAATCTATTACCTGACACACAAGTTTATAATAAATAAGCAGTTTCCAATTTCATCAATTTTCCATTGCAAAGCGAAACGCATCTACTGTCAAAGTTGAAAATTTTCCATACAACTGTATACATGCTTCATTCTAAAAATAGGAAAAAGAAAACAGACCTAGAAATCCAATTATTTTCCACAATATCGTTGCACAACCAGTCGAATACGATAAGATCGTGGCACATATTTCTTTTACACCCCGTATACGTCTAACGTATCATTGTTGTATACATGTTACCGGTGTAACAATTTCATACGTGCGATCTCTTCTATCTCCGTTCCACGACGATGAGCGTATTAATCGACGGATCGTTAATTAACGCGACGAACCTCGTCGTTTTCATCCTTTGGAACGATTCTTCGTGTTGTTGTTACGTGTTACGCACTCGTGTGAATATGTTTGGTCTCTGTAAGTGTAGAACGTACGTGTGTATGTGTCTCTAAAGGTGTACGAAATTGGCTGCAAAAAGGATGATCTATGAAATGCGATATGAACGAGCGGTTTGCTTATATACAGGGTGTTTCTTGAAACGTTACGAGTACAGTTACATCTGCTTTACAATTCGATTAGCCCTTTTATCCGCCGACGACTATAGTCGACTCGCTTTTGCGTCATGCTTCGATTTTATTATTCATTCGTCGAGAAAATCGTTCCCAGTGGATTCTCTCTTTTTTCAATCTACTCGCTCGTTTATCTTGACGTTCGATTACGAAGATGTGTACGAAGCTTAAGCTAAAGATTTCACGCGAATTACGTTTGTCGATCGACTCTCGACACTGAAGGCGACGTGGTATCGTGGATGCCAGCTTTCTCCCTTAAAGTATTTCGTTGCAAGACAGACTTTTGTAACGTTTGATAAGGTCTATGACATTAAGAATTTCTTAATATTCAGGATCAATCGTATTTAAAATCGTTAATCGCGAATGCGAAATTTTTGTCTCGAAGAATATTGTTGCGATATTCGACAGAGGAAATTTTCCAAATACTCGATAATTAGGAATTTTCTAGACGCTGTTCCGATCAAATTTTCAATATCGAGCTCGTATTTCTTTTTCGGGTCGAAAATTCTCATTTCTTCAACTTCGATTCAAACACGTTTTCTAACGGAACTAAACCCGAATCCTATTCCTCAGTTTTTATATCTAATCCAATTTCTCAATCGATTTTTCCTTCTTTCCAATCGCTATCGATCGCAAGAAAAGGAAGTGGTATTTCCTCGAGCGAAGTCACGTGCTTCCTCTTCGAAACGTTTGAAATCCCTGGTTCGCCTTTCATCGTACGATCCGATCTCGATCGCCGACCAGAGGATCGATTTCAATGCTCGCTCGCACCCACGGTTCCACAGTCGATCGAGAAAAAGCAAGTTTGCGGATGGTGAACGTGCGAAAGCTGGACAGGTTTTAACGTGGTACGAGTCCGTGTTTGTCTCTCAGGTTTGCTTCTCTTTTCTCTTTTGTCGTTGAAAAAATAAATCGCTCTCTGCTAGATTACGCTCTTTCTTTTCTGACTTCGCAGCATACTTTTTGTGTCCTGTGGGAGCTAACACTATTATTTAAGATAATCTCGGGTTCAGTGGACGCAACCTGCTTGTCTTCGTCTAATATTCTCTTCTAGCCGAAACACCTACCATCTATCGCGATTGATCGTTGCTCGATCGTTTTATCGCTTCCCCTTCGAACTTTAACCCTTTGCATTCTTTGAATATTTTTTTAATACGATCGACACACAACTTCAGCGCATTTCGACAGTGAAATTTATTGAAATCCAAGGTAAATTTATTTGTACAGTAGCTCCATGCTCATTTTCGTTTTGTGTCGATGAAAGGTATATAAGAAGCGTCGTTATTGGAGTGCAAAGGGTTGATTAATTGACATCGATCGTCGACTGATCGTTTCGTCGCGTGTTTGTCGATTATAGGACGTCGTTTGAATCTTTGGAGTTCGTTTGCTTTCTCTCGAGGAAATTTTAAATATATACGTAGCTTTATGAATCTTAATAGATGTAATTAGATATAATTGTTTTGCGAAATTAGAAGAAAAGAATGGAAAGAATTATTTCGTTAAAGCACGACGTTTTGGTTAGTCGCTTAAGCAATTTCTTAAAATAAATAATTACTGTCTTTCTGGTCGCTTAACTTCCATATGATCTTTTTGAACTTCTTAACCTCTCTTCTATCATCCAAATTTGAAAACATCAATGTTGTAATGCTGTTTTTAACTACCGATATTAACTAGTAAAAAGTAATAAATTATTGAATTTTTTTATTAAAAAAAAAAAGTAAAAACGGCGAGAGAAACATAGATAACGCGGAGACTTCAACGCCGGACTAAACGCGAACATTCGAGCTCGTGGCAATGAAAATCGGTTTCCGATTTTCTCAGAGAAAACAGTTTTCATTGGAGAAACGTGGTCAATCGTCTGGCGATTAATCTGATTTTTATATAGAAATCGTGTTCATTAAAATTTATTTCGATGAAACTTCCATCCCTCGAAACAAATTTATAATCAAACCCAAAGTCATTATCGACGGTTATCATTGATCGAAGGGGAATCACGATGGCTCGTTGGTACGATGGATTACCTCTCTCTCTCTCTCTCTTTCTCTCTCTCTCTCTCTCTCTCTCTTCCTCTCTCTGTTCGCAGTAGCTGATATTTTTCGAGAAATTGAAAAGCGATCGACCGAGAGCGACAGTATTTTTCTTGAAACGTTCGAAACCTTCGTCCGCTGTGGAATAAAGGGAACTTGTGTGTGGAAAAATAGCTAGCGACGAATCTGTTTTCTCTTCTTGTCTCGATGGGATCGGAGGATCAGCGACCGTGAAGCATACACCGTGCAAGATAATGAAACTGTTAATGTAATTACGTGTTTAATTGCAACAGTTTGGCAGTATTTAAACGATAGATATTTCCTTTCATTCTTATTGTATCATAGTTTTGATATATTTTTGTTGCAATTGGATAATGGAGAAACTTACTGATAACTTTTTCAGTTGAACGAAATTTAAATAAAACGAAAAGAGAAAGACTGTTGTAAATTTTCTTACGTCTAAGATTTAGAGGTTCCTTTCCGATCAATTAATCAGGAAACCTGGATAATTCGTTTTCAAATCGAATAACATTTATTTCATTACCGCGAGAAGCAAGAAACAAACTCCGTGTATTCCAAATATCGAGTGAATGTTTCTTTGATTTTTTAGATTACTTGCACGAGTTTAGAAAATAGGAATACCGATTCCAGCGTACATTTATAAACAACGCTCTACGTTTCGAACCGAGCCCGATAGAACCAGTTTTTCCCACTTTTCTGCTTTACATAACTCTTCAACCAGAAAGATTATCAGCGTCGCTCCGTTCTGTATCCGATCGTTAAGCAAAATCGAAAGATCGAAAAGCCAATGCTCTGTGTGTCGGTTGCTTCGCACCGTACCGTACCCACTGACGCTGATCAATGGCAAGTTCCAACAAACATTTTCCTCGATCGTGATCGGTTCGCGTCGCTTTCACGAACCCATTCGTTTTTTCTTGTTTCTTTCTTCGTTTCATCAAAGCGGTAAGGCATTGTCAGATATGTCAGCTGAGATCTTCGAATCGCTCCGGTGATCGCGTTATACATCGAAGGCTTTTACAAAAATATCATCTCCTTCTTTCTTTCGTTTCTTTTCATTTCTTGTCCCACTTTCCATAGTGATTTTTTCCCTCGTGCCTTTTTCTCCCTCCATTCGTTTTTCCTCTTTTATTCTTTGTTCTTTATCCGGGACGTCGAATTTACTTTGGATGCTTCGTTAGAAAAATTCGCTTCGAAAACAGGAAGAAACACTAACACACGAGGTATTCTTTAGTTTTGTCTGTTTGCTTAGCCGAATAGCAACTAGCCGCGTTTTATCTATCGTTCCCTTCTTTACTCTCTTATTTCCCGTCTTATTCTAGTTTTCGTTTCTATTTTTTCGTGTTTCTTAATCCCGTGGCTTGTCAGCGACAAGCGGTGCAACTGCATCCTTGCGTTACAAAACAACAACGAAGAAAACAACTCGAGTGCACACCAGCCACGAAAAACGTCGCTCTTCGTTTTTTCTTTGCGGTTTCTTTTCTTCTCTCGATCGTCGACTCGTAATAGCTTCCGTCTTGTTTTGCATGTTGCACTTGTAATTGTATGCACAACTTTCCCGCTTCCCGCGCTCGAATCGCCAGCTAACGTTTCTTTCTTCTGCTTCTTTCTCGTTTTCTTTCTTCTTCTCCGTGTAACGTTTCTCTTCTCTTTGGCACATTTACCGGAATACGTCGTACACGCGTCCAGGTACATCACTGTTTTGAAACGTGCTTTCTTCGTTAGCTCACTGACGATCAAAAGATTCGATTCCTTCTCTCCTTTTTCGATATTTCAAAATTAATGAAGACGTAAAAGTGCTTACATCGTAACGGTATAGCTCGATTATTTCAGGTAAAAGTAATATTATCTAAACACTTTATCGAGAATTTTTATCGAAAAGTAACGTTCCAGATTGAGTAATGTAAAGAATTAAATTAGATAAAAGGATTTACGTATTATTTGAAGGAAATATTTCCAGAATTATCATTTAAACGATGTTATTAGCTTATTTGACTAGATGTTATTATAAAAGTGTAATTTTCAGACAGAAACTCTGACGATACGTTTATATTCGATTAAACGCGAATCTTTGAACCGTCAGTGGCTTTCGTCGAATCGTTTCTCGCTTTCTCTCATTGGCTCGCGTTCCGATTCGGCTGTTTCGTTACATATACGCGATAATTTACTACTTAAGCTTGCGCGGTATTTTTTTCACGTTTTTTTTTTGCATCTTTTTATCTTTTTTTATCATTTTTGTTAAAGCGAGCAAGATCGCGGACGATCATCGGCATTCGATAGAACGACTTGTGGACTCGTCGACATTCAACGTATACACACTACTATTCATAAAATTACGTTTAACTTGGTAACAGGTAGAGATATTAAACAAGACGTATCGATAACCATTTACTTTTACAACAACAGTCGCTACGTTTATACTCACGAATTGATAATTAGTAATTACTACTTGTTTAAATGTAATTATTGCGGTAACAATTACGTTATAAATAGTTAGCGAAAAACGGTTTGTCGACACTAACGAAGCAGTTCCACAAAGGAAATATTCTTTCAACTCACGAAAGAAAATCGAACTTTCTACTTAATTTGAAATTTAATTCCCTGTGCTTTGTAAATCGATCCGGAAGAACTCAAACACGTACGAATTCTACTTTCTCGTTACTTAATAAAATGAATTAAATAGAACTCTCTAAATTGTAGGAACAAGTTATTTGCCTACCGAGAAAAATTCAGAAACCTTTCGACGAAACTAATAGGAACCGCTGTTCTAACTCGCGTAGATATAAGTTGCTTCTCTTATTTTTTTTTTCCAAATTACACAGCGACGAAGATCAACGTGACCGTGCACAACGATCGAAAAGTTCGAGACATCGATTACAATAAGGCGATACAAATGTGTATCATTTAGAAAATTCTTCTCGTCATCGTGTCTATGATTCATCGTAAAAAATGCCTAAACGACGTGATCCACGAGAACAACGAGATGTGAAAAAGCATGAAATGTCTGTATGAAAAATACAGCCTCGAGTTTTCCAAGCGTGGCGCGCGTACGAATTGAAGGAATCGTCGCTCACGCAAACGTGATTCTCAAATAATTTCCACGTGATCCACTATGCAAACAAACGTTTATGATCTCGTGATCGCGTGTTGCTCGTTTCACGCTTTCTCTAAATTTTCCAGAAAGTGCTGAATTTGTCTTCCTTTCTCCTTTCCTTCGTTCGTTTTCGATCACGAAAATTTTCAGATTTTTTAAGAAATTTGTTTTTCTTCTTTTATGCGCGACCGTCCGCGATCTCTCGAAAAATTCGAACGATCAGGCCCATTGCTAAGTACGCGGTCTCTATATTTATTTAAACTTGTTGAAAATATTTCGCATATTCTTATAGAATCTTCTCAGTTTTCCCTTCTGCGCGCTCCTCGGTGCCGCCTCAGCGCGCACCAACAACCGGAAGTCCGTGCGCGCTCGAGGTGTGATCGGGTAGGTACAAGTTTGCAATTCCACTACGATAGTCAATTATAATATTATCATATAATATATATGTATATATAATATATTTTGTTAAGCCTCAACAATTCCCATAATAAGTCTATGTTAATCTCAGGCTCCACTCGGTTAGGACTTCCGTCGATTTTGTTCCTCGCTCCCTTTTTCTCGCCGCCTGTTGGGTTCTCTTAAGTACGAGTTACTTGCTTATACGATTATCTAGATTTTATGCAAAAATAGAGTTTTGTGGATCCGTAGTCGAAGGTTTTTAACAGGTTGTGGTTCGATAGGTTTAGGAATGTACGACAATTATTTTCATAATAATTCAAAATTCGAAATGAAAAGTTTAAAGTTTGAAATTAGACATTTAAAATTTTGAAGAATAGCGTGGTAGTTGGAAGAAGTATTTTTCTCAGACGTTTAAAAGACAGTTAAACGGATTGTCATCACGGTACCACTAAATAAGCCCTCGAGGAACTGGATCAACGAAAATCCTGATCGATGACATCGGCCAGGATCTTCGAAAACGCATTTTACCGAACCATCGCATGTCTCGCACAATCTCACTGTCTCGTACTCTTCACACGTTCGATCCATGCACGTGAACAGCTTTCCTAGTCGTGTCTGTTAAGCACAAGTTCGTCACTTAGGATCGCACGATTTTGGTACTCACATATCCGTGAATCTCCTGTCTTAGCAGAGTCTCTGAATCTCGTTACGATTAAGAGTATCATAATTAGTATACACGAAACAATCCCTAATAGTTTGGCACAGTCAACCTTCCTTCTCTCGTTTAACATCATCCTCACACTCAAAGTGTCTCTCTTAATAATCTCTTCAAATCATATCTCTTTTGTACTCCTTTGTATTTTGTCATAGGATCGTCCGTACTTTTATTCCTCGTTGCAAACTTTGACAATATTTGTTCTTATCAAACGGCTTCTTGAATCGAAAAAGTTGGAAAGCCGAAGGATTAGAAGCATCCGATAGCCTGGCTCGTCAGCAACGAGGACAGCCACGATAGTGTTGACGATCGCGCGATTATCATCCCATTGACTCGCTAATCGAGCTTTAGTCGCCGCCTAACCCCTCCTCTATCCGTGGCGCTTTATCGTCTTTCCTTCTTTTTACTCTTTGTGTTTTCTTCTTGAAAAATTCCCACCACCAGGGCCAGGTTCAATTAGCACCTGACTGAGAGCTCGACCGTCGAATCGGCAGCGTTCGATGAAGATGAAGAGGCAAGCTCGTCTTCTTTTCTTCCTTCGTCAATTTGTCTTCGTTACATTTGTCGATCGACGAGCTTCATGATCGATTTCCTCGTTCCATCGGTCTCTTCAGCTTCAACAGACGGTTCAGCGTCGACGACGCTCCAAGTATGTCGCGGGCCGAGCTCTGGTCACGTTGGGCTACGGTGGTTCCGGCTCGGAGGTGGGAGATTCCTGCTACGCCTCCAGGAATATCAGAGCCGTCGGTTTCGGCTCCAGGTTGCTCTTCTTTGCCTCGACTACCAGGAACTCGATCTCGTTGCGGTCTCGTCTCGCGAACGACTCTGCGATCAGCCTTGCTACCTCCTGGTGATGGAGACCTGTTGAAAAAAAATACAGACGAACGTCAGACTTCTGTCGTTTCTGTCGTTTCATGCTTGTAGTTGGATCAGCGAAAAAGAAAAAGATTTGGAAGATGAAATTACCTTCGACCTTGTGACCGTCGACTTCTAGGATCAGCTGACCGACCTCGAGACCACCGGCCTCGTACGCTGCTCCATTATCCTGTGAAAGAGTAAACTGATTAATGTTCCGAGTATCGGTAATTCGTTTACCTAACACTAGAACTACAAGCCTGTGATGTATATTTAAGTATCCTATAGCTGTACGCGTAGACGATTGTAATGATCGTTTTAAGATGTGTTTTCGGTATCCTTTCATCGATCAAACGTTACTCTTGAAATATAATCAGTCATCGATATTTCATGAAATCATAGGATATTAAATTTTACTTTCAAATTTTATATTTATATTTGAAAATTTTCTAATATCTTAATATTCCAATCAATTAAATATTATTTTCCAAATAATATGAATGCTTATCGCGAATACAACTCTGTGAATACAAATTTCCTTACATGTATATTGATGATTCTGGGCAGTGGATGTTTCGTATTGGCACCGCCCTCGATAGCAATACCTAAAATCGACTTGGTTTTCTTGACAGTGATCCTCAGGTTACCCTGGTGGTCAGGAACCACGAGAGCGCCGTCCTCTTCTCTTCTTTCCGACATTTCGCTTCTAGTCAATCTTTGGGCACTGTGATGTCTTCGTGGTGGACCACCTGCACCCCCAGCCCCGGAGGTAGCTGCACCAGAACCACCCTCCTCGAGGAGCTGAGCTTCTTGCATGTCGAAGCTCCGCGAGAGCTTGTGCGCGAGTTCCTGAAACGGGCACAGCTACGTTTCATCAACGGAAGTTGAGCCACCCGGCTTCCGGTTGACCTTGTGACAGCCACCGTTTGTTCGCTTAGTAGAAAAATTTAGTTATATTCCTTTTTGGATGTATTTTCAAGATGTTGTTGCTTCTTTTTAGTTTCTTAGTTTCTTTCGATGTTATTTGAATATTTTGTTTCGAAAGTACCGGTTTGAATTTTCTGTCATTTGAAAATTCTGATTTGAACTTCCTATATTGGAAATTCCCATTCTTTTACGATGGAACGAGAATTATATGTTTCTAGTTTTAGCCGTCTCGCTGTCTCTCGAAAAGAAGTCTGAAAGGTTCACTGATTAAGAACAGAGGGAACATTTTTCAAGTTGAAAATACAAGATTTAGCGCGGAAAGCGTTTCGGACACGGTCACTGTCACGCAGTCCGTAAAAGCCACCTCGAACACGCACGATGACAGCACACAAGAGCTAAGGAGGCTGATGCTGACAAGTTCGTGTGCACGCTGTAGTCGAAGGGAGTCCTGGTAGTCTGTAAAGTTGGTTACGCGAAAAGATTCGTGAAAGGTACGATACGAAAGAATTTCTACCACTTCGCGCTTCGTAACATTCTGTGAAACCTGTGCAAGGTGTTAAGACGAATATCGATAAAATTATATATAAATTATTGTTCGGAAAATAGCTATTTCTTCATGGACAAGATTTTTCGCATTTCTGGTATCGGACGTTTAGCTTTTACAGAAAATAAATATCGATAATTGCGTCACTCATAATGACATTTAAGATATAATATGCATAGTATATCACGTTTGACTGCTTGTTCAAGTTTCTCTCAAGTTACACTGTGAAAAGGTTAAGAAGTTCAAGATAAAAGATACATCTTGTATATAAATTTTTATCATTTTTAATTTCGAGAAATTTAATTTCAAATAATATCTTCATCGCAGTACTTTAAGAGGAGGTATTATCGTTTAGAAAATAACCAAACATCGTCGATCAATGGGTTTCACCAAGCTCGCTTTTGTAGTTACTCCACAGCCAACTTGCATTGTCTACCGGGCTTCGCTTCTCCACAACGATGCACATCTCTTCCTGTTACCTATATGCAATCACAGTCATCGTACACAACATCGTGTAGAAAAAACTTGAGTATGAATAAAAAAATATATATAAATATATATAGCAATAAATATAAATGTATCGTGTAATATATTTATATTTACGTACATATAAATAAGTATATATATATATATGTATCGATATAGGTATCACAAGAGTATATTAAAAAATTAAGTTTCATGCTTGCTGATAGGCTGGTAGCAGTTGGGTGTTGGTGGTGCTCGGACAGAGTGGTGGTGGTGGTAGTGGTGGTGTTTTGTCGTGCAATTATTTTACAATCGAATTATATTTCATTTCTTTTATTCTTATCGAAATTGCGATTGCACGATCATTTTTCTTAACGCACGACATTTAACGAAATTGCTTTTTCAATTTCAATTTGTGACGTGCGGAAAAAGACGAGAGATCATGAGACGATGATAGAAATGATCGTGGCACGTGAATCCTTGATCAAACCTTTTAAACGAGTATCTTTCCTAGACTAGTCACGTATCTTTCCTCGTCAAACTGGTCGAGTTTCACGAATTTCGAAATTCTCGCGAAACTCCTTGCTCTTCGTTCAATTTCCAAAGCAAACTCGGCATTTTTTTTTGTTCCGTCGCTTGAGGAATTCCTAACTAGTGTTTAACTTCGGTTGTTGAGTCAACTCGCGAGCCCTCCGAGCGAATTCTGATGCGTTCGTTAACATTAGAACTACCGGGGACGACAAAATTACTGATTCGTAATTTTCCATGAGAATCTTACAGACTTACAGACTTTATGAATTTTCCCGGTTTTTTATAGATTTTTTCAATTCGACGGGTCTTCGAAATTTTCTTTACTTTCTACATTTTCTAGAATCGTCGAATTTTATAAATTTTACAGATCCTACAGATTTATATAGATTTGAGTAACTTTTTGTAAAATATATGGCTCAAGATTTTTATATTTTTATTGAAAAATATTTGTTTCCTCAAATTATATATATTTTGCATGTCGCTGTCATTTTGATTCTTTTGATAGAAATTCTGTACAATATTTTAGTTGTCGACAGTTCTAGTGTCAAACGTTTTGATTCATAGAGAATTCTCGGTTTAGTTTCGCGAAAAATGAAATTCCAGAACGTAGATTCCGGATCGTCTCGAAATTCGCTCGACTTCTATCGCGTGCGTCAAATTTCCACCGACATAGATGTTTCAGTAGCCGGATCCATAGGTCACGGTCGACGAGCATGGAAATCGAGCGAATTCGCGAACCAAGTTTCGCGGCCGGCCTCCTCCTTGCATAGAGAAACGCGAATCGCGAGCGGTGAAAGTGTTTCGCAAGCGAACGCGGTTTGTGTGACGAGAACACGCGAACACACGCGCGTTTATTCGCCCCGTGAATTTCTCTTCCTACACGCACGTATGTGGATCCCATTTGTCAACTCGTAATTGCGAAACAATTAAAAAAATAACGAAAGTGGAAACGATTCTTCAATAATTCTTTATACTTTACGGCGAAGCAAGAATAGAACAAGTAAAAGTTTAGGAGAACAACTTAGATCTAAAGATTTTGTTTGAAAGGAACTGAAAATTACACAGTCCAAAATTAAGTCACATAACTTAAATCCAACTCAAAATGTTATCGTCGTTTATAAATCATCAATATATTAAAAAAAGAACAATCTTTTAAGTTTTCCAAAAATAAATGATAGATTCGTGGAACTTCATAATAACAACATTGTAACAACTGAAATTGTGAAAATTGTAGCGAATGATCAAGATAGATTGCAAAATTGCTCTGCTACATGACAATTAAAGGTATGCTTTATTACATTTCTCTTCTGCAGTTTTTAATTAAAATTTCCATTAAAAAATAATAAACGAAATGAAAGATTTGAACTATTACATAAATGTACGTAACTTTTAAATTACATGACGCTGTTGAGGTTGAAAATCGATCTGATACAACGACGATATTTCAAATGACGCGTGAACGATGGTCGTCGAACTGAAACTCGTCAGGGAGCCATTTCCTCGCGGATTTTCCGGTTCCCTTCGAGTCTCCTTGTTCGGTGAAAACTTTTGTCTACGCTTTCTCTACTGATTTACCGTCATCGATGGCGTCCCATTACTGATCGAGACTTTCTTCCTACAAAGATCCTATCTTACGAACTCTACAGCATCGTTCTATCGATTGTCTACGTACGTTCAGGATCCGATTCCACGTTTCTAATCTCTAACGGCAGTTTCTATAGCAATTGAATAATATGAAACGATCTATACTAGTATCTACGTTTCAATTTTACACTCCGTTTACCGATTTTAAAGTTGCGAATATACAGTAATGTGGAAAAGTTCCTAGTCAGATAGGTTCTTCGTTTTATGTCCCAAAAGCGATATCTAAAGGAATTTAAATTAATTTAGTAAAGAATTTTAAATAATTTAGACTGCACATTTTTATGCATTTATGGAATATTTAAAGGCTCAAAAATGCAGAGGATACAGGTAAGATGTAAGAATATATGAAATACCTAAAGTAGAATAGGTAGATTGTTATAATAATCAATAAGTGTATCAAATTTTTCCTTAGATTTGATTTCTTTATCTGTGTTTATAAAAATGTGAATTTGCATAAATGCGTGCAGTCTACTAATATTATACGACGATGCAATAGTATGTATTTGTTTTATTGATTTCTTTTGCTTGCTATTCCTTCATAGCCAGTATTAGTTAAAATTCTTTTAGATATCGCTTCTGGAATATAAAATGAAACATTTATCCAACCAAAAACATTTGCATACACTACTGTACCTAACTATACAACCTATACCGCTACACTGTATTTCAATGTGAGTAAAGTGATCGTGCATGCCAAGACATCTATAATGTAAAAATACATTTTGACATATGTTCAGACAGTGTATATATAATTATATATTTATGCTCCTGTTCGAACGCTCTTATAATTATATATACATTGCATAGATATTACAGTAGTCGTGCGTTGAATATATAGTTAAGGACAAATCGAAAGTAGCATGTGCAAGACATCTAAGAAAAAACACGTACACACCTAACGCTATTTCGACTAAATTCGCTAACTCTAAGAGCATAAAAAAGAAATTTGATTTTGGTAAAAAAACAGGGATAGAGAAAGAAGTAAGAGACAGACAGATAGAGAAGTATATATGTAATGTAACACATAGTAAAAGAAAGACAGAGATCTAATTGGGAGAATTTCATGCCAAAAGGGATGATCGTTTCCGATGGCTTGAAATTAGACGATTAAATTAAATATAACCTTTGATTTTGAATGATTATCGATCATAATTTTATTTTATTTAACCATCACGTAAACCGGTTAAAGATAAATATTTTTTTCTTCGTCTTTTCCATAAAAAATTAAAGAATTCTATACTTTGAAATTATAAAAATTGCCAATTTTCTAAGAACTAGAAATTTTCATTCTCTTTAATATATGCGTATCAGAATAGTCGCGCGTTTAAAGTTTGGATATTTTCTTCAGTTTATAATACAAGCTTCGTGTAAAATATTGGAAAAGTTTTGTTTCGCCAGAGTAAGTAGGAAAGTTCTGAGACCATAATGCTATCGGACATTATCCTTCTATCTGTCAAGAAATTAAATTTTCGTTAAAGAGGTTTACCGACTAGTTCGTAATATTTTATCTAACTATTGTAACTACGTTTTACAATCTTATCTATTAGTTACTTTACTAAACATCTCATAGACAACACTCCGAATATTACATTAGAATTTGTCACTATTTTATCTATTGATCTAATGTTGGATCCGATGAAAGGATACTACTGATGAATAAATTTTTTGTTCACTTTTACACACGATATAAAATTATTTTTCAGTCTATTTATAATTAATCACAATTGTCTTTAGTTCGAGAGAAACAAAAGAATGATAGTAATTCTTTAATTAATTATACTTTCTAGGATGAATCGTTTAGTTAATAAGATAAAATAAAATTCAAAAAATAAATAAATGAAAAGTATCCATCGCGTTCTTCCTGCTTCTATAGGTATCATAAAATTGTGATTGGCGATCGATTATTCACCTCTTCCATTTACAAGCAGTTGGATCATACGGAGCCTCGAGTCGCAATCAGAAAGCCATGCGAAGATCTCGAAAAGGACCTTGAAGACTTCATCCATCCTGACTCGCGTAAAAAATCCAAGAGCGTTAAAAGCCTCGAAATTTCAGCCTAGCGATGCACAAGACTCGCGGATGAAAATTTGCAAATTTGCATTACTCCAGACGATTTTAACACTAGGGAGCTTTTAAAACACTCGAGATCAGATTAAGACAGTCAGGCCGTTCAAGTTTCAAGAAAACTCGTCGAGAAGTTCCACGGTCGAGCTATCGTACGTCGCGACTCGAAACGCTTCGTGAATGACATGGAAGAATAAAGAAAGAAAGAAAAAAAATTGAAATTTCGAAGTAAAGTAAAACAAGAGAGGCTTTAAAAGTGAAATAAAAGAGAAAGAAAAGAAAGAGGGAAATCAAGAGAAAAATCGATAGACAGAGAGAGGAACGAAAGAGAAAAAAGAAGTATCTGTGCGTGGTAGACTTTTGTGTGTTGGTGGTTCGTTTAAATTCAAACTTACGAGGGGCCTGGCGCCCCAGTACCAGGATTTCACACGTTGCGTCAGCCCACCGAGCAAGTGGGACCTCCAACCACCGAAACCTCCACCACCTCCACCCTCTGAGCTCCTTTCCTCCCTTCCTTCGTCCTCATCCTCCTCCATATCGCGATCCCTTTCCGTTCCGCCTCCGCGTCTCCCATTACCGATCATCTCGGCGTCGCTACCATCGCAACCACCGTCGCTCTCCTGCGTCGCGACGCCGGGAGAAAAACATCGAAAGCCACGTGTTAGCCCCGTCAGCCGATACAACGTTACATTATAGGGTTACAGTCTCGTCATCGTGAGTTCATTTTTTTCGATTGTCAAGCCTTCGTTCCTTTCGTTTCACTGTGCTTATTTTGTATTTTGGTATCCCAGAGGGTTAATATTTTGGGCGGGAAGGGGGAGAGAGGGAAGGACGGTAGCTGTTGGTTGTTTTATTATAGAGTTATGTAGATAGGGATTAGTGGTATCATTGATGAAATATATAGGGTGCATAATGTTAAGGGTGAGTTTGAGTTAAGGTTATGGTTAAGATTTTCAGATACGAGCTGTAGGGATTTAGGGAATTATCCTTGCGACTATTATTTTATTTTAGTATATAGCTTAGCTACGTATTTTATTACATAGCTTACGAAATAACGATCTAGAGCTACATAGGTGGAGCTATTATTTTACATATAAGCTAGAATCTTCTGTAGTGTGGAAGAATTTTCCCATAAATCTTCACGAGGTGGATAATTTTTCTAGCATCAAACTACGCTCTATTTAACGAGTCAGGAGAGGTAAATAAAGCTATCAGATGAATATCTAGAGAATGCTATAGCATAGCTTCAAGTGAGCAATATCTATTTTTAATCTCCTGTAAATCGTACACTTTCAAACGTATACAAAAAGATACACCAAAGATCTTACACAGAACTCATCGATTTCGTACGAACACATTCTTCCAGTGATCCGTTCACAATCTATAGTCATTAGGACCACCAAGAGGGATTCCGTTCTCAATTTTCGCAAGCAGTCAGCGACTGTTCTTCAATCGTCTCGTTAAGTTCCATCCCGGGCAATGGTAACGTGCGTGCAACTATTCCGCGATTCCGTTATCCGCTATTAATCCACGGCACGAAGACGATCGATTTATATCGTAATCGCTCGCGCCGGTGTACGATTTCACGGCGCGGCGAGAAAAATGGCTCCATGGTCCCTGGACGAGCGTGACGCGCGCGGTAATCATCATTATCGCGTCAGGATCGCGTAATCCGAACCGAGCCTTTCCCATCGTATACAACCGAGATAGAATGCGTACAACGAGAACGAAGGAAAATTCTCGTTCCGTGTAGGCCTTCGATAAACCTGAGATTACAGGGAAATCGGCGCGATCACAGTCATAAGTGATTTCAAGGTTTCTCAGTCGGGACCGTAGATAACTTCTGATTGCACGGATCGCGCTTCCTCTTTCTTCTTCTTTTTTTTTTATCCCTCCTTCTTACTGTCTTACTTAGTAAAAATGGTTTGTATGATGTTTAGTGATGGATAGAAGCTATGAGAATCGTTTAAAGGAAACTTTCAATCTGAAGGTTTTTATTCTAAGATTCAGTAGAATGTTCCAGCTATAATCAGACAGGTACGATGATCATAGCTTCTCGATGGAAAAAGTTGCGATTTTATCTATGTTATTTTCTGGCGTTCTTCAGTCCATTTCCGATTCGTGAGCTTTCCTCGTTTCTCGCTGAAAATAGTTCCTCTAGAATTGTCCGTATTATGGGATACTTGGCGTTTGATCGAGGGTAATAACGATTGATTTCTTGGTTTACGATACCGAATTAACTTTATTCTGTATATTATAAAGTATATTCATCTAATATATAATATAAGAATTTTTATTTGTTTCGTTATGATTTAATATCTAATCAAAATTTTATATATCAGTTCCCTATGTACTTGTAACATTTTCAGCCAGCTGCTCGTACAACGTTTCGTTTGATCCAATCCACCTCTAAAGAACTCTATCCAATACTAAAGATATCTCCAAAGCATCGTCTGTCTTCTATTCTCTAAGACCACAGCCACAGAACCGTCATTTGATTCATATTATCTCGTCCCGCACAATCCATCAGGGCACAATATGTATTATTCTATAATAGGATTGGCTGGCTGTGCCAATATGTAACCACAATCGTGCAAACAACGAAAGGAGCATCGCGTCGCGTTAGAATTCCGATTGTTCCTGAAACACTTCTCCCGGAGTAGCATTCGATTGTTTGCAGCAATTAGAACAGGTGTCCGCAATTAGCGGCGTGGAGAAGTCTTTGGAGCGCGAAAGGGTCGCGAAACCGGCGTCGTATTTCGCGGAATATCTCCTTAGCGACCGTAGAAGCGTGCAATTACCAACCGCTAATTAATCGTAATTAAGGGACGAAGATCGTCCCGGTGACCGTTTCCACGTATCATTATATGGAACGTCGCGACCGATCGACTATCTAACCGAATATAACGGGATACGCCGAGAGTAATTCGTCCTCGTGAGGTAATCGTGTTAAGTAATTCGTAGCATATTATCGTTGTGTAGATTGATGGAACAACCTTAATTACTATGGCTAACAGACGGAGTGACGGTAACAGAGAATGGAGAAGTAAATAGATGTATAGTAGAATGTTGGAAGATCACTTGGTAGTAGTTATTATATATAATATTTTATATATTATATATAATATTTAGCAGTATTCTTCTCTATAATTAAATAATCGAAAATTGATTCCAGATATTCGATACGGCTGTTAAGTTAAGAGAGTTTCGTTAAGTTGGATATCAAGTGTGATTTTAGTACGCTAATTGTGTGTATGGAGGAGATGAAGAATAAGGGTTGATTATGGGAATAGAAATTTAGTACGAATAAAGTATTTACGCCAAGCGATTGATGAGTTTCAAGTTATATTAAACATGCGAATTGTTTTCTATTTTGGCAAATAATATAGTTATCTTATTATGGACTGTACATTGACCTATTTAACTATTTTTGATATATTTATTTACATCGTTATCTATGTATAGATATAATTTTTTACTCACACTAACGAATAAAATCCTTAAATGAGAATAACGGATCAATTATTAGGTTAAAAAATTATACAACTTGATAAATACTATATCTACCTTCTTCCATGTATAGACATTGTATCTTCTTCATAAACTATCACTTATCGATTACCATTGAAAATCAATGATACCTTCAGCCAGTTTAATTAAATACAAAAGACCAAAAGAAAACTTTCTACAATTCGTAATATCTACTATTTCAAGCCTCGTGATATTATAGAGTAGAATTCAAATATTCGTCCACGAGTGATCGAGCGCCGAAATTCGACTAGATAGATGTCGTTAATTGACCCAGATCGTTATGGGCGTCACCGATTGCCGAGGAGCCGCTTTTCGGCCCGCTTTTCGTCTTCCTGGTATATAACGGAACGACTCGCCGAAAACTTTCTCCGACGCTGACCTATTATCGGCCTGCCATTATTATCGTTGTTTCGCGCAGTCGGTTAAGGTTAGTGGGTAACCGCGGTTTGTTGAATTACAAGCCAAGTGTCACGTCGAACGAGGCTCACGTTTTTCAGACTGGAACGATATCTTCGTGAAAATCTTCTTATTGCGGATAATATCGCCTTGCTAAGACTGAGTTACACGCAGATCTCTTTTAATTCCTCGTGAGATTTTGAACCACTTAAAGAGTATTTATGTAGGTATCATTAAAAACGGCATAAATGTTGCGATGTTTGGTATAGATATGAGGAATTCTTTTTTTTTTATGAACCATTTATGATATCTGTGTAGCTATCATAATATCATAACTTATGATTGGGGCATAATTTATAAGTATTTTATGAACCAACCAATTGATAATTTTTCACTAGAATTTTTTATTTGATTATTTAATTATTTATCATAGATAAGAAACTGTGTGTGTGTGTGTGTGTGTGTGTGTGTGTGTGTGTCTGCTTGCGTGCGTGTTGCAATGTTATTTGGTATGGATGTCGACCTCACCTAGAACGAGGTATCAATTCCACGATTTCACCAGATCACAGTGGATTTTGCACGTAGGTGTCATTTGAAAACTGCTCTCGAAAGTCTTTGCGTAATGCTTCGACTCGATGAATTTAAAGTTGAAGATAATTCCGTAAGAATCCGATATCGAAAAGTGCAAATAAAATTCTTGTCAGGAGTTTCTTGATCGAGAAAGTCAAATAATTTTATCGTAAGAATATTTTCCTCAAGAAACGCGTGTCTCGTTTCATTGCAGAGACAATTATGTAAATGACGATGTTTGCGCAACTATCACGCAATTGCGTGTGTATATCACGCAGATACGCAAAATATACAATTACTTACACGATTGTAATGCATTAAAAAAGTTTAATTAAAATATCAAATTTTCACTGCTAGGATTATTTATGGCTTACTTCGAAGTAAGCGAATTAACTTATACGCGTTAAAGCGTTAAAGCACTAAAAGATACAATAATACCATTAACAAAGTACAGAGTATGAGTTATTGTTTTGTCAAGGTACGAGAAATATATTAGAATGGATACATTGGAAGCTTAAAAAGGAGTTGTTTCATTGAAGACCATTTTATCATTTTAACCAATATGGTAGTGTTATATTTATTTCATTGATCTACTTCTGCAACATTGTATTAGTTCTCTGTGTTAACATTGGTATTCAATAGAAAAGTTCAATTCACCACAAGTAACTAATCGTTTAAACTCGTATTTCTACCGTTCCACCTCACCAAATCTATTAAATTTCTCCACTCGATTAAACTCGAAACGCACCGGGCAAAGTATAATTAGTCCATAAAGAGTACACCAATTTCGCAATTAAATCGATTCATCCTGCTCACCCTGCTTGACCAGAGATTAAAGTAGTCTCTCATCGAATGATATGTAACACCTGCAGGGTTCGATCTGTCAATCAATAAAATTGACAAAACTTTTACTACCGTGCATAATTACATTCTTCGTTTATGTATATTCAAAAGTATCGCAGAACACTTGTCGGTAACTACAGTTTTTATGAAAATAAAATGTTGCAAAATTTCGCTCCAAGTTTAGCGTTATATCCAAGTACTAAACAATGAAGAAATTTAAGCATAAATTTAAGCATAGAGAAATTTAAAAAGGAAACTTCCAGTAAGCGGAAATGTGACCTATAAATAAATGGAATAAAATCTGCAGAACATACGTAAACTCTGCTCGGCTAATAATGCACATAAGTATCTCGAGTAAACTCCCCTGCCTCGAAGCTTCTATCGTTCGTTTTTCATGTGGCCGCTGACCCACGCGAGTAGTGGCTCGTTATTAATCGCGGTTCTGCATATACATATACAGTGAGTCATCAGAAGGGCCGGAGCCGCGTACAAAAGTAACCACGATAGGAGGATGATCCGTGGATCGAACCGGTTCGGAGATAAGGGAGATAACCAAGAAGAGACTCGTCACACGAGAAATTGATCAAGAAACGAGCCCGTTCCAATTTTCATCGCGGCCACGGAAACGGGCTCGGACTCTGCCGTTGCTTTTTCTCGTCTCTTCTTTTGAACCGCGATCACTGACAATCGCGAGCCGACCGAGGTAATAAATTCCTCGCCACTTAAGTCATAAACGCGACACCGAGGATCATCCTTTTCTCATACCTTTGGAAAAACTTTATAGAGCTCGATTTATTTCTTTGATTCTATTACGATGACGATTCGCTTGGATCTGTTCGAAGGGAATTTAAGACGGATTATGTTGCTGTACAAACTACGTAGTATTTAACAATGTACGTAGATGTGTCTTTCCAAATTGATATTTTTATGAAAATTTAATCAATGATCAAAGAAACGACAAGGAAACGGAATCCGAATAAACATTGATTTATTATTCAACAAACATTTAACGATTTATTTATTATCGAATAAACATTTTTTCAGCAACAAATCTCTTTCAAACTTTTCCTTCCTTTCTCCAACGAAAACTCAAGGTAAATTTCCATCTGAACGAGCAGCTCTAAATGGGAAGCTAGCGAGAGAGAAAGACAGTAAGAGTAGCAATTAACGGAATATCCGATTAAGATCGAGTCGTGAAGTTTCCCAGGAAGGTTGGTTCTTCCTTCGTCGAAAAGAAGTACCGTTCGGTTGGCCCGTCGATTCTGAGTAAACCTAATTGACCGGTCGGGATGATTTGCACAGAGGAAAGTCACTTGAAAGATTTGCTAGTTGACAGAATAAGGTGCAAACAAAAAATTGCGGTTTCTCTAACAGAGAACGGCTAATTCTACGTTCTACGTAATTCTCTTGTTTGAGATATTCGACTGCTCATTAACATTCGAGACGACGGCGCTTCCGTGAAAACGTAGACTTGCCTGAGTAAAGTAAATGACGTTTCATGAGAGAACTGTGTCGAATTGTCTCTATACGTTCTAAGTACATGACAGAATTTATAAATAGAAAGTTCAGAGAAACAAAAGAGAGGGAGAAAGAAAGAGCTTGTATATTTTATAATAAAAATTCGGAGGAAGGAATATTGGAATTTCTGAGAGTCGAAGTTTCATAGAATAATACGTGAAGTGGTTCTTCTAAGATAGGAACGCATGTAGTAGAAATTTAGTGTTGTAATATTGTAAAGAACTTTTCCTCTTGTAAAAAGCGGTATTATTACAATTAATTATCTACGAGTTCATTTTTGGGATTGTTGTCGTTTTGCCTGGCCGAATTCATAGAAAGGTTTATCGCGGAAGGATGGAGAAACGGCTTAGGATTTCTTTCCATAGTGTTTGTTTGCTAATTGAGGAGAGGATTCGCGGTAGAGACCGTTTCGTTTGGCCCTGTCCTAATTAGCGAATTTTTATTGCGAGAAGAGCCGCTCTAATGGTTCTCTACGGGGTTTGAGTGGCAATTAAGGTGCCTTCTACGGAAGACTAATTTAGTGAACCGCTAGTATAGGAAGGACGATTTGAAACTCGTGTTTATTCTCGGTATCCTGTACTCTAATTAACGATTCTAATTTTCGATCCTTCAAAACCTTTTTGCCAGAGATGCGATGAAATATATTTCATGACATAACGCGATTAGTTGTCTGATTCCTTGAATGATTCCCTGATCATCGAAACATTCTGATAAAGAATCTAATATAAATGCATGGGAATGGATTTTCTGATATTTTCATATATACAAAGTCTCCTTCAGATAAAAGACTGACTCTATCGTTCTTTGGCGTTTCTTGGTGATTATCACACTATAGACATTTATGTATTCATAGAAAATTAAAAAATTCAGGAATGCACATAATTTAGAGAAATAGAAAATCCGAAATACACTAATCGTTATACGAAGGTGCAAATCTTTATTGAGCTCTAGCATTGCTCGTAAAAATTTGTACTTGCATAAACATCGGCAGGTTACTAATTATTTATCATAGTAACATACAGTAACGTTTACGTCAATCGTGACAAATGTATTGAACGATGTTCACAGATACAATGTATATAACACGTGCTAATTAAGAAACCTCAGAATCCTCAGAAACATTCACCAACTTAAAGGAACTGAAAGCTAAACACATAACATAAAACCACGAAAATTATAATTTCCTTGTCGAGACGCAGCCGTTTTGAAACGAAGTGCGCGATGAATGTGCCGTGTGGCAGTCAGCCACCTCATCATCCCCTTTGTTTGCCGCCGCTCCTGTGTTATCATCATCCTCGTGCTTCCTCCGACGAGATCGACGCTTCCACTCATCGTCGTACACGTAACCCGTATTCGAAGCCTGGCCAGACAACCTGGCAACGTTGTAAAACCCATTCTTCCACCTTCCCCCCTCTCTCACCTGTTACCTGTCCAACGTCCCCACCGTACGAACACCTATGATTGTCTCTGTTTCACCCATACGAAAAATCTGTTCCTCCTTGTTCATCGTTGCCCGCGGACAATCAGGTAAACGTAAACCCAGGCCTGGTGTACCGTCACTTCACGCTCGGTTCTTGAATCAGTCGAGGCAACGCCGTCGAGACGCGTGCTGCTTCCACCTTTCTTCGATCGATCGATCGCCGATCGCGAGTAGGTACGACGTAGTTTCGATTCGTGACGATTTCGAGCGAGTTTGGAAGTTTAAAGACGACGGGATCTTTGGGATTTGGTTCGTGACATAGGAAGTACGGCTTTGCTGAGCTTGAGAAATCGGCTGAGGGATTCTGAGGTGAGTCTTCAGAGTTTTGGAAGTTTTGATTCGTAGAATGTAATAGATAATAGTCTCTCGGTTTAAGTTTAAGTTAGTAGTCAGTTGGTTATTCGGCAATTGTTAGTTATCGACAGTTGGAACACTATGTCTGATACAAGATATTTACAAGTTATGCGTGATCATAGATCTTAAAGACGTTTGTTACTCTGAAGAATAGAAACTAAATTTGGATCAGTCTAGGGGTCTAAGCTTGTTACAAAATGCAGTCTGTTTTCGTCGAGTCGTAACAATAATTTGTACCACGTGCGTGACATTGTCTTATAAAGCAAGGGGTATATTTTAATTTCTGCCCAACAATTGTTGAAATGGTTTGAATTGGTTCGAAAATTTCTAAGAATAAAAGTAAATCTGTGTAAAAGTTGAATAGTTCCCTGATATACGAATATTTATTAACATTCGAACATTCTAACATAAAAATTTTCAACCTCTTATCCTCACACCTTTCATACTTTTCTGAAGCTTTTCTACTTCTACGAAACTTTTCCGGAAATAAAAAATATCTTAATCGGAAATATCGCGTGAGGAATATATCTAGCCAATAAAAGGAAGCTTTACTACAAACGCAAGTGATGTCTGTACAGGCACGAAGAAAATCTATTTAAACCTCATAATCGACGAGATAACCCGTAGGTACGATTGTTATCATCGGTCCGGTTCTTGCGAATAGACGATCAATCGATTACATAACGCGTACACGCGTCGATGACCATCGAGAATTTCGAACGATGGTTAATTAGCGCGGCTAATACATCTTTTGCAGCGAGCATGGCGAATCGAATCTTTTCATACGAGGAACGCTATCCGGTTGTGTGTTCGCTTTTGCGCAGCAAGAATCGCTCGGCTACTTTCGACGCGATTTTTCCTCCCGCTCTGACGGTTTTAATTGGTGAACACCGGAGTGGAAAAAGATTTCTTCGATTTCTCGAACGAGGATGTGGAAACTGGGCAAACTGTCCGTTTCTAAACCAGAAAAATAATGGTCGATGAGTGGATCTTTACATACTTGTAGGATATTCGAATATATAAAAACGTATATAGTATACGATACATACGATAATATACAATAGATATATTATATAATTATATATATAATTATATAACATATGTAATATATAACGTACATTATATGTTGAGGTATACAGATTATCCACAGAGAAGCACAATTATAATATCAAGATTATAGGATAAAAGTATAATAAGTACATTTTTGGTAATTTTTTCATTTTAACTAAAAATAGGAAAATAAAAAATGCAAAGTACTGGTAGGTTCGAAGATATACATACTTTAATGATGTTTTGATCCTATCTACAAATTATTCTCTATTTAAACCATCGTTAAATAAATAATCAGATAAAAGCTTGTTGAAGATTCAGTAGAATGATTATCCACTGCAAAAATGCATCGATTATCTTATCTGAAATTCTTTCTCCATCTAAACGAGCGCTGGCAGCGTACTCGTTGGTTTTCCCAAGCCTATCGATGACTTCTTTCTACTGCCAAAAAAACACGCGTTCTGGCTTTGCGGTGCTTCGATTAAGAAACCACTGTCTGCCTGATGAAATCTCGACGCAGCCATGGAGAAATCATTAAGCCGCTCGCAATCGTTCCAGGTGCGTGCATTATGCGCGTGCAGGTGCACGTGCAACGACTGGTTTGTCTATTACTTTTTCCATTACTATTTCCATTTCTTTTATTTAAACGTTAGTCTGTTATCATAACATCGAATGCAAATGTCCAATTGTCAGTCGAAACTGCTGGCCAAATCAAAATGGATTAAATTCTTAATGGAGCGTTTTAGCTCTATCAATATATAATAATAATATATCTATACATATCGTGTACATATTATACTATACATAAGTATGCGGTCATTTTGAACAAGGTATATTAATTATACTAATTAACGATGAATTATTAGTTAGAAAAAACACTTTATCTTTTCATGGAATCGCCAAATTGTTTCGTAAATAATACTAAATTGCTTCGTAAAGATTAGATAATAATATATTTTACTACTATGCACGTACATTTATTATTTAAAAATTACCGATTGCATTAACATCAGAAATGTTTCTATCGTTTTAGAAGAACCTTCTTAATCCAGCTCGTAGCCCAATTTAAAAATCTCAGAAGAAAAAGTTTATCGAGTAACAAAATATTAGGTTGTTCAAAATATTAAGAATTTGAAGAAAATCTATTTTTTATGTATTTTTTATTACTTTACTACTTCTCATTTTATTAATGCCTAAGCAAGGTTTCAAAACGTTACATGTGCAAGAGCGTACATTACTATCATACTTGCGATAAATTTTATCGATGCTGCAACTAGTGGATTACGTGACATATTGGAAAGCTGAGAATAAAATCTGAAACAATCGTTAGCAACAATGCAACAGTAGCGTGCATGGGTCAGATCTCTGGGTAGATGGTCCAAGATTTGTACGAAATGGATTGATAATTTCAATTTAATCGCGCGCATCGTCGACAAATACGGATCTACCAGTATCACACCGATCCGGTCTCTCGATCTTTTTCCACAGTTTCGTTCGGTGTCGCTCAAGGTAACGCGAGCGCGAAAAAACGGCGGGAGAAACGCGGGACAACAAAAACCGGCGGCTCTCGAGTGCGGATTGTTGCGAAATCGACGAGGTCGCGATTGCACTTGCTCGCTAGAACAATAACGAAACACACAGAAGTCGGCGAGCAGAGACCGCGATAACGTACATCGTATCTGTCGCCGTTTTTAACGCGATTAAAACGAGTTTCCGGTCGCGCTCTGCAATTTCTGCATATCCTCCGTGGGTCGATGTTGGAAAACGTACGAGCAGAGAAGAAAAAGATATTCCAAGTAACGTTGGAATTCACGGTATTCGTTACTTTCAACACGTTTTCACACTCTTCTTTAGTATACACAACGATTTCTATTACTTTGTACAGTTGCGCGTTTAAAAGATTTTCTAATACTTGACGTATTTTAATTAAGTGACGCAATTGCCACAGGTATGTTAATATTCTTTTGACGAGAGTAACGCCTATAAGTATATAGATGCTATTGATAATTTTGATGCTTTGGATAATTTAAGTACTTTGTTGTTTGTTATTTTTAGTGAGACTTGGGCACGTACCTATTTATTTTTATAAATTTTCCAATATTGAACGCGTTTTAACTTCAAAATTACAAGATTTATCTGTCGCAGATTTATTGCTTTTGCTATTACTAATAAAAATATGCATATGTATTGTTTAGCAAGATTAATTGACTTTTATTAAGATAGACGCCCGATTATCTCTGTTCATTTCCATCAGATCTTTGTTAAAACAACGAAACATGTAAAAAATTGTCGGTAGATCTAGTATTGAATCGACTGTCTGTTTCCTTCTGCGGTTTTTCATTTCTAGGACTGATTCATTCGAGGCTAAATATGTAATTGGCTATGCTGTCTCGTCGTACGCTAATGATTAGGAAATGACGTCGTGAAGTTCGTTAGATCGTAGATCCACGAGTTCGAAAGCGACAAGAAAGTCCGCAAATGTGTTCGAGAAACTTTTACTTTCAGCATCGATGTTTTATTATTGTGCAACCGTCGCAATGTGCATGATAGAGGATACAAAAAGCGGTTTGTATAGAAAGTGTTTGTAATGATTTATAACCGGTGGTTGTATCAGTTGAAACAATCATTCCGCGCGTCAAATATCGACGAAGGAACTCATTCTTGTCTTTCCTGATATTTAAAACAATTCTTTCTTTGCACCATAACCGTATATATTGGACGTTCTCGAATAAATTGAAAAACATATAAATTCCTGACACAATTTCCCGAGTCGTAGCTGTACAAATTTTTTTATATAGGTTACCAATGAAATTTCGTTAAAAAGATTCTGTAAAAACGGAATATTCTCAAATTGCGATATTCAATGATCGAAAAGTTGCAGGAGACCTCGGTAACGTCTCTGGCCGGTTCAGCAAGGTTGCCCCGTCGACAACATCTAACTGTTTATTCTATACGGTATCCGAGCAGCCAGTGTGGGAATTCATATTTTTAACCGGTTTGATCGTTTCCTATCGTCCCTCGAAATGTTCCTTTCACCGTTTAACGAAACTGCCACCGTGAAATTCGAGCCGAATCCAGGGTCGAATTGCGTGCACCGTAAGCACCATTCGACGTTTCGTTCCTTGGTTTTGAAGTCAAAGGAGAACAAATTAACCGTGAATATTTCTTAACTCGTTGCATTGCCATTCAGTCGTACTTGAAGTACTGAATACATCGATGGCATAATTAAATTTAAGAAATATCAAGGCAAAATTAGAGAGGAAGGTTTCTTCCAGTTTTATCGTCCACTTTGTTGCGTGCCAAATTCGGGGTCGTTGAATTGCATGCACTGCTATGCATATAGTGTTTCGTTCTTTGGTTCCGAAGTCGCTGTAGTTTTATTACCATTAATTTACAGAGTAGTATGAAGGAGAGTCGAGGCAAACGGCCAAAAGTAGTATCATAAATTTTACATCTTCAATGCTACCATGTATATCATAATTATTAAAATTTATAGAGGAAAAAAAGCGGGAAAAACGTACTTTTAACATCTACTTCCAGAGTTGCAAAAAATGTTGCCAATAAAAGAACGATTATTCTCTAAATTCTTCACCCTGAATTCTTCGCTGCTTTATTACGCATAAATAGTTTTAAATATCGAACGAATCGATCTCATTGAAAGATATAAAAACGAAAGTAAAATTCTCCTCGTTTTATCACGTGTCTTGTCAAATACGTTTTTCAGTTTTACGAGGCGGCACTTTGAACTTCTCTTATTATGAACAAAACGTACAAATGATTCCGCAAGATTCACTGATACCTCACAAAATTACTGAGCTGTATAAATACGGGACATTTAAAGCCGAATGATACCGCAACGTTATATCGCGGTCTCGACGTTACGACATTTGTCGTTTCACCCCTCGAGGATCCACTTTTACGATCGTGCGCCGATTCCGCGAGAATATTACATTAGAATTGTCATTTCCGCGACAGGATCTAGAAATTCCGAGCTTTTCGTGGCCCAAAGCCACGATAATATCGACGTATAATTCGCGTTCCTCCGCTCCGATCGCTGATCCTTGAGAGATCCGGGATAAACAAGATCGTAAAACTCGCGTGGATCGGTTCGTTCCACGAACACGAATGCGACCAGCTCGTTCTTCGAAGCTTTAATCTCGGAGAATAGTTAATTGCGCGCGACCCTCTTTTTAAGGTTCGTCGCTTCACCAAATTAAATTTCATCCACGAAAGCGTACGAATAGTGGAGAAATAAAGAAGATCGATCTTTCTCGCGAAATTTTTAAATTGCTTGCGATGATTGGATGTTTAATAATTTGCTGCTATTCTTTGCGAGGTGAAAATTGAATTAAAATGTATTCGATATTCCTTTCGATCTGTTTGTACTTAAAAATACGATACTTTCAAGAAAAATAAATTTGACTGTGAAACTAAGATTCTTCGTCAGATAGAAAAAATTTTAATCGAGAGAATAAAGATTACAGACATCATAATGGTTCAAGAACGTATGTGGATCATTGTCAAAAAATTGACGAAGTTAATAACGAACGAGTGGCATAGGATGCTTGGTTTTCTGTGTCTGATTACGATTCAGATCATGCCGGTGGAGTGTCCAGCCGGCGTGGCCCAGTGACATTCTTCTTTTCTTTGTCACGTAGCTTGCATGACCCATTGCCCTCGACTGGCAATGACCACGATGTTCTCGTTTGCTTTTTATCGCGTTGGACTTTGATGCTACCCCGGCAGAAAATGTCACGAGTCATTTTCACGCGGTTCTCAGGAAATCACCGTACAAATTTGACGTCGAAACGAATCAGGTTATTTAGCAGCACGATATTTTCATTAACGTCGCGAGGCCTTTGAAAATTCTGCTCGGTAAATATCAACACTTTAATGACTGGCCACATCAATTAGCTTGGTACTTTCACTAAAGAAATCCCACCGTTAATGGATAATCTTTTTGGAGCACGGTGTTAATACACTAGCGTACATTTCCCTCGTTCGAGATAAAAATCACATGACACAGATGTTCAATGTTCCAAGACTTTCTCTTCGCTAAAACGTAACTAAATACCCAAATTAGACACGTGATGTTAATAAACTATTTATAAATTTCTCTAAATGCATTCACATCATTTACATTCCGATCAAAATAAAAAAGAACAACCGAAAGGAATAAATAAACTTTCACGATATATCAAATGCTATGACGATTAAGGAATTGAAATGGAAAATGATCAAGTGTCATGAGCGAATAACGAAAAAGGAGCACGTGTCTATTAATCGTATTACTTATCATTGTGATTTTCATAATTTCCTAACGAATTTTGAATTTAATTAACCAAGGACCAACGTTGCGTTAACGCAACGTTTAATTTGCAATCTTCTATCGATCAACTTACATTATCGAATTCTGCTTTTTAAATTCGTGTCTCCAATTTTACGATATTAATAAAAAATTCAAATATTCGTAAGATTATAACGAATTTACCTATTACCTGATACTTAATCGCTTAACTTCTCATAACTGCTCATAATACTCGACTAACTAACGAAGAACGACCTACATCGTTTACCACGTGAACTTTACAATTGCAACTTAATCACCAAAATCTCTCTGCGTTTGTTTCAGAGACTCTAAAAAAGCTACAGGAAGCAAGGAAAAGAGACCATGGAATCGTGGTTGAGCGACGTGCAGCGCGTACGAATTCCACGGCCGAAATTCGGCAGCGGGAACTCGGTGAGACGATCGAATTCCACCGTACAGCACGTGCGACCGGAAGTGCTCTCGCGGCAGACCCAGGACGTGGCTAAGGCCACAGAAGAGTTACGACAGGCTCTCCAGGACAAGCTCTGACTGGCCTATCATCGATAAGGGACCAGCAAAAATTGATCGAGCAAAACACATTCGAGTTCGAGAGTCATCGTTGTATAAGATTCTATATCAGGCCGTCGCTTTGTCGCCTGTCCACTTTCTTTCGCCATAACCAGAGGACGAATCGTTGTTTCGTGTTATTTCGTGACATGTTCCGTTCCAGACTCGCGACGAAGCCGTTCTTGCGAAAAGGACAATAGAACTCGACGCTCGAGGATGAATGTTCCCGGACTTCCGGATTTCGCCGAGTGATGATGATGAACTGTGCTCGAGGAAAGTCGCGAATGGGGGAAACGGAGCGATTGGTACGCCTGTGAAGGTGGATGCTGAATATTGTTAAAGCGTGAATGTGGATGATAGTGTAATAGAACGGTGGTTGGTCGGATTTTTCAACGAGTTTAATAGAAATATTCGCAGGCTTGTAAATAATTTTCAGAGTTGATGTTCATGCAAATTCGTGTTTTTACAAGCAGATAGATGGACCGACATAAAGATTGAATTGAGCATTGAATGAGACTATTCATTCGTGTTGTTAGGAGATAATGATGTTCGAATAACTAGCGTTCTATTGCGCGTAGTCTATCGTCTAAAACGTGTGTGAATACGAGTCAGTATTAGGAATCAAATTTGTTCTCTGTAAAACTACATTCGGCGAGGCTATGTATAGTTCGCCAGTAGTCGCTTTCTGTTACGATTTCCATATCAAAACCATGCTTCCTTCGAATCTTCTGTAATTTATGCACGCGACGTTTGTTTCTTCTTTCAATGTTAAAAAGAGACTGAAAGATAAAAACCTGTTGAAACCGTAAAGAACGTGTCGATTATTACATTCTCTTGTGCCATTTCCCCTTTAAAGAGACTAGAATTGAATTAAACCAAGAAATCGAATAAAAACTAAATTAAAAAGATACAGTAATTAAAATATAATTGCCAATACAAACTGCTGATAAATAAACTATAAAGGTGAAAAAAGTATGAAAAAAAAGGAGATAGCTACATCGGTGATAAAGTATTGAAAGAAGTATTTAAATGACACGTTTACGACTTCGTTGCGTCGTAAAGGAAAAAAAAAGATTCTTTTCTCGATCTCGGGCTCCTCTTCAAGGATATCAAGCAGCTCGTTTGCGCTCGGTCGACGATCTCCCGTTCCAAGGCCAGCAAAAGTCCATCAACGTTAACCGCCGCGAAATAGAGACATTTCGCGGCTGGATCGGGCCATGCTATCTGTACGCCATGATCGATCGGGCCTGGATAATTAATTCAGACCTGGAACACCTCCTTCGACTGGCTACGGGATCTCGACGAGCGGATATACGGGCCATGGTGAACATCGATCGACCTGGCGTGATCAACGTCCATAAATCGAACTTGTTTCCAGATGGACCCGTGAGAAGATACCCTCGACCGCGTTGGATCACCTGTCCAGCATGGTAACCAGGGTCCATGAACGTATGATTTTGTATTGATCACGCGAAAAATGAGATAAGATCGAGAGAGTAATGAGACGATGTTAATGGGTTTCAGTTCGCGTCAGATTTTTCTTTTAAGCAATTTGCAGTTGGTAAACGGTTAGTATATGTGTAATTAGGGTATTGTGAAGAGACGGTTGTAAAGGTAAATTGGTTAGGCTATTCTACTGGTTAGAATAGAATAGTGAGCAATCACAGTTAGGGCATTAAAGTAGCGAGGAATTGTTCAGTATACGATGCGTATACGATCAAGGTATTTCTAAGGAAATAACTATAAAAATTAAGTAGGTTAAGATATCGGTTATGGGCTAAGGTATTAAAGTAGTAAGCGATCATGGTTAAGATGTTAAAATACTAAGTGATTGGATATACGAGTAAAACATAAAGTAATAAACTAGTAGTCAGTACATGTATAATCTCGATATCGTATTGCAAGGACTATAAAAGTAATATAAATAATAAGCGATCGAGCTATTATAAGATGTTAAATAATCGTTCGATAGTGTATAATATATATAATCATGGCATTGTGGTGAAATGATTAAAAGTAAGAAAAAGATAACGAAAGGCTTAGAACATCGAGTCATGTTGATAGGTTTGAGAAGATTAGCGTCTTTATGCTTTCGTGTGAGGATAAAAATTGTGTCTGGATAGACGTGTGTGAATGGATAGATTGAAAGCGTCGATCCTCTGCTTAGTCGAAAGTAAATAGTAAGTTCGATTTAATTTACCTAGTACCCGAGGCAGTTTACGAGCCTGCTAGACCGGTCGATACGCGGACGACTCTTCTACTCCATGGATTTATCGTTTCGTCTCGCGAAATGTCAAATTGGCAGAGAGCAAAAAGCCAGAATGGCGAGATGACGTTGCCGAAAAACATCATATAACTTTCGAAGGGATCGTAATGTAAATCGTTATTATGTTACCCGATGAGACAAACCATCGAGTCATCTTGCATTTCATTTTTAATTTTTCGCTTAATAATTGATCGTCGATAAATTGATCGATTATGATAGATCGATGATGTATTTTATGTTAAGGTTGGCATAAATCATCTATTGTTCCTTACTTGAAAGGAAACAATTTTCTTTGTTATAGACGGTTTTAAGCGATGCGAAGGTAGACGGTATATAGAACGAGACCAGAACTAAACGCTTCTAATCGAGGTACGCGGGTTGTGTTTCGATGCAGCCGCGACCTGGTGACTAATTAGGGTGGCTCGTTACACGTAGCAGTTCCTTAATTGGTCGATTCTTGCACGACGACAATCGAGTTAACGGTTTCTTCTTCATATAAATGCCATAGTTCGTTGACTTCTGTTAATCGTCGCCGTACGATCGGTAATGAAATTTAGTTCGACGAAGGAATTCGCAGCGTCAATTGAAAATATCAAATTTCAGTTGTAACTTCACGCCGAGACACGATTGATACAATTGTTGTTAAGGGCTGAGTTTATAATTTACGCGATTAATTTGATTAATTTAAAGGTAAATATCCGAGTAACAAATTTTTATTTTCATTTATTATTTCATGTAAAATATACTCAAAGAATCGAAAGATTAAAAGGATCTCGTTTTAAGAAATATTTACTACTTGATTTTGAGAAAACAGAGTGAAAAAATGTAAAAAGTATGAAATATATCTAATCTATAATATAAGAACATTCCTCTGGAATTCCCTGAGATATATATGTATGTATATTATCGAGTTACATCTCTTTCGGACTTCACTATTGTTTTTATTAAAACCACCGATCATTAGCTTTGAATACTCGCGCGAGAAATTTCACCGCTGTCTCAATTATCCATTTGTTCTGCTCTCATGCGCATCGCATGTGCATCCTGTACCCTCCTTTTCTTGGCATTATCACAGGCAAAATACTGTCAGCCATTAGAGCAAGACAATTCCGCCATAATACCACAAGGCAATTCATAACCGTGCTAGTCTACTCTCGCTATTTGGACGAATTCTGTATGGTTACTGAATAGTACCAACATTGTTAATACGCCTGACACACACGTATATATTCTACCAACGTAATTACTAAACGTAGAAACATATTAATGACGAGGGAAATATTTCTTATCTTAGAGAACAAAAGATCAGAGTGAGCACGATGAAATTTCATTCATACTCGACACTCGTAATACATATTCAGACGTTTCTGGTATTTTCTGATGTAATAATTTCCAGAGGAAAACTCACGTTAATTGGAATGTTCCCCAATCAGTCTTTACAATTTATTAATGTATCTGTGTTAAACCATCAGTATCTGTTGTGTTTGCCAAGTATCCGTTTTGTGCTCGTATATTATTCAATGTATTAATTATTATTTAATATATTGTACCCGGAAGAGTTTCTACAATTCACCTTACACGATCATTTAATGTTTATTACATTCTCTATACTCCTTCCAATTATTACAACTAATTAATTACTGTCTTCTCTACTCGCGTTGCATAACTGAACAACTTTCAAACGTTCTTCGTATAGCGTACCATCTCGTCTACCATCATTTCGTACGCTAATCGGATAAACGAACATTAGGTATCAAGATTTAACCAGGGAAGCGTCGTAACGCATAAAATACTTCTCGTTCACGAATATTACGTACCGAGTACATTAGAAGATTCTTTGTACGCTATACCATTTCCAGGTAATTGCTGTTTTCTCGAGAGAAAACACCCTCGACAAAGTTTAATTCCAACAGGAAATGAGTGCGAGCGTGAACGAGCAATTCGCGAAGAAACAAGGGTGTAACCGTCATATAGATGTTCCCGCGGGATTAAGGTAAATTATCGACTCACCAAATTATCCGGATGAAGATGATGATGGCCGTAATCCCTTGGGTTGCCTCGTGATCCACCAGGCGAACTGTGCCTTCGTCCGCGTCCGTTCTCCAACTCGTCCTCGTAGTCCTGCAAAAGAAACCGACAAACATCCCTTTTATCGCGTTCATCGACAGCGATCGGGAACGTTCTCTGGAATGGACAAACGCTTCGTCTAAGAGGCTCGAGCACCGACGATATTGCTTTTTCTCGAACAATTTTCTGTACCTGGTTGTCGCACTCGTCGTCGTTGGAGAGGGCGAGATCGGAGGTCGTCACTTGATGCTGCTGCGTCCTTCTGCAGCCCACTCTGTAATGGCCAAAATTGCGATTTGAGACCACCCACCCTGTCGAGACTTTCATTGTCTCTCGATCAATTTTCCCTTTCTAGATCTACGGATCGTGCAATTGCATTCTGTTTCCTCCATTACTCGAAGCATCTACTTTATTTCGCTTTATATAAATATTATCTTTCGTTTCATCTTTCTACTTTTTCTCGACAGACTTTCTTTTAGTCTATAATGGTCATCCATTGGCCACGTTTCAATCGAATACATGAAACCATTCGTCGATTATTTTACCAAAGAAAACCGATTTATCGAATGTGAGAGCAGGTGGTAAAGACAAGTACAACCTGAATATAAGTTTACACGATATCGTACTTATTCTTCGGTTAAAATTCGTGGTTACCGTTCTAGCAAGACGAGGTCTACGCTCGTAATGACTGATAATTCCGCGATTTATAATCGTACGGACGACTCGAAACTTCTGGATATCGTGCCACGAGACCGTTTCGATCGTAACGAAAATAGAACTTTCTATTCTCACCCGGAGAAGTTAGACAGAAGAATGGAGCACATATGAGCGACGACAGCAATGCGGTTTATTTATATGTATGCTATCGATTATTTAATGAGTATCGCACAGTAGTCGACCACCAACGAACGTACCCTCCCGTGGATATCGCATGCCAAATCTATTTCCGTTTGTTGGCTCGTCGTCCTTCGTCGAACTTTCAACAGCTCCAGGTGCTACCGATCGATCGATATCACGCTAATGGCTAGTCAGGATGGTCTTAAAAAGATCGATTTTTAGAATTTTCTATGAATTATATAAATATTTAAATACCACCTAATGATCACGCGAATATAGTGAAAATGATAAAAGGGCAAGAAATTGAAGGTGGATGAAAATTGTTCCTGCAGAGACATCGGAGCTAAGCTGGTTTCGAGTGTGTTCAATGATAGAATCTTAGGAGGTTTTAAATGTTTCTTTCCAGCCACGTTCAAAAAATTTATATAGAATTTATGATGTCGTTTAATTATTAAACGTGGAACTTGACCGATGCAGTCAAGTATATTTCTTGCTTCAGATTAAATTTAGCAGATCACTTGGCTCCAGTCATGGCAGAAGGCAAAGAGTTAATAAAATAAAGGTGTAAATTTGATCGAATTACACCAAGCGTCTAAATACTTATAGAATTGACTTTTCAAATCACTCTGATAATATTTGAGATAGATAGATAGGTGTTTGATTAAGAAACTTCCATAAGTATCATCTGTAGAAAAGTTGGTTCAAAGTTCACTTTAAAGTGTACCACTTGAAATTGATATTATTTATCCGAAGATTATTCATGACACTGGTCACGTAAAAAGATTACTGATGCAGAGTTCTTTTACTAAATCTTTCGCTACTTATTTGTTTTTGACGTTGACAAAGTAGAACGAAGAAAATGAAGACAGAATTCTGCCTCTGGCATGCACACTGACACTTTTTTCCCCACGAACGTTTCGTTCGCGTAGCTATTACGGTACTGCTAACTCTCTCGGAGCTCATTTGTTTCATTCTGTTACCCAGGATACGACCTAGTGTTAGAACTTTGGCCGACCATAGAACGAAATTTTCAAGGGCCGTATCAATACGTACATATGTATGCTACTGCCGCATCAGCTCCATTATCGGACTGCGGTATAAGGATTTTGAGAATCGCTTCGGTAATACGCCGCGGTATACCGCAATTTATGTTATTTTCTCTGTTAATCCTAAACCACGAGCTTATTACTAATATTGTCAATTTTACGACTGAGAAATTTTTTATTCCTTGCCAGTAACATGCTTGATTATGGATTGCTAACCGAACGATGTATTAATTAACTCAGATTATGCCTCATCGATTATCGATTATTAATTAAATAACATATTAATTAATTTAGGAGATTTTTAAAATCAATTCATGTATAAACGAAAGCTAGAAACGAAATGTAAAAGAACCGAAAACAGATCATCACAAATTTTTCTTCATAAATACCATTACATCTTTAATTGTCACACGATCAACAAATATTACAACGTCTTCCACGTACAAGGGGTTAATTAACGTCATATTAAATAAATAAGGACTATTAAAATATCATATCGCAAATTAAATTCGAGTAAAATCATCACGAGGATCGATACAAACGCGCTTCTTAAACAAAGATCAACATTTATATAAACCGATTATGAACGAATTAGATATAAGATCGAAATTATTCACGCGTTTTCAATCTTTGTCAATGTAAATACAGGTTCGTAATGAAATATAAACGAAATGGACACTGTAAGAACAAAGGATCGACCAAACAGTAAGATTGGAATCTCGTTAAAACATTCTGGGAGAAGCGAGAACATTCATTGCCTGATGCCACGAGCAATAATCGGATACCACTGAAAACCAATATCACTCCGGTGAGATATGCAAATCCTATTTTTCTCTGTGTTTTTCGATTCACATGGTCATGGAACGCTTTATATGTACATTTCCCTCGTGCCATACCGGCGAGAGATATCGATTCAACGGAATTTACTTACGCCCAATTCCGTAGAAAGACACGTATATGTACACACAGAACGTTCCTAGTCTATCCATCACTCTGTGCTACGATTCACGTACAGGGTGTGCACCGAATTAATCGACCTGACCATTCCCTCGAACACGTTAGAGAAACTGGCACGGGACCAGAGAAATTTTCCACGAGATGGAACCTTTATAGGTGGAATATTTCCTTCCTGAAGTATCCCTTTTTTAAACTTGCTACGGTCTTTAAATCTGTATACCCATCAATCTCTATACTTTATGTATCAATTTATGTACTTTTATGTCAATTTATTTTTACATAATCTGGCTCTATCGTTACATAACATGTTATGTTATGTTATTTTCGTTGTGACAAATGACAAGACTCTTTTACCCCTGTTGCGATCTTTGATTTATTTACAATTCAATTTCCTTCTTCAACTGTTAAAAAATTTTTAAAGTTGTAAGTAGAATATGTAACGGTCGTTAATGATACGGATGCTGCCTTGTTTCAATTTTATGATAAAGTCATCTCGGAACTATTATGAGTCTATTTTTTATCGAAACATTGGGATATAAAAATCCCAAGACAGACTGTGACTCAGAAAATTCAAGAAATTTTTTAATAACAAGAAAATTCGAAGCAGATTGAATAGACGTAGCAGGATTGAATTTCAAGCAAAAGATCCTTTTTCTATTTTCATGCTCGGTAAATATAAATGTCTAAAAGTTACCTTGCATTAATATTGTCAGTTAAACGAAATCCCATTAAAAGAAAATTTCCATTTACATGCTATTTTCAGTCTTACTTTCTATTAAAATTCAACTTCAATTCCACCATTCCTCTATTAAAATATTTCAACCCACCTTCAAAAAGTCGATCGATCACCTTCGCAAATGTTTTCATCGAAATCAAATCCAGCCAACGTTCTATCTGCAAGAGCAGGATGTAAAAAGCCAGTGTCTTTTTTTAGAAAAAGCAACACCCCGTCCCATCGATCTCCACTTACGACGTGCTCCCTTGACCGTACATAAAAATCCCGTCGAGGGCTCCGGCGAATTAATCGAACGATTCACAGAGCTGACCGCCGATACACCCTGTACATATCCACACGTGTTCAACCAGCGCCCACGCAAAGATACAGGAACAACACACACGTACAGTGGCTACAAAAAGTATTTGCAAATACCCTTATTTGCCAATCATTATTTACCATCAATTAAGCGCTTTCTTTTATCTACCATTTCATTTTTAAAGTATCAAATTTTTGACTAATTTTTCCAGTTACCTAAAAGTACTACTGTCCATACGAAATTCAATGTAATTTCATATAAAGATTACAGAAGTAATGCTATAACCATTATGCTGCCAATGTAGGTATACGTATACTTTACTGTTTATCGCGCCACTAATAACGAGTTAACCAGCCTGTTTCCAAACGTAGATCGCTTAAAAATTGTTCAGAACCAAACGTTGGTGAATTACAAGGCAAATTATTTAGCTTGACTCAAGTATCCTTCTCGCTTAAGTAATCCTACTTTAAGGTCTATCTGGCTAGAAACTTTTGCACACCACTGTATTGGCCGCTATTTACCCTCCCCCTTCTTCGATCCTCGCGTCTGCTTATCCTTGTACGTACCTGCTACCAGTCAGGTGGCGTCGAAGGGGGTGGCTGAATGCGGGATAGGTACTAAAGCCAGATCGAGCCTGGTAGGAAATGAAATATCGATGTATCTCGTACATCCGACATAGAAACGCCATTACAGCTATCCCTGTTTACTGGGAATCGCACCCTCTCTCTCATATCTCTTTCGTTCCTTTCTTTTATCTTCTCCCTTTTTTTTTTCTTAGTTTGGAAGCTGGATCTCAAATCGTGAGAGAACGATCAATTATCGATCGCAGGTTCTTCTTTTTGGTTGCAAGTTGAGCTTGAAATTGGGTTAGAGTGCTTGGTTAGTGATTAAGGCTGTGACTTATAGGGAAGGAAAGGGGTGGAGATCTTTTGCTAGTCGTAACGAAAGAGCTAACAGCGAGAGTAAAATGAATTTGCTTCCGGGGCTATATTAGAGAACTGTTTGGGATAGAAACGAGCCAACTTTGCGGGGAATTATTATTCCCACTATGTGGGATTGATATTGTTTTTCTTTCGAAGAATTAATTATGTTCGAAAAGCAGCGCAGTTTTAGGCTTAGCGATACTTGGGTCACGAACGGTTTGAAAAACTGGTTTGGATTATTATTAGTCGAAACATATTATTATTAGAGTCTCACATTCGAGAAATCGATTCGCAATGAGTACTCAACGAAACGATTCGAACTAATTACCGCGGTATATGACGAAGCCACTCGAAGTAACTGAGTTACTTCAAGTTTAACTGCAAACTTGCCGATTACTCTGGATGAGAAATCTGAACTTCGATTTTCTTCAACTTCGATCCATTAAAAACCGTAATTCCACGACGAATTTGATTTTATTCAATTTATCTTCGATGTAACCTTTCCTCGTCGCTAATTTATTTTCATTTTAAATAAATAATAAATATTCTTCCGGATTATTAGGAAACAGTAATTAATTTACAAAATTTTTAACAAATCTTCTTCGAATTTTCCAAGAGAAAAGGAACAAATTGAGAAAAATAAGAGATAGTTAGATCTAGAGTGGAGGATCTTCTAGAAAATCAAGAAAGATTCAAGGGTATCGTTGAAAAATGTCAAAAGATTCTCGTTTTATTGGAATCTTCTTGACCTGGTCCTGGGCATGTCGGCCCCGAGACCGCTGTCCTCGCTGGGCGATCTATATTCCTGGTTATCCCGCGGCAGAAGAGGTCCTGTTACTCCTAGAGGATCTCCCTCGACGTCCACCAGTCGTCCTGGACGGCAACAACCACTGGGTACACCCCTCTGCGAGAAATCACCAGATCCAGTCATGCCGTTCGCCAATCCATCGCCATTTTCAACCCGGTTTCGACGGCCAACGAGCACTTTTCGCTTTCTTTACCCCTCAATTCAATCCGTTTCGTCGACTTTCAACATTTTTTTTTTCTTTCAAAAATAACTTATCCATCCCTTAATCGAATATTTTTTCAATAATTGATCTTACTCGATTATCGATTATGCATTTGGAAATTCAACGAATCATGGAGAATTTTCCAATGAATTTTGATGGTTTCAGGACAAACTGATAGAAAATAAAAGTAAATGTACCTAGTGTGACTTGCGAAAGCAGTTGAACACTTGTCACGCGAAACTTGTACGTACATGTACGTGTTACATAAAATATACTATTACGCTAGATAAATTCGAAAACATTCTGAAGATATATATAGACGTTACGAAATATTTCATACATATACGGAAATTGAGAAACTTGTAAAAACTAGAGTTGACTAGTTTGGCTTCAAACAGACTCATATATTCGTAAAAAGTTTCTGTAAGTGTTCGAATACTTCTGCGAGCTACCGTAAAGAACGAAGCGTAGTTGAACTCAGAGAAAGAAATAATAAATATCTAAGAGAGAAGCAAATGAAAAACATGAGGAAGCAGTAGCTTTGTCCATTGGGAAATCAATGGATTTCGTTCCCTGCGTAAATCAGCGAATCAATTGTTCTATTCGTGCCAATCCGTAGAATCTCTGAGTGTCACCAATTAATTAGTCACAAAAGCGTCGATCCATCTGCCAATTTAGTGACGATCTATTATCGATCTGTGCCGTGTATCGTGGCTGACGTTTGTCGCTGTACAGTTGACACTTGATTTACGATGACTTCCGGTGGCTCTCTTCCGTTCAAAGATCACGAAATCTGCCCCGTGAACCGTGAAACTGCATGCCAGCCGTTCGTCATTAATCAAACATCATCTTGTTTTGTCGATTATCGATTTGTCAATTAGCCACGATGAAAACACTCCTTTCGAATCAATTAACCCGCAATGAATAACTTTTTGCCAATTAGTGCAACTAGTTACGGGCATTGATACCTTGCTCTACGTCACGATATCCATAAGAATTTTGTTAAGTACTGGATGCTGATATATGAAATGTCTGTTTCCTTTTTTTTTTTTTGCTAAAATAAATATGTTTTCGCTTTTCATCGAGGTTTATTTATTATTAATCCTTTCGCTGTGGTACTCTAGAGACCAAATACATTCCTCGTACTGACGAACAATATTTCCCTTGACACGTTCTAGGTGGAGAATCTAAAATATTTAAACGGACATTTCATTTGTTACAGCTAAATAGAAAAAATTCTCGACTATAATTGCTGTCTTTGTTTCAATCTACTTCGAACTTCGCTTGAATATTCTCTTTGATTAATGAGGCATCAACGTAGAATTATTCCAGCCTAATTAGGCATTCTACTGTTTTTTCCCAACCGTTACTCGCGACTAAAGAGCTTCCAATTAGAGCAATTAAGCTTTGCCTAACATCGTAACAATTTCGAGATACTCTGATAAAATTGAAAAAAATCTCATGTAAGCGGCTTTCACTAATACTCCATAGAACTTGGATAAGCGAAACACAAAGGTTTAGGGATGGACGTAAAAGAAAGAAAGAAAGAAAAAAAAGAAACAGCCGCGTGGAAAGCTAAAATGCTAAGGACACGAAAGTCAGAGAACAAAGCGAGAACGGAAGCTTAGAACGAAGAGGATGCTTTCGTCGAAACAGAAATCGTTTCGTTCACAAACGATTCGGCGAAGGAGATTAAACGTGTCGCTCGTTTTCAACTCGTTGGCTACGAAACCGGCCATCAGCGAGCTAGCCCGAGCTTTGAACAAAGCTGGCAGGATCTTTCTATTTTTTCTTTTTCTGTTTTCCTTTTATAATTAGGCGATCTCGTATGCAGGAATTGTTACGAAATGGAAAAGCATCGTGGTGACGAGAGCTCAGTAAAGCTTTCAGGAAACTTTCTAGCTCCTGAATTGTGACGCACGAGATGCGATTAGGCTGATCTCCAACGAACTACTCTTAGCATCTCGTGATCCAGTGCGTGATCAGTCGCGATTCATCCAACTTAAAAAGAACTTCGATGGTCCTTGAGAAAAATTTTACTCGATAGAAAAAGAATGATTTCCTTTAAACCAAATATGCCTGAATTTTCTCAAAGTAATATCATTTTTCCTGTACTTGGAGTCCAAACTGTATATATTACTTAAATTTTAAAACATTGCTAGAATATTGTATCAATAAAGACTACGAGTATCCATGATGACAAATACTAACTATTCGTATATATTCATAAAATATAAAAAAAGAAAAAAAAATACTGGGGAAAATGGTCTTAAACGACCAACCCTTCGACGTCAATTCATATCTTTATATTCAGTAATAAGTAAAAGTTTTGCTTCTCTTTTAATTATTATATATTTCCTACCAATACTTATCTGATCGAGCACTCGATCAACCAAGATAGAACTGAACAGAAAATCCAGCAAAGCTCAGGCGAACTCGTTCGCACTTCTGTACTGTCTCCCCTGATGTGGTTAGCGTGAAAAGAAATAAAGAAAGAAAAAAAAGAAAACAAAACGAAATCAAGTGAGATAGATTCATTCGCATCTACCAGCTGCATTCCATTCTGCAATACCCACTTTGCAATACCCATTCTGCAAGCGTGTCTAAGACCTATCGCATCTAGATTCGCATCCAGAACGAAGAATACTCGAAGCCACTGTTCCGATCGAACGAATCTTTTCCTCCGTCCAAGGTTTTTCCACTCGTTATTTCAAACGGTGAAACCGAATACTCTCTCGGCTCTCGTTGAGAAATCGTTTACACTGTCGAGACCTTAATTGCAACGACATTCAATCCACGGGCTTCGAATATTCACGCAATGGCACGGCTGAAGCACTACGCAAACAATCTCGACTGCACAGTCCTAAAGAGAACGCGGGACGTTGACGAGTGCAGACCGGAAACGAGGCGACACTGCCTGCCAGAAGAAGCGCACTAACACTAAGCGGAATTCATAAAAACACAGATAGACAGAAGAAAGTAGGAACAAGACAAAAGAGAATGATGCAGTATTCGAGTGGAAATAGAAGAACAGCGGAAGAAGTATGAAAAAGATTGAAACGAAAGAGATGCTTCTCTACGAGAAACAGAAAAAGAAAGTGTACAAGATCGGCCAGCTAAATCGGATCACCTAAATATGTGCCTTGTTTAGTTTTTTTATGGGACAATTTCTCACGACAAAGTTACGCCGTTGATCACACGTATTCAGGCGATTGCTTAATGTTAGGTTGTCCCAAAAGTTTTTTTCGTTTTGTAAGGAAATAATGGATGCACCGCATTCTCTGTTTTATATTAGTCTTGTCGAATCATGTATGATCATAATAATAGAAATAGAAGAAAATGGATCGTAGATGATTCGATAAAATTATATAAAATGAAAAGAGGTTGTGCATCTATTATTTCCTTACAAAAGGAAAGAAACTTTCGGGACAACCTATAATACAAATTGAATATTTTCTGCTGCTTTTATATGTTAGTTATGTTTTTCTTTTTATAAATCTCTTTCGTTCCTATCATGTGTGCTTTATAATAAGAATTTTTAAATAAGGAAACATTTGAAGTAAGTCCAAATATTTAAGCCGGTGTTCCAAGAGATGCTTTTTATAAGCTCTAGTATTTTCAAGCCATTTCAAAAGACACGCGTAATAGCGGGGAGAATTCTTTTCTCCGTGTTAACATGTTTCTTCATACAACGATAAATAAGGCAGATATTTAGCTGGACCATTCTGTATAGAGTTTTGTATAGATGAAGAAGAAGCAGAAGGGGTTGCAGGAAAATTCTCGAGTCATGCTTCACCGGTCACCGCGATAGCCGAGAGCAATTAAGCTAAAAACAAAAAGTTCGTCTCTCGAATCGACGTTCCATCGAAGTGGTCTGGTAACTCGATGATTCCCTTCGGACGTTCTCCAGTTGGTTCTTCGTTTGCCATTTTGTTCTTTAGCAGTAGTCTTCTTTTCTTCGAAACAGTTACCCTCCGTTATCTTCTCGCACCTCTCCAATCGACAATGAGCTTTTCCTATCCCTTCTCTTCCATCTTTCTTCGTCCCTTTTTACTTTCTTACTTTCGTTTGTTTCCTTCGTTCGTTAATATTCTTTCACTTACTTTTGTCTGAATCGAGCGACTCTTCTAACACGTTCATTGTGTTCGACATGCATTTACGCCGATACCTAGCCTTTAAATTATGTGCGCTGTCCAGCGATCAAACTGATCCAATTTTTATTCTCTACAAATTTTTCAATTTTCATACTGAAATTTTATATGATTAGTGCTTAACTTCCTAAAAATCGAATGGTTTGTCTTGGTGGAGGTGACTAGCTCAGCTTTTCTGTGACTCAATGTACAGTGGTATATGTATAAATAGAAAAATTATATGGCGCAAATTCAATTTAATTTAATGCAATTGTTACTGGAAATATAAATTTTTATGCCTTCCAGATATAAATTTCACAGTGAACGTGTTAAAATGTTTTCTCTCATTTTTTGCGTGCTTTCTCGGGATATTTAGATCCTTTTACGATTTTATTCAAATTCAACACATTCAACGAAGGGTTCGAGCATATACTTCCGTCGCGATAGACCCGGCTCGAGGTCCTTTTCGAACAAATATATTTAGTATTTGAAAAGGAAAATATCGTAGGGTTAGGTCGCTTGCGAGACTCGGCGACAGAGATAGGTAAAAAGAGAGACGAGAGGAGAGAACAGTCACCAGTTAAAATCTAACAGTTACAGTGGACAACGCAGAACAGAGAGTGAGAAAGACAGAGACAGATAGTTTCTATACATTTCCCGGAATAGAGATAGAAAAAAGACAAGTAGAAAGAGAAAGATAGAGAGAGAATAATCGTGTAAGGTATCGGTCGTTGTGTTTTGTGTGTTTGTCCCTTCATTCGTGTTATTGTATACGGTGAAACGAAAATTATTTTGTTCGCTTACCGGAAGATCGTGCAGAGATGGCGTCACTATTAAATCCGAGTGGGCACGGTCACCTTTTCTCTGAAAATAATAAAGAATGGTTTAATCGTAATCTCTCAATTTCATACGAGTTTCATTTTCACAATTAACCATGGGTAGTGAACATGTCGCTTCGATGGTGCGTACGAACAATTTAAAAATGCTGACAATTAATTAAACGATGATGTATTCGTCAACGTAGATGTGTTCACTTTTAATAAAATTGATACTGTTTTTAATGCATTATGTCTTTCTTGCAACAAGCTAGAAAAGATATACTTCTATTATCGATGATAGGTAAAATTCTTTTCACACAGCTGAAAAAAACATAATCGTTCGACCATGAAAGAGTTAATTTCGATCTGATCAGATCGATACTATCGTGACTCAAAGCATACCCTTGCCATGGCTACCCGAGGCCTGTAAACCAAATCGTCGAAGGCAGCTCTGTCTTTGCTGTCGACCAGTTCCCTCAGCTCGGTTAGAAGAGTTAGTTTCTCATGGGTGTTCAGCAGATCACCTAAACTGACAACCAGCTCCTCGATTGTTATCCGACGCGTCCTATAATCAGCCAGAAGCTGAGAAAGTGCAGCCCTCTCGCTTCTCGCGAGGACCACCCTCGCCTTTTCTTCCACCATCGCGGCTGTCGCCGCAGAAACCGTATGCATACCGCCTCTGTGCCTCCAATCACTCGCAATGCTAAAGAAATTATTAACAATATCGTTCAATCTCCATTTTTCGCTTCAAAATAGCATTTACTACGAAGTTTCGATCGATTTACTTTCAAAGAACGATAGAGGGGCATATTTCAATTGCAAACTTTCGTGTCAATTTAAATATTTATGGAGATAATTGTAAAATAAGGGAATGGATGCTATATTGGTGGACTAAAGAACTAAAGTTCACACTCTATAGTTTGGTTTAAGTAGAACAGCTATTTCTTACGTAGGACTCGGTGGTCGATGATTTCCTGGACTCTCTAAGAGCAGAGGATCGTGTTCGGGATACCTAGAGGTTGGCATAACGATGGGTTGACTCGTGGTGCAAGAGTGTGGCACTTTTCCGACATCGCGAATCAAGAGAGTCATTCTTTTGTTCGTCTTCAGAATTTCCACTGCCTCGTCGTGCGTTGCTTCCTCGAAGTTCTGTCCATTTACTTCGATAATTTGGTCACCTACCTGAAAAGTAAGAAAATACAACGTTATATCACATTCCTTATCCCTGTTTTTATATCATTGCGTCACGTGCTTCAGGAAATAGAAATATAAGAAATTAACACACCTTCTATACTATCAAAGTAAGAGACATTTTACAAATTACTAATAAATCGCTACTAATAAATTCTCTTCCGTAACGGTAACAAATTTTTTAATCGAATCGGCAGAATTTTGTAAATAAATTTTACGGATTAAAATGGTTAATTTGCCGCGACATTATAGAATTTTGTAAAAGAGAAGTCTATAAGCTACAATTTGTGACTCGTTCTGAATTTTAATTATAACGTTCTATTATAGAATCGTAGCCCAGGTCTATTATTTGTTAATTAATTAATAGTTTTCTTACATTGTATTCTTTTGCTATATAGAAACATTGATGGAACATTGATTTTCTGTTTTTGTCGAAATTCATCGAATCACGATAGCCCGCGAACGAAAATCGGAAACACTTTTAAGTGCTTGCCTTTTCGAACGCCATCAAATCTTCGCGATCGTTAGCGTTCGCTCGATGAAGCATCATTTCGATCCACTTTCGTCATCGAAGTGCTTGCCGACGCCACGCCATTTTAACTCAACGAACTAATTAATTCTTCCTGACATTGAATTACGTAACAAGCTAATTGATACCGCTCGTTATTCATGAACGTCCTGTTACGTCTATCGCATTTAATCGTAACCGCTTTTTTACGGATTAATTGTCTCAATATCGATAGCGAACAAATGACGTATTCGGCTTTAGGAATTATCGATATGAAAAATTACCGTGTGCTTTCCTCTGCTAATTAATTAAACACGACTATTCCGAAGACTTGCGAGTTTCAAGTTATTTCATCGAACCTTCTTTTGATTTGTCAATTGTCGCGCCAATTATAATTATCGTAACAATTTTAAAGGATCCTTGCTAAACCTATAATTCAGCAAATACTAGGTACTAAATTTGTAACTTATTTTATCCTGTTTTCATTGTCTTAATTATTATAAAAATCTTTCTTTCTACTTTAGAAACGCGTAACTTTTAAGTAACTCTGCTCTCTCTCACTTCCAAATACCTTGACAATCTTTTAAACCCTACCTACTCCAAAAATTTCCAACTTTGTTATTTCATTCGCGGTATCAGCGCGGATGGGAATAGGAAAAGGAAAAACTTTTCAATTTTATCACCGAGAAAATGGTCTGCTGACACATCGAAGAACCAAGTCTAATAAAAATACAGCCAACCCATCGAATCGAAGGAAGAAATAAAATCTGAGATACTCTTACCAAGAGTCCAGCTCGATCGGCGACGCTGTCCTTGTCGACCCCGGTCACATAAATCCCAAGGCCGTACTCAAGGCCACCCCTGATCATCAAACCAAGGGACTGACCGGGTTCGATGCAGAGCTCGACCTTCCTCGTCCTTGGACAGTACCTCGAGTCTCGAGATGGATAAAGCGGAGGTGGTGATGTTGGACGACCTTGACGATCGATCCAGCTACAGGACTGTTGGCGACCGGAAGAAGACCACACTGGATGACCACCTCTACATCGGGGATCCAAGGCTGGCCCCCGCACTGTCATACTCAAGGTCCTGCATGATTTCAGCATCTGCAATTAAAATTGTTGACTTGTTAAATTTTGATAGAACGCTATACAGATTTTCCGATTTTTCTCTCATTTGAATTATATACTTTAATCGTATTTCTATTATATTAATTTCCTTTTCATTTTCGTATACCTAAGTAAATTTCATTGTAAATCTTAGTACATAAAACATGTAGCTAAATGTGAAAACTATATCGTGAACGAAGACGGCTATTGGATTATCTGGATGCGACAGGCTCCACGGAAGAGTATTCACGAAGAGGGTGGGAACGTTTTGAAAATCGGCGGAGAATGGGTTAATGTAGGGTGCGGATGGGCTGAAGTGGAGATTGGGTTAACGTGTGGTGCAGATGGGCTTAAAGTGGTGCTGGAAGAAATGGCGAGCTTGCAAACGACAAGAGGATCGAACTTGGGATTTTCGGAAATTAATATTTTTGTGGAATTTGAAAGTTGAAAAAATCGAAAGAGGAGAGAGCCTCGAAATTGAAAACGAAGGAACGAAAAATTATAAAATATGTATGTAGAGTATGAGGGGCGAGAAACGTAAAAGATAAAATATACAGTTCTTTCGGTATAAAAGAGGTACAGAAAGGTGAAAAGGACTAGTCATAACAGTAGAAAAAGTCGACGAAAATGCGCACGAAGGAAACTCTTCAAGATTAAAAAAAAGGAGAAAGATTCCACAGATAAAAATCTTATTTCGTATTAGAAAAAGTAAGATAAAATAATAAAATCAAAAGAATCTTCCAATCTTTAAAATTGACAGCAATGGTAAAATAATTTATATTCCAGTTTCAACGAATTTATTTAATCCATATATGAATTTTTGTACGCCTTGTTTCCATTAACCGAGAAACTTTATTTAAACTGTTGTATGAAAGCATCGGCCAGTTTACGAGCGTGCTATAGACCAGCTTCGAATTAAATGGGAAATTGAGGCAGGTTAATAATTCCTCCATAAAACGTAATGCCATCTAGGATAATTAACCTCTATTATTGGCCGCTCTATCGAGTTCTTATTGACCCCCGGCTACCGAGCTGCATTTGTCTTGCAGTTGACGAAGACTCTCTCGCGTTGTTTAATTCTAAACGCATAGCTGTAGATTAAAATGTGCAATTTTCCATGATCGTAACAAGTAATTACACATGTATTGAAGACCAGGTACATACGATGTCAACTCAAAACTAGTTTTTCCTTTGTAATATAGTAATACAGATATAGTAAGGAAATCAATTTTGAAATAGTTTTGCGAACCACTGTATATCGTTCAAATGCATATATTAACATACGAGGCACGTTTACACGCTTAACATGCAAAATGAAGTTCCATACCTAACAGACGTATTATTTAGACGAGGCTATTGCACTTGATCGAATAAATAGAGACGTCGAAGACCATCCTTTGGCCATTATTCAAGCTTCGTGACGGCACTCTTATGCAAAAGAGCCAACGGACACGCATCAAGCAGGAGAAGATTTCTAACTGACGATCTCAGAATAGATCGCTTATACGTGTTGTGCCTCAACGAACTGAAAGAAATCACTGTTTGTCAAGGGTTTCTTCCGAGGCTACCTTGGCAAGCGAAACAGCCAACAATCGGCGTGTGTGTCGCGTCAACGAGGAACAAACGATTTCTATACCGTTTTCAAGCGAGGATAAAAGCTACGACACACTGTCTTTGGTATAGGATCCTTTGTAGAATTTCCGAAAGATCGCGTCAGCTGCGCATACGTGTAACAAAGAGATCGAGTGTTCTCGATCGCGTTTTTGTCACCCGTTTGACTACCGGAACCGAAGCATAAAAAAAAACTGATTTTGCTACGTTTAATCTTCCTGTGATTTTCAAATTTTTTTATTCTCATCCCTTTGTGTTTTTTATTTTTGGCTCGTTTCAGATCAGATTGTATTTTTCTGTGAAAAATTTTGCAGAAAATTTTCTAGGTAAAATCAGTTATTTAATATGCGCGATTGCTTGTTTCATTTTTATACTAAAAATTTTCTTACAACATTGAAAGCTCTTTCTTTGCTTGCAACTAACAAAGCTAAGATTTCAGTAAGCTTAATATTCTTCTTAATTTAACACGTAAAAAGACTTTTAACGTTTGAAGACAATCTTTATGGACAACAATTCTATCATATTTTTCTCGAACTACGATAATTAATTCAGAATAGAAAAATACCATCGGATCGGAAATAATCTAAAGGATATAATCGGGTTAAAGTCTCTCATACTATGGAGAATAGAAAGAAAAGTAGTAAAAGAGGAAAGTAACATTACTATTCTACATAGCGAAAAGATGGAAAGGAGTAAAAAAAAAAGTTTGAAAAGAGCAAAATTTGTAGAGAGAACGAATTTACGAAGGATCAAACAAGAGTTTCAAAACGGATGATCGAATTAAAGTCGAAGAAGAACATGTAAAAGGAATAAGGTTGGAGTAAATTCAGATCTTCAGCGGAGTCTACAACCTTGGCGCGAATTAAATCAAACTGAAGAGTGAGAATTCCCCACAGGAAGATATACGCTTCGCGTATTAACCAAATCCAGTCGATCTTCAACGAGGATTTCTTTTCGAATACGAAGTGTTGCTTGAGTCGTTTGATTCACAGTAAAAATACGAACCTATGATTGTACCTAAATACACGATTCTACTTGAAGCGATATAATATAATATTGTATTGACAACACACGTTGGTCGACGTGTTTCTGTGCGGTTCATATAATCCACGTTAAATTTATTTTTTAATGGAGAGAGAAGCTTTTTGTATCGATTTACAAATACTTTAATACGTAAAGTCACGGAGAATTCCATTCGAAGCTTGTCGATTATTCCTTAAAAAGGTAGAGCTATCTTAAAATTAATCGTCAGTGGTATCTTTGAAAATATTTCTCTGAGTTTCGTAATGTACCACTCCGAATTATGTGAAAAAATCTGTGCGATTGGTTAGTACTTCCAGTAAGTGCGTATGAAGCTCAAAACAACAATCGTTATCGCTTGCTTACAATTCAGTTTACGACCACTCTATATACGTTTCTTTGCTTTGAGATCAGGCTATAGATTATAGACCTATTCTCATACCAGAAAAGGATAGAAGAAACAATTCGACAGGCACTTGTCGAGGGTAACACGCGTTCGAAGAAAATTGGCACGTGTAAGGTCATCAAGAAACAGACGGTGCGTTGGACGGTGACGCCACTTGGTAGCTAGGATATCGATCTCCTGGCACCCCGTGACGTCACATCCTGCCTATCCTTGACCCAGCCCGAATCACGTCCTTAGGATTCCATGCTTCTGACCCACGGAGATGCAATTTTATCGTATCTATGCAAGGCATGTACTTGCGTCAATGTTCTTCCGTCTCGTTCATCACGGAGGACCTATCAAGAACGTGTGGAACTTTTCCGATGAGGCCGCATAAATTATTCTGTCCAAGTTGTTGGAATTACAACGCGATTCATCGCGCCACGAAAATTAAGCGAATGGCAGGCTTTTCGCGAAGCAAAACATTAGGCTGAGAACGTGAAACGTTTGTCGTTGAAGAAGTGTAACAATATCGATGGACTTTGGACAGAAGCTTCCATTTAAGCTTTCCGGACTATTCCGCGATGATAATTTACCTAATTGACGATAGTATTTGTATAAAATATACATAGATTTCAATTTTATGAAAATCTTCAAATAAGGATAATTTATGGAAGTCTTCAAGTTTCATAAATACCTATAAGTAAAATCTGGCGACAGAATTGATCGAGCAATTCAATAATTCATCCCAAATCTGTAAATCGATGACTAGTTCGTTGTCGAATATTCAGATCGTGATATTTCGTACGAGTATTAATTGATGCCATTGTGAGAGATTTTCGTTAGAAAGCTACGGATGAAATGTGGTTTGACTACAAAGGAGAGAATCGTCCTTTTTTAACTTCCAAAACAATGGTATTACCCTAGCTACTTCCTCGTAAAATCGTACAACGGTCACTGACTCTGTTGCGATATGTTTGCGATCGTGTCTCGCGTGTGCACGAACGATTAAAAAGCCTCACAGATTCTTGTTCTTAATAATCCTGGTGGAACTTTTGTACGTGATATTGGCTGAAAGTACACAATTGCTGTTTGTGTTTTTTTTACAAAACGCACGATAGACATATTTATCGAATTGTTATATCGAAAACGAGGAACGGCTAATTAATCCGTTGCAACAATCGATGCATAACAAAATGGATATTAAATGGACCATATCTGTAGGCAATCGTATCTGGATTATGATCACGACATAGCGATTATTACATACCGTATTTATCAGACAGTATTTATTGTAATATTCCATGGATGGAATAAATTTTTGTTTAAATTTCATCTGTTTAATTAACTTTATAGAAATATTTGCATAAATATTCCAAGTCTAATATATAATGATATAGTAACGTATAATCAGAAAGCCGAACGTGCAACGATTCAGTAGAATATACGCGTCCTGGTCAGCCCTCCTTCGTAAAAATACTACACAATATACACATAACTAACCGCACCTGTTGTTTTGCATAATGGTTTTTACTTAGCTTACTTTTCTCTCTGTCTGGGTGGACTTTTATAAACGAAATTTCACTAACTTTCCGAACAGCTAAAAAGCTGAAATTTTAATTCTTACGTCAGCACCACTTAAGAAAAAACTCGCTGTTCACGGCCCAAGTTTTAGATTTTCAACATGTTATATAATATGACATTTATTTTTGCATATATAATAACAAAAAACGACAAGTGGACGATTGAAGCGGCTTTTAGAATTCGTCGTATACGTGCATGTGTGACACGTAGTAGCGAAAGGATTAAAGGCTAAAAAGTAAAAAATAAAATACATAAATTGAAAAAAAGTGATATTTAAATAACTTTCTTAATGAAGCATCATTAACTAATCGGATGTTATTACATTGTTAGGGCTCATATTAATTGAGTTTCAAAGTTATCAGAATTTTAACATTTTCAAAGACTCCCTGTTTGATTAGGTAAATCTCGAATTCACGATTTGAATCAAATATCCTTACCTCGTAATCTTTAGAGAATCGCTCTCCTTGCCTTCATTAGAAATTTCTCTATCCAAAAAGTTCTTTCGTGAAGTTAATGCAGTGAGTCCACCAGGTTTTTATTTTTAATAATATGAGTTCAACAATTGAGCGATACTCTATCGTATGATTACCGCGTGTGTTCAACATATACAGGTTTTTTTATACATTACTATTACATTGAATTATTTAATGATACTTGATAAAGAATATGAATTTTCTTTCTTTTACATTTTTAAATAAAAACCATCTTTCTTAATTCTTTTATTTAAAATTTCCTTCAGGCTGTCAACGATCCACGGTCTCTCGCAGCGCAGTAAATCAGACGTACAACTAGCCGGCTATGCAACACTAATTATTTCACTTTCATTGGCGTTAAACACGCCAAGATTCGTCGGAAAACGGGACCACATAGCTACGCGTAAATTACGAGGCCATTCAGAAGCTTCCGCGAAGGTTTATAGCCCGCGTATTGCCAAGCAAATTTCATGGTCGTCGTCCGTCTTCTGGGACGAGGGCCAATTAAATAAATAATTCATGAGGTCGAAGGGTAAGCGGGAAATCGTCCAACCAAGTCGGCTAAAACTCTTTATCGTGTCCTGGCCAGTATTATTTCCTTTCGACGACGTCATAAACGAACCTTCCTTTCCAATCAAGTATCACGTGGACATCCCTGTTCGGAAATATTAAGACACTTAGGAAGACTTAAGTAGATCCGAAAGATCAGTAGGAAATTATTAAAACTTCTAAATAAGTTATTTCATTCGAAGTATATTGGATATTATAATAACAATCTCATCAATTCGATATAACAAAATTAATTCTCTTCTTGTCTATGTATGTGTCTTTCAATCGCCATTTTGATTACTTTTATATTCGTATTATTACTTGTTAATTAGCTGCATGCGTGTTGTAGATAATTTTACGGTACAGATTTAGACTTTGAATAGACTTTGTAATGGCTGACTAGGACGTGCATTTTCTACTGAATCGCTACACGTTCTACTTTCTAATTATATTGCTACGTGATCATATATAACTGCTTATCCAATTTACCTGAAATTCTTTCAATAATATTTAGATTAGAATTCTATAGAGAGCAAGACATAACTACTATAATTTGACGTATTACTATGATTCTATCAAATACGCTTAACAATCTTCGATCATAATCTTGTATAAATATAAAATTCTCATCGATCAATAGTTTCCCTGATACCTTAGATTAATTGCTTCGTACGAAACTGGCAGATGTATTAATACTTATGAACGGGAATGTACGTATATTTCACCCTCGTGAGAACGCCACTCGAGTTTCGTCGACAAACCGGGAAGTTGTTTTGATAGTTGTGGGACCGACTATCGGTCTGGTCATTTTCGTGATTCCCGGCGATATTTCTCGATCAATTTTGCTCGAGATAAGCGACCTCGGTAGACGTAGGGGATGGTCTACAGACGAGTAAACAAGTTTGGCGACTTCTGTTGGGCGGACACCGTCGACGATTGATTTCTGCTTCCCTCGCTTAGGGATTGGATAGATTTTCGGTGTAACACCTACACCGTTGATTGTCTAATCAATCTAATCAATGAAAATCTTTTCATTATTCAGAGCGTTCCCTTTACTTTGATTGATATCTCAATTACTCTTGTTACTGCAAGAAATTGTATTAGGACAACGTTGATTCAATAATAAGAGGATCAATATTACCGCGTTATACGAATACTTTTCGGCTAAACGTTCTTTTGTACATAAAGTTTAATAGCCACGCTGGAATCGATTTCTTCGCATTTCAATGATCTTGAACCCGGACGTTCGTAAGTTAGGTCGTTACGAAGAAATTGAGTTACCGCGCCATTGAAGCCGGAAAGTGTTACTTTATCGCGGTTTCGAAGCACGTGGATCAAGGGAATTCTTTGAAAACATTGCAGTACTATCACATACATTCCCGCGCGAACGGAAAACGCAACACTATGCAACGAAACTCTATCCGTGAATTTTCAACCGTTATTGACAAATTTTGCCAATATACACTAGAAAAATGTACGCAGAACTCACGACGCTCGTATGGTAACTTTATTTTACTCAGTACGATCGATAAGTATGTATTCTGGATATTTACGGAAGCTGATTTTTGTCGGCGTTGCTCCAAGCGTTCTCGCGATTTAATTTCCGCTTTCTGGGTTAAGAGTTGTTTAAACGGCTAGCTGTATTATTCTTCGCCGATGACAAGATATTTTTTACGACCCGCAATCAACGTAAAAATATGGAAGGAATGGCGATGTACGTGTCGAATAATGGTAGAAGCTCGCGGCGGAAATGACGCCGATCCACCGCAACAAAATCGGCTCGTAACGCGCATTTCCATGACAATCGGCATTTAGCTAGGCACGGATAAGGGATTCGATCACTTTCGCGAATTCTCAAGCGATCTTACTAGGTCAAGTATTTCCTGCAATAGGTATAAAGGGAGGCGAATTTATAGCTGCCTATTCACAGTTCCTCCTGGCGAAGAAAATTCATGTTTGTTCAACCTTTTTCCGGTAATTTCAGATAAAAGCAATTCTTGATTATTTATGCTTGCCTTATAGATAATCTAAATGTCCCGCGTTAAAACTCGAACTACTTAGGCTGACTTTTACTTCCATCGCTACTTTTGCTGTCGTAGAAAACCTACGATCATCGGGCGCGATTGTGTTCACAGAAATGTAAGTCTGAGATAAGGAAAGCAATAAAAATTCGGAAATAAAATTGTACTAAGAGAATTCTAAAAAACTAACGTATATGATAATTCCAATCTTTTTAGGGCATCCTTTTATCATTCGATTCTCAAAAATGTTCAACGTATCTCGTTAGTTTGGAGCACTATGCAATTTTAGATTGTTATTTGTCACTTGCGATACACTTTAGAACGGGCTAAACGGGTTAAAGAACAGGCATGGGCTTTAATAAATAAATTAGTATCAACACTTTTACGTGCTCCGCGTTTCCGCAGTCGCTTGGTTTTACGTTTACATTTTAGAAAAGACCACCAGTCGTTCGGACAATTTTACGTTTATTGTTGCTCGCAACATACGTATTGTGAATATACAACGAATATGAAGGCGCTTACATATGAAAACATTCTTCGAAATAAATCCTTCTTCGCGTTAAGAGGAATATCAAGCACTGAAAAAGAGACACGAAGAAAAAATAAAAATAACAATAAACTTATCAAACGGTGAGAAAAGCAGGCTATAAAAAAAATCCCGTTAAAGGATAAACCCAATCGTCTGGAGCAGAATGTGAAAATAATTATCGATCCGGCGTGGATACGGCGGAGTCAAAAAGGAGTCGGCTCTTTCCGGAAATAGAAAAGGACAGGTTTGATACACAGTAGCGACAACAACAAGAACCCGAAGAGATATGGAACGGGGAGCAATTTCAGATCGATCTATCGTCATTCGTGTGCGAGTATCCCCATAAACGTGCACTCGATGAAACGAGTACGCCTCTCCCTACCACGATTCCGGCAACGACGGGATTCTGAAACAGCTTCCGCGGTAGCCTCGTGAATTATGTAGGGAGAAAATAAATGACGGGGATTCTTGCCGGAGGGCGCCGGGACGCCTGGCGCCAAGACGACGACCGAAGAGTCGAGACAGAGACGTTAGAAGAAAAAAATCGAACGGCGCGCAGGCTGAAGAGTAATGGTGATTCCAGGCGTTCGTGAGAGGAAAGCTGTGAATTCGTTGTCATTTTTTTCTTCTCGACTATTTTTCTTCGGCTTTCGTGGATCAATTTATGAATGATCGAGACAGTGTTTGGAAGAAGCGAAGGAAGTTGTAAATCGTAATACGTCGATTAGATCGTTTCGATGAAGTGGACAACTCTATCCAGAAGATACACGCATATCTTAAATTTACATTGGAATTTATGATTATTTGTGCTTATTGCAATAAATCAATTTATAGAAATAAATCGCTCGTTTCTTGAAAAATTCAACACTACCATCCCCTTGTACAACGAAACTAACGAGACAAACGGTGGAATTAAGATCGATTAAGCAATCTTCTGTAGCGTTACTCTGTTAGCCCTTAAAGTTATTGTATATTTGTTAAGATTTAGTATAATTGATATATCAGTGTAGAAAAAGTGCCTGAAATTACTTTTACTAAAATAATTGTCAGCTTTCACTTATAACAGATTTCACTAAGCGATGGTAAAATCAAATAGACTTTATCCCTTAAGAGCCTGGATTGCGTGCTGGCACAGCTACTGTCTGACCTTTGACAGACTTTTCTACTGACGCCGTAGTCTTGTAAACGAGAGAAGGTCGCGGGACAATAAAGCGAGATTAGGTGTGACATTTCAAGCTAATACTATTCAAATTGATAACATGTTTCTATTTTATATTGGCACATAATTTTTTTTTTATAACCAAATGTCAGGATCTTTGAACGCAGTATCAAATATTCTAATTCTACTACTCTTCCGGTATTCTTGCTCACACTATATCTTTTTTAAACTACTAGAAAGCATGCACACACGCTTTTATAGAGATAAGAATATGATTACAATAGATACCCATTTATTTCCATCGCATCATTTTCATTATAATTATTCATGCATAATTTATTTGAGTACTGCAGTTATAGTCATCTATGTACAATTTATGTAGCGTTTATGTAAAAATGAAATGTTTAATATTTCCTCTGAGAAACTCTCCAATCAACATCAGCTATTTATAACCGCGCTACCGCGTCACAAGCTCTGTTCGTCGGCGAAATTTCAAGCAACCGTGTCTGAACAGCATTAGAGCAGCTCCGTTTAATGGCACGGTAATTCCCCAAAAAGTCTATTACATCCGTAGTACAGTTCAGAAGTTCCATCTCGCGGTTCTGAAATTCTTCGTCGTCCTAATGAACTCTGCGGAAAAACGTGCCATAAATCTGGCAAACTTTTCGCGCGCTGTCCACACTTCTTGCTCCTGCCGCGCCTATCGGCCATTACGAAATAACAAGCCACGGCCACCGTTACGGTTTACGACGAGCCACTGCAATTTAATCCGTAGCTCGTTCGAGCGTTTATGTTCGATCGATGTCAGACAAGAAGCAGACCGGAGCCGGATGTCGGTCTCCGGGAGACAGCCTTTCGAAACAGCAAACAATTCCGGAACCCCGTTCATATCACGACGAGTTTTATCGAGAAATCCTTTTCAGCAAGATCTGCTCAAAATATTAGTTTGATCGATCTATTTTACGACAGCAGTGATTAAGTCTTTTTCTTTTCTTTTTCAATTCTTTACGGATTTTTACCAAAGATGAAAAGAAGAATAAAAATAAATTCTAAACAGAGATTTATTTTACTTACTAAATATTACGAGCGTTGTACTTTGGACATTTTGTACTTCCAACATCTTGAATATCTTTTTCACTGTTTAAATATTATAATAGTGCAGGATTATTTTCATATTCGCTTACGGTACTTGAAATCTACGAGAATCAGATTAGATCCCCTGATGAACGTAAACATTCGTAGCAACGATCACAAACGAACGTGAGGAAAAACCACAAACGTATTGCAATTCTAGATAGAACGTTTGTATGCAAGCCGACACTGGAGTTTGAGCAATAGTACAGCACAAAGTCCGGATCGGAAATTGGAGCTCGATAGGTAGACCTTGAATCAACGAAACTTCGTTTTGATTACGAGAACGAATATGCGACACTGTTATCCAGTACGAGCAGTGCGAACACACCGGAAACTTAATCCGCGGATTGTCGAACTGGGTCAACCATTTGACCTATCGTGATCATTCAGGAATCGTGGCTCTTCCAATTTCCTGGAGTCATCTGGGTCAAGGTTGCGCCATCTTTTCACTAATTAGACGGTATTTTGTAAAAATACGTAATAAATAATTTTCTCCAGATCTTATCAAATATATAATATACAGGACAGGATCGAATAAATCGACTGTCAAAAACGTTGCGAACTTTTTGAACAATCCGAGAAAAATTGACTGGAGAAAGAGAGAGATCGTGCTTGTTCGTGATTTTGGTGACGTTAAATTGCAAAGAGCGCCCCCAGGCAGTGCATTTTATTTTCGCGGATACTCTTCTGTGACTGGATTCTTCTTTATTCTACTCGATTTCTTTTCTTACGCGTTTCGATAGAACGAGAGCGTAAGTTTCAAGGCCGCGAACAAGTAGTATCACCGATCCCTATCTCTCTCGAAATTGGATTCCACAAACTTTTCAGAAATACAATAACTTCTTAACAGAAGGAGGAAAGAAGGACACCGATATCTTCTCTGAAAGGCAGAGTGAATTTGCGCACAGGGGATGGAATAAGCATCTGCGGGAAGCAGAGAAGTAACAGACGATAGTTCTCTTGTTTCGAGCCGCGTTCGATTGGCGACTTAAACGAGTAGCTTTTCGGCAAATGAAGATTCAGGTCTTTGTCGTATTTTCTGCCGAGCTTTTACGTAACAAATAGAGTTTACTACGGTATTAACAATAGCTCTTCGTATAAGTTGAACCGGCTTTTAACTCTTATGTAACAAACGCAGAAAAATTATTCGTACGCATTTCGTACACGTTCGTATTATTCACGTACATAGCTATTACTCTCGTCAAATATAATTTTATCTAAAAAAATCTAAACTATCTAAACTATCCTTTGTCCATCGCCGTATACCATTACCAATATATTTCCTCTCTAACAACTTTCCACCCTATAACAACAAAGTATTAATTAACCATCCACAGCTCTGAACCATTAAATCACCAAAACTTTCTTCAAGCCAAACATATATTCTATACTCGTTAAAGCTATATCAAAGAAATATCGACGAACCGAAGCTACAAAGTAATCTGAATACGTAATTCACCACTTCTAGCCAAGTCAGTCTCGATGCTGAAGATGTCGCCTATAACCCTAAAACAGGGTCGAATATATTATTTTTATTGTTCCCAAACACCGAGATAGTCCGTGCCTAAAGTGGACGCACAGTATCGATAGAAGATAGAAGAACTTGGGCCATGTATTCGAAATTCCGAGGCGGTTTTCAGCGAGGTATGTGCCTCTTCACCGAGCCAGTCTGATACCCTGATGGGCCATTGTCGACGGGCTTTTGTCTAGAAACTGTGGAGCTACTACGAGAGTATGATGAGCTACCGGATCCAGAGATACCCATCAGAAGCGTTTACACCAGAGATTACTCGTGGCGTGGCTCCGAGCAACGCTTCTTTTCCATCCGGCCAGTCGATAGTACTCACCCTCCCTTTCGCCCGTTTTTTTTCATTTTTTCATGCTCGACACCGCGAAATTTTAGACCTCGACGATGGACAAAGAAAAAGAAAGAGAGAGAGAGAGAGAGAAAGACCTGGCGGTCCATCGAACAAAGTCATTGATCGAACCCGTCTCTTCTTTTGGATACATTTTCTTTTTTTAGAGGATCGTCAGGGAGCTTCGATTATCAAGCAAACGCTCGAATCTTGCACAGATGCTTTTATCGAATCGTTCTATAAAATTGTCCCCTTTTACTCAGTGTTTTTTTCTTTCTTCGCCTAAGATATTTGATTGCAACTTCGGTGCTATCGTCATCTTCTTATATATCAACGAGTAATTTATTTTGGAGTATTCAAGATTGTAGACACTTCTCTTACACGGGATTAATATTGTTATTTGTTAGGTTTGGTAGCAGTGTCATTTCTTTTTATGTATCTCGTGATTTGGACATGTTCTGCATCGAGCAAGTTTTCGTTTCGTACAAAAGACCAGGAATTTCGTTTCTGCCTAGTCGAGATGGATATCATGCAGAAAAATTTAGGAGGAACCTGTTCACTCGTGTTAATAACCAAAATGATTTTCCAGATAGATCAGTTAATAGATGTTGCAGCCGAAGCGATCTGCTTCTTTCGTCTTGAAAGGAAACCTATAGAGTATTCCAAAACCTCGATCTAATATTTTCTTACATGAAACAACGATCGAGCTCCAAGAAATGTTTACCAGCGTTTTGGATTGGCTCGCTGTACCGGTGCTACTCATAAGAAGAGTTCCTCGAAAATTACGACGTAAAATGTTTAAGCGATATTTCGAGCTAACGTTGGGAGCGGGCTAACCTCGTTTATAAAACACGGTAATATAGTTGAAAGTTTCACTATAATCCTTCGTGATCTCAGACGAGCTCCCAAGTTAAATTAAATAACGCGCTGGGTATCTTGCGCAATTTTTGTTCCTTCGATAAAGTCCGAACTGGCAAGCGTTTATTTTGGGATTGAGTAGAATTGAACGTGGAAGTTGGAAGTTGAAAGTTCGAGTTCGACTTAAAACAACGATTCGCAAAGTTGCAAGTACTGTACGTATTCCTGATACGAAATTTGAAATTATGCAAGTCAGGCTGGAAAGAGATGGTATAGAAGCGCGGACCTTATAGATGGTAAGTGACGAAGAACACTTGGAATAATTGAGAACAAAGATCAAAGATATCTGTCGTACTACACCGCCGGAAGCACTCTTTGGCATCAATCGAAATCGACCCAGACAAAACGAACTTTTAAGGAAAGCAGGGTCTCCTCCTTTTGTCCGTTACTCTCTGCATATTTCTACTGTCTCGTTATACGTTTTAAAACATATAGTCTTAAAATTTTGATCTATTTCAGGGCTGCAATATCTTTTTCTATCCTTTCATTTTTTTTAATGGATTGTGATCGAGATTTATTGGAACATGAAAATGAGATGAAGGATATTTATATTCTAGAAAAGCGCTCGAACCGTTCCGTTCGTCAGATAACACTTATCGAAGGAAATCGTTTGCCCCAGCCCATATAATTTAGCTGAGAGCCAGGCTGGTATTTGCGATCGATGGGATGGCTCTTAAGGTCACTCATAAATACAAAACGCCCACGATCGATTGCGCACCAATGGTTAGAATGATTCAACACTGATTTTTAATCGTGATCAGGCACACAGCCAACGAATCGTGTTTAGGGAAACGTTCCAAAATTCGAAGACTTCGGTAAGGTATCGGCCCGTATGTGGTAGTCACTCTATATAGAGTATATAACGATCGTAGAATCAATGTCTACGATCTAAAGAAATAGAATTTCCATCGCACACATATCGACATAAATCAAATTTTATCAAAGCGTACCACGGTAACTCAATCTAAAATTTAAAATCCAAAATAATCCATACCATCGACGATTGGGTCCAACCCTCGTCGCTTTTATAAAGATCGATGCCTAACTAATATAAGAATCGAAATCTCTGCGCGACAAAAATTTTCTTATGTTTATCATAAAATATAAAACATCGGATAACACCATGATTAAATACAACATTACAGAGAAACAACGATCGTTAAAATCTACCGTGATACGATCGACGCGTGCAATCGAATCAGCCGTATGTGTGTGTGATTTATCGTTACGTAAGCCGGTGATATGTTTCTGGTTTGGAAAATGAAAGTAGAAACTCACTTTGAGGGCCTCCTCGTGGGTCACCGCCCGGAAGGGTGTGCCGTTCACCTCCAAGATGGTGTCTCCTGGCCTGAGTCCAGCACGTTCGGCCACCGAACCCTCCTCCACCCTCGAAATGTAGACACCCACCCCTGAGAACAATTCACAGACTTTCCATCAGACCGGAAGCTGCCTGGCGACTGGTCCACGACCAGTGCACGCTATAACCTTCCACCCAGGGCGCGTTCTTTCCAACTTTTATTCGTACGATCGTACTGAAAATGCACTCACGACTGAGAGGAATTTGATAGACACGTGGCGGCGTTTAAAAACGGGAGGAGCACTTAAATAAATTATTCTTCGATATCGCTGGAAGAGCGAATGGAAAGAAGAGCGGCGTGGAAATTATTGATCTATCCAATCTCATTTCACCCTTTTTTCGATTTTTATTCGTCTTTATTTATATAGGACAGAAACGTCGAACATAATGGCTGTTATGGCGGATCGGATATTTTGAACGAATTGTACTCTGGTCCGATCTGACGTTTGCAATAACAGCGAACCATTAGCGTGGGTTTAAGCTAAATATTTAACGCAATTACTAATTAATCGCGATAATCCTTGCATAGAATCAACCGCGTGGAATGAATCTCTAGGAAATTCGCAACAAAATAAATTACCTCCAACTGGGTCGCAATCTATTAAACAGTTTAACGTCGAACGTGGAAACTTTTCCCGTAATACGGTTGAGGAATTCAATTGAAAAGTGGTACAAGTGTTTTCTATTCTAATGTGTTTCAATGCGTAACGTTTAACTTTATCATGCTAACGATTCCCTCGCTTGTACTCTCTTTCTCTTATACTTCTCGATCGATCCTTTCAACCCAGATCAATCCGGTACGAAGCAAGAAATTATTAAACGTTGTTAAATACCATCACACGCGTAATGTAATCATTAATACCTATTTCCAACAACAACAAAGAAAAAAAATTGTAAATTCGTATTTTCCTTATCTGATAGCAGAAATACGAGAAGCTCTAACGACAAAGGAACGATTATTTTCTAGATCACTAATTCCAAATGCTTCGCTATTTTATTACACTGTCAAAAGGTTAACGCATTATTTCTATAAAATCGTACGAGGAAAGCTCCGAACTCTTTAATTTTCAAATTGCGAGTAAAAGCACAAAAATTCGCGCAAGTAACGAGCGAAACGGCGTAGAAACGACTCGATGAAAGTCGAGAGAAAAGAAAAAAAAAGAGAAGGATAGAAGTAAAGACAGTACAGTCCCCGAAGCATTTGAATCTCCACCACAGAGACGTAGCCATAATCTTCTCGAGCCAAGACCGTATCATGAGCCGCTTTCGAGGCTCCATAAATCGCGGCCAGGGAAATTGATCCATTAGAATGCAAAAGGGTGGGCCGTTCGTGTAACATGACGAGGTAAAACTCCCATTTTTGATCGCAGCCGCCGCCAACGTGTTACACCTCCTGCGAGTTTCCGATGAAAACGCGCCGTGGGCAGAAAATCGGGTTAGGTTCATGTGTTGATAAGTGAAATAACATAAATAACATAAAGGGAAGTTTGGTTTGCTGCTCTCCTTAGTTAAAATCTTTCATCTAGTACTTTTTCATCTTTCAAAATATATATCGAAATATCTGAAGTTTAGAATATGATAATTAGGTTTCGACTTATCTTCGCTAAATGTTTTCGTTTGAACGAAGAAAGGCAAAGACAACACACACAAAAAAGAAGAAAAAGAAAAAATGACAGAACTTTGGTTTCCTTCGATTTCGAAATGACGAATCGTATATTTTATCTAAGGAGGACAAAGTAAAATCGAGGAGATAGAAATAATAAGATGAAAGAAAAATAGGTGAGAAGAGAACGAATGGGAAACGAGAAGGAGCAGTAGAGTGCGGATGCAGAACAGTGAAACTGCTTGTAAAACAGAGATTACGATTTTGTGCCGGTGCGTGTTCTCTTGTGTCTCGCGAGCAACGTAATAGAAGGGCCATGCAAAACGATTTTTCTGCGGAAATACCTTACGATAAGGATTGCCTCTGATTTAGAACTCTAACCAAAAGGAAATAGGGAAATGAGAAAAGAGATTACGTATTCCTTCGTCTCGACTTTTCTCTCTTTTTCATTATTTACCTACTTGCTGGGAAATATTCCATTTTCTGGTTGTGTGCTTTTGTAGTGATGTATGGAAATCCCAGAATACGATGGTTAAATTGTCTTTGTTATTTCCGCAGAAAGAAGAGAATATTACGACGCACTATATTTATGGTTGGGCTGGCGAATACATTGAATATATTTGTGGTACGATAATTTTCGAGTTCGTGCAACGACAATTCAATGGCGTATTGGTTAGATGTATGTTTTTATACGATTAAATGTCTTTGAAAAATAACTTTTTCCCTGATCGAATATTCACAATTGTTGTATACTTTTCTTGCTGGCGAATTTATGGCGAACAAAATCTTCGAACGTCCAATTCGTTCGAACGGTTCCTTGCTAGCACAAATTGCTCGATGAGCCTTTTCCTCTTGTAGCTTTTTCAGTTCTTTTAAACGAATCACGTACTGGTCGCAATAAGGAAGCGGAAACGTTTGTTTGTTCGAACTTCGTTTGATCGCTGTATCGAAGTGAATATATTTTTTGAAAAATATTGGAAAAGTATTCAATAAAGAACGTGTTGATGATAAAATAGTAACGATCAGAGATGATAGGAATAATTAATTCAAAATAGAGTTTCCCTTTATTCCAAGGAAGAACGTGTACATAAAAGAATACTATAGATTCTCGTTAGCTTGAACTAATTAGGCAAAAGTTCCAAGTAGCGGTACCGTGGTTGATGAGATTCTACGCCACGTATGTTTCGATGCATTATACATTACACAAATTAGCTGCAACTTAATAGCGATCAAACTGAGCCAAGCGTTTACGCTATCTTTTGTATCATTTTAATTGAATGCCGCGCAAGACCGTGTTAATTAGCTCATTAAACGGTATCTAAAATTGCAAAAGCGCGTCATAAATCTGACTCCATTCTCTGTTATATGAAACAACGCACACAGAACTTTCCTCGGCCATTTACTAAAATAAAAACAAATAAAAAGGAAAATTAAATAGATCCACGCTTTAACGACGTATCGCGCCAACTTATGCTCTATGTTAAATAATTACTGGATTGCAAACGTTCGTATATTATATATCTGTTTAAAAATATATAAAATATTCAACGTATACTATTCGTTGTAATTTCTGTTAGATGGAACAACGTATATAACGTGCGTTGAATATTAAATATATTAAGTTAATATTAAATATAAATATTAAATAAATAACGTACGTAGATGTAATAGTGGCCAAAGCCTTTTTAATAGATTCTTAAGCTTCCGTATCGATATTTTAAACAATTTTTAAATCGTTCTTCACAAAAGGCCCATCGTTGAAACGTTAATCACGAAACTTTCGAGACACCAGTATAATCCTCAATTCCTGGAGTTATAGAAACCAATGCAAATTCGATCTAGAATCTAGGTATTTGGTGCATCATATCGCCAAGAGGAAGAATAAAATATTAAAAATATAGCTCGGGCAAGGACACGGGATTATACTTGCAAAACACGAAGCATCATGAATACTTAATTCCCCAGATATTTGTCCTGGACGGAGAATAAAATCCGGTCGTATTATTCAGATAGACTAGATACAATCGATGACCGGTTATTCGTGCGAACAAGGAGGAAATTATTATATTCTATACATACAAAAAAGAAATAAAGAAAAAAAGGAACGAAATCTGACGTTCGGACCAGATGGACGTCGAAACAAACTCGGCCACTGTTTGAAGCCATGGGAATCTTGTTCCGCTGGTAATTAATCTCTTTTCATGCCAGTAAGCTGAGGAAGCAAAGATTAATCCGGTTGATAAAAGAGATAAGAAGGAACAATGAGCTCGTTACACGAGGCTCGTGTTGCCCCTGTCGAACTTGTGTCGTCGTCGCCACGGCTTAATAAAACTTCCCCGCGTGTTTCAAGCCCATTTAAGAACTTGATTTCCGCCTTGAGAACGCCCTCTTTCTATTTTCCTTCAAAGACGTCGATGATGAAATATCGACGCGAAGTATGCCGGTGCTCTACCTGTATAAATACCGACGTATTAATTTCCCTCCTTTTTGTACCTTTGTTTCAGCTTTGTAATTTTCTAGCTTTGTTTCAACAGTGTCGTTCCGATTTCGTTCATCCTTCGAGCAGTCTCTTTCTTTTTTTCTTTCTTTCTTTAATTTGTTTTCCGTTTCTTTTTGAGTGAGACGAATAGAGACGCTCTGAATACTTCGAAATAATCATTATAAATTCGTAGCTGCCAATTACGAACCACTATTTCGTTGTATTAAAAATGTTCACTTCTGACACTTATAATTAGATATATCGTTTGTCATTTCAATTTCTCAATTTATCTTGAACCTGCATACTTATCTGTTCGATATCTCTATAATTTCTCTCTTCGCTTTTCAATTAATTTTCTACCTTTATAACTCAACACGTTACCTTAAATGGGCTTTGCACGACTGTAAAAAATTTCGCATTCGTGCCTGTCCGCAGGAATGTAATGGAAATTACTTGGATAAATATACAAGAGAGATGCGCGTGTGTCTACGTATACATGTTCGTTTGTGTGTGCACGTTTTCTTCTATGAATTCATAAACTATGCGCATATGCATCATACACTGTCATGCAACGAAACGCCGGCGTGCTAAGCCTAGAGGTATTCTCGGTTATTATAATCGCGAAGTCTCGACGATAAATCGTCGGAAGAACGGAGCAGACCAGAGAAAGGATTCTGTCTTCATGAACATTCCACGCAAACTTTCGCGAATTTTATCATGGAAAAATGGTCCAATTAAACGAATAATTTCAATTTTCCTTATTTTAAACGAATTTTTCGACCAAATACTCTTTTATGTATATTAAATTCTTAAACACACACACGTGTGTGTGTGTGTGTGTGTGTGTGTGTGTATAATTTGTTTTTAGACTAGTATTTAGTATTTCATGCTTAATTCTTCTCTGTTGTTTCTGCATTTTTCCTTGATGCTCTATGAAGAGACTGTATCTAAAATTCCTTGCACGGAAAAAGAAGAAAACGACGAGAAGGTTTCGCGGTAACGTACCGTGGTTCCAGTGAGATAAGAAGATAAACTCTGTTATAACATTCGACTTTTTGCACCGCCACCTTTTTCTCCTTACTTCTTACCAAACAAAACGTACCACTCGCCCTAGTTGCATAACTCATCGCACGCAACTTAAGCTAATAAACATCGGCCGGAAACTTGCCATGTCCTCCACGTTACCGCTCGACGTTTCTTAACTACCACACTTGCCTGCGATTTTTCACTCTCTTGCAAATCCAAACATTAACATGTTCGTTATCATAATGGAGGGGAATATTTACTATATTAAGAAATTTCATAGAAAATAATAAACAAGCTAAAATAGAGAGAATTCAGAAATTTTCATAAAATATATCGTTTTGAGCGATATAATTTTTGAGTAGTTATATATATATTTCTTTTTTTGAGTAACTGCTACTTATACGTATGTACTACGTATTAAAAAATGAAATCCACATACGTTACACACGTGATACCGATATACGCGTTATCGATAGCTGGCGTGTTAACAAAAAGAAAAACAAATTCGGTGTGTAAAAAAAACTAAACCACGTCACGAATGCTCGACTGTGCCAACAACATGAAAAGAGTAGTAAAAGAAGTAAGTACATACGTAGCACATGTTTAAAGGCTGAAACTACTCGTCTTCCTTACTTCGATCTTTTATCATCTCTCGAGATCGAGTCCCCTCTACTTAGCTTAGTCGAAAGGAATTCAGGCGACGTTTCCAGGCTAATCCGTCCTTATCACGCGTGCTCGCTCGGCAAAAGAACTCTCGATAATACCAAAACGAGCGAGCTCGCGCGCCAACCACGGAGAAATCGCGGATCGAAACGCGTCGGAAACGAGGACGACAATCGAAACTGCATTCTGATCTTCTCCGGTGGGAATTGGTCGCGAGGTCAATTCAGCCACCTGTTCCTACTTTTAACGACTCTTCGACTCGATCGAGCCAGTGACTCGATTTATTGTCACTGGCACTTTACATAAATATTCGATAAAAATAATCTTTATTTAGAAGGCCGAGGATCATAGTGGTGTAACTCAATGCACTGCTGGCTTTCGTAAAATTACGTTCCACGTTTATAACTATGAAATATTCGATATAACGTTTTGGCTTGGTTAATTACGAATAGATTGGAATTCTCGAAATCTCGACTCACACAGTTACGATCTTCAATCCACCATCTGATGGTCGCTCTCTAAATAAATTAATCTAAGTAAATTATTCGAAATCCTGAGCAATTAGGACTGCTTTTATATATTCTAGGTTTCTCGTTTTATTATTATCGTCCAAAAATTCAATTCCTCTAATTACCTAAAAAAAAGAACGAAGATATCTATTCGAGGGTAACCGAATCAACTTCGTTAAACCAACTTTGTACAAATTTCTCAAACGGTGGAAAAATTGTTGGAAGCGAAGCGAAATTACCTTCTGCAGCCTTTACCCTCATACCGTGGAACCACGTTCCTAATCACTGGAAAATTTCCGTCTCTATATACGAACACCGTCACGTGGAACGTTACTCTTGTGCGATACAAAATCGACAGAAAACGAATCTCTATAGAAAGAGTATCTTTCGTTGAACAAAAATTCTGCTCTGTCTTTCTGTTTTATCATTAGCTTCCTTTCTCTTGTGCCACTGGTCGCCCTCTAGTCCCAAGCCCGGCCGATCTGCGCATTACACTTTCATGCGACATCGATCGTTATTCAATGTGTGTATGCATGTATCTATGTGTGCATGGACGTGAATACGCGAGTATGAATACTCGAAAACCACGGGGAGATTGGAACGGCCACGAAATTCGCAACGATACAGGAAATTACGCTTGTAATGGCCTTCGTAACCTGCCGAGTGTCTTTGAAACGACCTGTGCAGCACGGTTCGATGGATCGATTCTATCGACTCAATCATTCAGACGTTTATGATCGTTCGCTCATATATGTATATACGATTGCATAGAGCGAATTAAAAATTGAATCTATCGAGTTTAATTTATCGTTCGAGTTGATAAGAAAATTGAATTTTGTTAATTTGAAACACCTCGACGTGACGATGGAAGCTCGAAATTTAGTTACGTAACGCTTGATAACGAGGTATTCTTGTTCCTGAAAAAAATTACTGGTACGACCCCATTTCTACAACGAAGGCACGTGAAAAATATTCGAATACCATAATTTAAAATACCACGCGTTGAAATAAAATTGTAAATTAATTTGAAAAAGATATTTCCATCAACGACAGAAATTCGACGTTTATGTAACGCTCGAAAACGAAATAACTTCATTCTGTGGAGCCGCGTGATTTCTATCGCAAATAACATGTTAAAAAGAAGAAAAGAAAAAACAAAGTACTAAAACAAGAAAATTGTTTCCGGTTAGGACAGGAATTCGGAACTTATGCATGAAATGTTTTCGTTTCGCGAAAAATTCGTGGCGCATTTTTTTTTTTTTTTTACACCAAAGGATATCAAACTTCGATTAAATCGATAAACGCCTACAGCTGACATTATTAACCTCTCGTTATTTATCAGCCTCTTGCCTTTTCGAAACGAGGTAACAAGCACGATAAAAAAGCAAAGTGAAGAAAATGTTATATATGTCTTGCGCTTTTTTATATGTCCCAAACTTTTCCACCAACGTTCGAAAAATACAGATTCTACGTAAAAAAGTTCGTAAAAAACGAAACGATATTATCCCGAGCGCTATAACAAAGGTGATAATGTTTCCAAAGAGAGAATTTTCAAAATGAAAGAACGTAACAGCTCACTGTACGAATATCCTCGAACGTTCTATTTTCCAGCGGTATTTCCACAACGTCTCTACCATTTTGAAATATACAGACCGCGGAGAAAGGTCCAAGGAATAGGATGATATACTTTATCGCGAGATTACACGTCGTTTTATATCATGGTAGCCAGTAAATCGCATCTATTCTTTTATTTAAAAGAATGCCTACAAGCAACGCGCCGTATTTCATCCGCACAATACACAAGCGAAAAAGAAATAAGAAAACGATATTTCTATTCGCGTTTAACCTTTCGCTCTTGGCCAATCAAGCTATTAAAAACAATAATTCAAGACTTAAGTATCCGTTCGTTTGATTGATAAGGCAAAAGGTTGAAGACGCCTAAAAACGAGGATCAGAGGAAGCTTAACAAATCGTTCGATCCGGATAAACGATAAACCGTTGGAAGTACGAGGCTCGATTAAGCAAGCCTGTCTCGAATAGCGACCGCAAATCGCAACGAATCACGGCCGTCCAATATGGAGTTCTCGTGTATTACTAATCGAGCGAGACTACCACAAGGATATAAATCATATCGATTAACGATCGTCGGCCGATGAGGATATAAATCGTTCGCGTGCAGTCTGTAAAAAATTACGGATCACTGGATAAAGGCACAAGTTCGTGCCTTTAATCACGCTTAACGTAATTTATATCGGTGTTTCAGAATTTTTTCCCACTGCCTACGTATCGTCTTTTTCTCGCGTTAACGACGTCCCTGCAAACGATAAAGCCTCTCTACGATATTCACCGGCACCGGCCATCCGCGTTATCGCTGTGCAAGTTTAATATAGCAAAATTTACGCCTTTCACGGTATTATATCGAAGATCGCAACAGAAGAACGTGTTAAGTATATGTTCGTTGATTATCTGATTTTAAGCGTATCATAGATCAATTTTTATAACATCGATTTTATCATTTCTCAAGTGCTGCTTCTGATTACTGGAATAATTATATTGCTATATTGTACATGTCGATAAATTTGAAAGATACGACGAGAATCAATTTTATCACTAGTTCCTCGATCGGCAACGTACTGAACTCTTTCTTTGCAAAAAATGGAAAATGTCACTTATCTCCCTTGTGGTCAATTAGAATCGTTACGTCGTACGAGAAATTTGGTCGATCTCGTTGAAATTATTTTATGAATTTATTAGTGTCGAATATTGCGATGGAAATTGAAGATTAAAAAACGAAAGTTATCGTTCGTTTGAAATTTCGTGCCGTCTCAATCTCCCAGTGATCTTGTTGCTGCTTGCTTTGTATAATGCTAATGTTCCTCTTTCTCTCTCTTTCTCTCCTCCTTTCGACCTCTTTCACACAGTCTCTCGTTCGTTTTGATTCTTTTTTCCTTACATTCTCTCTGCCTTTTGGTTCGTATGGTTGATGAGTTACCTGACTGCGCTTCTGGTACAGCGAAACAGAAAACAAGAAAGACACACCGCCAGTTATTTCGATTTCGACCGGAGCGAAACGACGCCAAGGTTTCGCAATTGTTTCTTCGAAAAATTACCACTAATCGATCATTCGACGCGTCCTACTTTTTTATCGCTTGTCCATGCTCTAGCGAGCCTACTCGCGGACAGCGCTGAAAAACCTTTCGATCTATCTGCCTTTGGTATTTTAATTTAATGCATTCTTCGATTCCATTGAACAGGTAATAGTCCTATAAATAATTCCATGAATACTGATTCGCACTTTGGCGCGAAATTTCCAACTCGATATTATTACAAAAATATTTCAAATAAATCATCCGAAGAGAATTCTTACGAACGGATAAACAGATCGAGCCGAATTCGACGATTTTTTAACCATAAATTTCGTAATTAAAAATTTGAATTTAAATGACTTTCATATACGGTAGTTTTCTCGTTAATACAATTTCTCAAATTAAATATAAACGATCAAATTGTTATAAATTTTACGATTCCGATCATAGATTTTATATGTAAAAGTTTATACCGACCGAAGTAAATCTACTTCCAAATTTATCAATTTTTTAGGCAAAACAATTTTCCAAATTAAAATCTTCTACGCGCGAGCAAACAAATTCTGAGAAATTTTAGGATTTCAGCCATAAATTAGGCATTAGAGTTAAGTAATTCTTTTTTCTTCTTCGTGAGAACATTTCTCCACTTTCTAATTAACTGGAAAAAATTTTCGAAGAAGCTAACGATACACCCAGATGTCGTTTCTAGTCCCCGCGGGATCCACGATGATTCACAGGCTCACACGACACGTTTTCGCGTTTCAAACCAAAAGAAGAAATGTAACAAGAATAGAAAAAGAAGAAGAAAAGGTTTCACGCCCGAGATCTCGACGAGGACCAAGCATGAAGCGATCGTTTACGGTGCATGTGCGGTACGCCGTGATCAAGCGTGAAGTTTACGAGACTCGAAACCGTGAAACCGGACCTCGACGACGTAAAGCGTAGAGCACGATGTCGGGGATGCTCCTGGCATCCGCGGAACGTGGATCCCGGACGGGGACATTTCTATTTATCTTTGGCGTACGCGAGGAACTTCTCTGGAAAACCATACCAACCTCTTCCATTCTCCGTTATCCCTATCGAACTTCGAATTCCAGTTCGTTCGCTGATCCTGTTTTATCGTTTATTATCTTTCTTAATGACTGTTCTTTCTTTCTTCCTTTCTGCGTCTAAGAGAACTTGTTTTTTCGGATTACAAGTGGAATACATTTAATCAAGATCAAACGTAAAAATCGTTTCATCGTGGAAAAGATTGAAGGTATATCGAATTTTTAGTGGAAAGATCTTTCCATATTGAAATTTTAGAGAAATATTTGTTTTCGTTTGAAAGAAACGACCGAGATCGGAAATAGTCGAGATCCCACGTAAATCTCAACGATTGTGAGCGAAAACATTAGAAATATCTATTTCTGAATTATCTTTCCTCGACAATTTTGAAATCCTCTTGCTTTTTTTTTTTTTTTTTTTTGAAGCCCCGAGGAATAACGAGTATTCGCAAAGAAATATTTTTTCTCTTGACAGAAATAACTCGGATCGAAAAAGGTTCGTATTACCTATTCAGAAAGACTCTGTTGCTTTTTCATTTGCCTACAAAAGCTCCATAAAAACCAATATGTTACGTTTATTTTGCGCTCCCCTACTGACCCTCGATATCGAGTCGACGAAGTAAACCACCCTTTTCGTCCATACAACAAATTCCTCGGGAAATTTACCAGACGGTTGTTTACCAGGCTCGATAAACAACCGTCCGATATAAAAGACGATAAGTAAACTAGCTGAATTCCATCTCTGTTACCCTGCCGCCCCCCCCCACCCTCTGTGCTCTGAATTACTAAACATTCCATGGTGTAATTATTATTTAACGAGTATCGGTACCGTGTAGCGTACCTCCTCTCGACAACTATTTAAAACGCGCGTACGCTCGCATATTATTCAATGCGTCGGCTTAAATAAAATCGTGGAGGCCAAGGTGAGAGTTGGATTTCCTCTCGTTCTTTTACAATCCTCGCGTGCTCCTCGACAGAAACGAACGATACGATTCCCTGAACTGATTAGACCGCAGAATACACTACGTGCAATTATACATCCGGTTAATCGGTTTCACTGGCGAACGCGGAAGAAAAATACGCGATGATCGCCGGCAATTAGAGCCGCGTCATTAAACGCTCCGAGTATCGTTGGTCAATTAGCTGGTATCGCTAATTACCCCATCGAACGATCGTCCCGTTGTAAATACTTTGAAAAGGAGAAGGCGTATTCGCGCCTTAAGATCCCCAAAGGTATACTAATTATACTTTTTGTTAATCGGTGAAAGAACTCTCAGACTATTTGATAATCACCTTTGAAATACAACTTTTATCTAATTGGTTGTAATAGCTTCTATATTCCATAGCTATTATACAGGTGATAATATTAGTATAAATATTATAGTAATAATTTCTGGTATATTCGTTTAATTCGAAAGAACAGCCATTGCTAACATTATATATTTTAACAACGAAAACTAACGAAATAGTGAAGTTATATCTCGCTCAGAAAAGTCTATTAATTATTTGCCATTTAATTAAACGTCTTTCAAATCCAATTCGACTCTCAAATCGATATAATTAATGATTATCTGATTTTGCTCCCTGAATCAATATTTCTATGTTTTCCAGAGAACTCCGGCATAGGCCAATCGATGTCGACGAAAATAAGAGAACCACGTCGGTTTCGATTATTTTTTTTTTTTTCCTTTTCAACATCGTACTGTCCATCGATCGGAGAAAACGAGTGGTGACTTTCTTCCCGCGCAGTGAAGAAAAAGAATAACAACGACAACACGAAGAGGGGAGAAAATTGAGGCGAAACGCGATCCGAATGTAATACATTCTTTCGTTTCCTCCGGAGACCGTAGCTGGAATGGAAATGACGCTTAATGATCGAAAACATGTTTTCTCTCCCCTGCCATTCCCTGTCTTCCGATTCTCGTTCCCGCGACGATCGCCTTCCAATCGAATTGAAATCGAACATTATCGCCAGCAGCCATTTCATTTAATAATTCTCAAACGACAGTTTTGTTCATATTTACATTTACTAAATATTTTCCATTCTGCGAGTTAACAGAATAAAAAATTCATTTTTAAATTTCTTTCTTTTTACAAAAATACGCATTTTTTATGCTATGACTTGACCGTTGAAACCACAATATGTTAATATTGGATATCTCTCGAGCAATAGGAATCTTTGCGAATAAGTAATTTTCAATTAAAGTACAGAAGATTTATAGGATAGATACACGTAATAAATAAATGTATATGATAAAAAAAATAAATACATATTAAAAATACGTAAAATTATACGTAAAATATTACGTATTATATACGTATAATTATTGTATAAATACATGCGTATTTTTATTATATAAATTTAATAAATATACGCCCGACCGGAAATGTGTTAATTACGTATATAAAGAAACTTTATTAATAAAAGTAATAAACAAAGTTACTGTTCCCGAAGAACATTCATTTTATACGTTTGTTGAGGTAAGAATATAGTTCGCAGCGCGAACTTCAAGTTGCGTAATGAAAACTGAGTTTAAGGACATCGTAAAAGTAGCGAGTTTCTTGATTGCTTTCGTCGCTGCTATGGACGAAATTGTTTCGTACGCTTAACGGAAGGTTCGTCACGAGAACGACAACGGTGAAAATGAAAGACACGTGACAGCTGTGCTAAAGCACAGGAAGCACAGAGTGTCGATGATACGTCGATTACCAACGAAACAGGACTAAATCTGTTGAGAAATACGATAGAGATAATCGGCAATGATCGTCGTGGTGCGAAGACGTAAATTGCGACTTTGTATCGACCAATTGTTTTTAAATAATCTTCTCGTGAAACTTTACACATTTTATAGCAAACCTACCAATGTATTAATATACATACTTACTACATATATATTACAACATATACATAGAACTTATGCATTGGCTAATTCTCTTGTCGCATAAATTGCCAATTCCAATGATATTCCTCCAACAATTCCTTAACATTTCTCATTCTATCTCTAAAACGTTTATCTAGAGATGTCATCGTATTACGATTAAAATATAAGCAAGAAAGGAAAAAATTTCAAAGAAACACATTAAGCAGTACAAAGAACCAAAGCAAACAGTGCAAAGAAACAACAAATATTTCGCTAGTTCATTATGAATTTAATTCAACGTCAAACTCAATTTTACTTTCAACTTTTTATAAATAAAACACTGCTAAGGAAGCATCAAAAGAAATATCTATCGCGCAACTTTCTTATCAATTTCATTTAAAAGAAAATTCGATTTCGCTGTGAATCGCAATTCAAAATCATCGAGCACCACGACGCGCGTATTGCAAGAAACGAGCGGCAATGAAAGTCACAGTTGTCGGAAGATACCTCGATCTTGAGGCGCGAAGTACGGCGATGGAGGTAGCCTGAAGGTACTTCGGATCTCACCTGCGTCCTTGCCACCCTTCACGCAGATCCCAAATCCATGGTGAGAGTCCGGCGGATCTCTCGTCATGGTGATTGTCCTTACGGTGAGCTCCTGTAAACTCAGTGGCTGAGAGCTCGGTGATGTCGGAGGATTCGCGGGATTCGGCTGCGATTGTTGCGACTGCTGCGATTGCTGTTGCTGCTGGGACGTCGACGATGGCGTGCTTCGAACAGCGGCGACACTCGCCGGCGAAGACGCCGGCGTTCTCCTATCGCCCTGTCGACGTTCCGACACACCATTTCCAAAAAGTCTGTGATGAAATTTTCGTATTATTATTTCTTTATAATTAATAATATATATAATAAATATATATAATATATATAATAATATATATAATAAAACCGACGGCTCCTTTAAAGGCTATCTTGAGTGAAATTTCACCCCGATTTTTTTTAATTTAATTGAACGATATATCGTTAATTCTGCTTCAATACCATGGTTCTGTGATGATACAATCGCAATTTTATTGGTAATCACTAACATTAACAATATAACTTTCTATCTGGTGAGTGGACTAGGTAAAAAAAAGACTCGATCTATAGCGTTCATTGCGTCGTTTCAAATTAAACGAGATCTAGGACTAAAGGTCTGTAGACTACCACCTGATTAATTCAAAAACTTTGTTGTCTTTCCTAATCGCATGATCGAATATTCTATCGATATCCTTTAACCCAGTGAATAAAAATAGCCACGTTACAACTTCCTAATAGTAATCCCATTTGTTCAAATCGACATAAATCATTCTAAACGCTATCTATAACCCAATCTTTCCGTCGTCAAAGAACCCTTTTACCGTTATGTAAAATAAAATAGAATACGTTGAACCCAACTTTTTATGCTCTGAATCCTGGATAACAGAACGAAATTCCTATAACGTCTTGCTACACTTACACTTGCAAAGACTAATACCAACGCAACCGAAATGAATATATTTCTATTAAATCGTCATTCTGTTGGCCTAATTTTAATTCTCTGGCTTGGTTAACGGATTAATAGACAAATCAGTTAGAAGAAGTCTAAAAACGAGCATTGGAGAACCTACCTAAGCACCTGTTCCGGCGAAATAGCACCAGAGCCTCCGGTGGTATGCCCCCTGTGCCTATACGGTGTGGTGTGCGAGGAATGGTGATGAGGGGCACTCGGTGGTCTCTCGACGATCGTGTAACTCGTACCCGGAGGGCTGTAATATCCCCTGTGTTGACCACCATGATGCCTGCTGGTGGACTCTAAATCCTCGGCTTCGTAGCAACCACCGGTGCCGCTTCTCAGGAAGTGAGTGCCGCTGCGCAGGAAGTGCGGCCCGCTACCACTGCCCCACTGCAGCTCCTGTAATTCCGACCCGTAATCCTCCGTGCTGCTGGCCATGCCTTTGCGATCCGTTTTGTCAGACCTGGACACAAAACGAAACAAACGATGGTCGAGTTCGAAACATAAAGAGACAAGTTTTCGAGTATTCGAGCTCTCTCACTTCTCAATCCGAAATGGACACATGAAGAAGTATGAATTGTTAAAACTGACAAATGTTACGGTGATGGTGATTACAAAAGGCATTAGCATATACGCTTATCTCCCAACGAAGATCTTCTCTCGTCAGGTTCGATATATCATCTTTGTAGTAAATTATTACTAAATGATACGAAGTTTAATGTTTTATTTGGACGTAATTAGTTGGTACGTAAACGCTGTAATAAATACAATGGCGTGGCTGTATCTTTTTACAACTCTGTGAACAGCTATGTAGTTGTTGTTTTAAGATCTACCGTATGAGCAGAATGTATCGATCGATAGTTAATTCCGATTTAAATTTCCTAACATGTACTCGTATTCTATTCGATTATACAATTTTAACCTTTAGGTTGTGGCATTTGACTGTAACTCGAAAGCCACTGTATACGAACACATCCACTGCTAAATTCAACGTTAGTCTACGCGTCGTTAAAATCTATTGTAGTTTCCTGCACTATGAGAATTGAGAAGATAAAGATATAAAGATTAAATATAAAGAAGATAAAGGTTAAATTTGGATTTTTTCAATAACGAGTGGATAAATTAATTACAGAGCGCAAAGATCGAGCAAAGACCCGAACGAACCACTCGATTCGTTAAAATCCCTTGGTGTCAAAGCGTTAACTTTTAAGATTATGAAAATACTATTAGCGAGTGTCTCGTTAGGGGAAGATTGCTAATAATCAAAGCGACTCGATGGAAGATAAAGAGGGCCGCGACCTGAATTTCTCAGATAGCACTGCATCGATCTAGAATGTCGTAAATTAATCGAGAATCGTGCCTCTCAGGAGATCGTGGCGAAGTTCTCGTTCTAATATTCACCCCGTGTGCCATTCAAATATCAAACTAAACCGTTCTCGCCCTTTGATCCAAAATCTTCCGAGATAAAGCATCGTGGTGTATAATTAAACTGACAGCTTTTGGAACAATTATAAGAAGAAGAAGAAAGAATAAGCGAAAATAAATTCTGAAAATGATTATTTCTATGAAATTCGTTAATGTAATTTGCCATGGTAAAGAATTGTATAGAATTTTGGTATATCTGTATAAAAGAAATCCCATTCGGTATTCAATTTCCAAATTGCCTTCTCTCCAAACTATATACGTACTGTACTACCCTCACAAATGTCAATTCGCCATTTCAAAATTCCAATTTTACAAAGTGTTTCGTAGCAAACACGACGCCCCAGAAAACCAAATAATTTATTCTCCTTTGAATGAGATTCGAGTTACCGAGATTCGACTGTATAGGAGGAGAACCGTCTTTAGAAAATTAATTCGAGAAAATCATCGATATCTGCTTCAACATGGAACGAGTTACTATCGAGCGACCATGAGAGACGACCTTACACCGATTGCTATTAACGCGTGACTAATGAAACAACGGAATTCAAGGCAGGAGAAATACCCTTATCGCTGTCGACTAAACCGATAAAATCTGCACGTGATGCGAGGGCAACGGGGGAGGGGGTGTCAGATTTTCCATAGCGTGGCGATGTCATAATCCCGACAGGAAACCGGCCATTATCGCCGGAAGAAATTTGAAAGCTCCCCCTTGTTCGTGGCGTTACGCCTCATGCAAACCCGACTACTCGTCGCGAACGATTTGCACGCCCCTGTTGAAATTTCTCCCTCGCGACCGATCGTCTTTCTTGGCGGCGTTTCCACAACCGGAGAACAACTTCCGCGACACCGTTTCAACTTTCGTAAAACATTGCCATTTTCTCCTATTGTTCGTATTTTGTGTTTCGCAGCTGAATATGTTACTAGCGTAAATCTATCCTAGTCAAGAATTCGCGAGTCTTTCTCGTAAATGTGTAAAGTTTTTTGTAAATTTGTAAAGGACACGGTTTCTCGTTCGATCTATTTCGTGCGATATTTTCCAGGAAAATCTGCTTTCTTCCAATATTCTCGTTCGTTACTTTTCCGCGAAAGAGCAAAACAAAAAGAAATGGTAACGTTCTCTTTATTGTGCATGGAATATCAAATGCCATTAACAAGCAATGTTGCGTGAAATCCGTATTTTCATTTAACGTAAAATCCAATATTTTGCAATTTTCTATTAAAACGATTCTGTTATTCGAGTACCTCGGCATTGGAGCCGTATCATATATTTTCAAATCATATTAACCGATATCATGAAACATGTAAAACAATGCTTTATACGTTCGTATAAAGTACGTAGTTTATGATAGGGTAGAGAAGGAACATAATATAAAAATTTCCCCGGTGAGAGTCACGTTTTCGTTTTATCCAACATTTCATCTTTTATGACGCATTGCCTTGTTTCTATTACGTTTCGTGTTTTACGGCAGAATACGTAATGACGGATATCGAATTTCGAAACAACGTTTCGCGGAAAATATTGGTTGAATCGTAGTATCGACGGTTTCGAATACAGTAGAACGGTGTCCCTAATGCGGAATAATATTTTATAATGATCTATTAAACGTTCCCATTTGAATATTTTATGCGGAGTTACGTCGTTTTATGCTTTATAAGATATCGTCGTACTTCCATTAGGTTTCATATTTTATGACGGCATACATTATGGAGAACATCAAAACTCTTGACATATGATGCTTCACCGAATATTGAATTAATATTTTTCTGCATCGAATAACACTTCACGGTTATTTCGCAGAAACATGAAATTGATATTAAATAATTCCCAGAGGGCGATCGAGATATTCGCAAACGATATAACGAAACTATGGAGAACACCTCGTTTAATTGTCGAATAATTTTATAATTGTTGTTCAATTATATATTCACCGCTGTTTATGATATACGATGATACAAAATTAAAACATAACAGAATTAAGCTAAATATAATTTTTAAAATAGCCTCAAGTATTGGTAAATTTGTTCCAATTATATTGAACTATATACTCTATACTTATAGCTCTTCTTTTATTCCTAGAAGACTAATAGGATAAATTTATGGTAAACGTCAAAAAAGGACGACTTAATGGCACGAATTACTTTAAGTATGACGTTACAGTGACTTTAATCTGTGCTGCGGTATCAATTTCTTCCTTTTCTTCGCTTTTTTCCCCTCCACTCTTCCTTCGTTCTCATCTTTCTAAATCTTCTTCTTTTATTTCTCTTTCGTCTCGCCTCTCTCCTCTCTTTCTCTCTCCTAGATTTCGTTCTTCCTTCTTATGTAAAAATAAATGTTTTTCTATATCGTTAAAAAATAGTAAAAGAAAACTTGACCCAAATAATTCCCTCTTTGTCTCTATAGTGGAATTAAAAATAAAATCGTACGAAAGAGCGATCGTGTTCATGACGTGTCTATAATAACTGGTCTTTATTACGAAACGAACGAAGTCTCTAACTTCACCTCGTGCTTGCCAATGAAGATAAGTGGAGAAAGAGTACGAGGTAATTCCGCCTTCGGCTGCTTAAAGCGTCAAATCAAATAAGAAGTTCACGATGTTAACAACTTGCATGCCTCGTGCAACCATGTACATCTATATATATATATAACGAATCGCCAATATTTACTACACATCGATGTCCACTAGATTGAAGTCGAAATATCAAAGAATTATTCACTCGATCGATTCCTAGCAAATCGATGTTCAAAGTAGGTTCTTTAAAATTGTAAGGAGACTCATAGACAAATTGAAACTTTCTAAATGAAACTCGAGAAAAAATTAAGAATAATATTTAACAGCAACATACTAGATAGAATCGAAAGTGCAATTAAATTACGCTTGTACAAAATCATAATCGGACAACGTTACAATTTTGCCTCGCGACTCGGACTCGACAAATTTTTCCACCACGAAACTGTTCCAATTTTTCATGTATTCCTTCGACGTAGCGCTCTTTACTTCTCACGTACATATTTCTCGTTCTATTTTTCTCATGTACGAGTACCTTGTTCTTCACGTCGACTTATCGCACATCGCATTTTCTATCCACCATTTCAAACGTTTCTTGGAACCAAAGGAAGACTGATGCGGCAAACTCTGCGATATCTTTCCTAGCTTGTAATGGTTAACAAACGATAAGTTAACTTTCAATGATACAAAATTTGTCAAAATATTTGTAGGACCATTGTTCTTCTACCATTCGTTTCTATTTTTATGCGCGAAAATGCTCGTGCTACATAGACACACGCAAGATCAACTCTCATGAATTATATCATCACGAGTTGTAACATAAATTATAATCGCGATAATAATCCGTTTATACGATTCAAACGATACCTAATTTGAACGAAAGCGTTCCTTTTCGTGTTTATCTTTAAAAATCATCCATACGCGCATCGATATAGTATAAATGTGTAATTCCAATTCTATGAAAATATAATTTATACAATTTCGAAGAAATTGTACTTAAAATAAGAACAAAACCTTCTGAAATCTAGAACGGCACGAAAGGCGAGAGAGGAAAGATAAAAGTATCGAGGAAACTTGCCGGGTTCTGTGGCATAAATGACGGATTAGACGGAGGGATCAACGAAATTGAACAGAAATTCGAAGCGTTCCACGTGGAATATTAATCTAGGAAGGAAGAAGGTGGTGGAAAGCTTCGACATCCCGTGACAAGTCGATTTTCTAGAACAACCGCGGCATTACCAGCGCGCGGCTAACGTTCTAATAGCGTTAGGAAGCCTCCTGTTACCGGCGGAAGAAATTTCGGAGTCATCCGGTTCGCGGTAAATGCATACCTATGCAAAGCCGGTGCTTCGTCGCGGATCGATCGTTGGCCAACGAGCGAGAGAATCGACTGGCCGCGGTGTTTAATTCATACCACCGACCGGGAACGATCGATTCGCATTAAGGTTGGTTTATATTAACCGCTCGGACACGGAACGATTCCGTTACCGTTCCATTAAGACGAAGACATTTGGCGTTTATACTATCAAGACTTTCTTACACAATTATTGAGCTAAAATTGTTAGCGAAGTTTTGCAATTCGCAACTTTCAAATTATTAGATATATATTGGCAAAGTATTGGAAAAATTCTAAAATCAAATAGCTAATGACTAAGTAGAGACATATTACTGCTATATGTAATAACCAATGGATACATATTATTACGAACACATATGATATATATTATGTATATATATATTATACGAACACGATATGTGAAAATATCGTCATGAATAATAATTCATTTATCGAGGAAATAATATACTAACGAAATACAGTAATAAACTAAGATTTACGAAAATAAAAAATCCGAAACTTATCATTTTGTCGCGTTTAGTAGATGTATCTGTCGTTAGATGTACGTTTTCTCGTTGTTACAGGAGGACCACGATGTTCTCCGGAAGAAATCATCCTCGAGAGGCGACGATCCTCCGCTACCGCCCCCTCTTACCACTCGCTCGCGCGAATTACACGAAATCTCGCCAGCTCGAAAATGGAACGGTGGAAACCCGGCTGTTTGAATTTACTGTGTGGCGGTTATTTGATTAGCTCTGTTATTAAAGTCGGTCTCGAGGAAGGGCGAAAGAGATATTAAGGGGCAAATGTTTTTTCAGTTTGAGAGATCGTTCCGTTCGGAGAAGTTGCTTCGGCTCGCCGGATATAACTTCTCTGATGTAAATTTGTGAATAAAACTTGAAAGAAATAACCTACTATCCTGACACTCGCAGTTTGTTATAATAGCGTTTTAGCGCCTCAATATTTCGTATTCGATTTTAAACGGTTTCCAAATGGATGTTTCTTCCAAGAATAGACACGACAATATGACAGAGCTAGACTATAAACACGCTCAAGCTTGAAACGAATGAACTGAATACAAGCGAGGATCTACGAAAGATACGTGCGATCGTTTCTACGTGCGAAAATAGGTCAAACACGTAGAATTACGCTTTTTTCCTTCGATGTTACAACCTTAAAAACAACGAATTTATGCGTGATTAACGAAGCATCTGTCAAATTCGAGCGACAATTTTTCATAAAATATCGAACCGAGATCGAACACATCTGTAACTAAAAAGTTACATCGTTCCAATCGCAAATAATAACCTTCTTTCCTCGTATCTCATAAGAATTCGCAACACTCGACTCGATTTCATGCGATCCATCATCGTAACTCGACGTTATCTCTCCTCTGCAAGAGCAACGGAAATATCGACGTTCGCCCCTTTGCCAGAGCAAATTTTAACCTCTGACCTGTACACCCGACTCCACGAATAGTCCCACAGGGTAGGTCGATTTCAATGAAAACCAGCAATTACCGAATACCGGCCGACCGACCGCAACATTGTTCGACCGGCAGTGTTACAATTCCAAGAGCTCACACAACCTACACCTGTGTCCTACCTAACAGGCCGCAGCCACCCGATCGCGCCGCCCCCTTCACATACCGGCTACCATAATACCCAGGAAACCGAGCAATTTCCCAAATAAGCTGGTCGACGCTCGGTTATTCATGCCGAGACAGCAATCAAACCAGTTTCAACCCTCGTCAGCGAGTCAAGCTTGACCCAACCTTGACACTGAGCTGAAGGAGTAGCTTGTTTGCCGGCGGGGGTTGGTCGCGGTGCAAGCTACCCCTGGACGTTCCTAGGGGTTGTAAGCGGAGGGATAGAGAGGGCTGAGAGTACGGAAGGTATCTGTAAAACGGTGGAAGAAGGCTGAAGAGGGGAGAAACGAGGGAGGCAGCGACAAAACGATGAAACAGCCAGGTGGAGGAAAAGGTAGCGCGGTAAGAGTTAGAGCAGAAGAGAGACGGGATTACGAAAGCGCGACAGAGAAGAAGACAACGTGGGGAACAGTATGCTGAAAGGAGAAAGAGCAAATGATACAGGAAGAACGGAGAAGGATAGATTAAGAGCGAAAGAGAGAAGGATGAAGTCATAGTGGGCAATGGAGTGGGTGACAGTAGCGGGGGCTGAGCAAAACGAAAGGAGGGATACCGTGTACCTTGTGGTGCGAGGGTGGGGCGATCAATACTGCAGGAACACCCCCTGAAGCCGGCTTCATTCAGCAGCTCTCTTTCCACCGATTCTCGTGACTTCGAGCCGCTCTAACGTCGCTACTATAACCGACTATACTGCTGCTCTATGAGCGCAAGGGGCAAACGGCACGATTGTTTCCAGATAGTCACTCCTTTTCGATTTAATCGCGTTAAAAGGATGAAAGAAATTCGCGGGCAAACGGCGCGCTTTGATTTTTATCGATTTCCGTACCACTTGAGAATTTTTCCCATTCATCATTCTCTTGTTTAGACTTTTTAGCTCTGACGAAGATCCAATAGCAAATATTGTGTACGAAGAATAGTTTTAAGTTTTTTCTTCGTTCGTTCCTGGTTTGTTTCTTTCTTTCTTTTTTTTTTTTTTTTTTTTGCTTTAAGCTGATTATAGGTTAAGCTACCAGTGAATGAATGGATCTTGCATCGATCGGTCGAAGCACTTGTTTTCGTATGATGTTTAAAGTGGCACTAGGCCTGGCTCATTTTTCAAAGCCGTCTATCAATCACGTCAGGAACAAATTGAATCATCCAATGAAGGAAACGATTTGTCACTTGGATACACATAGAACGAGAATAGGAAAAATAGACCGATTGCCAAGAATTAAACTCATATTTTACTTACGAATCAACGAACCAAGCAAGTGGCTCGTAACAAAAGCGACAGTTGTCGAATTTTTTGGCTTTTTAAATAGCCATACGTTATAGTAGTCAGGACTCGGACGTAGCACGATTAAATGGATATTACGAAACGTAATTTATTCTTGACTTATTGTCGAACAAAAATTAGTTTTCATCAAGTACAGTGGTTCGTGACGGTATACGAACGTTTACCATAAAAAGCTTTTATGTAACTGATAATAATCTTTGATGTCGATCTCCCTGTAAAACAACAACAAACGAAAGCTGAAAGAATTGCGATATGTAACAGTGGTGTAAAGGAAATTCGATTTCGTACGTAGCAACCCATGCTCCTTTGAACGCTTAATAGAATGATTAAAATGGGAAAATGGAGCAGAAAACGATCGAACACCACGAGTGAAATTCTCTGATGAATATTTTCCCATCAGGCGCGCTAATGAGAGCGTGTCGTTTTCAACGAGCCACGGAAGAAAGTGAAATCTCTTGAGGCGAGCACGATGCAAATTATCTTAGAGGATTACGCGGCACGCCACGAATCGCGTCTAGTATTATGAAACCCAGTCGGCGAGAACGATCGGCTCGCGTCGACGACGATCGGGACGAAGCGTCGTTGAATTTTCGCGCATCAATTAACGATTACCCTGCGCCGGCATGGTGATTCTATCGAACGTTTTAAATATAATTATTCGTTCACAGTCGCGCGACACAGCCAGGGCCTTTACGGTCATCCTTTCGCAACAAATACGTCATCATCGATCATGGGCCTCTTTATTAACGAGCCTCGTTGATGAATGAATTCCTTGCAATGTTTCTTTCGTCGCTGCTCGATAAATAACTTTAACCATCTGTGCTGTATTGGCGTTATTAAAGCGATGTTGTTAATGTATAAGTTACTTCTTCTACTGACTTCAACGATAAAATATGGAAGTAATATGAAGTATAAAGTATGGAAATATGTACGTAAATTTACAAATATTCGTAACTTTGTTCTTTTCGAAGAAATTTCCTAGCTTGTTTGTATCGAAAGTTGCGAAATTGTTAGCCGAATGTATCGCAACGCCGTAAAGTGTATATTACGTGGCGTTTTCACGAAGGGCGGCTGACTAGGACGCGTCTATTCTACTGAATCGCTAGACGTTAGGCTTTAATTCGTTTCTGTCGATGTATCGTTACAATTGCCACGTTATTACACTATTGTTAGACGTTTATGGACTTACAGATGATTTAAAGGTGTAAAACCTCCTTTGACAAAATCATACTGATATGTTACTTTCAATTCGTACATATCTATCTTATACGTACAATCCCGAGAATACCGAACAAGTAAAATTCCTTCGCGATTTTTAAACGATATTGCAGCCACCATTCCTAGCTTCGTTTTTATAACCCACCGTAAATAAGAGCGTCGTAAACCTTTATATCAACTTAACTAGACCTGACTCGTCCACGATCACTTTGCAGCTGCGTCCATTAAACCCAGGTCCAACCTCGTAACGTACGTGATCCCCTAAAACGTAACGTGATCCAGCAAATTCTCCAAAAATCGATTTATAATTAAACACAGTCTTCTCCGTTGGAAACGAGCTGCGGCGTGACGAGATAATAAAAGCCAGAACGCATGCAGCTGGCTAAATTAGGATAACACTAGGCACGACAAAAGTCAGGCCGTTTTAAGAAAAACGCGTCCTTCTTCCTCTGGAGAAACAAACGATGGTCGAGAACACGTAACGTTCCTTGATAGGAAAAGGTGGAAAAAGTACAAGGTGTTTGATAAATCTAGACAATATTAATAAGATGCGATTCTACACATTGAAACAACGAAGGAAGTTTCTGTACGAAAGCGTCGTTTGAGGCTTATTTTTCGTGTTACGAACGATCTAATTTTACGTTGAAAATGAACTAAGAAAGAAGTTAACGAATCAGCTCACGGACCTTTCTCCGTAACTTGCTCGTTCTTCGTACATCTCATCTCGAGACAGACGGACGCAATTAAACGAAGATTACGGAAAAAGAACGCGATAAGTCACAGCTTTTTGTCTCTTATAATTAATTTTCACTTACTCTTTGCTTTCCTAATACTGTTTTTCCATTTAATCCGGAGATCAAACACACGCTTCTGCCAACTATCTATTCTAACCACTTTTTTGAAATATTAATTATTCCGTTGGTTTTATGCCGGTTCGTTTCACTTTGAATTCACCACCTCTTTCACCTTCGATATATTTACATCGTCTTCTTCGTTGTTTTAATGACGAATCTAGGATCACGATTCATAAGCATCGGCAATTTTTTTAACATCCTATACGCAACGACGAAGGCACAAAGAAAGAAGTATATGAGAAGCGAGCGAGAAGAGAGAAAAAAAAGGGTCAGGCGAAAGGGCACGCAGTAAAGCGCGCAAAGAGGGTCGTAAAGCGTTGGGTAGCATCCGGTCGATGGTCAAGCATCCCTCTTGCGCGATGTACGCGAGTTTTCCTTGGCTATTGGCAATAGGACACGAGGCCCTTCGAGAACGGAGAACAACAGAGTCGCTGCGGCGACTGCAGTGGCGATATTTCACCGGGCGAGTCCGCGGAAAGGGGCATGCCTGACCTCTTGGTGTACTCAGGTGCGCCAACGTACACGACATGCACGGTCTGTGCACCGTAGGTGGAAACAACACGGCTCAGGTGTCCCGTGAGCACCCGCGCGCCCACGCCAGAGACGAATAAAGCTGCCGTTTGTAAATATTGAACGAGACCTAACTACATGGAGGCCAATGCTGGGCTCTATCCGCTTCGCTGGATTAAAATGGATGCTGCGACCGCTACGGAGATGCGCTTCGGGAAACAGACACTTTATATGCTGATTATGGGCAGAGCATAAACGTATAAGGGATGTGCTAGCGATGGGATGGGACGGGACAGGAATGGAAGACAAATTAGAGATATATAGGGGGGATGTAGGGTTAATAGATTGCGCGTGTCTATGCAAATTCAGATTTTTGTTGAGGCATGTTTTGTGGAGCAACAAATACGATCGTACGCGAGGATTCAGTCGTTGAATTTAGTTGGGCGTTTAGTCGTTAAGAAATCGCACGAAAGAAAAACGATCTTACACGTGTAGCGAGTGTTAAGAAGCGCTATAAGAAAATTGGCAGATGTTTGATATTTGACGTCATGAATTAACTATTGGAATATTCGTGGAATTTCTGTACAGGTGGCTCTTGAAGAAAATTTATAGGAACGTTACGATACTTAAACGTTAGCTTGTAGAATTCAGGACGGTAGAGTCAAAGGAAGGTTAAGAAATAGCACCGACGGTAATATCTCAAGAGAGATTGTAAAACATACAACGATTCGCCATTACCAATTTCTACTGCAAAGAAATTTCTCCATCAAAGACAACCTGATTGCCAAGCGTTAATTACACGAGAGAGGATAAACAAGCGAATAAATCGTTTCTCTAAACTCTCCCCAAGCTCAAAGCTGATTTCAAATGTCAGACGCAGCGATTACCCGAAGCAAGGCCGTTTCATGGCGAACAACACACGGTGGATAATAAATTCGTCGATCGACGTTCTCCGTCCAGCTGAAAAGAATTCCTGGTGGCGCGTTTCCGGTGCATCTCGCGAGCACGTGCACCGAGGCCGCACCGAGGGACGCTCAGTTCCGTTTTATCGATGCAAGCTGCCCCCGCCACCACATCGAGACGCACTTTTCCCGTTTCACGTGCCGTTTCACTCGGAACCGATGCATCTAGGCCGACTTCGCCTCCGGCCAGTGCACGCTCGTCCTACCACGCTTCCGGTCCGACTGTCTGAAGACGCTGACTCGATCAGGCGCGCTCTTTTATCGCCGACTGTGTTTCCAGAAGGTTAAAACCTCCCTCTACCGAATTTTCCTTGCACGCAATGTTCGAGAACGACTGTTTGATTGAGAAAAAATCAGAATTTTGATCATTATCCGTGACGTAATTTCTGCGTCTTTTTTAAAGAGATTAAATCTTTAAAGATCCTCGTGCGAGAATGATTCTACGTGGTAAAATAAATATATTGTAGTAACTTCAGGCGATACTGATCTGTACAGCGATCCATAACATTTTTGCCATTAAATAGCCATTTTCACATACCGTGCGACGTTTAAAAACGATGGGAAACGTTTTCGCGAATCGAAACGTGCACAGCTTCATCCGACATAAATCCCGCGTACCCACCGGTGCACTTTCGATTCGAACGTGCCGTAGCTTCGTACGCGTGCCGCGTTACAATGCGTCGTTTTCCTTTTCCCGATGGAATTTCAAATTTCATGGATAAGGAGAGTCACGCGACCAAGAAATTTCCAAAGGAAATATTTCCCTTAGTGCGGGATGTAGAATCTTTGGGGAAATCGAAGGAGAATCGTGTAAAAAATATAATTTTTAGAATACTACGAGCCGAGCGATCGAACAAGATCGTTCTCCGATGAATGTAGAATATAGTAATAATAAATTTATAATATAAACTATATTTTCAGATATGTTACACGATTTTATTATAATTCTACAATTAATAATATTACCACCAACCATCGATAAACACAAAGGAGACACACATCGACAACTTAATATAAGTCGATGTTAAAAGGTGAAAGAACAAATTGACAATTTCTTGGGAAGCATGACATGTTCGATTGATTTAGGGCTTTGTAACATCATGTTATCGCAATGTTCGATGCTAATTAACGTGACAAGCCAACAGAACTGAACGGGTGAAACCTCCGTATTGGTAATGTGATTGAAAGCTCCATTTTCACGGCTCACCTGCCGTGTCTCTGTCAAAGCATGCGATCGCACGCCCTCCTCCGCGCCGCGATTCCTACGGACAGTGTGCACATTGCTCGACTCGTGCAGCCATTCCACACGGCCCACTATAAATACACCGAGGGACGTTCTATCGAACCTGATCGCCGCTACGACTCTACGAACACGGATTGAACCTTCTTATTTTCCACGATATCTTACGGTTTACTGGAAATTAATTTCTTATGAATGACAATCGATAGGAATTCTTATAAATGACGAATAGCAAAAGAAAAAAAAAAGAAACTATGACTTATCTTTGACAAGAAATCGACGAAAACGATGAAACGAAACTTATTATTATTATTACTACTACTATTTCTTGGTTATTAGTAACGATTGCAGGGATTGTGTTAATTATTGCGTCCGAAGAAGATAATAATATCTGTACGCTTAGTTTAAATAGCTCGTCACATTTTTCACTATATATTTTCCCTCTGAATCTACGAACACGGTAAACGTTGATTTCTCTGCATACTAAACACCTTCGTCTCGAATCACTTAATACGTACAACATTTGTCATTCCAATCTTTCAATTCTTCTCTCGTCACAGTTTCATACGCGTTACCAGGCAGTGAAACGAGTAAAATATCGTAAAGAGTAAATCTATGATTTGAGAAGCAATTAAAACATCGCGCGACGTAACGGTGAACCGAGTACGAGAATAAAATTCAATGCAGATTCTTTTCGATCGTATTGTTTATCGTGCGTTCTTTTCCCTGGAAGGTGTATAACAAATGTATGAAAAAGATTGATGAAAGATTACAAGGGGAATTAATTCCGCGGAGCACAAAGAATCAACGGTGCGGAGCGTTCGAAATTCTCGAGGCGATAACGACGGAAACGCGGATCACACTACCGCTAATGGTGAATTATTACGATTTAACGCAGCAATTAATTAATAAAAGTAGACGTTTCCCGTGAACGTTTTAAAACGGAAACCGACTTCGCGATAACATCGAAGAAATATTGCGCAACGCGGTACCGCGATTACGTTACCAGTCTCGTTACACAAATCGCGCTGTCGTTAGAGCCGACGAGCACAATTCGCCAATTTAACACTTAACCAAGATTAATCTTTCGCCACTGGCTAACTACCTCGGCGGAACGGCTAACAACCTTCGACCATCTTAATTACCACAAGGCTGTGAACCGTCGATTATACCACGCCACTAGAAAATGATAAATCAGCAGATACGTCTATGATATGTTGCGGTTGGTCCAATTTTTCAAATCGAAATCGTTAACCGGGATAACGAAGCGGAAAATCATAATGGTCGACGAAAGTCGCATCGATTAGCTTATCGTGACGTTTCCAGACGAGCGCTCGCGGAACGACAATTGAATTTACGAAAAAATTTAAGCCTGTTGGCGACGAAATTGGTAAGATGCGAGTTACGATAGGAAATGTTAGATCGTTCGTATTTTTTACAGATTGAATCCCGTGAGTGCGTCAATATGCCCCTGAAACTCTATTTTACGTAGGATTATCTTTGCCTGTGTGTGTGATTGCTTGTTATAATAAGAGGAAAAGAGAGAATTGTTCTCGACTGATTAACGCGTGAGCCGTTTAATTGCTAATTATAAATGTTCCCAGTTATCGACTGATTTTATTTCCAACCTTCAACGTGCGGAATAAGGGGCAAAGTTACGTAATAACCTGATATATGGAGAAACGTCTCCGCGTTCGTGCGTTTCCCTTGCGATGTTTCGCGTTATGAAGCAGTTCCGCGTTACGGCGGTGGTCGTTTGGAATTAATATCCTCGTCGTGATCCGCAAAAAATTCTAAAATAAACCGAGAGAAACGGAGAACGTGCAGGGTGGCTAAAGAGGTAGGATATTCGAGTTGAAAATTCAACGGGATAGTTTCCTCGGGCTTTTTCTTTATTTCTCTACTTTATTCTTCTCGTTCCATTTCCTCCACCCTCCTCTCTTTCTTTCTTTTTCTTTTTTCTTTATACTGCCCTGCTGTTTTTTCTACTTTCCTTTTTTTCTAACTTCTTTTTTTTTCATATTTTGTGCAGCTTGTCTGGATTCGTGCGCAGTCACATTAAGGAGCCACGTTTACGTGACTACAACAGGGTTGCCACTGCATTGCGTGGCGACACTCGTGTCGTACTCGCTAATGTTGCATATGCGGAAAGCTGCACACGCCACGTGCGCCGAATGCGCAATGGGGAAAAATGAGCCCTCGAGCTCGCGAGAATGAATGCGTCGACGCGTGCAATGCGGAGAACGCGCCGCCGCGGCCGGACTAGCCACAGTCTCGAGCACCGCCAGAAGTGTTTCCTCTAATCGTGGAATTTTAATGTACCAGAGTGGAAATTTATGGTAACAGACGTCGTTCACGATGGCCGAGTGGTTTCGAAGGAAACGGTTATCCTGCTTCTCGAAATAGCTTTACTGTCTTTCGTATTCGTTTTGTTTGTGTAGACAGCGTGAGAGAGAACGAGAAAGAGAGAGAGGAAGGGAGAATACTAACGAGTAAAGTATACACGAAATACGTACCTATACTCCTGTCCATAAGCATCGGACACTTATTGATTTTAAACGTAAACTTTTATAAAATAGGCCTGTGGTAAATTTTGTCAAACTTACTATTAGCGCAATCTAGTTTTCCTTGCTACAATATTTATTGCTGGCTATTACGAGTATATTAGATATCCCGTGACTTATCCTAGTTGATTATAAAACTATATATAATTCCCTCGTATCATATCGCTGATGAATTATAAATAAGAGTCCAAGGCTTATAACATTCCACCGGTATATACCGTATTATAAATAAGCAAACCTGTTTTGACTTTTCGTTGACCGCGACTGCGCAACAATCGTACCATCGAGAACACGCATCGCGATAACAAAAAAAGATCACGTGTGACGATGCAAGTATTCTGTCGCGTCGCCCGGGAACGGCCGATCTTTTAACGAAATAGAAGGATCGAATCCATTTTCTCGTGACGGTTAGCGTGATGGCTTCGCGTGTAGTCAGGAGGTTAGCATGTGCGCGGATCAATGGGACAGTTCGGAACTGTACTGGTAGCATTTACCCACTGATATTTCATCGTGAAAACTAAACTTCTTTCTATCACCAACTAAAACGTAAAGTGACTGAGAGCTAAAAGAGAAAAAAGAAAAAAGGAGCGAGGAAAAGCGTGATACCTACGCAAGATCGAACAACGATAGTTATCTAAAAGGAAATTGTCCGACATTACCGTAAATTATGGCGAACGATATTCCGAAAAGTGCCCTGACTACTTTTCGCCTCTATTTTTTCCCCTTTTTTCCTCTTGTTGCACGCAGGTTCACACACGAGTCCTTTTCCAAGTAAACAATTGGAGACCGTGGGGGCAGCCTGTTGCATGAACGTTGATGCCAGATAGGGTTAATTTTGCGCTCCAGCTTTGCCCTCTTTTCGATTATCTCTCCCTATTCTCGCTGTGTGATTTTCCTCTCTCTCTCTCCATTCTTTTTTTTATCCCACTTTCTCCCGGCCAGTTTCGTTTCAAACTGTGCTTTTCAGGCATTCGCGTGTATTTTGTTTTTCATCCTGAGTGTGTGTATGTACGCGTGTGTGTGTGTTTTTTTTTATCCGACGCTCTAGATTTCACGGAGAAGTTTAGACGAATCTCCATGGATGCTTTGAAACGCGATGTCGGTATAGAAACATGCAAATGGCCAGGTTCGGTATCGAATGTGGGTTAGGGTTACAATAGAACGTTCCCGAGTTTCATCGTAATTAACGCGCGTCTGTTAATGCACCGTTTCTCTTCGTTTAATTCCCCTAATGTGTATTGCAATAATTCTGACACGACAATAAGATGTGGCTATTATCACCATACGATTTCTATTTGAAATGATAAACAATTGCGAATAGTTATTCGAGATTTGTTTTAAAAAATTCGTTGCATCTGTCGATGAGGCTGGTTACCGGCGTCTTATCCCTGTATATTGGATGGCCTCGTGAATTTTTGGTGGTAATAATTTAACCATCAGTGATGTCATTGAATTATAAACAACGAAGAAGAGTTTGGATTGAATTATTTAATTTTAGAATCTTTGTTTCGACATGTGAATTATAGGATATGTATATGAAAATAAAAATTACCTATCCATAAGCTGACAAATTGTTTCATATTGTGCAAACAAATTGCGACATTGATATATCAAATTAATATTTTTATCATTCTAGGATTTCAGAAAACCGTAGAAAGATTTTTAGAATTTGTAGAATTTTAGATTTGTAGAAAGACCAGCATCGTCTGGATATACCATACGATTATTCGTTAAGCCAAACGTTTCAAACATTTTTGAATAAAAATGAAAATTCTTTCTGTCAGAGAAGAAATTTATGGATGAAATTTCGCGTGCTGACGAAGGGCTAAATATTCTGCAACAACGTTAATCTATGTTCAAACTACATTCAGATATGATCCAGCGATATTATTTGAAGGCTAACAGCGTTTTATCAGTTAGAATAACGTGATGTAAATCGAATGCATCTATCATTGAAATATTAAATTATTGTATTTTAGCAAGTACGACTTGACGTAATGAATATTGATGCATGCGTTTCGAGATTACAAAACAAATATCGTATTTTCGGCCTCTGACGTGTAATATATAATTTCTGCTTAACAAGGTTTAACTGAAAATGGAGGAAACAAAAGGGAAGACCCGAACGTTTTAACAAACAATTAAGCAACAAGCAAAATATTCAGAAGGATGTATTTCAGTTATAAAAGATCTGTAAATTGAAAGAACGTAAAGAAGCTATTAATAAAAGGCAGAAAACAGAAAAGTAGGACTTACAAATTCTAACAAGTGACGAAGAATAAAAATCTGAGAGGTCTTCAGACTGCGCGTAGAGAAATTAACCGAAGAGCAGAATAACGAAAGTGTCGTTGAAATTTTATTCGATTCGTTTACGACTATTATGTATTTAAAAAAAGACTGGTGCGTTATATTGTTGAAAACTTTAAGTCGAGCTTGCTTATAGCTTCGTATACACCGCATAGTCGTCCAGCTTGGCTGTATAGTTGAACACTTACGAAATTAAAAACGCGATTAGACCGCGGTAGATGTTATCCTTCCACGCGACGGAAGAAAAAAATACCGGAGGCAAGGAAAAGGAATCCCTGCATAAGCCGCAACGCGACTTACCAAGGTAATTGCCATTCGATTAAAACCTCGGGTGTATCGACTTTGTGACCGATTACGCGTAACTCACGAGCTCGAGAACACCATGCAGCGATAAACTCGTAACGCAACGAGCAGGGGTTGACTTGGAGCGTAAAAAATCAACCTCCTTTTTAATCACAAGCTGGTTTTGCCTCTGATAAAACTACGCGAGCCGAAAGGAGCAACGTAAAAATATGCATCGCACCTTACTACTTTCAACCTGGCTTTCCTTTAGTTGGCGATCTCTCAGAGTAGTCCGAGATCGACGTATTTAGCTCAAACGTCAATCTTTATTAATAAGCGATAATCGATTGTATCGTTACAATTCTTTTCGACGATTTTCGATTCGAAGAATACGAAATTTGAGAAAATGATATTTCCTTTATCACGTCACTTATTTCCATTTCATGTGTCAATATCGATCCAATTTAGTATAGTATTTAAAGATTGCTGCCTCCTTAACTAATTAGAAAACGGTAGAGTCGTCTCTCCTCCGATTATACCGACATTTACACTCCACTCTGTACGGAACGTACAATACAGAAATGTTCGACAGAACATGTCCATAGAACAGTAGCTGAAGATAGAGTAGAAGTTAAACTTTGTTACGAATAAATAAAATCTATCCTTACTCAATAGTAGGACCTAATTCGTACCAAGGTATCGCAGAGTAAGCGGCAAACCGAGATTTATGTTAAGAGATTGCGAATAAATATTCAGCTTGTTTCCTAGATCCACGATGGACACACCGGTTGCTCGCGAAAGTGTCTGGTACAGCGGACGAAAGCGAACCCGCTGGTAAAAGGCATTGAAACGAGGCTTGTACCTTTTCTATGCAAACACGTTTCATTATACGAGAACTGATCGGTCTATCGACACCGAATGCGAGGAAAAAATAATACTAATACCTACAAGAGGGAACAAAAGAGATATAGTTACCAAAGAGGCTCGCGTTCAACGAAACAGAGGGAATGAACATAGCGTGAAAAACTGTGCGAGAAGAACAATACTTTCGTCGTAGGTGGTCCGTTAACTCGATGTATCAGTTTGCTATTCACACGTGAAACGTGTAGATAAAATTGTATCAATGGTTTTTCATGTTGCGACTGAAAGTGTAACGAACAGTAATGATCGAGCGTGTGGGTCTTTGCGAGCGTGTCCAATATTTCGCGGGTGAACGCACCCTTATTGGATGACTCGAAAGAGGAAATTGTGGCTCGCGTTGGATGTTTATCATGCATACGATATACATCGTCTGAACGATTATGTATGTATTAATATGCGCGATCTAGGAGCGGAAATTAAGTAAAACTTAACGATGATGATTTCCACGCTAGTGTCCACTAGCGTCGTGTTTATGTAAATTAGAGTTTATATAAGTTTATATAAATTAGATTTAAAAAAAAAAAAATTGTATCGTACAGAGATGAAAGAAAGAAAACACGAACTATATCAGACATTTTACCATTGCCCGTTGTAACGACGAATGCGTTGAAAAGGAGAACCCGCATATCGATATTTTCAACATTTAAAACGTAATCTTCATCGTGAAATAGTTGCTTCCATTGCCGCTGAAAACAGATCGTGCTTAATCAAATGCCATATTTTCCGCTTGAAAGTTAGTCCTCGGAATAAATCGCCCCTAACCATTTCACGAACACTATCTCACGCATCTTTGAATAATTTCACGGGCTAATCACCGCGTTAAATCCCTATGATCGTTCCTTGGATCGAATCATCGTCAGGAGCTGATCTCGCAAATGGATTAATGTTGCAACCGACTGACTCACCTCGATTTGTACAACCATTGAAGTGTATATCACTGGACAGTAAAATGCGGACGAGCATTGCTATTAGTTATTAACGTGTTCGCCCCCACTTGCCTTTTTTCCACGGAAGGCGTGCTCACGCACCACGTCACAGGCATCGATCCTCGGCCACGAGGTCGAGGGCTGGAAAGTGTTACGAGAGGAGAAAGGAGAGAGAGAGAGAGAGAGAGGCGGCCCAGTCTTCCGCCAGCCAGAGGAAACGAGCTGATTCAACGCCAGAGGCTCGGGCTACTCGCGTCGCTTATTAGCCACCAAAGGCTGCTGGTTCTTAGAAAAATTTTACCCTTCGTGCATGTCCAACGTGGGGACGGTGAAAGGTTACGAGGCCACGGAAATGGTGAACCGAACGTGGAAACTGTTCGTCGTCTACTCTAGCAAATACAGCGATTCTTACTAACAAAGTTCGGACACCACCGTGTTCCACGAATTATTATTGCTCTATGCTCTATGATCCTAAATTCGTCGTACGATCGAGGTCAGAGAGATTCTATAGTTCGTAATAAGAGGGTAATCAAGAATAAGAAAATTACGCCGGAGGCTTTATATTCGAGAAAATCGAGTTTACAAACTTTCCAGGTATACACAAATTTGTCTAATACATAATTTGTTTGACAGGTGTATACGATAAACGAAAGATTGTTCTACGTAGGAGGATAAGTTGGAAACGTAGAGCGAAGCTTCTTCGTTCAGGATCTTGTTTTGAAGAAAAACGAATTTAGGAAATTGTCGAGTACAGGTATACCAGGCTGACTCTTGATTAACCACGTTCAAATTCTATTTTCGAAATACGTATAGAAAATGATCTCGGCGCCAAAGTGTGGTCAGATTAATCGATATCACCGCTTGAAGCTTCGTTTAACAATCTTGCTGTACCATTTCCAGCAACCATACTGGTGTAGGGTGATTAGAAAGAGAAAAAAGGAGAAAGACAAAAACAGAGAGAATTCTACTAACGTCAGAGGCGAAGGTGGGATCTCTGTATCGGGAACAATCGAGTGAACGTTGAGGAAGATTAGGAACTGGGCGGGGAACGGAAACATTGGAACGTTGGGGAATGCGAGAGGATGTAGGCTCTATTGTCGAAGGAGAGTTTGAAAGGGGCTCGCGGAAGTGAAAATTAAAATGAATGTCACAGAGGACCAGGGTCTTGTTCTTGTTCGGTAGAGTGGGGAGAAAGCACCAGGTTTTAGAGGGTTGGTTCCTTTTGTGGCGATGAAATTTTTTTCAAGGATGAGTACTTGAGAAGTAATATTTTTTTTTACTCTATTATCAAAAATGTCAAAGGTGTGGAACATTCAGAGAGTGAAACATTCGTAGAAAATGGAGCAAACGTTATATGTTATGAAATGGAAACGTCGCAATGACGACGTCTATAGTTATCGTTAAATGATTATTTCGCTGTTATAATAATGACTATATAATATTACTTTGTATATAAAATAAATAATTCTACATTCCTTTCTATTTACTTTTTTGAAGAATTACATTACTTTCCTGCGTTGCTACTGGAACCATGTAAATGATGGATTTCAGCTTCTCTGTACAATTAGCAAAAACACGTAGAAGCTTTTGACAAATTTAAACGAGGGGACTTTTGTTGAAATCGAAGCAAAATTTTTATCATACTTTGATTATAAATATTCATGTACACTGCATTTATATACACGCGAGAGGTTCGTTATTCCAGTATTAAATATACATAAACGGCAGGAAAAATCTCATCTTCTTATAAGTTAGCAACTGAGAAGCCTGTAATAAATTTACACGAACGTTCTTCGAAGACTTTACAAGCGCCTGGTGAGAAATTTAACCGATTACGGATTCTAATCAAACAGGCGACGTCGCCGGTTTCCAATTAAGAAAAGAAAACAGACTCGATTTGCCTCGATTGCGAATCTTTCGTTGGAAAGCGAAGAACCGAGTCTACGAAGCTGGCAATTAGTCCACTTCACAGCGAATCGACGTTGAAAGGCTCGGCCATCGCCTGATGCCATCGTCTTTCAACTATTTCGAGTCGTCGAACAAGAAAACTAATGGCATCGAGTAAAGCGATCGGGAAGAAAAAAAATTATCGTTTTTCTCTCCCTAATTTTCCAAAGAACATCGTCCAAGTTTTTCTCCATGATCTAAAACAGAAACTGTTTTCTTCTTTTTTTTTTTTTTTTAGATGTATCTCCCTTGTCGAAGTTTGGTCGCGATACTGTTTTCTTATAATTTTCAAAGTGAATAATAATCAGACGGTAATCCGAATAATGTTTGCTGTGGGAGAAAAGAGAAATGGAATTTATCTTAGCTAACGAACTAGAAACCCGTGTACCGTGACACCGATCGCCCATCCTTCGCGCGCTGAACGCCACGTCATCCAAAAAATCAGTGACACCCAGTTTCGGCACTTGGTGACCCAAAAATGATACCTCAAACTCGCGTGAAATTGAAATTGCTCGATCTTCGTTTAAGCAACGATTCGCGTAGGCGATACCGTTTTGCGAACAATGAAATGAAAAGACGGAAAAATGTGTGAATCGGCCAGTTTGGTATCGAAACTTACACGGTATAAAACATCGTAACCAAGTACTACGATGAAAGAATGGTGTCAGTGATCAAATATTTAAGAGAAAACTGCGGCAAAGTGACCATATAAAGAATTTACATGAACGGGTGCGTAACTTTCAAATCGCGTAATTCTAAGCGGTTTAAGCGCAAGCGTCGATGAAGACCAGACCGGAGAATTATCAGACTTTAACGGGGGGACCACACGTAACACTTCGATCATCGTCCGTTTCAGTTCTAGCAATACTTTTTTAATAGAGAAAAATTCAATACGCTAAAAACTCGTTATCATCTGTTATTTCTAACTCCTGTACGAGTTTTATACCTCGATCGTCGATGGCTCTGGCATTAATGCTTGAAACTCGAAACTATCCCTTCCTAGGATCACAGTAATCGACTGGACGCATCTACGAAATAAATCAAAAACACGGACAAACGTGGACAAATAATTCGTTGCGCGAATATCTTCGCTGGCATCGGATCGTGCGACAAATTAATGTGGAACACGATCGAGCACGTTGAGACGACGCGTTCGATTTAGTACTGGGGCACGTGTACACGTGTGTAGGGTTCGAAAGGAAAAGAACAGAGCACGCTGGAAGCACCCTCGTCCTCGGCGAAAGAAAAACAGAACGATTCAGCGTCGGTAGGCTACTTGCCTACGGTGACACCAATTAAGCCCTGAAATATCGCGAACACGCGGTTACACGAGCATGCAAACACCTCTAACCTAATTTACTTCGGCAGAAAGATTTTGTAAGCGATAACGTTTCAAATCGAGGGGCTTCTTGATTTGAATATGCACATCACCGGTCGCGTATATGTTCGTGTCAAATTTTTAACACCGACAATTTTAAAAAGTTCCACGTCATCCTTCGTTCTTTGATCTGTAAATGTATAATAAGTTAATAAATAAAAACTAGATGCAAATTACGTTTTTCCCGACTATCAATTAAAAACTCTGCGAGTTGACGTAGTTACGCAATACCGTTGACTCAAAGTTGCTCAACCTTCTTAAAATTTATCGATATAAAACGAGCCGTTAAAAGCTAACATCGCGACTAATTATTCCTGGAAAAGAAAAAAGATAAAAAAAGAAAACAAACCAACTTGCACGAATGAAGTCAACGCGGAGCTCAAAGGAGCTTCAAGAGTCTGAAAAGGTACCCTGAAGAAGAACGAACGCTTGATCCAAGCAACTTGTTCGAATTAACTCGCGCCGTTCGAGCAAAGATGAAGAAAGAAGAGAAAATAGCTGCAACCTTGTACGAGTTAACATCGGAACTTTCTTCGAGCGAGCGTAAAGAATCGAAAGATCGCTTCAACCGTCCACGGCCGAAGTTTCGTTTGTTTACGAGAGTAAAGATTGTAATTAATCGCGATATCACATTTTCAAGTTGCGCGACGTTTTGTAAAAAGAAATTCCAATCGCAACTTGGAAATTAATACGTACTCCGCCCATTCGTTTCGCCCTTTTTTCTGTTTCAACGTGATCGATCGCACGAAACGAAGATAAATCACCAAAATGTCGAACGTTAAGTGCTTTCGACAGGCACGTTCGATCAGTCGATTCTTCTACGCGTATTTTTTTAAAATGCAAAGCTTTCCCTCGCATTGTGCAACGTCGCTACAACGTGGCACGATTTTCGGTAAGGATTTTTATCGAATTGAATCGCCTTGATTCGCCGAGAAAAGAAAAGTTTCAGACGAAACGATGCTCGAACGTGATCGTAACGAAGAATGAGAAAATCGACTTTGTTCGTCGAGCAGTTACGACGACGTATTACGATCGATTTGAAAAAGACCGAATTAGTAACGAAGAATGAACTCCGTTATAGCTCGATCGTACGAGGAGGAAAAACATGAAAAACATTAGCTGTGTTGGTATATTTTCTCGCTAGATACGTTCGAACTTACGTTCTTTTCTTTTTTTTTTTTTTCTTAAGAGATTTATAATTTTTATTATATAAAATGTATCGCCGTATTTACACGTGAACGTTGATTTGCGCGTTAAGAAGTTAACACCGATTAAAATTGTTTATTTTCGCGTCTTCCTCGAACTTAAGAAATTTCATGATAATAGAAAACTAGAATTAACGTCGAAAATGATCCACAGAATACAGAAGAGTCGAATGAAACATGATACGCCGTATGTGGTTTAACTTTCATTTATCGTACTAAAAAGTTAGTCAACCATAAATTCCTCAGCGTCAGCATCGTCGAAAGCCATTTTATCATTCCCACGGTATATCATTCGGTCTTCTGTCATTCTGAAAGACCAAATGAAAATCTAGATATCGTTCATGAGTCACTGGCACAATCTATCACCACCGTGATCTATCGTCAATATTGTATTAGGTTTCGTAATAAGTTCGTTCGTAACATTTTTAAAAAAGCATCGAGAAACATTGCTTCTACGTAAAGTCGTAATTGTAATGTTTAACGAACGATAAATGCAACATTCTATTGTTCCTTTCTAATTAATTAAACAACTCAAAATGTTTGTCCTTTTCATTGAAAAATTCCAATATACGAATATTACGAAAACCTATATCTTATTTAATTGGAAAATCAAATAGAAAAAGACCGTTTCCATGTAGAATCGATTGGCAACACGTTCGAGTCATAAAATTGTTTTGTAAAAGGCGAAAAATCCCGCTTATCGTATTCTTCGCCCGCGGTCTTCCTACGGTATCATCAAAGAAGCACAAAAACGTGGACTAATCTTCCACGTAAATAATTCTGCCTTTCGCATTATCTTCGAAATTGTTATTAGTACATCACCGGCGTGAAGAATTTATGAACACGGCGTTCTACGTATACGTATATCGAGTTTGAGAGGTTACGCGACGTCGTAAAACGTCTGCAAAGATAACCGGTGGTGCGGTGGCTGTCATGAATACGTAATCGCGACGCGATCGACGTCCAAAGTAATTTCGAGTAATTTTTATCGGTCGCCGGCGAAAGGATCGAGGCGGACGACGAAGAGGAAGGGAAGAAAATCGCGGGACGAGCATCGACGGTATTGGGAATTCTCATCGAGGGTCCAAAACGAACTCCGAAAATCCTGTTTTCCGACTGAGAGCCTGATTTGCAATGGAAATCAGCCGTGAATCGTCCTATTTACATGTACCCCCGTCCACGAATGAATAATTCGAAATTGACCCCCGTTTGATAAATGAAGAAACTGCTTGGTAACACACGCTGTGTACTTAAACTACGAGTTTATTGCTTTAAATAGCGTTAGGATATTAAAGAATCGTCTGAATTACGGGTATCAGTTAGATTACCTATATCGTAGGTTTCCTAGACGAACGACACATCTCGAATCTACAAGCAGATCGATTCTAGAAACCAACTATTTATTAACGCAAAAATTATTGGCTCTCGATATATGTAATGTAATAATATATAAATATATAATGGCTAAGAACGTTACATACGCGATTGAAGTAAAATTAATTTGCCGGAGAGTGGAAGAAAAAGTGACTGGCGATTGTTAATAGAACGATGATAAGATCGTTGTAGAGATTGTTGTAACTTGGTTCGTTCGAGTTGGCAGAAAATTAATTCACCGTGACAGTCGATGTCTCGGCAGAGTTGCTGCTGCTCGACGAACTTATCAATCGAGTTTCCAGCAATTAGAAGTTGCTTCGTTATGCAAGCTTTCTTCGCGTCCCTGTTTTCTCGTACTAAATTTCCTGTTTGCCATTATCGTCCTCGCCGTTAATACAGTTTGCAAAAAATCCGGCTCTGTGTGAAAATACCGAATTGCTTGTTCTCCTTTGTCCGGAGATATCGAAAGAGACGAATTCTAATTAATAAAGAGTAACTAGAAAATTCGAAACGAGTTGATAAATTATTTCCAGTTCAATGCCAAATTGGTTCAACTCTCTTGGTTCTTTACGTTCAGTTTCATCGTCGAATCTTACACGGTGAACTACTAGCCAAAGATAGGTGAGCGACACAATGGCAGATGTTGAAAATCGCTTCTCGTATAAAAAGCATCTCTCTTCGCTTGGACAAAGCAAAGTATAAAAGATCGACGAGATCCTAAGAAAGAAGAAGTGAAAGATCAGAATACTTGAAAAAAAGAAATATTCTCGTTACGCGAGGAATGTCTCTTTCGAAGCTCGAAGAAAGGAAAGGGTAACTGCCTGGAATTTTCCATAAACCACTACTCCTCTCGCCTAAGCTTTTTCGTTATTCTCTCGACATTCCATCCTACGACCCACTTGGACGGATTACCACGAAGAAGAAGGAAAAGAAACAGTTTTCCACCGAATCCATGTACAAAACCTACGCCAACCTTATTGCTAGCCATCGAACAGAAAGTTCGATTAACTCGCCCATTTCCCATCAGACGCAGACGTTCGAGTAATATCTCGCAGCTGCAACTACCATCGAATCGACAGCGTACCCGATATGTCCCAGGGACAGGCGGATAATCGCGAGCGAATATACAACGGCCAAACGAAAAACTTTCATTGACAGATCTGTCAAACGAGGAGAAACTCGACAACCGACCTTAATTAACAGAGCGGCGCGTGTTCGAGGTCTTCTTCGAAATCCCCTCTTTCGAAAAATCGGTCTAAATTCATTTCCCAATGAACGGTAGCTTGTTTGGCGATTCGTATACTGTACGGATTCTACTCTTGCTGATAGCGGTAGAAGCTAGTACATACATAGTAAGAAATGTCGTGTGACACGTCCCTTTCTCTATCAGTGTCCCGCAGCCGTGGAATTCCATTCAGAATCATTAAGTCACATAACGTTTGTAATTCGTGTAACGAACCGGAATATTTTATGCGATATTCTATTTCCACCAATGTGTTCCAGAGGTTCTAAGATTTGAGGAAAAAATCAACTTTCTATTACATCATCTATTCTTTGCCTCATCTTGCTAAGATTTTATATGTGTATATATATATATATATATATTTATTTAAATTTTGATTATGAAAAATATAGCAAATTTTATATATATATAGTAATGTCAGCTGTTATAAAATGTCCGCATCTGTTCAAGACTACAAAGAAATCGGTTTTATACTATTTTATAGCTACGTCCTTCTCTCTAAACAGTGTGCACCGTCATATGGAAAGAGAAGCTGGAAACGTGCGTTGCACCTGAAGGATGAAAATTGGAAATTCGTCGGGACGTCCTGCACGAGTGTAACGCGAGGTCGTTCCAACGCGATAGATCGATCGCGCTATGCCACATCGAGAGGAATGCGATACGGGATGCGAGTCCGTGGGTAGGAGAGCAGAGAAACGGGGGCGTGCAAAGCGGGTGCCAGCGGAGGTGGAGGCGTTGATGGCTAATAATAAAAGCAAAGGAATGTTTGCTGTACGCGTTGGAAACGCGTCAGCAGGACAGGGGAAGAGAAGAACGATGGGAGACAGTGATAAAACCGGGACAGTGATACGGATGGAAAATTGATGGAAACAAAGGCTGACGGAGGCAGTCTCCAAGATATATTCTTCTTCGTAAGTTACGGAATATAAGAGAACTTTAAACGAAATATCGCTAACCCTGATGTTTTCTTCGGACCTGTAGAAACGAGCGTGTAAACCGATAGAAACGCTTCTGACGATTTGAACGAAATTACTTTATTGCTTATATATTTTTAAGACGATATCTTTTTTATCGCAGCCAAATAGGAAGCAGAACTTATTTTATCGGTCATCGAAAACCTCTCCAGCGATCTAACAAAAATAAAGATTTCCAGATACAATTCCTTTAAAATTCCCAATTTAAAATTCCTCCTGCATACTACAAATTACACGACGCGAACCATGTAATCGCCGCGCATACCATCAACCACGATCAAAAGCGAAACATCCCCGAAGATAAAACCAAAAACGGGGCCAAAACCGGACCTGATGCATGTCCGTAGAAAGGAGAGGAATATAAAGGACGCAGAGGCGAGTGACGAGAAGAGATATATAAAGGTGTAAGCGGGAAACAAATGGAAGTTATGGAGATAGTACGTGAGGAACACGTAAAACGTGGAAAATCTGGAGAAAACGAGAAACGGCTGAGAACGAGGGAACGTCTGCCACTTGACTTTAGGCCACGAGGAACTCGTAGCCAGACGGAAGAGGCCTAAACGAAGATAAAGCGCGGTCCCAAAGAAACACGCGCGATAAGGATAGCAAGTTACGGAGATTTCGCTGGAAATAGCAATGTTACGTGTCGCAAGAACCATCGAAGTGGTTTTTTTAAGGGTTGAAACTGGTCTCGTGCCGATATTACGGAATCAAGCGTGCAGCCAAGTGGAATCTGTGCTCGATGGAACGCACGTGATCGTTACAAGTGGAATCTTCCTTTTTTCGCTAGCAAAGGAATCGCGCCGATAAACGAGGCTTCCTACCAGCCCATTTTTTCCCTTTTACAATTACACGGGTTAGTTGTAACCGTAGTTTTTGCCGTACATTTGTAGATTTATACGCGAAACGCGAACAAAAACATCGTGGCTGCATTATATATTAAATATTTTCAAAGCGGCAGCCAGCTTATCGATCTCACCCTGCAGCGTGATGCAAGTTTTTGCATAGCGTGTGCCTTCAGGCAAACGTTGCTTGCAAAATGGAATTTTTAAGCTTGCGGTTGAGCTTCGACGATGATGGTTAGGGCTCGTCGATTGACCAAGGCGCTTAAAATTAGTACTCTTAACTAACAGACGTCTTCGTAGGAGATACAAAGTGTACAAAAATACAGTTCGAACGTTCGGATGAATTGAAAATTCGGAATCTGGTGCGAAGAATGGAAGGACCGATGGAAAAATTACTTGAAGATTCTCAAAGAGTAAAGAAACGTTTCTACGCGATCCTACGAAACTACCTAATCTAAGAACTATTGAATCTAGCAAACTGAATATTCGATACCGAGAGACAGAAAAATCTTTAGAACCTGCTAACTTACTGCAGAACACGCATCCTTCGAGTCGAACATAACGGAAAGCTACATATATGCATAATTATACAGAATCCTTCGAGAATCTCTAATCCGTGTAAACTCGATCCGTATTAACAAAGAAATTTGCAAAACTGAAACTTTAAACTTACTGCAGAACGCTCATCCTCCGGATCGAACATAACACGAGTATACGTATACTTATACGAGACCAATTTATCCATGAAACACTCGGATTCAGAGGACTCGGACTCGAGAATCGGTATATCGTTGCAGACTAAAGAATCTCAAACGAAACGTACGACAGTGTCCTTGCAGTTTCCACAAGAATCTTCACGATCCACCGATGGAAATCGAACTTCAACCACTATCCTGACATAAACCTACAAACGTACATCTCTTCGCAGAAGAGACAAAGACGTTCGAATGAATACCTCGCAGGGACCCCTGCCATCTCGCGCCACGGCGGAGCGCGCTTCGCGAGAAGCAGCTTCCTGTCCTTGAATTCGTGGGTTCCAAGGGAACGTGCTCGCGGGGTCGATTCTCGAGACTCACGTTTCTTCTCATCTCGCGTTGAATCCAGGGCCGTGCTCACGTGCGGCTGTCCGATGGTCGCACGGTCGTTGCACCGTCGGGCCTCGTTGCGGCAGCAGCCTCGGCAACAACGACGTGAACCGTGACAGCGACGACGAGGAGGATGGATACGAAGATGAGGTCGAGGGCGGCGACGATGACGATCGACCGCGACGATGTCGATACGGGACGAACGACGCGCGTAACGACACGGAATGGCGAGCACTCGGTGCAATCGCGAAGCACACGCGAGCGACGAGCATCGCCCCAGCTCGGCACCAAGCTCACGACTGCCTCTCGAGGGTTTAGCTGGGGGTTGCTTCGACTCCGGTTCACCGGTTCAATCGGTGGCTGGGGGTGGCCTCGGAGGGGCTAGGGGTACACCGTTAACCCGACACACCACTGCCGTCTAGGGGCTACCAAGGGAACGTAAAGATCCGCCAGGGCGCAAGCTCCGTGCCACCAGCGCAACCGACAGGGTGTCGCGAACGTTTCAAGCGACACGGACGTGTAAAGTGGATTCGTACCGGGAGCATTTCGCATATTACAAGAGCACTTTCCGTTGCAAAATTTTCTCCTCGACTTCGTGCAAATACGTATATGCTGCATGTTATACGACGATAGTTCGGTTCTCTTTAAGGGGTCGTCTAGAGGGAGTATGGGTGCACGTGCACTTTAGGAATTTTATACACGTGATGTAGTAGTGGCTGTTGGAAAGTTTCTGGCTGTAGTATAGCTTTAAAATATACCCGGGGAAACACGTCTGTGTTTTGTCCTAATATGTATTCGTTTGTACCGTTAAATAAAATTATGCTACGTACTACGTTGTTAAACTTCTTATGAGAAGAATTTTGTTCATATATGGATTAAATCGAAATAGGAATATGACTTGGCTAGAAACTTTCGACAGCTACCGTAGTATATATGTACGTATAATTGACTAACTATGATAATGTACACGCGTAATTTTAGCATAGGCTCGGTATAATAAAACAGGGGTTAATTAATTAGCTTCTTTTTAAACAATGTCTTATGGGTATCGTCATAGGACAGAAAGAATTCTTTTATATCTTTTTCCAGATAAATAGGAAACGAAATGTCTATTCGTGATTTCAAACGCTTGAAAGAAAAACAAAGGAGAAAACGAAGCAGAAATGCATTTTTGTATCTACGAGCAGAAATATATCTTTGTTTTTATGAACAGAAATATATCTTTGTTTGATGGATTCCCAACCGGGATGCCCATTTGTACGCAGTCACTGTTAATTCAGCGACGCAGTAGCAGCTGTCGATCATGGTCAGACACGCGATGCCGGCATTAACTCTCTAAATTAAAACTATGACGCGATATCCGATGCGAGACGGACAAACAAGAAAGCACACGAGTAAACAATACTTTCGTGATCGAAATACCATTCTTGATACTTAAAAAAAAAAAAAATTCACCTTCTTGCGTATCAAATGCATAACTCGTAATAATACTGTAACTTCTATAAATTCAAAATTACCGAAACAGCGTCGTGTACCTACAACTCTGAAAGGCAAAATAATATCGCGATATATGGTACATCGATTCTAAAAGATACTTTTTTCATTATACCTATCGACGATTCGATTGTTTCCAAAATATCTGCTTATTGATTGAACTAGCATTTCCATTGTTTCCAACAATAATCAGCCGAAGAAAAAGAATCTCCGATAAAAAAAAGAGCTCTCAATGTCACAAAATCTTCAAGTACGAACGCTTCAACCGCTAATTTGCGATCTACAGGCTACGCGTGAACCCCCGTCCCTTTCCCCGTGATGTTGCAGGCGGTTCGCTCATAACCGTATTAACCACAACACGACATACGTGGCAAGAAACTGATACTAAGGATCAATCAAGGACTTTATCGGCATGCACGTTCGAATTCCTCTGGTTCGGCATTTCTGACGTAAACTTGAACCTTGAACCAGTTTGGCAGACTCGAAGCGCGATATTAGATACGCTTGTTTAACAGCTCGAGGAAGCTCGCCCTTATCGCATCGATCGTACCGAATAGAACAGAAACGAGGGATATAGATCGCCCTTCCTGTTTCGTTAAATGATCGTATGCCGTTTGTCGAAACCATTAGCATCGATTCCACCCCCTGGCGTTTGTTTCCTTTGTTAAATGCGAACGAGGAACACCTACCTGCACGTTTTACCGCAGTGTCGGGGTACTTGCACCCTCGCGGTAGGTGATCAACAGGTTCGCGTGCCGGATGTGCTGGCATACCGGAAGTCATCAGCGAGGCCACACGACGTGGTTTTCCACGGTCTCGTACGGTAACGATCTGACCATCCTCTCTTTATGTTCGAAATAAGCGGTCGTAAAAGTTAGTTCTCGGCTGGACAAACGCAGTCTGGATAAGCATCGATGACACGAGAAACAGATATGGAATTTCTAGGAACTTCTATGGGATAATAAAAGAAGAAATTTGAATGGAATGGTTGGTTGAAGGTAAGGATCGAAGATAAATAATATGAAATAGAATTAGGATAAAGAAGAGCGTTATACCTAGGGTGAAAGGGACGAGTAACAACTGTAGATCCATCTATTCTCTTTCCTATAAGATGATAGAAGATATAGAGATTAGAATGGTTGAAAGTAAATAATATGGAAGAGAATTGGATAAAGAGTACTATACCTAGGATAAAAAGGCTGAGTAAAATTGTAGGTCCATCTATTCTCACTTTTATCGACTCGTATTACACATAACTTCCGCGAGTTTCAATAAAGAATTGACGCGTACACGAACAGATACAGCTAGTTAGAGACGTTTCTTGGAAAATTAAGGTCGATAAGAGGTAAGTACAAAATTGCCTAAGCTAAACGATACATCAAGGATCCAGACACATCGGCGTAGTATTTCACGAATCCGACTTGCTTGGATCTTGCGGTTATTGTTTTCTTTTTTTTCTTTTCTTTTTTTTCTATGCTTCTCACCTGTCCTAATACGAAATGCATGCAGGTCTTTGTAAAAATATATCAACGTACGTTCATACACGTTCTAATGTGTGTTTTTTTTTTTTTTTAGCTTCGATATCGGAACGAGTATTCGATATTCATTAGCATCAAACGTATGCATTTACTCGATTTCGGTTTCTCTTTCTTTTTATTTCATGATTAAATTCAAAGCCGAAATGAGAAATTCCAATATCACAGAATTGAATCTCTCTGTTCCTCGCATCGCTGTCATAGATGCGGAACAAGAAAAATGAACCACGGAATGGACGAATGGTTGTTTGAACAATTTTAGACCTCTTTCTTTTTTTCTCCTTTTTTTCTCTCTCTCCCTCTCTCGCTCTCTCTCTCTTTCTCTCTCTCTCTCTCTCAATTGCAACGCGGAAAAAAGTAATTGACAATTGTTTCATTGGGTCCACTTGATTCTCGCGGCCGATCGACTACGCTCGAAGCCACACTACCACACTAAAGTTATGTACAAAATCACAATGTTTCTCTCGCGGATACTCATTACTTGCCTGTCACAATCTTCATCGCCGTAATCTCTTAGAATCCGCAAGGATTTCTTGTATAAATTACACATGACTACACACAAGTGCTACATTCGCGCACCTTGCAAGCTACCTATTACATCGTTTGTCTTTGTTCGTTTCGCGTGTGCGTCGATAAGAGACCTAAATGACTTACACTAAATATAATCTAGAACTACATTAGTCCGCGACTCGCGCAAATGACGCTAATGTCGTATTCGAGTACCGTGTAGGCGGGTAATGTCGTGTTAACACAATTATGCAATGGAGGAGTGACGACGAAAGAAACAAAAATTGATACTAAAGACACTGAACGTCGTAATGGTATCGTTCGCGATTATCACTTAAAAAAATTTCGCGGTACATCGAACATTGGTACTGTCATGGATAAAATGTGAAAGAAAAGATTATGTGAACGCACTATCGCAAACCTAACGAGATTCTTTCGGATTCTTAATTAGAACGTTCTTCAAAATGCTCTCCTATCTCTCCTATGAAAGAGCGCACGAAGAATAAATAAATCTCCTCTAGATATTTCGATTGACATGACATCGCTCTGAATATTCCATCCGGCTCAACATAGCAAAATATTAATTACAAAGTAGCCTATTCTCTCGACATTCAACACTACCGCTTGTGACTCGTCTTGCTCTTAGGACTTTCTGTGACGCTATCGTTAGGCTCTCTTCTAGGTCGTAGAATGAAGTTGAGATTGTGCGCGGTATTTACGGCGTAGTAAACGTTGGCCGAGTTTGGCAGAACCATCTCACGATCAGGAAGAACCTGGGCCAGCGTATACTGGTCGGGGCTGCCCTCTATTCCTAGCTTAAGCATCGCGTTTCGTATCACTTGCGGGGTCCTTTCGTTGTTCGAGAGCATGATAGACTTGTACAGCACCACGCCCTCGGTCTCGACGTTATCGCTCTCCATGGTGACTTTAATTATGTAAAAATCTGGTGAACTTTTGTGCGAATGACTCGGACTGGACAGGCCAATGACATTGGTGCCGTTTCCATTGGCGGTGATAGCAGTCGGTGGTGCCAGTCGATTGTGCTGATTCGTCGCTCCGCTTCCTCCGCCGGAGCTTAGAGACACGTCCAATGATGGCAAAGACGAGCTGGAGGAAGAACTAGACATCTGGGACGGCGAGGTGCGCCGATCGAGAGAGTTGTGCGGCGAGCTCGGCAGAGAATCTAGGTCGCAATAAAACTGGGAGCTACTCGAACTCGACGTAGAGGCTATCGAGTCGTTTTTGCGATGACCCTGATGACTCTGCAAGATAAGTCTGGGCTCAGGCTTCTCGCGAGGAACAGGTGATCGGGAACGGGTTCGTATTAACGAGATCAGGGAGAGCATGCTGACCTGCTTCTTCTTGCCACGATTATTCAGAGTGTTTCCAGGAGGCGGCGGCTCGATCTGACAGCTCAGTTTGTACGATTCCCGATCATCAAGCACCACCACGGAATGAAACCAACGATCGAACAACGGATCCGTGCTGAAATTATACGCGTTCGCTGCCCCTTGGAGCAATCTTATCCTAGCGAGGACCTCGAACTCCTTCCGTCTTTTATCAAAGTTGATCAATCCTTCCACTATCGTATCTGGTATCGCGGTGTCTATCATAGTGAGATCCGTTAGGAAGGTTCCTAGGTACGGTATCGTGCCGTAGCTGATATTCTAAACAGAGAAAGTTTGTAAGCGGTTGTATCCAACATTGTAATCGACGAATGAAAGAGATACACAAGTATTTGGACACTCGCAAATTATTCCAAACATATCAAACGATTCAAACCAAGTTCTTTGATCTAATCGTGGCGTCTGATTTTATCTCAGACGGTCATACAAGTACGATCAGTAGATATAGGTAAAAAACAATACTCGATATCAAACGATACAAACAAAACAGCAACAGACGCCTGAATTAAGTGACTTTACGCGTTGTTCAATATTGAAACGATGGAGGAATTGAATGGAATTTTGATCAAACTGCGCCAAGTGTCCAAAATACTTACGCGCGTGTGTAAATTAGAAATTATACTTACTCCTGCGTGAGTATTCTGCTTCTGAAATAACTTTTGCAAATGCCTGTCGCTCCTGCCGGCAGTGTCAGCAAACTTGGCCGTACCTTCCTTAATTAGAAGCTCTCGCTGCGTCCACGCGTTGTTCTCTTCTGAGAAGATTCTCTCCAGTTCCCTGAACAATTCGTGCTTCTCTCTGGGCATAGACTGCCAACACTTCTCCAACCTATACACGGGATTACTCTGTAGGCCGGACACGATAGCCTTCAGGCTACTAAAATTCTTCAACACGCGTAGTTCTTGAGCAATGTCGATCCACGTCTCGAGGATCCTCGCTCGTTCCTGAGGCTTCGTCGTCGGGTCCATCAGTATCGTGGATATGACTCGAAGCGACACAGCGTTGAATTGATTCACGGTCGCCAACACCGTGGCCGCGTCGTGACTTCTCGAACGATCCCTTCTGGACCAGACAGCACCTAGGCACTGATGGGCCACGAGCTTTTTGAACACTTCGGCGTCCATCCGGGTTAACTGTTCGGCAAAATGCCGGTGTGGAACTTCGGGGAAGCTGTAGTTCGACCAGTGATCGACGATCGGATCTGGGGAACCACGTGGTAGTCGACCATTATCGTACACCATACAAGAGTCTGAAAATAGAAAGAAAAAAATGATAATCAACGACGATAATATTTTTCTGCATACATAGAAAATATGTGTTACTCGACGGTCGCGAAGAGACGCGATCGCGACGAGGAGCGTCTGTGAGAGTTGTAAATTCCCACTATGACTGCGATAGTCAACACCGCGGCACCGATGAGCCCCTGATTTCGTTTAAGAGAATAGGGGTGTTTAAATGATTGCGATACGGACGTAACACAAGTATTGATTATATTTTCAACACTTAATACGCAATGTCGTAGTTTTGGATCAACACACTAATACACAATGTCGTAGTTTTGGATCAACACAATGTCGACGCGAGACCTTTGAGAGTTCCGAGCTTCGGTCTGAGCTTCTGTGAGAGTGCCGCTGTTCGCCTGTTGGCTTACGCTTTTTATAATGGGCGAGCACGATTCCTGGGCGTGTCCAGGAATCGGCGAAGAAAGCGGATTTTGAATCGAATTGATCGGAATTGAAAAACCAGTCGTTTCCAGGTTGTGTCGAGGACGAGCAATAACGCTACCTGTTTTATGGTATAATTGGTGAAAACCTTTACCCGACCCGTTTGACCGTTTGGGAGGTAAAGTTAATGGGTGATAGAGTTCTCAAGTTTATTACTCGTCCCATTAAAAAAATCTTGACCGTCTTGGGGCGCCGCGGCGTGTGCCCTACGCCGTAACAATATGTATTCCTCGAATCGGTGAATCAAATGGATGAGTTGTACGTGGTAAGTTCCTGTATTTATCTAAAGTAACACTAAATACGTCATATGCGGTACGATAAACTTCCGGTTGACGCGTAGCGTTACAGAATCGACGAACGAAATGAGACGTGTGATAATATGTATCGATTGACGCGTGTTGATACAATACGTAAAGACTGGAATTTTTTGCCGCATTAAATCATCGCGATTAAATTGTCATTCGAGACCAAACGATCAAGCAATGAATATTTATAAAAAAATAATTTACTCGCAATATTTTTAACTCTAGAAATAAATATTTATATGTTTGATTTCCGGCGTTGTACAGAGTCCACTACGTATAGTATACGATTAATCAATCGATCACACAGGATACAGCGTTATAAAGTTTCCTTACCTATCTGATCTTCGCGCTGAAACCTGTGCAAGCGATGCCTTGCCTTGAGCTCGAGTTCCGAGCCAGGAAGTCGTCGATGCGTGAAGTCCAGGAGTCTACTGAGCAATGGATGATTCGGCGGTGACTTCCAGTCACCGGGATAGGCGTCCAGCCAAACGTGAAGAGCCTGAACTAGGGTCTTTCGATGCTGTTCACCTGTCAGGGCACCGGATCCTTCGTCGAGGGCGTCGTACCTCGCCAACAATAGCTCCAGCACTTCTCGCGGCGTGGTGAATGCACGATATGTCGCCAAGAAGACATTGATGTATGTCGACTCGAGTTCTCCGTCGTCGTTCGCCAGACTCTCTACCAGCCGCTGCACCGTACCGGCTTTCAGGAAGCGCACTCTCACCGTCTCCCATTCTAAATGCGAAATCTCGTCGTCTGAATCCTGTGGAAAGGATATTCGAAAGTCGTATAGTCGGAACGCTTAAAAATTGGACAGGTTGGGCCTTTTTTTTCAAATTTAGAGATCCGTCAGACTTTGACAAACGTTTGTACGCTGGAAAGATTTTTAACGAGACAATTCAAACGCATGGAAATTGAGACGCAGGAATTGACGCAGTTTCAGAAGATTGAAAAATGGAAAACTCGATAACGAGAAATGGAGAAGTTAGGAAAATCTTGAACGCTCGAAAATCCACGAGTTTGGAGATTTCGGAACTGAGAAATTCAGATATTCGAAGATTTGCCAGAGATTCGACGTAAACGAATACTCACCGATGCAGAGAGACTCCTGGTAGGCCTGTGATATCGAACCTTCTTCAGGTACACCGTGTATATGACGCCATCGCCCTTTTCCTCGCCCCATAAACGCCACGTGGGCTGCAAAATAGAAGCAAATGGGAAAAGTTAGGACAAGAAAAAAACAGACATCCGTGGAGGGTATAGGTAGGCGGTGACGGCGACGTATACAACGAGCTACACGGGCAAAGGCACGCCGCCACCAGGGGATGATTTACGCCATTAATTTCACCAGCTACCCCCTGTCATGCACAACCATCTTTCTAATGGGGACAAGCTAATCAATGAACGTCGCGCACTCGGCAGATTTATTGAAATAATTGACTTCCAGCTCCGAATTGACCTCGCTCGTCCATTTTACAACTTGCATCGTGATTAACCGGATGAAACGCTTTATCCTCGCGATCTACCGTCTCTCCTCTCTCTCTCTCTTTCTCTCTTTCTTTCTCTCTTACAACCTCATTGTTTCAAGTTGCAAGAATCCTAACTGTTTCTCATTTTTAACAAGAATTTGCGAAAGCGATTTAGCTACAAGGTGAATTACATTACGTCGACGATAGACCGGAAGATTATCAACTTTTGTAAAGGAGCTAAGGTATCGAACAGAATCTAATAAGCGTGCGACTTGAAATAAAGCGAATAATAGCAAGGATACTACAACTCGAGAATTACGATATTTAGTCGTCTCTAACAAAAGCATACGTAAACGAAATATCATGAAAACGATACTCTCGAGTATCTCTAGAGAGAAATATTGTCCTTAAGCGCGCGTTCGTTTCATCGCGCGATTTCTTTCCAACGCTAAAAATATACTTAAGAGAAATAGCGGAGAAAAGAAACTGTGGCATTTCTGCCGTTAAATAACCTGCCCAGGCGTAAATTTATTTCATCACACGATCCTTCGCCTATTTTCAGCCCGGTATTCCAAAACTCAAGCCGTGGATGGCAATTACAGGAGATTAGGAGATTGTGAACGAGCGGCTCCGCTGAGTCTGGTTTTTAACAATCGCGAAAACAAGTACGGAACCCTCGTTTCCTTTGCCGACGCGTGGAGACCCGAACGAACAAAAGGGGACCAACAGAAAACACGACTACAGGGTGTAGCCTCGTGCAAAACGCGAATCGAGAAACAAACACGCCATGTTCAGTTTGCGCGAGTCACTTCCGGAGACCATCGTAATTCGTAATATCATAGCGGAACGATAAACACGGAACGATAGGAAGCCAGGGTGAGATCTTTATCCTCGTGTTTTCTTTGTGACTCAGTACCGTAAACTACGGGGGAACAACGCCCGATTTTAGATTCTTAATTGGTATTTAAGCTTTAATTATGGCGCGTGTCCGTGCTCGCGAGTTAAGTAATTTTCATAAGTCAAGGCAATTTATTTACGACGAAGGAGAAAACTTGTATATTTCATGAACTTGTTACAGAGTTTGCTTATTCGCACAAGCTGTTTGCGATTGCTTGTTACTAATGGAGATTATATTTAGATCGAAGGTGTTTACGCATTATACGTCTCGAGAAATTTGAATACGATAAAACGACGCAAGAATATAGAAAATTTGCAAAGGAACTACATGAACGTTCACGATCTAGTAAGAGTACTTAAAACGTCAAATTCGTAGTAATATTCTCGCGATGCATCGTAAAGCGGTTAGAAGTGTCTCAATCATGGCGAAGAAAATTTGAATACGACCGAAAGTGAAGAAATCGAAAGAAACATTTTTAATGAAACGATTCGCAATATCCTACTAGCAATACGATTGCTATCGACGTACTTCTCTCCCCAGTATTTTGATCTGTAATCGTGATTTTTGAAGAAGTCACGCGAGTCTTCGAGAGTCAGAAGTTCCACGACTTTATACTCGATAGCACCGCTTGATCCTCGGGAACGCTAGGACTTCGAAGCATTCGAGCTTTACGATCCTCCATGCCCTAAGTTTTCCATCGGGTTGCTCGAATTCAGAGATTTCACGAACTTGGAAATGTCCCAAATCCTATGGGAGCGCGAGAATTTCGAACGTTCGAAGAGCTAACCACTGAAGACACGTCTAAGCTGGTGTCTTTGTCGGTGAATAATTAATTTATCGCTGTTAAACCGTCGTATTATACGATACAAATCTGTTAATTCTCTCGTTCTTCGTATATATCATAGATTTGTTTCCATTCGAGTCATAGTGACTCGATAAACAAACGTATATTTTAGAAATATATCTCGCGGAATTTATCGATATTATTGCTTTTATAAAAAAGACCAATCTCTCAATGAATGATCAAAAACTTGCCAACGTAATGTAAAAATGTAAAACACGAAACACCAGCACTCTCCAAACTCTGGCGCCGAAGTACATTTTCCATATCATTTTACACGTCGTATATCCTATACAACGATCAAACGATCTTCCCTCGAATTTTAAAATACTCTGATCTCGGGAAACATAAATGTAAACGTGTCCCATAGCAAACGTGGTATTTAATTGTCTGCTATTTATCGATAACTGATATTATATATTCGATACCGATGACTACGCCCTAACCATGATACTTTACTATTTCAATATAAATAATTTTCTCTTCGAATCACGTAGACACCTAAACAGGGAGGAGGACAACAGACTCAACAGACTCAGCGACAGACTAATTTCTTAGCAAAGGAACTAAGATCTTGGAATTCACAGCCAATTACATCCTCGGAAACTGCTGCAAGGGAATAAGTTAAGGGGCCTTCAAAGGAACAGGGACCACTAAAAATAGGATTCTCGGTTGAACACGCTGCTCACACGTTTGCTGTTTTATTTGCAACGCTAAAAACGTCACCAAAGTTATCCGGTCCGTCCGTCGGCCAACTTACCTGCAAACCAACAAGAAAATCGTAATATCCCCTCGCGAGGAATATACGGAGAAGCCGTATAAGATCTCGCTTCCATTTCCCTCTATATCTTGCGCGTGTCTTCTGTGTCTCTCTTCCCTCTTGAAATCGCGTACAGTAATCGCCGCGGAAAGAAAGAAACCGTGTCATTGCCATTTATGCCTCTAATATGCAACATTTACTAACTGCACCGATAGGGACCGGCATATGCATACAATGTACAGCCATTGGATCGATGGAACTACAAAAGGAAAGCGTCTCTGCATGAAGAATGGTAGTAGCGCCGCACTACTGCTATCTATTGATTGCTAATCGTACGCGGAAGCTTTTATTGTTGACTGTTCGATGGACGATCAAAAGAATAGAAGGTTTCAAGAAGATTTAGGTGCAGCGTGGTCAACAGTTCGGTAGTCCTTTTTTTTTTCTTTTTTATTTCTTATTTTTCTATTTCTACGCTATTCCTACATTTCAAAGAAGATAGATTAATTTTCTCTCGATCGAACGACCTAATTCTCAGATTACAGCGTTTAGATGCTCTATGAGTTAGGGAGTCGGCTGTTTTTCTAGCGCGGGTCAAGAAATTGGACAAAAATGTTTCCCAAGGCACGAGAATCCAGTTAGATAATAAAAGGCAAACGACAAGATACCGGGCAAAAATGAGGGCAAAAAAGGCGACCTGAAACTGGCTACGGTCCCGAAGAAAACTGGCTGCGTTTCTCGATTATGACGAGTTCTGTAGCAGCGGTGTCTAGTCACAAGTAAAACTCTGCTGAAAAAATGCGGCTTACGTTCCGGAACGAACCAGCAATTAGAGGCCTACAGGGAGAACCCGAGCGTGACTTAAGGTCCTTATACAGCCCCCCTTCCTCCCTCTCTTCGTCCTTGGAGACTTGGAGACTCCTCCTTGGAGCACGTCAACTGTCCATTGTTCGTCAGGAAATTCTGTCGGGTAGAAATGTGCTGTGCGGACTCGGAAGATTTCTGCAATTTCGGTGTAACCGCCGCTAAACAACCGTAGAAGATTGTGCCTGATTTTTGCTTTCTTGCGGATTCAAGTTCTCGAACCCTGGGTTCCCCGATGAAAAAATGCGGCAATTTTCTTTCTCGTGTATCGTCTCGAAAACAGCTAATGTAAACAGAAAACAGTGAGAGATATCGAAAAAAAAAAGAGCAAAAGTTGCACCACTTTTTATATCTACGAAATAGAGCGTAAAACCTTTTCTCGGAGAGTTAGTCGCACTAACAACCTCTGTGAGATGAACGTGCGAATCGAAGGTACCCTGGTATTTAAGCCTACAACACGATCCTCGTCAACGTCCCAAATAATTCGATCGTCTTCTTCGTTCGTTCGTTCGTTCGTTCAACTCCTCCCATTCGATTTCGCAGAAGCTTCCATCATCGCGAAAGACGTTGTTCGAACCCTGCGCGTAACAAAGTGAACCATCAGTGCTAAGACGGTACGAAAAGCGACGTGTGTACAAACTACCACTACCTACTCTATTATTCCACGTCGGCCTATAAAAAGCTTAACATCGGATTACCACGAGGAGAGGAATGGTTTGCGGTGCGATCGATACATGGAAATCCACCCCGACTATCGCGATGCTAACCTCCGCCTCCTCCTTTCAGCCCGCGCAAACATCGATGTTAAAGTCACGATTCGAGAAACTCGTTGGAATATTCCAACCGTGAATCAGACAGGGTCACCGTGCACAGCGGTGACGGTTTTGCCATCGATCTGTCAAATTAGATTCTGTGAAATGGCACGTCACTCTACTCGAGGCAAGGACTTCTCGTACGAATTGCTTCGTCGTTAATAACTGATTGCGAATGCTTGTGCAAATTTGAGCATAAGCGAAGAGCTAGATGTCAGACATGGATTTGTTCAGACCTTTACGTACTAGATTGTCCGAAAAGTTTCTTTCGTTTTGTAAGGAAATAATGGAGCACCATAACACTCTCTGTTTTATACTATTTTTGTCGAATCGTGTATGATCGTAATAATAGAAATAGAACAAAATGCATCATACGCGATTGAATGAAATAATATAAAACGATGAGATGTTGTGCATCTGTTATTTCCTTACAAAAAGGAAAGAAACAACCTAATACGATAAAATCTCGATTATTAGAATGCCGATTAATGGAACGAAATTTACGAAGACGTAAAAGGAAACACAAAAAGATCGGTCTACTTTGAATCTATATTACTTCTAGCCAGTAAATTGTACAATTATTTACGAGGATAACGAAGAAACTATCTATTACAGACCTATATCGTATCGCGTTTCCTTATTACATTTTTATTCAATAAATCGTAAAGGTTTACGAAGATATGAAACAGAAACTAGAAACACTTTGTCTATCGTAAACCTGTGTTATTCCTGGGCAATAACCATCGCAATAAGGATGTAATTCTCGTCTCATTCCTTATAATCGCCACGAGTGAATGTAAAGTTTAACGTTCGAAAAACTATAAGAAATAACGAAGAAAGGCAGAGCAGAGGATATCTGTACGTAAAGGGGCAAGATCCGATTTAGTTCGGAGGCAAGCAGGCAATAAACGTAATCTGCGATCTGAAAGAATCACGAAGGAACGTTCTAACGCTATAAATAAGATCTATAATTATTGGGTACGAGTATTAGAAACCTGCGGTGCAATAAAAGGAACGGATCGAGAGAGAGAGAGAGAGAGCGCCGTGGCCGCCACGGAGCAGATAACAGTCATTCTGCTAAACGGTTTCGCAATGCTCGGAGCAACAATTTTCCAAAGCCTGTTAGATAAATCCACGCGATGATCTAATCCTCCGGAGTTTCTGCGTGCACGTTACACCCTGCACCATCGTCACGAATCATCCCGTGGGCTAGGCATGCCGGACATTTTTACTTTCGCCCGAGGTTACTTTATTTTTGACTTCATACGCAGCACTTGGCAAAAGTCTTCCGATGAAAAGCTACGATAACGACTTCGCAACGACGAATAACCATTCGTTTTAGGAAATATTTTCTTATGGTATCGCGGTAGAACGCTGTTTAACGCTGCTTAAAGTCCACATATGCTTCGAGAACGTTTTTCAACGCTCGCCATAGAAAACTGTTGCGTCCGTATCGCGCGTGCGACAATAAATCATCTTGACGTTCGCTTGTTATAATTTTTTACTCGCTGTAACATTCGGAAGGTGAGAACTAATCTCTACCTGGATTCCACTTCTTTAATCGCGCTTATAGCAGGAATATAAATTTGCATAAAAACTCGCAGTGCAATTACTAAATCGGTAATTTATCCCGCAAAAGATGCCAGATACGTTTATTTCAATAAATTCCAAGCCTGCAAGTGGCGAATAGTTTTATGTCAATCCCAACACATTTACGTCGTATCGTACTTGCACCACGCGATTAAAATAACTCGACTGACCCAATTTTATTTTCGATTCGATGTAAACATTCGATTTCCTCCATTCGGGTTCCCTACCAAGTGTAGCCACTGACCAATCAGAAATCCTATATAATTCACGGATTTCCGTTTGGTAACAATAGTCTAGCGAGACGGTCTCCCTTCCACGTTTTCGTCAAGCTATTTCGAAATCAATGATTCACCGTCGAGGAGACTTTTCACCGAGAGACAATACGAGTGATCGAAGGGAAAGAAGAAGGGGTTGCGTCGAGTGAGAAAAATGTCGCGTGGCTACCAAGACGTGCCGGAAGTTCAAAGAACGAGCGTTGATAAAGCGGAGCTTTGTTGATGCTCGCCACAAAAGCCACTCACGTACGCTCAGTGTCTACTCTGAAACACCTCAATAGAGAACACAATGCACCGAAACGTGTTAACAGTGCCGAAACTTCTCCAAAGGGAGATCAGGGTCAACGATTCCAGCCTCTGAGCTTATTCTTTCTTCGTTAAATTCCAAGGACACGTACATAGACGCGTTAACCGTTGATAACTCGCTGGATTTCTTTGATCGAGCGTTAAGAGAGTTAGCCACTCGATGGTAACGAATTATGATCGTATCTATTTGTACGAATCGTTGTTAATTTGTTAAGATTAAACGAGAGAATCGATTAGTCGCGTGATATTGACGTTTGTTAAAAAATCGACTATTTTTAAAGCCGATCGTATATACTCCCTCTTGCGTTGGAAGTATTAGAACTCGTATTAGAATTCGTAATTGTATAAAGCTTTGCGATGAAAAATAAACATTTTCTTCGTACAATTTTATTATAAATTTTACTTTATTGTAGTTTCGCGTGGACCACGATCAGAGACATTACCAAAGACGGTTCGGATTCTTCAAGACGATAAACACAAAAAGAAAAAGATAGACATTGCGAAATCGCAGGTCACGGTTGTTTCATTGTAAAAAAAATAATTTTACAATACGTTCTTGTGTCAGACGCGACAAAGATGGCGAATAAGCTACGTAACCAGTCACAACTGCCGACTGATCGAAAGTATAACGCGTGTCTGGCGAACACGTTGCTCGGAAGGTTTCATAAACAAAGAACATTTTTTTGCTTCTCAAGGGAATTCGATTAAGTACAAACTGCTGCCGGTTTCCGGTCAGGCAACGCATAATTACACGGCTCCGTAGGTCGGTACGTAAGGTACGATCCCAGATAAGCAATTAAACGAACTGCTGGCAGCAGCGAGGATGACTCATGTACCGGTAAATAAGGTGTCAAAGTACCTTTAATCGCTTCGCGTTCCCGTTCTCTTTGTACGTACATATACTTACTTACGTAACCCAATTTCTACGACAGACGAAGATCGCTACGTTTAAAGAAAACAGATAGCGAAACTACGGTTAAAGTGGTACAACGCTACAGTTAGAGCGGTGCAACGAATCGTTTTACGTTAGCATTTGCCACTAAAGTTGCCTATTTAAATCTAACGACTATGCAATAATTCCGATTATTCTTAAATATTCCATACGTGTACATTATATATTCGCTGTAACATCGGTTTATTCTAGCGTATATCCATATATATATACATTGATATCGAAGTCTCGTATCGCCTGCCTGATCGTGACATAATTCTATCGCCGACTACTCAAATCGTCGACTCTATCTATGAGTCAACCGCAGATAAAAAAAATGTCAACCCAACGTATCGATATTCTTCTACTCCACGACCGTACAGGCATACGGAAAGCTAAACGAAGCTTATCCGGTGTAAGACGAAACGAAAACTCTAATCGTGCAAACGGACCGTTTGTTGTTCCTCGCGCGCATAATTGAACGCACGGCACGTGCGAACTCGAAAGTAACAAAGAATTGACGTAAAATAGGAAACTACCGTTCGTTAAACCGCTTGAAAATCGATCGATTGACGTAAGAAAAAGCTAGGTAATATTACATAGGGAGAAAATTACCATACGTACGAAACGCGTCGCATCAGGCGCCGTCGCATGAAACGGCCACTTTAATAATTTCGACAGTTGATTTCACGGACGAAAACCAATTTGCCCGGTGGACAACTCGTTATTTGCCTTTCATTATCGTCCAATTATCCTCCCCTGGATGATACGTACGTCGATGAAAAGAGATGCTCGTCGGCTTATTCGTCGTTGATTAGGTCAATGTAACCATAATTTATCGTCTTTATTTGCATGCCGTACATCCTGGTCGTTAACGACAACGATACAGTTCCGATGACACTCTGACCCTGATTACCACGATTCAACCACTTCCACGTGTGCACATTTATCAAGAAGCATGCGAGCATTTTATTTTAATCAAACTCCTACGAATGGCGAAACTAAGTCATTAATACACGGCAGGGGGAGGGGGGACCGCGTACTAAAAGAATGTTCCTCCGTACATATCTCGGGAAAACAATTACGATTAATCGCGACATTTTTCTGACGTTTGTTTTACTTGCTCGGCCTCGTTCGTCTCTTCGACTCCCATACAGGGAAAATATTTCACGTGGAATCGTTTCACTCCAGAATAGATACGGTGCGTGGTGAATGTACTGAACGACGTAAAAACAATATTCGATTGATATGCCGGAGAAAAAAAGTTTGATAACGAGAGCGTTTAAAAGTAATGGAAAAGTTATTGTCAATGGATGAAGGCAAACAATGGAAAAATTACTCTTTTCCTCGATGAACGTACACGAAATGTAGAGGAAAGAATTTATTGTTTTTATATCCCTGACTGACTACGCAGCACAATGGTTCTCGTCCTCGGGTTAATTCTAACATTGAAAGTTTGCCTTTTGTGAACCACACTTTCTCCGTCTCGCCCTTTTCTCTCGAATAACCTTTTTCTCCAGACAATGGCCGTAATTATGTAAGTTTCTCGCTTTGAAAAGTGAATTCTTTGAACGTCAGTTGCTCTCTTCAAATATTTCCAAATAAAGAGGCGAACTATGACATTTTTGTGCGTTTCGAGCCTCGCCAGGCTTTGGCATTATTGAAATTATCTATTAATGATATATTTAACAAAAAAAAAAAAGGAGGAAGAATTTCGAGTAGTCTCAAGTCTCATTGGGGCGATTCCATGATTAAATCACATTAAAATACATCAAACGCGAGATGGATAGATGCAATATACTTATCCGAGGAAAATCGATCTGAAAACGTGGGAATTTCCTTGTGTCGTGCACCGATCTAATGGAAACATTTATGATGCAACGACTGGTTCGTTAAATTCGTTTGACGTATTCGTTTGACAGTTCATTATGGTGAAACAGCAACGATACGCGATGCTTTTTTTTTCTCGTTCTCATGCACGACGAGGTCAGTACTATATATACAACAAACGTTTAGGCATGCATAATAAACGTAGGTGACACACTTACGAATCACAGAAATACCAAACAAATTCTACGTGCGAAAGCAATTTCTTTCGATAGCTTATCGTCATATCGTAATCGTGTTGCAATGACGTTTCACATTATGCGGTGTTTATAAAAGACTGCTAAAAGCATCAAATATACTTCCAAAAATAGAAATCCTTTTCGTGAATGTTTTTTTCTTCTTTTTTTTTTAATTTCCTATACTCGCGAATATTCTGTATATGTACGATTAAACACACGTACAACGCAATACATTCTGGCTTAATAGCCACGATTGCGATAACGCGAACAATCGAGATCGAACGAATCAACCGGAATATTCGAAGAAACGATTCGTAGTCGAAACTCGAGGAATCCGTGCGAGCAAACTTTCGCACGATTTATCAGGCACGAACGAGGATTATCTAACTCATTCAACAACGGAACAACGGAATCGCATTACTAAGGAAAACGAACAGGCTGCGAAATTTCGACACTTTCTAACGAAATGGAATCAAGATTTTCAGCCGTGAGTTCGACGCGTAAACGATCGATATTTCTGATGATCGAGAACGACGCGGGGTTTCGTCGAATTATATCGTCGAATCGTTCGAAGCGCTTCAAACGTATTAGCTTTCCCGAGCGACGATTCGAACGCTACTAAAACACGTCGGAACGACAGGTTTCAGAATTCGTTGCTTTTGCCATTAACAATAAACGTACGTAAGTAATTTTGACGAAATGGATGTCGATCCTTATCGAAATGGTAGCACGAGTATAGATAAACAATCAACTTTATCGACCTCTTGTCACGAATTTTAACTTGTCGCAATCACGAGCGGCAATTTCGTTTATTTCTAAAGGTAAGAACGTTCAAGTGCAATTCTCGAAAGAACGAATCTTAATCTCTATCGAGTAACTCGTAATCTCGACGTTTGCGCTCTGTAACTCGTTGCGAGCGGCTCTTCTACGATAATCAAACGCGAGCCGAAGAACACGTTCGAGCACACCGCGCGAAATTCCTCGCTGAAACTAGATCTCCACGATGCTCGGATAACACTTATAACCGAAGGATTTTCTTGTGTATACGCGGCAAGTCACGTAGCGTGGTCGAACCCCGGCTGAAAACGAACGCCGCTCGATTTCCTTTAAACGTATGAATCGCGTACGCGTGAAATAGAATGAAACAAGAAAATCATCGTAGCCAGACAGGAAGGCAAAGAAACGTAACGAGCAACAACGAACAACGAACAACTAAAAAGAAGAAGAAGAAGAAGAAAAAAAACGAAGACACTGTTACGGAAGGCAAAAATGATATAAATAAGAATATAAGGAAAGAAAAGAAGCTTGAACGAGGATACAAACGAATGATGAATTTGTTGCCAGTCTGTGTTTACCTGCTGCACGTACCACTGCGTGGAATTCTGGTTCTTCCTGTGACTGCTGGGCTTGCAGGGGGCGCAGAGCAGCAAGGGCGCCAGTTTGTTCACCCCCTTGACGCTGGCCGACGCCGGGGGCGACGTTGGGCTCAGCCCGTCATCCCCCAACACGGGCCACAGCATCCACGTGTGAATGTCCGCGGAACTTCCCCTTCTTCCGTCACTTCGATTCTGCCTGTGCAATTCGTCTCGTGATTCATCTGACTAACTCTAACGTCCATCGAGCTTCTCTCGATTCTTCCGATCGAATTACACGAGAACCTCGAACATTTCTGTCTTTTTTTTTTCTTATCTGTCTGGGAGGATTCGTGTTTTTAAAAAGATTGCGACGGATGGGACGCAAGCAGCACTTTTCTATCTTGTCTCGAGCGTTTTTAGAATTTGCAACGTTCAAGAAACGTTATGGATTTTACGATAGTGTTCGACGTTACATGCATATATCATAGGCGACTGGAGCAGATTCCTCGATTATTCAAGATCGTGTCGCTTGTTCAACTTCAACGGCAAATTTTCAAACTTGGAGAAATCGATTTTTTTTTCAGTACAGCTTGCCTGATATTTGCTCGCTTTCGTTTCTTCTGTTGCTTCTCTACTGGAATCTTCTTTAAGACGACGAAATTTCATTTAGAGAAGGAAAAATAAATTGAAGAAACAAGCACAAAGATATATATATATATATATACCGTATCTCCTGAGAATTCGCGTTCGAACACTTGTTCGTTGTCGCTTGAAAACTGATCGATAGTCAATCGCGATACGAGCTGGAACTTGGTCGCGAGTCACGACGCAACTGCCGATGAGCAACTGCTTCGATTCCCACCAACGACGCGAATGACGCCACAGCAAGAACGTGCGTCGTTTGACGCTCCATTATCGAAATCGAATTGAAATATTAAAAGTGCAACTTGCGATCATCGATAGAAGACTAAATAAAGTCTCTTTTATCTACTTCTATGGTTCGTGAAGTTTCCATGTGAAATTGCGTCTAGTTCGATCGAGCTGATCCGTTCTCGAGATTCTCGTTAACGAGCGATTAAGGAATGTACGAAATGTAATACAAGAAAATTCAAATAGTTCTTTGATTGTAATATGTCGATAATGCGAAAGATAAGTGGCTGTTGTAGCCGCTATTGTATAATGAGAATACACGAGATAACGAACAAAAATATTGGCACAGACAAGATTTTTCCTTAAAATCCTGTGTAACTCTGTGAACATTTTCTTGCTCGATATTCTTGCGGAATAACTTTCGAGCCTAAAGTTTAAATATATCGTGTGATTCGTTAGCGTTAAACAATTGTAAAGCTTCAACCGGGCATTGTAAAATCCATGTAACGATCATCGCCAGAACGTTTTGTAAATAGTAAAATTTTGCAAATAAATAATTCCGAAGCGATACGAGAATCGTTATAAAAAATCTTAACTGCAACAGAAGATTTTGGTTTCTTACAAGGATATTTATTCAAGATATTTTTAACGATATTTCCTTAGAACGGAAGTTCATAAATGTTTTGAGAAACCAAATCGATGTCGCAACGTTTCTCCACTTCTACTTCGTACGTATCTTACGAACGAGTTCGATAGGCGATCGCATCATCGAAACGCTAATCGAGATATAGAATAATCTAATACAAAAGTGTAAGCCAAACTCAAACCTTCGAATTGCAAACTCGACGTTTCGTCGTTGCTTGCACCTTTTTCCACGAATATACCTCTACGATAGATCCAACGAGCTTCGATTTACAAATTTTCTAATCTCAAAACTACTATTTTAAATTTCTATTATTTTTTCATCTCGTCGAGAAACTCCGAGAAAATCAGAATGAAATTTAGGTGAAAAAGTTATCAACACCGACCTTGCCAAGCCCGGTCAGGTCGATTAACCGCTTTCAAAATTTAATTTACGATTATTACGTTAATAAAATTTCAGAAACCGATTAATCGGATAATATAAAGATTTACGTAAAGTTAGACGAACGAAAGAAATAGCAACGAACGTACAATTGTAAATTAAATTTTGAAAGCGGTCGTTCGGCCGAGTCTGTCTAACATTAGTGTTAACGCAAAGATTACGCGTATTTTAAAGAATTTGTTGGAAATGTAGTCTATTTTAAAACAGAAATTCCGTTTTCGCTTATTTTAATCCGCGAAACGTATCCAGCACGCGGATCGTGTTTATGTCTTTCCTGAGAAAATCTTTCCTGGACTACGTCAACAATCATTTTGCCTACGCACATCAATTGGTTTTCGAAGGAAACGATCAAACAGAAGCTTTCACGAACATGATCGATCCTACGATGGCTGGCTACTGGATGTTTAAAGGTCGAAGGAGTAAACGATGGAAAACATTTTCGTTAAAGAGGATGTTGCTGCCGCGTGGGCGAAATTGCGCTTCCTGCTGCTGAAAACGCACGTACTTCCTAAACGCCCGCCAACTCGGTGATTTTTTACAATTGAAATACCGTATTAACCAACGAACGAGGGAAAAACAAAATGAAAAAATTCATTACGCATCCCCCGATTGTTCACACGACTGTTTTTGCGCCGTTGCATTAATGTAAATTGCTATTTTCGCAGCGTTATTATTATTCAACCTTCTACAATATCTTGTACTTTCTGTATTATTTGAATCACATATTCATACTTATACGTATCTATGTTCTTTCGATACCAACCGATCTATTTATAACGATTATTCGTTCCTTGGAGTTAAGTTAGTATCGATATCCGGGATGAAATTACATTGTAATCGATTTTGCCATAATTAGAAACCATTTTGTTTACAGAAGATTAATGTAACATAAAGGCGAATATATGTAACGCAGCAATAAATCGTGTATTGTAGCACAGAGGAGGTTTTAAAATATCTCGATAAAGTTGATCTCCAGGGCCGACGGAAAACTTATTTTTCTCGTGCGTAAAAACAGTCTGAGAACGATATTTTTTTCCCATTTTATCAAACTAATCTCTACGATGTATGACCGCCAAAGCCCATTCTATGCGTCTAGAAATTCCCACGTGCCGATTCGTTACGCAGCAGTAACACAATATCATAGCACGAACGATAAAACGATACATGCAAACGCAATAAAAATTGCCAACATTAACAAACGAGAAGAAGTCTCCTGAAAGGACGATTTCTAGCAACAAAAAAAAAAAGAACAGGGTCTATTATAAAGAACGAAAAGATTCGCTTAGAAGAAAAAAATCGAAAGAAAAACGAGGACATCGTCGTTATCTTCAATTGTCGAACACGAGAGAGACACATAGATCCGGGGACGACAAAAAGAATAGAACTTAGAAAGGTGATTCAATAGGACGTCCCTAAAACGTGGTAACGATCGAGCGAAATCCTCGTGGCTCGATAAAAGTGTCGATGCCCGTCAAATGTCACGGCGACGCCTCGTTTCGATAAAACAAACGCCCCGTCGCCGCTTGCCACGAAAAACGTATGGGTTGTCTGTCACGATCTTAAGCCCTTCCTCCTCGTTATTTTTCGCGCACCGTGCTCGTAAAGTGAATTAACGACTCGTCCATGACCAACCGCGGTCCGAAAGAAAAAAAAAAGTACTTCGTGCGGATGGAAAAAAAACTTCGTGTCCGTTCGAACTTCGAACCAGACTTCGAATCGAAACGTGACTAAAGAAACTTGTACGATATGTGTGTGATTCATAAGTTGAAAAACACGGACTCCGCGGAAACAACAGTTTTACGAGTATTCTGCGCTCAATTGGGAGGAATTAACAAAGAGCTATCAGGTTTCCGCTTGATGAATGTCGCGTGTCTGTTACATTAGCTTGTCCTTTTTTGTAAGTCGACGTGACTATGGAATTTTTTTTCGTAGAAAGAATCTAATACTTTGTATCGCAATTTCTTTGTTTTTTTTCCTTTTTTATGATATGTATCTGTTTATATATGTATCTGTTTTGTCATAGAACGAATATAATACTCTATATATGGTACTTTTAAATATTTCTAACATTTCCCTACTGTGATTCGATAATTTTATTAAATATGTGTTCATCAAGCTTCTATGATAAAATACATATCCCTAGATATCCGTAAGTTAGAATTTTATTTCCGAAGAAGTAGAAAATTCGAGAACACGTCGTTATGTTTGACTTTGCGACAATCGATTCTATATTAAGGCCGAAGCTGAAGCTTTGTCCTACGCACACTCTTAATTAACTTCCATCGTTATAAGCACGCTACATATTGACATTGATACACCGTTTATACCTTCACATTTGATCTTTCATAATTAGAAAAACATTTCAAACGCCTAAAACATATATTTTTTTTTTTGGATTGCTTGTAACGTGGACGTGATAAAAACTGATCGTCTATCTTCAAGATAGAAAGGAACTGAACGCAGAGATTTATCGGTTCCTGACAGATTTATGGAAATTGAAAATTCCATATAAATTATCGCAGATCGTTCCGTCGATTAGAAATTATACGTATACGCCTATACGCGTTGTGTGTATTTTATCTGGAATATCGAGCAATGGCTGCTCGAAGATCAGGCACTCGGATTGCATTATGCAATGTGGCTATAGTCCATAAAGGGAGCTGGTGGACCGCTCCGTAGCAGGAAGTGTGTTTTAAGCTGCAGTGCGTTTCGTGCGGGCATGAATCATTTGGCGGCTCAAATGACTCGGCTGTTACGTTATTTTCTTATTTAACGCGTGGGACAATGAATGCCTTACGAATCATACGAAAAATTTCAGCCGAATACTGCGTTCTTAAACGTATACGCAGACGCGTTAAAATAATTTATACAATAACTTTATTCCGCTCTGATAATAAAAATATGTTTGCAATAATTATTTTTAACTTCCTGACAAATTATCACGTACTTTATACATAAGTCATAATTTACTATTGCAGATTATAAATAAACAACAAACGTGAATCCGATCGGAAGTTTTTCGTCGTATCTATTTTTACGTAAGGCTATTTACGGAAAACATTCGCCTAATGAAACAATTCCTTTGATGGATGACTACGAAGAATCGATTGCGCGTCTAGAATACGGAAATTAAATCCGTAGATTGCATTCGTTCTAACGGGGACTCCCTACGAAGAATCGCAACCAATTTCGCTCGATAAATACGTAATATAAGGTCATGGATGTTAATACGTCATGTTACTCACCGCGAGACGTAAGCATTAACAGAACTGTTTGTACACAAGTTCTTCAGCCAGGCGTTTAACGAAGGCAAAATGTTAGACAGAGTTCTCTACGCTGGTGAATAAGATAGAATATTCTCGCTCAGAGGAGAGCAATATATTCCGCAGTTAAGGGTTTTGGAAGAAAGATCGTGCAAATAACAAACCGCACGAGAGAATTGTTATTCTTGAACATTAAAACACGTTATTGTGGATCACTACAGGATCGTATCGCAAGAACTTGGAAATAAAACAAAATCTTCCGGATAAATACAAATATATATTGTTTCATCTACTCGGTTCGTTCCTAAGAAAAATACGCTTGTATCATTTTTTTTATGGAAAATTAAACAACTATAAATCGTTATCCTTTGACACCATACAAATATCCTGAGTTGTTTAACGTTTTCTCGTCCGTATAAATTTATTAGTAACTTTAACCAGTAACCGATGTTTTTTCGTAAAAAAATTTCAAGTTCCGGACACTAAACATTTGGCTTGCAGTTAACGACACGTCGAATTCACTGGGCGCGAAACTGTTAAAAAAAAGACAGGATTTCCTAATTCCTCCGAATAATAACGATATATGCGAATATATATTTAATTACGATTTTTAACTAATAATGCCGACTTCCTAATACATTTGCCACAAATACGGAACGAATTCGCTGGAAGTATCGATTAATCACAAAATATGTTCTACCATAGATACTCTTTCAGCCACAGTGCACTTTAGCTGTAATCACATTCCGAGTTTGGCCACGTAGCACGAGAGCAATTCCGTCGGCTAATTTCAAACGACCACAACCCTCTACGAAACTGCCAGGTAAAATCGTTTTCACGGAACTCACGAAACTCGAGCACCCGATTCACAACAATTTTCTAGCGTTCGTAATCTGCGAGTAGACAACTATCAATTATCATTCTGCGAATCACGTCGAATGTCGCGAAGTCAGGCGTCTTTTCGACGAACGCCGCCAACGAAGAAACGATAGCGTATGGCAGTGATATACAACGGCGAATAATTCCTATGGCCGATCGAGAGGAGGCCCTGAATCATTACAAGAATAAAGGCCGTGAAAGTACACGAAGATGAATATTTACAGATTTTATATGGACAATTTAAAAATACAATTTAAAAAAAGATCTATTTAGTTATAAGACGGCGTGTCTATTTAGTTTTAGAATGAAATACGTATTTTTGCTATTTCGAAGCTTCATACGTTTAATACGTATTTTCCAATCCTGAAATGCCTGGTATTTGAACGTCAAGTGAAACGAAAATCAGAAGATCGAGAAAAATCAAATCTTGTAAGAAGGACAATTTCTTTCGGTACAATACATTGCTTACTGTCACAAAGAGCATCGTTAAGATATAAAGAACCACCGTTACTTCAACCATAAGCGCGTTTTACGTAAGAGGAGAATTTGAATCGTCAAAGAATTCGAAAGTTTCCCAATCCATTATCCACGAGACAGAAACGAATCAAAGGCATTTGCCCTTCCATCGACCACAGCGCTCGTAAATAAAGCAAACTTTGCTATAATTAAATATGACCGCGACGAGAGATAAGACTCGTCCCAGTGATAAAAACGAAAGAAAGGGAAGAGGTCGAATCTGACGCGGATGTCACTGTTACATTAGCATACTCGATCCGGTTTCGAAGACGCGAGTCAACCTTGACTCTTCGCTGTTCCCTTCTCGCCAATCAAAAAAATAGAAAAGGAAAAAAGAAAGCAAAGCGAAGAAGATAAGAAAAAAAAAAAGAGAGGGAGAGAGATTCGCTCGAGCAACTGTTCTTTCGCGATTATCCACGACGAAATTTGGAACGTAGCCCGTGTGATAACAGCCGCGTTTTTAATCCCGACTCGTAAACGTTCGTTGCGGAATTCGTGCCAAACGTTCGACCAAATTACTCCGTGTCTACGTTACTCGACACGCTAGAATGATGCACGTGCCATGAACCGCGTGTTCACAACGATACGCGCGATTCATTCAACCGTGCCCTCGAAATCCTAGTCGTTTGCCATCCATTTGTTGTATTCTGGCTGATATCTCGTGTGCGCTTTAAAGCTAGCGACTTCAACGTAGAATTTTTGGCCGTTCGATCGGAATGAACTTTGTTAAAATAAACTGGGAGGGACACGTTGGATTTGACCCAATCTGCGAAGCCAATAGAGCGAAGGTATCTCCAACGAGGTACTTCTTTTCTTTCTTTTTTTTTTTTCTATTTCTGGGATAAAGAGATATGGAAAAAGCGCGTGTCAAAAGATACGGTAAATATTAATCTTCCGTAACTAAAACTGCGACCTTTCTTCTTTCATCCGAGATTTAGCGAAGAGCAATTGTAACAATAAAATTAATTTATCGCCGAGAATAGAACGTTGGTGTTTTAACGCAGAGTTTAATGAGGGATGTTTAACGCAAGGGACGTTTTGTATTCGGTAATGAACACGCCCTTTAATTATTGAATAATTATAACGGAGAACTGTAACAATTAGATGTAATAATTCACACTGAAACGAATCAATACTATGATCAATTTTTTGGACCTTTAACGTCGAAGGGAAGACTGGCGGCACGTTAAAAAAAATGTTGAAACATTTTAGGAATGTAATCCGAAATCGGAAAAGCGGCTGGTAAAAAGTTTCAACCGCGCAATCGTCTATTTTTAAACGTTACGATACTCTGTTCAATTTTTCATCAGGCGATCACGCCAATAATTACAATTAAGACAACGGAGAACAAGCGGATTATTGGAACGTGGCACATAACAGATAGCTTAGTCATACGCCGTTAATATATAGGTACGCGATCGTTTACGTGCAACACTAGGCGTGTACAACATGTGTAACTCGTGACAAGGCGTTCGATTTTCCAAAGTGTTGCTAGAACCCATAAACTTCCTCGCTATGTTCGTATACTCTTAAGAGGCGAGTTTGCTTGCTCTGATAAGATTTTACGTGTGCGTAGAACTGCTTCTTTCGACGAAATATCGTAGATACGAGAAACGTGGATTCTAATTGATAGAAAGAACTAATAGAAAAATACCAATCGCGCGATACACCTTGAGACCCCTTTTGAAACGTCCCTTTATAACTTATAACGCCTTCGTTGTGCGACTATCTCCTATATCTTTCCCTGAGAAATATTTTTATATCTTCGTATACGTCACCTAATAATATTATTACATGTTTCGTATAATAACGTTCATTTTAACATACTGTTCGTTACCCTGTTTCACTTCATAAATCTTTTCGTCAAAACGCAAAACTTTGGAAACACAGTAAAACGTTATAGAATATCGCTCGTATAACGAGGTTTCTTGCTCGTTTATGACATCCTTCGACTTGAAAGTTCGAAGAATCAATTAAGAAAGTTGTTCTTAAGCTTGGCGATTTTATCTGGCGTGCTCATTGTTGAGTTTGACAAGATGGCGATAATACGCTCTGATAAGTATCAAATAGAGACGATAAAGACGCAATTACAAGGCGTCGTGTCAATAGGCGTGAGAACAAATTGAATCTTTCGAACGAACGAATCGGCATGGCTATTTGCATTCGTGACAAACATTTCCATGGCGAAGCTTGGACATACGTTCGACGAAATAATATAATCGAACGAGAGCGATTATTCTCTTTGTTAAACCTTCTATTAAAAATATTCTAATATCACGTAACAAAAAGTTTTCTACCTCGTCATATCTAGCGTGTATGTTTCATTATACGTGATTCTATAGTTGATTTGAAATACAGTACACGTGCGAATCTATACATACTGACATTAATGTACGTACAGTCTAGAAAAATATCGATCAATCAGTGGAATAACGTTCCGTTAGTACATCGTAGAATTTCTAATGAAACGAAAAACAGAGCGGCTCGATATCTTTACGAGATCTCAGGGCCACAAACAGTACTCACGACCGCAACCTTGCAAACCTATTATTCTCATCGTCCGATCGTTGTTTACCCTTAAAAACAGGAATGTACGATCGCTCGTGAACGGAGCAGCTCGATCTTCACGAACGCAGTTTCAAGCTTTCGATTTTCCAATATTACTATGCTTTTTTTTTTTTATGATAAATAAAATTAATATAATCTCTATACAATTTACGCTGTGCTTTCGTTGCAGCGACGATGTAAAATTTAGCGAATGTACGCACTCGTACGAGGTTTTAACAAAAGTATCGATCAGGAAGAAAACGTTTATTATTTCTAATAAGTGTATTCATTTACTGGACAATGCTGTATGCTTCTTCTAGCGGGCGTCGAATCTCGTTGCAAGCGAATGAACGTTTCGCGCTTCGACCTTCTTTTTGTTTCAACGGAGGAAAGCACTTTTGATGTTCCAAGAGAGCCATTAGTATACAATTGAAACGAGAAATTGCGTATTATTCGATATTTTTCTCGCGCTTAGGAATTTTTCTAACGAAATAGAAAAATATGATTTGATCGAGTGAAATAACCGAAAGGACGTTGCAGGATTAAATCGCGTTACTCGTGAATATATTATCTGACGAAATTGATACGCGCGTACATTGGCTAGTAAATGACGCTACACATTTGCTGAATTAACGCGTATTTGCGAGACGAAATTTACGTCAAATTATCTTGATATTCGACTCTCTTTGAACGTATTAATTAAATCTCAATGTTTCAACTGTAAATCTCGTTCGAACCTTTAGGCGAATAAAGCGCCTAAAATAAATTCACGAACACGTGTTAATTCTCTGTAGCACGCTAATGCCCCTAAATCCACCTGAAAATTCCAACGATCCAGCCATCACTCACCACAGTCTCTTCCACGAGAAGAAAATCGTGCGTTCGAACAAAGAACCGAAGAACTGGACGCGGTGCCGAAACCTCCAAAAAACACGTCTCAAACTCCGGTAAACTTCGTATATCTCAACACCTGCCCTCGTACCTTTCTCTCCCGTTGGCCCAACTTCTGTTTCAAATACACGCACGCACACGCGCATGCACAGGCAACGTAGGCGCGTATCGTAGCCGAAAATTGTTGGACGCTGGCACGCCGTGAACGTGAAGCACAGGTGGTCGTCGATGAAACACGACCAAGGGAGAGAAACGAGAAACAGTCACGCGACCGTTTCACACCGGCAACAACACGGTACGTGCCCGAAGCGCGCGGCTCGCCGTCCCGACAACGACTGGCTCTGAACGCGGCGGACACGTAATTCGGCCGAACCGGCTCAATGCAATCGGACTGACCACGCTCTTACGTCGGCCACTCGTCTCCATTATCACCGTGGGTCGTGCACTGACGTAAATCTTCGTCGCCCGTAGTTGGAAGACACGAGCGACGACGAGAATATGCTTAGGTTTCAAGCGGCAGGATATTTGCGAGACACGCAGGATGTAGATGGATGGAAACAAATGGTATGGAATTCGTTTTTAACTGGTGTTTTGGCATAGCAGGTAATAGGGCGATAAAGCGATCGATATCGATTAACGAAGGACACGATTGAAGTTTTGGAATTGGACGACTTGTAGAAATTTGTAGATTAAAAGTTTGTGAATGTTAATAGGTGGAGTTAATAGGAATTAAGATCGTAGGTACAGGATACAGCGAGCAAGCGTATGGAATTTATTTTGAAGTTGATCGGTGTTTCGGTGCGCGATTGACGAGATTGTCGTACGATGTGAGAAACGATCGTTTCTGACGAATCTTTCAGTTTCGAAATCGGATTTGAAGAAGGAAATGAAAATATAGCGTCTCGAATTACGTTTAAACGACGAAATGGAAATATTGTTTCCGATCGAGGTTTAGATGACAAAGATGAAAATATTCGTGTCGTTTAAATAAGAAACATTCGAACGACTTTTATTCGTTCGTAAATTCCAAGTTTCGTTTAACTATATACGATCGCCGATCGTCTATGACACGGTACTGCTATCTGTCACACGCCATGGATAAAGTCGATGCATGACATTACCATCGGAGGACTCGGCAACTCTCGATCGATAAATTCCTCGATTCCATCCGGCTAGATTTTATCATCCATACGCACTCGCGATGAACTATCATTCCCATGTATCATTTTACGATACAGTTGTCTGGAGAAATAATAGAAACACGAGCATTTGAAAAATACTATGAACGCATTGCGTAAAACGATTAATAAACAAGCTTACGTTACACTTATCAACAAAATATATTCGAACAAGTCACAGCTGGAATACTATTGAATAACGTACGTACGTAATGCATGCCACGTGCCAACAAGATCGTACGTCAAATTTATTAAATATTCTTCCTAAACTTTCAAACCGTATGTTACGTTACGAAGAAAAAGAAAGATTACGAGCTGAGATTCGATAAAGAATAGATATGAAATAACATACCAAGAATATTACGGCATTCGAAGCATTAAACTTATCCCACAATGACCAACTAGCATAATTCCTTTCCCAGGCCTTGAGAATCGACACGAATTTCACGTCTGATGCGTCGCAAATTGCATCGACAAGAACGACGACTAAATTTCCATAGAAAAAGAAACATTCCTGTACATCGCACGTTCGACATAATACTTCTCCAACGAATGTACACGTATAAAGTGAAAATAGTAGCAGACGTTAGGCCAATTATCTGGAGCGTAGAGTAGTCAGACGCACGAGTAACGCTTTGATACATTTTTCCGTGATGCGCATCGCGTGCCAATAATACCATAATCAAACAGACTGTTACCACGAGCATAGAAGAATTTATGCGTGTCTCCGCGTCTCCACGCGAGCACGCACGCTCCGCTCCCCTTCGAATCGCTGAATTTTGTTTCGGTCACGCTTTCTACATGAATCCTGGAAACCCGACATTGTTCGTCTCCCACGATTACGCGTAATCACCGCGTTATTTAGGTATCAGCTAAACGCGTATACGAAGCGAATATATTTTCCTTCGGTAATTCGGTATTAGAAAGTATCGTACGATAAGACGAGTCGATAAATTTTGTTCACGAAAATTTGCAATAATATTCCTTGAGAAGAAAGTGTGTTTGTTTTTTTTTTATAGAATCTCGTGGAAAGATACGTATATAATATAATCGAAGGTACGTGATCTTCTATGGTCCAACTTACCCGCTAAATTTGATCGAATTATCCGAAATTTCTTCCGATCCACCGAACGAATCCGTCGAAACGACTTAAAGCGCGTTACAACGTACGACGAAATTATAACTTTTAAAACGTAAAACGAACTCGTAACTTTTGAAATACCGTTGAAATGGCGGCGGAGACGATTCCACTTTGTAAAAACTCCCTGAAGCAAAGCAGCTACTTCAACATCAAGATGTTTGCCAGTCTCCTCTCTGTCACAATGGTGGCAGAGTGTAGAGAGACGGAGCGTAATTTCATTCCCCATATAAAGCGACCTGAGTCATCAAATTCACCCTACACCGTGCTCGAGGGTGACAGAGAACCAAGCAAGGGTGGCTGAGTACGACATTCCGGTCTTTATGCTACGAGACCGTGAAACTGTCTTCGGTTGTGTTGATTTTTTAACGGATTATATTATTACAAGAACGATCATGCAAATGGATCCACTTTCATTTACGACGCCACTTTCGTCCCGTTGAAAGAATACCTTTCCCTTCAATCGTATCGCCAGAAGATCATTTACGCGCGATCTTTCTAAAAATGCATGGAAATACAGTGAAACGAATCAGATCGTTGGCTATTTAAGTGCCATTACGTGTTTCTCCTTCGTCCACTTTTATATATTCTCGTTCGTTCTGTAATACTTGGACTATGAATAATTATTCTTAATAATACTTAAACGACGAATATTTCCGATTCAGATTACTACGAATACAACGAAAGGGAACAGAACCTAAGCAGAGGCTTGTTTTAGCCAATTAAATGTCATAGCGAGTATTACACTTTGTTTTACGCAATTTTAAACGATTAATAATCTTACATAATTTTCCACGTACATTTTGTCGCAGCCTTACATTGTTCAAGAATAGATACACAAACATTCGCAGACTAGTAATACTTCTGCCTTGTCGATTTTTCCTTTCAAATATTTCTTTGCAAAGATTGTTCTCGCTATTTAGCAAGCTACTTTTTCACGTTCCAGACCAAAGTGCAAAATTCTTAAGGAATCGACCGCTTCTTTAAATTGAAAGAGATCTTTCCGAGGAACAAAGCCGTCTGAAAGCCACCCTAGACAATGTCGTGTCCTGCGGGGGTCGTGAGGTGGTACGATCTGGAACGAGCACGTGGATCGATAAACAATTGCAGTCACTGGTGACCAACTATGTTTCACTCGTTATCGTCTACGCGCTACCGGAATCGCCGACCTCCGCGTGATAAATGCAACTGTGACGTTGCGAGTGTGACGTAACCAACTATCTACTACGTCATCGTGTTGCAAACTGATTATACGTAGCCGTACGCCGTAATTCAAAATGATTTATAGCGCGGAAAAACGTGAATAATGGTCTAACTGTAATACCTGAAATTTAACATCTAGTTTCAGAGAAAATTTGAAGGCATTTAATGAAAAAAAAAAAAAAAAAAAGGAGAAAGACGCATAGGAGCGGACGATTCACAGCATTCGATCATTGAATTAGAACAACTCGACGTTCTTAATGTCTTAATCTTTTGTAATAGAATCGTAAGCTGCGTGGAATTTTACATGGAAGCGAAATTTATCAACAGCAACGCTCATACGAGTTAATAATTCCAAAGAACTACGTGGCAGATTTTACTCTGTCATACGATATATTTAGTTTTAATTGTCATTAAAAGGAAGATATAGCGCAAACGACCGCGGTCCAGTAATAAATTAATCACCGCGTATATATATATATATATATATATATATAATTATCTATATATTTGTTACTCGCGAATTTGTTGTTACACGTGCTGCGAATTAACTAGAATTATTTTATCACCTACGAAATATTACGGCATACAGTTCGAATTCGACCGGAATTATTATTCGGAGGATTTGACAACGAAATATTCCTTGAAACAACCAAAACATCGTTTAGAATTAATTCCTCTTTTCCTCTTTCCACGAAGTCACGCGCAAACGGATCACTGTTTATATTTCAACTTCTGGGAAGTTGACATCAAGACGTGAAATTTACGTTTTCGCGGATTTCGCGGTACGTTTATACCCGCGGCGTGCGAGATCATATACGTGACTTGGTGCGCTTCGCTCGCTGCCACGTTTCGATTCGTTTTGTTTCGCCTCGTCTCGCTCTTTTCTTACCCTGCCTGTAATTCACCGAACAGTAAATCTTGTTAGCTTGAACGAGTACTCCAACGGACCACTCGCGTCAGTCTGCACACAAGAGCATGGTTCAGGACGTAAAATCGATACCGAGTTTCTCTCGCCCCTAGAATTGGCGGGAAACGAACCCCCTTGTGCTACGCCAGGGACCAATCTGTAGATATGCTTGTTCCATTTTCCCCTGTTTGGACACCGTTTGCCCTGATTGTTCGTTGAGTAAAGGAACAAAAAACGGATGCAGTCATAGCGAAAAGTATGCACGACATGGCACACGAGTAAACGTTATACGAGAATAATTTTCCAACCGAAGGCAAAGAGCTCGTCGACCTACCTCTCTGTATATAAAAATATGCGCCAAAGGAATACGAATCCGACTAAATGTATCTAAACGTTAGATCGTAAGAAACGAATCTACTAATAACGCAGCATCGTAAATTCAGTTCAATCATCGCGTTTTATTCCTGGCAATTCGCCGGACGTTCTTTAAAAATAAATCGGTAGGTACGAACAAGCGTAACACGTCGGAAATACGCTTAAAAATTTACCGAGATCCAACAACTCTCGTCTTACAAACTAATCTTTCCGATAACACAACGTTCGAAAGTCGACAAATCGATCGTCCAATCGGCGCCCTTTCCAACTTACCAGTGCGCTAAAAAGTACAAATTCATCGAAGCAAATCCGTCCGAACGCTTTCTCTACTCCCGAAAAACCATGAGAACGTATAATGAAAAATTCAACGGTGTACAGATTCCTGCCCATTGGAGCCTCGTTGTTCATAGCCTCTCGCTTTTGGACCAGCAGACTACCGGTAGTAATTACGATCCAGCCTGCGCTGTGTCAGTCTTAAGGTCGTTTACTTTCGTAGCGACTAGACTGTCGAGCGTCTGTTCGCGTGTACGAGCGAAATAACTCCTAGAAAGCCAAACAGAGTCGATAAAACGTTCGCCCTAGGCGAAACGATGTTCATTAACCCCGTTACTCTCTCGCCAAATCATCCGTGCACGCCGGTTTCTTCTTCGGCAGACGGTACTCTGCCTGATGAATCTCGCGGACGTCCCGCGAGTTCGACGTGTGCCTCGATACGGAAGAAACCAACTAACGGAACACGTGTAAACATAAAACGACGTATCGATGCTGGAACAAGCGAATAATCCGGAGGATCGTATCGCTGGATACGATTATTTCGAGAAAGAGCGGCTACGGTCGTAATCGTTGGATGCTTGATCGATGGAAGACGATAGGAGTACTGGTGGAGGAAATATCGTCGATGAGATTTACGATTGAACGAAACAGTTATAATCAGTATGGTACGGAATCACGGACGTTTGATCGAGGGGAATATTAGGTGCCAATCCTAACGTATGAACAGAATTTTGCAGACTTGCGAGAAAGAGAAGAGAGACATAGGAGAAATAAAAAATTGTACATGATAAAGAGTTACATAAGCAAATGAAATAAAATTTTAGAGTTATGCGTGTGTGTGTGTGTGTATAATTCTTAAATAATAAAGCATTGTAAGAGACTAACAAACGAGAATTTCAGCGAGGAAATTGCGCCAGAATTCGCAATTATGTGAAGTAATTACGCTAGCTAAACCGTGAATGTGGATAAAATGGAATTTTCGGTGCGAAAGAATCGAACCAACCGTAGTTAGAAAATGCGTAAACAAGAAGCGCGTGTGTACTTACAGCGAATAAATTTCTAATCACAGACGAAGCGAGCTTCGTTGAATAGGAAAATCGCGGAACATTCTCAGGGTTTTATCGATTTGTCCAAATAATTTTTTAAAGGATAATCCGAATAGATGAACATTTCAAGGGAAATCAAGGTCTTTGAATAAAATAGCCAGGAGCTAAGGACGACTCGATCGTTATCGGACGTTCTCTGGTCGCGAAAGCTTTTCTCCACTTTCACGCGAGAACGAACGATATAAAACACGTGTTTACCAGCAGTGGTAGTCAACTGTCTGGGTTCCCAGTCATTAGAGCAAAGAAAATCCGTTTCTTTGTGCACACATCTATCGAGAATCCAATTAGCGGCAGTGCCCCACTGATTTAATCATCATACGTGCAACAAAGTCGCTGTTACCACGCTATAAATTCATTTCCCTCTCGTCTAATCGATTTTTCACTTACTTCTTCTTTCCCTTTCGTATCTCCCAAGAAACGAACAATATTAAGGAATATTATTTAATTGTTAGAGACCCGAGTTGGTGACGCGGCTCGACTCGATCAATATTGATCCGCGTATACGATAAATCACGTTATCGGTATCTCGCGAATGTTCGAGAGTTTGACGAAACACGACGTTTAATCCTGAAATCGAACGAAAAAAAATAGCGTCGAAGAACCATTGCCGATGTAAGGAATTTTGGTATTAATTATATAAAGTTTAATTTTTTAAAAGATGACCGACTTGTCGTATCGTTCGCCTGAGTTCGATTTGATTCGACCGGCCGGTACCGCTCAAACGTACAATCTCCTTTCGGTTTGCAATTATCGTTTCTGTCGATCGTGGAACGCGCGAAATTGCTTGGCCGAATTGCACCACGCCGAAACCTTGAGCGATTTCAGACTCACGTATGTAGGTGTTGTGAGTCACGGAGACGCGTGCGTGTCCCACGCGCGACCCACGAGCCACGTTTTTACGTTTGCACGAAAACCAATCGCTTCGATGACGGTGGTCTCTTTAACCTGCCAGGTGTTTCGAATCATATCTTTGCAAGCATCGATAAAGAGCGATGTATTTTTGTGGTGTCGATCGCGCGACAGCAGAGTCTCGAGACTTGCCATCGCGATGGTAGCGATGTTCGCGGAAACGATATTTCGATCAACGTCGAATCTGTCGAAAGAGTTCGACGATTCAAGTCGGTCAAGTCCCTGGCGATGAACTTCGAGATCTCAACGCGCTTGCAGTAACTCACCGGAGACAAACGTGTCTGTTTTTAATTCTATAGTCGTTCGCTTTACTATAAAAGAAAACTTAGAATGAGAAAGGAAAGGAGATCGTTCAAGGCAAAAGCGAGGAAAGTTCTTTTGTACAAAGATCCTTCGTGCGAATACGAGAGACGAAAAATCGAGGATTATTTGATTGTTTTAAAGGAAGAATACGATTCGCAAAAAATATGAAACCACCGAGTTAGAAAATATATCTTTGGTGCCAAGACCGTTGGTTAAATATACGATGAAAAATATCGATACCGTAGGCGACATTGCAACTGGATAAAAAGAAAGAAAGTCATTCGTACTTGCAATCGTTACACAACAATTTTCCCTTGCAATTGCAATTATATATTTTATTAAGTAACTAACGATATTCGTCCACCGAGACGGTGTACCGAGTTCCGCAAAAGTAAGAGCGGATGTTTTAATCTCTCTAATCGTAATCCAGCCATTCGTACAGACGTTCGACGTTTCGTAGCCGATAGCAGTTTCACAACGCCAATAAGAAACTGCTCGAGCCACGATACACTTGCATGATTGACGTCTGCACAGGTCTGGTCTCCTTGCGGTTTCAAACCTCTTAAACGTAAACCAACACGTCGATATTTTTATATTTCTCTTTTTAACATCGTGACGAATCACTTTTCCTCGAGTTTTATATTTCTCGCATTACGTATTATCTTAGGACAGCGATAAGAGCAACAGAAAGGAATGCGGTCGACGTTCGTTCGTGACTTTGTAATTCCGTTCGATCTAATCGTCCGAATACGCGAGTAACGGAGAAGAAAACCTACGACGTAATTTTATCGCCGAGAATCGTTGTACGATTCGAACGCCGTTTGAAAACTACAAATAAAAATCGATAAACAGATTTTTAGATAATATTTAAAATATTCGTATATTCTGTTTTGTTTCTGTGATCTTCGTTTGGCATCGCGCATACGGCTTAAATATTGCAATCTTCGTCCGATTAAGGGACACTGAATTGTCCCTCGTCGAGATCGAAAATCACGTTACAGGCTTTTAGTAGACCTAATGTCTTAAACCAGGCACGAGCTAAATTCTCCGTGAGACGCGCGATTACAAAACAATCGGCAAGCCTTGTATTCCCATACAGGCGATGCTTATTCATTTCTACGGTGAATCTTTCCGAGATACTAAAGTTTATTCTATTTTTGTCACGCGACTCTCTAATTCTATAACGGAATGAATATCCTCCCAATTGCATTCGAGGCCAATTGCAAATATGACGTGTCAGTCCTTACACCTCGATATCCAAATATTTACAAATAATATTAGGTTTCTTACCTTTTTTGTAAGGAAATAATAGATTAACACGACTCCTTTTCGTTTTATATTACCTTATTCGATCACGTACGATCCACTTTGTTCTATTTCTATTATTACGATCGTACGCGATTCGATAAAAATAATATAAAACGGAGAATATCACGGTGCTGCATTATTTCCTTACAAGACGAAAGAAACTTTTCGCACGACCTAACACGTGCTATTATATTTGTCCTTACTTCAAATTTTAACCAACATCCTATAAGCACATCAAAAGAAAGGAAACCTCGCGTAAGTACGAATCGAGTCTAGCGATTAATTATAACTTGTAGCGTTCTAGCATTTTAAGTGTGTTAAAAATCGTCTCGTTCGCGATCCAGTCGCCACAGGATTCGCGCGTTCAAGGATCCGTATCGATTCAGTAGGTCGATTCCTATCCTTCTTTTCTCACATGGGTGTTTTACTCGTGAGATGGACTCTCGCGTGTTCCGGTCGTATCGATTTCAGGTTGGAGAAATGCGTGACCGCGTGCAACGTCTCCAGTGGTCCAGGTTACTTTCACGTTTCCGTTCGGTCGACATCGACGAGCAACAGAGATCACCGCGGGAAACGTAGACAAAGAAGGAAGGGAAGAAAAGCGACAGATACGAAGAGAGAGAGAGAGAGAGAGAGAGAGAGGGAGAAAGAAAAAAAGAAAGGATTCCTCTCGTTTCGTACTGAATTCTGAATGGATATCCGCCTTTCTCACGATCGAACCACGCTCGTGAGAAGATTGATTCGTGCGAAGCGCGTAGCGGAGAATTGGAGCATCTCGCGTCTTTTCCATCGTACTGTAAGAAGAGCGTGCAAAAGTCTCAAGCCGTGTCTCGTAATTGCTACTGGAATCATTTTTTTTTTTTTTTCAACAAACGACTTCGTATCGTGTATTGTCTAGAAACGAACGTGCGCGTACAATGGCCCAGGAAAATACACGAATGAAAAATCGCAGCTAGCGAAGGGAATCGTTGAACTGCGATTGTATGAAACGTTCGTCCGTCGAACGAAGTTCAAATGGATGCAGTTTTACCGTGCTATTGAAATATCAAAATAACTGAAGCTGTATGCGCGCACATGCCCGGAAGCAAAGTAGCAAAACGAGAGATTAATCTGCGTCTACGCGACCGTACGATTCGACGTAAGAAAAAGATGTAGAAAGGATCGCGAGATATTGGAGGAACTCATCTGGTCAACTTTTTTCCACGAAGGTGGATTTTCTCTTCGCCTCGAGTCGAATAACTAGAAGTAACAGTACCCGTGGTATTGGCACGTCCAGCATCTATCGAACGCGCCGGATCGACTAGTTTATCGTTCGAGTTTCTTGCAGAAATTCCTTGTTTGTTCTCTCGAGGAGCATCCGACCGAACACGTATTTCCCGAAGGAGCGTCCCGGAGCCTATCTCTCGGATCTTAGAACCGACAATGGAGCAACTCGCAACTACGAAATAGACCTCTGTGTGTGACTGCATGTGGAACCACGGGACACGCGATACGTCAGGCAAATATTCGAATTTACATATTGCCGCTGAATCGTCGGAGTTTGCTCGAGCCACGAACGTGCTCCCTTTCCTTTTCGACGAAAGCGTGACCCAACACGGAAATCAAAGCATACGGATATAGGGTGTTTCAAAAAGTGAGTCGAAAGTATCTTCGTATCGCGAGAACGCGGGCAAGCTGCACTATGCTACGTATTGCGTATAAAAAAACGAACGTAACTTTCTCTTCCATTCTTTTCTTTTTTTTTTTTTTTTTTTTTCTATGCTGAACGATTGAAAGAAGAATCAAACGTTGCGAAGTTGAATAATACGTGTATCATAATTGGTACGTCTATAGTTAAAACACGTCCATTGCACGATTGAATTTTTACTACGCTACTATATGTTAACCTTCTGGTTTATGAATTATTTAACAACCAGGAATATTTGTCTGTACGGTTTGTCTAGCTATCGTACGACGAATAAGATGTTCGCTGAGATTTTGTCGTTTAATCGCCCTCTTCCATGGCCAATGTATTTCTACGAGTTGTTAGTTTACTAAAGAATAGCAGGGACTTAACTAAACGGGACTTAATTAATCAGTTTACACGCAATTAAATTTGCAATATTTTTTGGAACATCCTGTATCGAAGAGTTCTAGCCGTTCTTTACGTACGCGTTTGCGATGCCCGCGCTTCTTTCTCGCCTCCTGCATTCCGCGACGCGCCTCGTTAGACTTGACACGTATTACTTTGCATTCTCATAAGCGTTATGCCGCCCTGCCTTTCTCATAGCGCCAGGCAGAGCGTACGATGGCGCGAGATCGCCAAGGAATCGGTAGCTACGAGTGCTCATAGACGGTCAACGCGATCGAGAAGGAAACTTTCCGGACAACGTTTCGACGACGAACATACTAGAGGCTAAGAAAATCGGGAGATCAACGAGTTTCGCGTTTCGAAACTATAAGATTTTCAAAGAACGCGAGAGCGATTAAATTAAAAAAGAAATATAACGGAATTTTATATTAAAATACTCGAGAAAATACTCGAGTCTGGGATCTAAGTAAAGCTAGAAAGTATTTGTATCTTTTTCTACGTATAATCTACAATATGCTAGATAGAAATGTAAATAATTTCATTTGCTCTTGCCAATGGGACCTAGTTGTATAAACGTAAATTTTTATTGTTCGAAGGTTGGTAATACGGAGGATCAATCGACGTCTGTTACGCGTGAAATATTTGTCCTCCGATAGCGGTCAAATACAGTCTCATCGTAAACAACGGCAATAAGAATAATATAGTAACAATAATTATAACAACAGATAGCCCACAGTTTAATTTCTACGTTCCAATTACAAGCCGTGAAGCAACGAGGGTATGTAACACACGAGAATGATATGGTCGACCGATTAATTTCTAACATAAACAGAACGGCATCCCTCGATAGTAAGCATACCTTCGCGTGCGCGAGGCGTGCGCAAGTTTCATTGACTCTCGAGTTATTGAACGTGTTCCATCGAACTACAAGCTGTCCGCTGCATTACGATTTTGTCCACGAGGCAAAAGAAGAAAGGTCAACGAAACATACTTGAACAAGAAACATCTTATATCGCGAATAAAATTACAATAAAATTAGAATAAAATTGTCATAAAAAAGACAAACAAGAACACGCGATCTTCGAGTAATGTTTAAAGCGACTGTAGCCAACTTATTTGACTCTGCTGGCGACCCTCGAAATTTTATGTTTCGATCTTCTTCGATATCTCTAACGTAAATATAATCGCATGGAAGCGTAGGCCTCTTCGATCGTTACGAAATAAAATATTCAACGCTCGTAACAACGGTGATCCAAACTCCTGGATAATGGTTAAGGGCTTTGGAAATATTTCTTTTAATTTTGCAGGAATACGATATGATCTAAAATGGCGGAACGAATGCATTAAGGTTAAGACCACGTCTTAGTCGAAAATCGTATTCTACTCTCGTTCCATCTTGTCTTGTGGCTAACCGGTGGCGAACTTACGAAACGTAAAGCGAGTTTCACAACTCCGGTTATCGAGCAAGAAATATCACTAGCCGCAAGAAATTACTTTTACTCGGTACAGACTCATCTGTCCACTCGGATCACGTGGATGAAAGACACGTGACAACATGCGAGTTATTAGCAATTAACACTGTGCACGATGGAACAGAGATACGATCTATAACCTTTTCTTCTTTTCCCGATCTAAACGTACTGTCTCGTTATGTATGAAAATTATCGGTAATGATGACACTCTTTGTATAAAATCGGGTGACGACGAACGTTCGTAAAACTCGTTAAATTCTACTCTTCGTAAATACGGAATTTTAACGACACGAATACGACAATTCCCGGCTAGAATCCCGTACGAGTTGATTAGTCAGCGTAGTTAGTAATTGTCAAAAGGTCGAAGCTCGTTACAAGGTAAATCGTAATCGATTCGCGCTGACGACATTGACGACAATAACCCTGCAATTTTACGATTCTCTTGTTTAAACATTGTACCGTATACTTCCTGTTTCGTTGATTACGTAAAAAAAAAAAAATTACGATAAGGCAACGTTCCTTGTGTCAGTCGTTTCATAATATTTTCAACTCGCGACCGACTGTTTTATAATACACCATTCCCAATACACTAGAGTGAAATACATACATACATACATACACACATACATATGTTTTCTACGAGTATTCCCGCCAGCAGGAATATTTCCTTCGGTGACCGCGTTTACGTTAGACAGAGATGAAAGAACGAAAGATAGAAAGAGACAGAAAGAGCTTTCAAATCCACGATTATTTCCGCACGGCAAAGTCACGCGTTGCTCTCTGTCAACCTGTGTATTTCGCTGGCCACGATACACGGACACGGAACCAGACGCGACAGAGAGACGGAACAAGAGGGAGCAATAAAAAAGAGAAAGGTATGATAATTACCAAGGAGTCGTCCCCATTGTCAGCGCTCATAGCCCACCGCTAGCGCGAGGGAATTCGAGATCGTCGTCGTGGTCGTCGTCTTCGGTCCTCTTCTCCGCCCTTCCGGTAGAACAACCTTGCACTCGTCATTCTGCGGCATATCCTAAATTCGCAGGACACTCGAAGGACTCGTTAATAGACACCAATGGTAACGCCTCGCACCTGTCATCTGGCATTGCAGCAACGAACGCGGCTTGTTGGTGCGATGGTTATAACGTATATAGAAAGGGACGAGATAGAAAAGGATCGGAGACGGGAAAGGGCAGACGTTAGAGAGGGAAACAGAGAAAGAGAGAAAAAGAGAGAGAGAGAGAGAGAGAGAAAGAGGACACTGACACACGAAACGTCAACGACACTAGCACGCCGTCGTATTCACCGTTCGAAACGAAAGCAAATTTTCTGTTAATTACGCCATCGACACGCGTCCCGCACCACACGCCACTTCCATTCGATCTAATCTGCGATTTTCGTGTTTCATCGACCGAGCAGGAAGGAAGAAAGCCCGAATATGAAATTTTACCGCACCAACCAAACTAACCTCCGTACAGGCTCACGGGCAGGCGCTAACTTCCAGCGGCACTCAACTCAACAACTTGCTAATGCTTTCCCTTCCATCACGTCGCCCCCCCCCTTCCTCCCAAACCACAGGCAGGTTGGTTTGGAATTGGATTATATTATCGTCATACAGAACGAGTCATTTGTGTTATTTTTTCGAAGACTAATCGCTCGTATCAGTCACTATTTCCGAAGTAATTTGTAATTTGAATAATATCGCGAATAAACGTCGCCACTATATGCACAGGATTCCCGCTGGACTGACGCCATGTTGGTAGTGCGCGCGCAGCCACGCTCCAAGGCAGAAAATTTGAAGAGTAATTTAGCGGTCTGTTTAAATCGTCGTTGTAGAGAGGTGTTAATTTTAGTTTACGCGGACTATTTGCTGGTACTAATTTACGATGTTTTGTAAGATTTCCGGCTTCGTTCATGCGAATAGTAGTAAATGTACGTTATTGCCATGTAATTGCATGTTATCGCAACATTAAATAAGGACGAATAGGATATAATAAAGGTAGGAAGAGTATTTTTACACTACGTTACTTGCACAGCTGGATGTACCTATGCAACTAAAGTAATTAATATGACAAGATCACGTACAATATATTGAAAAGAATCACATAAAAAATTTGATGTTTCGTAAACTGTTTTCAACATAATAACGATATAATAAACAAAGGATCTTGAGGAATGGTATCGTGAATGTAAAACGACGAAATAACAAAGAACGAAACGACGCACACATATTAAGACAACACATTACACGATAGACAAGAGACTTTTTCACAACATTTAATAAAACGCTATCAACTATGTATGCCTTTTTTTACTCAAATACTCTAAAAGTTACTTACATACGTGTAGTTTATATGTATATTTATGTCATACGGAGGTGTCACATCCCTCGCAATGTCTCAACGCGTTAAATCTACGTTCTTTTCGTTTCTTCTATTTTCGAAAGTGAGATTTCGTTATGTACTGTACACTGACAACAAACGTAACGATTTTAGGCACCAATCAGCGACGATGAACACAGTGTAAAATACGGAAATAGAAGATCGTCAAAAGTGCTTGGGAGCTGACACATCCAATAAGTATGTATAAATTTAATACTATCTTCGTTATCATTGTTTTCTTATGTGTAATATTTTAATCAATCGTAGGTATAGCGATCAACGTCCCGGGATGCTAAAGAGGTCTATGTCTGAAAATCTACAAGGTGAATAACAATGGGTGTGCAAAACAACGTCCGAACGAGATAATATTTGCCGTCAGACTTTGTTTACCGTAATAGTTATTCAAAAAATGAGAAAACCTCGCGCGGGTATCTTTTCTTTGCTTTGTTTTGTTCGTGTTAACTCCTACCTTGAAATTGCGAATATAGATAGACAACAAAACTGAGCCGTTGATCATTTGGATTCGAGAATCCTCAATAATCGATAACTTATACGTTTTCGTTAAAAAGTGTTCACATTTTGTTATCCTTCGCACAATGTACGCGATATTCAAAAAGGACCTGCAATTTCAAGATGCCGTATGAAAGAATGAAAAAGATGTACGAGACCTTAAACGTTATACGTTCTGTAGACAGCGTGCGCTTGGTATGCCAACCAATCATGGTTCCTCTAACATTGAAAACGTGTACGTAACCGCGATGCTTGTGAGTTTATTACAACACGACGGAAAATCTATTCTCCGCCGTCTGTTGATTGAAAAACCATTCAAACTCGATCTCTTACTAACTGGCATAAAAAAGTCCCATAATTTATTTTCTTAACCTACGATCCTGGCAAACTGCATTTTCATATGCACGAGTATCACAATCGTTCACATTTCGTGGTCACATATAAATGTGTTTTGCGTGTACATTCATGTGCCTGTCTTCCTTTCCAATCAGCAACGCGAACTTCTTTCGAATTCGCTATAAATACTAAGTTACTCGCCATCGCCGCTGTCACACGGATCCGAAAAAACCTTTCTTTTTTTTTCTCTCTCTGTTATTTTTTTACAAAGACACGTGGCTCGCGATCCTACGATTAAAATATTAAAGTTAAGTATTATAAACTGCAATCTAAGCTGATCCCATATGTTGTTTCTTGGTCACAACCTCGTTGAATATCTTCTGCAATTACAAAATTACAGAATTACAGAATTCTTGTCGTTTCAAGGAGACTGTTCATGGAGATTTTCGACGAAGACCTTCCCCCGAAAATCCTTCACCGAACTGGCGGCCCCGGATTCTCTTCACGTTTATTGAGAACATCGTCTTATCCATTCGATCAATTACACAATCGACAATCTTATAATAAAGGAACAAGGACAATGTCTCAAGCTTCCATCCCGGGCGGACGCACACGTATCGGGATAATTTTTCTAACGACATCCACGGGACTCGTCATAGTTAAACGCGAGTGATTCTCGAGGAGAACTTTTGTTCTATTCGACAACCACATAAACATTTTACTCGGATTTATCTAGCGCGTGGAAGGTTATCTGATCAAATTTCCAGTACCTTCTTATCGAGATATTTCCTCATTATCGTTCCCCCCTCCCTTCTTTTTTTATCTTTTCATTCGCGAGGTTTCCGACGAAAGTTAAATTCTATTTTCCGTTATAAATCACTATGAGTCAAAAAACGATTTGACGGATTCGCACATAGACAATTCTTCGTATCTACAGTTTAACCTAGGCGGATACAGTCTCAACCATTGACTTTTTAATAATTTCCCCAAAGTTCTCATCGCACTCTTCCGTACTTTCCGATTGTTGTTCGTTAACTTGGTTCTTTTCTACTTCGGTCTTGGTTCCATTTGCGTGATAAGTACCATGCGCCGCGGGTTCCATTTCACCATAGTACGAATATCTACCAGACAAAAGTTCTGAAAATGGTTCTAGTTTACCTATTTGTTGAACCACTGTGTTCATCGGCTGCACCGAATTTAAATTCGTGTATTGTGATCCGGTTGTTTCGTCTTGGGCGAAGCTAGTTTCGTAACTGGATGAGTGTTGTCCGGGATGGACCTGGCAGTTTCCCTGAATCGATCCGGCGTCTTGCCCATAAGGCGCGTAGTGTGAGAACCCTGGATTTCCTGGCACCGTTTGGAATTGCGGCTGAAATTGCACCCTAGATGTAGAAGGAAGGTTAGCGTAAGGTTGATAGTCCTGATAAGTAGGCTGTTGAAAGTTTACTCCGGCACTTGTTTGGCCTGAGAACGTTTGAAAAGCTTGACTAAACTCAGGATGAAGTTTCCTTTGAGGTCCCTGCGTACCATCGACAGTGTCTTCGTTGGGATAGCAATCGTCTCTAATTGCGTAAAGATCCAGACTATCTTCTCTAGTACCAGATACTTCTGGCTGACAATTCGTCCCGCCGTCTCTAGCGTCGTGATTTTCGTAATGGAGCGTCGTAAATCCACCACCGTTCAGGCACGATTCCGTGGTCCTATTCTCCATCACGGATCCCAAATTGATTTCTCTTAACGGGCTTCTGCCGTTTTGATTGTCGGAAGCGTCGTGGTCCGTACCCTCTTCTTCTCGTTGCTTTTTTTCCAACTCCAGCCGCATGAGAGTGTGAATGAAATGCGTCCGCACTCGTACTGGATTGAACTCAATCCTGCCTGAACTATTCGCACAACCATCTCGGGTACATCCACAAGGAAAACCCGCTCTATCAACCTATTAACATACATCGGAGTCGTATCGTTTAATCGTTTCTCAGAAATCTCTCTCTCTATCGCTCTCTATCGTACAGTATTTAGTATAGATCTACTAACCTGGCACTTTACGTTAGCTCGACTACAAGGACAACTCTCTGGATCGCAATATCCTTTGCACCCGCAACCGCAATGTTCTCTGCTAGCTCTAATGTCGCGGCACTCGTCCTTTTCGACGGCGTCTATTCTACGTACTCCAGCCGCCCTAAGTAAAGCTCGTCGCTGCCACGTAGGTACTGGCTGCAGGAAATAATAACTGTCGATGTCCAGTTCTTCGTTATCACTTTGTTCCTCGTCCGTATCGTCGCTGGGATCCTCGGAGCTGGAGGCTGCTTCCGATACGCAATTTGCAGCACGCTCGGAGCGCAATTGAGCTAGTCTAGCACGATGAATTCGCCTCTGTTCAGCAGCATGCTCCGATAACGAGAACCGTTCTGCATGAGTATGCGTCGCGCTCATGCCAAGGGTGCTGCCACCCTAAGAAAAATAAATCGATTTGGTCACGTTATTATATTCCTGCATACTATATACCATTGATACCAAGACATCGATACATTCTTTGTAATATTTATGACGAAATCAAGCCTGTATCGTATAAAATATGTACCTGAGAAGGCACACAAGTGAAACCCTGTGCCCTGGGAAAATAATACACGGTGACGGCGTCGAATTGAATGTTGCGTTTCTTTTTCATGGATTCGTCCGTATTGCTTCTCTTCGGACTAGGAGCTTCGTCCATGCAATCTATCAATCTTCGTTTTAAATTACTCTTTGGAGGGCTGCGGAAATTCGTCAATGGTGGTTGTGGTGTACCCGGTACAGCTACATTCGGCACAAAACTGTCCAATTGATTCACAACTGAAAAAGAACAACGTACTTTAAATTCTCCTATCATATTCACGCATAGCCAGAAATACATTGGCGTATCTCTTAGAACGCTGTATCGCAATTATTAAAATTAATTTGTCGAAAGAATCCCTTTATGTACATGTTGTTTATTTTCAAGCGAAAGACGGAAGAAGTTTGTTACCTTTTTCTTTATCGGAGAGAATATCATCGGGTATCCTATCCAAGAAGGAAGTCTCGGAATCACTTTCGGGAACCGGTGCAGGCCCAGGATCACCGGGTATCTCGCTTCCTAAACCAGAATCGCTTCCATCCGATCTAACTTCGTCCCGCGCACCAGTGGCAAGCGCTAGGCTTTCCGCCGAATCTTCTGTAAAAGCTTCCGGCCTCTCTGGCTCCAACCTCGATATGATCTCCGGATTAATATCGACGCAGCACATGGATTCGTTCTCCTGACACGATATTTGATCGGAAGCGGTATCGTCCTCGCAACCACGTACGTTCGTCGTGGTTGATATTTCGGAGCTATCGGACCCGGTTTCGGTTTCCGTCTCTGTGTCAATAGCTTCTGGTACATCGGTGGTAGGTTCCAACAACTCCGGTGAACTCGGTGTCGTTTCAGACGAATCCAAATTGTTCAATGGCTGTAAATCGTCCGCGGAGGGCAGAGGCAAGGAAAACACGACTTCTTCGTCCTCCGCTAATTTCTCTATTACCGACGTGGCTTCTTTCTCCGGTTTCTCTCCCGTCGTCGTTTTCTCTGTCTTCGGCAATGTTATCCTTTGCAAGATCACCTTGCATTCCTTCAAACAGACAGTGGAAGCGGATTTTATTAATTTGGTCTGTTTCAGATCGGATACTACAGGAGAATCCTCCTTCTTCTCCTTATGGTCCTGTGACTCAGTCTTTTGGACACTGTCCTCGCGATTTCGCCTTTCAACGGAACACGCTTTCTTCGGCGTATCTTTGGAATCACTCCTTACATCTACGTTACTATCGTCAGCCTTGCACGCCACGCTCTTCTTCTGCTTCTTCTTCGAGCCTACGGACGCATATTTCGCATCTTTCTGTTCCGATGAGAAGTACTGCGACACGTTAATGTGATCTATCTTAACCACTAATTGCGGTAACGAATTTTTCATCATTTCGGTTATTTGCTTGTTGTTTATGACCGGTGTAGCGCAAGCACTATTCGTAGGCATGGTGTCGTTGCGCGAGCATTCCTCGACGGGTTCCTCGCACTGTTTCGGTTCCTGGCACTTGCTGAGATTCCTCTCGGGGCTGTCGCGCGACAGCGAACAACAAGAATCCTCGTCGATGAACGAGCCCGGGTATTCCAGCTTTTTACAGGGCTCTACCAGCGCCTCCTCGACGCTGCCGTTGGTACGTTCACCTTCCGGCGACGTCGCTACTCTGCAGACCCTATGCTCAGGCTCTGTACAGCTTATCTCCTCGGAACCGTGATTCGCTTGCGAAGAACCGTCCGCGCTTACGTTCGTCGATAACCTACAACCACTCGTTAATAAATCATCGATAATCCTATTGTTCCTTGAGATGCATCGGTTCTTAACGTCGTCGTCGAACAGGCACGAATCCGAGGACAGGGATATCTCGCCAAGGGTACGCTCTCGGAGGCTCACCAACACCGGCGAGATCCTCCTCACGTCGCTTCTTACTTGATTCGATTCATTCTCCGAAATTTCAACGCCGATTCGCTTGATCTCCGCATTGATCGGCAGAAAGTCGCTGGCCGATCTTTTTCTACACAACGGCGACGAGGTAGCGAATCCTGCACCGCAACTATCAACCACTTTACAGTCGTCTGTCTGTTCCTCGATACACTGAACAGACAACGACGTCGACGTCGGCGTCGGCGTCGGCGTCGGCGTCGGCGTCGAACAATCTCGTTCATCCACGGATTCGTTCGATTTCACTTCTACGTCGTTGTCCGCGTGTTCGGATTGCGTCTTTACTTTCCCAAGTTTCAGACCCATGTCACACAAGTCTGATTGACCTTCGCTGGATGAAAAGTCGTTCGAGGTGTCGATGGAAGCGACCGGAGTCTCGCATAATTTTACATCCTCGAGCACTTGGTTATCGACGGATCGACCAGTAGCATCGCGTATTTCCTCGCTCGTAGCCATCAAAGAACCGACATCATTGTCTCGCTTCGTTGGTCCGTTTCCCGATATAGTCGACGACGATACTGTCGTCGACGCACCAATCGTTTCCGCTGATTCTACGGTCGATGCACCACCACCAACCGTTTCCGCTAAATCAGCCAAGGTGGAATCTTCTTGGGCCTCTAAAAGACGGTCCGGGGCCGAAGGCAATTCCATCTGGAGCGTTCAACCTGCGGTAAACAAGAAACACAGAAATTCGTTAAACTCGTGCCGCGTGCGATCGTCGATGGTAAACGATATTTGCGAATGTTCCACGATAGACCACAAATTAAGAGACGTATCTTATTCGCTGAACTTCTTATTCGTTGCCGATGTATACGAGAGAAAGTGGATTCGATTGGATTGAAAAACGAAATTTCACAGGAGGGGAGAGGAAGATCCTTTAACGATGGACATCACACGGCCGGGATCAATTCATCGCTATATCGTACGGCGAAGCGAACTATTCTCGTTCCTAGTCATTTCAAGGTAATCATATTCTCCGCGTTGGCTGTTTTTCTCAAAATATTATAAGCAAAAGGACGAAGAGGAGGATGGAGGGATCAATAATCCGCGCGCCGATACCGCGCACCGGTAAACGGAGAAAGACACGACGTGACGCCAACGAGGAAGAGGAAACAAATCAATCATAAACGTTCTCCGTGATTTCGTCGCTTCGCGTATCCAGAAACGTTTGCGAATGTTACGCGGTTATCCCGAAATCCGCGTGCTCTTTAATCTGTCGATATCTTTCTTATCACGGCACCAAATATAAAAGGGACTCTGCATATAATCCTGGCTGGAGATTATTGATTCAAAGCTGGCAGGAAAAGAGGGGTGGAATGGGGAAGGAGGGGGAGATTTCTGTCTGCCTTCGGTTACCATGCGCACCTTGTACCCCTTATATACCAGAAAACTCCGCGACTAAACTAGGTGTAGTAGAAGGGTTCTTTTCTTCCGTTTATCTCCCTTTCCCGGCTCTTTTTTTTTCCTTTTTTTTTAATCTATTTGTTTCTGTATTTTTCTCTTAATCCAGTTCGATTTGATTTACTTTCGTTTCTTGTATTCTTTTTTTTTTTTACCTTCGAGCCGCACGATCTTCTGCCCCCACCAACCGTCCGTTCGCACTCTATGTCCTTTCGCGAAAACCGAACCTCCGAACACGAGGCTCGACCTCGACAATCCGTTATCACGGCAAAGCCTTTAAGTAGTCTCGCAACTCCAACTGTTTCCATTCTGCCCGCGAACTCGTCCGCCGTCCCTGAGATCCGAACGATCGGCGTCCTCCATGGAGGACAACCGTACGAGCCTTGAGCAGCAGCAGCAGAGCATTCAACAATGTCTGACTGTGCGCGGGGTCTGCACGCGAATGGCCTTTTTCAGAGAAACGAAACGGTTCTACGTTGGTTGATCGACGATCCTACGATACTTGCTGGACAATTCTCGAATTCGAGGAACGGTTTACTGGGAGAACGCGCCGCGGCGAATCGCGCAGACGGACGCTGAAGATTCGATGTCGTTGCGTTGAACGGTGTTCGATGATTGGAGACAAAGATTTCTGCAGGAGGCGAAACGATGGCAGAAAATACGAGTGGGAGATCGTGGAAGTGGATGATACGTGTTCCGATTACGCGTTGTTCGAGTACGAGCACCAAAAGATATACGACGATGATCGAGGCTGGTACGAACGAGATCAAACATGGAACGTTTTAGCAGGAAGACGTCGTAACTCGGTACGATGCAACAGCACGGATCCGAAGAGCAAAAGCGGCTGTGCGAGACGAAGGAAGAGCGGAGCGGAGCGGAGAAGCGGCTTTCTCGATGAGAGATTCAAAGCAAACGCGCGAGAGCAAAACAAACAGGAATAATATGTTCTCTGGTATTGCGGAAACTAGGTGGACGTTCACGAACAGACTGACTGAATATTCCCAGGAACGAATTCGATAGAAAGAGAAAGAGAGAGAGAGAGAGAGAGAAGCCGGCCTCCTCTCTCATTTGATGACGATGATGATAGTACTCAGTGGCGAGAAAGCGAGGGAAATATGCCTCTAAGTGCGGAGAGTATACTCGAGGAGAAGGAAGAAGCGAAGCGGAGGCGCGTGCGTCGCGTTCGACAGCTCGGAGCAGAGTGAGCGGAGCTGGCCCGACGCTGCGTCGATGACGATTCCGTTCGGCGCCGCTACTCGGTCACCTTCGGAACGCCTCGGTTCTCTCCTCCGCACTGGTGAAGGGTACAAGCGTACTTTATACGTAGGAGTATGCGTGTTTGTGAATGTGTAATACAGTGTATGGTGCTACGAAACGCCGTGGTTCTCAACGGGCCGATCGAACGAAATTCAACTCTCCAAGCGATCAATCTTTGACTGTATTTTCGGTCTTTTCCCAAAAATTCTGCCGTGCTGCTTGTAAATGTTCGAAACACGCACGCCGATAATATGTATCTCTAACGGTAGTTGGAGGAAAAGCTAGGTGTCGACGGAACAAATGGATTCAAGCGGAGAACGATAGAGCTTTTCGAACGAGACCGTTCATTGATTACATCGGTGAAATTCCGTGGCCTTTCTAGAGTAATTCTATTTTCTGCGCGCTCTTACACGCCACCGACCGAGACACACAGCCATAGGTTACGCCTACGCGTACACACGAGTGTAAAATTAACGATCGGTATTATTAATCTTCCTGCATTAAATACATACTGCCTTTGGCATTCTTCTTTTTTTTCTTTTTTTTTTTTCTTTTTTTAATCTACGCGGCTAAAGAAGTGGACATCAACCGTAGTTGACGATAAAAAGTGAAATAGTACAGCTACCGAGCACAGCTTTCGAATACGATCGAAGCGGTCGATCGAGTTTTTCAACGAAGAGCAAAGTCTGTGTGTATATATATATATATATATATATATATATATGTTGGATTCATTATGAAACGCACGAGTAAAAATTAGAAAAATAATTCACGAGAACGTGCGTCGTAGACACGTTCCGATTCAACTGTTAGACGATGCAGTTATTTAAATTAACCTCGTTACACTTGCTGGCGGACAGTCGTGGATTATCGAGTATCATCGGTGAAAAGCTTGGCTACAGTTCCCCTGCATGTGTAACATTGTATGCGGCGACATTTCCGAGCCTAGCCACAGTGAATTCTAGCAACGCACTGTATGTCTCGTCTAAATCTCCGATACAAAAGTCCTTGCTTATAAACAGGAAATAGGAAGATCTGGCCGCGTGTAACTGCGAAGAATCGCCGCGTATTATCGATCCGAACGATTGACCAGCCTCCGTGAAGCATCCAAGGTAATGCCCGTGTTTGTCCGACGGACTGCGATATAGCTCGTGATATTACGTCTCGACGCGTTTAGAACCACAACGACTGATCGTTTTTAAATCGTGAAATGGCCGAGATCGATTTACAAAAACGACAATCATGAAAACCACTGATATAGAAGATATATTCACGGTATACGAAACAGGTTTCCATCATTACATAAGCGAGTGTACACCAAGTGACTATATCATTCTTATCATTACCCTTGCATACGACTTTTTCCATCAGATTCGCCAAAGTGCACTCGACGATCCAGAAAACAAAGTCATGCACGAGGTTAAGTGCTCGCTTATCATCGACCTGGCGTCGATTCTAATAGCGGTACGAACCCCGGTTCGTGTACTAAAAATCTACTATTCAAACCTAATTTTACAAAGGTTAAACAGGACCCTGTTTATCGTCACCTAAATATTCGCCCAATCATCCGGATGTTTGAAAATTCATACGCGTAACACGATCCTCCGGTTCTTGCTCCAACGTAATGCATTTTAAAAGTGGAAAGTCCTGCATAGGTGGCGCTGGTCGCAGAATTGGCGCGGTATTGTCTACGAATACTCCAGCTCTCTCTTTCGCCGTGTCTTTCTCCTTTTTCCTCTCCTCGTGCTCTCTCCCTCGCCCTCTCTCCTTCTTTCTCCGCTTCACTTGCCTTTCTTCGTTTCTCACATTTATATTTTTCTTTCTCTTTGTCACACGCACACAGAGAGACGAGTTTCTCTCACGGACGAGGTTCAACGAACGAGAGAGCGTGGCGCTTGCGCGGGGCTGCACGACTGCCGTAATTGTCGCTACGCTGCGAAAGTAGAAGGCGTACAGCGACAACCCTGTGCTCGTCTCCTTTCAGCCTTTCTCTCTGTTTTTTCCTCCCCCGGTCTCCCCTTTTTTTTTTCTTATTCCTTCTTCTTCTTCGTTATTTCCTTTTTCAGCAAGAAAGTAATGGTACATTCATGCCGCGACAAAATATCAAAAAACGACCGAAAAAGATCTCCCAGCCCTGCGCGACCTGACACTCGCGTTATTATTATATCTTCTTCCTCTCGATGGCTTCCATACGAATTTTTCACCTCCGCATTAACCCAACCTAACTCGGAGACTCGACCGGTTACCACACTACTTCGATACTCGTCACTTTGCACGTGTCGTGATAAATGTTACGTCAAAACATTTTCTTAATGCTTTTGCTAGAACCAGATTGCGCGTGTTTACGCATTTATGAAAAATTCAAGTGTGCGAAGTAAGGTGCTCGTTGTAATATTTAAGACGGAACGCGTCTATATTTATCTGCTCCCTAAATTATAGGACGCACAGGCTGCGTCCTTGATATTGAACGAGATAAAATGGAAATGAATCAAGCATTGCAGGCTAAGCTACGAGGACAGCGCTGATTTACTGAAAAGGTCACTCGGATGATCCTTTAATTACACGCGATCGCGAACGGCGCTATTCCAAAAAGACGAAACACGATCCGCTGTGCTTTCGATCAAGCTTCATTGAAATTTTACGTCACGCTGCGCGACGCTAAACGTTTCAACGTATCGCGACAAACGACCGAACGATTTGTTACGTAAGCACATAATTGAGCAGCACCGAAGTTAGCCCGTGTTCGATTTCTTTTCCACCCGTGTGCTCGGTTGTCGTTTGGATCGAATATCAAGGTCGCGTTCTTGAGCCACATCGCGAAATTCTGCACGTCTCCTGAACGATGTTTACCCGGCCTCGTGCACACTGGAGTGTGCATACGTCGCGACTCGTAAGCGTACGCGCGACGAACAGGTGCGTGGCAAACCATGAACGTACGTATACGAATTATAAAGATCGACGCTGCAATCGTAGCGCTTTCCTGGCCGAGCATCTGATCTTCGTTCTTTTTATTCCCGTTTCTCCGTTGCGATTTCCTCTAATGACTAAATAATTCATTTGGTACCCATAGCCTTATGCACGAGGTGTGCAGGCTGCATTTTTAATGAGATCTGAAAAGACAGTTTCGTTGGATGACTAACCAGTTTATCGAACTACGCTTTACCTATCCAACTCTACGTATACGCTGAGTCAATTTGTTTCCGTAAGGTTCTCCGGCGCTTTCTATAATCAACGTCTGACTAAAATACAGAGGGCAGAGTTCGTCCAAGTTGATCATCGATACCTCTTCCCTTTCCTACGGTATCGTATATACGTATATCTACCAGAATTTTCACCGCAGTTCGGACTAGATTTTGAATTTCTAGACACAGACCACCGATTCGCAATTTGAGCTCCTCTCGCGCAACTTGCTAAGCTATTTTCTATTTGGCTGTACTTCGTGTAAACTAGCATCGAGGAATAAATACATTATATCCGATCTCGTGTTCTCTTATCTGGTGCACGACGCGGAATATAGTGTCGGAGATGAGACACCCGATTTACGAAATCTCAATTTTACGCTGAGCGTAAGTACGTAAGTGCAATGCGAGCTAACCTGCCGTTTGGTCACCAAGTAGAAAAACTACGAACCACCATACGCTTACCATACCCAACGGTTCTTCCCTATATTCGAATTGTTTGTCTCAAGTACTTGGAATCGCGAGCCTTTAGCCGTTTTAAATAAAACATCAGTTTCTTTGAAACCGTCTATCAGCAGTTCGATTAACTCTCTTCGTTGGAAGCCAACGCGTAGAAAATTGCCTAACGTCAGTGGCCCCTTGTCGCCGCGTCGGAGACGATGCAGATTTTCAGCAAGCGAAGACATTCAAAAGGGACAGTTTGATCGGGCCTTGATACGAATTTTCATGAAAAAGAACCGAAAACGCGGCTTGGCCCCGGGTTCCGCCGGCTTCTCTAAACTCTACAGCGGCGAAGAACCGAGGCGGGGGCAGAGCGAGGGACCGAGACGAGGCATATTAAAACGGCGTGGGGGCGAGCGAAACGCGAGACCAAAGCAGTTTTACAACAACACCGGCAGACGCTGCGATATTGCTCCGTCGTGCTTTCTGCTTTCTGGGAAAGGTCCGAAGCTCTCTCTCTCTCTCCCCACTCTCTCATTTTCTCTTTCCCCTACCCTCCATTCTCTCCCCGCTACACCCCGTCGCTCTTTCACCTACACGTCTGCACAACTTTGAACACGACCTGCACGAACACTACTACCTCTTTCTACCAGTATTTCGTACACACTCTCGTATCCATACCTCTGTCTCTCTTTCCTGTCTTCCTCTCTTCCTCTCTTCCTCACTACCCCATTCTCATCGGTAGTATCTCTCCCTCTTTCTCCCCGCCCCTATTCCCCTGATCTATCAACACCGTCTATCCTTCTCTCTCGCGAGATACTCACACAAATTCCACGCTTTTATATCCGTGTCTCGCTCGATCTTTCAGTTACCCCATGTAACCGTAGCTCGCTTACATCCACGCCAGTCTTTACCATCTGCCTCTTTCTATCGCGAAGGCTGGTAGTATCTATCTCTATCCACGTTTCGTTCTCTCTCTTCAATCGCATCTCCTGCTCTATCTGCAACTCTACCCAGCTTCGCCGGTACCGCTTTCTCATATTCTCTCTGCGCGCGCCACTATGGCGCATCACTATAGGAAGATATAGCGCGCGAGCCCGACTACAGTGCAACGACTACTATACAACGTATAGTAGTACGGCGCAACGCGGCAACTGAAGACAAGGCCGTACCACTCGCGGCGAACCGACGATACGAAAACAGTTTCACACGACCAACGTCAATGGTCTACGTATCACGATTATGATAGCTCGACAGAGCAAATAATATCGTGGGTATTCGTTGATCAAGTAAGCGAACGTCGATGCGGAGCGTGACACACATCGGGCGAATTTTTCAAGGGTCGAGAACGTATTTCTTTCACCGGTCTCCCTTCGCCGATCTATGTGTCGTGTTGCACTACTGAAGCGCAACACTCGCGGGAAACGTAGCAACCAAACCACCCGCTCGAGTATACCAGTTGCTAATTCGTTTTGCTCGTGGCCCCCTCTTGCAACACAAAATCAGAAAATCGAGGCGTATATACATATTCGTTCGTATATTTCAATAACACAGCGAAGTAACGTATACCCCGCTGCTTTCTACGTGCGCCGGCATAAACGGCTGTTCACGGAAATAATATATACCCATTGTACCATCGCGGCATCGATGTGTGCGTGAAGAGGGTTAGCATCCTACACGATTGAAGAACACGTCGTGCTACGGAGACACACGCTACGCGTCGGTGTGCGCGTGCCTCCTACACAACGTTAACGCTCGGTAGTGTAGGTAGCTTTGGCATAATAAGAGCGAGGGAGCGGAATATAATGCAACCTCCTGCGCTCAGTGGCCTCCCTGGAAGCTGTGGAATGTACCACCCACCCTGCCCTCCCATTCTATACAACCGAGAGAAGAGTGGTGCGGCGTTGGTCGTTGTAAACACTTCGTCGGACTATTAATACTAAAAATCTCGAATCAGTACGCGAGACGCGATACTCCGTGATACTAACTGGAGTTTTATAGGTCGTTACACGGGGGTTGAAATTATTTTTAATAGGCTATTTTAGTCCCCTGATTCACACTCTTCCTCTAATCTTCTAATTATATAGGAACTTTGTTCCTTTCTATTCTTAGTCAGATGTAAACTTGAAGATCAAAGGAGGTGTTACGGTCGATATCAATGGACAAAAACGAATGTTACCAATCGTGGCACGCTACTGATCAATCGTGATCACGTATCGGCACGTTCGTCCAGGCCCAATTCCGCCAATTATTCGATCGAGCCATTCGACAACGGTATCGAGAACTTCGCAATAACAGCGAGTTGCACGCGCGGTCGTTCATTTCGCGTCTTGTTTAATAATCAGCTCTGGTGGAACTCTGATTCGTCGCACACGACAACATGCGCCACTCGTGCGGACGCGTGCCCGTACAGCTGTAACGTATCGGCCATTGTTGCGTGCTGCGGATACGTTGTATCGCGGATTGCTTCGCACCTTCGTCGATAGTCTTTTCAGCATCTAAACCTTAGTGCCATGATTTTTATCGGCAGAGAGCCGATACTGAAGGATATATTCATCGAACAACGAATGACGAACCACGATGCTCGTTGAAATCATCGTTCCTCGTCTAATATTCTTCGTTAAAAGAAACCACGAAAAATACTCTTAGAAGCATGCGCGATTAATAACCCCGAATAATCGTTACATCGCAACAAACGTTCATGCGTAGCCATAGCTATTACCGTCAGGAAATGTACGTATATGTGTATCTCTTTCTTCGTTATCCGAGGAAAAAGGAGAAACAAGACAGAGAAAGAGAACGAAGAAGGGGAGGAAAAAATCTGACAAGAAGCAACACGACCACGAGGATGTTAAAGGACAAGAGTGGAAAAAGAGAGGGCGGCTGCTGGTGGCGGGGAGACGAACGAACCCTATGGTTATTTCGCGACGGTGCGAAAGAGATGGAGGGTGAGCTGCGGGGGTGTATATTGGGACTTGTAAATGGGGGTGGGAGGTTCCACCTCCGGCCGAATCGATCCCACCGCAGTGTAGCACTATAGCAGTCCACGTGCATACATACCATAGACTTCTCTCTCTCTCTCTTTCGCCCCCCCTCTCTCTCTCTTTCGCCCCCCCTCTCTCTCTCTATTTAGTTCTCCTTCTTCCCTCGTTCACTACCCCGTTCGTTCCTTCACCCTCGTATTTTCTCTCGTATATTCTCCATGCTCATTGCACTACACCGTAACAAACCGACGCAGCTGCGCCAGCGCGCGTTCGACCAAGTGCAACCGGAACAGGAATTCTGGATGCTGAATGAAATTTTTTTTAACGATCGTGATTAATACGTTGACGCTGTTTCAACAGGCACGACGCGGCGGTGGTCGTGAACTTTTACCGGTTCCGTTTGGGTGGCGTCCCGCGATGCGAGACGTACAACGTCGCGTTCTGGACCAAGCGCCGCTCGAGCGGATGAAACATAGCCCCGCGGACGTTGATGGATTCGCGAACCAGCATCAAAGGATACTATATCTCTATCATCTGCTCCCGGCAAAGATGATTCCGTTCCGGGACCATCGCCTGATCGCCTCCGTTCTCCAAAATGTTCTATACACCGCCATCGTATCTCACATTATTGGCAACTCGTTGAAATGTTCCGAATTTACGTCAGCATCTTAACTTACACCACCGACCATAAGTAACAACACGTTCCGCACGATCGAAATAATATCGCAACCGCAACTTACGCGTTATCAAGTCCACGATAGTTACGCCGCCATTATAAATTTCCTCTCTTTCGTATTATTTCCTATGCATCGTATGCGTCTTGTAACGTAAAAGACTAAATATAATTCGTTAACGATCCATCTATAATATTCTGTACTATTCGAAAGTAAACGGTAGAACGATATTCAGAATACTCGTGTTAAATTTATATATCAATCTTTACGTTTCGAACCGTTTGTACCGCGCGATACGTGGGGCGATACATGGATGGGGGTTAACGCGGAAACCAAGGAATAAAGGCAGAGGGTGTTATTATAAATCGATAAACGCAACGCTATGGTATATGCTCGTGCGCTGATTGGACATCCTGTACGGGGATTACTGACACGTTCATTCAATTCGTAGTACGTACTACTCGCGCTCAGTCGATGACTGCAGTCATAGAATGCGCGTATATAGGTGCTGCAAATCGAACGCGTAGGTGGAGGAGGGATGAGGATAGAGGAAAGGGAGGAGAGAAGGTGTGGGAAGATAACGGGCATGGAGTATTATTACGTGTGTCGTGGTACACAATCGACATACACATTCTGCTATGTAGAGCGCAGGCTGCGCGGGTTGTACCCAACAATTTGTCGAGGGTACGGAATCGTGAAAATTTGAAAGGAACCAAGAGAGAAAGTAGCCGAATTTCGACGGTCAACAGCAACCATGTTTCGTTCGCACAGAACGATTCCGCGGCATGGAAAAAACACACAGAGATTGTCCTTGTTTCTCGTTAACGAAGAAGAAAGAAAAAAAGAACAGCCATCTTTCAACGCGAGAAGTTCTTAAAAGGAGGAATGCGTTACGTTGACGACACGTTTTTGATAATGAAACGACGAAGAAGTAAATCAAGGTTTATGAACGCTTGATGAACACTTAGAACGCTTAACGCGATAAGGTCCCGGTGTCTTGTATAAATAAGGAGTTAATGGCCAGTTATGACTCAAGTTCACGCACAAGTGTTCCCTAATTACATTCTCACGTCCATATTTTCCTGTAAAGCCACGCTCTCGGTACGGATTATACGGAACGTTAACACGAGCTAAACACGAAGCTGGCACTATGTTAGCCGGTATAGCGGCCATACCCGTCGCTCATTGTACTCGGTTCAATAGACGAGACTATAGGTTTCTCGTACCACCGATGTATGCGTTACACGTGCGTGTGCATATACGTACCGGCGTGCGTGTTCACGTATCAGAGCATTAGGGCTTATATGGGACCCTTCAGTCACATTTAACTGCGATGCAATTTGCAATTTACTACATTTTAACGGAAATCCAACAACAGACGTCGTTGTTCGAGATAACATTTCGAAACGTTTTTATCAACGATTCGTTCAACGTCTCTTGCCAAGCTTTACAGGCGAAGGCACAAAGAATTTTATTATTATACGAAAAATTAAGTATCAATTTATATACATTTTGATATCGATCGAACGGGTTTGCGAAGAACGTGATACAATTACAACTTTTCTCGTGAAAAGTCCCTTTCATCCGCTTAACGACTCTAAACTTCCATGCCGAAAACAATAACTCGCAGAAAGACCTATCGTGGCCAATTCACAAAAAGAAAAAAAAAGAAAAAAAGAAAAAGAGGGGAAAAAGGCTAAAGCAGAAACCGCTGAACCATGTATCAGGAACAGATATTGCAAGGTGATCGAATCATCCATCGACCGATGCACTCTGGATGCATCGCCATATGCGCGTGTATGCGAGCGTGGATCGTGGGCGGCGGACGCATGCATCGTCGATTGACGTGGGCATGCAAATGCTCGACAGACTGAGACAGATCCAAGAGAGACGGCCAGAGTGACCGGAAGACACGAACAGGAAAAAAACTTTTCACGTTGCTTTATTCGTTAACCTGTTCGCGGAGGAGAGATTCGTTCAACCTGTTACGACCGATTGTTTTATCGCGCTTGTCGGCAGACGGCCGTTTTGAAGTGACTGTTGCAACGGCTTCCCCTAATTATTGCGTAATTAGTACTCGTTTGTTGCACGCAAAGTAGCATTTTTATCGTTTCTAACGGAAACCACCCGCGTGTAAAGTATCCTCACGTTGTTTCTAAAGAGTCAAGTGTCAGCGTTTATCTCGTAAGACGTGGCACGGTTTGAGCGAATATTCGCGTCACCACTGTCGCCAGAAGCTCGAGCCAGCTGTGCGAAGCAAGCAGAGGGGACCGACCGAAGTTATTTGAAAAAGCCGCGGCTTTTTATAGGAAGTATAGACGTAAAAGTCTATTCTAAGGATATAAAAAGCGTTCAGCAACGAAGTACAGTTGTTTTAAGATCGTATTCGCGCAACATATTCCTGTATTCAACGTCGGTTACCTAACAGAGAATCAATTCTGAAAACGTCATAATTCGAAGTGTCGAAAAAGTTGGCGGTAATTTTTGTTTCGAGCTGTTCGATAACGGTATAAAACAGAATCCTAACTTAACTAAGATCGTTTAGTTCGAGAAAGTGGTTCGTCGTAATTGGTTAAACTTCAATCGCTCCGCGCGAAATGTATCGTTCAAGAAAAGCGAGCGAGAAAAATACGTATTAGCAGCATTGAACGTTAAAAATAACATCGACCATCGATCACGATGATCTGAATATCGCTTGTTATGAAACCAACCAGGATGTTTAAGGAGTGATAAAATTCGTTCGTATAATTTTTCTTGTTCCTTTATCGTCAGACGCTGCCCGGCGATTCAGGGTGAAAGAAGAAAAAGAAGAAGAAGAAAAAGAAAAAACAACGTCCCTCGACGAAAGAGTCAGTCCATGAAATGAACTCCTGGTTAACGGGATCATACTGGCGAGGCCAACTCGGTGTCTTTACCTCCTCGATCGCAGACGTCCCTCGTTTTCCTCCTTCCCTTCTTAAATAGACTCCGTTCTTTCTACTTATCTGTCGCAATTTGCCGTTGTCCCAGCGCCTTTTCAGACTTTCAATGATTACGAGTATCTTGGCATCGATCGTTTGGCAAATTCAGTTCCAGATGCTCGAATTAGAAATAATTTGCTTCTTAGAATCGTTTTAACTAACAGCTACACTATACAGAGTTATTATTTAGAGTTACATCTCTCTGGTTAGTTTTCTTAATTAAGAAGAGTAAAACGGCTCTTTCTAGCAAATCACAATTTCTTTTTTTTTTTTTTTTTGTGGAAAAACATGCGTAGTATAGTCGTATTTCTTGTACACGGCAATAACTATTTTCCATATCCACTTGTTCGTCGCTGCTTTATCCGTGTCGATCGCCCCTCGAGGGTCTTCCTCAGGGTTGAAGCCGCTTGCAAGATTTCCGATATCCGTCAGGCTTACATAAAATCGAACAAAACAGCCGGGGAAAGACGTCAAGCTTCTGTTATTCGATAAAAACTTCACCTTCGTTTGAGACACGCGACCGCCTTCTTGCTTAATTAGATTGCCATTCGAACTGGACCATCGCCACTAGCTTTTGTCTCTATTTTATTTATATTGAGTACGATACACTCGCTAGAATAAGTATCAGGTTGTTGCAAAAGTTTCTTTCCTTTCGTAAGGAAACAACGAATGCACCGCGTTCTCTGTTTTATATTATTTTTGTCGAATCGCGTATAATAGAAATAGAAGAAAATGCATCATACGTGATCGAATAAAATAATATAAAACGAAAGGAGGACGTGCTAATCTATTATTTCCTTACACGAAAAAGGAAAGAAACTTTCGGGACAATCTAATACAATACAATAGCATTAATGATAGATCAGCGACTATACTATTGTTCGTCTCCTTAATTTATTTATCCTAGGATTACCTATTGCGATTTAATCTTGCATCATATACGAGATTATTAACAACACTGTGAGAAAATATACTACAATAGCTCGTGAAATTATTGCAATGGAACCAATAGCGTCTAACACAAAGATGAACGACACGAGCTTATTGGACCTAATAATACTAGCTCTCTTCTGAATAATACGATCGTTTTGCGAGTCCGGAAGTTCTCATGGATGTTTTATAGTGTACAGAAGAAAAGAATCGATTCTTCCGTCGCTTGAAACAATTGTTTCAATCTTTCCTTTAACGTCTAATGCTTTCATTCGCGGCTAAACAACGATACGATGATAAAAAATACGCAAAGACGTTTCTGCGGAATAAGGTAAATATTCTAGAATATTCTCCTCGAGCCGTGTCTCCTACCATTTTGACGAATAATTTCCCAAGGAACTGCAATTTTCATCTTCAATAGGAGGCTCCGTTTGAGGTACGCAACGTAAATACATTGGTCGATATCAGAGAGAAGTTCGTTAAGTCCAACCCTGATTTATATCAGTACTTAAGAGAACACTCTCAACTCGTAGACCAACCCCTAATGAAAGTTGTTCCCCCGTTGTCAATACACATTTACGCGAGGAAAATTTTCGACTGTCGGGTTTCGCCGGATCGATAAGTGTCAAGTGCAGCGGATCGATCGCTAAGTAAATTACCTACTTGTAAATTTAGCAGCACTGGCCCGTTCTAATCCCGTGATTCGATCGCTGCAAGTATTCGATATACTATGCTCGATTCTGTTAGCCAAAAATGATCTTATTATGAAAAATATAAAATTTGCATTTTTCTTGGTACAAGAAAGTTGTCGGAGAAAGTTTCTATTTCGAGAAAGTTGTTCGGGAGCTTGAGAAAGTTTAAGAAGAGAACTGCGATTAAAAGGAGGATTAAATTATTCAGAGGCTCGATATCCATTAACGTTTCCAAATTTTAAGTACGATTCGTCCCAAATTTCGAAGAAAGATGCGAAATAGATAAATAAACGCCTTTCGGTCTTGACAAAAATCATGTTAAAAGTAGTCGCGCAATTTTAATAATCGCAGAAACAAAAGATCCGAGTCTCGTCGTATCCATAGATGCGATAGTTCAAGCGTTAAATTAGCCCTTAGAACGAACAGAGAGCACACAGAATCAACGATCGCAAAATACAACGTGTTCCAAACATCTAACTCGAGGTAACATTTATACCGTCTTATTTTAAACTTTCTTCTCTGTCCAATTCGCACTGCCAATTTGCCACGACCGACCCCACGATATAGCAAAAACGCAAGCATCTTACTTACAGTGAAGATATCGCTAGACATCTAGGACTGCTTTCCCCGTATCTCACTTTGGAACTGCCGCGTCCTATACAGGCCGTCCCAGATTCTCGAATCGTCCGGTATACTTGAAAACTCTGCTATTTTCCAAGCGAGAACGTTGCCTCTGAAACGCATCCACGATCGATCGACCTACGTTTCATCGAGCGATCGCAAGATGGGCGTAGGACCATCTCTTCATGGACCAGAATAGCGTCGCTACTGACGTCACGCAGAATGTAGACGTAGTAGGACCAACGACACACGGCCTGGATGACGAAGAATGAAAATATCGTGGCTGCTCGTCAAGCTCTCGTTACACACGCGACGTGCACGTACGTATGTGCACGCGCGCGCGCGCATTACATTCGTGCAACGCACGCGTACACATTTGTACGTATAGGGTGGTTAGCAGGATACTGATCGACGATAGAACGTAACAACTGCAAGATAAAAGGAGATTACCCTGATTTGATTTTCGTCATGGTGCCCGTGCGAAAAGCCCGATTCGTTGCGTTCAACGTGCTTAAACCTCGTTCAGATCGATTCGAATAACACGAAACTTCTTCACCAAAGGACCTGCTGTGGTCGTCTCTTGATGTGAAACATTCTTTCAAATGTCTATTCTCGCTGTCGTTTAATCGCGTTGCTCCGAGAAGAAAAGTTCTTAATTGTACCGTATATTACAACACGGTTTCACTCGTCGCTTCTACGTGATTTTGGATTGAAATTTATAACGATTACAATCGGATAATGAGCACCCGGTAGGTACGGGTCGTTGCAACTCGTTAGCGTCGCGACGTACGAGCGTGAGGTATTCGTAATGTTTCACGAGAATGACGTCATTCTCGCGGGGCACGCGCACTGGATGCACATTCTCCGAGCAAAAACCCCGCGGATTCGCCGCCAAAACAAACCAGAGGAACCTTCGCGGTTTGCCAGCTCCCCCATTGTTTGCCGCGTTGCTTAATATACTCTTTTTTCGCGCAGAACAAGGATCGCGCATTAACCGAGCTACAGGTTTCAAAAATCGCCTTCTGAACGTTGGATCGATTTCATACATACTATGTACGTATATCAATATACGATATACGTACACGAATCACTAGGAGCGTCGTGCAAATCGAAAATAAGCCAGGAACGATGTAGGGCATACTTTACCCGGTACAGTCATTGGAAAGTGTATTTCTCTTAGAAAACTTTCGTAGAATATCCGCACCGGCCCCGAATTTACTGCAGATAGAGTTGGGAAAGTAATTTCTACGCAATAAAACGCTACAAGTGGATCCGGCCGTAACTTTTCCGCCGCCATGGGAGGCCAACACCTGGGTGGGTCTCGATCGTTGGATAATTCGCGATAAAAGGGGAAATCTAATTAAACTTCGTCCCCGATCCCGATAATACCGGTCATCTTCGATGTCGTTGTCAATCGACGAAAATGCAATTTGATCTAGATGAGCGAGGAAAAAAACGCACTGAAAAAAAAAAATAAAAAAGAGTGATCGAACCACTTCGGTGATCAAAGGAGAAAACAGGCCTGACCCAGTTCTCGCGATTGCGGTTACCTCCGTATGAAGGAACTTGCAATAACTCGTCCTTCTGCCGTCTCCTGCAATCTTAAATCCACTGACTTTCCCATGTCCCTTCTTTTCCTCCCCCTTCGCGATCACCTTCTTACGCGTGCCACGTGCACCAACGATAAAAACCAAGTGTATGGAATCGTGCGCTCGATCAAAACTAGACGTGGCTTAAGGAGAATTAACGACGATACGATTAGCCACGGTGCTGGAATCTCAGGATGGAAAGACACCTTTTTCAGTTGATAGACGTTAACCGTCTTTAACCGTTGATAAATCGAAGATTTTTTGTGGGTAGCATTGTATGGAACTTTGAAATCGCTCTATCGTAAAAGAAAAGAAAACGCCAACGTCCTGGTGGTCTTCGCGCGCCGATATTTCTTGAACGTACGATTAGTTTTTATTCCGAGATCGATAAACAGACGATGTACAACGTGCAGATAGCGCTGTATGTGTGACGATTTCAACGACGTTTCGATGGTTTCAATGGTTAAATCGCAACTTTAATTCGAGGATTTAATTACGTGGATTTTTCTAGATAGAAATTGAATTATTAATAGGTAATTAAACGATGAACGATAGGTTTTTGCCGGACGTGAAAGTATCCTCGACGACCGGTAAGGTAGAATGCAAGTAGAACGAACGCACGAGCGCGGCCTGTTGCAAAATCATCCTGAGATTGCTAGGTTCGACTGGCTGGCCGAGCATTGCGAGAGTTTCACAACGGCCATTGTTAGATAGAACGATGTCGAAACCGCATCAATTTTAGAGGAAACGGGGACGAAATGGAAGACAGCAGTTCCGAGGTGACCCCACCTGCGTCTCGCTGTATCGACCTTCGAAACGCCCTCGATAAAATTTGGAAATATCTTCGCAGTTAACGGAACGGTGACTCGATGTTCGTTGGCATTTTTTTAACATTTTTCGCTTGTTCGTTACGTTCGTAAATGACTAGATCGAAAGTCTTGTTAATGTTGTCTCTAAACATCGTGGTATGAGTACTTTGATGCAGATATTTCGTATATTCTTATACGTTACGTACGTAATATACGTTTTAACATATTTAAGTTTCCAACGAATACATAAACATTCGCTGTTTATCTATAATTGGTAGCAACATTTACCAAAACAGAGCGATAATTAATTCGCCGTTTATTAATTTGAAGTGATATCGGAAAAAGCCCAAAGTCGCGAAGCCACAAGTAGTACGGTCCAGCGTATACTCAGACAAAACTGCAAAGCGTAATTTAGTCACTTGTAAACTGAAACGAGTATCAAAACAGACGATGTTATCGTGGCTGGATAACGTAAAACAGAAGACAAGTCCACCCTCTGTGGTAAGTGTCCTCCAGCGTTAAATTCATTGCCTCTCGTAACATTCGAATTCATGAAGTGAAACACGATAACGGATTTCCATATAGACTGACGCCGCGTACGAGCATTGTGTCGCACGAAGGACAAAGCGAAGGGTGGAAACTAAAAACGGATCTATACGTTCCATTGGAATGGGACGCCAATAGAAACTTTGCCTAAGAACTTACGAAAACTTCGCTCCCGTTCTTCGTGTCCGTGCACTTACCAGTGTAAGCTGGATCGAACGAACCGGTGGGCGACTTTATGCAATCTTTTCGATAGCGTTCGTTCCGAATATTTTGATTGTACGTTGAGTCTTTGACCCTACGACTTCGATCCACTTGGGAATTTGTAAATTGTTTCGTAGATATCGCACGAGCGTTTCCTTTATAGAATGTACGCGGATTAAAAATTGCCAAAGTCGGACAGTACAGTTGCGAGATAAATTCGAAGGTTTCATTACGTTACAGTTTTTTTTATTATTTAGATTATACTTTGCATTTCTACAGCAAGTCAGTCTTTACGATAAATATAGCCACGAGTGCCATTATGTAAACTCTGTCTCCACCTACTCTCGACGAAGTCAAATCGGCTCCACCTTACCATTCGCGTTCTTCCTACTGCATTTTACCATTTCAGAATCGAGGAACGTGTCGTACGCATTAAGATACGCAATTTTTAGTAACGAGCACAATTTAAGTCAATTGGTTGTCATAATATTATGTCATTGGTTTGTTGCGTAATATCATAGATTTCTCAATTGTCTCTAATAGGCTTGTATCTTAAGATTTAACAAGTTTCCCAACCGTATAAATATATTAAGATACTCCCTTCTAGCCATCAAGTAGCCATCGAAATTAAGAAATCAACAAAAAGCGGATTTATCGCGCTTTCCCACACGGTTCTTGATTACAAATCAGAAATACGCGATGTCGTTCGAAATAAAAACTTCTGAATCGACCACTTATTGTCCCTTTCTCTCTCGATGTTTACCTCGAACGGTACGGAAACCTATAATTCGTGTTGGATGGAAGAGCGCCAGAAACGACAGGATGGAGTAGAAACTGAGGAGGATTCACGAGGCGTCCGGACACCGCGCATCAATAGCACATCCATTGGTGTTCGCGATAACGCCTGGAACGACGAATCAACGTAATAGGTGGCCTCTCGATTTCTCCTGGAACTGACCATTCCTAATTCCACAGTTTTATCGTGGATCGCGGTTAATCTCCGCTAGACTTCACTTTCCCCCTTTTCCGTTCCCACGGAGCGCAAAAAGGGTCGAAAGCCACCGTTCGATCCGATCGATTTGAAGAATAAACGATTAAGCTCCATTTGTAGAATTCGCTAATGACCATCGCTTGTTCCGCTTGTTTGTTCGTAGAGGAGCGTTGATTAATTCGACAAGTTCGACGTTTTGAGTCTTCGCTAAACGTCCTATTAACTCGGCCGATCAAAGCAATATTAAGTATTATATAAATAAAAAGTTCTATATCGACATACATGCTCGATTTGTTGGAGATTTATAGAACTCGTTTAAATTTCAGTAAAAATCCATAAAATACAAGCGTTAATCCTCTGCTCTCGGTTACTAAAGCGAAGCGTTTCCTATCGTACGTTGTACTTACAATTAATCAATACGCTGTATTTGCGTACGCGACGACGCTATATTTCCGCTTTTTGAAATATTTAATAAGCAATATCTCGTTTTGATTCTTCGAGCATTTCGTTCGATTGTATCGTTGCAATTTATTCAATGAAAATATTTGACATACGTTCGACATTTTTGATACAGCGACAAAGGGTGCAACCGGAGGGAAACGTGTCACGAAACGAGATGCATTTACCGAGAGGCCATTCAGGAACAAAAGTATCGTCTTATGAGGTAACACTGAACCATCTAGTAACGAGTGCATCGATTAAAGGCTGTCGCGCGATAAAAGCGACGGTTCACAAATCCACGACTCAACCTTCTTGGAATCGGAAGAGTCGGATCAAGAGTAGTCATGTTGTCAAGAGCCCTTCACGTCTGATGGTTATCCAGTGGTTCATAACCTTAACCTATCCTAATCTGTCTCAACCGCGGTGAGGTTAACCCCAGACCACGAGGTCAGCACTGGCCGACACCCATTTACACCCCGAAGGGACTGAACGGACAAATGACGGTAAACAAACTCGTGTTTCTCTTCCGAAAGCCACTTGGTGTTAACGAGAAAACCAGGAAAGCTCCACTGGAAGGATGGAGCAGCGGTCGAGTGAAATGGATAGCTTTCAACCAGGATGAGAGAAGATATTTCACCGAAGAATCTGCAACGTGGAAGAAGAAACACTCGTGGAATGTCTGGATCGCTCGAATAAGTTGCGACACTAGGCACGTATAAACGATTTTACGGATGTTTGATATAACGTTCGCCATTTCAGGACGATCGATAATAAATGTTATTCGCATTAAAATTATTTTACTTTTTGGTTCTTAATGGGTTAAGGAAGAGAGAGAGACCTCGATATACACAATCATGCATAAGTCACAGGACATTGGGTACACTTAGAGTAGGAAATGGACGTCGTGAATAAAAAACGAAGCTAATACTTATTATAGCTAGCGTGTATCACAAGAGAATGCAACGACAAGGAGATTTTGTCTACGGGTAGATAAAACTTATGAACAGGATTTATAGTGATAAGTTTTGGCACCTCCGCAAACGGATAAATCGGAAACAAAGTAAGAAAAAGAAGGAGAGGCTTCGTGACCATCGCTTCAAATGTTTATGTCGTAGTCGCGACAATGGAAATTATATCGGTTGCTTGGCAACGCTCTATTAAGAGATCGACATTTTCTACTTTCGCATATCTGTATCGCTTCCCGTTTCTCCCATCTCACTGCGTATCCTTTAACTATCACGTATTAAACAACCACGCACGCTTTTTCCCTCTTTCTTCGAGCCAACCCCTCCGTTTCAACCCCCTAAAGCCACTCTCGGTCTTTTTCGTAGCTCCGAACAAGATGACGAATGATCGACGCTGAATTCGAAGATAACAAGAATCAAAAAACAGAGAGAAGAGATTCGTTGAATAGGGATGAAGTGAGAGGGGCGGGGGTAGGAAAGAAAGGAGAAGCGAAAGCAGTGTAGCAAGCCAAAACCGAGTAAGAAAAGAGATTTTTCTCTTCTGTGTTTCTCGAATCTATGTATGCATCTGTATCTGTGTGTTCGACACTGAAAAGAGAGAAATGGTAAAGAGATAGAAACAGGAGGAGGGGGGGGGAGAGAGAGAGAGGGAGAGTAGAGAAAGAGGGAGAGTAATAATGTGTGGTGGAGGAGAGACGAAAAGGACGGTTGAACAAGAGGGGAGGGATCAATGCCGGTTGCCAGGGCAACCACGGCACCTGATCTTCATCCATCCTGGACCATACTTCTCAGTCTTGCCCCGTTCACGAGAACGAACTGGGACGAACTGTCCTATAGGATACCTGGACTGATTTCCAAAGGTTATATCGCGTCTCGGATTGAAACCTAAACGGGGAAACGTAGGAAGTCAACCTCGTCCAATTGAACTTTTCAATTAAGACCTTACGTACATTCTGTTTTGAATGTTGACGATAGAAACCAAGTTACAGGAGTAACACAGTCTCTTACGAACTTACAAAAATTTATTTTCGAAAGTCATATAAATGTTGTAGATACGTTTTGAATCTATTTATATTTTTACGTAGATTCGATAATATCTGATTTACAACATTCGTGTTGTATTTGAACTGATTCCGACATTTGATATGACTCCAACACGTATCTTCCACCGATGATTATTCCAATGTTTTATCCTACATCTGAGAAGTTCAGCGTATGAATAGTCAGCAATAAAGGAGAACGTAAGATAGCAAAGAAGCTAGCACGTTTCCTGTAGAATCGCTTAAGACTGCGTATTAGGTTCTGCAGACCAAGCAGTACAGTTAATATGTTATTCCGAAAATAGCAATACTGCAATAACTTTCTCCTATTCCTACCAGCAAGTATTGCAACATAACGTCTCAAGCCGGACTAATATATCCGTCCTTATTAAAACGTATATCTACCATAGATTCCTATCTTTCTTTAATTAACAAAATTAACCAATCTCTACCTTAAAAAAGAACTTAATTAAAAGAATAAAAAAGGTAAAAAACCGATCAGTTTGAAAGGAATTCAGTGCAGAGAAGCTACTACGTTAGTCAAGAGTCGGTCGTTTCCAGGAACCCCACTGCGCATGCTTTTGCGCATCGGATGAATAGACGTTTGCTTCTTTTCTTTTTTTCAACTGCGTTCGTCTGGCGTAATATTCCGTTCGTTCGCAAAGATGATTTATCTCGATTTATCTGTCCTATCGGAAAATCGGACTAGCTGACAAAATAATCGTGCTACGAGAGATATAGAGGATTAGTTGCGATGCTGCTCGGTCGGGGCAGACGCGACGCGCGCGTTTCTGCGCATCAACGCGAGTTTTGGCGGGTCGATGCGCCATTGTTGCCCTGGCGGCTGTGTCCGCTTTGTTTTCATCTCTCTCTCGTTCCGGTTCTCTCCCCCTACTACCGCGATCCTCCCTCTCTCGTCTGCTCTCTCATTTCACCATTTTTCATTCGACGCTCTTACCCACCCACCCCTGGTCTTCTGGTTGTTCGTTAATGAAAAATAATAAATCCAAAACTATTGGGAGAGAAAAAGAGAAAAGAGAACGACACGGAGCGATGTTGCTAAAGCAATGAATTCCAGTTTACCTTACGTTTACATTCTCATGTAAATCTTTTTTTTTTTCTTTTAGTGAAATATACACTATTGGTTATTTCGATAAATGTTGTTTGGTTGTAAATATAAAGAGGAAATTTAATTGAAAAGTTCAGTTTCTTTTAGAATTTGGACGTAGACTGCTTTTGTAATCACCAGCACGCGTACAGCGCGTCCTTGAATTTACTACTTCATGTTGCAAATCTATAGATAGATAAAACTATTAGTCGATTGATTTTTTTAATAAAAATTAAGCTAAAACATCGTACTCGAACGAGTAACAGAAATCGACCAAAGTGTAATATTGGATGAGACGATTGTGAGAGCATGTAAATTTGCAAAGCTATGAGAATAAATACAAAATTTACGTGAATTCCATTACGGAACAAGCTATGGGCTAAGAAAGTGGAAGAGGGGTGCCTGATATGCAGCAATGGATGATAGATATATCGTTATCATGCGAGATATCGTAACACAAATTCTTTCATGATTAGACAGCTAATATGACTACAACATTCGCAAAGAACTTTCTAGCATAGTTTACTGATATTTTCAATTCTATCCTCTCACGTGCATTCGACCGACTAGTGTACTGCTTGTTTAATTAAGAAGAAAGATTAAAAACTCAAAATTAAAAAGTCACTTCGTATTTTGTACACAACCGAGTATTTTGTTTAATTAAGTTGAAAATATCGCACGATATAAAAAATGTAACTCTTTCTGCATTTCCAATAAAAAATATAAATGTTATGGTACATACTACAAAAGCTAATAGGTTCTTTTACAATAGACTTTAGCATAAGATGATGTGCATTAATTGGATAAGAATTTTAATAACGCCAAAGGTCAAACATTAATCAGTCAAGTGCAATAAACTCTACGAATATGAATATCACGATGAAAATGTAACATTGCAACGAATTAGAATATATTATGCTTTCTTCAATTTAATTTATCTGTGAATACAGTTCAACTTTTTTCATATTGTGTGTCAGATTCCTTTTAAAATTATTAATAATATATTGAACGAATAATTTTTTGATATCTTTTATAGATTTCTACTGACGTCAAGTATGGGATATTTCTGAGCGAATCGTAAAAATGAAGGTTGACAAGTCTTATGTATAAACAGAGAGAACTGTCGCTGCGATACCGATAACGGAACGGTTCGTCAGACATCACTTTCGGTTTTGCGGTTGATAAACAACAATATTGCGGCTACAATGTATTACAATATCATTAAAATAAGCAAAACAACAGAAGACTTTCTATTATTGGTTGGAATCACAGCTTTGCATCCGTACGCTTCAATTATTATTGTCCCCCGTATAAAAACAAAAATGAGCTAAGATAATTCAATCGGACGCTAATCCTTGACCCAACGACAATTTTGGTTCATCAAGTATTCGTCATGAAACAGACGCTATAGTGCAGTCAATTACGTACTTATATGCTGTGACTTGATGACTGTAGGATATTTTTAAAAGCCGCAGAGAACGTGATATAATATATTATTTTTCTAGAAACTGCAAAATCTAGGATTATTTTACATTTCGAATTTATATTGAATAATACATTCTAGACAAGTTTCTGAAAATTGTAATGCCTGACACAATAATCGATATTCTACTCTTCGTTCGTTTCCTATTAAACAAATTGAGGATAATCACATATTGATACATTGATAGAAATAATTAGAAAACTATCCTAACTAAAGGACTCGATATTGATATCATGTAAATATTTGAAATAGTTCTTCGAATATTCAAAATTTAGACAAGAAATTCAATTCTAAGTAATTCGATATCTAACTCAGATATAAATATAAAAACACAATATAGATGTACGTTAGCGAATATTAGGTTAGTGCATATGAAAGTTTCATAATGTTTGACACAGTTGAACGGTAATTATGTCGTTGCAGATTTGTTCAATAGCGTTATAAAATATTTCAAAAACTAATTTTGGCGCATCATAATTAAGTACGGAGATACATGATTACATAAAAATATTACATATGGTTACAGTATCCTTTGAAAAAATGGAATTTCATATAAACCAACCTTACATTACTTTCATCGTACTTCACTGTATCGACCGAACCTGATTATATGAAACGATTTCCTGATCACGCAGTATGTCTGCGTAATGTCGCCATGATGCGCGCACACCTCGACAATCGGAGATATGCGCACTCGTAAAAATTAATGTATGCCGCAAACTTGTTGCTCGTTTATATAAAACGCATTCGCGATGCTTATCCAAAAATTTACGTCGCTGTAACGGAACGTTGGTGAGATTGGGTTTTATCGTTAATACCATACGTCACGCGTACCAATTGTCAACGTACTTTTTATACACCTGAGATAAGTTTCGCCGGAAGTGCGTCACGAGTAACTTCTTTCGTACTTCAAGTCAGCTCGAACAGATACAGATGGAAATTTCTTTCCGTATTCAGCGATCGAACTTGAATTCTTTCCTATCAAACGAGTTTTACCAATTTTTCGCCATATGTCACATACCACCGTTACATTAAAAAAGAAATCTAGGAATACCTTTTCGAATTTAAAATAAATCTTCCTTGAACCTCAACTACAAACTATGTATATTTTTGTCACTACCGCAAACGTCACTTCTCGTATTATTTATTATTTTATCATCGTGTTACAAAATGTAGTTTAATATGATTATTTTATTTATTAATATACATCTGTTTCTTAGGATTTTTAGAATTGGAAATACTCAAATGCTAGAACTTCTAAAAATTTCGTCTAAATTGTGGAAATAGATAAAAGTCATGAAATAAAACTTCTCTCTCAAACTTCGCTCTCGACAAAAATTAACAAAATGGTTACAAAATACTATCATAGAGAAAAATTACTACCATCTTTTTATAAAATTATTAATAATTCGTCGAAAGAAGGTACAGTTATTCTGTTATAAATATGGAAAATAAGGCATAAACGTAGTAAACCGGAGGTAGGCACAGGAGACAGTGTGTCACGATGTCACGTTCGATGATAGCGAACAATTTAAATATTCTGCTGTTTTACCTTACATTATCAAGAACCAGGATACCAGTTCTTAGATACGATCATTCGTGATCGCGTTAATTCTTCGTCGAAGAGCATCATGAGGCAATGAATCAACTGTTTCAAGGTATTTCAACCTTAATTGACGTCAACGGCAAATAAGCACAGGCTGGCCAATGGTCTGTTCACAAGTGACTGCGAAACGTGGTGTTAGTCGTTCATGAAAACAGATATTTCTGTGTTCCCCTGTTGAGACCTCAACCAGATATCATTCAATAAACAGAGTACAATGTACTTAAATTCTACGATTATAAGTTTAAATATGTTTAAATTTGTTTCAAACCGATGTATTAAATTGGCATACAATTTGTAACATTGATGTTTTTGGTAACTATATTTTTGTACACCTCTCACAAAAAAAAATACTAAACAATAACGAACCGCATTTTTGAAGAATTAAATAATGAAAGGAGATGGTAAACCTTGGCAAAAGTATCCAAGTTTAACCTGACTAAGAAAATAAGTTTTGCGTGCCAGGCATGTAGAAAAGACTACCAATAGCGACTCTGTCCTGCGTCTTTCGCCCAATCGAAAGGTAAGGTTAGTTCTTGAATTCGCGATGAAAAATATTACTCTACGCATATACAAATGTACAACGGAGTATCACGAGTTGCACTATATCAGTCTTTTCGATATATCACGATTGTTCGTTTCTTTCGAAGTAACGTTGACCGTAGATTGTTTCGTTTTAATTCACCAAGATTATGAACGTCAAGTTAATGAACGTAAAAATACGTGCTAGCAATCGAGCAACGAAGACAAAGAGATTGTACGAACTGAGCACGATTATGATATCATAACCTATCAACCGACTCATCCTAAAAACAATTGTGTCTTGAAGTCATCGTTTTATCGTACTACTCTACTCCGTACTCTTTCTGAATACAGAGGAAAGAAAGTTTGTTTCTGTCTGGTATATCTATTTATTTAGTCCACCTCTTTAAACTCTTTTCTGTTTGTTCTTTCAACCGCTCCAGTTTCTTACATAGAAATGACTCCGTCATTAAATTTGTAGCGAGAGTAAAACCAACGATTCAGTTATTACAAAGTAGGAAAGAATATCGTGTTCGTGACTTACCGGTTTACAGTCGATCGTCACATTTTCATGTTGCCCCAAGTTACCAGCCGGTCGAGTCACGTCGTGGTTCTGACACTAACGAACTTATTCACGAATCATTTACGGAAACACAAGCACCGTAAATCAAATGATCACACCATGGCGCGCAGCAGCAGGCTGCAGGCCATCTTGAAGCCACCGACGAGACACGCACACAATAAGCCCAGTCGAATCAGGCACATACGGTGTAAGGTCCTCCCAGAAGGACGGAAGACGATCGAGTGAATGCTCCATAAAGTGGCGGCCATGATGGCGCCACTTGTCGAACCTTTTAAGCTTCAACGAAATTTATCCTACAATTTGAAAGTTAATTCGTCTCGTTGAATATGATACTCGCCGTAATACGTGACTTTCTTTTTCTACAATTGTAGGAAGTAGAAATTGCGTTTCATGGCGATACTGCGTTTGATTTCGAAAGAATTCTCGAATTGAATCAAATTGACAGTTCTTCACGCAGTCGCCGTGATGGCGCCACCAACTGGTCGCGTGTACGATGACTGATAAAAATTATCTATTTCTCGTAGTGTATAATCGGTCTTTAAAGATTAAGAATAAGTAAGTAATTGTTTTATAATTGAAACTATGGTTCACCATTTCGTAGTAGATATTCAGAATTTTGTCTTAATCTATAAATAGTTTTTATCGTACGTTTCGTTAATTATAGCAATATTACGAAGATACGGTATATCTTCAACATTGCGAGGGTTGATCGATTTTCATTAAACGACTCACATATTTCTAATATCTTTGCAAAGAACTAGATCGAGTACCACTGACTCACTTAGAAACTCGAGTCTCGTTTAAAAATAGGCTACAAATGCATATTTGAAAAATAATTGGTTACACACTGTGGTGTACATAACCACTTTTATATTAAAAGAACGTTATCAGTGTATTAATTTGTTTCAACGTATTTTGCAATCAATATTGTATAGTACAGTTGCCCTGAATGAACGTCAATTGTTATCCATTTGAATTTCTTATCTCATATATGATAACAATCTATCAAGATAATATTTATAATCTTTTTTTCTATTGATGTTTGACGAATTTCTCTCAGAGCACCCGTACGATCCATAACTTTCTTAAATAGATTTTATTCGAGCACTAAACAGTTATATCTACACTCTACAACAAACATCTTTGTCTGTTTTCGTCGTTAGCGTTGTGTTTGCACACTTTTATTGTTAATTCAACGACCAATGTCATCAGGAATTTCATATATCATATCAGGAATAATATAATAATAGTCGTTATTGCTTGCCATTTAACGGCATTGTTAAATTTTTTTACAACATTCTATCTGAATCTATCGAAGAGCGGAAGCTTCCAGAGATAAGGTTCAGTAATTTAAGGGATCATTGCTATTAATTAGGAATACTTCCGTTCTTCGTATAGAACCGCGCGTTCGATTATTCTTGCAAAAAAAATGGTTATATTCTTGGCACATCGTAGTAAACTCTTAATAAACGCATTATGTATATAAATAAGTTATACAATCGATGGCTCAAATCGAATTATTAAATATATATATATATCTATATATATATATATATCTATATATATATATATATATATATATATATAATATGTATATGAATATTTAAGATCTGTACGCGTGTATGACTAGAATATAATATATATATTTATAATATCTCGACATGTATCACATGCTATATTGACTATCGCGTTGCCTGACGGGATTTGGAAATTGTATTCCTCATCCTTACATCATTTCTCTCTCTGGCAGTTAATATCTGATATCTGGAAAATGAAAAGAAACGTAAACAAGAAAAAATCATCTAAGATCGTTATTTCTTTTCCTCGTTATAAATCGATTTCCGTTTCACCAGAGACAGAAATATGCTGTCATTTATTGCTCATGTTAGTATAATCGTAGCCCGTAAAGTAATTACTTTTAATTGTTAATTGCTAGTACTTTCATAAACTTTCATCTTAGGAGCATCAACCGTAAGTACTAGTATTGACTTCAGTGTTTATCGAACTCGTAACAGCGTACGTCGCTCCCGAATAATACTTCTCCTTCTAATACTTTCATTGTATATCAACAAGTAGTTTCGCGCCCGAAACTTACAGACTAAAAATGTACTATAGACTTAATGTTAAAATCGAATCTGTCAGATTCTGTTCTCTGGAAGATTAATCGTGTTGCGTGTCATTAAATATTCCCGCAATATATTCATAAAAATCGGTATCAACACTAAAAGTAATACCTTCTACCTATTCTTCCTTTATTTTGTAAATCGTATAGTAAGAAATCCTTTAATACTTCTGACGCTTCTCCTAACGCTCGTCTCATCTCCTAACGTTTGATTCAATTCTACATCTAGTCGAAGAAACAAAGGCTCGAATCTTTAATTCGATTCTCCACTGGCCACCGTGCCATCAGTCGGAGGACCACCTGCTGTGACGCTTTGAGGGTCTGTCGTAGGAAGTCCTTGCATATCCTGCACACCTTGGAACAACTTGCCTGGAAACCCATGCAACAAATCGTAGGAAACAGGTGTGGGTGGTAAAGCAGTGGTGTGAGCGTGTGGCGACTGTAAAACCGCTATCACTCTTCTCAGTTCCTCCAAAGCGTTCCCTGTATGATTCGATAAGGAATAATTTTATAAACACGACTGAAATTAATACGTTCATTGATAACATGCTGAGATCACGTTTTATTTCTTGTATTTTTGTATAATGTACCTTGCATGAGAATATAATTTTTCGCCAAGAGGAGGGTTGCAATCTTGGACAATTTTCTTACGGACGGACTATGGGCGTAAGGAATCACGGATCGAAGTTCGTCAAGCGCATCGTTCAAATCGTGCATTCTTCTACGTTCTCTGGCGTTAATGTTCAATCGCATGCTTTTCCCCTGACGAGTAGTTTTTGATTTTGGCGGGCAGTTCAATCTCGATGCCCCGGGTCTATAAACGTTAGAATTAATAAATATATTCTTTAAACGGATTACATTGATTCTTATTACAGGCTTTCTGATACCTTTCTTGATCTGGTCTATTTTCATCGGAAAGAGCACTCGATGAAGCATGCGGTTGGGGCTGCTGCTGAAAATAGAAACCACCGAGGCCGACGGCACCCAAGGGAGTCCTTCTACCAGGTGCACTCTGAGGGTGCTCGGACGAGTAACTAGCCGGAGGAGCGGAAACACTAGCGTGAGATGCTCCCGGTACTGAATACATAGACTCGAGCGATGCTGTTGATTGCGGTGGTAATGGATGCTGTAATAGCAGAAAACGATGAATAGTATACACTAATCGAAGTTAAGTTTACTTAATAAGTTAGTGAGTTTAAAGTAAGTTAGAGGACCGTTTTTTGTTTCACTTTGATCTTTGTACTCGTTACTTGTGTGCACACCTATTTCCTTTTTGTAAATTTTGTCTGAAAGTCTATTTCTATTACAGCGTCACACGAAAACCATAGAAATAACATGAGAAGCAATTTTTAAATTCAACAGGCTCTCGATACATCAGTCCTGTATCATAATACCAACATCGCCTTTTCTAATTACTTGTAGGAGTAAACATGTGTTTTATGCTTTATTGAATATCTCAAAGATCATTTGTCATAGTGTTTGTTTTGGGCGATGTAATTTAATTTCTTTGCTAATGTAGGAATTCTTGAGGACAATCAACCTTCAAATTTCTGAATGGTAACTATCCAGATATTTTAATCGCTTAATAAGGATCAAATTTGGAGAAATGTTTAATCATAACGATTGATACACACAGCGGTACGATGTTCCCAAGCCCACGTAGGATGCGAGGCCGAACGTTGCCAGGAACCTTGCTGCAGATGCGCCTCAGGAAGACCCTCTCTTCTATCGTCGTCCTCCGTGGAACTGCTCTCGCCGTCGTACGATCTCATTTCTCAAACGACTTTGGTATTCGTTTCAAACGTATTTCTCCTCTCACTTCCGTCCAGTGCTTCCGTGGATAACCAGAGGCAGCTTCTTCGTGAACATGAAAACGTCGCCTGATCGGTTATCATTGTTCACGCGTGAGTGACGCGAAGTATCGAGCGAACGACATCATCGACAAGCATAATATAATCAATAGTAACCGCAACACTTACCGACAAATTTCTTTCCGCTGCCGGTCATGCACAGCGCAGGATCCTTCGAATGCAGCGAGGATCAGCAAAATTTTTTGCGCACGACCGCGTAACCGGCCATCTCTTCGATATAAATCTTTCTTTAATCGTGGTACAATCCGAAACCACGATCCACACGATTTAATCGCAATATATCGTTTGTCCTTTCTTCCTATCTTTTATAATAAATCTAACGTAATAAAAATAAGTCACTGTTTACGATTCAAGGCGACGCTTATCTCAGCCATGTTACGCGAAACTTTTGCAACGCAAGCTGTTTGCTCACCTCTCACGAGGTAACGTTTGATCATTCGCTCCTCTGTCTTTATTACTTAATTGTCACACACGTGTCTTCCTGTCGTCTATCGGCGTTTCTTTTTTTCCATCACTCGAGTCGATACATTTGTACTTAATGAAATTATCGCCCACAGACAAGAACTCTTTCACACACACGGACCACGCACGCGTCTATTGTTTGCAGACGCCCTGCGCAGAGGGTGAACCGCCTGCAGCCCTAAATGTAGTTCGAGCCTCCTCCGATAGGACGAGTAACCGTCGACCGGTGGATGCTGGTCTGGACCAACGCCTGGCGGACCCTGGTGAATATCCGAACAAGTTTCACGAGATGATGCACCCGCTTCTTACCATCTGGATAGGTCGATGCCCAGATGGAAAGGCCCATCGTTCGGGGGGGTGCAACATCGTTTTTTGCTCTTTCGCGACTTGGATGCTTTCCCTACTTCGAGGGGTGACTTACTTTCAGTATCAACCGCAGCAAAACAATCTTTGTTTCTTATTTGGAATTTCCATAACTACAAAGGATAGGATAACAAAGGGTATTATTTAAGAAAAAGTGGTCGTAACTTTGAAACTCAAGTTCTTTTGATAATTTTCATGGATAATATCGACGGGCTATTTTAATCTTTCCTTTCAAGTCTATCTTTTTGCCTCGTTTTGTTTTTTATCCTTATATTTGGGGAATTCGGAAGGGGGCATAGTAATGCAGGGCGTGTTACAGAAACGATCGTAACTTTGAAACCTAATTTCTCCTCAATGGATAAATTTACTCTCCAACTTTGTGCTATTCTAATCCTTCCTCTTTAATATACTTTTCTCGTCTCGCCTTCTCACGGTATATTTATTCCCGCCAATGACAGCAAGAATCGAGGCTGAAACGGAGAAACTTCTCGAAATATGAGAGACCCACCGTGCATTTTTCTAATCGTACGTATCGTTGAAACTCATTTGATCTGTTATTCATTCCCGAACAAAGAGAAATTCAGGAACATGGAAATCGATGAAAAAAGGAAAACGAAGGAGGGCGGGTGAAAAAAAGGGCGCGGAAAATTTCATAAATGGTAGGGGTGAGCAGCGGAAATGCAACGTAGAGTGTATCACGATTCGTACGGTCTTGCATGTAACGTTGCAGATCAATTTTGCGAACAACGAACAGGGTCTCTCTCTCTCTCCCTCCCCCTCTCTCCCCTTCTCTCTCCCTCTCTCTTTCTCTCTATGGAGTACGAAATAACGACGAATCGACGGCTGACACGTTCTCTACCGTGCGTTATACCTGACCGTGGGCATAATAACGCCGAAATCAAAACCGACTACTCGCACACACGTCGAGCCATATTGTTCGCTGCATCTGTCGTATGCACGACACAGGGGGTTGTCATTCGCAACGAACACGTTCGACGAAAACTCTGTATCGCCGGCGTTCGACTCGCCTTTGCCCAGGTACAATGGGAATTTTTCACCGTGGCGTAAATGTTTTTGTCTTCTCTCCGTTTTTTCCTCTTTGTCGGTCCTTTCCCTCTCTCTCTCTCTCTCTCTCTCTCTCTCTTTCATTTGCTTCCCGTTTTAATTAATATTCCGGGAAACAAGGCAAGCCGCACAGAAATGGGCGCAGAAAGGATTTTCGTCAGTTTTTATGTATAACTCACGATGAACATTCACGTTTGAAATCATACTGAAAATCGACAGAGTTGAGTTCTCTATTGTCTTTTTGAAGCATCCTTTTTTTCTTTTCTTTATCCTTTTTGTAATCGTGAAAACTATTAAAAAATAGAGTTTCAATATCGCAACGTTCTATTTTTCGTTATAATCTTCATGGCGAATTGCGAACGCCGGAGTAAAGTAAAAAAAGGGAAACTGACAAATTGCGATTTTCATTGGAAAAGATGTCTTCCGGTGAAGCTGTCGTCTTCGGGGAAAGATTAAAATAGATTTATGCACGGTAGAATATTGCGAAGACGTACCTAATAAAAATACCATCTAGCTCCGCGTTTGTCCGTGCCAGGAGGAAAGGAAATTTGTTTTACGCGAATGCAACCAGAATTTCAAAGTGTCAGGAGAATCCAGCTACGTCATACTTGGCTCGGGACCACATGTAAAATAGATCCGTGAAACCCGGAAACATTTTGCGTGGATGAGATTTATACAATTTCGAAGACGTTTCCGAGGCGGTACATTCATCGTGTTTGAAGCTTCTGACTTGTCACAAATATCTTGAGCCGTGCAACTTCGACTATCTCGCTTTATGAATTCGTTATAAATGCTATTACCTCAAACTTTCTCTATTAACTCTTTCACGGCAGAAGATCCCCGCGCTACGTAAAAAGCTATTTCTCCGGCAATTATCGATAATTAAATCGTAGATGTTTATAAACATAACTAACAAATCAAATTGTTAATATACTTTCTTTGTCACAGGGTATCGAATTAAACGAACGATTACAACATAATTTATCCATAATTTTCTCCAATTATAGGCAAAATGTTACGATTACCCAGAAACTTTTCAACAAAAGTACGTGTCCTATAGCGTCGGAACAAAAAGCTTAATTTACGCCAACTTTCTTGGAAGTGTCATCCGCTCCTAGAATTTCGAACATCGATAATACCCTCGGGTCTGAATCACACGATATATCCATCCCTCCTGACCGAAATAGTGGTCGGGTGTATGGGTTAGTTTCGCTTCTATCCGAAATGTTTACTATACGCAATTCGGCATAATGTTGCAGTCTCTCAACTCCTGGCGAGTTCTCGAGGTGGCCAAATCTTTGGCACAGAAACGAGGGCTGTAATACATATCTATAGCAGACTGGAATTGTTTAAGGAGCTAGCGAATGTCGCTCCCTCGTCGAACTTCTCCGTTCAAGAGGGTTCTATTGTACTTTAAATTCACCAAATTGTACAATCATACTTTGGCATCTCGATACGAATGGATACGCATAGGAAAACGAAGACTCTTTTCTTTTCTTTTCTTTTTTTTTCCTTTACGCGTTTGTACGAAATAGATTAAATTGCTAAATTACGTAGAACAAAATCGAATTTACTTCTAGGCGATTGCATCCGATAAATTGAACGCGGTAAATTTCCTATTTGTGGCAAAATAAATACGGAATCTTTCTAGGTCGAGCACCCTCCGCCGTAAACGGCTTGTTCGTTGGAAGAGCCTCTCGAATTTCGAGCCAGTTGGAATGTGGCTGACGACGTTTATCTTATCGTGAGATTTTAAACAACCTAATACTTCTGCCGATATTAACGAAATAAAAATTCATTATTCCACGCGATAAACTGTTTCAATCGCACTATAATATCGATACTGCGTGCTACGTATAAACCTACGTTAAACAAGCGACAGGAATATGCTAATATTTGTCATTAGCGAGCGAGCTCGTTTCCTCGTTCTCGCGGAAACAACAACAGCAAGGAGCAACACGAACGAGCTTCCAGCGAACGAAGCGACCAGAAATGGCTAGTATCGGCAAATAGACGAGATTATTTCCGCGATGGCAAAAGAAAAGATACGTGTCGAAGACCCCGGAAGAAGCGATTCTACGTGCGCGCGACTGGAAAAAGGATCTTTCGCGTACGCCCATGTAGAACGGTACAAACCTCCATCCACATCTAGCGGGATCCAGCGTATACGAGGACACGACGAGAAAGCGGGCGTTCGTTTAACACCTATAGATCGACTTGGTGAGGACAGAGAGAGAGAGAGAGAGAGAGAGAGAGAGAGAGAGACAGAGAGAGAGAGAGCGAGGGAAGAGACAGAGAAGTTGGAGAGCAGAGGGACGACGGAGGTGAGAGAGCAAGAGAGAGGCGCAGGAACGGGGTTCTCTGTTCGGGGGTGGTTTTCGGTGTACGAGGGGTTGGTCCGACCGATGGAAAGTCCTGAGGGATGAGGGAGGAGGTTGCCAAGGCAACGCTCTGCCAGCCTCGGCTTACTTTAGCTCTGCTCGTGCACTCGGATCAATACAGCATCACCGTGAGTTCCCGGACCAAACACACCCCCTCGACACCCGCCCCTCCCACTACCTAACCTCCCCCCCTTCTTCCATCTCCGTCTCATACCACGCTGCTCCCTCGGTCTTCTCTCTTTCACCAACAATTTTTCTCCTTCTCTCTCGCTTCGTTTCTCGATTACCCTCTGGCTCTTTTCATCTCTGTTTCACCGTCTGCTTGTTCCTCGTTCAACTAATCCCCGGTACCGCTCCTTTTCCTCTCTCCTTCTCTTTTATTTGCTGAATGTACGCGCGTCTCTCCCTTCCGGGGCTCATGGCTCGCCCTCCTCTCGTTCTCTCCTTGTTTCACTCTACCCGTCTCTATTTAGTCGTCTCTCTCGTCCACCAGCCAAGCTGCCTGTGTCCGGCCGTGGGCTCCCGGTGCAGTGATCGCAAAAATTATCGCGCCGTTTTCGGTAGGTCATCCACGAAAACAATCGAGAACCATGCGAACGACGAGACGCGGTTAATTAGAGATTTACTGACAGAAGGAACAAGTTGCGGTCTTGCATGAACTTTTCCTATCATCGCATTATCTTTCTATGGGATTTTTCTACGGGAACGATATAGATTTTTGTTTCGTTTTCATCATTTTTCTCGATACTCCACTGGCGAGGGTTATAAATATCCTGACCTTAGCTAGTTTCATTCACTGCCCCCGTCACATTGATCTTTCCTTGAACGAATATTAACACTCCGATTCTTTTCGTGCATATTTGTGTATCGGAACAAGATGATTCCCGTATCACGTTCGAGCAGTTTCTTCGTTTAGTTTTTCCTCGTGACTCTAGTCAGCGTTTCTTTCAACAGTTACGGAATATCGGACGAGATATTCTCTACCACGATCACGCGGACCATTCCTTTCTCGCAGTTGGCACAGTCGATGTGATTTCATCTGAAAAACCAGTCCGAATTTCGTCGGATATCATCGACGTCTAACAACCTCCCAATCCTAGCCATCTCGGAGAATGTCTTTTCTCGTGGCATCGATGTACAAGTGGATGCACCTAAATCGTTCACCTAGTAATCGAAACGAAATTCCTGACCACGATTTTCGAATGCCAGCGCTCGAGATGGAAGCAACTCCGGACACACACACCCAAATTTAAACGATCGATGTAAAGCGTCATCTGCAATTCGACGATCAATGCACCCCTCCAGTCATCGTCGAACCGGCGTTGCTCGTCGAGTTTCATTATTATCCGAAAAACGCTCGTTCAGAGACGAGGAATAATTACAACTAGCCCGGAAAGCACTCGTCGACTACTCAAATTTGTTTCAACAACCCACGGAATCGCTCTCTCTCACCCTCTCTCTCTCTCTCTCTCTCTCTCTCTTCACACGCTGCTAGGTGCATTCTCGTAAACGTCGAATCATATAAATTGCAGCGCACCGATTCGGATGGATCGTTTCGTTCTTCGTAACGCGCTGCTTGGCTGATGGCGTGACGTTCGAGGGTCGAGGACACGGATGGATCAACAAATTCAATCGGACTCTGATCGCTTCGGTTTTATACCGAAGCAAAACTCGTAGGGGATGTAAATCACTCGTAGCAGCCGTTCACCGCTCCATTTTCTCGCGTTTTATCTCTCTGAGTCATCGGTGAACATCTCTACCTTGTCGCGCCGAATTAAAGAAATAGAGGAAGAGGGGAATGGCGAAAGGGAACGTGGGTAGTTTGGACGACGAGCGCGTTCATCGATTCGCCAACTTCTTCGGACGTTCTTTTTCCGTCGAGCGGAATTGGAATCGCGGAATTTTGAACTAAATTAAATCGACGACACGCCGAAAGGATATAAGAGGAGAGTGTTGAAACGACACGGGCTCCGGGCGACGGCTGAAACGAGATACAGTTTCACTTTCTTTTCTACGTGATTTCCCCGCTACTCTTGTAGCTTTACGTTTGTTTGTTTTATTTCGAAAGCGATTATATCTTGAATTACCAGAACGAAAATAACTTATTCGCGGTAAAGATACAGATATAACAGGCGAGACCGATTCGTGCAAAGATGGAAAAGTTCGCCGTCAGAGGAGAATGGAAGAATCATCGCGGGCGTCGAGCAGCTTAATTGATGATTCCTCGTCGAAACTACAGCAACGTCGTACACGACGTACAGCCCCGCTTTCCCACGCGAACTTAGCCAAGATCATAAACGCGTGAAATCGAAGCCTGTATCTCGTGGCGGAGTACACGAGAGAACTTAAATTAATTCGCGTTTTTATCAATATATAGCCGCCGATGAACGTCTCGTATCTGGTCTCGTATACGCGATAACTCGAAGGGGTAATTTGGACGATAACTACGTGGTCGAGACGAGCGAGGACGAGCGAGCTTCGTAAATAGTTGGTCTAGAGAGATAAGAGGATAATCGGAAACGATATACGAGATTCAGTGGTCGATTAAAAAAGGAATGGCCGTGGAAACTGGTGGTTGATTATGATCAACGACTTCGAATCGAGCGGCGCACGGGGCAAAGGGTGGAAAAAGGATAAACTTGGAGAAAGCCGGTAATCGGGCAGAAGTTCTCCGCGAGTTTGCCATGGAAAACACAAGGAGACACCCTCTCCATCATTTTGCTCGTAAATTCAACGGGATAAGAGGGGTGAAAGAGGACTCCGTGTCTGGATGCCAAAAAAGAACTTTTCTCGCTCGGCTCGAAGATTAACGAAGAGGAGGAAGATTAACTGACGCTTCCTCCGGAGCGCGCTCTTCGTCCTTTACTTACGTGCACGGAGGCACAACTGTCTCTCGCTCCGAGCAACGTGTCATCAGGAAAAATAATGGCGACCGTCGCGGGATCAAAGGCTAATCGGAATCCCTTGTATCGTCCCGTGACTCGTCGGTGAAAAGGTGTTTCCAACGGGCAAAGTGGAAACGCAGAGAGGAAGAGACGGGTGGAGGGATGAAACGTACGGCGTGGAGCAGCGGCGAACGATTGGAGAACGAAAACCAGACGAATCGCCGTCGACTTTAATCCCCGGATCCCGGTATCGCGACTTCGTTTGATATTATAACGATTCCCGATGAAATCTGGCCAACTACGCGAAAGCATCGACTTCTCCCCTATCTATTCCGTTGGCCAGAGTTGCTCTAAAAAATTGTCGGAGCCCTTCACGACTGAAAACCAATTTCTCGTCCTTTCAACGGCCAACGATGTGTCGCTTCTTCCGGGTCTTTTTACAGGGGAGGACGAAATCCGTCGTTTTCTTCGTTGGGCCGCGTAAAAGCGGACGAAAAGCGTCGAAAATAAAAAGAAAAGCTACGTAAAAGGGCGGGCAGGGTTAAGGGGAAGGGTAGGTGCACGTTCGGGTAGAACGAGGACAAAAGCAACGATCGGAGAAGGACAGGCGGTTGAGTGCAAGAGAAGCAAAGGAACAGGAAGAAAGGCACAAATGAAATTTAATAAAATTTCAAGCGCGCTGGTCGGACCGTACACAGAGAGCTGCCGGGTCCGTTGGCGGTCACCATGGAGACGCAGCTTCCCGCACCCCGCGACGTCACTGCTCCATCGATCTGCAACCCCTCTATGGATATCGCCACCACTATAGTCGCTTTACCCACCACTACCACCACCACCACCACCAGCTCCGATACCATCACCAACACCGACGACATCGGCCGATCTTCTCTCTACGTTTGCATCCGTGTGCGCGCCTCTTTACACTCTTCTCGTCGTACGTCCACGATCCCCTGGACCGCGTAATGCTACGTGGATGAGGCTGCACGTACAGAGATATTGGCCGTGTGGACGTTCGTGCACGTAGACGTAGGAGCAGCCCGTGCAGCAGCCGGATACTCACGCAGCCGTGGCACGGTAGTACGCATAGGGAAAGTGAGTAACCTTGCCGGTTGCCTGGCTGGCTGGTGTACACCTTTCGAGTCTACCTTCGTTCCGAGCTAGCAGGTGAGGGTGGAGTCGCAAAGATGAACGCCGGTACAGAGAGGAGCAACGAGCGAGACGGAGAAAGGATGAACCGACAGAGAGAACGAGAAAGAGAAGGCAGCCCTTATTTCTGCGATTCGTCCGGTGCACCCTTCGCCGGATCGCATTATCGATCGATGGATGGGTGCGAACGGGGCAACGGCGAACGACGTCCCCCTCTGTGGACCCCTCCTGTTCTCTTACGCTTTTCCTTTACTTTAATACATCATCGATGACTCTTCTTCTTTCCGTCTTTTTCTTTTTTCTCTTTTTTGCACGACATTTACGTACTCGCTTTTTTCCCTTGTGTATTCTTACTGTAAGGTATCCCCTTATTTCCTCTTTTCCATGATCCTACTAGTTTAATTAAATTCGAGTCACGGTGAAAAAAGGCTGCCACTGATCCGTATTAGTGCGCTCGCGCTTTTACAAGTTGACGACGAGACGCGCTCGCGCGAGAGAAGGACGCGTGAAACACACGAACGACGAATCAAATTATCTCGATGCCAAACACGATGAAAAATGAAAATTCATAGCAACGATATTGGCAATAAAATATTTCCACGCATTTCTCTTCTTTTCTCGATCGTCCTCTCTTTGATCTATCTTCTCGTTAATTGTTCCTCTTGCTCGTTAAGAGTAGGATCTACTCTAGACCCGGGAATCTAATAAATTAACCGGCACCTCTGCCTCTCTGCATGCGGTTGATTCTTCTAATTGTAAACCGACGCGCGGCGCGTTTCTCTTCCTCTTTAATTTCATTAAAACTCGCGTTGCATCTTTCTCCGTCATTTCAGCACCGCTTATAGCCCGTTAATCGAATCCACGGTTAAGAGCGCAATTTATATGGAGCACGGACCGCCTCCTTTCTCTCGCTTCTATTTTTTCGCCGTCTCTTATGCCTCGATCCCGCGGGATTCAACGACGAAACACGCAATAAATAGCTCCGCCTTCTCCTTTCTTTGCCGTGTTACTTTTTTACCTTGCGAGAAAATACTATTTACATCATTCTTTTATCGTTCATCTCGACGTTGTTCTTGGTAGGTCAGATAAAAGGTCTGAAACTCGTTACGGTATCTTCAGAAATAGCTCTGATCGCGGTTATCGCGGCACCGTAAAACATTTATCCAATGTTTCCATGCAAATATCATGTCCCGGACAGAGCTTTGTACGAGCCAATACGAATTAAGATTTTCCAGCAATTTTGAAATTTTAATTGTAATAAGTAAAACCTGTTTCCGAAATAAAATCCGAACGAAAGCAGCTTAACGAGCAGAAGCTCAAGCGGGCCGATCTAAAGTTTTATTACGAACGTCGTACCCAAATTTGTCGCCAGTTTAAAAATGACAATTTTTAAATAGTCATAATAGGAAATAGTTTAATGGACGACAGAGAACCAGTTTAAGGTTTTATTACGAATATTCTGTTTCGAAAACTATTTGTTCGTTATTTATTCAAATTCTTCGCCAATCTTAATACTTTAATTAGCATATAATGTAATCTGTTCCGGAGGAGAAAAAAGAATCGAAACGGGAACAGTTTACCGAACAGAAGGCAAGCCAATCGAGTGTACCTGACGGACATCGGGTTGCGCCGTTTACGCGCGGCTAGGGAGGAAAGGAAACACCGCGAAACGTCATTTCCTCGAGTGTTTTTCTTTGCCACACAGACCGCAACGATACGCAGGCCATTCCTGCCTTTCCCGTCTATGGGGGTTGCTGGCCTCCGGCAAGCTACAGCTGATCCCAAATTTTATCTCCCCCCGTGACCAATCAGGAGGTCGGTGTCCCGCACACGATCGAGCTAGACGGTGTGACGCCAGTAGTCCCGACGGATTTTCACCCTCGGAACGAACCCGACTGCGCGGAACCCTCCTCTCTCCGCCGCGTTCCTCTTCTCTCTTCGCTCTCTCTCTGCTCTCTTCGCTGCGGGATCGCTGTTAACGGCGACGCACCGTGACCGAGAACCTCGCCACGTCCGAGGAAACGATCGGTCGGAAACACGCTATCTCGATATTTCCATTTGCTCTTCTAATTTGTTCCTCCTGTTTTCTTTCGCGCGTCGTTAACAATTACGTCAAGCGATCGGCAATTCGATCTCAACATAGGATCTTTCACGTTTTTTCCAGTATAATCTCACAGAGTTATACGAGCCTGTATGTCGAAAAATATTATTCAGCGTTCTCGTGGTAAATTAGACAGAATAAGCTTCCATTTGAAAGGAAAGGAAGATTTTCCTAGGCAGAGTTTTATCGATTCCCAAAAAACGACCGATACGAAATGCAGCCTTGACAGTCGGTATCGGCTGTCCGTGTAACACGAGAGAGGGGTAGGGATAGGTGCATGGGAACCACCAAAATTGGAAAGGCAATAAGGGTGTACCGAGGGTGCACCTCGGCTCATGGGGGTTGCCTAGCGACCCCAGCATCCAGCTCTCTTTCTTCCGTTTGGTAGCCCCGTGTGCCTCTCTTTCCCTACCTATCCTCCTATTTACTGGCTCGTGCTGCCTCTCTCCCCTGCCCCCTCCACTCTTTCATCCCCTTGCCGTCTCTCTCAACTTGGGTCGCCCCAACCGTACAATACCAGCTCTCTGCGAACCTTCGTCCGTCTTTCTCCGCCCTCTAGTTTCTTCCCGTTCGCTTCTGTCCGTCTCTGAAAATACCAATACGCTCTTCCTCTTTCTTCCACTCTCCGTTACGCTGTTTTCCACCACCACCAGCGCCGTTACCGCGTACACCCTCTTTTTTTCCTCCGTTGTTTCTTTTTCTCCCTGATCTCTTTTCCATTCGACGCTCCGTAGTACTCTTCCGTAGGCTCATTCCCACCCTTCTGCTCATCCCCGTCTCCCTGTTACTCTCTTCGTTTCTCAGTTTTCCCCTTCCCCCTCCCTGGACGATCGTCCATTCTCCTCCCTTTTCTCACTCCACGTTCCTGGGACCATTTTTCCATCTTTTCCTTTTTTCTCTCGCTCGTTCTCCTTCCTTCCGACGAGTGGCAGCTTCCTCGTTGGTTTTCCGTGTCTTTTCACTCTACGCCAGAACCGGGGATGGATACTCTTTCCTCTTTCATCCACTTGCCCTACAGTTTCGTCCTACTTCAACCGCCTTTCTTTCGTCCTTCTCGCTCGTTCCCCGTTTCTCCACGTTTCATCCCCTTCCTTCTCCTCTACTCGAGGGATTCCCCTTGCTCCCGCACGAGAAACTAGCCCTGCTGCTCTCGCAAGGAGGCCGTGGCCCGAATTCTATCGACCCACGGTGTGTACCTACTATCAACAGCCTTCAGCTTCATTCACCCGCCCAAAAGATCCGGTTAAGAGATTGCGTACGCACACAGAAGACCGGCACGTGTTTTTGTTTTTGCGTCGCTGGCCGGCTTCCGTCGGGGGTGCACCCGAGGAACACCCTCGGCTGTCGTCGATTTTTTTTACGATCCGACGCGGCGCGGCCAACTGCGAGCGGCGAATTGTCGGAATCGAGTCGATTGGAAACGATGGCAATGCGGGGTGATTCAATGAGATGAGTCCTTTCGGATAAAATTCTTTTATTCGTTCGTACACGAACTATTTTTTTGGAAAAATCGAATGATGCGGTAGATAGAGAAAATGTTCGAACGCGTATAGCTTCGTTTTCCAATCAATTTTTTTTCCATCAGATTCTACGTTTCATTTTCCTAGTATCGAGTTCTTTTTTTTTAGTCGTATTATTCGCAACACCGTAATTTTAGTACACCTGAATCGAATTCGTTGGCACGCGAATTATATGATTAATACATTGGCGTGGAAATATATCTTGCAACCATCGTATAACGAGGATTTCTTAAATTACGCTACAGGTTACTGCTGATTCGCTAGGCAGTGCGCTAGGCGATTGACTATCACGAACAAGCCAGTATTTTCCAATTCCGTGAAAATTACAGAAACCATGGACCCGGATAAAGCGGATTCAATTCATATTTCATTGGGACGCGAATGAAATTTTATTCGTTCACGCATGCATGAAATACGCCATCCCTTTTAATAATAAATCGCGGCACTCGATGTTAGCTCGTAATGGCTGTTTTGTCAAACGGTAATTTTAACGTTGTAGCATTCCCGGCGAGTATTCGATATTGTACAAGGCGGTAATTGAAATGGTAAGTCCGAAAAGAAAATATAAAAAATAGAATGTGAACAAAGAAAGCAATAGAAAATAACGGAACAAAAAAAAAGAAGAAACAAAGAACACAAGAACAAACAAAACACAACGGTAAAAGCCATCGAAGTTCGAAATTGGTACGAAACGTCAGCCAATTCCCTTTTTAGAATTGCAATCATCACCTCTACCAACGTCGATAACGCTCGTTGCCTCGAGCAATTTAATTCAAACATAAAAAATAATCCCTTTGATGATAGGTGCAGGTTGGCTGGAACGGAGCCAGCGGTCACGGAGAGGCTAGCTCCATGGCCAATCTCCATTCTCCGCGAGATCTTCGACAAAAATTTGTTTTCTCTTCCCACGTCTCGTTACGGCATTTCCCTATGTCGATCGTGGAAAACACGCGTATCAAAAGAGAACGATCGTCGATCTTCAACATCGTAGTCTGTGATAAAAAATCGTGGACCAAAATCTACAAAATTGAATGTACATTTGCAAATATGGATATCTCTTATAAAAGATCGTACGATACGATACGATCGAAGGTAGATGCAAAACATTAATACGGTATTATTTGATAGCGTATTCAATCTTCTCTAAGAAGATTCCTCGTTAAGTATTGTATCACTCGAGTCGCACAATTGAAATTTCAATATATTCGCGTTTCGATTAGCCGCGAGTTCGATCGACGACAACATAGCGAGTCTTGAGACTACTTTCCCGTTAAAATAGCAAATGTGACTTATCATATTCTTCTCCCGTAGTCTTCGATTTCAAACGTTCTTTTGTCCAGTATTGTGTACACGTACAATGGCTAGAAAAAGTATTGGCACATCCCCTCATTTTCCATTGTAGCAACCTCTTTGTCCGCATCTCATTCTCATGGTATCAAATTTGTATAGTTGCATAAAAGTATTAAATACTTAATATCGTACACATAATTAATAATAAAAAGTACTACATAAACAAAGTTATATAAAAGTATTGAACGATACGAAATCTAATATACTCGGAGCCAATTAATTAATATATAAATGCTATGACAAATACAGTGGGACGTTTTATGTAGCTATTGCAAAAGCTTTTTCACACAAAAAATTAATTCTCCCACAGATACCATATCCACTACTTTGAATTGAAAATTGCACTCCGTCTCCTAACTTTTATCAGCGTGACCCATTCGATTAGTTTGATATTCTATTGGTGACGATCGATCTTTTCGTAGACGAAGGCCATGTTGACGTTTACATGTTTGTTGACAGGAACGCGTCCCTTATTCTCGGAGCACACAAATCTCGTTGGCTCTCCGCAGGAGTCGCAAGGATTCCGCTCTTCTAACAGCAGGTGGCTATTAGACGGACACGGTCACTGGTGGCCTCCAGTTTTACGGTCTCCGTAATCCTTCCACCCGCGATTCAATTTTCTCGAATCGACACCGACAACCATGCAAGATCGAGATAATCCCGGTGATCGTGATTCACTTCGTCCTGAGAAAGGTAAAGTGAGTTGTTTATCGCGCCGCGCCACTAGTAACACTTTTACCTTCGCTCCGTGTTCCGCCGGCCGTGTCGTTTATATACTTCCAATAGCCAGTATATTTTTTCGAATTGATAGTCGTTCGTTTATTAGAGAGCTATTTTACAACGTCAAATCCACCTTTTTTTTCTCTGTTCTCCCATTTTTAATAGGATACGTAGTGCTGTCATGTGTTTTTGACGTTTATATATGCGAATCGTATATATTGATTGATAAAACAAACGACTATGTGTGTTTGGAGAATTCCAAAATTTCCCAAATTTATGTGCTCGGAGACTATTTGTCTGTTGAACTTACCAGCGTCCTTACGTTTACGCTTACTATCGATTTTTAATTGATATTTGTTACGTGAACATTAACCTCGTAATACACGTAAAAAACATTAAAAAATGCAATATTAAATGAAACCGCATTGCTCTTTAAATACTTGTACATGTGTATCGCGTATCTAGATTCATAATAAATTACTATATATATCTAGATCGGGTAAATTCGACAATATCCTTAATTTATGTCTTTTATACATTTGTTCACTCGCAAGCTTCGTTTCTCTTGCATCTACGTTCAGTTAATCGTTAACTGACAACTGTTTTACCAATATGAACCTGCCAGCGAACATGGAAGACGCTTGAAAACGCCCGAACGCTAGAAGTAGTTCCGATGGCAAAAGCCAAACCAGTGTCTGACCAACAAGTGTCTAATACTACTTACGTTCTCAAACAAGGCGCACGACCTTTAATCAAAACCCTCTCAGCCAATGCACGTAGGAGAAGGAAAAAAGAAGGAGATATTATGCGCAGTATTTTATGCAACGTTGTAGAATGAATGACTCTCGTTATACTTTTAACAAGAACGAGTGCAAAAGAAACGAATACTCACTTTCGATATCAGCGCAACGATTCGGTTCAATTGGTGCGCCGATTAAATCTCTGCTATTAAAAATAATGAATCGCCATCAAGTTCGCGCAATATTCTCGCGAAACTGATTCCTCAGATTATAGGGTATAGATTAAGGGTAACTAACAATTAGAAAACGCAGAAGCAAATCGACGAAACGTCGCAACAACTTCTCGACGTGCTCGCAAAAGGATGCGAGTACAAAGGCACGAAACGTTCGTTTTTCCTTAGTTGAGACAAACGTGCTTTTGATTATTATCTGAATTAGTTTATTAACCATCTCGAGGCGAATTTTTCTTTTAATCCTGTTACGCTCTTCCGTAGTAAAAGTTATCCTGTGGCGCATTATCTTATTACCTTTAAAAGGACTAATGCAATTGCTATCGTTAACGAAATACAACGTACGTGGTACTAATTTCAAAAGATATTGTTCCGAATTTTATAAGATCTTGACGAGTCCACTCTATCTTTCATCTCGATAACTGACGTGGCTGCAAAAAGATTTTAGAAAACCTGACAACCTAAATATCCTTCTTTACGTATGACCAAACGCTTTTAACCTGAAATATATTCCGTCTGAAAATTAAAGCACTGGCTAACCCCTTTACAAGCGTATCCACACAGATACGCGTCTTCGATTTACACACCGACCACGTTAATTACGTGTTATTCCTATGCTGTAGTGCTGGACTAATATGCCCGCAAATTCGTGACACGGCTCGTCAATACAGGTAACAGTATTTCCATCCGTGCGTCGCTATGCGATGTAATTTTCCGCGTACCGCTGATTAATACCGCCACGATATAGTAAACCGGACAAAGGTACTATATATATTCCATCTATAATAACGTTCTAATAAATTTTTCGGTAAACATGCTTCGCGTATGCCTCCACGAACGTCGAGGCTTTCGGTGATAGATAACGTAAATATTTGATATCGTTAAAAAAGTCTTCCACCTCTGCTTACCCTTAAACCAGGTTCCTCGAAAATACCTCCCGTATCCCATAACATCGAGCACAACGTTAATTTCATTAAAACGTTCGATTGGAATTACCGAGTTGTCAGTCGTTTCGTCTCCGCTAATTGCCGATCAATTTTCCAATTTCCGCGGCGTTGTTGCGGCTTACAGAAGGAAAAAAGAAACTCGTCGAACGAATCCAACCGTACCAAACGTATTTATGGGGAGGAACAGCCACGTAGAATGTTTTCAGGCCGTGTTAGTTCCTCCTCGTATCCTAGCGACAAGAACGATGCGATGGAAAAAAGGAAAGGAAAGGGAAGAAAAAGAAAAAGAGGGAAACAAGGTCCACTTTTTTCCTTCTCGACAACATCATCTCGAACAGGAAAAGAACTTTCGAACTCGAAAGATGGCGGAACTACGGCGTGGAGGGATTGGAGGTGATTATTAGAAGAACGAAGGACTGGGTAATCGACGATACCATCCGCGCGAGGAAACCAACCGCCTAGACGGGGATGAAACTTGGATTTTCTTCGCCGATCAACCTTCCTCTCGTTTTATTCTGGCGGAGAAACGCGGCTCGCCGGTGTGTGAGCTTTAATTGATATTAGGAAGTTGAGAAAAGAAGGAAGTAGGGCGGAACAAGTCGTTAAAAATGTAGTGGACGGTAAACTTCGAGGCGGTTCTCTGGCGTTTGCTCTCGATGAAAATCGGCTCGCGTTTTTAATTGCTTCCGTACCCTGCAGCAAGCTCACGGAAGATTCTTCTTCAAAGAATAACCGAGTCTTTCCCCAGCGAACGTTGCGGTCGTTGCGCGACCGTGTGTTTTCTTGCAATGGGAACTAAGGAAACGGATTCTAATTTTCCTTCGTTTGCTGCTTTCTTCGCGCGGCCCGGTTGAATTTCAGACGGTAAAAGACTGGGCGCGAGCGTATTATTAGCGAGTCTGCCGAGAGCAGCGTCGCTGAGAGCAAGAAACGGAAATGGCGCGACGTAAACGAGTCGTTCCGCTCTTCCGCGGATAAAGTAACGGTGCGGGTGAGATCAAAGTCGAGTCTGTTCTTTTTTTCTTTCTTTCTTTCTTCATTTTTTTTTTTTTTTTTTTTTCGTTTCACCTGCAACGAGAAATAATCTGGTAAAAGGGCTTTTCTCCTCGATACTTTGGTACAAGACGCGAGTCTCGTCGCGTCAAATAAAAACTCGAACAAAGCACGCAGCCTCCTATCACGCGAGAAAGAGGCTTTTCTTTTTGCGTATCGCCACACTACGAATGGTAGATTAACGTACGCTCGCTTTGTTAGGACCGCGAGACTAAACGCGAGACGAAATAACAACGTTAAAAGTACAAAACGCTCGGGTTTTGCTAACGTTCATACCGCGATAAGCTTTGTAACGAATAAAACGCAAACACGTACGACGAATAATTAGATTTTCGCGTCCATCGCGGGGCACGTTCGGTATACCTCATTTCAATGAAAAAGACATTCTCGTTTGCCTCGTACGTTTCTCGAACGTCGGTGCACAGGTCCTCTCCCAGGAGACGAGTCCTGGATGATACGATACGGGAACGTGAGCAAAGAGCCGTCGTGAGACCTTGCACCCGAAATTCCCACCCCCTTTACGCGGCCAGAATCCAAAGTCCGCGAGGGACCCAACGAAAACACCGAAGCGAGGCGAATCTCCCTCGTTTCTGGGTGACTCGTGGATGAAAGAGGGATGACGGGTGAGATCGCGAGACAAAACGAGATCGACGCGCGCGGGAACGGACGAACTGAAACGTATTACAGGTCCATAGTAGGTGGAGGTAGGGGCGTGCTAGGTTGCCAGTCAAAGAGGGGAAAAAGAATTAGGAAGCAAGGAAGGAAGGAAGTAACGAACGAACGAGACCACGCGAGAGAGATATAGTCTCTCTGTGATCCGAATCTCCCCTGAAGGTTGCTCGTGGAAGAGGAGGTTGTACGCCCTTGAACGAAGACGGGCAACAGGAGCGTACGACGTGCATCCCTTTGGACAGAGACGAATGCCCCGGGAACGAGGAGAATGCTAGAGTCCCGTGCGGTGGGACTCGGAGAAACGAGAAACGCAAAAACGGGAATGAGAGAGACAGAGGAAAGAGAGAAGAAGAGCGTGTGGTAGAGAAGAGAAGAGAAGAAAGGCGCGCGCGGTATACGAAGCTCGATTTTCTGGGTGACGCTTGCGCGACTCGCGTTAAAGCGCGCTCGCGCCATCAGCCAACCACCACCAGCAACGACAACGAACCACCTCTCCCTGAGCGGCGTGGTTCCGGGCAGAGCGACGGCAGGCGGGTAAACGCGAGCACCCGGCAGAGAAGCGGCACCACCATCAGTGCGATCACGAGCATCGCGAAGCCTGGTTTGGTCGCGGAAAATGCGCGGCAGGGGTGGAAAAGGGCCGACGTGAACGTACTACACAGCCTGTGCCTGGCTGGTTGCCTGCCGGTTTTCGGCAAGAGACGACACCACAGCAGCAGCAGCAGCAGCAGCAGCAGCAGCAGCAGCGGCGACGGCGGCGGCGGCGGCGACGGCGGTGGTGACGGCGGTGNCAGCGGCGGCGGCAGCGGCATCAGCAGCCTGTTCGTGACGAGCCCCAGAATGCTCCTGGAGGGGGCTGACTCGGAAGGGGAGGGGGGAGGCTCCAGAGTCGGCATCCTCGGTTCTAGGGTGGAAACCACTGCCACCGACAACGAGAGTTGGTGGGGGATTCAGAGAGGGCTAAAACGAGAGGTGGCTTGGTGGGAGGGAGAACAGTCGATCCCTGGGGCACTACCAGGGGGATTGGGGGTTGATATCGAGGGGCAGGGCTAGGTGGGCGAAGACGGAGAGGGCGCAGTGATCCCGCGACCATCAAACCAACAACACCGTCCCGACACAAAACGGCGCATCCTGCTGCGCCCCCTTCTTCTTCTTCTGTCGCTTCTGCCGCTTCTGCTTCTTCTTCTTCGTCGACACGTCCTGTTCCATCGTAGTCGGCCACGGCGACGTCAACCGAAGTCGGCTCACGCATCCTGGCTTTCTTGCCGCTTTCATCCACGCAAGGTGTCGATCCACACGATCCTCCACGATGGATTCCACGGAGATATCCAAGAGATTCATCTGAGGGACCTGCCGTCGATGGACGATGAAGTATGGTTCTCCAGTACGGTGACCGTGGCTGGAAGAGGACCCGAAAGCCGCTCGATCATCTACCCTTCGATCTACGGAACGCGGAGTTCATTGGCAGGTAAAGTATACGAGGATTTCTCCTGCGACGATCTCAAGGTCAATCTTTGATCCGATAGGTTTCGTTCCATTTTCTCCGATCGTGTCTTGTCGATTAACGTGCCTTTGATCGTGAAGCCTTTGACCTTCTTTTGGCGGTTCTTTCACCACATCTTGATGATCCATGATGATCTTTATCGATACGTAATTTCCTTTTTTACGTCCCGGGCTGAGGCAGTTCAAGGTTACGTATAAATCAGGAAGCGACGTTTACGAGGCTTCAGGGTCATCGACGATACGATCCGTTGTTTTCGTAAACGTTTCGTTTCGACGTAATTTGTTTTCCATACAATTATTAATTAACGACACACGATTGTTTAACGACAATTATTATTGCGTCCATTTTTCGATTCGTTGATATAAAACGTAGAATTTCCCCCGTCGTATTAATATCGTGTATTGATCGAACAAAACTCTTGATTAGAAAATGTACAAACTTGAAAAATTATAGTCCATAAAGACTGTACCGCGACGACCTTTGGTTACGTCAAGTTACATCATTCGGCACAGTCGATCTAATGACATATGGTCAGCTACGAATGTCGATAGGAGAAAAGCATCCGTGTTACGGAGGATCACCATATGTTACGATGCCGGTAACGTTCTCTTTAGCCTCGACGCTATCACTTAAAAAAAAAGCATCCATCGAAGATAAACATCTCGAATGATGGTACAAATTCATCGTACAGTACGATACCCTTGTTACTACAGTACCTCGTAATTCTACAGTATGTCTACGATATTATTGTTCAAATATTTCAAGCGTTACAATCGAATTACTTAATCGCTATTGTCCGTGTTATCTCTCTTCTTCCGACGAGATTAAACAAACGTTTCCGTACACACGGACGATAATTGACGAGGCGTTTCTCTTAAATCCCACGAACGTTCTTCGATGTCGTAAGGACAACGAAACATCCCGACTTTTATAACACCCGGTAGACGAGGTGTTCCCCTATTCCGCGTAAGTACATTATGGTGTGTACTGTTGTTTTATCAGTAGTGCAGGATCGCCATGGCTACGAAGTATGAATAAGCCGTTGCCGGCACGTCGCCGCTAGCTGTCTAATTACCATTTTCGTAATTTTCTGTCACGAAACTGACTTTCAGTCGCCATCCTTAAAGTCAGCCCACGATCGGCCCGGAAGTCTCCGAAACTGCGACGAGAAAAATCTCTGGCCACCTATCGACCACCACGATTCCGACTACATCCGCAATTCGATAATCCTCTGGAGCGATCTATCGATCGTTCTGATATCGACACTTATCTATACTGCACTTTTAAAATTTATTATCCATTCGTTAAAACATGTATCGTCTATCCCATGATCTTAAAATGTAAAACAAGTAAAACTCGAAACGAAACATATGCGATATTCTTTAAATACTCATATTTTCATTACCTGTTCTGCTAGATGTTAAATAAAATTCAGAGTAAAAATTATGCAATTTCCTTTTATCGGGGTTGTTATTAATAGACAAAAATTATTAGATTATTACAGATGTATCTAAAGCTTTATATCGTTTATGATCCTTAATTATCATTGACGGTCCTCGAACGACCGGTCTAATTGCACGAGAGACAGTCTCGAGAATTGCACGATCCCGGTGAGACAACTTATCGAACTGTCAATATGTGATCAGCTGACGAACTCGGCTGAGGGTTTCAGGACGGATTCCTATTTATAACCAACCGATCGGTCGTCCGCCGTTCGACGTTCGACGCCTCGATTACGCTAGAAAGATTCGATTACCAACGCTTCAGGGTATTGAAACTTTCGACGATCTTCTCATCCGATTGCACAAAATCAATCCTCCGCGTTCTACCGATTTTTTTAAACCATTATCCACTATGCGATTCTTTTTACGTGACAAATTTTCGAATATCCAATGTAGACGACAAAATTCTATCTCGCCAATAACGCGCACCTGTCAGTTCTTTGATTCTATATGTAAGTCGATGACAGTCGGTTCTTCGATTCTATGAATAAAGCATCATGAGAAAGAATTTAGAAGGCACAATGAGAAGCTGTTGCTGACCTACGACCACTCAGCTGCCTCGCAGGGTCGAGACGCGTCTCTCTACCCCTCTGTCACAAATGCTGCCTCATCTTCCAACTCTCCCACTATCGTTGCCTCTCTGTTTCGCTCATGAAAACTGTTCATTTGTTCTAGATACCAGGTAGAACCATGCGGTTCGTCGGCCCGGTACCAGGGTTCTCATGAATGGAGGAGGGTTCGCCAGGATCGATGAAGAGGGCGTGCCTTCAGGGGAGGATTGGTATCCGTGACGTTTTCAACCCCACCTGAGAAGGCTGCAAACGGAGTGCACGTGCTCGATTACGTCACAAGGATAGCCGGGACTGGAGCGAGAGTAAAGTCATTCAGTGATCCTGTATCGCTGCTCGTTCCACGGTCCTAAGACTCCACTTCCGGTTTTCACCGTAACTGTAAATTAACGTCAACTGTACGGTAAGATCCATTAGTTTCCTTTCTTTCTCATCCAGAAATCCTCGATAGTTGGATTTTTAGTAGTTCAATTTTTAATAATAATTCTCTCTGTTAATTTGTTCACCGATTTTCTCGTAATATATTTGCTTTGAAACTATTTTAGTTCGTTTTCATATATATCTCAGCTTCGTAAGATGCAACACCGTATAAGATTCTTACAGACAAAGTACTATAGTCTAACTGTCCTTAAACTAAAGTTCTCCAAAGTCCTTAAACTATTTCTTTCGCGTCGTATGATCGTGCCATAAAAGGACATCGCCTTGCAACTGAAAATGTTCGTAACGTCCGCAAATCCAAGTATCCAAGTAGCGGATCAAAATTCCCAAGTTTCGACATTCTCGAGACGAGCGTCAAAGTGCCCATAGACGGGAATTCGCGTCCTTGGGATTTTATCGCTCGTATAATTAGTGTCGTACTCGCCACGCCCGATTACCCACCCCTGTCCTACGCTCTCGAAAACAGCGTTCCTACTCTCCTCTCGTGGTATAGTTACCAAAACCAGGTAACGATCGTTTTCTCTCTTACGTCCCGCATTTCCATCTCCGTAAAGTGTCGTTAGATCTTCGCGAGATCTAATCCCCATCGATCGTCCCAAATTCGCTTCCCCCACTCTCTTTTATCATTCAGCCCCTTTCACGGGGCACGATGCTTTCTCCCGAGAAATTAATGACACTTTCGACGTCCCGTTGCAAATGTCAACGTTGGCTAGCATTTAAATAACTTCGTATTAAATTCCTCGTCTCCAAGGGTGTCTCCTGCGAGGGTTAATAGGCTGAGATCGGCAGAGAGGGTGGGGGACGTCGAGGTTAGGCGAGAGGGGTGGGTGTAGCGCGGGGAGGGTTTAAATCGATAGATGAAACCCCCCTCCTGGTAACCCTGACCCACAGTTCTGGCAGACGAGGTCCCAGCCCTTCGAGGGAATGCCCCATTGTACCACGGAAACCCCCGTTTCTTCCTCGCTCGATGGATGTGAATTGGCCTTTAGGGCGATTGTAGCTTTCAAGCACGCGCTGGACCCCGTCACACGCTCGCACAAATACGCACACACGCACACACATACGAACACCGTTACGGCCCCCCGTATCGAGACACGCGCCCTTTAAAACGAGCAACACCCTTCTCACCAAGGTTTTCGGACGAGTTTCGGTCTACGGACCCCTTCGCCCTTTTCTGGGACACTCGGCCAAAGAGATACGCTCGGCCAGTCACCTCTTCCATCGCGAAAATTATGAGCTTCCGGCTCGAACAGCACGATCCGCTATTGTGTCTCAAAAGGGGTAGTCCCGTCTTTCGATACAACTGTGCGAGCCAGTGTGTAGTCGTATCTCGTTGTTTTATAGGATAGACGGGTTCGTTAGAGATACTTTGTTAAACGATGAACTTTTTTTTTTTTTTTTTATTGGAAAAGTTTCGGTGAAAGGTGTAAAAGTTTGCTCGTTCTCTCGTTTCGAGGTTGTAGACGATCGTACTTGTTTGTCGAAGTTGCGTTAGTTAGCGTCTCAATGGAATGTTTTATGAATGAGAAGAAGTATCCTTTAAAAACCCACAAATTTCCGATTCTTCGCGTTCCTCGATAGATACGTTAAAATACTAATCTTTCTACGCCAAAATTCATCGTACGACGTAAATACCTGAGAAACGAAAAGCGATCTACGAACCGTGAAATTTCCAGTTCCCCATAGAGAATTCGTAAAACCACGTCGAAACGGGGCGTAACGTAAGTCGTAAGACACGGTCATGTTCTTCTACGTAGGTAACTCCGCGGCGAACATCCATCAAGATCCGCGTCAATATTAGTCAGAGCATCCCATATGTCCCTTTCCACGCGAGGAAAAAGTACGGAATGGGGTGGCTTTCTTGATTATGCGAATATCTACAGACAATGGAACCCCAACGTCAGCTGCTCCCCCGGCCCTGGATATCACGGGGTCGTACACCCTCCGCGAAATAAGCAATAAGTTATGGTGGGACTGACGAACCCCCCGTAAACCCCCCTCCCCCTACTCCGCGTACCAACACCCTCTAACCACCCCTGATCGTGGGTCCATAGGACGAGTGGTATCGTTCCATAGTATAGTTTCGACGCTCATCAAGCTCAGTTCGCATTGCGACGTGCATCGCGCCGTGTGCTGCCCTACGCTTTTTTTCCAACCCCCGCGCGTGCTCTCGATATTATCGAACGTATACATACGTGCATCGAATACGAAACGCATCCGTTGAACGCGACACGTTCGAACATTGTTCGAGTTGCAACGATGATTGAGAATTTGTTGATCGGCCATGGTGTTACGACGTTACTCATCGTTTTATTCCTTTGCTTTTATCCCTTTTATTCTCTTTTTCATCTTTCTTATGTCACCTTTAGTTTTATCTTTTTACATCGGTACGTTGACTTCGTCGTGGCAGTAACTGGTCGTCGATGGGTTGACGGAGTAAAGACGGACAGAGGAGGAAGATGGAAAGAAGAGGCTAGTGAATATTTCAGACTGTTGGTGGATTTTACGCGGACCAAGATGGAAAGAAGAAGTGAGATGTTGGGAAATACGAAGATGCGTGAGTCTGTGCTCCTTGCGTTCACTGCGGGCTTCCATGTGCCAACTTTTCAAAATTCATAAGGCACGCGGTGAATGCCAAGAGCGGACCAAATTCAACGTTCCTTATCGCGATACACGTCGACTATAGTTGGGAGTTCACGGATTTCGACGATTTAACCGTGCTCGTTACTTTTGCTACGACAGGTCAGTAATGAGTTGAAATTTCCATGTCTGCGACTTTGATTTTCATTACGTTCGACGATTAATTTATTTTTCATTTTCTTTTCTTTTTCTCTTTTTTTTTTTTTTTAACTTTATACTTTAATAAAAGTAGACCGTAAAAGTGGATCGTAGTAATAGTTTTGAATGATTTCAAGTAGACGAGACATCATGTAGTTCAAGATAATCCTTTTGTTTTTCATCTTTTTTCATTCCTCCTGCTAGAATCGTAGCACTTCGCCAATCTGCCTTGTATAGATCATCGGTTTGATAACAGAGCGAGACTTTAAGTTTGTTGTAAAGTGAGATCATGTACAGTAACGGCTCCTCTTCGATTGTGTACATATGCATTCTTTTTAACAATAAAAAAAAGATACCGTTTACCCACGTCTATTATACCTACGTCTCTCAATCATTTCCTCATCACGATTCTCTCCATTTTTTTCTCTTTCTTTTTCTACTCCCATCGAGTGCCCAACCATATCAGGTAAGAAACCTTGAACTTTCTCTCTCTCTCTCTCTCTCTGTCTCTCTCTCTCTCTCTCTCTCTCTCTCTGTCTATGTCGGTGATTTCACCCTGTGAAGAACCTTGCTCAACACGTCAATTAATTTTTCACAATCTACGAGCCGGCGAAGATCCTCGAATCCTCATTATGCGACCACGTACGGTCGTAATAGTACAAATTACAACGCTTCATCAACTTCTCCCATTCTGCCATATTCTACCTAACCCCATACGCCCAATTTATTCCCAATTTATCACGACTTATTCTCCCACCGCTTTTACGTTTCCTTCGACCAATTTTCAACCCTTGAATGATACGAAAAACGATCCACGCGATTCTACAGAGCAACGAAGGGAGCCCTTCCCACGGTTCGCCCCCAGTCCCTCGACTTTCTCAAGGACAAACTCGTGATCGAACCCGGCGATGATCGTAGAGCGGCATCAACGAGCAGCAAAGACATAGAGAGCAGGGTTAGCAATCGTTTTAAGTGTCCCAGCGTGGCACGAGCGGCGATTGGGATGGGAGAGAGGGCTTAAAGTCAGCACCCCCGTAATGGAAATTGGGGAATTCCCGAACGTACGACGAAAACGGCTGCTTGTATCGACCGAGTCCTCATCCGCGGAACGGGCAAATACGAGCTGCCGGTGGCAAGAGGGGGTGACTGCTAGTATAGGGGGGTGGTAAGGGGTGAACGGAGGTTTAAGGGTGGACGTACGTTGCCTGGCAACCCATCCCTTCTCGCCAGCATCCCCCCTGGACCGCCGCGGCTCCAGCAACGATGCCACGTTACCAATACCAACCGCCGATGCTCTGTGCTTCCACCTTCTACCAACGCGGCTACCGAGAGCTCGATTTTCCTCTACCCCGGTTATACGTATACCCTGTTAAAGGAAACGCGTTCTCTCTCTCTCTCTCTCTCTCTCTCTCTCTCTCTCTATCTATCTATCTATCTATCTATCTATCTACAGACCCGTCCAACACTCCAGCAGCTTCCTCCATTATTCAGGCCCGATGCTCAACCACTGTCCCTTTTCGTCGGTTTCATCCCTCTACCTGCCAGACGTGGCATCCTCTCTCTTTTTCTTTCTTTCCAGCTTTCCACGGGGCACCGCGGACAATCTCCCCCTCTCCCCCCCGCCCCGGATAATGAACGTCTGTGCACGCGAATTAGAAACGACGATCGCGAAACCAAGCGTACGTAGGCTTTCGTTATCGGAAAAGCGGTTCGATCGCAACGAGGGTTGGGGAGAGTACGCCGTTATAATCGGGATTTGAAACGAGTTGGTAATAACGTGGATTATTCGATCGGCGGAGAGAATATTTTGTATACTCGATTATTACAGAGAGGATTGTTTAAAAACGAAAATAGCAATTTAGATTGTTCGAATTAGTTTGTTCTTAAATTTGTAAATACAGCGTAGGAGCAATGTAGAGGCGATGGAGTTTTAGGTCTGAGAAATCTTCGATTATTTGATTATCGTTATTATTATCGTAGAAAATTGTTTTTTGCAAATGACAGAGATAAGGACACGAGAATTCGGACAATATATTTTATCCGATCGTTATAACAAACCTTTCCTTCTTGCACATGCATATAATGACGATAGCAATATAAAAGGAGTATAGTAATTAAGCTTTAAAGGATCGTAAATTTCGATTGTCGTAAAGTATTCTTTTCTGTATGTATATAGATTAACAGCAGAATGTTAAACGTAAAGTTAGATATCGCGAGGTTTCGCGTTTTCAAGAATATAATTTTATAAATACCGTGCGATATTCAAGAGTAACCTCCATCGTCCGATATCGACGGATCTATCTTTGCTTCTCGCCGAGAGTAGCGATTATTAATGACGCGAGTCTCGGCATCGTTGCAAGAACCAATAACATCTTAGATCCGTAGATTTACGTAGATTGCGTAGATATTAGAACGACCAAACTACTTTACCTTATATTTTATTAGAACGAATGTTTTCGATTGATCAAGAACTGTAATTAGGGTTTGAGAGTGTGTGTGTGTGTGTGTATATATATATATACATTACATATATATATATATTACGTATTTGTGAAAGCAAGGTGTGTGACCGATTTACTAATAATACATTCGTACGAAGAAACATGTTTAATTGCATGATGTAATGTGGTTCGAATAAACGAGCATATGTAACCAACGCATCGCACATTTTTTCCAGCGATCCACAAAACGCATCAAAATGTTAAACCCGTTCCTACAATTACCAAGCTGTCTAACCTGTCGCTTCTAATTATCTAGAATTATCGTGACTTTCACCAGCATAGAGTTTTACAATCGTTCCCTTCCGCGTTCCTCTCCTCGTCGAGCAGACAGCCGATCGAATCGAATGGTCGCTGCAACCATCACGCAATAAAGTGTAACTCGAGCGAACGCTTGTTAACTCTCGTTCCTGCCCGCCCTTTTACTTTCTTCCCATTATCTCCATCCTGCGTGTTACGGAGATTAAAAAAAAGAAAAGAAACTAAGAAACCTCATCGGCATAAAGGACGCAGATTTCTCGATATTTCGATTGAGATAAGGAACGGCCGTAAAATTCGATCGATCATTTGTATCTCGTATAACGTGATCTAAAGACTCATAAAGCATCGCGGCATTCATAAGTTTCGTAAGGGATGATAAATACCGTCAGAAAGAAGATTGCTATCGAAACTTCCCTAAAATCGTCGACGAGTCACCCTCGTCGGTGTCCTGATCATCGATCAAATCTCTTCTCAAGGTAAAAGCACGGTCGTTATCTCGTAAGAAGCCACGAGAGCTCCGTGGTGAGTAGCGAAGCGCGACAGCAACCTCCTGGTAAACCATGCATCAACGAAAAGCGTTTTCATCGCACGATGAAGGCCGGTCGAAGGTAAAAGTAAAAGGTATGCCATTTTCGCCACGCCACCCTTGACCAGCTCCCGAAATTCTTTCGCTCTATCTGCTTCGACGTAGGCGCGACAAAGAGATTCAGATGAAGGTCGCTTTGCCAATAAAAAGAAGCTCGAAACGAGGGACGAAAGGGGGTGGGCGTGAAACGAAACAAGACGCGGCCACTATTGGAGCGACGACGCTCTCACCCTCTCCAATTCGATCAACGAATAAATTTCATTCGGGTGACATGTTCCTCGATGAGAGAAGCCAGGCTCTGATACGCGTTGATTGCAAATTAGTTGATTTTATGCGACCATGGAGCACGATTAACGGCCGTCCCTTTCGAGTGGACTCGCTGCTGAATCAATTTACACGGGATGCTACTTTTTTCGAGTACTTTGAAGTAGAAAACCGGAGTTAGATCGGCAAAGAGAGAAAGGGGAGTTGATTATTCTACGAAGAGGAGGTAAATGGTTCCACGGGTATATAGACCGAGGGACGACGATGGCGTTGGGAGAAAATAATTCGCCCACAAAGATAGTTAGACACCGAGAAAAGTTACACCGGGTGTAAAACTGTTCGATCGAGGCAACGTAGCGGAAGAGATACGAACGCCTCCCCCGCTATCCTTTTTAAGTAACCTTATACGAACAATTTCAAGAGAGCGAAACGTACAAAGGAAGTATTACTATATTTCGAAACTCCGGCTTCGAGTTAACGTCGGTTCTTTTACGAGACGCGGTTTAAATATTTCAATGTAGGTTCATCAGCATCGGTTGAGAAAGACGTCGATATGAAGGGACGGTATCGAAGCATCGCGATAGCTGTGCAAGCTTTAATTACATCCTTTCCCGGCCCTCGCTCCACGTTGCATCGAGATAAATGAATATTTATCAACCTCTTCCCTCGTCCTGGTTGGGCACATTCGAAATCTAATCCCTCGTCTAAAATGCGGGGAATGGTTAACGCAACTATGTAGGAGTGTTTACCAACTCCTCGAGGGTCCTTCAACTTTCTTCGACCGAGTCCTTTCACGTTGCCGCAAATTACGCAAATTATCGGCGGTATCCGCGTTTCCCCGGTGCTCGTTCCGCCTCCATGGTCGACTATTTCGACATCGTTTCCGGCTGACGCGAGGGACGCGTGCACCGTAAAATCAGCACGCGAAATCATAAGCCGAATATGCTCGTCTATAATTCACCGGCTTACTCCAGCGTGAAGTTGATTCTACCAGTCAGCGCTTTACCGCTGGCAGAAAAAAGAAGAATGAATAAATGAAACAAACGTTTCGCTCAGCGAACGAAGTGGGGGCAGCTAGTTGGAATTTTTTAACAGAGATATAAACCAGGCCTCGGGAAAAAGTTTCGAGATACTTCCCCTACAGTTCCGCGATACCGGCTGTAACACGGTCTATTCCGCGGATTTTCATCGAATAATCATTCGATCCTAATGCCATCACCTCGACCGTCGACCAATGGTACCGACATCGTTTCTCTTTCTCTCCCCTCTCTGCCTCCCCCCCCTCTCTCTCTCTCTCTCTCTCTCTTCATGGTCCAGGGAAAAGCCGAGAGCACTCGAAACACGCAAACAGAAGGAACCTATATAACGAAGGCGAAACGAAGAAGAAACCGGTGGAGAAAAAGAAAGAACGAGAGAAAGGAGGAAAAGGAAAAAAAGAAGGTTGAGCCCAAGCAGGAAGGAAAAGGAGACCGGAGGGATGCAGGGAGGACAAAAAAGGAGCCGAGAGAAGGAGAGAGGAAAAGAAACGAAGACAGGAACGCGATGAAGGGATCCGCGCGAAGAGAGGGTTAGGCAAACGGCGAGGGGAAGTATGGGAGAGAGAAGCAAAATGGGGAGGAGAGAATCACGTGGGAAAGGGGAAAAGCCGAGATACGGGGAGAGATCAATACGAGGTCGCTAGGCAACGAGCCTCCGGCGATCTCAGTCCGGGTAGACAGGGTGCCGCCACCAACCCCTGAAGCCACCCACTAACCACCCCCCGAACCGGCCTGCCTCCCGTTGCTCTCTGAATATACCCCGTGCGCTCGCCTCTCTCTTCCCACCCTTCTGGTTACTCCTCATCCTACTGTTTTTCATCCTCTCTCTTTCCCTTTCTCTCTATCTGTCTCTTTATGTTTCTCTCTATATGTTTCTCCGCCCTGTAGCCGGCTCTACCGCTTCTCCTCGTCGACGCCAACCCTGCTATCTCCTGCGGACGTACGCTGCCTTCGAAATCTCTCCTGCACCTGGCTCTGCGAGGCTCTTGATACCGTTTGCAATATTTACGATAGCCGTTTGCATAGGAATCTCGATTTTGCGGCGGATACGCTCTCCGCCGGTTTGTCGAACTGTATATCGAAAATCAGCCTTGTTATTTATATCTCTGCCTTGTCTCACCTGCGTCCAGACCGATCTCCTATCTCGCTTGATTTTTTCTCTTCCCCTTTTTGCACTCCTTTCGCGTGCTTTTTTTCGTACTACGTTGCCGTAGGTCCCCTCGTCTGGTCCGCGTCAAGCGATAGACTTTTTCAAACTCGTTTGAAGATTTTTACAAAGACGTTGGACGGTCGATCGATCGGCAGGCAATAGGCGAAGAGCAGAGCCTGTGACCCGGATGTATCGCCACCTGTTGTAGTGTCTCGTCTACGTGCGAAACGTTCCCAAAACGACGCTCCATTGGGAAAACCAGTTTGAACTTTGATCGCGGATTTTAAGAACGCCCGCTAGTCTCCGCCGGATAGCCGTGAACAACTTGCCGGGGGACGAAATTTCGAAAGGTGGACCGATCGTTTCCGACGGTGATCGATAAAGCGATTAAACGAACAACGTTGAACGAAGTTTCTGCCTTCGATGCGACTATTTTTGTCGCGATAAGCAGGACGATAAGCGAGAAAACGGCTCGATCGACGGGCTCTCTTCGAGAATCGAATTAACGTACGATGCTTCTGATCGCTTCGCCGGAATTGAACGCCAAATTCAATTATATCATCGATAAGGACAAGTATGCCGATGAGGCGAGGAGATATACGGCTGCATGATACATAAACGGAAGATGGTATAATCGTTATTCCAATGGGATGATAGGTTTAATCGGACAATTGGCAGATCATGGCTACGCCACGGAGAATCCAATGCTCCGGTGGATGGTCCGTCGGGAGCCATATGGCGATTACAAAGTTCGTCGAGTGGCCGGTTGTCGACAGAACACCTTTTCTCTCCGTGGTTTTGTACACCGGACAGGTGTATGTGTGTCTTTCCGTCACATCTTCCTTTTTCATCGGTATCAGCCAAATCTGCCGGAACGAACGCGACAGATTGTAGAACGAATTCGATTGTACGCTTACTTGGCGAGGAAGATACAGGAAACAGGAGAACGAGATTTCGAAGGAAAACAAACAGATAGAAACATGCGAAAATAGGAGGAACGTTTCTTTTATTTGCTTTCGGAGATTTGTTCGGTGTAGAGGATAGAGAGTAACTAGCATATCGACAGGATAGAAGCAAAATCGTTTTCTTTTTGATTCGGTTTTAGAGATATTCGAGTGTGAATGAGTCAAAAGTAAGGAAACGTACTTACGTGGGGAACGACGTCGTACAAAATTTTCGGCAATGATTCGTCGAGCTTCATCGTGCTCGTGTTGAAACGAGCTCCATCGAGAAATAGACCGTAAATGTAAACACCATCGGTCGGTGGTCGAGGGAAAACAGTTTCCTTCAAAGGGACGAAGTCGTAGACGAGCAGATCTATCGGTATCGAATATTTTCTCGCGTAGTTCTGCTGTGCACCGGTGAGAAACGCCTGTGTGAAGTAGAAACCAGAGATCCAGAAGGTTGTCGGTGGTCCTTCGTCGTACCACAGCTGCAGCGAAAAACAAATAATATAGAAATTCTCGTAAAGAAAGTATTATTTCCATCGAATCATTATCGATATCCTAAAACGAAAACTTCTTCTCGCTAAAATATCTTCGATGTAGAGTTTCATAAAGAAGTATAAAAGTATTTGAGCGCTTGCTACGAAAGGAACTTTTGAAATTCGATATATGTTAATATACGTCTATATTTTCGGATTTGTTTCAAACTGTAACGACGTAATAATAAAGTTATTACGGAGTTTGATGTAACGCGTACAATATATTCAAGGAAGTTTACTATAGCGAGTGACCAAATATCTTCTCGAGTCATTCTGTAGTACTTTGCTAGAATCTCAGACCATCTATCGTCGAATGGAACAATTTATAAAGGAAAATAGCACGGACAAAACAGTGCCTTGCAAAGGATATTTAAAGATTCGTAAAGTTTCAATGTAACATCGCGTGAAAATGTTTCCTAAAAATATGTACGTAATTACATTTCCCATTACGAGATCGCTATAATAGATAGCCAAAGATCTTTCGCACGGTATATACGTGCAGATACCTGAAGAAAGGCGAGCCTCTTCAAGAAATCCTGTATATAACTGCCTAGCGGCTTCAACGACGGATAAGAGTTCGTCATCCACATCTTCGATATCTTTCCAGTAATTATCGATACGTAGACCTCCTCGAGGTCCGGGTTCATGATCACCAGACCTTAGATTAAGTTCACGAAGCCGTGAAAAATCGATAGACACCGGCTGGCCGTCACAAGCTTAGCCGTTTACCTTTGATCGCCTTCTGAACATTTATGAGGCTATTCCTGATCGTTTGCAGAAGCTTGTTGAATCTTCCCATTTCCTGGACTAGCACCGTGTTCATGCTTTGATTATATAACGTCGGGTATTTCTCGAGTGCATCCACCAGATCGAAGTCGTCGGGCAACTTTGACAGAATATCAGACGCTACACCGTAGACGATCTCGTCGGGTGATTTTCCTACGTCTGTTTCCGTTTCTCCCGTGTCCTAATTGGAGGACGGAGCAACACAGGGTCTCGTTAGTCGTCCGCACGATTCGTCACGCAGAATACATTTAAGGAACCCTATTATATTTTGTGAAACACGAGGCGAGCCGAGGAGACCGCGTACGCGCCTTAATTGTCTCGAAATTAATGAACGAAGATAATGATAACGACCGACCCGTGATACCGACAACCGAGATTTTCCGCAACGAAAGTGGCGAATACTTTTGATACAGATCGTGTCCACCACGAGCCAGACTACGAATCTCCAGACTTGCGATAAACACTGGAAGACGATGCTTCGATAATTAATAGATTTAATAAGATTCGATAACTTTTCGCTTCGGAAAATTCATAGGATAATCGAAACGCGCATAACAAAGTGGCATTACCTTTCTCTTCGACTTTTTCAGCTGAGCAAGCATGAAATATATGAATAATAGAATAACAGTGGATACTTGTTATTTACAGAGTGAATGAATTTGGTTTCAATATCGCTTACTTTGATATCCTGAATAGACTGCAGGATGAAACACGATATGATAATAAGACATCAAATTTTCCCATGAAAATTCAGTTTCATAATATCAACCTTACCTGCGTTGCCAATAATGAAGACAACATCAATGTAGTCTCCTGCTGATCCTTGATGATATCCGCATTGTCGTTCATTCCAAAGACACTAGGCGCAGTGGCCATTGGAAAAGATCTAATATATTCAAGAAATTCCTCGTGACTACTGACTTCAGGTACATAGTATATACCACTGGGATCGAATAGGTGTTTCTTCCGTGCGACCACTTCCATACAATAGAACTTTACAAGAATCGTGTTTAAAGTTCTCCTATCCCATTCGTCTGTCACGCGACCGCCATAATTACATTCGCCTGTGAGACAAATTAATTATGAATTGAATTTTATAAAACGGTACACGATATCCAAGAATCCAATTCGTCGATGAAAATTGACAGGGGAAAGTTTCAAATGGTATTTTACGTTAACGCAATGTTGGCCCTAAATGGATTCTTTTATAGAAAAAGGAAAAGAAAGGAAAAGAATTTAACGACTCGACCAACGAGTTTAACACAGTCTAACGATTAATGCGATACCTGTTAAGTATTTCAAGGCCGTAAACTGAACGTCATCGTACTGATCCAAGAAGATTCTCAGTTGCAGCGCACTGATCCGTAGGTCGGTCTCGTTGAACTCATACTGATTATTCCAACCGATCGGCCCAAATTTCCTGCGTTCTTGAACAATCGCGTGGAAAAAGCACAAGGAAAAGAGTAGCTTCTTGAAAGCCTCGCTTTGCTTGCAATTCTCGAAGAATTCCTCGTCGTATATCGGGTCCTTACGAAACGGAAAAAGTATCAAGTATGATTTAAAAAATGGTGTACGCTTCCAGAAGATTTTATAAAATTCGGGACAATTATCTCTCGAGAACGGCATCGCAAACACTGTGCCGCGTTGTATCTCTTTGACATTACCTGTAAGAAAGATCTGATTATATTTGCTCTCAGTCCTTTTGGTGGCTCGTTGGTCATTTTCACGCCATTCTGAAGGATGCTAACTGGAAAATGCTCCACTGGATAACTTGTCAGCCATAATCGGAAATCTGGATGCACAGTTCCAGGCGTGAAGCTTTCACAGATCTAGAAAAAGATTTCTCTCTCTCTCTCTCTCTCTCGTCTTTCAAATTTGGTCGGTCAACAATTCGGTAATACCTTTTCCAAATGTGGCATAAAACTTTTGGCAAGGTGACAATTCTGCAGAACCACCCAGGTACCATTTTTCACTCCCTCGTCGATTAGCTGGGTGGCGATAACTCCTTGTCCTTGACCCAAAGAGAGGGAGAACAATCGGTTTGTACCGAAACCCTGATCGTCGGCGAATTTCAGTAGGACCGCCATAGGATCGGCGCCAGGCGTTAGCACGAATATGAGGGGACTGCAGGAATATGAATCCGCGAACGACGATACCAGGTCGAAGGGCGGCGGCTCGATGTACTGTTGTCCCAGTTGTTCTACCACGAATTAATCGAAAATCGTTCGCCTTAATACGAAACTTCGATATAGCGTAATACCAAACCGTTTCTTTATTCCTGTTTTCATCTTTATTTTGATATATCTACATTTGTATTACTATTTTCCTATATATAGCGAGTCACGAAAATATTTGGATCGTTTATTATATATTTAGGAATATGTTGTACGTAATATAAAACTTTTTGAAATTTGATTCGCGCCGTAACGAAATACGATTGTTACGAATATTCGTGAATTATAGTTTTCGAAATATTCAAAATATCGCCTGTACGAATTCTTCCTGACAAATATTAGGTAAGCAACGATGCGACGTATTTTTACATGAAGAACTTTCACCTTCTACAAATTGCTGAACGGCTGGCACAACTTTGTCAGGACGCATGCATCGTAGCACGATCATTCTCTCGAAAGGGTTGAGCTTGTCATAAGGCGCGGGAAACGTTAAAGTGTGAGGCTCCATATGATCAAAGACGGCTTTCCAATCATTCAACGTTGTCTCGAATGCTTTTTGAATTCCCTAAACGTAAGAGAAACGAATTAGTTACGAAAATGTACAACTATGCTCGATAGTAATAGTACAACGAACAGTCTTCGAATTCGAACTACGAAGTACGAATCGATCATGACAAAATGTTCGATATAACTCGGACAACAAGAATTTATTTTTTTAGAGCTGTGACCAATCGGGAATACCAAGATCTCGAACGTAGGTGCCTTACTGTACCACGTTTCATCGTACCATAAACCCTGGAATATTATTCAAACGACACAACTCGTCCCAGGATTTCGAGGGTAGCCATTTCGTGGGATTTGCGAAAGGATTCTCAAGGCCAACACCACCGGTCAACAGAAACATCCATTGGGGCATGGAGAGTCGTCCCTGCTTATTCAGCAGGTTCACCGAAAGCAACAGCGAGAATAAAAGCTTGTCCTTCTCGAACAACGACCGACATATGTTCACGTAAAGAGAGTAGGTGAAGTGCTTCGTGAGGTCCTTCAGTCGTTGCTGAATGTCTTCGACCGGTTCCGTGTTGTCGATCGTGCTATTGAAAAGATTCACGAACCAGACCAGAGAGTACTGATACATCGGATCAATATTCGCCAGGACAGCTAGAGAACATTTTATTCGATTAAGATTGATTCGATTTTCTGTTGAATCTGCGGAGAAACTGCAGTGGGCTTAAATTCGCCATACAAGCAAAGTCAGAGAGATTCTACGACTCAAAATATTACATCGGTATAGGTAAAATACTTTTTCAAGTAAAACTTCAAGCTGATTCAGCTTCTTCAAAATATCATACGATTCGATTCACTTTGATACGACTGACGGTTAACAAGGCGATCAAATTTGTACTTCGCGAGCGTTCAAACTCGAGTTTCTCAAAAACGGAGCTTCCAACGCGATTTTATTATTCTTGACTTCCGTGTTATATTGAGCCATAGAATCCGCCTTATTGCATTTATACAATGAAACGCTTAGTGTGTGTCACCGATCGTGAAGAAAAGAACGGTGCTGTAAGCGGCTATGGGCGTGTACTCCAATCTCGCAGCGTCGATAGACTTTTCCGTAATCTCAGCTGCCGTTTGTTTCGCGACTATCTCATCAGAAAGAGTCTTGGATGAACTAAGTACACTGATCGCTGTTTCATCCTCGAGAATATTTCCTTCTGCTGTCGACAGAACTTCCAGAATTTCGTCTTCGATCTCTTTCAGTTTCCTACGAAACAAAATCGTTGACGAAGATTGAAGAAACGTAATAAAACGTTAATGTACTTCTTGTTGGCGGCTCCTTGGACGATTAGCTGATTCTTCTCGGACTCCAAGTCTGGCCTTTCTTTGGCTACCACAATACCGAGGAGCTGGTCTTCGAGGCCTATCGGTGTGATCATGAAATTCAGTAGCGTTACCTTAACTGCTACCTCCGGTAAATAGTGGGGATTGCGTAATTTGGTTGTAATGTAAAATCTGTAAAAACAAAAGATAAGTACAATTTATTCCACTCGATAGTATAGGAATTAATATACCAGACAGTGTCGCGATTGTTTTTGAATAAATAAACGTTATTTATTTCGAATGAAATCTACCGGAAATTAGCAGAGTACTCGATGACGGAATCCCCAACCTTGATACATTCCGTGCCACCAGACCTAAATGTTTGTTTCATCAAAAGCGGTTCCAAGGCGGCATCGAGCTCTTCGCCCACATTCTCTAACAAAACTGGCTGTCCAAACTGTATGGCATTTTCTAAAACCCTCATATAATCAGTCTGCGACAATCTAATAACATGAATATTGTTTTCCTTCTCCATATTCTTCACCCATTTATTAGCCTGGCCCTGAGGATCGATCATCAGGGGCCATCGTCGAGAATTCGTAACAATTATCGCGTTATCTATCGAAAACAAATCACTGGGCAAACCAAAAATATTCCAGGACCGTATCGACACAGGATCACCTAGAATCTGAGTAAGCTGATAGTCCTTCGTACAAATTACTTCCAAATCGGTGCAGATCTGCACCCAGTTGTCGATTTGTTGCTGTCTATACTGAGTGGTGAACACTCCTAAATAGGCCACGATCCCGGAGCCGATGAGAATGTCTCCCGTCAGCTTGTAATATCGTTCGCCCAGTTCCTTCGCAGTATCGGACCATCTGGTGTACTCTCCCCCTAAGCCGCCAATCAACTCCCTGGCCCTCCTTAATCTTGCCTCGCACTCGTTCACTTCGTCCGTCATCGCCTGGTACTCCGCTCTTCGTTCAGCCAACAGCTCCTCCAGCTTCGCCAGTTTGTCACGCACTTCTTGGAGCTGAATTCTCTTCAAGTTCAATTGCCTCATGGCCTCATTGTAGTCGCTCTCCGCCAAGGCTAGCGCTTGCTTCTTCGGCGCCACGATCTTCGCCACCTTGTCGTACTCTGACAGGGCGAACACCCATCTACAGAGACCTTCACAGGCAGTAGAAACCTGTCTGATCCGTTCTGGATCGAAGTTTGGGTTTGTTAGAATAGTGGTGCGGATCTTCGTCATGATCCTTTCCGGAATGTTGTCCTTGTCGAACGTTAATAAGGATTCGAGGAATTTCATGTCGCTCAATATGCGAAGAGATGGCCTCCAATAATCATCGATAACTCCATCTGGAGTCTTAACCTTCTCCGGTTTCACGTCCTAATAGGATAGAATTTGTATGGATCATGTTTTTATTCTTTTGATAAGCAGGCTTTGAATAAGTGCATCTTTGTGGAGATTGAGTTTAGTTTGAAGTTGAAGATCGAACCTTTAGAATGCAAACTGCTTCCATCACCAATCGAACACCGGCTGGCGGTCGTTTCATGGATCGCACGATTTGAATATCCTGAGGAGTCAGAGTGTTCAAGGCATCGTTCGCCGCGTTTAATATCGGCATCACTTCTTGCAGATCGGCGTCGCATTCTGCGCGAATAGCGTTCGCTTCGTTCGCGACGACCTAGAAATTCGAACATTCTTCCTGTTAAAAAATGCTAGAATGGAATTTATGTACGCGTACCGAATTCCATGCATCCGACATACCGGACGAATATCATTTTTGTTACGAGCTCTACGATTTTCGTATTTTAAGATCTCGTTAATATTAACAGAGCGCAAGCATACATTGCGAAAGCAATTTCAGGAGAAGCTATTAGAAACCGTGAAAAACGTGAAATACTTTTTATAGGGCGAAAGCTCCTTAAATAACATTGCTAGGATTAACGCTCGTGCTATAACGTTTCAAATTTAAAAGATACGTATGATTTCTGGAACTGTATGCGAATAAATGTCAAACATATTTCAAACTATTCGCAATTATCGGTAAGGACGCACATTACATTTACTTCGTTCTCTGCTGTTTTCGTGTCTCAAGATCTCACTAATATCAGCATAACGCAAAGATGCATAACGGAAGCAATTTGAGAGGGAGTAATTAGAAACCGTGAACAAAGGTGGAGTGGCCTTTACAGGGCGGAAGCTTCCTAAATAAAATCGAGTGACTGTGATCTTTAAGCCGGCAACACCTTACCATAGCAGCCTCTTCGTCCCTCTTGACAACTTGCTCCATGGCAGCTACCTCGTCGCTTTCCCTTTGAACGTCGAGAAACATGGCCTCCACGTCCTTAGCGGCGACAAGGAGCTTCGGTTGTAGCGCGACTAAAACCTCTTGCATCTTCTCCACTTGCCTGTGAGTACTGTCCAACTTTTCCAAGCCAGCTTCGTACCTTTTTTTCCCATCGAGCGCTTCCTTCCTCTTTTTTGCGAGCAGATCCTTGAAAGTGTTGATAAGCTCCAGGTACGAGGTAGGCGTAACGTAGTTGTACCTCTTCGACTTTCTCAGAAACTCCTTTGTCAACTCCTGCGTGGACGTATGAAAGAATTGGCACATCTCGATGCAGGCGTCACGTTCCTTGTCCGTTAGATCGATTTCACCCAAGAATTTAGACGCCACAGCGAGCAACGCGTCCTCGGGCCAAGGTTGCAGCCAGTCTATCGTGCAACAATTCACCAGTGCCGGAAATTTTCGAATTCTAATACGAAAACTGTCACCAATAGGCGACATGGTGACCACGATATGCAAGTGTTCGCGAACAGTTTGTACGAAGAAATTGAACAAAGCCACGGGGCTGCCGTCTGTCTGCAAAGATCTGTCTCTCTGGCGATCGATCACTCGCATCTTCTCGCAAATATCGGATACCTCATCGGGCGCAAATATGTTAGGAACCTCTCCGGAATTTAAAAGATTGCTAATGTCTTCCAGAAAGATCTCTTCTTTAATTTGTGTATCCAAAAACAGGAAGGCTGTGTGCAGATCGCTGGCTGCGCTCTTTCTTAGAATGTCTTTTACGTCTTCGTGCCATTCGTATAGACCATACTGTTGAGACATTTCCACTTGGAACAATTCGTAATCCGAGATGTGAGCTGCTAATTTTGTTAACGATTGGCGCCCCGAACCGCCCACTCCGATTAATAACGCGTGACTTCGAGGCTGCATCATTATACGACAGATCTTTGATAGATGTTCTACGGCGAATCTAGAGGGCAAAATAGAACAGAAAAATTGGCATCTACAAGAGAAAATGATTATTTAGTTTTAAAAAATATAACAGTGAACGAGATAGGTGGTAATCAAATAGCGCAATTAATATTTCTATGATAAATATTGCTAGACCTATAAACCCTTTTATCACACAGCTCTTCAATTTTCATCGTTTTTTATGCAAAATGTAGGCAACCGAGTAAAACCTGAAAAGAACGAGATTCATCGGTGTCCTCGAGATGGAATTATATTCAGCGAGATATTCTTCGGCTACGATTGCCAAGAAGTCTAAATCCTCCACTTCGGAGTATTGCTTTTTATCCGCCAATGTATCGTAGAAGTCACAATAAATCAGATTTCGAAGCTCTACCTCTGTCACCTAATTAAGATTTAAAGAAGATTATGGAGACGGTGATATTCAAAAAGCTGGTGTATTAGGAAAAAAAACGTACTGTGCCAGATCTAGCAGTAAGTAAATCTTGAAACAGCTGGTCCAGATCGTCATCCATATATTTTAACATGGTTCTTCGTATCTGCTCGACGAGCCACTTAATATCATAGTCGTCTACCAACCGATCACCATAAACGCGCAGCACTTCGTGTACCCAGAGACGCTTTAAATTCGCCTTGAAACATTATATCAGTCAGGAAATATTATGTAGTTCTCATATATATTTATGAATCGTAACCGTCAAAATTGGATATATTTATTTGAAACGTTGTGTTATCGTTACGTTGATAATACAACACAAAGAAATTTATCTCTAATTCCATTTAAGAATGTAAACTGCTGAAAAAATTGAGTTTGATCTACGTTATAAAAATAGGGATCTTTAGGATCATCTTAACGTTGATGCAAACGCGTAACCAAGCTGATATCATTAGAATATCGAGCTTTCAAGATCAGTGGAAGAGACGCAAGACCACGAGTAGTTATATAGGTCATGTCGTTAAAATTGAAAAGCTTAAGATCGTTCTTCGTTACCTTGCAACGTATCGCGGAATAAAACAGAAATTTATCTGCAAAGGTTTATACACTTACAGGTTTAGTGACACTTTCGGGCGTGCACAGCAGCACTCCTTGAATCACTCTGGAGAAATCTCGTAAGTTGAACAGGTAATGGCATTTGGCAGGTGTCGGTAGAAGATACACTCTAGTTTCTTTATAAACATCCAAGGTTCCGCTCACGATATAGTCGACACTAGGAAAGTAATAGTCCGGAAACTCCTTGTTCGTAAAGTGCCATGTCACGATGGTGGAAAAGATGGTATTGAGAACGTCATCGGAGAATTCGGAAATTCCTAGAGTAAAGAAGTGTCTCTTGAACCGTGGCGTGACGTCCAATCCGCTGGCTGGAGGACCCATCGCGCAAACCAGCTGAACGTCCACCAGTTGTATAGGTGTCACTTCTTTCAAATCGTACCACGTCCAATGATCCAGCCACTGCCTCAACAACTCTATAGGTGGTTGTGCTCCGTACTCTTCCTTCTGCGGCATGGAGATATCGTCCACGAATACGACCCAATACTTTCCTGGCGGAGCTCCATATAGTCCCTTCTTTCGTCTGTCCAATTTGTTCATGATGATCTCTTGGGTCTGATTGGCAGTAGTCTGCGCGGAGAATATCACGAAAAGGGGTTTGAAGATTTCTGGGTCGTTCTTCTTTAATAAAAACTCCATGATGTACACGGATTTCCCGGTACCCGTCGGACCGACCAAAAGGACGGGTTTTTGATGGCGAATTAACAGTTTAAACAAATGAAAGTAACGAACAGTTTCGATCGTGGGGACGATTATCTGATTCATTGGTATGTCTTTTGGTATTACTGGAACGTCTTTTAGATCATCCATCCAAGATCTCCATTTGCCTCTACCTTCTTTGATGTATTTATAATCGTACACCAAACCTGTCATTGGTAAATTTACTACGTATGGTTTCGATGGATCAGTGGTTTCTTCGGAAACATTGAAACGTTCTCTGACATCGGCGGGGAATTCTCTCTCTGTTAACGCTCTAAAGAGATCGCTGAAGCGTTCACGGGAGTCTACCATCAACGTGCCGCCCAACGCCCAGATACAAGAAAAGAAGAAGCAACCCTGAAACACCCTTGACACTCGTCAGTTTCTCTTTCTTCGATAGAAAAGGCTTGACAATACAAGTATTTATGTACCTCCACTTGTGCCCTTAAATCTAGATCTGTTAGAGTTTGGAGATATTTCTCGTTGTGGTAATCGTCGAGGAAACAATCGAATAAGTATGTCACGGATCTAACCATATTAGCGTCTTGCATTGTTATCAATTCCTGAAAGTAAAATTAAAAACACGTGAAAATAAGAATAATACTAGGACCTCCTCGCGCGATAATTTGTCAATTGATAGTATTAGTAAATTGGCAAGTTCGTTTCAATTGATTTATAAGTGACATCCTTCGAACCTTGACTCCCCAACGAAGCAGATGCAAGAGTGGAGGACAAAACCTCGTGTACATCTCGTGCAAATGGTTTTTAAGATGCTCCGTGAAAGACAATGGTAAAGTGTTCAGCCACGAGAGCAAAATTGGTTTCCAACCTAAACTAATTGGTTCCATGTAAATCATACCGCATCTTGACACTGTTGCAGGTGACGCGACCTATATCGATCATAATAATTAAACTGCGAACTCTCGTTCCAATCTAAATTTTTATGAACAAAACTAGAGAAGTAGAGTCTAAATAGAAATTTGTTTCGCTCTCTAAATATCGCACACTACCGTTCGTAATTATTACGGCTTACGAAAGAAATAGATAAGACACTTTAACTAAAGAGGACAGGATAAATTTCAGTAGGCTACCTCCAAGTCCATAGGCTCGAAAATTAAGTTCGTGGTGGGCGCTAGCTGGATAATTTCCCCGGAGGTCAGGCAGAGCTTTTTATTGTCATCCAGGACAGTATTCATGTTCTCGATCCACAGGGCGTCGACCGGCCCATCGAAGACCAACCATTTCCTATTCAGATTGGTGGAAGTCGCGAAAGCTCTGTAACTGACAGCGAGCACGCCGTCGCTCCATTCGTGCGAGGCCGGGTCGAACTGACCGTATAATTGACCCATGGTGATCGCCTTTGGATTGATAACCGTTATCTCAACCCGGTGTTCGTCCATCAGGTTCCGTTCCTCTAACAAACCAAGACAATCGGCCAGTATTCTATAAGCCGAGGTTTTCCCTCCAAATGGTAGACCGACGATCATGAAACCGTGTCTGACGATCATCATCTCGTAGATCTGCTGTATCTTCTCCAAAAAGAAATCAGTACACTGAATATTAGCAGCGGCACACGCATCCATCGTACACGCGTTTAGGTGAGTATAATCTGGCGGTGGAAGAACGACTCCGGGAAACAAATCCGAAGCGATGCCTTCGAAAAGAGGCAGATCGTGAACCAAAAATTTTGGCAGGTTGACATCCAATATGCTTCTTAGCATGAGAATGTCTTCAGACTCGTCAGGATATCTGATCAAGAATCGTAATAATTATAATCCGAATTAGAAAAGTAACAGCGTAAGGATTAGTATCTTATCTTAAATGATTTTGGACAGGAATAACCATTATAAAGGATTAAAATCTTTTTTGATTACGGAAAATCAAGTATGACGGAATTTTTCTTAACGACGTTTTTCGTAAAAATGTTTAAAATAGTCGTCACGTTTGGTTCTCGTACCTGAGCTTTAAATTGCCAGCTGCAACGAGCACAGATTTCACTGCCCTCATACCATAATCGTAATGATGCTGACTGCTCAACTGCTCGGAACAAAGTCTGTAAGCTGTGACGATTTTTACAGCTAGAGGTCTACCGTTATAAAAGCCATAGGAGTATAGCGTGTTCTCGGCGATCAGCGCGTAATCCGGCACCATCATGGCCACGGGACGGAACAATGCCTTTAGATTGTCCGGCAACTCTGATCTCCCCGCGTAACCCGGATTCATCGTGATAAAAATGGCGCACGTTGGATCTAAAAAAATCTCCGTGCCCTCGAATACGATCTTCTCGGCGCCGCTGTTTATCGCTCGTTGAATCGTTAAAATTTGTTGCGCGACCACCGATAACACTTCGAGATCGATTCGATTGAATTCGTCAAAACAAGACCAGGCGCCGCAAGAAGCTAATCCTTTGAAGAATTTTCCTAATGCGAGGTAATCGAGGCCTTCGGAACAATTAAAGACGACGCACTGTTTTGCTATTGCTTTAGCAAGATCTTTCGTTGTCTCTGTTTTACCAGTTCCGGCTGGTCCCTCTGGTGCACCGCCTAGATGAAGGCTCAAAGCGCCGAATAGAGTTCGATAGCATCTATCCGTTAAGGGAGTGATTACTAATCTCGAAGAATTACCGAGGTACTCGTAACCGTAACGTTGCTGTGAGTTTATCATGTAAGCCCACATATTCTCTTCCTGAAATAAATATTTTTTTATAATAATCTTACTGTTGAAAGATCTTTCTTTACCATGTAAGAAGTTAGACTGACCAGCCAATAGTAACGCAAGTGACACAACCATTTGAAGTCGGTGTTGTTGATCACTTTATCCTGGTGAAGCTTCGCAAGCACGTCTTTCCCATGGACATCCAGCGTAACTAAAGCTTCTACAATTGTAAATCTATATATTATATTTCGTACTAAGAAAATTATACCGAGAAATATAACTTATGAATAATCACCAAGAGTGATGCGATTCTGTTTCGAGAGTTTGCCTCTGATCAACGATATAATGTCGTTCAGCTCTTCCTGACATTGATCCAAGTATCTCTTTATCCCTTGAACACCGTACGGCATCGATTCCTCTATACGTAGAGTCCAGTATGTTTTACCAACGCAAAGAATCGTTTGTCCCGGCCATTCCAGCACCCAGACTTTCCTCGGTTTAGTAGGATACGCCTCGATCGCTAGCAGCACCTCGTTTCGTATACTTTTTCGCATAATCGTTTCCAATTCGATCAACCATTTCTCTACTTGTCCCCTGGCAGCAGCTGTGGATATCGTCTCTATCAGTCGAACCACTTCGTCCTCTGTCGATACCATAGCGAGCACCTCGAGGTCCTCGTTGAAATTTAATCTATGTATTCCCTCGAAACATTTCTTTAGATGCGGCTGAACGCTGAAACAAGTCGTTATAAATATTTCCAGATATTTTACTTAAATAATAACACAACTGTGTATAGTTGATTAATTTTCCCGAATCGAGTTAATGGCAAATTTTATTACCGAGTCGGATCTTTAGTTTCAGAGAGAATTTCTAGCAACTCGTCGTTAGATAGGAAAAAGAATCTCGGGAAGAAGAGTCGTTTTCTTTCGAGGTAATCATTCAGACCCTTTTGAATGTCTTCTAGTAATCCGTAGCTCTTCTTTAGTCGCTCCAACATTTTATCGATTTCGACGACCACGAAAACGCGAGGATCCGCGTGGACGGTCTTCATAATGTCACGCCAAGTTTTATCCACCGCGGAAAATTTTCTTCCTTCCTCTGGCATCTGTTGCTGTATATCCGGCGATGTGAAAATCGGCTCCAGGTACATCCAGATCGCCTGCACGCGTAGCCATTGGTCCAAAATATCTTGCAGCAAATGAAGTTTGTACTCCCATCTCCTGTTTTGTAACGTTAGATCGTTAAATTCCGATCATTCTCGCAATATCTAGTATCGCTTGGAAAAGTGACAGCTCGTAAAAAATATTTCACGCTTCAATTATCCGTAACAAGATGTTTAAAATTGTTGACGATCTATGATTCGTAGGCTGTAAGAGCCAGAGACTTTTTACAACGGATATCAATCAGTTGAGAAATACGTAGACACATAAAAAATGAATGAAAATGTTAAAAACATTTGTTACATTCTTTTTTTTTTTTTTTTGTAAAACCAACAGAATCCCTTTGCATCTATCTAATATTTTGTATATCATAAATACTACTATACTATAATAGTTCTAGCGTCAAGTTTCGTTAATTTTCTTACAGTATCCTTGCTTCAAAGGGTTTTATGTTCGGCGAATTCTTGATAGTAACTGTCCTAATGATGTGATCGTCTAGAAGAAGTTGTATATCGTCGACACCAGCGATGACGTAGGTACCAGTATCCTTGAAAGGGTTCACCGTAAAGTATAAACCGGCCCAATCCTTCTCCATCTTATCCATGGCTCTTTCCAAGGTTGCTTCCTTCGACGCGTTGTCCGAGATGCTCTCGAACTGGCTGACGTACATGCCTAAATTCATGTCCAGAATCTTCGCCAATGTTAAATCGGGATCGACTTTTATCGGAATGTTTATGATCTCCGAAATTTGTTCCCAATGGCGATCCTTTAATCCTGGATTGCCAAGCGTAAAAACGATCGGCATGTATTCCCTGAAGTCCTCGATTTTTTCCCGAACACTGGCTGCTAGCTGTCTCAAAGCTGGCTCTTGAAAACTTCTCTCCAGCTTATAGATCGTTCTGTTCGTGCAAACAGTTTTCGTTAACTATTGCTTGTCGGAAAAATATACGTTTTATCTTTGTTGTTAAATAATTCTTAAGGGGATGTAGGAAAATAAATTGAATTTTAATTACGATAAGTTATTCGTATTTTCACAAACACGAATATAGAAACGGAAGCTAAGGAAAGACGATCTGTTTCAATCGCTAAATATTCTAACAAGTAGATAATATTGTAAAGATTACATAGCAAATATGTCGACCTGAACGCGTATCCTACGTCGTTATCGATTTCCTCCGGATTATAAGAACCGATCATCGAGTTTAACCACTTATCCTGCTTGGTCAAAAAGTCACAAATCGCGTCAAAGAGTTGCTTAAAGGGCCTCAGTTGATCAGCGATTTGTTTACGACGTGGATATTGCGTTATGTCCCAACCAAACGATGCTTCTTCTTCGTTAAACTTATCGATCTTCTCCATGGCGGCGATCAGTCGGTTCTCTAAAGTCTGTGCCCTTTTTTGATACTTGTACACTTCTCCTATGTCTCCCCAATGTTGAATCTCGTCTACCTGTTTCGCGTAAGACTCCAGTTCCTCCTCGAATCTAAGATACCTAACTATTGGAACAAAAAACAATTTCAATAATTGTCAACTTCCTCGAATACGTGTTTTATCTTCTTATTAGTCAAGTTACTTGACCGATTTTAAGAAAACGTTAGCACCTTTTAATGCATGCTGAAACTCCAGCGTCTTAATCGCAACCATGCTTTCGTTCTCTTCCAAAATTTGTGGTACCTTGTGGTACCATTGAAAAGCTTCGTTATTCGTGATTATCTCGATGTCAGTTAGAAGACGATAGTCGACCAACAACAAAATATGCTCGATTATTTGGTAGAGATTCTGCTCCAAAGTCTTAAAAGTAACTTCTCTGTTTACCTTAATGAAGTTTTTAAGCTCTACAAGTTCGACTGTGTTGGCGGGCGTGCTCAAAGCACGTCCAGATATGCTTTGATATTGTTCTGTAACTCTAAACCGGGTTTGCCATTGTTTTATCGTGGAACCACGAATAGATTCATCGTTGTTGGTTAAAGTAATTTGAGACTCACTTCCTGGCCATATCTTGATACCTCTCGACAAGCGTATCGATGAGAAGACATTTTATTCGACGAGTGTTGTCGACGATTGTCTCGATGAATATTTTTCGAGATACCTTAAATAATCCAGTGAAAGCTGTCCTTTCAATTTTGACAGGAAAGTTCATCATGAGATTATGGTAATGTTTTATTGGTTCGTTGTAATCCTCTAATTTTTTGCTCTCGTCTTTTATAAATCGTTCCACTTTATAATACTCGTCATCGTTGTATAAATATTCGTATCTGTAATAAGGATACGAATATATGATAATAATTGTTATTAACAGTAATACAAATTAACGGACAGTGATCATTGTGTACATCAGTATACAAAACAGAAATAGATGATACAGACAGTAAAGCAAATAACGCATGATTAATTGCAGCGATTGGTCAGGATTAACAGATATTATATAAGCAAAGAGATGTATAAGTTAATATATAATAAAGATGAGAATTAGAATTTTCAATAGGAATCAGTGATTTACAATTACATTTGTAATTCCATTAATATCTGTTCTGGAATAAGCTTTTCTCGATCGATTAAGTCAATGATTTCCTGCTTCAGTTTTTGCACTCTAGATTCCTCTATATGTGGCTATTTAAGAAAGCACTTTTAAATTTATATGTACGTGTTCAGGTACATTAGACATATCATAAAAATATAATAAAGGGAATTTTATACTTTTAAAAAGCCTTCTTCACCAGACCAATCTAGATAAAGCTGAGTTTCTAATTTGTCGAAATTTCTAACTGCTTCACACAGCTCATCCAAGATACTGCAAAGGATTTCTTTAAATTTTTCAAAGGATGGATCGAAAGCCAACTGCTTAGAGGTGATAATTATGTCCACATTAAACACGCAATTAATCGGCTGCAAATAACGAATAATTATTACGTGATTCGTTTTATTACAAGTAGAATGCGGATGCAGTATTCAATTTTGTATTTTAATTCCATTTCTTTAGCTATATTTATAAGATATAAATTTGCATAAACATCCATAATCTAACGATAAGAATTAAATAATCCACCTTGCCACGAATGATTAAGTCCATAAAATCTTTCAAACTGTATTTACACATTGACAAAAGCTGCGATTCCATTATCTTGGCAACGCATTCGTAGAATCGTTTGAATCGTATTCGTTGCAGCATACTCGGAACTAATGATTTTCTATTATTCTACGAATAAACGAATGATGGCTAATTTTGTTAAAACAGAATAGAGTAGAACTTACAGTAAGGATTCGTGAAATTTTACCTCGAGGAATATATCCTGTATTCCATCATACCAAAAATTCTTCAACTCGTTTCTCCCTTTAACGATTTGTTTATTAATCATCTTGTTAAATTCCATCAAGTCCCAACTTTCTTTAGATTGTGCAATTTGCTTTATATCAATCAATCGAAAGTCGCTGGAAAGTAATCAATTAATGTTTCAAAACGAAAATATAATGAATGGTCGATTTTTTACCGAAATTCGCCAACCCAATGGTCTAAAGACATCCTCATGCATGGATTTATTAGAAATAAATTGTTCTGTAAATTATCGCGGTATTCTCGAATCTTGATTGTCGATCCAGGTACAATATATCTCATGTAAAGCAATTTTTTATCATTTTCTGTTTGCTAAAGGAATGCATATTTTTAGAAAATGTATTACAATACATATATAAAATATAGTATAACAAATAGAATTGAAATTTCAATTGAACCTTGAATAAATAATATTGTACAGGAACTTGAAGCGCGTGCTGCAGTATTGCTTTCTTAATATTTCTTGTATAAGTATCCTTGATCTCGATTAGCAAGCTTTCTGTGTAATAAGCAAATCGATCTCTCAAATGGTACGGGACTAAAAGTAATATCTTCTCTATAACGACATCCTGAATTTCTACTGTGTGAACAGTATCAATCCCATTGCAAATGTAATTGTAATATCGGTTTACGTCTTCGTCATTATTTAAATCTATATCTACATTCGGTAATTCAGGTTTGGTAATTAAGCTAACCATATATCTGTAAGTAAACGTTATTTTAAGCTCTAGTTCAATTTCCTTATTATAAGTTTTTCGTTTACAATTCTAAAAAATTTAGTAAAAGTTCGAATGACCTGCGGAAATTTTCTACTTTTAATCGTTTCCCTGTATACGTGACATCGAATTTACGTTGCTTTCGCTTCTCTTCTCTTCTCGTACATTTAATGCATTTCATTAATTCTGGTGGCAACGAAAATAATGGCTCAATTTTCGTCTCAACTACTTTTAATATCTTTGGAACATCTTTGGCGCGTATTTTTTGAACCGCCGGACGCGGAATACCCTCACATGATGTAATTTCCTTACAGTCGCATTCCATGTTGAAACTACTTGTTAGTAGAGACCGAAATATCGAAGATATCCTATACTTAAAATACAACTCCAGATATATCTGTATAGTAAATATATATTTTGAAATTTTAATAAAACGAAATCAGAAGTTGCATAATAAAATATAATTCAGAAAATTGATGTTTATTGCTACCTTGCGGTTGAATTTTGCATCGGCACAGACGGCGCCACTTTCAGACTCAGTTTTAGTAGTTGGACTACATCTTCATCTTTAAACTGCATCCACGGTAAATATATTGCAATGTAATATTTTCTCGAAATTAGAACTTCAAAGAATAATATCACTGTATAATACTTTACGATATAACGCGTTAAAAATTTTTTTCTATATATTTAATGTCATTAAGTTACGAATAGAACAACTCTCATGACTGCAATTGACTGTAGTTTCTAGGCAACGAAATTGATCGACTTGTATAGGATTTATAAAAATTTCGAATGAAAATATTATTTTAGGGTCATTTGATTATAATTGTCATTATATTTAAGTAGAATATGAATCGAAATAAAGTTGAGATATTTTTAGGTTAAGTCTCGTTAATGTAATATTTTTTCAATCTTCTGTTATGTGAAATAACATAAGTGACATGTTTCAGATGATTCCACGTCAATTTTTTCGTTCAATACATACAAATTATGTACTTTGTTACACATCAAAGAAAACATTGTTAAGCAAATTGCGCAAGAAAACTGGATATACATTTATAAATTGTAAACAAGCCTTAGAGCTAAATGACAATGACATAACAAAAGTAAGTCAAACATTAAACTATTTAAGAACGTTATTAATTTTTAAAATATTGTAGGCTGAACAATGGCTAAAGGAGCAGGCTCAAGCTCAAGGTTGGTCTCAAGCAATAAAACTAAAATCCAGGAAGACTTCTCAAGGATTAATAGCAGTGATCACTAATAATAATCATGGTGCTCTTGTAGAAATTAATTGCGAGACAGATTTTGTTGCAAGGAATAAGAAGTTCCATGACCTAGCACACATTATACTTAATACTATATTAAAATATGGAATGACAATTGAACAGAATTCATTAGTCAAAAAAACTATATTATGTACAGAATCGATAAATAAATTATCTGCCAATGATGGTAAAAGTTTAAGTGATCATTCTGCTTTAACTATTGGACTTATCGGAGAAAACATTAATATAAGGCGTGCATTATGCATGAGCGTACAACCAGGTGCATATTTATATGGTTGCACGCATCCTACTCCTGTAAGCCCAATATCTTCATCATTTGGACGATATGGAGCATTGGTGGCTTTAAAATCTGACAAACAGAAAAATAGTTTGGGAATACAACTTTGTCAACATGTTATAGGTACTTGTATTTATCTTTCAGTTAATCTACTATATTGTTTCTTTGTATATAAGTATATGTTTGTAATAATTGTTTCAATATTAGGCATGAACCCAACCAAAATTGGCGATATAAAAACAGATCTGCCCCACGATAATATAGATGATGAACCTGTTATGTTGTATCAAGAATTTTTATTTAATCCTGCTATATCTGTACATGAGTTATTGCAAGCCGAGCAGGTTGAAGTCTTGGACTTTGTACGCTTTGAAATGGGTGAGACGCTTGAAAATAGACAAGACCTAGATTCCGTAGAAACTTGCGGTTAAAACGACTGGTATTCGTTTAATAGATCTATATATTCATCATATGTTTTGTATATATTTCGAAATAAGCATGGTTACACTTTTAAAAGATAACAAACATTATGCTATCTATTGTTATGATACAAGTAAAATACTTGAATTATTGCATTTATTACATATAAATTGTCATAACAGAATCAAAAAGTAATATAAATTATGTAGTATGAAAACTAAAGTCTTTATTTACAAAGTTATCCTTCAATGATACATACACTTATCAAAAAGTATAATCGATTTAAAGCAGCGGCATCAACGATAAAACGGCATTATAAATGCAAAGCGCTTTACATATAAAATTGTAGATGATATTCAAATTATTGCTCTTCTTCGTTTTCTTTATTTACTGAACATATGTTAGATGATTTTAATTTGTTCCTTCTTCGCATGAGCTTTACAGATTTCCAAAGCCACATTCGCGAGTCTTTTTTCCAGTAATGAGCAATATCTTCTGGCGAATGCATAACACCCTAAAATGCACAATTTTATAAATAATATATTTTATGATGTTATATATAAAAATTTACAAATCATACTTGAAAATTCAAAATGTCAGAATGTTGAACAGATTTCTTATAGGCCAACATATCTTTAGCATTTAAACTGAACAATTCTTGGTCAATATCATCGGATGGTTCAGTTTGCACATCGCTTGTTCGACGAAGCGGTATCGTATCATTTCTGGATTCAATTTCCGCCTCTAGTTCCAAACGTTCAAGAGCCGATGTAAAACTCCTTGACTCTTTACAACTGCCAAAATTCGCCTATTCGGAAACTTTAAATTTCCATAAAAAAGGTAATAATTTATACTGTGTCGAAAATAAAGAAATTTTTCAACATTGAACAAATTGTGTAAACCTGTACTCCTTGAGAACAGACATTACATCCTAATGCCACTGACAAACATATATCGCTCATAGTCTTGGACAAAAGATTTCTCTCGTCCCATGCAAAATTTTCAACTACTCACAAAAGAAAAGATGCGATTTAATATTGATGAAACCCAAGGATTCACAACACGCGACAAAACAGTCACAAACCGCTTGAGTGGTCGGATTCGTCATTTCTCCAATCCATCGGCTTCTTACCGCGTCATATAAAATTGTTATATTATAATTATCATATAAAAAGGCTTCAAAAATTTCTCGTATCCGTTAAAATCGACTGACAGGTGCCGATTCCATCTCTGGACGCGCATGGAAAAACAACACCCTTCAGTAACATAATAAATGAGCAACTTTCAAATTCACACGACTTCAATATGTATATTACGTATTACAATGATAATTATATTATGTTACAATAGTATCGAATAACACTATTATAGTGGATGCTCTATCATCATACGTTTCAAGTAATTTTTAGCAGGACCATTGAGTTGCAATAATTTTTCTGAAACAGGATCGCATTATAAATGGAACTGTACGTATATTACATTTTTTAAATTTATAATTAATCTATGCTTTTTTAAATTCGCGTGTATTGTAATCTACCATTATATTATTTCATTCGTTGCTAAAAGAAAAATTCGTCTCTTTTAAAAAACTTAATTCCCTGTAATAAATAAAAGACTATAACAATTACACTCTTCATCTTCCATGAAACGATACGAGATAATCACGATCGTTACATTGCCTCCGTTATTCGAACGAAGACAACCAAGAGGAAAAAGAAGAGCACGATAGAGGACCTTCAACATGTCAGAATGACGTTAGAAAGGTACAGAACAGGTGCGCTGAAGCGAGATGTGTATGGCATAGAGGCGATGCCCGCATGGTTGAAACGTATATCCAGCAAGTACCCGTTGGTCACGGCTGGCCGGCCGGGGTTCCGGGCTGACTTCCGGACGAGTCCGCACCGCTACGGTTTCTTTTTAGCCAGGAACGCATGGTATCAGTTGTGTTCACGTACAGTTAGACGGTGTTACCTCGCAGCAGACGCCTCTTCTTCTGCTCCTTCGCGCATATCGCCGCGGATTCGTTCGTATACACTCCTTTAAATGACGTGACGGAAAAACGGAGAGAGAAGAACGATGGATTTCTCTAGACGGGTGAGTCTGCAGAGGAGCGTAACTATGCGATACCAAAGACGCAAGACTAACTGGGATAAGGAAAAGAACAGAGTTAAACGTTCATAAATAGATACGTACGTTTTTAATTTTATCGTGTTTTATTATATCTTCTAGTCCTGCGTTTTTTTTTTTCAATTCCTTCGTACGAAATAATGTTTCATAATTCCATAAATTAGCAGCAGAATATTATTACGTACCGTGTTACTGCTAGAAAAAAAAAAAAGAAAGGGAACGAAGGAAAGAATTTTTTCTGCGCGATAAATCTGACAAAACAGCGCCAATTCGAACAGCAACAAATTGCGTTATGTCTTGTTATCTCTTTTTTTGATTTTGCATTTTTGCCAATTCTTTTGCACGAAATAGTATTTTATAATTTTAGGAAGTAGCAGCAAAAATATTATTACATACCGTACTACTACTAAAGGAAAATAGCATTTCCCGCGCTATAAATCTAGTAAAATAGCGTCAACTTGTACGGCAACAATTTTTACTTCCTTTCGAAACGATCGTTCGCGAGAGATCGGCTATGCACAGGTTGGTGGGCGTGCGGCAAGTGCAGTCACCACTTCCTGCCGCAAATGATCGTCGCGGACGACGCTCGAACAACACGTGTACAGTGTACACACGTACCGTTCGTAACGTACGTGTGTGCGGGCGTGGACATGAATGAACGTGGAGATGCATCTGCATTATCTGCAAAGACAATAGCGTGGCTGTATACGTGCGAACGTTGCACTTTGCATCACCTACACCTATGTCAAGTTAGAGCATTAACGGCAATCGGCGCACACCCGGAGGTAGCAGCGTGTTACCTCATCGGTATTGAAATACATATATTGTACCAAAACTAGGGCAACGCACGATAGATATCTGTGGAAAGCATAGAAATAATTAACAAATCAGTCGTAAAAAGTTATTCGTGTCGAAACGAATGTCCATGGATTCTGTAGTAGATTAGTGCAGTGACAATAACTTTGTAATTTAAGAGATTATCGAAATAATGGGATCCTTTTTTCAAGAAGGTCCATAATTATCTATTCTTCGTTACCAATTAAGTATCAAATATGAATATTCCCCGCGTTTAAACTGTGCCACCGCGTCTAATTGGAAGTTATTTCTACGGATACAGAAACAATATACATCCGCTTCTCTGTAACACATATTCTTGCTTACATTCTGCTCCAGTAGAAACACCATCCGCCGTGAAAAGTACACGGCAATTAAGTTTTGATAAAAATAATGATTATTTCGCCAGCTATATTTCTTTAGGTCGTTCAATTATGGACTCAAACATAAACATAGAGAGAAACAGGCTTACATATAATAGTTGCGTGCACAAACATACATACGCACGATTACGGATCACCTGCGATTAAGTCCTTCCGAGGACCTCAGTGCCGTGAGTTCTCATACCCCAGTTTTCTGCCAGCAACCGTTCAGTGCGAGCACTGATCGCGTTTCTCCGTTGCGAAATACAGGCGCGCACACTCGTGTCGTGATTCCGAGTTCGAGATCAGAAACGATCAAGCAGGTGCTCGATCAATTTCAAATAGACGAGTAATTCGTAAAGGATCGGACCGATTAGTGATCGATAAGAGCGCGAAAAATAAAATCGTGTTTGAGAAGCAAGAGACAGTGGCAGATGTCAGAGCTATTGGGAAGGATCGAAGAGCCGGTGTGTAATTAAAGATACGGTAGAAATAACGATTTCGATTGAGCGAGGGAAAGCGTGAGAAGAATATACGGGCCGGTATTATTATTGCAATAACTTGGACTATGAAAAGTATAAAGGGAAATAGAGTACAATGTCTCGCGTGTTATAAATATCTTGCAACTTTTATATACATTTGCAGATTCGTTCCAAATTTTACCGATATAATGGCGATAGTTGGGTCTCGTTGTAGTGCTAACGAAATCCCAAAATGTTTCGTATAACGCAGATAATATATCCGAAAAGAATTCCCACAAGTATTCAAATACTTTCGTGAGCCATTGTACGTCGTAGAGTGCCGGGAGAAACGAAGGTCGATATCATTTTACCGCGAAAATGACTGAAATTGTAATTTCGCGGATTCATTTTCCATATCGCTTGTTTCTTATTTTTGTTCCATATCGCGTATATGACCAACGACCACATCAATTCGATATCACGATCATGTTGTTCCCATTATAAAATCCTTGAAATTAAAGTTCGCGATAACGTTATTACCGGACTAATTTGCACGTATAAAGCAAGATTCAATTGCAAAATTTATTCAAATAACAAAAGATTGCTTTATCGTATGATAAAAGTTATTTATACGAACTTTACCTACTTAAAAAAGAGTACTGTTTCCTAAAAGCCCAATTTCAATTATGTGTCTCAGGACGACAGAACCTGCCGTTCCGATGATTCTAACGGTGAAATCTTTAAGAACGTTCCGAGGAACAGCAGCACGTTTCGCATTTGGAAAATCGAGGTACCGTAACAAAATAAAAATGCAACATAATTTATACTCCCCGTTATATTACGATATATGCACGTAGTTTAGATGTATCACATAGTTTTAGTTAGCCACGCTGCTTTTCGAGAGTTTAAGAAGTACAAAGAGTGAAAGTGTGAAGTACTAAATTTTCCTTTAATGTCCGTGCAACAGGGTTTACGAGTTACAGCCGTTACAGGAAGTAATATGGGACATTTCCTCTCGGAGTTGGCATACATTATCTACGCGGTGTCACCGAAAGACGGTCCACTACCTTACCCTGGAATGCCGGTAATTCTTTCTCTTTCGGAGAATAAAATTGTAACTTAATTAACTATGGAATTAAAGAAATATCGTGTACTTTTAAAAGTTAAAGTAAGTCTTCGCTCGCATCACTATGATTTTTGACCAACCATATGTAAACTTGGTATGCATTTATGGAAAATTAAAAGATATACTTTTCTTTCTAGTTGATATAATATAAAAATTTGAATTTATATAAACAGCCACAGTTTAGTTATATGCGTAAACTGTATTGTTTGTATCGTTTAAACAGGTTAAGGAGATAAAATCGACTGCGATAGTTCGTGTAATTCATTTCTGGATTGGATCTGCGTGCGATTCAACAATCTCTGGGGCAGCAGCCCTTCGTGCGGCCGAATTAGATTCGCAAATATCTGCCACGATTCTATCGAGGGAGGCGCAAGGACGAGAAAGTCCTAGATTTTTAGCCTATTTCCGCCAGCATCTTGTCATCGAAAATTTCCACTTCGAAACACCATCATGCAAACTGCACAGAGTAACCGGCGTAGCGATCCCTGTCTTGACGGAACTTGAAAAAGTCCATTGGGATCATTTCAGTTCACGGGATGTTATTCTTGTGGACGTTCTATCGCAGTGCGTAAGAAATTGAATGGAATAATCATTAGTCATCCTGTTATAATATATTAATAATAATATAATGGTACACAGGGCTATTGTATTCCTTTGGCTGGGATCGTCAGCAGACCCATTGCACAAACGACACGCTGCCAGTATCTTGGAAGTGAGAAAAGAAAATAATAATGGTCGCATCATCATCATCGATGATGGTTACGAACAGACGCTACCGGAGGCAGATAGACAACTGTTCGCCAGTATTTTAGATCCTTCCACAAGAGTGGTCAAGCCGGATCGCCTTTACCGAGTCAATATGCCAAGCCCAGTGAAACTGTACAGATGTAACGAACAATCCGGTAAATATAAGGTGGCTGAACTGAAATCTGGACCGATTCTCCGAGCGGATCTCACATCCGAAGCCGTTTACTTAATCGACCGTGGCGAGGCTGGTGTTTGGGCTTGGGTCGGGCGTAATGTGAACGCCCGAGAAAAATTGGAAGCGATTCGTAACGCACGAGGATTTGTAAAAAAGAAAAATTATAGTAATGGTGTATTGGTGGAAAGAGCGCTGGAAGCTTGTGAACCAACGGAGATGAAGGCTCTTGTTAGAGGGTGGGAACCGGCGAAGACAAGACCGCTTACTCTACCACCAAATTTCGATTCGGACTATATGAATGAAAGACCTAAAATGGCTACTGGGTGCCAGCTAGTTGACGATGGATCTGGTGAAAGAACTCTTTGGAGAGTAACCCATAAAGAAGGAATGATTCAAGTGGATGACAAAGGGATATACTACGCAGAAGCTTGTTACGTAATGTGCTACAAATATGGACAAGGACGTAGGAGTAGAACAATCGTACGTTGAAAATGTAATTTCGATTGTTAAATTATTAATAACTATTACTGATTATTATTAAATTTGAAATGACGTGACATCACAGATTTATTGTTGGGAAGGAGTCCATTCTATAAACGCGGATCGAGAGGCCGCTTTAGAAGCAGCTTGTCGTTTGTCGGAAGATACCTCTGGTCAGTTAGTAAAAGCATCTCAAGGCAGAGAACCACCTCATTTGTTGCAGATTTACGATGGGAAATTGAAGATATTAGCTGGAAGGCATCGCGATTCTCGTAAGCAGTAGAATAAACGATTTGTTATGTTTGTTTAATTAAATTCTTAATGAGACGTTTGTTTCGTAGCTCCGGAAAAGTACCTCGTCAGAGTTTTCGGATCTACTCCATACACATCGAAAGCAGTTGAACGGCCTTTGAGATCATCCAGTAGCCTCGATTCTAGTGGAGTTTTTATTCTATTTTCTAATTCACCTGTAGTATGGTGCGGTGGAAGAAGTACTGGTGACGCTAGACAAGCATCTAGACGACTTGCGCCCAGAAATGCACCTTTGGTAACTGAAAATAACGAAGATGACGATTTTTGGAGAGAACTCGGAGGTTGACAAAAGATAATAATAATTATAATATTTTTCTATATATCCCTGAGCTTAACATTGGATTATAACAGTGAACTTTGAATTTAATCTTTAAGGTAAAGGTACCTACGGCACAGAAGTTATTGACGATGGAGAAGAACTTGAAAAACATCTATACCAATGCTTAACGGACAATGAAATGTTTGTTGGCGAAGAAGTTCTTGGATTTGGTCAAAACAGTCTCCTTCCAGAAGCCATTTGGTTATTAGATGCAGGAAATGTGATATGGATATGGGTTGGAAAGTCTTCTATTCCTAAATCTTTAAAGGAGTGTGTACATGATGCAATGATATTTTTATTCACTCACCCAGCTGGTCGAGATCGAAACACAACGATTTCTATAATTAAACAGGGTATCGCAAATTATTTATTTTCGAAAAACAAAAATACCAAAAGACCTCTAAGTAAAACAACTTTATCGTCCTTTTTAGGAATGGAACCTTCAACGTTTATTGGATTATTCGATAATTGGAATTACAATTTACTAAGAGAATACAAATCGTTTGAGACATTTTGCACACTTCTGCAAGATAAAGAATTCCTACCGAAAATACAAACGTTATCGAAATCATTGAGTGACTTCGATAATTATGTAAAGTATCCCCTTTCTGTCTTGAAAGGTGATCCAGAAAATTTACCATCCGGTGTTGACGTTGTCCGTAAAGAAATGCATCTTACTTTCGATAATTTCATTGCGATTTTTAAGATGGAACCAGACGAATTTGTAAAACTTCCTGCTTGGAAAAGACAAAGACTAAAACAATCGGCAGGACTTTTTTAAAACATTGTGCTTTAATAATACTATTTTGTACCATAGTGATTACAGTACTAAAATAGAATAAAATCATGTTATATATTTATATTTTAATGTTCGGAACTAAATTTATCAATTGGAAAGAATATTGAATTTTATAAATTTAAGCGTTATGAGAGAGATATTAAGGCTTTATTTATTACAAATTCACATATATATCCAAATGTAAGTTAAACCTGTTCGATGCATTTTACGATGAAGTATCCATTGGCTCTGTTTTAAGCCTATGCACAGTTTCCTCTTCGACGATTATAGGATAAACTGTTTTGTTAAGCACAGCGGTAGTACCGCGTTTATATCGGTACGATATATTGCGCTGTCCTTTAACGTTAGCGATATCATAAGGGCGTAAATAATCAACAGAACCTTTACGTATAACACATAAATCTACGTTAGAACCAGAAGCTAAATCATTAAATATACCAGCGCGAATGGCATCTGCTACCAATTCTTTAGCCTGTTCTTCCTACAAACATTTAAAAATGAAATATGTGACTGTACAAAATATAATAAAATATGTAAAAATATTTAAATTCTTACTGTCATATCAGGTTTCCATCTACTTTCAAATACAGCCATTGCAGCTAATGATCCTGTACCCATACTAGTATAAAAGTTACGATCTGAAGATCCATGAGGATAAATACAATATAAGTGTGGTCCATCCAAATCAACACCCCCTAATATTAAAGCTGCTCCAATATTTCCTTGATAACGGAACAATAACTGTTTAATCAAAACATTTGCAGTACAAACTGGTACTATGCGATTAGTATTTAAACGATGTAATTCCAACTGACTGGATATCATCTGAGTTGTCATTTCAGTATCAGCGGCAGTTCCAGCACCACAACAACTTAAAAAGATTATTAAATTATTCTATGAATTATTCTTAAATTAGAATATTAGTTAATGTTACATTGCTTAATTACTAAATAATTATTAAAGAAATTAATTTTTTTTTTAAATACTCACTATATATTTTCGGCAAGATAATGAATCTTACTACAATTTTTATCAGCAACTATGGTATTTTCTGTTGATCTTGTATCACCACCAAGAACCACTCCATCTTTATAAACAACACCAGCAATTGTTGTTCCTGTTTTAACAGCTTTAGGTGCTTGGAATCCTTTCTTCACCAGAAAATTGTTTCTGAAAAAGATATACACCCAAATAAATTCTACAGTTCTTTATGTATTTTATAAATTCATAAGAAAAGTTTATTAGGAAAAATCAATAACATTGCAAAATGACACAGCAATATTAACTTGTAATAGGTTATGCATGATACATTACTTTTCACTTTTATGATTGTTTGTACTGATATTCATATAAAGATGCTTTTAATTTTGAAATAATACATTACCTCTGACAAAGATCAAAAGAAAATCCAGGAGCAGGAATTTCAGGCACAAGTATCGAAGACATGATTCAAAAGTTTTAACTTCTAGCTCTATGAAAAGAGACGCAGAATGAACGAAAAGCACTTCACAACTGTCACCATTTACCAGTAGATGGCAGTTTCGTGTGGAATAACCACGAAAATGGTTAATTTTTAACTTACTTTTATCTTAATTAATGTATGAATCAACTTAACTTACTTTTTCTTATATGCAAATGGAGCAAAATAATAACGAATACAATTAAAAATATGTTATATTTATTAAAAGTCAAATATAACAAAATGCTCAAGAAATAAAATTTGAAAAAAAAATATGTATTGCTTGGTTTCAAAAATTTAAAAAGACCGCTAGGGTGCACACTAAAAATCACATAAATCTCTGTTTTTACATCAACTTGTATACAATATATGAAACATTAAATGCGTTCACTGTGATATAAAAAAATAATATAAAACGTGAAATAATTTATACAGCCTATTCTAAAGTGGTTTTCTCAAATTATTAAAAAGATGCAATATACTTTTTAATATTTACAAAATATGATATGAAATTTAATAAATTATGAAATTTTCTTTAAATAACATCTATAAACAAGTTATATCGTTAATGATTTCTGCCATCATATTCCTGTCTTGCAAAGCTGCATCTAACTCTTCTTGATCCCATTCCAAATTTATTTTTGTCAAACGAGGTGCTTTTTTTCTTGTTAACTTTAAAATACCTCTAGTTTCTATCAATGAACATAAACTGTAAAATTCAGAACCATCCACAGCATGAATATTTCGTTTCTTGCAAACTTTCTTGTACACTTCATGCAACTGAAACAGAATTATATTTATATACACTGAAATTTTTTATCAATAGTTGTTTGTATTATTGTATATTTACTTTCCCTACTGTCACGTCTTTATTTCGTCCTTTGTTTAGCATAAGTAACAAAGAACACAATAGTAATTTTTGTTGTAATGGAAATGTACTTTCCTCCTTTTCAATATTTTGAGATCCACCATAAATACCGTTTAAAACAGTGATGACTTCTTTTAGATCCACTGGTTGGTCCACTGCATATTGCTGCTTTTTAGGTATATTTATTTCTGTAAAAAAAATGAATTTATTTTATTTAGAAAATAGCAATATGTTTTTTCTTACTTTTATTTTTCTCTCATTCCACATAACACATACCATTATTATTGGTAGGTTGTAGAACTTGTGCTAATTTATGAGATTCAGCAAATTCTATTACTCTTCTACTAATATCCAATGCTCTTCTAATATCACCAGAAATAGCAGCAACTTTTCCAGATAACATTTGTATTGCAGTTTTAGTAAACAAGTCAGACACATTTGCTTCACTTAATCTTTCAGATATTATATTACATATTTCTTGTTTTGTATATGGTGAGAAATGCATCAACTTTGGTTTCAATTCACATCTAGCTTGTAATCTAGGCAATATCCTATCTGTTAAATCTAAAGCATTAGCAATTCCAACTAAAATCAATTTTGAATTGTGTATTGATGGCCATTCAAAGACAGAATATAAAACAGATTGCTTTTTACTTTCTAATTGATCTATTTCATCTAAAATTAATAGCAACATTTTATGATTAGAGCTTAAATATTTTTCAATAACTCCTTTACTGTATTTTCCAGATTTTGGTTCAGATAAAACAGCTGGTAAACCTAACTTCTGTATAATTTTTGCATAAATTGCAGCAGCAGATTTCATAGTTGTGCAATTAATATAAATTACTTTAAATTTTGATTTGAACTCAGTCTTTAACATAAGCTTTGAAAGACATGCAGTTTTTCCAGTTCCAGGTGGTCCTGATACATATAAGGATCCTGATGTTTCATTTTTTAAATGCTCTTCCATAAATTCTTGTAGCTTTTGTAATTCATTTTCTCTGCCAGGTAAGCTATCAGGTACTGAGCTGTGCAAAGCTCTACGAGCATTGCGATATCTTTCTGTTCCAAATAATCTTTTAGGAACCAGTTTTTCCTCCTTATTAGGAGAAGATTCCAAATTTAATTTATCAAAAAGGGTAGAAGGTGTGGTTGGAGATGTTAATGGAAATGATTTATCTATCCTCTTCTGTTTTGGAGGTGTGGAACCATGATCTTCTAAAAAAAGATATATAAAACTATTTGTATCACTCTATACAAAAAATATATATTCATTAAAAACGTTTAAAATTCATTTATTACACATACCATCAGATTCAGTTGAGTTTTGTGTACGTTGAGGAGTTTTTACACTTATAGCATTATCACTGACTTTGGTATTTTCAACGTCTGAGTCCGAGTCTGATTCACTACTACTTAAAGTAATAATCTTCTTCACGGACGGTGTATATTTATTAGAAGAATCTCTCGCAGTTGCATTACTAAAATCTTCTTTTGCTACATTATTTTTAGTTCCGTAAAATGAACATTTCTTTGTTACTTTGAATGGAATTGTCATTTGAACACCTGTCATTTTTTTGTTAATTAAATTACACAATTAATAAATTAACATACACAATTTTCACACACAAAAATCTTATTCTTTCCGTAGAAATAACGTGTCTAATATAAACTATTTGATATCTGTTTCTTATTGCTTTTTAACCTACAATCTTTTGGAAAAGCCAAAAAGTCACTTAACAATTTTCCTAAAGTTTGAATAAAATTACACATTCATTAATGTTATTTCAATTTACAAATTAAATGTTCTAATTAATTACATATACTTCCTTAATAAAACACGTTCCAAGTACCTATGTGTCGCGCTATAAATGCCGTACTCCGAGATTTTCCGCGGGAAAATGCTTTAAACGCGGGAAACCGAAGGCATGTAAAGAGGAAATGGAAGAATATCGATTCCCGCGTAAAAACAAACATCCGAAAAATATAAGATATTAATTTAATACAGTACACAGCAAAATTAATACAGTACAATCAGCACTATTAGATATGATATTAATTATATTATACAAATTGATATAAATCAGTCATTTCAATATAATGTGTATAAAATACGGGCACATAAAATTAATTAGCCCTCTAGGGGTGAACATAAGAACTAGAGAGACCAAAATTTCCAGGATCAGAACCTCAGAAGAAGCGAGCGATTCTCTTCCATATTGGCATTAAAACGTGAAGGAAGTAGAAGGTCTGACTAACGCAATCGAGATATTCTAGACTAATCTAGAAATCTCATATTCAGAAAATGAGGGCGAAGGTAATATGATATTAATGTTTGTTATTAATTGCAATATTTTTTATGATAAGTTCGCTATTAGATATTTTTTGAATCTTAAAATATACATTTCTTCAATTGTTGCTGCTCTGCATGGTTGTTTGATATGTTTCCTAACATTCGATTCACAAAAGCAATAGGTTAAGTTATCAAAAAACAAAAAAAAAAATACAAGAAAAGTAAATAGAAAATTTTTTATTTTCAGTGGCGAAAAAAGAGGATGCGTAGGCTAAAACGTAAAAGGAGGAAAATGCGTGCGAGGTCTAAATAAATTTTATATCTATAACCTCTGTAAGTATATAGCTACATATACCATAAGCTTATTATAATATATATTAAACATTTTTTTTTTTACTACAAGAAAGAAGGTGTTAAAACATTAATGTATATTGATAAATATGTATATAAAAGATGTATTTGAAGTGAAATTTAAAAAGCAATTTTCTAAACATATTTGATCATAAAAAATAATGTTATATGTATAAATCTTAAAACAAGTTTTTAAAAAAAGACACTTATTAGCTTTATACAATTTTTGTTTCAGCTGTAAGAGTAACATTATCAACCAGATCAACTTGAAAAAATTGCATCGATTTCAACTTTCACAATTTTCTTTTCTTATGCAGAGAGTTCATTTTATTACCATGCACGTGTACAATTTAATAAATTGATCGTTTAAATTATTTGGAACCTTATTTTCTTAACCTTGTCCTCTTTAATATAAAATTAGAAAATATGTTATAAAATTATGAGTTATTAGTGATAGGGATCAAATGGAATAACTGGCATTTACATTGTTCAAATAAACTTAACCTTACTACTTTATATGTGCAGAACAACATGCGAGCTGTACTAACAAATCTATTACGAACAAAAGTACAATTTTATAAATATTTGAAACCTCGTACAAATAATGTAATAATATATTCTCAATTAAAACAAATTACGATGTTTACAAATAACAATCAAAAACAATTTAATAACGATGAAACTATTGAAAACGAATCACATAACCTAGTCGGTTCGATTGGTACTACTCATAAAGTTTTTAAAGATGAAGATGCAGAAATTATTTTTGATGTAAGTGAAAAACAGGAAATGATTAATTTAGAAGATTTAAGAATTGAGGAAGAACCTCACGATCCTTATGAAGGAATAAATTTAAAACGTAAGTAACAATGAAAATTATTTATATACTATTATAAAAACTTTTTGCTACTTAAGGATAGTTATTAATAATGTTTTTTAATACAATATGTCAATATAATTATTTTTCAGGTGGCGTAAATGGCGTGTTTGAAATAGAAGATCTTATATTATTACTACAAAAAAATAATGCCATAAATATCTTTGTTACTTCTGTACCTTCTGAATTACAATATGTTAATTACGTAGTTATAGTAACAGGTAGATCAAAGAAGCATATGCAGTCACTTGCTAATTTTGTCCGGAAAGTATATAAATTAAAAAGGTACCAAACAGATTTCTTGCCAAAAATTGAAGGAGAAGATTCAAAAGATTGGCTTGCTTTAGATTTAGGTAATTTTCTTATTGTGTTGGAACAAATTTACTATATCTTTATAATGATCAAATTACTATATATTGTTTCTTGTTCTTAGGAAATATTGTATTGCATATTTTTTCAAATTTTGCTAGATCGTTCTATGATTTAGAAACATTGTGGTCAGTTGGACCCGATTATGATAATAAAAGTAGAAGTTCTACTGACGAAGACATTATGGAACAATATAATACGTTTTTATCTGATTTAGAACCAATTGAGAATAACGATGATGATAAAAAGAATGAAATGTATAAACAATAAATATAAAAGTTATCTAACTGATATATCTTATTTTTTGTGTACTAAGGTATGATCCTTATTAATTAAACTTTATACAAAAAGTAAAATAAAATTCTAAAACATAATTCTTATACAATAGTTTTTGAAAAGTATGTGTACAAGCTTCCAATCATCCTCCCCCCCCCCCCCCCCTTTCATTCCGCTCTTCGTACTCTATTTATGCTTTCTGAAGCAATTCTCCATTTGCAATAAGCGTCCATATCTGAAGGCGCTTTATCGCAGATCAACAAAATGAAATCTTATCGAATTATCAGCTCTATTTCATACGCTGACTAATAATTACAATATAGACGCATTTGCGCGAATAAATTTTGTGTTGGTACATGTAATTTTAAACCGCGTGTATCAACAGAACGCGATTAGAATAATAGTCTGTCCCACCTAACGAGTATCATCGGCATTTTTATACTATTTATAACATATAACATAAAAAATAATTTTTATAACAACAGAAAACATCACATCTGGTTCTTTAGTAAAAAATTTATGTAATTAAATCCATGGCAGAGAATATTCTGTCTTTTATATGAAAGTGCAATTAATTTTCAACAATACTTATATAGGTAATGTATATACATTTTCAATTATTGTAAATCGTTTAATTAAAAAAATGTATCATTACTTGCACATTGTTAATTATCATAAATTTCAACTTATATATTATATATATTATTATCTGATAAATAAAAAGTAGTTTAAGGTATCTTCAATTTTATGGCTTATTTTATCATATAATTCTTTATTTCAGATAATCATATGATTAAATAATTAATTAAAGGAAGAAAAATATGAAAAGATAGAAAAATTTATCTAATCACAAAAAATGACAAACAATTTAAATTCAGTTTGTGAAAAAAAATCTACCCGTTTCTTGCAAATTCCTTTGAAGTCAACTGAACAGATTTATTTAATTTTCTTAATTCCAACATTGATCAGCTGTTTTGTATATATAATTAATTTTTCTGCTGATTTAGTAGTTGCTATACAGCATTTCAAAGAAAATAACTTAGTATGGGGTTGTTGTACTATTTGTTTTATGTATGCACCAGCAATTGCATATTTTATGTTAACTGTTTCAAGACCAGATTGGTGGATGTCAAATGATGATAAATTAACAAAGGGAATGTTTTGTTGGTTTTGCCTCCAACTTTGTCAACTGATAGGCTTTGTTTTTTTTTCTCTTTATAGGTATTAATATTTTCTATTCAAAATAATTAATAGTCTCATTCATTTATATTAATATAATATCTAATTATTTTTTAGGTATGCAGGTCTTATAGTACTATCTATTGAGGCTATTATTTTAAGTGGAAAAGAAAGAACTGAAACTTTAAACATAGCAGCTGCTCCTGCAGCTATAGAATTATATTTCTTTTTACAAGCATGGTTTCAAGCAGTTCCTCAAGCTCTCTTTCAAACACATTTACTCTTTCGTGAATCATCATTTCATCAGACTCATCAATCTGGTATTTTATTCTACAATTTGCAGTATGATTTAAATAAAATTATAAATACCAAATTAAGATTATTTTTGTAGCAGTTGTAAAGGCACTTTCTATTACTATATCCATTGTAATACTTGCCATTCAAACTACCTCTTTTCAAAGATTTGAAAGTCAACGTATTAATGGTAGAAAACTACCATGGGCAATGTGGTTAAAAAAATATTGCATTCAGGTATCTTAATATCAAAAATTACATGGTTACTTACAACATGTGAAAATAATTTGTCCTTTTAAAATATTTATTTAATTTATATAATTATAGGAACTTTGTGATTTTGAAGAAGGCACACCTTTAAAATTATCTGATAAAAAAGAAAATAATCCTGTAGAGAATTCCTTAGAACAACTGGAATCTGTAAAACTTCAACATGAAGATAAGGAGCTATGTGATTCTCATATTTCTTTAGATCGTCAAGTGTCTGTGACACCTCCTTTACCGCCTAAAAATGTATATATTACACCACCTCCAACTCCTTTACGTGGAATTACTACAGTTACACCTTTACCTATACCAGATGTACCAGCTCCACCAAGACCAGATTCAATATGTATAGTTCCAGAAAATACAGAATCTGAGAAATTATTTACTAAGGTAGTATCTATTGCAGAAACAAAGAACAATACCATACAAGATTTAAAAGTTCCACAACGAAGATATTCAACAAAAGGTTTAGAAGAAGATGATCCTGTAGGAAAATTTTTGAGTTTTTTATGGTGGTTCTTTTTCATTCTAGCACGTATACTTACTATTGCCATATTCTACGAATTTTGCCCACTTTACTTATCCATTGTGCTTGGTATACATTATGGTATTATGTTAATATATCTTTTTTATTATACGCAATATTATGACATTATTACTTTTTTTCTTAATTTATGGCTAGGATTAGTGTACATAGTTAGTTTAATTGAATATAGAATTAAATTTAAGTATGCAGATAAGTGGGTATTGCCATATTATATTTTTGTATTAATGCAAAATACGCTTTTAACATTATCTTGGTACTTTTATGCAGATTGGGATGGGTTTTGGTATTCTTATATATTTTTGGTCATTTTTGGAAGTATGGTACTATGTGTTTTGTCAACTATAATTTATTGTGCTCTGCTTAAACCAAAGAAACGTAGGATATATACCAGCTGACAAATGCATAAAATTGTTTCATGGTAAAATATTCATTGAAAGGTGATTTCACAAATGCTTTAATTTTTATATATTACTTGAACATGAGGTTGTTTCATATTTATACAAATCATTTACAAAATAGATATATTAGAAAACTATTATTAACGAATAGGACAACGGAGTTGATGCAATTAAAATTTATAGTTACAATTTTTAAATCTAAACTGAGAAACTGAGGACTGATATTGATAGTTACATAATGTCTGAAAAAGGTATTTATCATACATTATTATAAATTAGGTAGCTATGTTTATGAAATATTCATAGAAAAATCCGTCTAAAAACATTTACAAATAGTTACTAAATACGGCAGCATTTCTTCTTATCTACGAATTTTGTATCTGTATAGTAATATTTACATTACATATTTATATACAGAGATACTTATGTGAATACTTATAAGTGTTAAAATATATATATCTCTTACTCTGTGTTTCTCTCATCTTTGAAGATGTATATTAAATTTAAATACTTATCATTTCATTACAATCTCTTTATATTCACGATATTCGCGATTTTAACTAAAAAATATTTGTGTAAAATAGATCACATTATTTCATATCTGACTGCTAAATCTTGGCAGAAAACCACTTTGAGATTACTACTATTAAAGTAGTACACATTAAGATAATATTAATAAAGAAATACTAATAAGTTTAATTTGATAAAAAATATATGCTCCCTTATACATCCATTCATTTATAATTATATTGTCTACTTGCACACATTCCTTAGTCTATAACATGTTTTTCTCATACATGTATATTAGAGTCTCTATGAAGATTTCCTAATTGTGCTTCAAATAAAATATCATTTAATAATTTTTCAGCTATAATTCTTTGGTCTAATCTCATATTTCTAAGTTTTGCTGCAACATTCCGTCCAATTGCATCAAACTCATCTTCCATTACAAATGAATTATTATGTGATATTTTTAAAAGATCAGAACATTCAGCTTCATCTATCTTACGTCTACGAATTAATGGACTTTCAGGCCACTCATTAGACTGATCATAAGCTTCTTCACTTCCTGGTTGCCATTCATCCTAAATAAATATAACTTTTTAAATTTCTACAAAATTTTAATTTTAATTTTTTGTCATATAAGATTAAGCTCATAAACAATGTGCTTACTGTTTTGTAACATTTCCTATATCCTCTTTTTGTTCTTACTATTTCTGGACATTTATCTGCTGATAAATCAATATATATCATTGCAGGTTTTCTTTGATTAGATTTACATTTAATTTTATCAACCATAAAAGGATGTACTCTCTGTAGAACACTTAGATTAATAAATACAAAGCAATTATGTTAAAATGCAAGAATTCTGAAAATAAATTAATCTTACTTTAATATGACTTAAAAAATTTCCAGTGGATTTCAAATTTCCATTTAAATGTTTTTGACATTGTAAACATCGAACTGTTACATTACTGTCTTCTACTCTAATTACTGTAAAAAATTCTCCATCAAGTATAGCTGGTAATCTAATTGGAGTAAGAGTCATGCTTTGTTGAGTATTGGATTGTATCTGTGAAATTTGATTAGGTTGATCTTGTTGATGTTGCTCTTCTGAATCATGTTGCTGCTGATGTAAATTTGAATTTTCATGATTTTCTTGATTCTCTACTTCAATTGTTTGAGAAGATGCCTGACCACTGACTGTTTCAGATATTTCTCGCTGTTGATTTGCAGGATCGATCATACATGTGTCAAAACTTTCAATCTTTGTTTCATACCTTTGCGTAGGAAATGTATCCATGATCTTATAATGCATGCAAAATTGATATTTATATAAAACTGAATAGAAGAGTACGTTAAATAAAAAGCTTAACAATTTACATAAATTGTACATGAATAACTCTTTAAATATCTGAAAAAAAATAGAGAAACATGATTTTTACTAACAGTGAAGCAAAATACTATTATTTATCTTGCTTTCTTATTGAATTTCAGATAAGCTGTTAGATAAGAATGTTACATACATAACAAATCTAGATCAGATAATAGATGAGAGAGTGTAATATATACAATCTCTAATGAAATTTCAATGTCTACCTACCAACCTTAAAAAACGTAGCTATATTGATATAATATGTAAATTCCTTGTTATGTAATACAAAATATCGTCGTAAGAACGAAATATTCGTCGCATTTCTTCAAGTATTATAAATATATGGCTGTTTGAGTTAAATAAAGTGTGCTATCTTTGAAGCTATAGCAAGGCATGCATATGTGAAAGTAAGTGCATACTTGGCAGCACTGTGGTAAATAAAGTTATCAATAAAATTTTATTATATAAATAAATTTATATGCGTGGATAATAAACACATGTTTTTTACTTGACTATTATTCTTTTACATCATATAATTAAAAAAGAAAAAGGAACATTATATATTTATAAGGTACATATATTTATAAAAAACAAAATCAAATATGTAGGATACAAATAATAAGATAGTTTAATATTATTTAATTGAAAAAAGTACTTTGTATAATTTAATGCTCAAGTCAAAATAAACAAATCTTTCGAGTTATTACTTAAGAGTAAAAATATAATTTCTTTTTTAAAAGAAATAAAGCTTATCTGCTTATATGTATATATTATTCTGTGTATGTTTATTTGTCAATAAATTCTGTATTTTAAATTGTTAAATATACATTGTTACTTTAGTTACTATGTTGCGTATTCGTTTAGGGAGTTTAGGCTTGGATTGTTGATCATGGAGCACTAAAGCCATAGAGATATTAAGATAGACTGCGTGAGCGAGTTGAAAAATGGCTAAAAAAGCTATTTAAGAATAGAAAGAAAGTACTATATAAAGGCCCCTTCTGTCTTTATCTAATAATGCGTGCACAGTGCACATTCGTACAGTAAATATGTAAAGATCTATAATATATATTAAGATCTATATAAAGATATATAAAAAAATTATATATATATTAAAAAAATAAGACATTTATTTTTAAAATAATATTTCTCTCTCTTGTCCTTAGAATCTATCTCATCGAACACTATTGTATTCGTTGAGGTTCGTGAACTCCAATTACCAGCGAGCCCGTAAAGGTTTACTTAAAGGTTACACGTTCAAGCCGATGTATTTTTTCATACGCGCCTTCTTCAATAACATTTCCATTTTATTTTAGTTTTCGACAGATTACATTTTTATAAATTTAAATTGGAAACATAAATGGCGTGAATCACCAAAAAAAACCTAGCATGAAAAACCTGCTAAGCTTTATAACTAGTAGGGTATTTTTGTGAAATACGAATAACGTTGTCAGCATTGATAATTCTGATTCTGATTTTACTGAAAATAGATGCAGAGTAGGCGTAAAAGAATTGTTAGTACTATAAGTGCTATGCGTATATAGTTTTTTTACAAATGGTTTGTTTTTACTTAAACAAATTTGATACTAATGATTTTTTTACAAGTATACGTAATATAATATTTATTAAGAAACGCAAGTATCTATTTAGAAAACAATAGAATAAGATTTAATAATTGGATGAGATTTCATTTACTTGGATATGTCTGCACCTGGAGTAATGAATAAAGCCAAAGAAAAGCAAGATGAATTATTATCAGAAAAAGACAATGATAAAACAATACCTATAATAGAATCACAGACATTGTCTAAGGGAAGAAAAAGGAAAAATGAAGTAAATGATGAAAACCATATACAAACTAAATACTCACGAACAAAGGAACATTATTTGGATGCAAATTCATCTAAGCAAGTAATATATGATGCCGAACAAAATGTATATAAAAATTATTATATTACACATTTATGAAACATTTTATTTATTTGTTAAATCATTTTCTTTTATCTGTATATCATAGGTTAATAATACTTCAGCAAATTTAACTACTAGTAACAGTGAGAAAACAGAAGAATCATCAAGCAAAGAAGAACACAGCGAAAACTCATTATTAGTAGTACAACATTATAATTCAGTACTAAATAAAGATAGAAATAAGAGCAGAATTTTGTATATGAGAAATTTTAACAATTGGATTAAAAGCATGCTTATCAGTAAGATCCTTATTCATGTATAAAATAATGCTTTTGTGTATAATAATTTTTAATTAAAAATCATTTACAGATGAATACATTAATAAAATTCCAACTAATGCCCGTTTAAAAGTGCTAGATATGTGCTGTGGTAAAGGAGGAGATTTATTTAAATGGGAAAAAATGAATGCAGCACATTTGATCTGTACAGATTTGGCTGATGTAACTATGCAACAATGTCAAGATCGATATAAACAGATATCAAAAAGACGTTCTCAAGAAAGAAGATATTCTCCTATGTTCTCAGCAGAATTCATAACAGCTGATTGTACAAAGGTATTTGTTTTTACTTTTCCATGAGTTTGTAGAGGAATACTAAAAGAATAATTGTCAAAATGTAACTGGTCTGAAATTTATACCATCATTATTCATGTTGGCAATGGAAAAGTCAGTTATAAAAAATGATTTCAGGTTCAATTAAGAACAAAATTTAAAGATCCTAGTATATCACTTGACTTGGTTAGTTGTCAATTTGCATTCCACTATTGTTTTGAGTCACTACAACAAGCAGAATGTATGTTTAGAAATGCAAGTGAATGTTTAAAACCAGGAGGTTATTTTATTGGAACTATCCCAAATGCATATGATCTAGTGTAAGTTCATCTTTTAATATGTTGAAAACTCTTAGCTAAAGTTATACAAAAATTAAATGCTTTTTTTAAATCAGTTCTAGGTGGCAGAAATGTGATGGTGATGGTTTTGGAAATGACATTTATAATGTAGAATTTTTTTGTGACAAAAAAAAACCACCTCTTTTTGGCGCTAAATATCATTTTCAATTAGAAGGTGTTGTTAATTGTCCAGAATTTCTTGTCTATTTACCTGTATTTCGTAAACTAGCTTCAAAGTTTGATTTAAATTTAGTACTATTTGAAAGGTAAAAAGAATTTAATAACTGTATTTACTGTATATCTACCATATTCATAAATAATGAAAATTTTGTTTAATTATAGATTTGAGAGCTTTTATGAACGTATGAAAGATAGGGATAAAGGTAAAATGTTACTTAGTAGAATACAAAGTTTAGAAACTTATTCACCTCAATGCGAAGTACAGCTTACTGGTAACCCTGATAAAGATTATGAACATGCTAAAGAATATTACTCGCAAAAGACTTCGACTCGCCATGAGATTGGGACTTTATCTCGAACAGAATGGGAAGTTTCTTGTTAGTAGAAAATTTGTATAATTTAATAATTAATTACGTTTGTTAATTTTATTGTAGTAACATTAATTTTGTTTTAGCATTATATGCAGTATTTTCTTTTGAGAAAATGAAACCTGGTTGGAAGCAACATTAGAACATGTAAAATTAGGAATCATAAGATGTTAAATTTTTAATATAAAATTAAGCACTGACTTTACATTGTATGAACTAGTCTGTTGCTATAGAAATACACATGTATCTCAATACAGTATATATATGCAGTTAACTGATATTTTAAATAACTTGCTCCAATATGTTCAACAATATATCACTCCAAGCTAAATGTATACAATATACTTTTATGGATTTCATTGTTTTTTATGTAAACATAAAATTAAAAAATTTAATACAAATTGTATTATGATTTAAGATGGTATAAACTTTTTTACCCATTGAGCTACATTTTATAAAAATAAATCCGTTAAATTTGGACATAAAATAAGTCTTGTTAATCTCTGTATAATATTATTCTATTAATTATAAATACATGATATTTTCCTTAGATAACTCATAGATATAAAAAGCGAATTAACAGAAATGTAAAAGGTTAATATTATAGAAATCATATCACACAATAGCCTAGATTTTTGTATATTCCTTTGAATTACTGATGAAGTTTTAAGAAATTAACAATAAATAATTTTTTAATGTGATATATTTCCTATGTTATGAATTTCGATATATATTCGATTATATGTCACGAACATCTCCACTTAAAATTGAAGTTTATAGCAACGGTTGAATAAAAATTAGATATTTCTTCTCAAAATTAAAGCGATTTTCATCGATAGGAAAACACAATTGATGCATTAACAGCTACTCTTATGTGATTTACTTATAAAATTATTAGCGTTATGTTCGTAACCAAGCATTATTGGAAGAGAATGACTGAATAGACAGATACGAACTGCGGTGGAAGGGATTGTATTGGGGATCGAAGAGGCGGAGCAAAGAAGCGCATGCGCAGTTGGATATTTTTGATACTTAGACTGAGTCTCCTATCTAAACGTAGGCCCGGCTGCAGTCTCACGCGAAGTGTATAGTAGAATACTGACTGACTGGTGTGTGTGCCCCCAGTCCTCTTTACTTCTCTCGCTTCTGTTAGCCCTTGCGTTGCTAAAGTCTATCAGTTGCGTTTGTACGAGAAATGGAGCTCGAGCAACCGACAACGCAGTCGAATTCCGACTCAGTAAGTGACTATTTAATATCTATTTGCTTTACTGCGTTTACCTACGTGTACAGTTTTTTAGTATTTTGTCTTATATTACGGCTTTTCTCTTGTACGTACGGCATAGTCGTGGACGCAAAATTTTTCTAAGTCCCAAAATGGCGTCTGCGACTAAGTCCTACCTGGCTCTCTTCACACTGCCAGACGTTAAGTCCAACGGAAGAGTAGATAGTTATATACCATGTTACGATCTTATTAAGATGATATTTATATGTGAATTTTATTGTTTCAGGAAAAAAAGATCAAGGAGAACAGCAATGTGACTGGAAATCATAGTGGTAAGTGGTTTATTCGTACAATTTTAACGTATGTAATCTGACATAGCTGAAATCAGAACTTTATAGCAGCAAATGTTAAGTTCGACGCGACGACCAAAGAGTTAAGGCTGCCAACGACCCGACCGGTCTGACACGTGTTTCGACTCTGACGAAGCGTCCGAACTACTTACGACTTCCTGCAATTCGAACTTAGTTTTATTTTTTGAATTGGCACTTGTTCACGTTCTATATTACGAGAATCTGGAATTTCAATTTTTTAAAGTAAAATTTGTGGAATGTTTCTTAATTTGTCTCTTTTAACTTTTTATGCATTTTACATTTAGTTAAATATGTCAAAATATAGCCGTAATAAATTTAATTGAGGAATACAAATAATGTTTTTTTCATAATATTTTAATAATTATGCAATTTTATTTAAATAATTACTTGCAAATGATTTATTTTTGTAATAAGAAGATTTTGAAATACAATTGATATTATATATATTTGTGTGTACATATATATACATATTATATGTATATTTCTAGATGCCCATATAAATGGCATGTCAAATGGATTTGACAAAAAAAGAGAACACAAATCCGAACATAGGGATAGGGATAAAGAACGATCTCATAAATCTGATCATAAAGACAAAGAGAGAAGCAAAGAGAAGGATAGAAATCATAAAAGTGATCACAGGGAAAAGGAAAAAGATAGACATAAACATAGTTCTAGTTCTATTAAAGAAAAAGATAAACATGATAGTAGCAGTAGTAACAAAGATAAAGATAAGGATAGAAAGAGTAGCTCATCATCAAGTAAGGATAAAGAACACAAAAGTAGTAGTTCTTCAAGCAAAGATAGAGAAAAGGATAAAAGCAAAGATAAAGAACATTATCACAAATCTGGCTCTAGTTCGAGTTCCAAGGATAAAGACAGGTATGATCTAATATGATTTTGTACTTAATCACAGAGTTTTATGTTCATATACAACAAATTATGTTGCAGACATCACAGTAGTTCCAAGGACAAAGAAAGCAAAGAGAAAGACAAAGAAAAAAGCAAGGATAAGGATAAATACAAACACAGTATAAGTTCAAGTTCTCGTGACAAAGATAAGGATAAAAATGCCTCTAAGGATAAAGAAAAAGAGAGAAAACATTCATTAGAGAAGGACAAGGAAAGACATTCCACATCTCATTCAAATGACAAAGAAAAGCATCGCTCTTCTGAAAAAGACAAAGACAAACATAATTTGTCTAGTAAAGATAAACATCGCCATGATAAAGAAAAAGATCGACATCGTCATGAGAAAGAAAAATGTAAGTTATAACATAAGGTATATAATGAAGCTATGAACAAAGAATGAACTTGTTAATTCTTATTTTATCTAATCTGTAGCAAAACATAGAGAAGATAAAGATAAGAAAGAGAAGGAGAAGGAAGAAATTAAAGTCAAAGAAGAAGTAATGGATATGAAACCTAATCACATAGGAAATGAAGAATTTCAATTTGATGTTGGCCAAACATTGAAGCATGAAGTGAAAGATGTACATATATATCTTTTCTAATATATTTATTCTTATTCTTGAAACAAATGAATTCGAATAATTAAATAAATTTAAAATAATAAATTACAGGAACCTATATCACAAATTGAACCTGAAGATGATGATGACAGTAGTGGAGAACAACCCTTATATATTAAAGAAGATGAGGATGATGAAGAAGCTATGAATGAAGAAGAAGGTAGTATGGATTCAACTGATGGAAATGATACAAGACTTTCAGATCTTCATAATACAACAATTAAAACTGAGGAAGAATCGGATGAAGACATGCCATTGGTAAGCCAAATCTATAATAAACTTCTATTATTTAAAAATTAGATATGTGTATTATAATATAAAAATTATACAGAGTGCAAGGTCGATGGCTCCTACAAGTATTAAAAGAAGTTTAGATTCAGAGGAAGAAGATGATGTCCCACTTTCAGCGCGTAAAAAGTCAAAGAAGAATGATACAAAAGCAAAGAAGAAAAAACGAAAATATGAAGATGATGAAGATGAAGATGAAATCGAACAAGTACTGTGTTTCTTTACATATATTCTTTATATACATTAATGGTATAATGATGTTATAATCTTACTTAACTACAAAAAAAATTTACAGAAACCAAAGAAGAAAGGTGTAAGAACATCAAAGGGAGAAAATTCTAGCCCAAGGAAAAAGAAGCAAGAAGAAGAACAAGAAGTTTGGAAATGGTAAAGTTTATTATGATTTGAATTTCCCGCAAAAACTACATTGAGTAGTTTTTAACTACAAGGTTATGTCCTCCTAACCTTATTTATAAGTACATTTTTTAAATGACATAATATAGTAAAATTTATACATGCATATTTTTTGAAAGCAAAATATGTTTAAGATTATTATAAATATTAGTGTAATATCTTTGATAAATTTACATTTGATTTATAGACGTAAATATTCTATAAAATTAAAAGGGCATAAATATTTATCTATTTTAAGGTTAAGTTTTTGAAGCAAGTTCTTATTGTAATTATATTATATTTTATTATATATTTTATTATTATATATTAATATTGTAATACTTTATAATCTTATAATACCTTAAGATTAATGAAATATACAATGAAGCAAGTACAAAATAAAACTGATTGAAAAAATTGTTATAGGTGGGAAGAAGAAAAGAAAAATGATGGGACAAAATGGACATTCTTGGAACATAAAGGACCAGTATTTGCACCTCCATATGAACCACTTCCCCCTGATGTAAAATTTTATTACTCTGGAAAAGAAATGAAATTAAGTCAAGATGCAGAAGAAGTTGCGACTTTCTATGCACGCATGTTAGATCACGATTATACTACAAAGTCTGCATTTAATAATAACTTCTTCCATGATTGGAGAGAAGTGATGACTGAATCAGAGAGGGCTAAAATAAATGACTTGAGTAAGTGCAATTTTAAAGAAATGCATTCTTATTTTATTCAAAAAAGCGAAGAGCGGAAAGCAATGACAAAAGAAGAAAAGCAAAAAATAAAAGAAATGAATGAACAAATTCAAAAAGAATATGGTTTTTGCATTATTGATGGACATAAAGAAAAAATAGGTAATTTCAAGATTGAGCCGCCTGGTTTATTCAGAGGTCGTGGTGAACACCCTAAAATGGGCAAATTGAAAAGAAGAGTTATGCCAGAAGATATTCTTATTAATTGTTCCAAAGATTCTAATATACCAAAGCCACCACCAGGCCATAAATGGAAGGAAGTTCGGCATGATCCTAATGTTACTTGGCTTGCATCTTGGACAGAGAATATCCAAGGACAAGTGAAATATGTTATGCTTAATCCATCAAGCAAACTTAAAGGAGAAAAAGATTGGCAGAAATATGAGACTGCTAGAAAATTGGCACAATTAATAGATAAAATTCGTGCTGAATATAGGGAAGATTGGAAAAGTAAAGAGATGCGTATAAGACAAAGAGCTGTTGCATTATACTTTATAGACAAATTAGCTCTCAGAGCTGGTAATGAGAAAGATGAAGATCAAGCAGATACTGTAGGTTGTTGTTCTTTACGAGTAGAACACATTACATTACATGAGCAAAAGGATGGAAAAGAGTATGTAGTTGTATTTGATTTCTTAGGTATGCTTAATTTTTTATTTATAAATTGGACAAAGATGAAATTTTTTAGTATAGTATTTGTATATATATTTTTATTGTATTTATAGGTAAAGATTCTATAAGATATTATAATGAAGTGCCAGTAGAAAAAAGAGTATTTAAAAATTTACAACTTTTTATGGAAAATAAATCACCAAGTGATGATTTATTTGATCGTCTTAATACAACCGTTATGAATAAACATTTAAATGAATTGATGGAAGGTCTCACTGCTAAGGTCTTCAGGACATATAATGCTTCATGGACATTGCAGCAGCAATTAGATAAATTGACAAATCCTGATGATACAGAAGCAGAAAAGATTTTATCATATAATAGAGCAAATCGAGCTGTTGCTATACTGTGTAATCACCAACGTTCAGTGCCTAAAACACATGCAAAATCTATGGAAAATCTTAAGGCGAAAATAGAAGCTAAGAAGCAGGCTATAGGCGAAGCAGAACATGCTGTAAAGGAAGCTAAACGAGATGCAAAACATGGATCTGTTAAAGAAAAAGTGTATGTATCAGTTAATTATTAAAAATTAAATAGTATTAAATACTTTATTGTGTATTTGTTACTATAGCGTATATGAAAAGAAGAAGAAGGCTCTTGATAGATTAAAAGAGCAGCTGACAAAATTGGAAGTTCAAGCAACAGACAAGGAGGAAAATAAAGAAATTGCTTTAGGCACCTCCAAATTGAATTATCTGGATCCTAGAATTACAGTTGCATGGTAACATTGATTCTCCTTTTATTTTATATTAAACATTACAATCATAAGTATGCACAGCATTTAAATTTTTATTTTTATATTATTTAGGTGTAAGAAACATAATGTCCCTATTGAGAAGATTTATAATAAGACTCAGAGGGATAAGTTCAGATGGGCAATAGACATGGCAGGACCTGATTATGTATTTTAACCCCATAGAAGATTGATTATTACGAAAAATAACTCCCACTGATTGTATTTAGTGAAATTTTCGTTAAAATTATTGAAGGAAAAAGTAACGGTATAATTTTCTATATTTACAAAAGATAAATGTGAGAATGCGAAAACATATTTTGTATAGAACACTATGTTAAATTTCGGTAAAGACTTTATATTCAGTATGTAATTAACACATACTTGTAATCTAGAATTGATCGCTTAGCAATCATCGCGTAAAAATTTTAGCGATCGCATTTGCATATAGACGTTTAATTGATCGTATAAATATTAGAAATTAAAATTGAATAGTTTGATGAAAATTTAAATTCGTGTTAGGTAGAAATTTATAATATTTGTGAATTAAAAAAGCAAAATTTGTGCAAGTGATCTAAATTTAGAGAATATAGCTCAAAGTTACTTCATTAGAACAAGAATTTTACAGTCTCTAAATTTAGAAGTGCACAATAAGCATGGGCTGCTGCATTGTACATAGAATTATGAAAACTTTGCCAGCCAAGTAACAAAGAGGTATGTGTATTAGATCTATGAAAATGTGACTGCCAAATGAGCAGCTAATTTTTATATTCCTTTAATTTGTCTTTTCTCATAAGTGTATAATATCAGAAATGGAAAGTTAATTAAAATTAGAGTCGCGCGTTCTACATGAATTTTTTAGTGTAAAATTTATTAAATCGAAATTGTGGTTAGTAAACTTGATTGGAATATACCGCCTCGAAAGATAATTATAACATATTAATGTATTTAAAAAGTAGATTATTGCTTTTAGCGATTTATGCTTTATAAAAGAAATGTTTAGTCTATAATAAATGTGAACACAGTGTATCTTTAACATTTTTTTAATATTCGTACATATAAAAACCTTGTGATCACCATGATATAGAATATTGTAAAAAAATACTACTTCAATATGTTACAAATTAGTTATCATATTTATAGCCCTAGTTGAATTTTGTTTGCTATTTAATAACAAGATACTCAATATTGCAATATTTTTCAAAATCCTTTCCTAATATATACCTGTAAATCAATTGTACAAGATATTCTAAATTCGAAGAATGCTTTGTTTATGTGACTCATGGGACTCAAATTATACATTAATATTTGAGAGTATGTGTGTGTGAAACACCTTATTTTAATCTGTTATAAGTAAATCATGTTTAGAATAGATTATTCGCTTATTTATCTTGGAATATGGACCAGAGACGAGTAATTTTTTCAGTAACTTAGGATATATTCACGTTAGTTAAATTGTAGACTTTATAATAAATATATTATTTCTATCATAAAGATATTCATTCATCTTGTTAAATTGAATATTAATTACTCGTCACTGACAGGATATTCCCATATCATTGTGTTGTATGCATATGAACACATACAATCTTTTACACTCATATATAAATATATATATTTAAGGAAGCTGCAATGGTAAAATTATACAAATATGTAATTAGAATGGTGGTACTTTTTAACTTTTGTTTTAAAACATTATGTTAATCACAACCACAATCACAAGTTAGTTCATTTTATTTAAAACTATAGAATGTATACTAATATGTTTTAAGAAATGTTATAAAGTTATTAAAGGCCACTATTCTCATAAAACTGCCAATTATTGTATGAAGAGTCGCATAATTTAATCGTCTGTTATGCTACAAACTAGTTTTTGATATATAAATAAGTTTGGTCATGTTCTAATCTCAATAATTTAAAATGAATATTTCATTCATTTCAAAAATTTTACTGTTTAAGGTAGTAAACTCTTATAATATTTATCTTTTTATATTATATGTCTTTTTTTCAAATACTGATGATTATAAACATTTCTGAAGATGAAACTAGTACAGTATATCAGACTACATTAACTTATACGATGATCAAGTAGACTGAATTTAAGATATATATGTGCGTATATATGTCGCATTACTCTTAATTTACTTTATTAAAGTCATTTGCGATATAGAAATTAGTAACTAATTAACATGACATAATGAAATACAATCAGTACATAGGCCTCTAATATCAAATGTTTTATGCACATAACATCAGATATAACATTTTTAACTTTTACAAGAAGTGAGAAATAAAAATACAATCGATATCTAGTACAATGAAATGTGCACAAATTGAAGGTGTATGTATATTTCGGACATTATCATTTCTATACGATACTGGAATAATAAAACTTATAGTGCAAAAAGATAAATTGATTTATTTACATAATCACTAAATGTTCACATACTTACTATTAATAGAATCCAATGATTCAAAATACATCGCATCTAGTTATAGGTGTACTTTATTTTAAAGTAAAAAAAAGTATAACCCGACGATACTTTACTTTTATTGATTTATTATTAAAGAGCAAGGTACAATAATATACTATTATATTACTGCAGTTAGTGTTTATAGTAATAAATTATTAATAATTTAAATCAAATAATTGTGTAAATTTGTAATAAATATTAAAAGATGTAAAAACATACAAACATAACGTTTCGTGTGCGTGCAACATAATTTAGTCCCAGATCAAATAAATATTAAATATTCTGCTAATATTTCAAGCCAGAAAATAAAATACAAAAATAACATTTTACATGTTCAAATAATTTATATGTCAAAAGATAGGTAATGCGTAATTTAAAAAATAATCAAAGAAACTTAACAATATATTTGTAATTTATATTCTGGCTAATGAAACATTTACAATACATAATATAAACTTTAACTGAAAGGAGAGAAGTAATACCATAACAAAAAAAATAACTTATTGAAATACAATTTTATATCTAATAAAAAATAAACTTGAATTAATTATAATACAAAATTTGTATGCAGCATTGAATATTAATTCTTATTATTAATTATACGGAAATCGATATAGAAGCAAAAAATTTGTTTTTACCTCTCCATATAATTGATAATATATATTAAACAGTATCATGGTTTTAGTATATAAAATATAAAATCTTGATTTTAGATTAAATGAAATCATTTTTTTTTTCTTTTTTTTGGCTATTATGTCACAGCAGAGTAATTACCAAAATAGTAGTTCCTACTTTAAAAAGGTAGACTAGACTATGTTAAATCACTATTTTGTTACAGTTTTTATATGTAACAAAATATATATTATGCATCAAAAATTGAAGCATTTTTTGAATGCTTATATAAATTGCATTCTACAATATTAGATTTAATTTTATTTACAGTACCAATCAACATTCATTTGTTAGTAATATTATATTCTTTTTTCAATTAACAATTTTCCTTCGTTAATTTAAATTGAAAACTATTAATGGAAATGCTATTTTTAACTTGACAATATTCAATAGTTATGAATTGCATAAACTATGTTTTATGAGTACTGTAATTTGATCTATATGTCATACTAAAAATATAAAAATCGCTTATTGTCTTTCATAAGTGTTTATATGAAGTATTTCAATTCTAATAGTAGTAGTGGTAGTAGTAATAGTAATAATAATAAGAGTAATAACAGCAGTAGTAGTAATAATAATAAAGATATTGAAATTTCTTCCATCTACTACGAAATATAAAACAGTACGTGGATGTACTGTTGTAAAGTAAATTAAAAATATTGCTGCAAGACACATTCGATTAATTAGAAATAGACAACATTATTTTAAAATGAATTCCACAAATTTGCTGCATATAAGTGTAACATAAGAAAGCATAAATGCTTATTAAAATATTACAATATTAAATTATTTTGAAAACAATTTAGATTTAAACACGCATAACATTTTTAAATATTAGCGGATATCTCGATATTCATACTAGTCATTTTGTATTGCTACAATTAAGTTCGGCAATACATATTATGTTACTCATATAATACCTATTCCTTCATGTCAGAATATACCAAGTTTACTTTTAAAAATTTATCACAATACATCGAGATAAAAATCGATGTAAATTAATACATACAATTTCATGGTGATTTAACAATTTTGCAATCTCATTCTGGATCAGTTTCTCCTTCTCCGATCGTCAATACTGTAACAAGACCAGCAGCTGCCACTTTAGCTTTATATGTCTCCGGTTCGAACCAGCGAATCGGTTCCTGTTAAATAAAAATAATGTTTAGTTGCATAATTGCTAATAACAAACTATATTGTAAGTAACCTTTGTAATTTCTACATTACCTGGATATGATGTTATAAGCAGCATGCTTTGAAATTGTAAAGCAAGTGTTAAATGGTTTATGTAAATGCATGCCATTTAGTGTAGTTACACAAAATTATATTTTCTAATATAATTTTGAAGTAAAACAAAAATTTATCACATATTTGTTATAATGTACGTACTACATGATTTTAAAAAATATGAAGTAAAAATGTTTATTATTTTAAAAATCCTATAAGTGCCATACAATAACATTCAGCATATAAGTCTTTTTATGTAATATAAAATTTAATACTTTTTTCACATATCCCTAAAATAATAAAAATTGCAATAACGTTTTCTTAAATTCATTTAATATTAATCACTTAAATTTAATATGCATAGCATACACTATGCAACTATTAAATAAATCATAATATTTAAATAATAACGTGTATGGAAAACTTGCGAAAATATAAAATTTACATACAATGTATAACAAACACATAACACGACATATTTTCGTTTTTGGTTTACATTACTAATCAAATCCCTAATTCATAAAAAGAATAAATATTTTAGTAATAAAATAGAAGAATATGATTGAAAAAAGAACTTTTCGTAATTATTTAACGATAGTACATATTATAAGAGCCTAATTTATTTAACGAAATAAACATATTATACTACTATAATAAGATCCAATAATAGACATCAATATATTATTATAACCCTAGGGCAAATTATATTGCTTTCAATATAAAAATAACCATTATAAGTAATATGTAACAAGTTTTACATATAATCACATCTACATAATACTATCAAAACAATTTTTTTGGTCGAAGCTATTAAATATCACAAAAATCATCGTAGTTGTTCCAAATTTTTGGTTTAAATATATAAATATACATATATATTGTATATGAATTAAAATATCAGCCTTGTAATTTAATATTTCCAACGGAAAAATATATGAGCTAAGGGAAAAAGAGCTTAGGAATCGATTCTAACTGATCAAAGTTAGAAATTATAATACTTTCGTGAAAATCCGCTTCCACTAATGGAAAATATCTGTTCCTCTATGCTATTACTGATTCCAATAATGTAATAAGATTTAATATCTAAAGACGAGTATTCAAAAAGTTAAATGAGTAAAAACATAACAGTTATTTTAGCATCAGCACATTTCAATGCAGGGTATAAACATAACTCCAAAATAGTCAAATTAATTTCAAGGCGTTAATCTTGTATCATCTTGCAAGAAAAATTAGTATGTAACACTGTTGTACATCAGGTGATTAGCATTGGTATCACATTGATGTACCTTGCGAACAATGTTGGGACATTCCTTTTGAATACGAGCCCAATCTGCAGGCGGTCGTTTAGCATAAGGGCCTGTTGAACACAGCAACAAAAACTCATATGTGAGTTCTCTAATTTCTGGAACTAAACAAAGTATTACCAAAGTATTATCTTTTATAGTTAAAAGCTTTTAACAATCATTCAAAATAATTACCTTCCTGAGTTGATGAACTTGGTTCAGGTATAATAAAGGGTTTATAAGTCTCTTCACTTTCTGATGTCGCAGTACTATCCATATTTAATTCTCGGCCTACTTCGTTTGTATTACTTGGAGTTAACAATGTTTTTTGTGTACTGGAAGACGAGATTGAAAATGGAGATTCTTCTTCGAAATTGAAATATTCTATACCACTTGTGAAATTTTCAGAATCTCCCAAGAAATATTCGTCTAAAACTAGTTTTGCAGTCTAACATACAAAGTAATTGTGTTAGAAATACATTAAATAAGATACTTATTTTATACCTTTACAAAAGAAAGATTATTACCCTAACAAGATCGAGATTGCATCCTGTGATCTTTAAGGACTGGTTGCCAACTGTAACTGTATATTTATATTCGCCTATACTGGCGTCGTTGGTGGAGAAGCTGTGGAGGAGCGAACTTCGTAAACGAGAGTTTTGTTGCTGATGTTGCAATCGATTACTTTCGTCTGATGCACTACTATTCAGTGAGGAGCTAGAACCACCCATTGCTCCTTTTTCTCCTCCACCTTGCTCCAATCTCACCGGCGATGCATTTCGTTGAATCGTATCTTTTATCAAATCCTTCGCGTAACTGACGTAATAATGGATAAAAAGTAACTTAGATATTCCAAGTTTAATATACAACAGTAAATAATTAAAATTAAAATTGAACTCACTGTATCTTGTCCTCGGAAGTACCCGTGATTTGGACAAGTCGTTCTTTGGCTCCAGGGTTTACTACAAAAAAAAGCAATATGTCAAACATATTTTGTAATATTAACAGAATGTCAAATGTTTGTTATCAATTAAAATTTATTATGTAAGTCTCATTTGCATTGTGGTTAATGTGCAATTTATCAATGCAAAATTATATATCAATAAATATCTATTAAATATAAATAATGTTCAAACACTCCAAAACAAATTATTTATGCATTAAAACATTAAAAAGTTTAACATTAATTGTGTAAACATTTCCTGTAAAAAGAGACAAGATAAATTTTTAGATATGTTTAAAACTGTAAGCATTTATAAGCAGTAAACAAAATAGTATGAAATGCATAAAATATTGAATAACATTGTAATAATAACATCAAATGTTATTCAACATTTTATACTTACTTAAATGTGATTTAATAAGCTGCAAACAATATGCATACTAATGACATTAAAATGTGGTAACAATCAAGACAGTCATACAGTAAAAAAAGATTTTGAGTAATCACACAATCGAATTTTCACAATATCATTAAGTGATTAACATAATGACATATAAAAAAAAAATATTTCATGCAAATAAAGATAAATGTAAGTTACAACATAAATTATATTCGTGAATGTACAAATATCACTTGCTATTATAAATTTATTTTACAATGTTGTAAGAACAAAACTCACTTATTTATACGTTTTATTACAAAAATTTTTTCAATATATTTTTCTAATGTTTTATATGTGAATGTATAGTGAATATTTAACAAAATGTTTAATCATAAGAACAAAAAATTCCAATTTCTATTATTTTATAAAGTGAATTGATGTAATGGAAATATTAGGATATGTAAAGATATTAAAAAATATATAATTAGTTATTTTTGTAATGCGTGAACATGATGCTATTAAGCCATCTGCAAATTATTTGTTTACCTCGCTGGAAGGAGATGATTGTCTGGCTGAGCTCTTCGATCATGTGAACCCGCCGCCCTTTTATTCCCATCACTGTATTTTTGTGCAAATGATTTAGAAGTAGAAACATAATACTTACTACTTACAATAGATGTGAAAAACAGTATACAAAATATAAGATATATCAATAAACAGATCCAAAAATATAGTGCAACGGTAACTTAAAATTAAAATAAACCATTCAGAAATTAAAACAAGTAAGCCGTATTCTACATTATATTATGATGTTTTACATGTATGTATATTTCATCTACAATATACATATGATTAACATAATTTAAAAAGATTTTAAACTTCTCTTACCTTTACCAGAATCACTGTTACGTATAACAACTTCATCTTTACAGTAGTTTTTTCCAGGAATACGCGTGGGTTTAACAAATTTGCCGCTATTTTTTATAACTTCACCAGGTCCTAAAATAGGTGCCACAGTAGGGGAAGTCATTGTTGCCATAGGAGATGACAATACATTTGTAGGTGTGTCAGGAATTGCTTCTGCCTGTTAATGTCATTTAGGCTTCTTTACAAGCCATTTCATTCATAATAAGGCATAATATATTAAAATATAAGGATGACATACATTATCTAAATGCGATAATTTCTGTGTATAATATACATCCATAGAATCTGTGTGACGCCATTGCTTGGCTCTTAATTCTATAAGTTCCAGCAGGTGAACCCTAGTCGTCAAATCTAACTTTTCGTCTTGACTTCCATTTCTGATCGCCACAAAAGCTCTGTCCAGCTGATCTATAAATTAAAAGAAAAAAAGATTGAAATTATTAGTATCTTGATCTCGCTTTATTTTTTATATTAAAAATATTATTTTAAGCTATACCTTTATAAATAGCTTCTAATTGAGGAGCACAAAGTTTTAAATGATTACACATTGTAATCACACTTATTTGCAGCGTTCGGTCATGGAAGCCATTAGTTAGTTGCATAGCAACATTGTCGATTAAGGACACTATGTCCTCCACTGTAAAATATAATGTTTTAATTTGATAAATTATAGTAGCCAAAATCAATAATCAAAACATTATAAAGGAAGTGAATAAGAGAATAAAATTTAATATGATACATTATATAAGTATATTAATTAACAATATATTACCAGTCGTAATCCGCCCATCGACGGTCGCGTGGCGTTGAGCAAGTTTAAGCGGCCGAGGTTTTTCGATTTTCTTGATGGTTCGAGCTCGGTTCAGTTGTGTTGCGGCCATTCTCTATAATCTTAAACAAACAAACACAAAGAATAAAGAAGTACATCAAACAGAACTACTAAGTAAATAAGAATTAGACACAACTTAATGAACTTAGCTAATATAGCTTTTATTTCTTTCACGTAATTAGAAAGCATAAGTTTTAAACACTATCTTTAAGAAAGTAAAAATAAGTATAGAATTTTCTAGCCGATTTCTTTTCACATACTGTTGAAAGTCTTCCTAACGTGACGCTACTTCATAATGTAATAAAGGCAATTATTTGTATGATCAATATTTATACAGATGTTGCATTTTTTTTGGTAACTTGATATCATTTTGAAATTAAAGAAGAGAGGGATATTTTATTATCTTAAGTTTAATCGTTTTGTAGAGTGTAGATTTTTCGATATGTAGTTCTGCGCCGCGGGTGATTTAAAAATAACTACGGAACAGAGTGTGGTTTATGAAGAAAATAATAATCAATAGCAAAGGAAAAAAATTGAATATTTAATGTACTAACGTGAATTTTAACAATATTTGCTACAGTTGTTGGAGTTGGTGCGAAAGTAGAGTCTTTACAATAGTAGGTTATTTTACCGTAGTCTGCGTAGCGATAAAAATAATTTATGCGGTCTCCATGCGAGCGCCTTTGGTACTTTCGACATCTTGTAAGGCACGTTAGAAGAAGAGGGGAAATGTGCAAAGAACAAAGAGAGATAGTAAGCAAAAGAAAGGAGAAAACAAGAGTGGGGGAGGAAAAGTGGTAGGGAAGAGCAAGAAATAAAGGGGGGAAAAAGGAGAGAAAATATAATGAATTATTTAAATTTTTCAAAGTACAAGACAAATAACATAAAGAAAATTCTTTATGTATACATCAAAATACTGAATTCTATTAAGGTAGGACATTAACATGAAATAACATTGCAAAATCCAAAATTATGAAAGCTGAGACACATCACATCGAAAAAGCACTTAACATTTAACATTAACCAAATTGTTATATTCAAAGAGTAGTATCTACAATTTAATTTTTATAATTAAGAAGTCACTTACCACCACGTCGACCGTGCCACAGATCAACGACAGGCAGATCGTCTGAAAGAAATCGGTAAGATGTGTCGACTGTCGTTGACATACGTTACGAAGGTATACTCAAGTGTCTTGAATTTACAACAGTGATACTAACACGATATTTAAAATTCACTAGTAGAAGGAACTCAGTTAGATGGAAGCAGAGTTATATAAACAGGTCTCGACACTCACTAGAGAAAAGCGCTCAAAAATTGAGTCGTGAAAAATCAACATGGAAGACAACAAAGTTCTTGTTATTACAAGACAGACGAAGATGCATAAATGCCTCTATTTCTGTCTGAAACATGCATAGCATGTCATGCATGCACAGAACGGGAACAATTTTGTCTTCCATATTGATTTTTCTCGACTCAATCTTCGAACGATTTCTGCCATGCTTTCAGCCACTTTCAATATATGAGTATCGAGACTTGTTTATATGATCGTAGATGGAGGTTTCTGCGTTTTTTAAACTTTTACGTACAACTTCATACAATAAAAGAAGATAGTCAGGATATGAGGGACAAAACGTGTCATTGAACCGATTTTATCATGCACCATTGTGATGCACCATTCGATTACTTACTAAAACAAAACATCGTAAATCAATTTTCAGCTCTCTATCTTTACCAGGAGAGTAGTCACAAAGTGAATTCGAATTATCTCTTTTTATCCTATTTTCTCAATTTAATGGCATGCAAAAATTCTGGATTATTATAAACAGGGTAGTATCAAAGTGCAAAAAAATACCGGAAAATGTAGATCTCGCATAGCAGTTTTAGAGCGATCACTTTTTTATTATTATAGTAGCGTCATATTGACATGACTATTATTCTCAACCTTACCTAGATTTTTTGGAAAGGTGCGCCGTAGTTAAAAAAGTAAAAAACCGATTTTCCTGAAGATTTTCGGGTAGGTATGATCAAAAGTATGATCAATACTTTTAAGTTCTGCATTTTTTTATGCAGTGAGTATATTATATGATTTTTAATATTTTTCTATTCGAAAAGGTCTTAAGCTGAACTAAAGTTGTTAATTTCTTTAAGTACAAAATAAACGTAATTTAAAGATAACGAAATGCAGGTAAAATATTATGACACTGGTAAAGTATTATTTTTCTATTGAAAAGGCTATCAATACGTTTACTTGTACCATTGAGTATTAAAATATTAACGTAAACAAAGAACGATACAAAAGTTTTGAATTACAGACTAAGACAGTTTTAAATGAGTAATAACATTATAGAAAAAATACATATACTGTTATGCGAAACTAAAATTATTTGATGAATATATTACACTAGCTAAGTGGAAAGATACGCTTCAATCACGAAACAACACTTTGAGTAGGTATAAGAATGGACCAGGAAGGAGATAGCATTGATCGGATCGACGGAGTAAGATCTGTTCCAAAATGATTTGCATGTCCATTTTATGATAAAATATTCCTAAAATACTTTTAAAACACTTTTAAATGAACATCGTTTGTTGTCACGTAGCCAGTAATGGGAAGAAAATCGATGTAATAACAAAAAAGTGGATCGCAATAAAAAAATTCACAGCGGTACCACAAAGGAGTATACAAGATACTTTAATCGCTCTGCTACCCACAACGTTGGATGAAAAACTGATACTCTAGTACAAGATAAAGGACATATACATTTTCAATTGATTAAATCAATTTAATTCCTTTTATTTCTATATTACTTTTTCGAACGCACAAGTATTAAAAATCATATAATATAGTCACTGCATAAAAAGAATGCAAAACTTGAAAGTATTAATCATATTCCACCTGAAAATCTTCAAGGAAATCGGTTTTTAATCTTTTTAGCTGCGATATACCTTTCCAAAAAATCTGGGAAGGGTTGAGAATAATAGTCATGCCGACAGGTCACTACTATAATAATAAAAAAGTGATCGCTCTAAAACTGCTATGCGAAATCTACATTTTTCAGTATTTTTAATTTTTTTCATTTAAGAATCGCGGATAAAAACGGATAATTCGAATTCATTCTGTAATTATCACAGTTCTGGTCAAGGTAAAGGGTTGAAGTTTGTCTTACGATGTTTTTTTTTGGTAATCTATCGAAGGTACATCACCAAGTAAAACCGGCTCACGGGCACTTTTGAGCCCCTTATTTTGCTACACCCTTTATGTAAATAAATTATTGACATTGAAAACATTTTATTCAGTCAGTAAGAAGCATTCTACATGATGATGATGATGATGATGATGATGATAATGATAATATAATAATAATCAGAATAATCATAATAATTATAATAATATTAATTTATAATAATAATTCATTCATAATAACCATTTGTAATATACAGGTAATTCTCTCTCTCTCTCTCTCTCTATCTATCTCTCTCTCTCTTGCACGCGCTCGCTTCCGCTCTCTTACATACACTGAATTGTCTTAGTACATAAATTATAGAAAATTCATCAATAAATGAAACATTACATTCTTCAGACTATGAATGTAGTCAATAAATCATTTTATACTCGTTTTTGCTGCAAAGATATTTTGTTTCTCCCTTTTTTAGTTTGTTATTCGGCAGCGTTGTTGGATTTGAAGGACTACTTTAAACTCCCTGCCCGCAGTAACGTTTACATACTTTGTGCTTCCTTTGTACATTGCTAAAAAATTCATACCTGCTATGCAGGTCAAAGATAACAAACTCTAAATACTTCTCTTCATAAGGCATAATATGTTCCATTATATTTCACAACAAAATCTCCGTATCAGTAAATGTGTAAATGAACAATAACACAACAATGTAAACGCAACTGACGCAGTTCTATTATTGTAAATCCATATTTCTATTGATTTGAGGTAGTGTATTCAATGTAACCCTATTACTTTGCTGCTATATGTTGTGTGTGGATATGTGTCTCATATGAATATTTTTCACACCCATACACTTTTACTATAAGTCCAAAATATGTAAAACATATTAAGAAATTTTATGTTTAATAAACAGATGCAATCATAAATCTTTCAACTGAAATTTCTTCTCTACTTATTGCAACAGCATGATATTTATCAATGAGCATTTATAAACAGTTCAGAAAGTAGAAATGAAGAATATACACTATGTATATATGTATATATATAAATATACACACACACGCACACACACGAGTATAGTATTTAGTATTTTGGACTTACAGTTATTTCAGTTGTAAGTGTGCTTCAAAAATTATCATCTATGTATAAAGTATGAGAAAACTAAATGTCGGGCAAATTTTGAAACCGATTGTAATTTTGCATTAATTATTTTGTGCATGCCATACATTAAACAGGCATGAGATTTCGTAAGTATACCTTGACATCATTAATCAAAATCTTCCCGCTATTCAGTATTCCAACTTCATTACCAAATACGACAAGGCTGCTGACATTAGGCTTGCTAGCACTTGTAAATAATGCCCAGCAATTGTGCTATTCCGTTAGTTTCTTTAACTATTATTTCATGAATAATTTATCACATTTTAATCGTCTTCACAGATTGAAAAAGAGAGGGCATATGTAACATCATGCATTACCAAGTTGGCTCAATCTATGAACACTTTTGTAAAAAATATAACATCTATGGATGGTTGAGCCCTTGGTTAGCATATAGCGAATTAGTACTTTTGAAGGTAATGCGGATCACTTCTGCAGGAACGACTACTGGATACAAATATCCATGTTATGAACTGCATTAAATGTATTTGCCACCATTCTCCCTTTATCTTAAAAGGAAACATTTGGGTTTAAAAAGATACCCAAAGTTATATCTAATACTTAAAAAATGGAACCTATTTAAGCACAAGATATGGATGCTCTTTACAATTTGATTGTACAAACTCTTTATTCTATTGCAGAAGTGATTTTCGCTCTAGTCTTCGTATATTAGTTTTTCTTTCAATATCACACATACCCCCTCTCTAAGAAACTAAATACAGTAAACTTAAGTAGAAATCGAGAAATTGACAATATCAATTTTGAATTTTGACACATTCGTGTTATCCTTATATTACTTTTAATATAAGTTTAACAACTTAACCAAATCAATCTAAAGTTAAAACAACAAATACAATGCATAAACACATTGTAAAAAATTAAACTTAACATAAAATATGACTCACATCAAGATATAATAGCCTCAACAGTTTACCAGGGGAAAACACAAACGAAACATACATATAATAGTAAAACTATTAACTACTACACTACTCTAAAATAGCGAGAAAATCCTAAGACACGCGATATCGCACGATGAACAATATTTAGAAGTTGCAGAATATTTGCAATTTCTAAAGTCATTTTCCTTATTAAACTTGAATTTTCTAATTTTTGCATTGAATGTCTTGTGATTTTTACGCTTCTGTAACAATTAATTCAATATCATCCCTCCTGCTATGTTACTGGTTTCCTCATCTATAGCTGGAGAATATCTCAAAATAAAGCAGAAAATTTTTCTGCTTTCAACTTGTACGTTTAACTTGCAATTTTAAATCTTGGAGCCGAAATCCATTATTTGATTAATTGTGTCACGACTACACGTAATTTTTTTTATAAGTTAAGCTCGTATGTACCTTGACATTATTCTTCACGTACTTAATATCGTCAGAATATCGTTTCTTGTGACTTATGGAACATTTCAACTCCACAGATAAAAATTGATTTTAGACAACAATTAAAGATTAAAATCATTATTAACTATAATTATCAATTACACGACCATTAGTATGTCTTATGTAGTAATAAATTACCATCGTGCTATTTTATTTCACCGTTGACGATTGTTGTTTTTATTACTAGTTGTTTATGAGTTATTTAGCTTAACTTATTAACGAGTATTAATGGCATCTGCGTTTGTCAAGAAGAATTGAAGTAAATTTGCATTTTACCTTAATTATTAATGCTGTACGAAATTCAGCTTTTTCAAATTTTTATAAACTCGATTTAATGATGCCGTTTTTTCTTGAAACCTATAAGAAAATACAAATTGTATTATTATTTAAATAAATTAAATTAAATTATTACGTAAATTTAAATTATTTACTCTTTTTAGCTTTGCTTTTTTTCTGAGCTTTTCTCTTTTTAGCAGATACAGAAGATGATTCCCCGAAAGTTGTAATTTCTTCTCCAAGTGTACCAAGAGTTGTTATTTGGCGACGTCTGTGTTTTTCTTGTTTAGTAACAGGTAAGCGCGTCATGTAATTTTCTTCGTATTCTACCTTCCGTTTATTTTCTCGACCTAGACTAGCTTGTTTTTCCCCTAAACCGTGTTTATCTTCAATAGGTGCATCTAAATATTCTTCTTTTAATTCTCTTAAAACAGCACCTGATACTGCACGCCTACGAGCTCTTTCTCCTGATTTACGAATTTTTTCAGCAATTGTCTCATCTCCATCTGCAAATGAAAAATATGAAATATTTAATGTATTATAATTTTCTACCTTAAAATATTATATTAGAATTGTTGCACTGTGTATAATATACATTTATAAATACTGACCATAATGTACCGCAGCAAGTTTTGGTGGTACATAAATATTAGATTTTCTTGCCTGTGTTGGTTTAAAACCATCTACTTTACCATCTTGATCACTATCAGATTCTTCATCATTACTATCAAATGCATCTGGATTAGCTTTAAAATTAGTTGGATCATCACTGTTAATAGTACCAGTTACTGCAGTCTTAACAAGTTTATCTATTTGATATTTTAGTTTGTGATCTATTGGTCGGATTTTTTCTAGGACAGTTCTTATTTCAATTAAGCGATCGATTGATGGATCTCCTTCTATACGTTCTCCAGAACATTTTCTCAAAACTACATAAGTCAAATTAATCAGATAAGAAAGTAACATATGATATTTCATTTCTAGGAAACTAAGACCCTTGTCCGTAGAAATTTCCCCATTTTTGACACGGACTAACATATTGTCTACAAGTTGATTAACTTGTAGAACATTAGCATTCATCTCCCCAAGCAAACGAAAAGCCTGTGGGAGATCTCTTTGTTCCATTTCATCAATTGCCTGCAAACATAATATTTCATTATTAAAATAACATATACAATTTAGATATACATATTATGTATATGAAAAAAAAATTATGTACCCTCATTATTGTCATATTTTGTTTAAAAAAGAAAATATGTTTATAAATAAACAATTCACAATGGGACATTCATTCATAAAATGTTGAATTTTTATTTCACATGAATTCAAATATCCTTTAAAGATATCACTTAAAATTTCTATATAGTCTTTCACCGTATTTGACACAAGTTCAATATACAAAAATCGTTATGTATTCTATTTATTTCAACATTAATCACATTTTATTTAAGAAATGAAATACGCGCTAAATTCTGTTCATAAAACTGAAGCGTAACCAATGTTTTTATATAAGTTTCACCCGAAAATTTGTAGAAAGGCTTAATTTTAAGAAAAATGTCGGACCCGTGAATGCACGGGAAAAAAGCGCAATAATCTGCTGCCATCTTTCCTATTTACTAATGGATGACAACGGAAAAAAAAACAATCAAAAATTTCCAATAGACCTGATAGAAAAATGCATTGATTTAGACAAACTGCATGGAAATTTATCAATGTAATATACTTAAAAGTTTCTACTCACCTGTACCATTGTTCTGAAATAAAAATTAACCGAACAGATGCATATCTAAATAACGTAACTTGTAATTAAACGAGTCCCCACGTGGGACGATATTTTCCTTTTCGGGGGTATATTTTTTCGCTCGGAAAAGCTTGATCAAAACACCTTCTATTATTTAGTAAAAATTTGTCCATTTTCTATTAAAACTAAACTTTTATCAACTTATAAATAATTATTTTTATATATTAAGAATTTATGATATAGGAACGAAATAGATTAAATTGTTGATTAAGTAATATTTTACATTTATAAAAGATTCACTTCCTTTTCATTTGCAAGGATAAAAAACTGCGGGAATTTTAAGAATAAACAGACTAATTAACGCTTTCTATATAATAATTAACATGCTGGATATCATGTTGAATATTTTGTATATTATTTCTCACAATTAAATTAGTCAAAAATTAGAATAGCATAAGATAAAATGATTTAAATAAAAGAATATTTAAAATAAATATTATCGCTTACAATACGAGCAGTAAGAGATAGATAGAGGAAAATAAAATTGTCGCATAGGAAAATCATTTATTTTTATTCACTATTCTTATATTTCTTCTAAATTTTATTAAATATAAGTAGCCACTTATGAAAATTATGAAGTTCCTCTTGTTTTAACAATTCAATAGGTAAATGTTACTGTTACTATTTGCTATGTATTGATAAATGTCATAGTATAAAAAGTAATATATGTATATGACCGTGCGTGTACGTGGAACTAGAAATAAACCTGCTAGGGAATTTTATAAAGAATCATTCTTGTATTACTTTACCAACAAATGTTTCGAAACAAACTTCATGTTGAAGTAAATTTCATTTTTGACGTGAACGCAGTAGAAACTCTACGAGTAGCGATTAAGAATAAAGTAAGGGGTACGGCGTGGCGCGCCTTTAACGAAAACAATATTAAAGAATGGTAAGTATTTTTTGTTTATTATTTTCGTATGTTTAAAAATTATTAAGATTGAATACCACAAAATAAAAGTATTTATTGAATTGATGTGGCGGTTTTTTTTCAGTATAGTATTTTCTATCTTCATAATGATAGTATTCGTAAAGTACAATTCCATTAGTCCTGTCAGAAACTTAATTACGCTTTATTACAGTTACTTAAAAAATATTTTAAGGATTAGTGTCATTAAGTTTCATAATTGGTTGAAATTGGTAAAACGTATCTCTGTTACAAGATAATGTGAGCATATCCACATTTGTATTTATAAATAAATCATGTTTCAATTTATCCTATTGGACATATAGTCGTTATTAAAAATATCAATTATTTAATTAAGATATAGTAAAACATGTACCACATATATTATGTTTCTGTTAACAGGGAAGATTAAAACAAGGCAGTGCAATATTTGTAATAATATCGTTATTAATTGAAACAAATGGCTTCTATGTGCCTGGTGTTGCCCCTGTGGAATTTAAAAAGGGGCAAAAAATTGACGTTAAAGCAGTGAAAATGACTAGCACTCATACGCAATTACCATATGAATATTATTCTGTTCCATTTTGTATACCAAAAAATGGAACTTTTATTTACAAATCAGAGAATTTAGGAGAAGTATTACGTGGTGACAGGTAAGATTTTTTATTTGTTATTATATTCTGAAAAAATAATTTGATTTTTTTCTTATATAGAATTGTAAATACACCATATGAGGTATTAATGGCAGACGATATAAGCTGTAGATTATTATGTCATGGACCATCTAATCTTATGACATGGAATGAAGAAGAGTCACAGCGTGTTATAGAACGCATTCAACATGATTATACTGTACATTTGTAAGTATATATTTTTTCATTATAATTTATATTAATATATAGTTACAGTAATTTTTATCTGTTCTTAGGTTAATTGATAATTTACCAGCAGCAACAAAAAAGGTTCATAAAGATACAAATAACGTAATTGTATATCATGGATATCGTTTGGGTGGTATCATGAATGACCAATATTACATTAATAATTACCTTAAACTAAAATTAAGTTACCATAGATATGGAGAGTTAGTATAAAAAGCATCACTTGATATGTAAATGATGTTTCAAACTATAATTATTTTTTTACTTTCCATAGAAATGAATTTAGAGTAGTTGGATTTGAAGTAGAAGCTCGTTCAGTTGATGTAAGCCAACTAAAGTTTGATGGAAATACTTGTATAGTGCCCACACATCCTCAGGCAAATCCTCAATTTGTAAATCCCAAAGGAACCAAGCTTCTGTTCTTATATTCTGTGGAGTGGAGACAATCTGATGTGAGTTGGGCAAGTAGATGGGATATATATCTAGGAATGAGCGATGTTGAAATTCATTGGTTTTCAATCATCAATTCATTGATTGTAGTCATTTTCCTTTCTGGTAAATATACATCATACCTTACACTTTTAAGTCTTTTGATTGCTTTGAAGTTTATATATAAAATTTTCAATAAAATTATATAGGGATCTTAACTATGATCATGGTTCGAACACTAAGGAGAGATATTGCACGTTATAATGCTGGTGAAAGTGATAGTTTAGCAGGTTTAGATGAAGCAATTGAAGAAACTGGATGGAAACTTGTTCATGGAGATGTATTTCGACCACCACCAAATCCTCGATTATTTGCCGCTGTGATAGGCAGTGGAATTCAAATATTTTTTATGGCTTTAATCACAATATGTAAGATTCTATATTGTTGTATGAAAGAATATCATACATTACTGAATATTTTTATATTACTTCTCTTATATACCTTTAGTTTTTGCTATGTTGGGAATGCTTTCTCCTGCCAGTAGAGGTGCACTTGGAACCTGTGCAATATTTCTTTATGTGTCTTCTGGTGTAATTGCTGGATATTTTTCTGCGCGCCTTTATAAAACAATGCGTGGTCGAAAATGGAGAAGGACGGCATTACTAGTAAGGACAAAATGGATTAATATAAAATATAAAAATAATATAAAATTTACTATATTGTTATACAATTTATTATAGACGGCAACACTATATCCTGGAATAGTGTTTACTACTTGTTTCTTTTTAAATTTCTTTATATGGGGAAAGCATAGTTCTGGTGCAGTACCATTTACAACAATGTTAGCATTATTATGTTTATGGTTTTGTATATCACTTCCTCTTGTATACCTTGGATATTTCTTTGGATATCGTAAACAACCTTTCACACATCCTGTTAGAACAAATCAAATTCCCAGACAAGTTCCTGATCAGTTATGGTACATGAACCCAATACTGTGGTAAGTTTAAAGAATTATATATTAATATGTTAAGGAATATGTATATCAATTTCATTATATGTTAAACAAAATGTTTATTATAATTATTACAGTACGCTAATGGCTGGAATTCTTCCGTTTGGCGCTGTTTTTATAGAATTATTTTTCATCCTAACAGCGTTATGGGAAAATCAATTTTATTATCTTTTTGGATTCCTCTTCCTCGTTTTCTGTATACTTGTCATTTCTTGTTCTCAAATATCCATAGTTATGGTCTATTTCCAGTTATGTGGAGAAGTGAGTAATAAACAATTATTTTCAATTATGTTTATAGCATATATACTCATGTTATTTTATTCATTATTAGGATTACCGATGGTGGTGGAGAAGCTTTATTGTTAGTGGAGGATCAGCTGTATATGTCCTAGCCTACTCAATTTTTTATTTTATGACAAAATTAGAAATAACAGAACTAATTCCAACACTTTTATATTTTGGTTACACTGCATTAATGGTATTAACGTTTTGGTTATTAACAGGTACAATAGGTTTCTTTGCTGCTTATGCATTTATTCGTAAAATATATGCTGCTGTAAAAATAGACTAGTCAAATTAATCATTGATGAAATCAATGATTAAAGAAGGTAACACATTTCCAATGTTACAAAAAATATTTAATTACTTTAAATTAAATGTATGAAACCAAAATAGTACAATAGTCTCATTTTCGTTAGATTAATCTAATTTGATTAAAAAGGTGAGTAGTATATTTACCAAATAATATTCTTAAATATTATAAAATTATTTTGTTTATAACGAAAAATATGTAAAACTTACAAGTGAACAGAAAAAAGTTCTGATTAAAGGAAGTGATGTATAACTTAGTTCATTGCATTATTAATACACGATTTTCTCTTTTTATTGTTTATTATACCTTAAATAAATATTTTGTTATTATTAAAGTACTTATAATTTATAAAACAGAGTACTGCTCACATTCAGCAAAGAATATGCACATTCATATAAAGAAAATGCATAGACTATATTAATATTACTTCCTTTTAATATAAAATTAAAAAATATATAAAAATATTAATAAATGTAATATTAATTATAGTCAATGCTAAATACAAAAATAATATTAGTTCACAATTATTATATTTTTTATTGCAATAAAATAACAAGTTTGCAAGTTATAGTTGTAAACATTTGTTACTATACATGTATGCATTGAATGCATTATGCAACATTGAATGCAACATTAAGAATGTAAAATTACGTCACTTACATTTGGATAACTTGGGGTGTATATTACTCCGTAATGTCATGTCATATAAAATATTTATTAATTATACGTAACAATTCATTTTTGGATTAATTATAAAAATCTATATTTTTAATTATTCAAGTATTAAGTATATTTAGTAAATCAGTAATGCTACAGTGTTTTATATATGAGATCTTTGATATTGGCTGATTAAATGTATAAGACAGATATAAGTTTTGTACATGTTGCAATGATTATATTTGCGATTTTTAATATTCTTATAGTGTTTTATATGTATTTGTACACATTTTCCTTTCCAATAGAGTAGTTTGATAAAATAATGAAAAGAAGATTGGAATATGTAAAGCAAAATAGTATTCAATAATTTGATGCAGTTGAAATGTCCTATTGATCTGATTAATATAATAATGAGAATAAATAATATAAATATTTTATACTTTGAATAGTGTAAATAATATGTAACTAATATTTTTATTTTATATATATGAATATACACATAAAAATATGAATAATTTGAGCCTTATATTTTTATGTTTTAGTTTGTTTATAATTATTATTTATAATTACTTACTGCACTTCTTTTAATTAATACTAATAAATAGAAACATGTCTTTAATGAAATTTTAAAAGATAATATCGATTTTGTTTTAATCTACATTTTATGATAAAATATATAAATATACACACTACACTGATAACATAAATCTTGATCTCTGTAGATTCAGCAGGCATGTAACATTTTGATACAGAATAATTATTGGGGGTAAATACACCCTGAAATATGAATATTACTTTAAGCATGTATATGGTAATAAAATTATGAAATTATATTAAATAGCTTTTTCAAATGTGTAGAGCTTACTAGTAAAAGTGAAGGATTATCCTTATTACGCCAACTGAAAGATGGTATTGTAAATTCTAATATATCTTTTCTATGTATTCTTCTGCAACCATGATGAGTGTGACCGTTAATGATCAGTCTTGGATTCAATATATCTAAAAGCTGTAAGTTGATTTTCATATAAAAATCTATAAATTCAATTTTATTGTGATAATACTTGCAAAATATTTCATGTACTTGCTCAGATGCTTCCTTTGATAAACATTCCCATCGTTCCCTAAATTTGATATCTTTTATTTCATCTGGTGCTTGATCAGGTTCATTGCAAATTTCATCAGACTCACGATACATTGGATAATGCTATAATTATAATTCAAGTGTTATGTTATCGTTTTTATTTTAAGAAATATTATTTACTGACCTGTAAAATAATTGGTCTGCTGTATCTCGAAATTGCATTATCTTTGTTACAACTACTTCCCATATCTTTAGCACATTTTAAATGTGCTGAAAAATATTTTTATTTATACATAAGTTTTAATTCTGATAATTATTCACTTCTCTAACAAAAAGTAACCTTACAGGCAATTTTATTTAATGCAATTTCTGTAGGACGACACAAAAAACACCCATCTCCTTCCAATGCCATACTATTAATTAGGACAAAGTGATTCCCCCTAATACTAACTCTTTTTACACTTGGTGACTTCAATCCATTTACAAATCGTTGATTTAAGTATGGTGTAATAGCTAAAGAAATATTTTTTTGCCAAAAGTATCATATTCATTTTATAGTTATAAAATCTATTTATAGTTACAAAAAAATTATTTTAAAATACCGTAATGAAATCCAATATCGTGATTTCCAGCAACAACATAAAGATGAGTGTGTTTAGGTACTGAAAACAATGAATGAAATCTTTGTATATATTGGTCAAATTCTGCTGAACTACTCCACTGTCCTTCATCAAATAAATCACCTGTCATAATTATAATATATTTATTATTTCATCTTTTCTTCGATATATTATATCATTAATATAATTTTATTACATACCTAATATAAAAATTATGTCTGGTTTATGAAGAGTAACCATAGTTTGAAATGCTCTATACATTTGCCATTCTCTACATAAAGAAAATATTGATTTCAATAGGGAGAAATTACTTTCAAAAATATATAAAGAGTTTACTATTTGTTTATTATTATATACTAAAGTCAAACCTTTTTAATTTATCAAACCAATGTCCATTTTTTGAGCCCAATAAATGAGTATCTGCTATAAACATTGCATGTACCGGAGTTTCTTCTGATGTGGATTGAGTAATCGTTGTATCAATTTTATGTGGTTCCAAAACTGGCCAAGCACACTGTTATGTTAAATACAACATATGAAGCTTTAATCTTTATAATCATTTTATTATTTGTACAACTTACCTGAATAAGCACAAGGTAATATAGTAAATATTCACAAAAAATAAACACACATGCTAAAGCTATGACAGCTTCAGTTAAATATTTCTTATATGAAAATGTTCTGGTATCTAGCATTTTGCAAAATTGGAAATACTTTAAAGATATGATTTACAAATCACTATAAATGCAGTTGTGAATAGATAAATATTATGCATCAAATAGTTTTTTCATTTTAAGTGAACATTGAATATTTTTTACATCATATATTTAGAATAACAAGTATATTCTGTTTCAAATGTTGAAATGTTCTTAAGAAGTAATGTCTTTTTATGACACACGATATACGAATTCACAAATCCCCTTACCATTTTTACGTGACTTACAAAATTATCAATTTAATAAAGAGATAAAATTACAATAGGAATCACGTTTAGAATTAAAACTACGTGTGACTATCATAGCAATATTTTATTTTCTGCAAGTAATCAACTAATTCAAACCAAATCAACTAAAGTAGAAAAACATTTGTATATCGCAGTTCATAACTGTGATAATATTTATTTGTAATAATAATTCGAGGATGTAATTGTCTGCGGTATTACAAACGAGATCTTGATTGTAGTGGTGTAATAAAATAGCCAACTGTTGAATAGCATGACATGATAAAACTATGTACTTGCTAATTAATAAATATTGAAATACAAGCAAATATAGGAATTAAGTTCATAGGAACAATATTCATTGATATTAAATGATAAAAATAATAAATTATACATATACATATGCATTGTTTTGATAATCAATTTTCTTATTAGTATTAAGTAACATGTACAGGTTTTAATGATATATCAAATATTTACACAAGAACATTCAAAATTCAAATTTTAATATTTAATGTTAAATATTAATAGCAAATGTTAATTTTCAGTAATAAGTACATTACGAAAATATACACCTATGATACTATATTATATGGTACATATGACACATAAAAGAATAGACATTATACATTTTGTATTCTGAAAATATCAATTGTAATATTAAATTACATTTTTCATGTTTAAAAACGATTTTAATCATTTTTTTCTTTTCTTATTAATTATTTTTATATACATCAGGATACAGTCAGTTGAGGTCAAAGTCCTTGAAGAGTATAGCATATACTGTAGGTTAGATTAATATCCACATTTACACGCATGCGTAGTTACCGGCGTTTCTACTTTTGCACAGTGATTCCATGTGCGGACTTAAAACTATTTCTTGAGGCGTGTGCATGTAATTTTGTAAAAACATGTCACAATATAGATTATTAGGTGCTATTGCGAGTTTTTCACATATTAACAAAAATGTTGTAGCACGAACAGGTAATTATAAATAAGAAAACAAAAGTTATATTTTTGTATAATCGTATTTATGAACCTTTGCTCCCAAGTAAACTTATCGTAATCTACATGTCACATAAGGTTCAAAATACATGAAATATTCATATTCACATTCATAATAAATACAAAGAAAACATTTATTTATGACTAGGTTAAATGTTGAAAAATAGATAAAACTTTAAAATAAATATTTATAAAATGGCAAATGTTAACTTAGAAGTGATTACTAGAAATGAAAACTATTTAGAATTTATATTTAATCATAAATTTTATTTTTAGCATTATACAAATCAGTAAGAGCAATGAGTACCCAAGTAAATACAAAACATTTGAGATACAAAGTTGTAGATAATGTAGCAGTTCTTACTTTAGATTCCCCAGGAGTTAAGGTAGATAATAAATAAACATATCTAACATATAATTATATTATTTGTCATTAACATATTGATATATTGTCGTTAACATATTGATATATTGTCATTAATAGTTTGAAAATAATAGTAGAAAAGATTAACAAAAATAGTAAACATTTTATATAATATAGGTAAATACCTTAAATCGAGAAATAATGGACGAAATTGTGGATGTTCTAAAAACTGTAGAACATAATTCTGCTGTAAAGTCAGTAGTTCTTATGAGTGGAAAACCAGGATGTTTTATTGCTGGTGCTGATATTACTATGATACAAAGTTTTAAGACTTCAGAAGATGGCTATAAAATATCTTCTGATGGTCAGAAAGTTTTAGAAACAATAGAGAAAAGCCAAAAGCCAATTGTAGCTGCAATCCAAGGCAGTTGTTTAGGAGGAGGTCTTGAGGTATATGATTTAATATATTTATATACTACTATATTACAATGGTTTTAATCATACACACTTCTATTTAATTGACATAGGTAGCCATGGCATGTCATTATCGACTTGCTGTAAATGATCAAAAAACTAGTTTAGGTTTACCAGAAGTAATGTTAGGTCTTTTGCCTGGTGCAGGTGGTACACAAAGATTACCTCAATTAACTTCACTTCCTAATGCTTTAGATATGACTCTTACTGGCAAAAATCTTAAAGCAATCAAAGCTAAGCAAGTTGGACTTGTAGATATTTTAGTAAACCGTCTTGGTCCTGGTATTGGAACACCAGAAGAAAAGTAAGAGTTATTAATTTCATATGGAGATGTATAAAATAAATAAAATTTGTATCTCCATTATATAAAAAAAATGGTATCTTATTGAAATATTTGCAGTACTATGAGATATTTAGAAGAAACTGCTATTAGAGCTGCAAAAGATCTTGCAAGTGGAACATTAAAAATTGATCGAAGCCCTAAAACATTGATGGATAAAGTTATGAATTTTGCTTTATCCTATGAGTTTGTAAAAAATCAAGTATTTACCAGAGCAAAAAATGAAGTAATGAAAAAGACTGGGGGATTGTATCCTGCGCCTCTTAAAATTTTAGATGTAATACGTACTGGTATGGATAAGGGACCAAAAGCTGGTTATGAAGCAGAGGCGAAAGCCTTTGGTGAACTAGCAGTTACACCTCAATGTAGGGGTCTTACAAGTTTATTCTTTGGACAAACAGCATGTAAAAAAAATCGTTTTGGGGCACCCAAAAGTGCTGTTAAGTATGCATATTTTGATATGCATCACATTGATATTTATATAAAAATGATTAATTCTTTTATAGATCACTAATCTCATATATGTATTTCAGAAAAATTGCCGTTGTTGGTGCTGGTCTCATGGGAGCAGGTATTGTCCAAGTAAGCATAGATAAAGGTTTTGATGTAATTATGAAAGATACAAATGAGGCGGGTTTATACCGTGGTCTTAATCAAGTACAAAAAGGATTGGATACTGCAGTGAAACGAAAGAAATATTCCAAGTTAGTTTTTAGTTTTTCATTAAAAATGTAACACGCCCGTATGCCTTTAAAGAGGCATTTCCGAATTCTATTCTAATTTCAAAAATTCATTTTTAGCGTTCAAAAAGATAAATATCTTTCTCAACTTGATTCTACATTAGCCTATAATTCATTTAAAAATGCAGATATTGTAATTGAAGCTGTATTTGAAGATATTGCAATTAAACATAAAGTTATAAAAGAAATTGAGGCAAATACTCCAGATTATTGTGTACTTGCAACAAATACATCAGCAATTCCTATCACTGAAATAGCTGCTGGTAGTAGCCGTCCAGATAAGGTACGTATTATATATTGTTTCTGTAATCTGATGTAACAAAAGAATGTATTTATAGGTGATTGGAATGCATTACTTTTCTCCAGTAGATAAAATGCAATTGTTAGAAATAATAACACATAAAGGTACGTCCGCTGAAACAATTAAAACTGCAGTTGATGTAGGTTTAAAACAAGGAAAAACAGTTATTACTGTTGGGGATGGTCCTGGATTTTATACAACAAGAATTCTATCTGCTATGTTATCTGAAGCTATAAGATTAATGCAGGTAATACCTTTATTTTTTCCATAGTTTTTTATTATTATATAATATAAGAAAACTGGAAAATGTAAATGATCAATATAAAAACAGGAAGGTGTGGATCCTATAGATCTAGATAGTATGTGTAAAAAGTTCGGGTTCCCTGTTGGAGCAGCTACTTTATCAGATGAAGTCGGCATCGATGTTGGCGCTCATATAAGTGCGCACCTTGTAAAGGCGCTAGGTGAACGCTTTAGAGGTGGAGATGTAAATATACTCAGTGACATGGTTCAAGCTGGTTTTCTAGGTACTCAGTTTTTTATTTGTTTTATATACTGTATCTTTTTTTATAGATGTATTTAGTTAAATATATGTCATTTTTAGGGAGAAAGTCCGGCAAAGGAATATATATATATGAATCTAATGTTAAGAACAGAAATATGAATCTTGCGGCATTAGACATTTTGAAGAAGTACAAACTTGAACCAAAAGGAAGTACATCAGTCGAAGATCGCCAGTTAAGGATGGTGTCTCGCTTTGTTAATGAAGCAGTACTTTGTTTAGAAGAAAATATCTTAGCTAATCCGGTAATACAAAATTTCGGACGTATTAGTAAATCATTAAATTATATTGTGTTTATTAAATATAAATATTTTTGCAGTTGGAGGGTGATATAGGTGCTGTTTTTGGATTAGGATTCCCTCCATTTACTGGTGGGCCTTTCCGTTGGATAGATTTTTATAGTGCTGATAAATTAGTACAAAAAATGGAAGAATTTCAAAGTCACTATGGTGATGCATTTAAGCCATGTCAAATGCTACGTGATATGGCAGCTGATCAAAGCAAAAAATTTTATAAATAGGAAGTTTAATAGATTTGTAAGAGAAGCGTTTATATAATGCTAAAGCTTTAAAAGTATATTTGAGATTTAAAAAATTTTATATTTGCTTAAAAGCAACCATGATATTTAGGAGTACTATATATTTGATAAATATATGTGTTGAGATGGTTCTAGTGATTAATTTTGAACTTCCTTAAACTATCAATCTAAACTAGTTATGTATCTAGTGTAAGAATTTTATACTTTATAACAGGAATATTTTCATAATATATTACAATAATGTTTATTTTTGCAGTATGTAATACGAACAAAATGTACATATGCGCTCTATTTTGAAACACAAAATATACTCTTTTTACTGTTTATAAAAATTGTGCAATATAATTTATTAAAAGAAATTTTAATAACAAGTTTTGAGTATAAAAATTTTCTACACATTTTCCTTTACGAAGAAAGCGCCAGTAAAGGTTGTGAGTGTTCATTATGTGTTAAACAATTTAATAACGAATGACTGATAAATGTGTACTTACGAATAAATTTATCGCCTAATTACCATTTTTTACTTCCTTCGAATTATGAAAGATGTAGGAGCGGAATTCTTGTTCTTGATGCAATGTTTAGAAGATATTGCACTTTTAGATACGTTCTTATTTATGAGTAAAAAAAATTGAATCTCCATTCATGATGTAAACGTTTAAGATAAATTTAACCTCAGCAAACTAAACAAATTTCTAATATACTAGAAATAAAATAAAACTCTATACATAAATATTTTATAAGATTATAATTTCACGAAAGCACAATAAATATAGTAATGGATTTAGATTTGAGATCCTATACCAAAAAATAATTTTAATGAAGGTAATTATCTTTTGCTATTTGTATATATCATACATCTTCTTGATTGAAAAAAGAAACTTTAAGGATACAATTTATTATGCAACAACATTGTGCCTTTTGTAATAAAATTACTAAAATAATAAGTCTATAAATTTTGATTTACAAATATTTCTTTATTATTATTAGATTACTATTTCAGTAAAGTTAACAAAAGAGGAGATACAAAATAGGAGCACGTGTTACGCTTTTAATAACAAAAAGAAATTTTAATAAAAACGAGCAAGGGTAATCAAGAGGACATTTTACGTCATCTACCGGTCCCACACCTGTTTGTGACATTTACAATATTAAAAGAACTCAAGTCCTTGGCTGATGCAAGAAACCACAACGTTTCGTGAGAAGCCATTAATGAGGATCATGTCTTTAAATTGACCTGTATAACTTAGTTTTGCGCTAGTTTGCCAAGGATATAAACAAAAACTTAAAGAACTTGTTACGATTCTTTTCCTGAATATTTCTTTAGTCCTTTACATTGTTAAGGATTATTTTAATGGCAACGTTTTAATGATAAAAGAAAGCGCTAATAAAATATAAATATATACTATTACTAACAATACGCAAAGAAAGAAAATTAACCTATATATACATTGGTGTCTGCATATATTTTTGGTCAAGTAACACTGAATTGAAGCTATTGCATATATCGCAGTAATTTCGTTCAGAGTCTATTCAATAGTATTGGAGAAATTTAATTTTATAATACAGAAATCATTAAGTGCAGAAATATTCAAAAGTGTATTCATATTTGCTAGAAAACGCGTATTTTTGGCAATACAGTTTTTCCACAAATACATACAATTGATAAAAAATCTTATCTGAATCGATGACCTTGCGAATTATGTTTGACGCTAACGTGATCTTTTTACGCGTGTAAAGAATGTGATAATGCTTACAATGGAATTTTTTTACTTTCTCTGCGTGGATTATATTTTTTATGAATAATATACATAAAAAATAATACGAGTATAATAAAAATAATATGTATAATACACATAACAAAGTATGTATATATTCATATAGTAAACTCATATAAAAGGCACATCCATATATCGTATTATTGAAATACAGAAATATTTATGTGAATTTTATTTGTACATTAAAAACTACATAAAATTTATGTACTGTTAGAAAATCAATTTTTTCACGTGATCTTGATATCTGAGAAGGTGTCGGCTAACTTAAATTTGAATGCAACCTTAGTGAACTTTAACCAACGAGGATAATATCCTACATACGCATCCGAACGCAACCTAGCTTTCTGTATGATACGTGATGGAAACTTTTTACTTTGATATAAGATTTGCTAAATGCGTTACTATATGTATATTCTAATATTCTAACATTCTATGTAATTTATATTTCATACTTAAGAGATATTCTTAATCAAAATATAATTGAGATGTATTTATATTTTTCAGATTAAAAGTTGAATGGGCGAAATTCACATAATACCTATAAATAATGTTCGAATCTTTAAACAACTAATGATATCATATTCTATTATTTCATTTATTTAAGATTCAATGTGAACACAGTTGCTAACGACTAAGTTTTATGATATGTTTGGAATTTAAAAATAACTAAGGGCTCGAAATATAGTACAATAATTAATAATTATTAGTCACGTTTTATTACGGCATGTACTGCAAACACAACAGATACTGCACTAGCAACTTTTTCTATTTCATTAGTCATCTTGATCTATGATCTTTTATTTATGTATATTGGTCTTACTTTTTTATAAAGTTGAGAAATTAAAGATTTACTATCAAGTTTCCGCTTATTAATACTGCATTGCATTATGTTAATCTATTAAAAATATAGCAAGGATCATTTTTGTCAAAATTATTGAGAAAGACTAAAAATTGATTAAGACTTGCTTTTGTAAATCTGTACCGTCTATAGTTAGATACAGGATTGAGGATACAGGAAGGACAGTGTAAGGTATATTAAGTTTCATGTATATTAATGATACTTTTATATGAAAGTATATAAGTTGTTTAATTAATTTCTGTTTCTGTAGAAAAAATTTTAAAACTTATTTTTATACATAATATTAAAGTCTTACTTCGTCTAGTATATCACTTAACTGGACGAGTTATATGTATGTACATATATACACATAGATACATATGACCTTAATTAATATACATATATGAATAATTAGTTGAAGATAATGACATCAGCATAATCCTTAACACTTTTGCATAGCCGTTATGTATATAATTGATAAAAACTGTCTTTGCATTTTAAAATAAATATTCTTTCTCGGTCAACGCGCTTATGCATCACAGATCACAGTCACACTTAGGTACTTGGTTCACGGACGGCAAAGAAAGCCTCATTTTATGACTTATCACCACTCCTCGTGCCTTCAATTTTTTTCCTTTTAAGTACGCTTTTATTAATTCAATTTACACGATCGCACTGTGGCACACATCGAAAAAGACATATAGGAGTGTATTCGTATTCTTGCAATTTTCACATTTCAAACTCGATATGTTCCACGCTAATTTTATTGTTTGATTATGGATTTACGAAAATCTTCCTGGGCTAAATTTTTTCGCAGAGAATATCTATCGTTATCGTAAAATGTTGCCTTTGATTATCCATCAAAAGACAATCTTAATTTTCTCATGATGCTGGAATGGTCCTTAATTCTGCGATAATTAAAGCTCGATTCACTGCTTTAAATACAGGTCTAAATATTAAGTGATACCAGATCACTGTTTTCGTATTTTTCAAGCTGTTAATTGCGGTGCAATTATTTGTTGAGTCGATTGTGTTATACGTGGTGCTATAACCGGAAGTAGGCTTACTCTTAAAGGTGTGGATGTCATTTGCGTGACAGAAGGTTGAGCGCCGGAGACGCCCGCGGATGAAGACCTATCTCTGGTATGTCGTTTAACGTGTTTCGCCAGATGATCGCTTCTCATAAATCTTCTTTGACAAACAGTACAGACAAATTTCTTTTCTCCAGTATGCGTTCGCTTATGCCGTGAAAGTTCGTCGCTTCTTGAAAATCGTCTGCTACAGTCTTCGTAGGGACACGAGAATGGTCGTTCTCCTGTATGGGTTCGTGTATGGGCTTTCAAATGAGATGACTTAAAATAATTCTTGCCACAACCTGGATGTTCGCATTCGTAAACACGACGTCGTACAGTTGACTCTGGTGTAGTTACACTTGATGTTGTTGTAGTTGTAGGCGTAGTTACTAATAAAAGAGGAGCTCGTGGAAGAACCAAAGGCGATCCTAAAAGTCCGGTTACCATAATCGGTGCAGGTTTTGGTGCTAGAGGATGTAATTTTGGTTGTACAGTCTCGCGGTCCGTATTTTTATTATTTACAATAATCTCTTCTTTCCGTAAACTCATTTTGAATTTGAGACTCTTCAGTATGTTCTCCGGCTCCGTTGTACTTTGCCGCGTAGTCGATTCGGACTGTGAACTGGAGATTTGCTGTGAATCATGTGGAACTGATTGTGAGCATATCGTGGTAATCTTTGGTATCAAGTTGGCAGGACTGTAGGTACCATCTCGATTGGCACGCATTATCACCGAAACACGGGCTGGTTCTGGACTTGGAGGCGGCGTACCATCCAAGAGTAGCTATTAAAAAAAAAATACAAATTTGTAACAATTCATGCTTTTTTTTAGATAATTAGATTAACAAAAATTTGTTAGATCGATCGAAAAAAAATATTATATTTATTTTTTCTGCGTTATTATATAGAAAAAAAATAAGAAGGAGTGAAAATATAAGAAGCTCGGGCCTTTTATCATTCATTTAAGAGACATCTATATATTTTGGAAAATACGGATTCTTACGTTGCTTTGCAACGACTACCATCAGAAGGTATAAGCCATTTGCTCGAAGGATAAGCATCAAAAATGGTGTACGAGTGAACGCACGCAATGTGCACGCAATAAATGGGGTCATCTTGCAAAACAACTCTATAAAGCATACGCGCATGCGTCTATGTACATTGGAGTGGTCTGTCGATCGGATAGAAAAAATAAAAAAATAAGGTAGTTTTGCAATGAAGATGCATGCTGAGGAGGCTATTAGTATTGATAATATAATACTCACTTTTGCCAATTCACATTGTTCCACGCATCGCCTTTTTCGGAAAGGTTCGTCTTCTTCTGAATCAGAAGGTTGTGGAGTTGGAGGTAAACCAGGCCGTGCATTTCCGTCATCATTTCTCTTCACGTTTATATCAGCAGCCTTCGTTTTCTGTAGAAGTTTATCTCCCAAAAGTGCTGCAACGCTGAACGAAGACTGAATCGTTGGTTCAATCTGGAAAGAAAAGATAATTTTTTAATTAAGTAATAAATAATGAATTCCATTATAAGAACTACATCAGAAAAATATAAACTAGAAGAGCTACAAAAACAGAAAATCTACGAAATCTTTAAAAAATGTACGAAATAAAGAGAAATACGAGAGAAAAGAAAAAATTAGTAGAAATGAAACGAAATAAGGATAAAAATGAAGACACATTGTGATGTAAAATGAATTATGTGAAACACGGCTAGGATGCCGTTTCCAGCTGCGTTCATATTTCGCGGGCAGTTAGTCTGTCTACAGTGGCGGTACTTTTAATTCAACGTTCACTTACGTGTTTGAATTGGGGTGAGGCCGGTGGTGAAAGAGGTGTTTGATTAGCATCCATTTTTTAGAGAAAATATGGCGTGAATATGTTCTACGTTAAAGAGGCTCGTCCGTCGATGAGAAAACGCGGTCTCGCGTATACCGTATTTCGAGCGAAAAAAGGTTAAGGGACGTAACCGTTGAACGTCTGGTAATGCAATGAAGCTTTCTCAGGTCGGTTGGCTCGACACGCCGTGCTAGTTGTGTGTGTGATCATGCGGCGCGCTTCACTCGGACCAATAGCGTGGAGGGGCTCGCCGTAGTCGACCAATCAGCGGAGTACTATCAGCCGACGACCGCGTGATCACCAGCGTGCTGTTCACGTGCTCGCGGTCTGACTGAGGCCGTGATCATGACGTCAGTCTGCGTGGCGCGCTCGGTCGATACGTCATGGTATCGCTGCGCTCACCAAGCGTCATGCAACTTCAACAACCCTCCTACACCTCCTTTCGAAGTTATCTAACTCGCTCTTTCTATCTCTCCGCCTTTTCTCTTCCTGCGACTCTTCGTCGATGTAGTCTGGCAACGACCGAATGTTCTCAAGCTACGGCGAGCCTCCGAATTGCCTTTTCGCCACACTTATTTCTCGCCCCCCCTCCCCCCTCCTTGCCCCGTTGTAACGTGAGAGTTTCTAAGCTCGCTGCATACACATTTCCTTCTTATAAACAACCGCGCATGACGCTTCGATGATTTCATTTTTAATAGCTTTTCCGTATCCGGTTACCATTTTTGACCTTCTCGAAGATGTTTGTTGCCAACAGATAAACGAGGAAAAATATATTGCGATTCTAGGAATGTCGTTTTCACCGTTCAGCATCCTTGTCATGTCACTCTCCCTCAACGTATCTAAAGTCTGCAGCAATGCATCTGCAGCAGCTCTGACATTTATTGGTTTATTGCATCTGGATTTCTCTCAACTCATTCTTCGAACATTTTTTGTCTTTTGAAGGAACAATATACGTATGTATATACACGCGTGGTACATGGAGAGGGTTGAACAGAGCAGGTAACTGAAAAATCTAGGAAAGCGAAGTCGTCGGGAGGTCGGATTTTAACGAGGAAGCATTCTGATGCAGTCTGCCGTTAAATATATCGGTCGCCTACTTTGCGACTGGTTAATTCGAATTCAGCTCGGACGGGTGCTGGTCTTTGACTCTTATTTGCCTCCTCCTCTTCCATCATTCTCTTTATCCCGTTGTATTTTTCTGCAGCGTCTTCTCCGGCGAACAAATTGGTCGGCTGGTTGATTGATCGAATGTCTGCATCGGCAGAAATTCGCAGCTATATTTATTTAAAGCAGGATCGTTTAAAGACAGCTCATATAGGGAAAATGGAATAATTTTATCGTTTGCTGAATGTTATATTTAGCGAATATTGTTTTGTTCTTCGTTTTCATGATATTTCGAATGCAAACGTAGTAGAATTCGCCTTGAAGACCGTATATAGCACCGTGCTGCATAATCGATGCCATTCATGGATACAAGAAATAGCATTTTTAGTTTTTTACATAGAATGGTTGCATCGAAAAAAGCTTCTGTCCTTTGATAAATCTGTTACTATGAACGTGTAGTGTTTTTCCACGACGTTTCTCTTGGAAATGCGGAAATCTCCGTAAAGCGAGACGATGTTCATATTGTGGCCCACATATCGCGGTTGCGCACTAAAACAAAATGAGGTCGTAAGAAGATAAGAAATAGTTAACTTACAAACAACAACTTCAAAACTGATGTTTATTGCACGTCATTAATCTATTATATCGTATTTGGCTCCTTCCTACTTTCGAAATCCACGAGAGTCATTATTTTCTGTCTTTAAATATATACCTTCTTCTTGCTATTTTGGACTTTTTATGACTTTCAAATTTCGTCTCATAAAGAATCGTAATATAGGCTGATTAGATTATGAACACGCTATCTATTATCATCTTTAATATAATTCATATATCATGACCTATTGAGACGCTGAGGAGGTTTAAACGCAGATTATTCATTTATTTCAATTATACGGTGACCATATTTCACTTTGGCAATGTAATGGTGTCGAATCCTGATCATCTATCATGTTTGCGAAATGAAATAACAAAAAATTCGAAAGATTTCGAAACTACGAATCTTCTTTTAAAACTTAACGCGCGAGTATCTTTTCCTTCTTCTAACAAATGAACAAGCTCGGGTTACGATTTCTTTAACGCAATTCTTTAAGAGGCTTTACGAATTAACGTCGTCTTAGTGGAATTCGTGACATTCAAATTATTCTGTGTTCGAAGTGGAAGCCGTTGAAAAAAACAATCTATGTACGTCATAATCGGCTTTGAAAATAGAGTTCCCGTGGCGGCTTGTTACTTAATCGTATTGGGTGTAGGGCACACGTAATTGCGTATTCTTATTAATGTATATTCAATGCATATCGCAATGATTCATTAAGAAGAGAATGACCTGCTGCATCGACTAGACGATCGAAACGAGCAATATCGTTGGACGAATTCTTAGATTTTTGTCGGTTCGAAACAGGTAAAGGCGTAGAATCGTGAATCAGTTCCATGTGACCACGTTCTATGTGACTTTCTACGTATATCCATTGGTTCCTTATCGCTATTTTTTGAAGAAGCTTCTTATCACGCAGCGAGCAATCGCATGGAATATTACTATGTAAATTCTTTTCCCTTAGTGTTTTTGCGTCTTTAGTAAATTTGATTTTATCGTTTGATATCTCCACTGTTCTCTGTGCATTATCGTTCTTGACTGCGCTCTATATTGGTAAAACGATTAGAACACTCGATAGTCCCGCTCCATACTTATTTACGTCACCGTGAATAATCGACAACGGTTCCCATGAACAATCGGAAAATACGCGGTTAGATTAGAAGAATAACGAAGTGTAAATCACTTTAATTGTTTCCTTCATAACGAAAGTCCTTATCAAAAAATTTAGCTACTATTTCATTATTCCCTTATCGGCTGTTCGTATAGCGAACAAAACTATAAGCGTTATTCGTATAAGCGTTCTTAATAATTTTACAGTCTTTAATTAACTTATATCGATTCTCGTGAGCAGCCACGCGTCCCGTAGATTTGACGAATGGCTACCAATGTTTACGATAGACAACAACGGAATCATTCGACGAACTCGTGATCGATGATCGTGTGTGCGTTTTCTGTTCATGCTTTATCGCTAGCTTCGTGTTAACTCTGCAAAAGTATCGCTGACATTGTTTTTAAAATAAATATCTAAGTCAGTAAGAGGACGTGACAGAGAAGCATCCGGCATGATTAACCGAAAGTTCGTAAAAATCGGGCCCCTAAGCGTAAAGTGTATCTTGTGTCGAACGAATTTCGTTCGAAACATTCGACCTGTATCTCTTCCATCTTACTTTCCCCGTAGAGGGCCTCAAGGCCGTCCGCACGACCTTCCCCGATCTTCGTATTATATAGCGTGTCGTATTGTTTCGCAATTTTAATTAATAACACGACTAAAGTGATTGAACGTTGCACGTTACGCGCATTTTAAACGTGCACCGAACAAAGGAGGAAAGCACGTACAAAAATAACCACAGTGTTTAGTATGTGTCAAGAAAGACGCCAAAAAGAAATAATGCGAAGCTTAAGTAGGAAACTGCTTAAAGATACAAGGCTCGTGTTTTAAATATTAAATTTCAAAATTTTTTTTAATTCGAAATCTTTTAAGCATCAAATAGAAATGAAATTTCTCTATCGCTACTGTAGTGTCACAGATTATTGTGACACGGATTATATCACGGATTGTATCACGGATTATAGTAGCGGCACAATAACGTTGCTATACAATTTATTTGATGTGTGCGAAATCTATCTACGAGTATAGAGAACTAAAATTTTTATCGAACAATAAAATTCTACTATCAGCCTTAATTGTTTCGTAACTGTTTCGTAACACGTATTAAGGAAAAATTGGTAAACTCGAGAATGATGTTTCCATAGAATCTCGATCTTTATCTATATACGTGTTATCAAGTTTCGAGATTCTTTGCTCGAAAACATAGAGGTAACGCTTTTCTTCGGTTTGCGTCAACGCGAAGGCTCGCCTACGGACACGCGCATCCGTCGATCGAGTTGGTTTAGGGGCGTGCTATGTGATCAGTGATTTTGTTGCGGCAGTACCGTATGCTATATTATTCGATAATTATTACTCGATACGATTACAAAAATTATATATATTATACTCGTATAATTAGAATTACGCATTGATTAGAAATATGCGTTTACTTTCGCGACTTTCTTGCTATGATATCGACGACGGTTTCTTCCTGTAACTATTTTTGTTTTTTACATTTCCTGCGTTCGCCATTAGCCTTGCGGCGTCTTTTCTTTTGTTCGACCTTCAGACAGCTCTTCGATAGAATTACAACTACATATCTCATCGTTTATACGTTACATTTGCAGTTTGTTGTTGTACAAATGCAATTGTTGACAATTTCGTCGTCTTATTTTTGGCGATGCCTCCGACTTAACCTTCTAATTCTTCCTTCTCTCTTCTTCGAAATCTTCCGTATTTGTTACGCTCAAAGCATAGAATTCCGTATCATGTTTAGATTGCGAATACTAATGCAATTCCATATTTTTATAAATACAAGTAAGGAAATATTATACATTGGTACAATTGACCAATAAATGTTTACGTCTCTAAATTTTCCATAAATGCAAAAAATCCGCGATTTATGCGATTATGTTTGTATAGCGTACAGAGTCTATTACTGCGTTCGCTTTGCTTTTTGCTTTATGTTATCCACGGGTTTGAAAGCATGGGGCGTGTCTGTTAAACAGGTCATAGCCCTTCATGGAAAGTAACGCGTACTCGGAGCGACTCGTGGCCAAAAGTATGTTCGATAGAGGACAGCGTTCGTATTGTTGGCGGAGATGTGTTTGATATATCGCAAAGTTCGATTGCAGATGCATTTGGTACATCGTCTGAGTTCAGTCTCGTTGTACGACCGAAAATAGCACGTATCTTCCTTTCTCAGAAATAGAAGTGGGAATAATTGGTCTTCGACTTGTTTACGTTCGAAGAAACTGTGCCACGTAAAAATTGGATCGAATTGAGGATACATACTTTTCATCCACGGCCGAAGAAGCAAATAAATATGGAGGATAAAAATGCCTCGAGTGGAAGTTTCAACCTTGGGAAATAAGCATCGACGATGATATCTTTACCTGTAAAATAAAACTGTAGATATGTTACCTGTGAAATAAAAATTGAATTGATATATTTGTATAGGATTAGGATATTATTTAGGACAGTATCGATAATAATAAGGATTGATAGGAAAGCACGAGGACAAATTAACTAAATTAATTAAAACAAAATAATTTTCAACAACATGTATTTGTAGCTTGATATGCAAAAATTATACTATAATTTTAGATCATAAATACTATGAAATTCAAATTTTATCTATGCGTTCTATATTTAATTCTAATTAGCATCAAGATTCGTGTAAACATATAAGCAATTAGTGCAAAATATATTTTATCGGTACGCATGATGCCTCTGATATCTACCGTTGCCAATTAAAAAAATTTCAAAGTTTGATTACCAGATGAGAATAACTACATTATGTGTTAAAACTACACTATTCGGCCGTAGATGTCGCTAGAGAACTTCTACCAAGTTACCAACCAATAGTTACAACTATTTTTCGTCAAAAGCTATTTGCATTCATAAAGCGGGCTTTTTAAAACAAAACCCAATTTTTATCTGCTTTTATCAGGATTTTTCGGAAATCTTTCGGATTCCTTCAATTTGAATTTCGGATAATCGATATCACGTATACAGACGCACTACCGCCATCTGAGACGCTCGACAAACATTCTCTGCCGGTAAACACATCTTTAAAATTTCCCGCTTTCAAACGCTGAACTCGAGTAATGGGCGGAGCTTTCTCCCTCGCCGATTCCCCTACTCCGTAGCGCGTAGTCACGCTGCATTTGCAGGAGTGGGGGTTGTTTGGTATCGCGTTTGTTTAGTTGCTCGCTGACAGCGGCCGCGGTACGAGTACGTCGTGGTGCGTGTGTACGTTTTTCATCGGCGTTTGTGCGTGAAAAACGCGAGAACCGACTTCGAACGCGGGGTAAGAAGGAATCACAAGAGCGGGTTAAAAAAACAATCCGGAATCGACGAGGAAGTATTATTTGTCAGAGACGTATATTGTCCGGTGATCGGAAAAATCGTATTTTTGTGCCTGTCGAAGTGTTCGTTGTTCGTTGCTTTTTTTTATCTCTTTGTCTGCCTGGCTTTGTCGTCTTACAAACCAACCTGTTTCGTCTACCCCTAAATTTTCGTTTCGTGTGCTGTGCCACTTGTTATATGTCAACAACGTCACGACGATCTGGGACGACCAACCTTCGTCTTCTCACGCGTACCTGCAACGATGTCAAGCATGTCGACGCTGATTTGGTGATGGCAGAACGCAGAGGATGTCACGGCGCAAGCAGAGCAATCCAAAACCACTGAAACGTGAGTCGTAACCGATATGCGATTCCTTCATTTCTCCCATGACTCTGCCGCTTTCTTTCGTCTACGTTCCGCGTGTTCGTATTTCTCACGTAACGCATGTTAAATCGTGTTTGCAACCCGGAAAAACGGGTTTCTCGACGGCGTGCTTTTAGCCGGCCACCACGTTGCTTGACAGGTGATTGGGCGTCTTTGCTTGTCAGACCACGTTTCCAGTCGGCGCTTACGTGCCATGCAAACTGTCTCGGCTGATTCGCGTCGGTTAGAATTCTTTCTCGGAGACAACAGTTCTTTCCGCCATTTTTTATCGGTTATATCTTATCGAACGAGCTCGATACCGCATAACGCGTCTAGCCAATCAGCGTTCGTATCGCGATATCTTACTGGCGGGAACATACGTAGATAGCTTCGGAGTTATTCGATCGAGATTTAACGTTACAGGGATATTGAATTATCTTTCTTTTGCGGAGAATCGATCTCGTGCGCGATCTTTTTTTGTAATTTTTTTGTATCTATTTCGTTCGATCGATCGGAACGTTAGGTTAGCTGGTATTGGGAGAGAACAGTTGTCATTCGATAGGTCGGTCGTTGTCAGCTGACCTTTCGCGGATCACGTGGTTGACCACACATGCAGCGCTCGAACCGCGTGCGTACGCCAATGTCATAGAAATCATAGCATTTCACATTTGTACGTTAATCAGGGAAAATGATATAATACCGTTACAGATCATTGGGATTAATATTTTATTATATAAAGCTACGATACGTTCAAGCGTCAACGTGTATCGGAACGTATCGAAATTAGGAAACACGTTTCGATAAATTTGTTATATATACATATATACGTAGTAGATGCGTATCTATCGCAAGCCATTACATGTTAATTTTGACGCCATTTTATTACAAACAGATATTCAAATATTATCTTTGATGTATAATAGAAGGATGTGATAAGGATAAATAGCAGGTTCGTGGTTGGTAAATGTGTTTTCGGTCGTACGACCGCGTTCTATTTATTGCGTTTTTACTTAGAAATGGCTTTGTATCGCTTATCCGGAATTTTATCATCCGCGGTACGATTACAGCAACACGTTCACACCTAGACATTAGCATCGTTCATTACCAAACACACTGTATATTCTTCGTAAGAGGCAAAATTCTTCTAAATACAATCCTTCATTTTGGAAGACGACGTTTTTCTTCATATATTCAACGCCGATAGTTCTCTTATTACAGACGCGTATATATCAATAGAAGAAAAAGCACAATTCAACTTGGTTATACGTACATTTATATCCAAACTATATGCCAATATTTGTTTATCAAAGGTTTCTCGCTCAAATACGTTGCTGCAGCTTTAAATATCTTCCATTAGATGACAATAATAAAAGAAATTCTCTTAAACGACACACGAAATATTTGTCTCAACGACGATCGTATCAAATTGCCTCTCTATAAAGAAATCAAAAAGAATTCGCATCCAAAGTATTCCAACAGCTAAATTTCTATTTCTTCATCCACCATCCCCAACGTGCTTGCCAATATCGTTTTTCGGCGAACTCTTACGCAATCAGGCGGATTCGCCACACTCGTGTACCTACAGCCACCAATTAAACCAATCGACTTCCACGACTCTTGCAGGACCTTTGTCGATGGTATCGAGTTGGTAAAACGGGGATCGGTTCGGCCGCACGAATTCGTATCTCGGCGTATACGTATACGTTTCTGGATCTCGGCGTAAAACCGATCGAGGCCAGACGAGATCGCGGGTGCCGATTCCGACGGGATCCTTCGTCCCTCGCCGCCCTTGTGTCGCGGCTGGATCACGTGGCCCCCGCGATCACGAAAGTCGCCGGCTACTTTCACGTGGCCGCGACTCGTCGAACCGGGTGTTTCTCCTCTCCGCTCCTCTTTCCATCCTGTTCATCGCCACGCCGCACACAGTGTGTTAAAACGGCTGTCTCACCGGCAACACTCGTAATTCTCATTACTTTCTATCGCTCGATACTTTTCCTCTCGCCGAGTTTCTAAATTCTCAAGTTTCTAAAAGTATCGTTTAGCGATCCACGTTTTTCCCTTTGTTCTGAAGGTAAAATATGTCGCGTGATTTGGCGCGTTCAAACTCGGCTCGTCGCACCGGGCAAATTCGTAATTCGCAAAGTCGCAAAGTCGTCCTAGGCAAAAGAACGGGACGATAGGGTCTTATTCTTTTGCCTTTTCTAAGTTTCCAAGTTGTCGAGGACTTTTGACCGAAGATTAAACCGTTCCTCTTCTATAGGACTCTATAGAGAACAGCGCGTGATTCAATGGCAAGTTTATCCTTGCTGATAATAGACAGGAACAATCCTGGATATTGTGATAAGAGTGGTCGTAACACGAGCGATTAATTACCAAAGGGAAGTCTCAGTCTGCCCTGTATTCTCAATGATTTTGTTCGTTTTCCTAGTCGAACAGTCGTTTTAACGCGCTTTACGACGAGACCGCGTTCGTTGTCCCTGGAACGTGGTCTCTCGTCTCCAGTCGTTCGGATCCTTCCCTTTTTCTTTCTCTTTCCCTTTTGTACTTTTCGTGGAAGCTACTAAAAGACGTTCGACCGCTTTTTTGTCACCTGGACGTTAATGTCCCTGTAATTATTGCGTGGCACGTTGAGCCACGCGCGTGACTGCTAATTGGGAGTACCGGTAATCGAGTTAATAACGAGCGATCGTGAAACGAGCAGACCTTTCTTGGCCGACTCGTTGCTTCTGCGCCGGTCCTTAAGACTAACTCGAGGTTCGAATCGTAGAGTGGTTTGCGGATAATGGATCGGTAATTCGAAGAATACGAGTGGCACAATAGACGTTAGAACGTTGTATTTTGAATTTAATCGCAGACCGTTTCGACCCATGTTTCCTACTTGCAAAGGAACTTTATGCTTTCGTAACGCTCGTAAGAGTATTTGGAAACTTTCGCAAGCTTCAGATTAGCAGCGTATCGCTATCTTAATTACCGGCACGGGATCTAACGGATCTGTTGCCATTTCCACGAAAGACGAGGGGAAAAAGACCGCTGTTCTCGATAAATAATAAATTTTCAACAGTTGGGTGTACGATCGTATTTACAGGACGATCGCGAAAGAAATTGTTGAAATTTGCTGGCTTTTCGTCGGCAGCGTTCGTACGTGCCTGAAATTCGCCACGGCGCAACGCGATCGCTTCAAAGATTAACCTATCTGCCGCTTATCGTCGCGGAGGACTTTAAAATACGCGCGTCGACCGGTTGCGCAACGAAAAGTTGGCCGATTTCGGAAAGGACGCGCGCGATTAAACGCTTATACGGCGAGATACGTCCTTGGCGGAAGAGGCACGGTCCTCGTGCTCGATAACCAACGCGATAGATTAAAAATAATTGACGTCACCAGCCGATTTTTCTTATCTCTTCGTACCCACCAAGCGCGTACCAACGTTTTTCTTTTCGGTTTGTCCGTTCGCGCAATTCCCTTCTTTACCTTGAATACACGCGAAAAATTTGTCGCTGCAAGAGTCAGCTTTATCGCCGGGATATCTCGCAAGGAGCATAGAGAAAATTGTTTTACCTTTTTGGATATCGGTGCGTCATCGCCGACTCGTTATTACTGGTTCCTGGTTGCAGCAACTCTTTCCGTCTGCGAACGAAGAATTCGCCTTGGTCGCCGAGGGATCGGCGGATCGTTGGTTTCTCGGTTCTCTCGCATTCGGCGTATGCAACGTACGATTAAACTAACGTTCCGTGGAATTTTAATGGAGAGCGAGGCTCGTCGAATCTTGTATCGGTAACGCGAAACGATTAGACGGTAAATCGTGGTACGAATTAGGAATTCGTCGATGTAAAGTTAATTCGAGAAACGTTTGTCGCGACGTATCGTGCGCGCTAGGAGGCACTCGATAATGTACATCGATAGCCTTTAAACAAAACGAGTAGATGCAACGTACGACGATACGTCTCTTGCGTTTCCACTTATCTGTTCGTTTCTGAACGTGCTGTCTACCTCGGCGAAATAATCGCCATACCGGTCGAACATATTTTTCGACTGCGCGATTCTATACCTTGTCCAGCGAGAAAGAAATAGCGGATAGTACGAGGGAGTGTAGTCGGTCGTACGAGAGATATTTGGTTGTCCGAAAAGTTTCTTTCGTCCTGTAAGGAAGTAACGGTTTATATCATTTCTGTCGAATCTGTGCGATCTGTACGACCGTGATAACAGGAATAGAAGAAAATGAATCGTACATCGATTCGATCAAATAATATAAAACGAGAAAAAGTCGTGCATCTATCGTTTCCTTACGGAAGGGAAAGGAACTTTCGGGACACGCTGATACATCGAGTCGCGAATCGAACGAGTTGCGAAGGTAAACGTTAGCGTGGAAATTGTTTCTCTCAGCCTTCGCTTCCGTCGAATCCGCTTTGCACCGCGAGGCGCGAACAAGTCGAAACGCTATCACCTGCTGCCCCACCTCTTAATATCTCGATTATTTTCCGTTGAAAAAACAGCGTCGCGAGATATCGAATGCTCTTCGTGGCGAGGTACAGGAGAAGGCTGGATCTCTGCTTGTATCGCGCCGGTAATCGACGATGCCAGGGATAAAAGGCACCCCGCGGAGAGGCAGCGATCACCCCCCGTCGAGCGTAGCCGTCAAATTAATAACCAATGATTTTATACGATGTTTTATTGAATCGTGTTGGCCGTAAGTAATATCCGCGTCGGCTCGTTTCGCCTGGACACGCGGTGGTTAAAACCATTCCGGGGGAGGATCGTTTCGTAGATGAGATTCGATCGTCGCGTTGTCCAAGTTGCTGTCGTAATCGTCGTCCAAGCATCGAATATCGAATCTCTCGATTATTAATCGTTTTCAGCAGGATCGTGCTGTCTCGTCTCTTCTCCGTGGTGACATTCGCCTTAACGTTTCGCTCGCCTCCTTCGATTCCTCTTCTCTTCCTACTACGGAGCGTTTGCTTGTGCGTGTCCTCGTGCGATTGGGATTCGTCGAAGCCGCTTATCGGTCTGCCTCGCTACCGTGTCTCGCGTCTCGTAATTTTTCAAGGTTTCCTTTCAGCTTTATCAACGATCGTTGCTCGTCGGAAGAAAATATTCAACCGCGTCTACCTCGTGCGATTTTCACTGGCAAACAGGAATACCGTTAAGACGGACAGAGTTCCGCCTAGTCGCGACTAAAGAAGAGAAGGCTATACGTAGGAGGAGAGGGGCGAAGATGGAAATTATAACAAAGTTCGTGAGATTCGAGCCGATTCAGGACCCTAAATTATCGCTCGAAGGTTAAACGGTGGGAGTATTTGAACGTCTCCGAAGAGGAGATAGAAATAAGCAGAAGATACGAGAACTTTGAGCGCAACGATCGGATACCACCTGCCACCGTGTTCCGTACGATTTATATAAAGACAGCTTGCGTCCAGGAGAAAGAAAAAAAGGGGAGGAGAGAGAGAGAGAGAGCGCGGTTAATTACGTTTCTCGGAATCGGTTATAGCCAGGGCAGGAAAGGAATTCAATTGGCCGGGTGAAGATTCCCGAAATCTCGCGCTCGAATCTATCGGTTACAAAGGGGCACGCTTCCCTCCCTGACCGGATCCTCGAGGAAGGCACAAAAGCAAAGTCGCAAATTCCGTCGTGGCCGGTTACCCGCGAACAGTCGTTGCGGCTATCAGTGTCGATCGGCCGCTGGTGTGCGCAATGAGCGGGTGACGTGAAAGGGAAGAGGAAGAAGAACTAGAGGAAGCGAAGGGTAAAGACGAAAGACGAAGAAGCAAGAAGACTGTACATGCTACGCGTTCGCGTGTATACGTTCGTTCGTACGTACGCGTGGATACGTGGATGGCAGGGAAGGAAGGAAGAAAGGAAAAGAAGAAGAAGAAGAAGAAGGAGAAGAAGAAAAAGAGGAGGAGGAGGAGGAAGAAGAAGAGGAGAAAAGGCGAAGGAAGAAGAGAGAGACGAGGAAAGAGAAGCAAAGAGAAGAGGAAGGTCCATCAGCGTCCCTTATCTTCCTCGCCTGGGTCCCTTATTCCGCGCAAACGCATGAATCCACAACCGCCGCGAATGTCTCTCCCCTCGTGTTCTCTATCCCTCTTGTTTTCCTCCGTTCGCCAACTTGTTCGACCTCGTCGAGTCCTCTCCTCGCCATCGGTCCACCTTCCGTTCCCTCCTCCCTGCCCCTCGTGTCTTCTCCTTTGCGAAGAAACGCACGAGAGACAACTATCGCGGCGTTGATCTCGTCTAGTTAGCCCTTCTCTTCTCTCCATCCTCCTCCGTTCAACCCGCCTCCGTCTCTCTTCGTCATCCCTTTCCTTTTCTCTATCTCGTCCCCCTCTACCCCTCCCCCTACCCCACCTCGTTTTATCTTCCCTTTACTATAGTTACGCGCGTTCTTCTTTCGCTCGTGTTTCTTCTTCCTTTTCTTTCGCTCTTCTCGCTGCGTCTCGGTATATGTACGTTCGTGGTCGATCGGCGCGCGGCGCGAGTTCGGTTCGTCGCAAGGAGAGGAGAAGAAGAAGAAGAAGAAGAAGAAGAGGAGGAGGAGGAGAAGGAGGAGGAGGAGGAGGAGGAAGAAGAAGGCCGTGTGTGTACTCGTTTCGTGCGCCCTGCATCGTCCTTCCTGCCTTAACCGCGGCGCGAGAGGAACCGATACAGGCGTTCTCTCGACTCAGCTCATAAATACAGCGGAGGAAGAGGCGGCTGCTGGAGGCTGTGCGGCACCAGAGAGACACCAGGGGAGGAAGGACGAAGGGCGAGCCTACAAATTGCTACACCGCATTGTGGTGTCACTCCAGCCTGTTACGACACGGCCCTGGCATCGTTGGAATGGTGTCTGCGAGTTCTCCTCTTCTCTCCCTTATCCCGTCCGCGTGTGTTAGGCCTCCTTCCCGAGCCTTCCTTCCGCTGGCCCTCTCCTCTACGGTGTCAACCAGCCTTCGTAGCAGCTTTACACGCGTGTAAACGCGGCTTTACGCCGATAACCGCGATGTACCTTCCGATGCTGAACACACACACACACACACGCGCGCACACGACTGCCCCCTTTTTCCTTTTGCCGTGATTTCTCCTTTATCTCTTGCTCTCTTTTGTTTTCGCTATTGCTCCTTTCTCCCGCTCTGCGTCTTTCTTCGTCTCTCTACCTCCCCGGCATCCCTCTTCTTTTCATCGTTTCATCGTTGTATCGAAGCCTCGTGACCGGGCGCGTTTGTTCCGAGAATTTTTCGATAGTCTACCCTCGATAAGGTTTAATAGATTCGTGGTGGGAACATGCTCGACGCGGCCGACATGTGTTTCGTGTTAAGTGAAGAGCTCGCGTCGAGCCTCTCCTCTGTCTTTCTTCTCTTCCTCTATCGTTTTCGGGGGTTAGCCGTTAAATTAGGAATGTAAAATCGCGGAACGAGAGCCGTTTAACAGCTCCCCGGCAGAATTTACGATTCTTTCGTTTCTTCTTCTTTACACGCTCGCGTATCTCGCGAATCCAGGTTGCAACGCTACGGCCAATATAATTGAATTTGGCTCGCGTAACTCGCACTCGACGCGGGATACCAAAACGCCGGGCCGAATCACGAGCGGCAACATCTGTTTGAAAAGCGTTTAAACTACTCGGAGCAGGAGGTCGTGTATCGTGTTCGAAACGAAATCGAGTCGATAAGCCGTGACGTGATCGCAAATGCGGATATGATTTCGCGAAAGTGCTCGGTATTGGGAATGGGTGAAACACAACCAGCTCCAAAAATGGCGCAACGTGTGTTCCTACGGGTATGTGTTCGTACGGGTTACACGTACACAGGAAGAGAGGGAGGGAGAGAGAGAGAGAGAGAGAGAGAGAGAGAGAGAGAGAGAGAGCAAGAGCCGCAAAAAGGCCTTTGCGAATCGCGAGAGGCACGATCGAGATACCGTATCGGTCTGGCATTCCGAGTGAATATTAGCGTAATGAGCTGATAGCCAGTGATAGGAGATTTCAACCTGGCGATCGTCACGTTCGTACGATCCGCCGATCAAAAGCATCGCGACGACTAATCGACAGTGTACCGACGACGGACGCGCGTGGATATGAATAATCTCGGTCGCGGCTTCAAACAATACAACGAAACCCCCACCGTGCGGTATCTCTGTCGTTTTGCGTTCGCCAGCCAACCATATCGGTCGAGTTCTTTTGTCGCGATCGTGGTAGCCTCGCTGAAAAATCTGATCATCTACCACGGTCCCGTTCTAATTACGCGAATCGTTGCCCCGTTGCGATCTACGGGATCTTTCGGCACCGGCATTGTTCCGCCTTAATCGCGTACTGGCTCGCTGGTTCCACAGTTCGTGCACGTTCTTTCTATCGCGAAGATCGGCCCATCGATTGAGCATCGATGATTTCGCTAATAGCGACTTTTTCATTCGTAATTTATTTGGCCGGACGATCGCGACGCTTTGTCGAGTTTTTACGCGTTGCTCGATGTTGTTCCTTACGCTCCAAGACGCTGGTCCTAACACGAGCCGTGGCTCGTTGTCGGATTTTATTGCGAGATTCGTCGTCTCGATGCTATGGCGTTCCTTCGACGTTCGCGTGTAACGTAACGCGCCACAGCGTGGAGAACTTTCAAAGATCGAATCACGCACCTATAAAATACACGTACGATACAATTGCGGCAATTCCTAGCATTTTCGGAAAGACGCCGTTCCATTTCGGATATATCGCGTGTCCATTGTACGCGTATATCGTACGATATAATTCCATCGATCGGTGTCGTTATCGCGGAAAGTCAGGAATCTGTTTCTCGATATCCTCGCGTCTCTCTCGCAAATTCTTCGTTTCTCATTGTCAACGGACAAGGCAGAGCGATAGATAGACGGAGCTCTGTTTTATTCCACGTCGCGTGTATATAGCAAAGTTCGCATAGCATTCCGGTAGACGCGGTTCCCTGTCCTATTACCGTTGTCTCTGGCCTCCTGGCGGCGGTTTTAGGGCCCCGATACCAGGCAGATTAGCCTCGCCACGAAGCGTCTGCGTTTTCTCAAGTCTTGAGATAAAGCGGACAGCGAGGAGCAAGGGTAGCTGGTGCCCGGCTCGTCTCTCGCCTCCGATCGCGATACACGCTCGTCCACTCGCTTCTGTGTCTGTGTCCACGTTGACGTACGAGACCTAATACGGGTAACACTTGTCTCGTTGAAACTTGTATTTGCGTAGTAATTGTCCGCCACAAAAACTGTCTCCTCGTCGCTGCCATTTCACAGCCGAGTATAAACCCGGAGGATCGTCTTTAACCAAAGACTCTAACCATCTGCCACGGTCAGTTTGTCAATTCTCCCTCTCTCTCTCTCATGACAAATTAGTCGAAAGACGGGACGATGGTCCGTTTTCTTGTCTCAAGGTGAAAGCTTAAAGATGGTAATTAGTCCGCCAAAGATGATAACTCGCCCGTAATTTCGACGATTAACGATTTTTAGGTCATCGGTATTCCTAACCGTTCTCCGCGTCGAACGCGCGGTACGTCGATCGAGCGGCACGCCTAATTAAAATTATTGTTCGCTGTTTAAACGAACAAAAGAGGCTCCGAGTAGAAGCATTAAAGTACGCTGTTTTTGGTGGCGTGCGAGAGAGGGAGGCACGTATGAAACGGTCGCTCTGGCCAGTTTTGCCAGTCTTCCAAATATATCGCTCATTAGCGTTAACTGATCGGAACAACGAGAGTTTCTTCTTCTCCCGGTCTCTCTCTCTCTCTCTCTCTCTCTCTCTCTTACGTTTAACAGGCGGAAAGAGATAGATGGTAAGAGCGAGATATAGAAGTGGGGGTGGAGAGACCGCGGAGAAGATCGCATCTGATCTCGGTCAGAACGATTTGGCCGTTGTTGTTTCGTTGTTCGCTACGGCCGAATCAGATAATCGTCTCGGTTTCGCAAGTGGAGTATTCCGCGAACGATTTCCACGCGATAGCTTCTCTTCGACAACGTCCGCTCTTTCTCCTCTCTTTTTATTTCGTTCGATTCGACTTAAACCGATCCACGCGGACGGATGAGACGTACGTACGCGGAGGAGCGTAACGCGGTAGGTAGAATTAGCTGGATCGCGTCGAAGGGTCTGGTCTGCTTTCGAGTCGAGCTTCAAAGCGAAATCGATCGAAATCGAACGTACGGTATGCACGAAAACTCGTGTGCACCGATTGAAAATCTAGCGATAGGAGAGGCGTATCCGATTCGTTAACGGGTCGTTGGCGTTAACGAGAGAGGGTTGGACGTGGGTGCTTGGTTTTACGCGTGTATCGACGCGTGTGTGTGTGTCGTTTCTCAACAATTTTTGCTCCCTCTCTTTGGTTCCCGACGCCGTAGGTATCTCGAGTGCTCCTTTTCTCCTCAATCATCGGGCTTATCCGTGCCTCTTCAGATAAGAGTGGCGCCTCGGTCATTTCGTGGCAGTACCGGCCTCGAAATTCTCTCGATCGAGATAACGTAAAATTAAGGACGACCTTTCGATGGCAATTAAACCACGAACGAACGACGTCCGACCGAGTGAACGCCATCGGTGCCATCTTTCTCTTCCCGTTCTCTCGATACAACGCGCGCGAACAATTTACTTTTCTTCCTCCCTTTTTCCACGCTGGTTTCGTTCGCTCGCCTTCGCGAAAATGACAAAGACCTCGAGATTCGTGCAACTGTCGTTGAAATTATTTTGCTCCGTCGACGGAACACCGATCGATCGCAACTCCTTACGTAGAATCGAGCAACCCGTTCTCGCTTCTTCGTACCGAAAGTCTTTGCCAAAGGCTTTTCGAACCAGTTATTAGGAATGTTCGTAGTTGGAGTGGCCGCACCGCGGTTATTAAAATATCAATGTACGACACTGACTGTAAGTTAAGTATCTCGGGCTTTTACAATCGTTCGCGACGACGGTAGTTCGCTGCGCGGAACGACGAGTTAAAACGCAAGAGGAAATAATGGGATCTGTACGAAGAAGACGACGTCGTATATTATTTTCGAATGCCGTGTATATTTAAAACTCTGGTTCATCGAGTTATCCCGCGAGTCTCGAGCGATCGTAGAACGAAAAACTAAGTTACCGGATAATTACGACTATCGGATGGCACGTTTCACACACGGCTGCTCGCACGTACAGAAATAGTTGACGATGAAATCACGCGGTTCCACCGACACGACCACTTCTATGTAAAGTTTACGAGACTCGTGAGCATCGTAACACGGTCAGGCCTCTTATTTGTTTCCAGTAGCGATACCAGAAAGTTGGCGGGAACAAGATTGGAGCTCGTGTCTCGTCTCGAGTGCACGCCGCTCGTAATAATATCTTGTTTAGCCGGACAAACAACGGCACGCGCGCCGTCGTGTCTGAAGAGACCTAATTGCCCGCCTCGTATTTGCTCGGCAAACACCTTAAGCACCGTACAAACTCCTTTCCCTGTCCCCTCCTCGTTTTGCCACGTTCCAACCTAGGTCCTCGACTTAAGTCAAGTCTCCGGTTCGTTGTCAGTCAGCGTTGTACCACGGAGATTGCCGCTCCTCCATCTTACAGCTAAGCTAGCCTTGCGATAATTGTCGTCACGCGATTCTGTTCTTCGTTTGTCCTCATAATTCAACCCCCTTCTGATCTCGCGTCGAATCTCTCCTCCGTCTTCCTGTGTTCGCGGCGTGTCGTGCGGTCGAGATTCGCTTGTTAAGGTCGATGCGTTGTTCCGATAGAGTCGTTGGCGAAATTGTTCCGTAGATTGTTCTTGGTGAAACGGGAATCCGGAGTCTTGGACGTACGAGGAGATTTTATCTTCGCTTTTGATGGAACGGCGGTTCGATTATTCGATCGCGCACGATATTTTCCCGTATAAAATCTAAAACGGTGCTCTTCTTCGACGATTCCTCGTTTCCCTTTTTCTTTTGTTCTCTCCTTCTTTTTTTGCAAGGAACAATTTTATTTTCGCTCTCGATAGAGCGAAAGTTGGATTACTCGATCGTGCAGAATATTTTCTCTCGTAAGCTTCGAATCCAGCTTCGGAACCTCGAGAGTAACGTCTCAACTAAGCACGATTCAAGGAATTAACAGGTGTCAAACGCTTCCGCGTAATGGTATACGCGTTGTTTCAATAAAAATGAACGTTTCATGAAGCGTATAAAGACTTTCGTGGGTGACTGTACACGCGTACGCGCACGAATTCTCTGTTTGAGATGCATAGATAAGAAGGTGGAACGAGGCGATGCCGCTCCTCGATCTTTCTTAAATGTCCTCCTTCTTCGTTCGTCTTTCTCGCGCCAGGCTCCTCCTTCTCGTCCTCTTTCTCGTCTCTCCTACCTCCCCTCCTGGTTCCCTTCCTCGTTACTCCGGCCGCCGCAGCCACCCACGTGTTCGCACTTTAAACAGCGCTGTTCGACGAGCTTCGAATGACGTGTCGCGTCGAGAAACGAGGAACAGGCCGATCGCGTGGGTTCAACGTAATCAGTCTCTGCTGAGAAATTGATATTAGGTTCCCTCGAAGGAGGAAAAGACAAATTGCCGCGCCTGTCGAGCGAGCTCGCTACCAGCGAGCCAGCAGAATAGGACGATTCCCGGTTCCGACGATTCTCAATGACTTTCCACGCCTGTTCAACGCGTATCCGACGCGAAAGGATTTATCAGTTTGCTGTTTAGACAGACGAGTTTAGATTTGATAGACGAGAAGTTGTCGGGATCATTCTCTTGTTCGACTCGACGAAGGGAAGAAGTAATTTGTTCGGTCCTCGGGCATTGTAATTTCGCGTAACGCGCTCGCATTTTGTTGGACGAAACGTGGTTAAATACGAACGAGCAAGACCGTGTTGCTACAAAGCGTTATCGTTCAGAACGTTAATATCTCCAGCGAGATAAGCGATCCACGCCAATCTAGAAATTTAGAAATGAACCAGAAATTGGTTCTTCCACCGACGCTGATTTTCCACGTAGTTGAGAAGTCGCCCGTGAAAGAATTATTTTAAGTAGCTCGATCATACGATCGCAGTTCAAGCAACGGAGTTTGGACTGCGTGACATTTGTTGCAGATAAGCGATCCACGCCAATCTAGAAATTTAGAAATGAACCAGAAATTGGTTCTTCCACCGACGCTGATTTTCCACGTAGTTGAGAAGTCGCCCGTGAAAGAATTATTTTAAGTAGCTCGATCATACGATCACAGTTCAAGCAACGGAGTTTGGACTGCGTGACATTTGTTGCAGATAAGCGATCCACGCCAATCTAGAAATTTAGAAATGAACCAGAAATTGGTTCTTCCACCGACGCTGATTTTCCACGTAGCTGAGAAGTCGCCCGTGAAAGAATTATTTTAAGTAGCTCGATCATACGATCGCAGTTCAAGCAACGGAGTTTGGACTGCGTGACTTTTGTTGCATCGAACGTATACCTAGTACGACGCGTTTTCCTTCCTTATTCTCTGTATTCTCGCGCGAGAGACCACGACTGCTCTTCCCGCCACCTCTCCTAAGATTTACCAAGCGCAGTTCGCACGATCGAACCTTCGGCTTCGACTTAATAGCGTTTAAGCGCCGAAGCTTAACTCGTACGACCTCTTGAAAAAAGGAGCAAAAGTTGGATTCGAGCATACAGGTCGAGAAACGCGTTGACCCAAATAAATAAAGCGTCGTCAGCGAGCTCGCAGCTGAAGGTGGTTTCCAAGGTGGCATACATTACCTGTCCCTCAGCCAACACCTCGTTGATCCCAGCAGGAAAAAGAAACGGCTTATTTACATAGAGAGGCGTTCGATGCACTCCTTCTCCGTTGCATCGGTCGGTTTCGCAAGTGGCGCGTTTTTCTTTTCGTCCGCCTCCCCGAGGAGAAGGAAAGCATGGAACGCTCCCAGCCCTCTAATTGATCTAACCCGATAGCAGCGTTAATGGTACGAGTCAGTGTCGATCGGCAAGACCGATCGCCGTGTTATTTTGACAACGGCGTTGCACGCGGTCGCGGCGTTAATTAGGTGGAACGTTGGCGCTTGTATAGAGGTGTCAGCTGCGCGTCCCACGTCGCGTTCGTCGATCGCGCGACCGTGTTACCTGGGCTTCTTTCTTAGCTGGCCGCCTCATCTCTCTCGCAGGCCCCGTGCTTCGCGATCCGTTGCTGCGAGCATATCCGCGCCTCTCGTCGCTTCTCCAGCCGGCATCGACATGCAGGCTCGATCTTATCGGCCGATATCGGCAAGCGTGTCGAGAGCGTAGCCTAACGCTAACGGAAAGAGCGCGAGAATCAACGGGCAAGCAGCCGCTGCGATGTTGCGGCTGCGCTCTCTCTCTCGGTTGGTATTCCAGTATCGCCGCTCCGATGCAACGAAACACCGTGTATTCGGAGGTTTTTACTTCTTAGGTAAAGCGTAAACGAAATGTAAAATATAGTATATGTATACGTATGACGTACGTACGTATATTATCCGTATATAGCGCCGTGCGTAAACGTTGGAACGTGTACCTAGTGTCTTACTAAACGTAGTGATTCATCTGGATTATCGAAGGAACGATCAATCAGAATTTTGTATTTTCGTACACGATTATGGATGTAACGTAATGAACGAACGGCGCGACATAGTAATGCGCGGTCCTTGCAGTTCTTCGATCTAGACCCTATCGGAAAATTAAAGGCGAATCGAGTTCTCCTCTTGATTCTCTATGATGTAACGTTTTACACGAGATGATAATTCTCAAGGGTTTCAGCAATTTCGCAGCGATTTTTCAACTGTAATACCACTTGCCATACGTTTCATCTCTACGTGCTATTTGATCCTTCCGACCAATGAAACATCTAACCAACTACCATGTATACAAATGTACATGTATACGAATATACGTGCAATGTACTCTCGTAAGAGATCTGTATAATTTAATTGTTCGTTGTTGAAAAGACGCGTTACACCGTGTCTCGCGATCTCAAGTAGTCGATTGGAACGAACGCGCGAACGCGTACGAAGAGTTTTCGGCCTCTGTAGGGCAGCAAGTAACGTTCGGTTTGCGCTAACGCGAATACCAGGTAGTCGAAGGGTTTTGAAGCGAAAGAGCTCTCTAGCGATGTACGAAGCGAACGGGACGCTCGTTATCGGCCGCGAATCTCCCACGAGAAAGGACTACTGTCTTCTCGTCGGCCATAAGAAGATGCACGTCCCCCGAGCTGCGAGCATCGCGCGCCTTTACACGTTGCTCTGTTCGTTCGTGGCGTACGGTATGCTTGTAACCCGCTGCTAACCGCTTTGATTCGGGGCTACGATCTTGGTCACAGGAATCGATAACGATCTACCCTGTGCCCCGTGGTCTAGGGGAAAATCTTTCGCTGTGTGGCAATCGGCCGCGTATCGATGGACTGGCTGTTGCCCCTCTCTCGTTGACGTTTCGCTACGTTTATTGGTGTTGACGCGTAAACGCGTATCGAGACTGAATATCGTGGGACTGGCGATGATACTTTCGCTTATCGGTCGTGCTGGGTTACCCGGTTCAAGGATCGACGCGATCGAGTGGTTTGGGACTCGAGGAAGTTTAGGCTTCGATATGTGTCATCGTTAGACAATTGCGTAATCGTAGTTAGAATTCCTTAAGAGCGAACGAGCAGATAAAACGATCACCGACGTCTTTGCATATAAACGTCTTGTTTATTTGTAAACGAGGAACATAGGTATTGTAATTCTATCGTAATGTAAATAAAACATAGGTTACCGGTGCTGTTAATCTTGTTGTACGGCAGTAGCAAGTTTGGTAATGGTACGAATAAACAATTATCTTGCCAGGTCTGTAGCATCGTCATTGGAACTTTTAGAAACTCCTTCGGTGATCGTATCTGTTTTACACGTTCGTTTTGAAAAATCGCGTAAACGAAATCCGTCTTCCGCTTGTGACAACCTTTTAGGGTAGTTATTGTACTAAAAATCATCGTACGTAGGTACGTATATCGTCGTGGAGTTTCGTAAACGTTTCTTCGTAGATAACGTTTTCTCGGAATTTTGCATAATATACAGAAACAACGACGAATACTCGGAATTGGAGGCAGCTTATCGTAGCAAGTCGGTTCGATTGAAAGTCAGAGGTGTTTTCCGCGCGAAAGGATCAGCTTTACGGTGGAAACTGTTCCGCCGCATGCGGAAGCACGAGATTATCGCGGATAGTCAGAAACAGACGGACTGTGGGCGCGGGCAGAGGGCAACCGAGTCGGGGACAGCGTTATCATTCGTAGTTTTATCAGTCTCCGCATCGTCTGGGGTTGCTCTCTCTTTCTTTCTTTCTCTTCGACGGGGCAACCCCCTCAGTGGCGCTGCCTCAACCCCCTCGGGGCAGACACAGTCCACATGTTCAACGAACGGATATCCGTGGGTCTGTCGTCGTTTGTCGACCAGGAGTGGATTAATCGAATCTGACTCGGCTATTGCGTCCAACAGTCGATCGTATCGCGGATATTTTTTAAACTCGTCGGTATATAATATTTTGTCTCGTTTTGCGATGTTCTCGCACGCGTGTATAGTCAAGATCGCGAATAAAAGTTGTAGGAACGAAAGGAGTAAAGGCAGAGGTAAAACTAATTTTATAAATTTGCTATCCGAATCTCGATTCGTAGAATACCGTTCAATCAACGATACCTCGAATCCAAGAAAATGTGCGAAGATGCTGCTCCATTTTTCTATCGTCTTAAGTTTCATTTCTCCATTGGGAAAACGCCTCGAACCGTTCAAATTAAAACGAACGGATCAGATTGAAAGAAGGAAAAATATCTCGGAATATAGACTACCTTTTTTTCCTTCCGATCCGACCCTGTCGGGCCGCGTTTATTCTTTCTCTTGGTAGAGCCGTGTATGCATTCGCTTTATGCGCCTCCTCGTATGTGCGGGAGTTCTTGGACGGTCGCGAGAAAGAGACGGGACAGCGGGTCGAATGGGTGGGGAAGATGAGGAGGAGTTGGAGGCAGAATCCTATCTGGTTAAAAATCGTCTGCGTGCCGCTCACTTGGTTCCATTCGCGAGGACGACGTCCGGCTTAATGCATTCCGCGAGATGGAAACGCGCCTCCGTGTGCCTTCGCCGTCGTCGTCTTGGTCGTCGTCGGGTACGACGAGAAGCGATCGATCTCTCGAATGGTTGTAGCTGGCTCTTGGTCGTCGTCGTCGATTCTCACAGTTCGGCCCGATTCTTATCGGACGGCGTCGCTACACGGAAAAGGGACCAGGAGGAGAAGCACAGCGGTACAGGTGTGGTCGTTAAATCCGTTAAATCGCCATAAGTGACCGGAGCCTGAAAAGAAACGGTCGCTCGCGTCAGGATCCAGCGGCGTCACGGATAAGGGAAGGAATGCCTGGAGATATCCGGCCTGGCCCCGAGTTTTATTCTCTCTCTATGTTTGGAAATTAACCGGCGTTGTTCGTCTGCTTCCTTCTGGCTTCCAATGGGTTACGTTTCGTCCGCTTCGTATTGGTTGCGCCTTCTTCGATGTTTCGAAAACGTAAAACAGTCTGTCCGTTTGCTCTTTGTTCTGGTTCGAAATGGATCGTGTTTATTTTATTCGCCGCGATGTCAGAAGACGTTGAAATCGATCGTAAAAAAATATCGAGATGTTCCATTAACGCATCGTTGTACTCTGATTTAGATCGGAATGAATTAAATTCGATTCGCTTCTCCGATTTGCTCTTGTTTCCTCGTCCTTCTTTCGCAGCTACTTAAGATAGATACGTTGATCTCGCTTTGCTTATGTAGCCGACGATACGCGTTTCTCGTTCTTTTGTACGCTCTTAGTTTCAAAGACAAATGCGCCACATATTTATTTCAAGTGCCATCCACGTTCGAGAAATCGATACTTTGTCCCTTCTGGTTGCACCTGTTACCCTTATCTGATTCGAAGAAGAAAATCCGCGCTCGTATAGCTATGATATATTTATTCCTATGTTGCTGGCTTGGATAGGTGGAGACGGTAATTTCCATGGCGTCACGGTCGCCTCATCGAGCTATCGTTGCCAAATGTGTTCTATAGCCGGTGATCTCGCGGTGATCGTCCAGGACAAGGCAGGTCCTTTAGAAGGAGGACTCGTCCCATGAAAAGAGGAGGAACAAGAAGGAGGAGGAGTAAACGAGCGTTGCTACAGCTACGACTTCGATGTACACGGATAGATGCAACGGAGAAAGAGAGAGAGAGAGAGAAAAAGAGAGAGAGAGAGAGAGAGAGCGGCCGGTCGGTTTGGTCGAGAGCAGCGCGGTCTTCTCTCGGTGCACCGATGCAATATGCACGCGATCCGGGTTTTGATAATAAAGGGAGCCTTATGCAGGCACGGCAAGTGTGTGTTTATGCGAACAAGGGCGAGGGGCGATAGGCAAAGAACGAAGAGGAGCGAGAAGAAAGTAAAACGTTGTTCGCCGTGTGTGTGACCGAGACAGAAAGATAGAAAGAAAGAGAGGAAGACCGTTATCGGTAAGCACAAACTCGAAGTAGTAGAAGGAGAAGAAGAAGAAGCAGAGGAGGAGGAGGAGGAGGAGGAGGAGTAGGAGGAGGAGGAGGAGAAGAAAAAGAAGAAGAAGAAGCAGAAGGAGAAGAAGAAGAAGAAGAAGAAGAAGAGTGGCCGCAAGAAGAATGCTCACAATGCTGTAATTTCAGTGTTTGATCTTCCCATCTCTCTATGGGGGTATTATATGGGTTCTCGGTGTGCACACAGCTTACACATACGCTATCCAACGTTGATGCGTGTGTTCGGACTCGGTGCGTAAGCCTGTCTGAGTGTTCGAGGGGGAGGCCGGTTTTATTTTACCCGCATTATTATTCCGTTGGAGATCGCGCGCTGATCCGTGGCCGTTCCACGGCTCGCCAAGGCAAACCCCGTACAGAGCCGCGCTTATTTATGGATGGATTCCCTTTTAACTTTCGGCAGGATCGTTCTGTCTCCCTTTATCGTTCTGCCTCCCTGCGTCCGGATCCTTTGTTGTATCCTTCGTTTGTCCACGCGCCTATCCCAACCCTTCCGCGCGCCCACTTCAATGCCGCACCGCCGCCGACTCGTTTGATACGGTTTGAGCCTTCTTTGTCGGACGAGGGCGCGATCGGAGCATCGCGTCGCATCGTCTCGCAATAATGCACGAGCTTTTCGTGCTTTCATTCCCGGTTGCTCGCCTTTCTTCGCTCTCTAAATCTTCGTTCGCGTCTGACCATCCATATTGATTATTAATTTACACGTCTTTATTATTTCACAAATTCATTCGAAGCCTCTCGAGCACTTCTTGCCGCCCCCGCACCAACTTTTGTTTTCGATGCTCCTTTTCCTCGTCCTTCGAATATTTCCCCGTCGGCGATTCTGTTTGAAAATTATAGCGTCCGATTCTGCTCCAATTTTCGAATTTAACCGTAGATATCGATCGCCGATGATTTTATTTCTCACAGTTTTTGGAATCGCGTGGAATCGTTGATTTTTTCATTCCTAGTCGAGGATTTAAAAGGCTGAGGGGGGAGGGGAGGTCTCAATGCCACTCTTTACCGTATCAAATCTAATTCGTAATAGATAGGTAGTAAAGTAACGCAATTAGAGAAGCTTACTACACGCGTTTTTCATAAATTATTCCATCAACTCCAATTTTTCGTTTCGAATTCCTTAGCGTGGTATCGAGCCTCGAAACAACATCGGCGAGCGCCGGAAATGAACGCTTCGGGAAGTGAATTTGGAATTCGTAGAAGTTCTCTTCTATCGAGCTGCTATCTCGGCCGTGGAGCGTAATCAGTCCATCATCCGGTCTCCCTTGCTTTCCTTCTTTCTCTCTCTCTCTCTCTCTCTCTCTCCCCCCCTTCTCTCGCGACTCCTTTTACTGGTTATTCGCCCGATGGGAACTTTCCTCTCGTCGCTCATTACCGCTATCTCCGTCCGGCTGACCATCAACTGATATCCTATCGACGGCCAACAACTCGTAGGCCATTTTGAACAAAATCGCCGCGCCGTTCGTCCATGCATTTAAAAACGTTCTCTCCTTCTCCGACTTTCTTCCATTTTCGTCGAAGGTGAACGGAAAACAACAGGCTACCAGCCGATTCGAGAAACGATATTTCGTACATTGTCAAACCTCAAGCCGAATTCCGTTGCTCCGTCAACGAAGTGGTATACGTGCTTCTTAACCTTGAAGCCTCTCTTAAGATCGGTTTCCTGGCTTAAAGGCTGCGAAACGCCGTTCGATCGGATTCACCGCGAGGCCCATCGCGGTCGATTCGAGGGATCTCGCGAGACGAAGAAATTTTTCGTGGATTAACCGCGGTTTTCGTTCGGCCTGGTAGCAACGCAATTTGATAAGGAGTGTGTTTTCCAACGATCGAACGCCCGGACAGTGCCGATTGCATTGTTGTCTTGTCCCAGAGATCACCGCGAGGGTATCGGTCTGCTGCCTGATATCGTTGCAGAAAGCGAGGAAGACGAAGGAGCGCATCAGTGAAAGCTTTCCAGCGTGTAAGAGAGAAAGCAGAGCAGCCAAGCGACTATCGACAAGAGCAGGAGAAAGATAGTAGGGGGTGGGCCGAGTTGCGGGGCGCGGGTATAGTGGCGGATGAAGCGAATTAAAAGTCGAGAGATGCGATGTCTGTCAATATTCCGCGATGTGCAACTTATCTACAACGCGATGCAGCTTCGCGCGCGAGCTCGCGTGAAAACATCCATTAACGCTGACTCGCTCTGAAAAACACCTTATCGTTATCCCTGTCGATGGCGTCGGTAGACCAGTTCTCTCTACCGTCTCTGCCAACGTGTTCCGATAAGACCATGGTGCCTTGCCGCCGCGATCCGATCGCGCGATAATGCCTCGATCTTCGATCGATATCGCTTCTTAAGTGTGTTTATTGGATTACCATTGGCGAATGTCGAGGGCGGGACCGCGGCGGAATCTAATCTGGCTGAAAGAAGCGTTGAAAAGTTTATTGACATGGACTTATTGTGGCCGATGCAAGAGAACCACACGCGTGTACAGACGGCGAAAGATCATCGGCATGCTTCGTACCTCAGAGTTCCATGGACCGATGAACTTTGTGTCTCAAAATCTATTCTTAGTGCGAGAAATCGCGGAACGCTTGGCAATCTGACTTGATATTTCAATCGGTGGTAAATTCAACTCGTCGCTTTTGCCAAAGATACTTCAATAAATACGACGAACGATTAGATCGCAACGTCCGCCATAAATCAGAATTTCCAACGATCGCTCCAATATCGTCGGCGATTGGATATAGCAGCGATTCGTTAATTGGTCGGTTAACGAGAAACGTACACGCGTTTGTTTGTTATTGTATAAACAGGCAAATATCGGAGGCTGATTTCGTCGAATCGGTTCTACGAGTCGATAAGAGCAGCAACGGTCAGGTACTGGTGGAAAATCTGCGGAAAGAGAAAACTCGTATCGAGCAAATGTCGTCATCGTAGAACCATCGTACGCATGGAAATCACGGGACTGTGGAAAATTCGGTAGGGAGAACCACTATCAGAGACGCAAGCTTAGTCTACCTGGATGGTCGTTCGAGGCTGTTGTGTGCCAGCCAGTGCGTGAAGTTTCTCTTTTGGCCGAGGTATCGTCGTTCGCCATCGTCTTTTGTGTGTCACGCGAGTGCCATTTCCTGCCGCATACTTTTTCCCTATCGGTTGCGTGGAACGCGACGACACGACTCGTCGTCGTCGACGGCGGATGTCAACAGCCCCGATGGAGAGGAGGCCGTGGTCGATCGAATCGACAGGAGGCCAACACAGGCCCGTTGGTTAGGTCGCATCCGCGTTGCCCACCTGTTGACATCGTTGGCCGAGAAGGTGAATCGAGCGAGGGTGGCCGTAGGGAACAGGGAGGCAAAGGGGGATAGTTACGGTTGTAGTAGCGGGGAGTCGACTCGCGGCAGAGGGATAGATAGACAGAGTTTGCAGCGGTGGTGTGCGAGGGTGCTCGTTCATTATCTGCCACGCTGCAAGGCTCTGAAAGCCACCGGCTGAAAGGCCAAAAAGAGCCACATCCCGCCATTACAAAAAGTAGATTCCTGTTGGCGCGCTGATATTGGCGCCGATGCCCGTTTCTTTCCTCGTCATCTTTCGCCATCTTCGCTGTTTATTTTCCTTTATTTCCGTTTATTTCCGTTTATTTTCGTTTATTTTCGCCACTGGCTGATGACGGTTTTTCCTGCTCCGAATTTTCGTTCTAATTTAGTCGACGATCGAAACGAAATATATTCGTTGAAACGAATGGTTCTTACGTTTGTTGATAATACGAAGGAAAGAAATACTCAGAGGAACATAGGTATGCATTTACCCGATGCACTCGGTGCAATTGTTCTGGGACGAAAAATACAAGCAAATAACAGGGTAAAGCTTCGCTTTTAAGCGGAATAATGGCGGCAATTATGCGTCCGAAGGCCACCTTCCGGAATAAAAGACGGCGTAAGTGCCAGCCACCGAAAAAGATATCGCCTTATCTATACAGATTGCTTGTCGAGAAACGTGTGCATGCCGATAAGTCGTGATCTCTGCGCGTCAGGCTGCTTGCAAATGCTCCGCACATTACCGCGAAAGTGATAATGGCCGATAGGAACGATATTCTTTCGAGTATCGTGCAATTTTCGTGACGCGACGCTTACCGTAATAACTACAAAGCCAAAAAGAAAAAAAAAAAAAAGAAAGAAAGACGAACGAAAAAAACAAGCAAACGAAGAGTCTCAGAAAAATAAACAAATAATTTTCTTTCTGGATACATGTCCAAACCGTGGTATATCTTCCATGCGACGTGTCCCCACGCGATAAGAGAACGAACGCCCATCGGGAACACGAAAAAGCGAACGATTAAAAGTTTGTTTCCCGTCTTGGACGAGTAAATTTGTTGACGATCTCTCGTTATCGCTATTTTGTCGAGATCCATCGCGTATTCGCGAGAGTGGTTGAACGTAGAAGGACGTGAAATAAACGGTCACGAGACATCAGGCACGGGGAAGCGGAGGAAACGAGATGACGAAACGTCGTTCCAAACTGCCGATCTCTCGACTACAGCCTCCCGACGTCTGTTCAAAGGATGAAACGTTATCGAGCTGTCTGATAACACGTCGCTCATCGAAGCTTCCGAGGGAATCTTTCGTTTTCTCTCCCCCCTCTTCCTCTCTGTCCTTTGCTTCGTCTCTCTTTTTCCCCTCTCTGTCTGTCCGTCTGTTTGCCTGTCTCTCTGTATTCTCCTACGATTTTTCTTTCCTTACGTGTTCTTACTTTTTTCTCTCTTTTTTTACGTATGGCGGCTAGGACGTGGTATAGCAACGCGATGTAGTACGAACGCGTCAACGTCGCGGAAACAGATTTCCCGAAGGTTGCCGCGTTACGTCATACGGCGTTTCTTTCTTATGTAAATTGCTCGGTTGATGGCGATCGTCCCTCGGTTCTGTGATTTCGATTATGGAACTACCTGTCTTTCGTCGCGCTACGAGCAATCACCGTGCGCCGTTGGATCGTTGGCAGGGAATTTGCTAAAATTGGAGGCGGCTAAATGGAATTTTCTTCGACGCTTCTTTTCTCTTTTTGAATGTTATATAATCCCCGTTGGACCCTACGAGTCGAATCGGCACGAAAGATAGATCCGCCTATCTAAAAATCACAAACGAATAACTCTTGAAACGATCGTCCTCGTTGCTCCCCTGAAAACGACAATGATTACCGAATGACACGCCTCTCAAAGAAAACGTAACCTACTGTGCAACCGAATTAAATCACGATGCCCTGAGGGGTTAAACAGCCCTCGAAATGGCATAATAAAATCACCTGTGAACCAGCGCATCGTCCATGAATGAACTCCGGAAACCCGTGGCAGGCGCAATTACGATGGCCGATCGGTATCTTCATAAATACCCACGAGCCGACGAAAATAACAGCATATTTTGCGGGGCGTGCGCGCGGCGTACTCGCGCGAGCCGCGGCGAGATTAATCGTCACTCCGGGCAGCGCGCGTCGGTAGTAAATCGTCGATTGATTCAATTACGCGCCGCCGCGTGGCTACTCCGCGCGCACACGATACATATCCCGGAGGGTTCGCGCTCCTTCCCTCTCTCTCTCTCTCTCTCTCTCTCTCTCTCTCTCTCTCCCTGCCTCTATCTCTGTCTCTCTTTCTTTCTTTCTTCCTCGGTCTCCATCTCTTAAGGCCGATCGACGGCGCCGGTATTCGACGCGTTTTATTATTTCGCCGCGGCTCACTAGATGTAATGGACACCTAGCCATTATAGGCGAGAACGCCTCGATTGGCTGGCAGATACCTGTACGCGTCGTTACCAACGCGGACAACTACGTGCAGGGACGTCACGATCGCGTGGGTGTTGGTGGCTGGCGTTCGCACGTGTTTCTGGGTGGCTAACTGCACATCCAGCCGACGACGACACGTTGTCACGTGTGGTAGAAGTGGCGCGCATACCAGAGGAGCAGAAGAACGCGCTGCCTCTCGCGTCCGTATCATGGGAACGGAGGCGTATATGGTTTATGGCGGGCATAAAACGCACCTCCTTCGGCTGATCAACGGATATACCGGTCCTGGCCTTCCTACGGTCTCGCTTGCTCGCGTTATCGGGAAATCGGTTGCGAGGGAATACGTGGATTACGATCGCAGAGGCGTAAGGTTGGATGATTTTGGTCGTGGCTCGGATGAAAGATTTTTAGTCGTGGAACGAGGAGGAAGGTTTGATCAAAGTGGTATTAATCGAGTTTCCTGAATTCAGTTCGATCGGATTTAAGACGCGAGGGAACATCTTGGGCAGGAGCTCGTTGTTCCAGAGACTCGACGTGCTTTCTCCGGCTTCCAGCGAAGTTGAGACGACTCGTGACTTCGGTTTGAGAAAATTGAGAAATCGAAAGTCTTCTATTGGTAGGATTATGGAGATGGGTTTGGGTTTTAGCTCGAATCGATGGCGTTACTTGGATTCCATTGGATTGGATTTAAGATGCTTGACTTGACTGGTACTAACGAGACTACTAGAACAGACTAAACTCGTAGAATAAATTAGAACGTTAGGAGAATAAGTGGCAGCCTCGCATTTCGAGCGACAAACTTTTATCCAACCGAATCGCATGCTTTATTCGCTTATTATCATATTCGCCGATGCGTTCATTTTTATCCGTCTCTTCGTCGTACAGTACCTAGTCCTACTACGTTGAGTCGATCGTTCCAACAGTCTCGCCTGTATAAGCCTTAATTGTCTTCCTTCCACTAGATTAGAGAAATTATCGAACCGTGTTCTAGCCTGCGAAAGACGGACGTCAACCACCCTGGGTGAGAACTCGCAGTTAACATAGGGGTGCGATAGGAGAAACGTTACCGTTGTGGTCAGCGATACGATAGCGTCTACGGTTAACGATATATATTCTCGGTGCTCTCGCACCTGCTTACCGGGAACCGATTACAGGGCCACACTTTTTCTTCTTGACGTAACGAAAGGGGTTGTGTCGCCGTGCGGGCGTTTATTGAATTTGAATTACGAATGTCGCCCCCGACAACGTATCTCTCTGATGACGCGTTTAGATTTCAATTTCGTTCGTTTAACTCGCGTGTCTTTCCTCTCTTTATTCCCTATCGTATACACCATGCAAATTTCGAAGATAGACGATAATTCACAGGTGAACTTGCTGCGTCATGCGTAAGAAAACCCGAAGCTTTCCAAGCATTTAGGAAGGATCTTTCGCTTTCCTTTCTTTTTTTTTTTTTTTTTTTTTAGTAATAATTATTAATATTCGTCATTTCAGATTTTTGATAATTTCAGCATCGAACAGTCCGACAGATTGCTTGAGACATTCTCATAGATCGTAAGCTAGGAGGATCGAACGTTTTGCGATAACGACGCACAGGATGGATATTGTAGATTTTGTAAAGTCATCGATGTAGACGAACGTGCAAAGTAGAGATACATTGACAAGATTGAAAAGAACTTCTATTGTAAATTCGCTTTATGTCATTACACCGTCGTAATACAATCTCGCCGTAAGCTTGGAAGCTCCTTCCGATGTCGAGAAGCGACTCTGGCGCCACGTCAGAATAGGAAGAGAGAAAGTCCAGAGACTTTCCTGATGCTGTCGTCAAAAACGAGCGAACGCACGAACAAGAGACAGAACCGTGTCTAGTCGTGTGTCGCTTATCAGACACCGTGGTATCGCATACGGGTCGCTAATGTCTCCTTATCAAAGGTACCTACCTATTCCCTGAGCCCTCCCCCTGCCCCCTGCCCACACGTACGCCTGCACCATTGGATTTCCAGCTACCAGCACCACTTACCTATACCCACCTCTAACGTCACTGCTGCTTGCTATCACCGTCGTGGGACAAAGACTTTCTAGTTCCTCGTTTCTGTTTCCGCGCTTCCTGATACCGTCGTCCGATAACGTGGTTGCGTTAAAACCGGGCTGCACCTGCAAACGGGCCCGCCTTCCTTTTTCCTCTCCCCTCTCGGCGAATATGTGCCTGTAATTACCATCGTGTCTTCGTCTCCTTTTACCCCTCTTTTCTTCCTTTCGAATTTACTTCTCCGTTTTCTTTCTTTTTCTCCTGCGCGACCAACCCAGCTATTTGAGTCTGCGTGTATCGAAGATTAAGTTCATCGCGAAGATACTTGCACGTTGTACTGGACTCTCGCCTTATCGAGAGTCGTTGCCGATTTATCAGTCGCTTATCTTGTATTCGACAAATCGGAATTGGAAGTTTCTTGAACATCGTTCGATAAGGAATTCGATCGAGGTGTTGCGCTCCTCGATGTCGCTATAGGCCAAATTTCGCATCGACGCGATACGAATCCGGAGTTCGCATTCGTCTTGCGCCCCTAATTGGTCCTGATCTTGTTGACCACGAAATCAGGTTACAGGAAGACGCTTCCGAGCCGGTCGATGCTTCGATTAGAATTCTTCGGCTTGTTTTTAGGTCATAGGGAAGTCGAAGCTGCCCAAACGGGAATTCTACCAATGCTTATCGACGATCACCGTTAATTTACGTACGGCTACTCAAGGTGTAGAGGTAGATAACTCATCCCGAAGCACGTACCTCGCAGCCTACCTAACGTCATTACCACCTCGATTCATTCGATCCAGCCAATGATCTCCGCCGCTCGAAATTCCTACAGAATAGCGAACATCCCAAATGTGGCGTGTGTTCGTCGAAACGAAAAGAAGAAAGAGAAGATCATATAACGCGAAGTTGCTTGTGGCGCTCATTCGCGCTCGTCGTACTCCGCGCTAGTGGTAATGGTAACGGCCACTTAACGACTTAACAAGTGAGGACGAGAATGCGCGCGAAAGGGGGCGCTAACCTAATAAAAAGGCAAAAAGTGAAAATAGCGCGAAAAGGGACACTGCAGGGAGAATCCTTTAGGTATGCGCGCGTGTAAGGAGAATCCTGGGATAACAAATCTCTTCGTCGCCTCTCCCCTGGTCGCCTCGTCTTTTTGCCATCGTCTCTCCTCTCTGCTTTCGTTCTTCTCTTCGAACAGGGCCTCCGGCTTGCATACGCACGCCGCCAATTATAAACTCCCTTTTCCCCCGCTCTGCAATCCGCCCCCATCCTCCACCCTCGACACGTTTCCTCTGTACGAGAGCGGAGAAGCGGAGCAAGAGGGCTGACGCCTCCGCCGCCGCCGCCGCCGCCGCCGCCGCCGCCACCGCCACCGCCACCGCTGACGCTTCTCCGAGGGTGAGGGGAGTCACCCGACGCTATCTGATGCCGCGGTAGAGGTGTTAATTCACGCTGTGCCTCTCCCTTCCCGCCGACACCCCCTTCCCGCCGCCTTCTCATCGTTCACCTCCCGCCCCTCCACTCTGCGATACTCGTCTCTCTCTCCCCACCCCTCTTTATTCGTCACGTCTCTTTCCATTCCCTTTTGCGCGCCCCTACCTTGCTCGTTCGACTCGTGCACCCCCTCCATTCTCCCGCGCGCCTCTCCCACCGCCGCGTCCCGTACAAGTATCTCACTTCTTGGCTCGCGTGTACACGCACACGCACGTGAGCTGCCACGATGGCAAGCTTCGCCTTTCGCGAGTGTGCCAAGGTGTGCGTATACGTGCATCGTGCACGCGCACGGAGAGAGCAGCACTTAAGATGGGCGTGAAAGGGAGTAATTGAGTTCTCGGTCTCACGTTTCGGCTATCGAGCAGGGTTGCCAGAGTTGCGGGGATCTCTTGATTTTTTCTTCTTTCTCTATTTTGTCCTTCTTTTTTTTTTTGCGAACGACTACCGGGTGCTTACATTTTTGATCACTGGAATACCGCGTAGCTGGCATTGTTATATCGATCTTCGAGATTATCTGTTCATCGTTCGGCTGACTTCTTCTTGATGGCTATTATTGGCGTTATCGTTGGTGGTTGATGATTCGGGTACTGGAACGTAATAGGTTCCATTCTCTTGAATTCTTTATAGTTTGAGCTTATTGTTGGTTTCGTCACCGGTGGTTGCTCTTTTGCGCGCTGGAATGTTACAATTGGAATTCGTATCTTAATCCTTTTGAAGCTCTTGTTCTTCTATCTTGTTCTATCTGTTCTTTGTCCCGTCGAATTCTTCGCTTTCGCAGATTATTCTTAAATTCTCTCGATTAATTGAAACCACGCTGATGTCCGTGTAAGCGTGAAACATTTCGCGTGACGGTACTTTTATGTTGAATTTTATATACAACAGAATTTACGATTTACAAATGAAATAGAGTACATTATACGTTTATCGTCCGATCGGTTTGCGCAGTTTTATGATACAAATTGGTCAGTGGGATGTAAACGTTCCAAGGGAAAGAGAAAAAAAAATATCGAACGATAGCGAGAGATAATTAGCCGCGATTGCGATTACAAGCACGGTCTTATGTAAATTGTTGAAATAATTAATCGCGTAGTCAAGTAAAAGAGTAAGGCTCGTTTGGTAACGAAGGTTGCACGAATTTATTCAATTACAGACACAACTCCGTGGAATTCCGTGGATGTGTTCTTATAAGGCGTGATAATTAAACGCGTATGAAATACTCCCGACGCTTATATCTGGCGCAATAAATTATTTTGGCTCGTCGTATTTGGCGTAGGAGCGCGCCGTGGAAATTTATTACACGAAGCTGGCTTTCCAGGCATTCACTCGTGATTCCTACAATTATCGCGAGAACAGGCGTTACTCGTACATGGAGAGAAATCGAGCGCAATTGCATCGTGGACGTTAAGAACTCGTCTCTAATTGTTAGAAGAATTTCATCGCTACATAATATGTATATATCGCGATTCTACGTAAAATATAATCCCGCACCAGATTACATATTTTGTATTTCATAAATCGCCTCTGCAACGTTGTTTTGCTCGTACGTTGGGTGACTTGTTCGTATCCTCTGCATAATCACAGGCTAATTACGAAAATTATGAACATTCGTGATCTCGATGAACGAAAGTATATTCTATCGTATATCTTTTGCAAAGGAAAAGATCGTTTGCCAAGCAAGGTTTTTAGAAAAATTCGAGAACGGTGTAAGTGAATCGAAAGAGAGGTTTCAGAGAGCAGTAAAACGATTACCACGAGGATACTATATAGAAAACAATGTTTCAACGATAGGAATAATACGAAACATTGAGGATGAAATAATATCGAAACACAAGGAAAAGATAAAAATTCGGTCGTCTACGCAACAGTTAAATCACAAACATATGGACGAAGAAACGTACAAGCAACCAAAGGTATTTGTAACCAACGAGCGCCGTGACAAAGAAGAAGAAGAAGGTGGATGTGTACGTGTGTTCCTATATAGCTATGAGAAATTATCTGATATGGTCGTTAAGTTGGTACACTGGACAGACATACGAGATCGTTGCTGATTGCCCACCCCCGTTCCACGTGCAGGTATACCGGGTGACTTCGTTAGGAGAAGGCTGATCGTATCAATGCATCCGGAGTGAAGCGCCAGCTCTAATCTTCGAAAGAGCAGGAAGGGTCTCTTTCCGTTCCGAGGACGGAATGATTTCATCCCTGGCGATCTAATATTTGTCACGGAGCATAGTCTGACGACTTGATTACCCACCGTAAACCATTCGACCCAGTCGATTTTCATTTAATCCTCGTCTCTAGGAACCCGATCGTCGTTGTCACGGGCGTCGAATATTTTATCGGATAAAAATATAGCGAAGAGCCGAACGAACAGAATTTTTACGATCGATTAAAATCAACGAGACGATAACATATAAATCTGACGCAGAAGGTAACGAAGGTAAAATATCTACGCGAAAAGCAATACATGTATAATACATAACGTAAGATATCTGCGAGGATCGGAATTGACTCGGAAATAAAAATTCTTTTGATTTAGTTTTCTTACACATTGCGTTTCGAGGAAAATTGTATAACACTCGGTGAAAGTAATCGAAGTACGATGTTAATTGACAGGAAACGGTTAATTATAAGAAGAGGCGGGGCACCATCCGTTCAGGTGGCGGAAAACGTAACCTGTTGATCGGACAGATTACCAAGACCGATTTCTGCGCCACGATTCAAGCTTCACGTTGGTGGTACTCAACAGGTTAATCGCAGGGAAATGTTATGCCGTCTAGAAAATTGTTCTGGAACATTTTTACGGGGAAACTTTCGCCCACGATGGGGACTGGAACGTTATTGCTCTTACATTTTTATCTTATCTCTACTTCGATCCTATTCTTTCCGATCTCTGCTTGAAAGTTAAAGAACAACGTACACTAACGTTCAAAAGTATTGCGACGCTTATTCGAACACGATGCGATGTAATTTAGTCGCAAGTTTACGGGAAAGAAGATTTGCAGAAAAGAAGAATCGAGTAGTACGATACGTAGAAAGTTTCGCCCCTTAATCTTGTTAATCCGTCGCTAATTCGATAAAATTCGATAACGTTCGATAAAATTCGTACTACGCTTAGCGCGAATCGGTGCAAACCAAAGTGTTGGGATACTTATGAGAGGTAATGTACTTACACATACGTTCTCCAGTCTGTTCGTTTGTCTTTGACAAACGATGAAGAACGTTGGATATGCGAGCGAGAACGCGAAGCGAGGTGAAAGACGATCGTAACGCAAGAATCGACATAGCCTGGCAGAAAACGCGATACACGAGGACATCAGAGTGCCACACCCGCGCCCGTCGACCTCAATATTATAATATTATCACCTCGAAGCGAGCTATAATAAGTCGTTTGCATCGTTGTCACGTGCCGAGGGATCTCACTGTCTGCTATATACCCGTAGCTGATCGACAGTTAGGATAAGACGAAACGTGTCAGTTGGAAAAGCTGAAGGGCCAATGACCAGTTTCACAGATTATCTCATTGTTACACACAGCCAGTTCCAGGTTTCTTTCTTCATTTTGAATCGCTATTCTCACTCTCTTTGGTCATCGATTCGATGTTAGCCTGGATATTTAATATTTCTTTGCTTTCCAAGAAAAATCGAGAAGCAGCGCAGTTTGTCGATTATTAAAGCGTTGCATGCTTATATTTTCATAAATCTGCCAATAGTCTCTCTACGAGAGAAAGAAAGAGAGAGAAGTCCCTATCAAAAACCGTTTCAATTTCGAGACGATTTCGTTCCAATGTTCGCGTTTACCAGGAGTAAAGAAAGATCGGCCGGAAAACTGCAAATGGAATTAGAGTCCGTAATTCCTCAAGGCTGGCGAACAGCCGCGCGAGAGCTGTTAGCGTCGAGGTGGCCGGATTAAGGAAGTAGTTACGCGAGCTCGAGAATTCTAAAAAGACAAACCACTGGGCCATTTCCCCTCTCGGTTATCGTATTCTTTCTACCGCTATCGAGAAGCCGGAGGAAAATTTAACTTGCTTCGCCTTCCACATCTTTTCGTTTAAAAACAAGAAAGAAAAAAAGAAAAATCAAGAGAGACCAAGATATGGCGCAGAAGCTGGAAGCCATTTATTCCAGTGGAACGAGACACGTGTGCATACTTATATCCACGTTATAAACACCCGGATAGATACTTGGAGGCGCGTGCGAACGAGCATACAGGCGAAAACGTTTCACATACATCGACACCACAAACGAAACGTGAAAAGAGAGAAAGGCAGACGATGCGGAAAGCAGCGGTGAAGAGGGAAGAGTGAGACGAAGGGGCAGGATACCAGGTTCGTTGTCATGCAGGATGCAAAAGGGGGATGAACGGTGTCCGCCCCCTCAGTCAACCATCCCCTTCCCTTGCCTGTGTTCCCTTCCAGATGGCAAGCCGGCGCACTTCATTTCCGCGTCTTACAGCTAGCCGGTATGCCGAAGGAAATGAAAACAATGAGATACAGCGGTCATCCGTTACCTATGCTCGTCGAGCACCGTCTCTTAACTCGCATTTATATTACTTAAGCGGCTCTAAAAGCATCCAGCCGTCTCACCCTCCTGTCCTTATCCGTTACCACCGGTTTTGCCCCGGTGTGGATGGTGCGTCGGTGGCGTTCTATGGCGCCAGACCTCTGGCGACGTGTTTCCACCTCGAACGAGAACCTTCGTACCTAGGAGGGGGCAACTTATATCCGCAATGGAATTGCGCTGCTTATGAATGTTCTTATTAATTTCGTTTTAACTCGGTTTTTCAGCTAGATGTGGTTGAAATCCAGTATATACGCGAATCTTTTAACGCCGCGTTTCTCAAGTATCTTTCGAATCGTCGCCATTCTTTCTTTCTTTTCTGTAATAGCTAAATAGTTTACGATCTCTTTATCCCCTGTATATTCGTTCGTCAAAGATCGACCGTATCGTCGTCGATAGAACGCGAAGGCCGAACATTTATATATTTGGCTGGAAACTTTCGAATCCCATTGTAGCTATAGATTAAAACAGGCGTTGAACATTTTTAATTGGATATAACTTGGGCGATCTCCAGGAAAAGAGGTTCGTCTTTTCTTTCGTTCTTAAATATCTTGTCTGTTTATATTTCCTTTTCTTTTTTTAAATACCTTGATGATACTTAAGGGAAGCGTCGGTTGTTTCGGGTGATTGATGGCGCGACTGTTTTTCAACGGCAGTCGTTAAATGATCATCGCGGCGTATCCAGTTGTCCCATAAACGTCATTATGCCTCTTGATTAATTCGCTGATAGTTTGTTCTTGTTGCTGACGTCGCACCGTGAACAGGGAGATAGGGTACTGATCGTATCCGGGCGCAAGTACGAAAACGTGGCCGAAAGTGGGTCGCGAGGGACTCGCGAAATTAATTTCTCGAGATTAAAAGCGCGATCGGTACGATTTTACGAAACGGAGTCGAAGAAGAAAGTTACCAACACCTTTCAACACCTGTGTCCTGAAATTTAATTTCCGCTATGTCCCTACTTATCGGCTCTCTTGCGTATTTTACGTATCATATATCAAATTCTATCCATTAATTACAAATTTGTAACTTTGTACGTCTTATATTTCCTATATCCGATTCTACCTTGCGTTTAATTCCTCGCTCGCGTTTATCTCGTAATTTACTATAAACATTCTTCGAGACATTCGTTGCTGAAAAATACGGCGAGATGTAGCTAACTTTTGCTCCGATACTCCGTTCAATTCCTTCGTCTTTCAAAGCGAAAGCAAAAGATGCGACAGCTACGTCAACAGCATTATCTACGTAATTGAAGCAAAGTAACGTTCGCTGCAAAACTCTTCCATTCTGTTACGTTTATCTTGCACTCGAAAATACCTTTCAGCCGCCTTTGTTCCTCGTCGATTCCTCCGCTCATTCCCCATTATTTTCATTATTCTCTGAAATCGGACGATTCAAAATTCATTCGATTCGCCAGTGACAAACGTCGCTCTCCGAGATATTCTTCGATCTCATTCAAAGTTCATCCATCTCCTGGAACGTTCATTCCCGTTTATACAAGTCCGGCCGTCTTCCAAGCTCGTCGATGCTCCGCATTAAATTCAGCTCCTCTCTCTCGGTCTCCGTGTGCTCTTCGACTGGCGCACGTCCCGCCTACGGAAATTATGAAATCAGAGACACAGGGCACGTACTCGGAGCCGCTTTCATGCAGGATGACTTCTCGCTTCGCCCCGTGCTCTCGGTGTCCTCGAGGAAGGAGATTGGTAAAAGTCGTCTCGCGGATGATGTATCGTGTCGATGATAATACCGCCCTCGCTTCTCCTCCGCCATTCTCGTGCTAGATAAATGATCAGCGAAAGCTCCTCAGCGTCGGTGAATTTCGTGCGTGGCGAATCGACGCAATGACACGATTGATGAGCATTCGTTGACCGGCGAAGGACAACTCGACTTGGTAATGGAAACGCGTCACCACACTCTGGGTATCTGTTTCGCACGTTTCGATGTTTAACTTTGGAATTAGTTAGTATCCGAGAGCTGGCTGACTTGGTGGCTTTATAACGATAATGCACACGTCATCGGTGTGTTTCGATGACTCATCGTTAACCATGATGTACGGTCACGCGTCCAGATTATTTCGAGTTTTTAAGCGATTTTTTATGTCCGCAGCGGGATGGTTAGATCGTTATCGCGGCGCGATTTGGATAAATTGTAAATCAAAGGTGATACATCCATAAATTACAGCGAAGAGACGAGATCAGGCGAGATACGAGTTTTTAAAGTACCAAGATCTGTACTTTGATCTACACGTGTTTCTATAACACGTATCTCGTACGAAGAAGTGTTTTATTCTACATTTTCTGCTTGTTTTCGCTTATGGAACAAGTTGCCGTTGATATCGAACATCGATGCAATTCTCGTATTTCGAGCTACGTATTTTGTAACAACGCGCTTTTCAATCTCTTACGTAGAATCTCTCACTTGTATTACAATCTCACGCTTGTAATTTTCTCTCGACTGATCGGCATTTAAAGAAAAAGGTTTTGTATTTTATATATCGAAACTGGAGAAAACCAATGAAACGAAATATCGAACTAGTTTGATACACGACAGTAACAATTACATATACGTGACGTTACTCGTGACCGTATTTCAGCGATCGCCGCGATTTCACCGGCAATCGGCACGATATTTTTACTCCGTAATTACAGCATCTAATTGCGAACGTTAACTGGTTCGATGCCAAAAGAGGATTGTGGTAGGGTAAGGTGAAAGGGAGACAGGCCCGAAAAAGGGGCAGAGGAACGTTATCACGAGAGGGTGCTTTCCTATATTCGTTGCGATACGACGGAGAGTGGGGTGATCAGATAAAAGCCTCAAAAGTAGTACCGTCCCAGTTTGAAAAAACTTGCGCTATCCGCGCGTGATTATACGGCAACGAAGTCAGGGACGCAGCTTACATTCTCTCCAGCCTCTATCGAATTTCTCTCTGTCCATTATCGACTTTCCACTCGGCTTCGATCGTTAATCCTTAAAAGAATCTCCATGGTGGATGGTATCGAGTTAAATTGCGTCTAATCGCTTGAGAAATTTTCTTATTAGAAAACGAAGCGACGAGATGTTTGTCTCGATATCGATCAAACTACAGCGTATTTTCTTCTTTGGTTTTGTTATTAATTCGAAGTCGATACTGTATCGTATAAAATCAGTTGTTACGTTCCGGTAAGTCTTCGACGATCGACGTTACTACGGCGACAAAATTCTAAGCCGGCTGTCTCTTAAATTCTTTGCTGGAATTTTCCAGCAAACGTTCCCTAAGATAACGCAGTTTTAAAGTGGCATTTTTTAAATTCATAAATTCTATGAAACGCGAAATAATTTCAAAGTTTTGGCAACTAGCGTGCATGCACAACCAGCATGGTTCGGCGTTCAGCGTATTTCGAACTTTTTTTCTTTTTTTAAATTGCGATCACGCATGGTAACACGTAATCGTATGGTAATAAGATATAAAATGAATTTCAAAAGAGAAGGTTCACGGTACATCGACGAAAATTTCCGGCTTGAATTCGCAATGACCGACCCTGGACTCGGTTACACGGCCTAGGGGGTAGGTATGTGGGATAGAGTTTGATAGGGGTGGATCCGGAGGTGCACGGCGCGCACCTTATCACGCCACTCTGCTGCTGTAGTTTTTGTCCAACCTCTGCATATTCCAACTTTCTTCCTACCCCGCATCGTTTGGACGCGTTGTTTACGTGTACGCGTGCACATGCACGACATCGCGTACGAAAGTGCAACCCTTCCATCGCACCAAACACCACGTACCTACGTAAACGAGATAAAATTTGTTCTCGCCACAGTTCTATCCAATTACATATCGGAAAGATCGCTTGATTTAACGATACCCGGTCAAATATTTTACGTATCTTTTCGTGCCTTTCCTTTTCCATTTACAATCTTTTTAATGCATCGCCGTGTATGCAGAATTTTCTAGATCTAATAGCGGCGCGTCGATTCTCGCAATTTACATAATCGCCAATTACGTAAAAATAGATACGCCAGTCTTATGTAAAATTGTTGTATCTCGATTTGAAATTATCCCTGAAAAAAAGAGAGAGAGAGAGAGAAAAAGAAAAATGATTCTCGTTAAAAGTGTACGCGATACCGATGGAAAAATGTACTTTTACTTGACCGACGTTTAAGAACGATAATATCACGAAGACGCGTTTCTACACGGCCAGCCTCGGATATATTAACAATATGTAAATTAAGATGGAATTCGTCATCGAACGAATACATACAGCAGTTGTAATCGACTACGCTCGAATCTAATTAATTCGTCTCGCATAATTTATTCGTTCCATTCTCCTCTAAATATTATACACGGAGCTCTGTCGACAGCTGAAAACGATCGCCTCCAAACGATTGCCCACTAAAACCCGCGAAGTAATTCTTCACGGTGAACCTCACGATACGCGTCCCCGCGCGAGAAGCTTGAAATTTTAATTCACCTGGGACTCGATTAACATAATTTCCCCGTTAATGTCTGGCTGGGTTTTCCTTGTCGCGGGTTGCCTCAATGTAGCCGCATCGTTGCGTCGCGCGATAAGAGAGCCTCGCTCGCGCTCTACCGTAACATTTAACAAAACGGCAAAAAATGACCGGTGGAAGAACGGCGAGCCAGGAAGCTAACCAGGCGAGAGCCAGGAGGAACAAGGGGAGGGGAGGCGGGGGGGGGGTGAGGGTGAGAGAATGAAAGAGGGCGTAGAAACGAGAGGGGCAGTAGTCGCGTTTGATTCGCAAATGAATATCAAGGTAGTCCTGGAAGGCGCGAGAAAAAGAGAAAGCAACGGAGGGTGAGAGACAACGCGTTTGGATCCAGCCAGATAGAGAGTTGGAAGAGAGAGAGAAGGAGACGCGGCTTCCGATGCCGTTGCGTTTTTCAATTGGCTTCACGGAAGCTTCGTCGCTTTTATCCGCGCTGTAGGCGCGAAACTAGAAAGCTTCGTTTCCCTGTTCGCTCTATTGTTCCGTGCAAACAGTCGCTACTTCCTCGACGCGTTCCCGTCATCCGCGTCTTCCCTTATAGCGACGCTTGAGGCGATTGAGAGTGAATAGGGCTCATAGGCAATCGACGACGCGACCGTTTGCTACAACGAATCACCGATAGCAACAAGCAGTTTCGATTATGCCGCGTTTCGTCCGTATATCGCGAAGTTGCTGGTCATTTTACTTACACGGCTGCTCACGAGCATTAGGAAACTCGTTGCTTTCAAAGCGTGAATTAATCTAATTGCAAGGTATTCGAGGTAACCGTCAATCGATCAGAGTCCCGTGCAATTTTCGTTTCTCGCGAATCGATCAGAATTCGTGGAAATCTCAGCCGGTAATACAGGATACGTGTATCATATTTTTACGATCGTGTTACAGAAAGTCGTTCCGTTATACAACGAACGAATTACATCTGTATTTCTGCCGCTAGCACGGGGGATCAGCGTGGTCAGCGTGCACGTAGACGTAGAGAATCGAGACGGTAGCTCCAGGTGGTGAGCGTTGTGCAATTCGACGAGATGCTTAATAGAGCAAGCAAAACGCAACCGAGCTGAAAGGGACGACCAAGTATGACGCGAATTGCTTGATCGATTGGCGGATCCATTAGGGAACGGCGTCGGACTCGCTCAGGTGGTCGCAACGTGGCATCGAAATGGAAATGGACACGGATCGGTGAACACGTACAGGGAGGAAAAGGCGAAAGGGTAATCGAGGAGTGTCAGTCGCGGACTGGCCTTGCTAGTTTGCCAGGGAAATTCGCCAGTAGATACGCGACTGTTTGTTGATCTGCTCGTGCTATTTCTTCGTTTGTAGGAAAGTCTTTCCGCGGTTAAGTCACGGAAACGTTAGAATCCCGACGATCAATCACTAGCAATAAACGATCAGGCGAAATTTCTTCTTCCACAAATTGCCCGATATGGAAAGGATTATCGTAGACGTTTCAGACGAGGCGAAGGATTTCTTAAGCAAACGTACAATTTCGCTATCGGCGCAGAGCTTGATAAATCGTGAAACTTATCGTACGTTCATTTACACCCGTAAGCATCGTTTGTTTCGAGCCAGAAATCATTCGGTCGATACGAAATCGTTGGGCGATATCAGGCAAGCAGGGCCACGGGAAAAAAGCGCACTTTCCTCTACTATCTGGAGAACTATTTCTCCGGTGTCTGGAAAAGCATTGCCGCTACGATAACGAGTGCGAGGGCGGTTCGGAGAAAGGGCGAATTTATCGGATTGACGATGGCCGAGGCGGGCCGCGTGCACACAGACATTTGTATGCAACCGTGTACGTACACGGGCCCGCGTCTGGTCACACGTTCCGATATGAAGAAGAATTGTTCGGGAGGTAGACATTGAAGGCTTTTTTCCGGCCGGACTGATAACGCGATAACGTTGGATAGGGGAGCGTCGCCTTTCTCCAATTAAACGAGCAACGTTAACGTTCCCGCGACGCTTTTTCTCGCTTCCCCTATTAACCGTGCGCGCTCGCGAATATACGCCCCCGATAAAATTCCTTCTTCCCCTCCTCCTTTCCTTCGGGACGCTAACGCATCGCCTTCTTCATCGAGGATTTTTATTCTGAATTCGTCGGAGCACTTGTTATCTATTCTACCGATCGTTCAACTATTCAGATATCAATCGAAAATGGTAACAACGATATTCGTTTCGCGAGGATGGCAATGCATTTTTCAACGATTTGAAACTGATTTTTATACGTTCGCGTAGCGTCAAGGTCTGTCGGAATACCTTGGACGAGACACGCTTGAATTTCGTTTGATCTTAGGAAGCGAAAGATACACGGACGTACGAGATAGAAGCCGTAGTTTCTTTTAGTTCGAATTACCGCCAAAGCATTGTATAGATATAAACTGACGCGTCTTACGCATCCCCTGACTCTTCGTGATTCTCGCGTGTAAAATCCACAACATCCAGATAATCGATCAATGTTAAAAATCGGAATTTTACTACGTAGGCTGTCGAAACGATGAAAACAATATCGATTAAACTAAAAACAATTTATATCCGTACACGGCACGCGTTAAGTGACTAACTAAGAAATTTATATCGTAATAGCACTTTCCATAGCCGTGTAAAAATAACAGGCGACAGATCGGAGAAACAGGCTGAGGTTGTAGATGTCGTTGAAGGGAAATCCCGGAGGAAAGGGTGGCGGCGAGTCGGACGGCCGTTTCGCAGGGTTGCAGGGGTTGTGTACGATGCACCTAGCTGCAGCTATTCTAGCGGAGAGCGATAAGGCCAGCGAAAACGGGTGGCTGTAGCCCGTAAATATCGAGACGGGGCAAGCAACCCCTGCTACCCTCTACCCTCTCTTCACCGCCACGTAGTTTATCGCCGGTATCGGAAGTCGCGGAATCAGAGTCGCGCCAATTGTTTTACGGTGCGCCGCCGTGTCCTTCGTTTAGCCCGTAGCACGAGCTTCGCTGCTGTTTAGACCACGAGTCAAGATGCTGCCACGTATCACAAATCTTCTCTAGTTTCTATTTTCCGTGGCCAATACGTGGCCTCAACGCGTTACGCCGGCAATTCTCATATATTCGTTCCTTTATATCACCGGAGAACAAGATAAGGTAAAGTAGTGGGGCCAGTTTCAGTCAAGCTAAGTAATTTGCCTTGCATTTACGTTTCATCGAATTAGATAGCGAATAATTGGTTAACGATCTGCATATGAAAACAGACTATTCGATTCGTTATTAATGGCACGCGATAAACAGCGAAACATAATATACCTTGTATTTCTAATACTTAGATCGACAGCTTGGCTATATGGCTATAGTTTTCTACGAGCATATAAGCGCGAAAGCATATTTTTATGGTTTCTGACGCTGTTTGGCAAAGAAGGGTCGATCGTATCGATAGGCAGTTAGAGTCAAACAGGCGCGTGCACGAACACGAAAATCGTCTTCTCGTCGAATTAAAGTGGCCGAAACTTGAAAAGGCTGGAAGATGGAGCGAAAATAAAAAGGAGCAGCCGTGTTTACGAGCCCCCGTTTCACACGCTGTAGCGCTGGTCCAAACATTTGTACCGTCATTTGTAGTTAATGGTTGTTACTTTGGTCAGTCGAGTGACGTCATTAATCATTATGATCGTCGGCGTCATCGAGCAGAGGGCGGACAGTTCGCATAAGGTGTTTCAGGCTAAGGAGTGGCGTCTCGTACATCTGGTTGGCGTGTATGCGCGACCGACAAGATACAGATCACGATAATTGAATCGACCGATCGGGGTACCCCGCAGCGCGAGATACGTCCCTGCTGAAGGTATACGGCTCCTTTCGTCTTCGTTTTTATCCTGGTGAGCTGTGAGAACGCACAATGCACGTCGTTCGCTAGGCGAAACCGCGAACGCCAATAAACTCCAATCGCGATAAAATGATATTGCAAAAACGAGACATTGTTACGTATCTTTTTAATCTGCTTTATTCGGCAGTGAAAGCAAGTTGGATTCAATTTTCCGTTATTATCGAGCGTATCCATATTTAATACGGATTTTTATAGAGATTATTATTAAGCTGTTTAATAATAAACGTCGTCGTTTGTTCGAAGATTCAATTTGACGGATCGATACCGCGTTGAAGAAGAAGAACGTCGACGAGATTTATAAAAAAAAAGAGTGTCGAAATCTCTTTATCGGCCATCTCTGGTGTATTTTATTAAACGATCCACGATGTTCAACGAAAGACGCGGGAAAAGGTTCGTTTCCTATATGTCGTTCGAAAAAGAGATCTGTCGTTTATTTAAGCTATAAATTATTCCATGCTTTTGACGTACAAAATTAGACGATTTTCCAAGAGCAGAAAGAGTTTTGATAAAAAGCGTCCGAGTTCGCATTTCTAAATTACGAATTAAGACGTTAGTTTGGCTTAGGAAGGAGAGACCTTCTGGGGCATCGTAATTATGACGCTCCGCGTTAACATGCAATTAGGTGAAACGAGTGGAGGCTAGGCAACGGAACGTCGTTACAGTTGTCACGAAGATTCGCGCGAAGACTACGGGCAACAAGAATCGCGCACGGTAGAAATGTTTATCTTGTCACAAATCGATTGAGCGGTTCCCGGCGCGGCTTAATTAAATTTACCTGTTATCTCCGATCGAGACTATACCTGGTGCTGTTGCGCGGAGCGTTTGCGAGTAGTGCGTATACGCTCCACGAATGGGGTGGCGAACACCCGCGACGTTGCTGACTCCGACCCGTCAGGACTCATTAATTGAGAAATTAATCCTCGGTAATTGTGCTTTTTGCGCCCCGTTTGCCAACCCGTTTCAAGATAACGCCTGCTGTGCGAATTGTTTATCGATGACGTATTTTCACAGCCCACTCAGAGATACGAAACAAACAGCATTCGCGCATTCAACGTAATCAATATTTTTTTTCATCGTGTCCTGTTTGGAAAAATAATTCTATACTAGTTGCTTTATTTCACTTATTGTCGTATTGTTCGAACGAACTCATAAGTCACACGAAATACATTTATACAACGTTTGCTTGTCTTGATCGTGTTCGTCATAGACGTTAACGAGAACTAATCGACAACTAGTCGACAAAGACATTTAAAACATTGTCTATCTTCCGTACAAACGGTATCGACCATAAAGATACTTTGACCGATACAAAAATTCGATTGTTTTCCATGAAAACGTCAGAAGAGGAAAGGAAAAAAGGCCCGTAGGGGATAATCGATGCGACTCTTTCGATATACACGTACTTATATCGTTGGAGTCGCGTGAGTAAGGCCAGCGCAATGCGGTCCGACAGGAAAAAGGATTCCGCCGGTTCGCTTGATACTTGCTCGTTTTTCCAGCTTATCTTTCGTCCTGCAGGATTATTGAAAGCTTTCTGTTGCGCGTTACTCCCTCGTTCGTGAGAACGCAATTTATTTTAAACAAGCTGCCTCGTCCAATTTATTCGTTGTCTCGTCATTATCGACGTAAAAGTTCCGTTTACAAAAGCGGTCTTTCGCTCTCGTCTTTGGATAAAAAGAAAGAAGAAAAAAAAGAGAAAAAAAAAGGAAAAAGACGAAACAGCGAACAGATGATTATTTATCGATATTATTAGTGACAGAATGCGTGGACTCTGTCCACGGACAGATAGACGTAGAAGGAATCATGTATCGATATCGAAGCACGATAACCAACGCGACGAACGAAGGAGTACAGACATGGCTCGTCCATTACCACTTAAAGAAAGTCTTGGATCGATGGGAGAGAGCGAAGGTGGGTTCACGAACCAACACTGAACACGTATGCTTCGCCAGTTGACTCATCGTCGCGAAGCTGTCGGATGTTTCATGAAAAACCGGTATCTATCGTAGATTAAGATTCTTGTACAATTTCCTTCGCTCGAACCTTTCGTTTCCTGGAAATTGAGAAGTAGTTGGTGCTTTAACCACGGATTAAGTTAACTTGATCTCTTGGCGGCTTTTATTAGATTTTATCATAGAATCTAAAGTCACGATGGTCGAAGGTACACGAATCAATAGGTTTCGAATTTTTGAATTTCGCGTCTTTTACAGACAAACATCTCTGTTTCTCCCTTCCCTTTTTGACGTAGGCGAGTCTCGCTTCCGCTTCTAATCTTAATCCGAGAATATCCAAGGATATTTATATCATCTATATTATATTATATTATATACCATACTATATTATATTATACGGCCGTTCAATAGAAGTAACAATCTAGAAATATTATCGATAAAGGCAAAAATTCTTTCGCCTCTTCTTTTATCTACGTAGAATTCCTTTGTCTACGGAGAGCGCTCCGTTAGAACTCTCAAATACGTAGATTACGTAGATGGTCGGTAAATTGTCGAATAGGTCGCTTTAAGTAATACATTCTGAAATATCTTATTCCCTCGGTAAATTCTCCAGAATCTCATAGGCTGGTTGAGCGGAATACGTAAGATCGGTTTTCCGATTTGCAATATCTAAATTAGAAGCGACAATTAGAATCGAATTGGCCTCATCGAGATTCATGGCGTGGATCTGCGTGGCAGTAGCGGCAGTTAGAAACGGCGAGCAATTTAATGCAATTCGCGTGCGCGAGAAAGGACAAGGAACTGAAAGCTCTCGATCTTAAGAAGTGTCTTCACGTGGCGGGCAAGTCCGTCAGAGGGGACGACGATCGTTTGATGAGAACCGCCTTGAGAAAAGTCCGCTGGACGGAGGATCAAGTGCCAATCAAGGGAGGCGCCTAAGCGTCAGGAATTTCGCGATCGTGAATGTTCTACCTTGCGGCTGGCATAACAAGCGTGTGCTAATTGCCTTCACCTTCTTCCCTCTCGCCTTCCTTTCGTTCCTTTTGGATTCTTCGCCGGCTCCTACCATTACTCGATGTCCGTGCTGTGATTCCTCGCTCTACCAACTTAACGGTTTATCGTCGGGAATAGAAAGATGCGTTTGATATTCCTGCGATAGCTCGGATACTGGTAAAACAAAATTTACTACTTTTTCCAAGTTTTATGTTTTTCTGGTCTTTGCGTAGCGTAACGTGAAAATAATCTTTTCTCGATGTGTTTTAATTCGTATAATTGGACGTAAGGTATAGCATCTAGTAGAAACTTTAGAATCTTTCCAAGCTTTAGATCTTAGAGTCGCGTTACGTTTCGATCTATAGTATTTTGCTAAAATTTTTATGTAATTTCCAACGATCCTCGATTTCTACTTAGGCAACGAATATCCTCTTCCATCGTCGGTTCAATTTTCATTCGTCTTGTGTTTATGATTTTCCAAAGAAATCGTAGCAATCAGCGTCGCATCGTCGACCCGCTTTTCTCTTTTTAAATCGAGGTTAAATTGTTTCTCATACAACAATTACGTAACACGTAACTTCATCCTACCAGTCTAGGGTTAATGATATTCCCAATAAGTAAATTCTCCACGGATTTCATTGGTCCTTGCTTGCAAGGATAATTGTTGCGCGAATTGCTTAGTAGATACGTTGAAGGAATCTGCGATGAGAATTGCGACGGTAGGTACGCGTTTCTGATCGCGTTTGCGGCGAAACCTCTACGTGTAGCGCATTTAGAGCATCGTAGTTGTCTTAAGTATGCTGTCGCGGTACAAATAAGGCATTCGAAAAAGTCTAGCCAGGTAAAAGAATTGTTTGATGCGGCTGATTGTTTCCAGCGGTTCAGTAACACTCAAATGACACGGCGGACGTACGTTCGACAACTTAATCGTTTATAGGCAAAAGAACGAAATGCAAAGACGATAATCTTAAGATACGGTCGATCGTTTCTAGTAGAAATGCAGAAGTAAGAAATGTAACGAGAAGAATGAACAAGGATGTGAGTCACATAGGCGTTGCTCTCGGGCTTAGAAATAAATCGTGCCTCCTTGAATATCATTTTAATTCATTATCGACCAAGCGACGCAATAACGCGTAAAATATCGAAAACGCGAATAAAGTATGAAATCTAGAAATTCGAAACTCCGATCCTCTCGCAGACGCCTCTCTCCACCCTTTCAAACGCACGCTTAAAATTGCAACTCATTGCGCAGGTATCGAAAGACTCGTGGCAAATTCCTGGTGGTTGCATCAGTCGGAGCAACGTCAAGTTGAAAAAAAGGCCAGCGCTTTTTTTTCCTCTCGTGAGGGAGAACTGATCGGTTTTGCAACGCGGAGGCGGGGATGGTCGAACAAGTCGACGTAGGAATACAGGGGTTGGTGGCGTCGAGGGGGTGTAGGGATTGCGCAAAAGGGAGCAAAAAGGGGTGGCTGGTCTTGTCGAACCGGGGGATCTCAGTCGGTATCCCCGTGCATCTGGGAGACGGCTATGCATTTATGCATGTTTTGCGGGTATCGCATGCTTCTTGCCAATAACGCGCCATTCTACGTGGCACACGACTCGCGCACACCGTGCCTCCATTTTCTGGCCTCTCCGTGCTAGTGTCGTTTCGAGAGTATCATGATCGTTTCGTCGACGATGAATCCGGACGATCTAAGAGATCGTATGGAATTTCAAACTAAAGATCGTCGATCTTTACGACAACGACGAAGGTGTGGTTGGATTTTTCTTACGCGAGCTTGTCAATTTTCGTTGCGCGTGCGTAGTAAAGTGATTCTCGTGCGAAACTCGTTTCGTCATTGACGATGGACAAACCATGTTCCGCGTAACTTGCCATTTTAAGCGCGAATAGAAGAAAGCGTTGGATACTGTTTTAGAACGAGATTCTACTTTAGCCATTCCCTGGGAAGTAACAAGTAAATGTAGAGACGATCGTAGTTTCTCGAGTAAGGCAAAGATTTTATATCGTTACAATTGTCTTGGTTTCGGATTCAATTTTATTACGGTTAACACCGACGCCGCTGTTAACTAAAATTAATCTTCTGTGCGAGTATGCTTTTACCGTGATGTAACAAGTCAGTTTAAAGGAAATCGTTAATTGATTATTTCTAGGAAAAAAGCCGAAGATTCTTCGAAGAGAAAGTTTATGTTATTTTATTAAGTTCGTTTTATCGAGCCAAAAAGGGTAGCCAATTATTTTAGCTTCGGCTGGTTAAGATTAATCGTCGTGTACGAATATCTTATCTTTGGTAATTCCGTTTAATGGCCGGAGTTGACTCTCTCTCGAGAGATTTTTTGTATCGCGGGCAATTGTCATTTCGTGTATTTCCAGATCTAAATATACATACACGTGTTCGTACGTAGGGAAACACTTATTATACCCGGAGTCAGTAATACGTTGCGGCCAGTAAAGTCGTAAGTGGGCCCCGTTAATGGCCGGCGCTGTACAAGATAAGAAATTATTGATCGTAAATAATTTTGTAATGTACGCGACGATAATGTTGCAATCGCTGCCTTTATCGACTCGGAATTCCATAGATGCGCGATCGGACGTAAAACTTTTTCGCGGAATTTTTTTCGCGTGTCTGCTTTTGTCCGATCTTGACGTACCTTTTATCTCGTTCGCTTAAACTTCCATTTAATCGCAACGCGTATTTCATAAATAAATGTGTCTACTCTTTCAAGCTTATATCTGTTATTCTCCATTATTGTCTCGTATAACTAGACTACGCATGTTCGCAAGAATATTCATACCCGTTCTAACATTTGAAATAAATCTTTATTTAGATTCCATTCTCCCGTAAAGATTACTCTCGTAAACATCGATTTATTTGCGACATAGAGAAGAACGCGATGAAATTCTTAGCATATATCTAGATATTTTACCACCAATATTTCTTAATAGATCATAAAAGTAAAAGAATTCTTTTTTATCCTAGTAAATATTTGATCATCCGCGATAAAGGAAACGACGCTTCTTTAACGTTATAGCCGAAGTTATCTGCAACTTCAATACAAAGGACGCACACACACGCGTACACGCGAATACATTTACGTTTATTATACGAGGCGAAAAAAGGATAAACGTCAAGACGAGAATTGGTAGTTCGTTTACACCCTCGAATTATCTTCAAATTGCTTGATAGTTCCCCAGAAGGATCGCAGTCCTCTTGCGAAAGAGGTCGCGAGTTTTAAATTGGAGTGAATTAAGATATACGCGAGGGTACATATATATATATATATATATACATATATGTATATATATCTTCTCCTTCGGTCGCTTCTCATAGGTATTAATCGCTATCAGATTTATCGAGGAACCCATAATTCAGCCCGTCCACGTTGACACGTGAACGTAAGCTGGCCGCAACACGCCGCGTAACACACATACCAACGTTCGCGGATACACGGACGAAACGTACACAGAATATGTTCATACAAGCCACCGGCTGTCTATATCGTAATTTTATGCACTTCGGCCCGATGAATATGGATTCGCAAGCAGCGCGCCACTGGGTCGTCGATTTATGCGGCCACTCGCTAAAGTACTATTTACCGAATAGGCGTGGAATCGAAGAAAAATGTACACGAGAGCCCGCGTATCGGTAGTCACGCGACTCAAGCTTAGAAATACGCACCGTTCCTTCATCGACGATGATGGTATTGTTCGTTGAAGCGTCGAATCTTCGACCTACGCGAGTAGGATAATCGTACCGACGAATGTTTGAATTTTTATTTCCGAAGAATTCGAAGATTTTTAATCTCCAAAAATGTTAACCACCGAATCACGTTCGAAGCGTCTACAATTTTTCACCGCATATTCGAGAAAATGCTTTGCATTTTGGACAGCGCGTTACTACCAATCACGCTCTTCTCCTTCGTCCATACGTGCCGCTTCAATTTCGCCATATCTTACAATCCTCTATCAGAGTTTTATCAATTTTATGGACCGTATTACAACACGTTTTACAGCGGTAAAGTCTTGTTCACCGCAATTACGCGGGATCTCTGTCGTTTCGAATGATAACCGGACGTTCGGTCGTTTCAGTTAAAATTCATTTGGATGCTAATTAATACAATACGTCGATATCGGTACACGTGTTAGCTTCATCGCTAGTGCCGACTCAAAACTCGATCGTTGGAAATTTAATTAGATTGCTCGACAACGAGGACGAGAAATATTATTAGATCGGTCGGGGGAGATTAGAGACGAGCCAGGGAACGCGTAGTATTTCACGGAAGAAAAGAAAAGATCGGCGACGCGGTGAAAAGGGGGTGGAAGAGCTAAGGGGTGGCCGAGAATCGGAAAAAAGCGAATAATCGCGACGAAGGTTTTCGTGCGAGCCTACCCACATTCCTACCATCGGCTACGAATGTTGCGGGCTCGTACGAAAAAAAGGGTAGCAGATACGGACGGGACAATCTGATTAGCGCAATCTAATTAACGCTGCTTTTAATGGCGTTCATTAGCACATGCGTCCCCTTCCCCCCTGTGTCGTCCACCTACGGTTCCTCCTAAGCCTCGACCCCATCTATACCCCTCGAATACCACTACCACCATCACCAACACCACCCCTTTCGTTTGTCACGTTGACACCGTGGCCTTTTCTATACCCATGCTCGCGATTTTCGCGTTTGTTCCTACACACGTGATACAAACATTTCCACTCGCGTCTATCTTTTTCCCTATTTCTTTCTCATCGTATTACGAATCGAAGAAAATTATTACCGATATCTGTAGCTTCGTAGGAACCGACGTCACCGTGATTGTATTTTTTTCCGTTTAAATCGTGGACATTTAATCGAAAAGGAAGTCGTATGGCTTGGGATCTTGTTCGCTTAAAAGCGCCATTCGTTAGACGCGCGTTAAAGCAAGGAAACTTATTATCGATATTTGTGGAAAATGTTGACGAAACTCTTCGGCGATAGACCGACAAGTTGAGTAAATGAGAAATACTTGGGCGTATATGCCGGGGCACAGGGATTTAAAAGAACGTCATTGTCGTTACGCGCTTTGCGCTTAGTCGGAGTTCTCAGATCTGTATCTTGTTAGATACAGCTCTTTCGGGTGGCGTTTCATGCCGCGACGATTAATACGTTTGTCAAAATGAAGCTTAATGAACTTGACAGCGTCTAGGGTACGCCGGTGCTCCGTTTGTACAGTGAAAAGCGGAGATAATTGCCTTTGAAATTAAACGCGAGCTTGTGTTGTTAACATGAGCGTTACAGGAGTTTAAAGCAAGCAATTAGTTGCTTAGTTCCACCGTGCTGGAGCTGGCAAACGATTATTAAATGTAAATGATCAAACGCAAATAAACACAGTAACAGGATTAACGCACGTATCGTACGTTATTCGGGTTTCCGTGATAACGCAATATGTGTTGGCATTAAAAATTGTTTCCGTAATCAGTGCGATATGCTTCCTTAGCCCTTCCAAACGCAAATAATCCCGATATTTTACAAGTATGCTTGTCGAACTTGAAATTAAAACGGTAAAAAGCTATGTGGAAAACGGGTGAAAAGTAGGTGAAGGTGACAATTCTGCGGACTAGAATTGTAGCTTTTTATCGTATCGACGATATATTTCGGAGTGAAACGATGTTAATACCAAGCCGTGTATGGGAGTGCGTGACACTGTATGGATATTAAGTCGATTTCGTCGACGATAATCTAACGGTGGCTGTACGCCGGCCGTAACAATGCGGGCTTTTTACGCAAAAATCTTAATTCGATACGTCGTGCCGATCTTGGGCAATTATGACGTACGTTAGGGCCCTAATTAATATTCTTACACCTAACCGTCCCTTTGAAACGCTTTCCTCGCGTTTTACTTTGTTCGAGTTCGAGCAAAGTAAAGAAGTACAGCGAGAAAATTTGTAACGAGGAAACCTATTTGATTTTACGACAGTTCGATATATTTCCCATGGCGATATGAATTCGAAATATTCGAAAATAATCGTTTTTCGATAATGAGTATACGTAGTCGCCGCCTACTAATTAAAACACAGCTATAATGGGAATATCTGACGGCGAAACCAACGAAGGAAACCTTCTATTTGATTCTTCCCATATTTAGTTGTACCCGTAATATGTACTTACTATCCACATAAGACGCGCATTAAACGATCAACGAATTTAATACCCACAGAGAAGTTGAATAAATATAAACGCCAGAAGGAAAACCGTCCAGTGAAAACAAGAAATACATTTCTCTTAATTTACCTGCTTACTTAAATTTTTCTACGTATATATTCCAACCTTATGAATATTCAGTGCATCAGCGATGTTTCTACTTGAATTTCCTACGTATGCATGTGTGTACTTCAACGTGATAAACATTCAGCATATTTAACAAAGATAATTGTACATTTCGTCGATACAATCGTATATTTTTCAATAACTTTCTAGTTAGCATCCGCGATAATTCTGACTTGTAATGTCAAACACATTCTGCCCCTCTCTCTCTCTCTCTCTCTTTCTGCGAAGGACGAAAAAAGAAACAAAAGAAAAAAAAAACAGGCGAGCAGTAATTATCCCTAACTTACATTTAGCACAATTTACAACATGATTACACGTGGACAAGGGTACGCATGTGGCGCGACAAAGCCACGATTCTCGAAACGGTGGTCTGAGCGGCAGCCGTTGAGAGGACAAAGGGCGCCAGGCAACGAATTGCGAAACGACGGTAAGTCACTTAGCCAGGGAAATCTCTTGTATACGGCGGCAAACGTCGTACGCTCGCGCGGCCTATGCACAATCGTTTGATATCCATACAATGCGAAGCCCGCCAAATACAAACTCGAATGGCGAAGACGGCCGGCCTCGTCGTCGATCCTCGCTTCTACGACTAACCAGAACTTCGTTCCTCGTCGCGTGTACACACACGCACGATTCGTATCGTAAATACACGGCGGCGTGCACACATGCACACACGCACGTGCGCGAATACGGCCACGAACGGCAGCGGAGATAAGGCATGGCACACGTTGCTAGATATGTAACAGATACGAAGCGACGGCGTTTGCCGGGCTACGGGTATACCGACTGTACGACCTACAACTAAAGTAGGTACTACCTACTAGGCCTACTACAACGTACCTACAGGGAGTGGTACAAGTACCAGACGCGATCGAGACATCCATGGGAGCAGCCGGTAGAGGTATAATCGTCCCGCGCGACAGAGAATCAACCGCTACCGTCCTGCCGGTTCTCGTTGCGTTACAGGAAACCTAGCTATGCCTGGTGAACACGGTGTCGTTCCTACGTGACAGCACGGAGGAAGGTTTCCTGGTTTTGGTTGCTGCTATTTGCGAATGAGACAAGCGTCGTACAACGCCGGTCGAAAGAATCTCAAACTCGTTTGGAATTTTAAGAAGAAGCTTCGACGGTTTGACTAACGAGGATGACGTTGGAAATAGGTAAAGGATATTTCAAATTATAAGTAACGACATTCCGATAACGACACTGTCAAATCGTTCGAGTTCATATAATTTGATCGATCTATAGTAAGAAACTTTCTTATACTTCAAACTGCTGCTTGCCAATCTTGAAATCTCCTTACAGCGTTGCTTCGAAAAGCCTACCGTTCGCTGCTATTTCTCCCTTCGAATACTCATTCTACTTACGTGGCGTACTATGATTCCTCTACGTTCGGTCGATCCAATCAAATTCCAGCTCCTTTCGGTAAAAATTTTCAAATCTCAGTTCCATCGGTCGGTCTATGTATCATTTTTCTCCGTATTCTGTGATTCCCGATTTTCAATAACCCGAGATCAGTAGAGATACGCCACGTCATTGATCTAATACGCGTCGCGTCTTCCCTCCATCGGTTAGGCGATAGATTTTCGCGACGAGCCGGAATTAAACGGGCTATGATCCATAGATCACGGGAGATCGAGTAACTACGAAGGCGCCTTTCTCTCTCTCTCTCTCTCACACACACACTCTCTCACTCTCTCTCTCTCTCTCTTCGTGAACGATCCTACGTTGGATCCTGCTGCTGCTGCAGTCTGGGGTAATGACGTGCGAACAGATATCCGATCCCTTGCTCTCGCTATCGTGTCCTCGGCCCTCCACCAACCTCCGTCTACACCTCCGCCTCCGCCTCCGCCTCCTTCCGATTCCTGCTTTAACAGGCTTTGCACGCATGATTTCACGCGCACGCACGCACACGCTAGCGATCCACGCGGTCGACACACGTTGCAAAAACTCGGGGATGCCTAGCTGTCACGCGTTCACTGGATAGTGACGATGTTTAATAATAACCTATGGCGCGTTCCTCCACGAGGAAAACGGAACGAGTCGGACCATATACGAAGCGTATTCGTGGACGACGAAGAAAGTGAAACGAGCATGTACGGTGGCTGCGAAAAGTATGTGCCCTTATTTTACCCTTAAAAACCCTTATTTTACTTTTAAATACCCTTATTTTCCAACGGAGTGCGTCTTTCTTTCTTTTGTCAGACTCTATACATTTCATTTTGGCAGTGGCAAATTTTTATATTATTCCTTCGAATTATTACAAGAATGTGGACAATTCTAGAGTACAAATTCAGATTTGGGAATGTTTAACGGAAGAAACGGAAAATTTGCCTAAATTGGAACATCGAGCACAAGGGAATTGGTTTTCGTTGCGCGATTAAAATCGACACGCTTTGATTTGGTGGTTGATCAAGGGATCGCGATCTTCTCGGATTATTTCAAACTGGGTATCTCAGAACGTAAACACAGATATTAAACTTTTGATTAAAAGGAGTTAAAATTTGTATAAATCGAATCATCGAACGTGGAAGCATTATTCTTTGTCATGAATAGATAAGCCGTGAGTCAGTTGTAGATAGAGGAAGAATGATAGTTTTGTGATACCGATTCATTCGAATTCAAAGCTTTATCACTCGCATGATGCATATCGTTAAGCAGTCGCCGTTATTAATGTAACTTATTCATACCGTTATAGTCATAGCTTCTCCACTACTTATCACTTTCAGGACTGTGTGCTCTGACATGCATGTAGCTTGAATTCTCGCGTATTTTTGGAGCGATTGAGAAGATTCAAAAGGTCGTTCGGGAAGCTCCTTTCGATTTACGTTTCGATTCGATATACGTTTATCGAATTATACAGATGACATTTTCTTCCACAATCGTTCTTCATCTTTCATATCTAATGTATTGATAACGATTATGTATCATTCAAACGTATAATGTAAAAACACATTCATAACATTTTGTTTATGTCATCCATTGCTTTTTTTTACCGTTTTATTTAACGTAAGACCCGAATCCGCGTCTCCAGTCTGCAAAGTGTTAATTCCATATTGCCGCGTAACCTCCGTCTTATCGATGCTTAATTTCCATTCGCCAAAATGTCAACCGACTATCCTTCTATAATACCGTCCTTGGGCTTTTGGAAATCGAATAACACTGGAATTTTATCAGTTTCTTACGGTGTCTTTATTTGTCTTCCTTCGATTTACAATAGTTTGTTCTCAAACACAACCACAGCCTCCATAGATACACTTTCCAAAAGATAATCCGCTTTATCTCCGCGAAACCGTGACGAATTTGTATCAAACAGAATTTACCTAACGTAACGTCAGGATGACACTCGTGGGCGATTCTAGGTAGAAATATCTCGATATTTCGCAAGGATGAGGGGGCAGATCGGAGAAGAAGAAAAAAAGAACAGATAGAGACGGAGAGAAGGAACAGAGACACGGAGAGAGAGAGAGAGAGAGAGAGGGAGAGAGGGAATTGGCGATGATCGTGGCGATGTCTGCTCCGGCAGCGAGACTCCAGGCCGGCAACAATAATCGTCCCTCGTATCGGCCGTGCACGCCCGTTATCGCGGTTATCACCGCGTCCGGTCTCTATCGGCTATCTATGCAAATCGCAGCTAATTATATTTAATTAGATTCGACCACGGCGCTCCCACCGATTGCAGCGTCCCACTCCTTGTGCATGGGCTTCGATCGTGCTTGTATGCGTTTCGCACAGAGATCCTCCTGTGTGTTCTTCGACTCGCGCGACCGCAAACACGCGTTCAGCTATGTATGCGACACGGGATGATGATCGGAGTGCTGCGCAAATATACTCGATGCTCGGGCGTGGACTCTTCGTCCCGTGATTCTGTGTCTGTGACGAGTTGGCGGGAGGATTGTATCTGGGAAAATTTCCTGACGTATTCGTATTGTATAGACTGAGTTCTCTTTGGTAACGAGGAAGATCGTTGTTCTTAATATCGATATTTCTTTTTCGTTTTCTTAACTTTCTTTAGAATTTACCGCTTCTTTTCGAAGAATTCTTTCGTCAAGTGTATTCGTAGAATTATATCATTCGTGTTTGTTTTTGAGAAGTTGGATGCCGATCGTGCGTTCCAGCGTTGAGATTAAGAAACTTACAAAAAAAAAAAAAAAAAAAGAAAGAAAAGGAGTTAATTTAATTTCCGAGATGTTCAATTATCGATGGTTATTGTAAAAAAGAGCAGCAAGTGACCGTGTAGTGGTTTTTGCATACCTCACGTTTGTCATGTTGTCAACGTGTCACGAACTTACACGTTTAAAAATTAGCTTAAATTTGTTTAACACGGCTTGGACCTTTAACTTAAGAAAAGGGAAGAATATTAAACGATTAATAACGAATAGCGCGTGTGTTACGAGACATCGAGATACCCTTCTCTGTAAAATGATTAATTTCCACCTGGATGACGGGGCTGAACGAGTCTTTGCCGATCTAACCGCCTCTGATCGACTTGATTTATCATTTGCACCGAATAAAATAATCCCGATCGAGATCTATACCGCGATAAATTAGAATGACGAAGTGGAATCTTCCTTTTATCGACGTACAATAATCGTTTATTTTTCTGTTTCTGCGAAGTCAATGCAACGAAACGAGAAGATAAAATTACCGCGTAAACCACAATGTTGCTCGCAAAGATAAAACTTTAAGGAGAGGGATGAGGACCTAAAAGATATCGCTTCTCATTATTGAATCTCTTTTGCTACCCTTTTGGGTCGGTATCCCCTCTAACTGAATCGCTATCGCGATATTACATCGCACACAGAATTCCAACTTGCAAGTTGGATCGTCGAGGCCGGTTACACTTGACTGTGTTATGGCGCGTCCGCGTTTTGAGCCTTGTATTTATTAACGTTAAATGCAGCCGTATTCGTATTCGTACGTACGTCTTGATTAACAACAATGACTGTCTGATTTTTTGATAACGTAGGACTCTTTAAAACGCAAGAATCGGCATGAAAAGGCGAGTTCTCTCGTAGAAAACGAATCGAAGGCACGCATGCGATATCCTTTAGAGTTCTGCGACTCTTTTCCATATGATATTTTCGTCGTTTCTATTTGACCACCGATGGGACGAATATTCGATACCGAGAATCATTATTCCGTGAAAACATCGAAAGCATACTTTTGATAAGAAAAATGACAAATTTAATAACGGCAGCGTAAACGAAACACGATGATAAGTAACGACGGATAAACAACCGATCGACGGAAACTTTGCTTACGATAATCGACTTTTCTCGCAAAAGCTTAAAGCTACGAATCTTTCGTCCTGATAAAATATAGATTTTACCTCGACGACAAATACGAACGGTTGACCCAAAGATCATTCAACCACTTACCATAAAGTGCCACAAATCGCGTACCAAACGCGGCCAGGATCGCCTGCCTCGTCGTTATCATAGAGATGCATACCATTGCCGCGATATCACCGAAGTACTCGCGTGTATCACAAGTTAGATTACGTCGGTGATCATCTCGTCTGGAATTGTGTCCACTCTTTCCTCTTTCTTTTCATTTCTCTTCCACCCTGGATCCCTCACGGTTGCTCGAAATTAACGAGTGTTGCTCGTGATCTTACGGTATATATATATATATATACATATATCTACCTGTTAGGTAGCTGACCTTACCTCGGTCAGCTTGGAATCGACCTGCCCCCTCCGTGGTGACCTTCGAGAAAGTTTGATCGAACCCTGACCCTTCCACTCTTTCTCTTTGTCTCTCGATCCCCCAACGTATCTATCGCTGACCGATCTGACGAATCTGTAACGCTCTCGTTCACGATCTCTCGTGACCAACTATTAGGTGCCACTGCCTCTATCCGTGGCCACGTGTGTAATTAACAGACGCGATTTTAATTAGGGATTTTTTATGTGTACGATTATGTAAATCGACTGGCTGTCGTTAATTGACGGTGCCACGGGTATCGATCGAAACCCTGGGCAGAATTCCACCCGCGAAAAAAAGTTAGGTAGCCAGTCGTTCGGAATTTGTTAATTCCTTGATGCGGCGCGACGGTTTATCGGCCGTTAGTGAATAAATTTTACGTCCATCTGATAACGTTGACCGTTCCCTTCCTCCCTTCCACCCACCCTTTCCCAACCAACAGATAGAACGGGCGTGATTATAAATTTAATAGTGCATTCGCCGGGCTCGTTTGTAAATTTTTCCCCGATTATTCCCGGCCGGGTCGGTGAAATATGAAAAGGGTGCTCTTCTTTCTTTCTTTTTTTTTTTTTCTCGAAATTAACGTCGACGGCGGGTCATTTTTTATCGAGCCCCGTTAGAGATTCGAGGGAAACGCGTAGCGCGATCGTTCGTTCGTCGGTTGGTGTTGTGCTTGTTGCACTTTGATCTATCGAGCGTCGTAGGTCCAAGGTTTCCGAGTAACGTAATTTTTATAGGTTGACCGATTTGCGAGTGGCGCAGGAAACGCTCGTCGATGAACTTGAGAATGAATCGAAGGATAGATAGCGACGATGTTGGAAACACGTTGGACGCAGTTGCGAATAGTCGTTAGTCGCCGATCGATCGTTGGGAAAACGAGATAGGAGACTAACCAAAGTCTACCGCGTTTTACGAATTCCAACTTTGTTTTCAGCTCTTCCAACTAACCGTGTCCGATTGCACATTATACATCGTGTTTCAACGTCTTACATCAGACACCGTGTTAACGATCGACCGAGTATCTACTAGAAAAATCACGAGACAAGAATCTGAACGTTAAGAATAGTCTGTCTTGCAGACTCCAACGAAATTATCGTCCGGTTATCTATGGCGGAAATGTTGCATAATTAATTCCACCTCGCGTACCGGCCGGTACTGGAAAAACATCGAGTACGCACCAATGTACGTCGCATTTTATAGCGTTTCTTTTCCATGTGAAATGCGGGCTCGTGAAAACGTCGATACACACCGTTCGCGTGAGAATGCGTGCACACCATCGAGGCATCCGCGTGTCCGTCGTGTAAGAGTTGCATTAGTTATCTCGGTTCTGGTGGAGGTGGTTCGAGAACGATAGGGGAGGAATGCAACCGTTGGTTTATCGACGAAGCGTGGGTTTCGGAGTGCCGTCTTCTTGGCCGAGAATGCAGGTGCTTTATCTCCGCGGCCACGTAGGGCAAAAAGGACGATCCGAAAGGATTACTCCGAATAAACTTCTGTCGAGATGCGTTTCAACCGTATTTAACGGTGATACCGAGCCTAAACCGGGCGGATTTTATATTTCACGGGCCACTCCGCGCTTAAAACAATTATCTGGCCTGTAAATCTTAGATTTCTTAATCTCGCGCCGTCTCCGAGATTCGTCGAAAAGGGATCTCGAATAAGTTGGAAGTATTTCGCGTGTTGAGAATAACGCGTTGCAGGTACCTGTTTGGTCGACTGACTCTGAGAAATCTCGAAACCGAGGCGCATTGTTCTGCGGTATAATCCTCGATCATCATCTAGTTTCTACGACTCTTTGAATCGCCCTTTTTTTTTCCTTTTTAAATACGTTCTTGTCTATCGCGTATATCAATACGATTCGTCTATTTTCCACGAACGTGCGAATCTTTGCAATTTTTAAATAAAAGCACAGCACGAAGGAATCGCAAAGGATGTCAACGCTGTGTAGCAGAGTGAAATATCGTTTGTCCTCTGTAAATCACAATCCATCGGTATGCCGCGCGGGCACAAGAGACGGACAAGCTAAGAACACGATCGAATCGAAGATTCCTCGAACGACATCTGTTCGAAACGACGAATACGCGCGAGACTTGGTTGCATTGTCATTTTCACTTTTAACCGCAGGAGGAGGCGTAGTGGAGGGGGTTTGTGGAACGTATTGCAAAACCGGTGTGCAAAAACGGTCGTTCACCCGGGGGAACGGGGAAGAAAAGAGGAGAAAAGAGGGAAGCAGGTGAAGAGGCGAGAGAGGGTTTAACGAGGCAGGCGCTCAGCCAATGGCACTAATGACGCTAATTAATTGCACCAAAGACGGCGACCAACCATTATGTACTTCTCACGGAAACACGCGAAACTTCGAGGAAGTTTTGTTAAGTTCCTCTCTCTCTCTTTCTTTCTCTTTCTCTCTCTCTCTCTCTCTCTCTCCCTCTCTCTCTCGCTCTCTCGCCGTATGGTCGTTACGCTAACTCGCAAAGATCGTCCGTCTCGAATGCGGTTATTAGTGTCGTTGCATTTATTCGTCTTCTATCGTCAGCTGTCGCTGTGTCTACTTTATTCGCCGTGAAAGTACCTTAACATAAAGGTAGCCCATTAAAGGCGAGTTCCTGGTAATTTTACTCGACGTCCGAGAGTTTAATTGCGATGAAAATTTATTATTGCGTGCAATAATACTTCAAAGCGTTGTTAATTCGACGTACGAACGTTACGAATCAATGACGATATCGGATGAAGATGGACGTAAACACGCGTTACATGACTGTTGGCTAATAGACGACGTTTGTACCGAGGAGATGGAAGAGATTCGTTTTCACGTGAAACGAATATATTTTTAATCTGCGCTATCAGCCACAGAAACGAAGTCCGAAGAATCTTTAAAAGACAGCAGTTCGAATCGCGATAGGAATGACTATCGAAAAACAGGCGATAAGAGGTCGGAGGTCGAGATTCGATATGGTTGCCCGCATTGTTCCCTGCCCTCCCCTCGTTCCTCTTGTCTTCCATAAAGAGCAATCAATCTGATGACTTAACTCTCATTTATCGCTGACCGGGGTAAAAATAACGCTTGATGATCGGAGTACATGCCTCCGGTTGATTTTATTATCCGGACCTGGATATCTCGCGTGTTAGAATTAATCGTGTGCTCCGTTACGAGTACAATCGTTCTACACTGAATCAGAGAATTCTGGAATGCGATAAAATCTTCGAAATAATATTACAAAGTTCAGCCTCTCGAGTTTCTTTCTTGCTAAATTTATTACTCTTGCTAGAGATCATATACGTGGTATATCGTATGCTTCAAAGATCCGACATTAAAACGAACTTGCTTCTGTAATACTATAGCGGAGTCGTTTAATCAACCTTTAATATTCAATTTCAACTGGTTCACAATTAACGAGCCATCTTCAAAAGTTGTTTAAAGCTTGAGCGTATTTTTATACGAGCGTACCTATATGTAACGCGCCGAAACAAATCGTTTGTTAAAAATTGTACGATAATCTTAAGGGTTGAACAACGAAGGACGTTCTATCTCTTTGCTTTCAACGATAAAACGAAAGAATCAACGATATCTTTTCGATAGGACTCGGAACATTACTTCTCCACGTGTACGCGTGCAGGATATAAAAGCGTGGCAGTTCTGTTCTCGCGTAAATTTCTCTCTCGTCCTTTTTTCTTTTTTTTTTTTTTTTCGCTCGATGTTATCTGGCTGGTGAATATGTACGCTGGCCATCCTGGCTCCCTTATAGAAAATCACCGGTCCATCTCTCGTAACCGGGTTTGTCGCTGGACAAAAGCCGTGGCAAGAATGGGCCACCTATGCTCGCCCATTCTTGTTATCATCTCACGGAGGTATTGCTCTGATATCGAATGAATGGCCAGCTTTATGGCTCGATCTCGCATCCGATACATCGACCACGTATAACGTGTCTCGCACATAGGTATACTGATTATGCGACCAGATTGCCAACATGCCCCTTTCTTTTTCTTCTAAGTAAGGAAAGATAGGAATATCTGAGTCGAGCCGAGTAATTTACCTTTTATTATTTGATATTTGATATTTATTATGAAAGGACTTTTAAACGATCTATGTTCGAAAACAGACTGACTCGTTATGAGTGGCGTGGTAAATGGTGAAATATATATATATATCAACTCAACAGCCATTGTTTTTCACGAGGATATAAGTTCTACTCGCGAGAAAGGAAGGAGTCTGTTCGATGTTAATATTCTTTGCTGTAATTATCACAGTTCGATAGCGATAGTGTGTATCGTTTTATTTCGAGGTTATTTTGTCGTTTGTTTTATTGGTTTTTGCATGGCAGCCGTTGTATTAAATTTTAGATAATCGTACCATAGGGTTATTCGAATAATTTTTTCGCTTTTGATACTTCCTCTCGCTCGACTTAGAGCACACCGTATTTTCTCGTCCTTTCGTTATTACGTATACCGAAAGCCAACGATGTCCGATAATATACGACAGATTTGATTATTCTGCGCAAAATTCACGACTGAATTTTAAGACGTCGATGTCCCGGTGCCACCTTGTTACGCTGCCTTCTACGTACATTCAATCCTTCCACGCCTTCCCACGTTTATAAATTCGATAAGACCATAGATATGCCGAGACGGAGAAAATTTAATTTCGTCCTCGGTAAAAATTTGTCTATCACGATGGGCAAAATGGAATTGATACGTTTTCTCGCCCGCGAGTATCGGAATATCGTTCGATGTATACGATAAAAGACTAACAAAAAAAAAAAAAAAAAAAAAAAAAAATCCAATGCGGAGATAACGCTTTCCTCCGTTTCTTTCTGATATTTGCATTTATTTAGCAGATGGAACGTTCCTCTCGATACAACGGTGCTCTCGATGCGAGATATTTCGATAAGAGGGAAACGCGCGAGGGTGGAGGTGGAACGACGAGAAACGTAGACTCGTAACTTGCAATCAACTCGCATTATTAACGTTCCGGTTGTGGTACGCTTTTGCTGCGGCGTATCAAGGGTGTGAAAAATCGAAGCGAAGTAAGTTGCCCCATTAAAATTCGCCTGGCGTGTCCCTGAATATCTTCGTCGATACGGTGTATTCGATGCTTGAGGTCAACTTCCTTTCAACGTCCCCACTTCTACCGTAATCTCGTCTACCATGGCCACCAAGTGAAACGAGATTGTCGCGTAAAACTGAAGTTTATCGTAGAACTACCTGCCATTTCTCTCACTGAAAGATCTTCGTCCCATTATTCGCTCGTAAATTAAAAAGTTTTTCACAGCTTCGCGCTAATTTACTCCGCAACGATGGAACTTGCGAAAAAATGACTTTGGATCTTTCCCGGGTTCCTTCGATCTCTCGCGTTTAATACGTAGCGGTTTCGCGCGTTCTTCCGTCACATGGAAACACATCCATTCTCTTTGAACGACGGATTACCATGACCGACGAGATCGAAGCTCCTCCAAATCTAAATCCACCTATCTTAAATAAAGCCGGAATAGTTCACGCTGGGCAGAACGAATACAGAGAACAATAGGGTGCGACCGGATTCGATGAGAATCCGCAGTCGCGGAGAAAAAGCCGTAGATAAGAGGCGCGAGGTCGTTATCGTGGCGTATGCAGCGGTCGAGCGACGCGAGATGAATATTCAGCCGGTGGCGTTGGATCAGCATCCTTCGTTTCAGAGAAGCTATCCCTCTCCTCTTCGTCTTCGGTCTCTCGCCTCTATTTCCACGGTGTACAATGTAAAATACACCTAGTGGACGGTAGCGGCGTTCTTTCCCCTTGGCGAAGGTCTGTCGGGGAGGGTGGTATAGGAGGATAGAGCGAAGGAGAGAGAAAGAGATGGGGTGGTTGGCTATCGGAAACCCTCGGCCCGACCAATGCCACGCCGCCTTTATCGTTTTACAACAGAAAGGCGCACATCAGTCAACCGGTATCTCCTCACGGTTGATTTCCCGTGGCCGCGGCGGAACCAACCTACCTCTCTTCGTCTCTCATCCCCTCGTTCTCTCTCATTTACTCTTCGGTTACTCTCTTCTTCTTCGGCCTTTGGTATCCCACTATGTCTAGGTCTCTGTCCCTTTTCCCCTGCAACAGCCTTTCTCCTTTTTCACCCTTCGTCCTCTCTTCTTTCGCCTCACGGCGTTACTCTTTCGCGTTCTCTCTCTCTCTCTCTCTCTCTCTCTCGTTCTTCCGCTTTCACCCCCTCCTGGCGCCACCCCCCTGTAGCCAGGCGTCGTAGAGGCGACTCCAGGCAAGAGGTGTAGCTGGAGGTGGAGCTGATAGCGGGACGTAGCGGCCCGGCTGCGGTAGTTATGAAAACATATGAAATATATTCAATCTGGGCCGACGCGATAACACGGCCGCCGACCACGGACCAACCGACCCCTCCCTCCTCTTTCCACCCCTCGTTGGACCCTTGCACAGCCACCTATGTACCGACAGAACAGGTGTTGGTGCTCGGTATGTACAAGAGTATGTGGCTGTATCAGAGAGACGCATATAGGTCGGGGTTGCGATGGTGCGCCCGGTCTCCGGAGACTACACACGATCTCCTCGCCCTCTTGCAGAATCCGCTGGAAATTTCAATAGGTACAACGCGGAGATTGCCACGACGCCGGTGGAACGACGTCGAGGATGGCCGCTTTCTCCGACGTCCGATGGATTAGAATGGCCCTGGGATGCCGATCTACGCTACACTGAACGTCGATTTCTATGGATGATCATCGGAGGAGAAGAAAGTTTATGTCGTAATGGGGATTGAATATCGTTTCTTTCGTTTTATCGGATAACCGGCGATCGATCGATGATTTCTACGATTAATGTCGACGATCCAAAGGTTACGAAATCTCATATCCTAACGAGAGTCGAACGTCTTCTTCTTTACGTCGAAGAAGAGCTATTATAAACGCCGTGGACATCGATCCGTTCTAACCAACGATTTCTATGATTAATGTCGACGATTAAGCAGATCCTTATCGAACCTTATTTTACTACGATCAAATTCTGCTAATTTATCCAGATATCGGCGTACCTATCTAGATTCTGTTCATTGGGTCAGGATCTACGAACACGTTACTACGATTTTGTTCCAACGCTTACAACGAGGATGGACGCTTTCTCTCCTGCGTCTCGTAGATTACAAGAAACGACGATTCCCGCGGAGCAAGATTAACGATCGGCGAGAAACGAAGTTTTATGCTCCGATCAGAGCCGAACGTTCTTCCTTCTTTCTATCGACGGATGAGCAAAATTTTGCAAATGTTTAGGCAATTCCGTTCACCAGGTGACAATTGTGGAAGATAGGCTCGTACGTTGGGACCGACGATTGTCGTTTTACGACTTGACCGGTGCTTTATCGGCTTGGTCGCGATTACTGAAAATAGAACGTTCCCTCGCTCAGATACCGGCGTTGCGCACACCGCGCCGGTCATTATAATTATCTCACAAATTTCTAATCGCTCGCGATTATTTATCTCGATAGGTTTTACAAGCGCTCGGCCCCTCGGACTCCCCCGTTAACGTGCTCCGTTTCCAGTAGGGACGACCGATAAAGAAACCGTCGTCTTAATCGCTATGCAAAACAGGGAGGCTCGTACGTGAAAATATGCTCGCATAATTTACTCCATCGAACCTACGATCGAGAAGCGTGATCCACGCGGACCCGCACTATAATACGCACTATAATAACTGATATTAGGATTCCGCGTTCTAACGCTATTCTAGTAAATATTTTCATATTGATCGGAAATTGTACAGATCGGCAAGAGATATATGGCGGGTGTTTATAGGAGCGATACTTTCGAAACCAAAGTTTCGTTTGAAGCTTATTCTTTTATGTCGCAAATAATCTTATTTTCTAGGGATATACCGTCATCGAATCAGTTGAGAAATTTTTCTCTGTCACTCGCGTTTCATGTTTCTCAGTCTCAAGCCGAAATTCCACATATTCTATATCTATAGGTTCGTGAATCTGATCGTTAAAATGAAAAAAGTACGAGCGTGATCCGGGCTAGATCCTTAATAGATACGAAACGTCGCGAAAAGTTATTTTCAACGATAGCATACAATAATTTATTATATTGGATGCGTTTATGTTTCCGTCTCGCCGTAGTCGGAAAGCTTTATCGTCGCACCGTGCACATCTCTCTTTCGCCTTTTCCCTCTTCGGTTACGTTTGTCGTGCAGTCGTTTGATCGGTCGTGAAGTGGCGCGAAAATACGAGTCGGTCAGGCGAAGTGGAGCGAACTGGGAATGGACGCGACGATAAGGAAAGTCAGCCAGGTTGTTATCGCTTATCCTTATTTCCAGCGCGAGAACTATCTGTAATACGCGCGATACGTATCTGAGACGTTATCCAGTTCGATGAAACGTTACGCTGTTCCAGGACTTCGTAATTAGAATAGAGTTGCGACAGGAAGGAACGGCGAAAGGGGAGGAGTTGCAGAGGCTTTGCGCGGAACAAGATCCTGGTCGATGAAACGACGCTCGTCGCTTTAAGAAAAAAAAAAATGTCTCTTAATCTTTTAAACGGGGGAAGAATCTTTGCATAAAAGTTCCTTGATCGTGGATCGATGTTTGTAATTACTACGTAGATGTTTGGTAATAACCTATTTATCGATGCGATTATTGGACTTTAATTCCGTGTGTTTTAAGGAAAGGTTAGAACGATAAACGAAACGATAAATGTATCGAGATTAAAATAAAAACTAACGATATACAGCTCGTAGGGAAGAATAGTAAACGCATTTTAGTAAGAGCGAACGTGTTAACCGGGAAAGATGATATAGCTTGTCACTGAGATTGCTAATCTTCTGGATATAATAATTTCGTTCACCGTACTTATATTTTATAAGGACAAAGATTAACTTATCTGAGATTCGCGTAACTTCGTTAACTCTTAAATACATGATTAGATGTAGAAGTCTCTCATTAAAGGATAACCTGGTTAACAAGATAAGATGTTAAACGATTCTGCTATTCCATAATACCTTTTATGGGCTATTTATACGCACATTACAATTAAATTATAAATTTAAAGTAGGTACATATGTATATATATCGCTTATCTTCTTTTGTGAAATAAATGTATCGTCTCTTGATATCTAAGAAGTAACTGACGGTGTGGATAATTAAACATAAATGTTCAGATTGAACCGTTAAGCATGATACATTTGATTCGGTAGTAATACACATCTTTGTTGGAATTTGATACAATTGATCTTCGTACGTATGTTTTCCCTACTGGTGAGATTTAATACGCTAAAAATATACTATAAGGAATAAGTTTCTATCGATAAAACAGATGCCGCAACGATTGCAGTCTATTCGTTTTTAGCGTATTAAATTGTTTACGCTTACAGTGCACAATATATTGGATGATAATTTTCATCATTCTTTTGACGCGAAAGAAACGATTTATTCCTAAACGCGTGTACATATTTCAGTGTATGTTATGTAATGTACGCCAGAACGAACGCGTATTACAACGAACGAGACGCTAGAATCAATTATATTCGTGTTCCATCGTGCGACACAGTACCTAAGCTAAATTTAAAAGTGGAACTGTCGAAATTAGATATGTGTTAAGAGATATGGATATGCAAGATACGTTGTTAAATGGAACCGGAAATTCCGTGGGCGCCATTTCGCGATTAAATTCAATGAATCACTGACTTCTCACAATCGTACGCAAATTTCCTTAAAATGGCGCTACAAACCCTTCATCGATCAAACTCCGAACATTCTTCTCGCATTATTATTCTACGACAGAATTTGCAGTTAAGGACACGAAATTATCGATACGATGCGATCGAAACGAGGCGAAACGATTCTCAAATTTCCACGAAACGACGCTGTAAATTCTTCGCTACTGAAACTTCAAATCTTCCAAAAAAATTCTTCTCAAATTCTTCTAATAGTATTTAACGAATTCCTATAAAATCGCGTTTTAAATCGTCCGTTAATCAAATTCGCGGTATCAAGCGTGTCTTCGTACATTTTTATACGATTCCCAATTAAAGACGCTAGTTATCGATATGATTGGGCCGAAGGGAGGCCAAAGGTCTATGACGCGATGGAAATTCGGTCCTTGGCGGGAAGTCCGTGAAGTGGCGCGAAAATACGAGTCGGCCGGGCGAAGTGGAGCGAGCGGGAATGGATGCGACGGAATATACGTACGGGGCGAAGCAAACCGACGCGGCGATAAGAGCGGTGGCGAGCCGTTATCACGATCGCCGCGCGGCCACGTCGCGCGATAACGATAACAAACTCTCGCCGTCTCTTTCCCTCTTCTATTCTCCTGCTCCCTCTCGACGCCCGCTCACACGAACAAGCGTGCACGTACCGTACGTGTATATTATGTGACCGTCGCGAGGGCGAGAGGTGACTCGTCGTTACCGCGTGGCAGCCTTCGCCAACCAGCGACTCCACGTATGCGAAATTCTCCGCTAGGATGAACGAGAATCCAAACGAAATTTTATCGACGACCAGTTGTGCTTGATGGTTTGCTGGTTCGATGGAAAAGCTATAGAAGAGAGAAGATCTATAGCTTCGCTTTTATCTCCTTAACGAATTAACGAAAGAAATTGATGAAAACTCCTGGATTTTGTTTAACCCTTTTTATATTCTATTTAGATCGCTCGTGTCACGACTCTGAAGATTCCACGCGGCGTCGTATTCTATTAAATTGGAATCGCTTGAAGCTTTCTGCTTCTAGATATATATTTTTTATTCTATATAAAGATTTGTGATCTTTAACCTTCTTATTTTCTACGACTCGAGGAAACTATGATTTTTCTACATCCACGTTTATTTGCCATCTGTTAATCTGTGAGTAATAAACAAGCTCGTCGGCATGTTTCGTTCGTTTGGTCCTCGTTTCTTTATATTAGGATAGCCGATGGAATTAGAATCCGTTACCATCGTTCACGGGTTGAAAGCATTCGAGTCCTACGATCGCGCGTGGATCCTTGAAGCATTCGTTCTGCTAGATTATTCGTACGATGTACCGGTCGGTAGGAGGAGTGTTTGTTCCCCCGGTTGACAAGGAGACCGTGCAAGAAAACTAATTTATGTCGAAATGTTTTAAGAAATAGGACATCCTCGATAAACATCTCCTAACACCACCGGTCAACTAGAATATACCTCCAAAGTTTCACCTCGGCGCTATAAATTATCATAAAAAAAGAGCAGCGCAAAAATCGTAAAAAGAGCTGAAAAAAATCTTTAAAGGTTGAAACCTGGCTAATCTTCGACAAATAAAAGAAGAGGCAGAATGGGAAAATTATAGGGACTAGGGTTGACACAGGGAACGATGTTACGTGTGTGCTTCGTTGGTTTCGTGGCGGCATTCGCGGTGGTGATTTGGCGGGATCGTAGATCGCGATAGCTCGGCTAAGTAAGATCGAGGTGTCGGCGAAGGAGGGTGGACTGCCACGAGCATAAACTCGGCTCCCACCCCTCGCCGCCTTGTCCCACGTCGAACTACGGTTTAGGGGATGCGAGGCACGCGACTGCCGCCTCATTGCACCGCGTTAGCTTTTCACCCTCCGCCGCCCAGTTTTTCGGCCCGGAACCAACCACCCCTTCGACGTTCGTTCGTTGGCTGCTCGCCATTGAACAGACACCGAATCCCTTTTATACTTTCCTGCTTACCTTTTGGCGCGTAATCCACCGCCTGTAAATCCTCCTTATGGTCCGTGTCGCGCCTTGCGAGCGAGATTCGTCGCAGTTTATGTTCCGTGTTTAGTTTTTCTTTTTCTTTCCTTCTCTTTTCATCTTTCCGGGCAAAGATCGATATTGTACATAAAATGCACGTTTTTATGCGTTTATGGAAAATTTAAGCACGTATAAACGTACAGAACGCACGTACGATGCAAGCATATACGATATTCGTCGTGACGTTTTTAAAGACGAAACGAATCTTTTAAAAGTTCCATTTTCTTTGATTACGTTCAGAGGAACACGAGATTCTACAAATATGCGCAGCGTGTTTAAATAGTTTAGTATACGTTGTTTACTACGGCAGATCGCTGAAACGGTGATTGGCTCAGGTTGGTAGCTTCTCCTCTTTAGGGCAAAGATCGAAGTGATCGAAGGGATGTTGTTTTTTCTTTTTTTTTTTTTTTTTTTTTTTTTTTTTTGGAAACACCGCAAGATTAATCGCACTGAACATCGAAAAAGTGAAATGTACAATACCGTTTTGCGAATGATCGTTATTTATGCTTCCTCTCGATCTGGTACTAGCGTTTGATTCTTTTTAATTCGAACCGATCGATCTGCGAATAATGAGAAATAATTTTTAGCGATTTATACGATCATTTTGCATCTTATTTAGCCGTGGAGTATCGCGGCGAGATAAATCGCCCGCGGCGTTGATTACGATCGTTGCATGCGCGAGAAATTTTCCACGGAGCACGATTGTTCTTCTCCTTAGGACGACTTGCGCGCTATTCTTATTCCGATAATTGTTTATTCATTCGATTAAACCTGTTACATTTTATTTGGCGGTCGCTATATTTAGACGTTCCCAAACGTTTTGTACGGGATTCATAGGGATTTTCCCGGGGTTCTCGACTCAATGAGACGATGCGTGTACTATTGTTACGAGGAAATTGTAACGTAATTAAATATTCTCTCCGCGATCAAGATTACACCGTTGAAGAATAGATGGATCCTAAAGGAAATGCTAAGATATACCGATGCCTATGATAAATTGTTAATGGATTCTATAGTATATCTCAGCTTGTGTATCAAACGTGTTAAACCTCTGCTAAGATAAATAAATAAATATAAAACATCTGGGAATAAGCTGGCTTCTTTTGCTCGTGAACAATGAAAACGACATTAAAATACCTCTTTTATAATACGGAGTAATCGTATTATTATGCGCATTTTCACGAAGTACTAATTCTATTCTATTGCACGTCTTAAAAATAACGATTGAAACGAAGGAACGCGAAATTACCGGTGATCGTACGGAGATTAACGTTCGCGGAGGAAATTTTTTCGTTGGACGATGAGATATTAATTGAGATCCACGGATGAACAGCGATGGTTGGCAGAGATCGAAGAGAGAGAAACGATACGGATCTTTGATCGATTAACACCTGGGCGAGATAACGAGAAAACACGGCCGATAATCTGAGGGAACAAGTGGACGATAAGCACTGCCGTCTCCCCCTTCGCATGCCCGTGAATTACATTATGATAATCACGGCCCCATTAACATATTAATATAATTCACGCTATAGCGGCGCGTGTAAAAGTGCGATGCGATAATATTCATTTCATTCGACCCATTTCTGCGCTGCACGCATTAATCACGCATGATGAGGTAACGAAATTGCCTTTTCCTACATCGGCGACAGTCGACGAGAATTTTCCTCCGGGGAAACGCGTGTCTTCGTTCTCAGTATTGTTCGCGGATATCCACTTGCGTCGAGGTCTACGATCGAGTCGTTTCGGGGCTCGATTTTAATCGAATCGGTCAAGGTTGTGAACGTTGACAACGATCGACAGGTGCGTCGTAGGTATTTTATTATGCCACCTTCGTGTATCAATAATACAACGGGACATTCGTCAACATTCAGTTACGTTTGGAAACGTTTAAATTTAAGGCGAAGATCGACCGGTTTTTAATTACGATTAATCGTATTTCACCGAATCGTAAAACAGATGCGTATATATGTAAAAGTTCAAGAATCGAAACGATACACGAAAAGGTCAGTCTCTCCAAGAAATTGGAACGAAGAACAACTTGCGTCTAATTTGAAGGATCGCTATCACTGTCACTTATCACTGTCTCTCGTCTTTGTCTCTTGGTTCGATAAAAAATGAAAGAAAAACAGTTGTTCCTCGATTTGCGGGGAAATTTCACGTGGAAATCGTGGCTTTGTCCCCCCCCCCCCCCCCCCTCGTTCCTCTTTCTCGCTCCATCCTCGATCAGGTCGTGCCGCTTCTGCGTGCAGTGTAGGCAGTTGGTAGTATACGTAGTAGGTTGTGTATGGAGATAGGATCTCGACAGCGCTGGCCGTCGAAGCAAATCGATTAATTGGGAACTGGCTCGCCCGATCGCCACGCTCTGACGTCTAAAAACCAGCTCGACCGTGTTTACCGCAATACCGTGGAATATATGCCGCGACGAAAACGAGAAAAAGAAAAAGGCCGAGAGGAAGAGAGTGGACGTTACAGCGTCTGGCTCGCGTGCAAGTACGTTCGAGAGCCTAATCGTAGTCCATGGTTTTGCACACGTGCGAATTAATCGTCGATCCTCGACCATGCACCACGGTGGATTCATTTCGATTTCAAGACACGCCGCGCGAATCGAAGAAGAATGCCGATAAGGGATTGATGCTGCTCGACAATTCTTACGTCGTCCGTGATGACGGCCGAGTTTCCGATCTAACGATTTCAGCTTGATAATTTCCAGTTTGACACCGTTCAGACGTATTAACATCATATTACCGTACGTGTATTTGTATATAATAACAGCAGCGTGCAGTTTCGCTACATCTTAGCGATCTGCGTAAATTTCTAGTATATCGTGCTAGGGATCTTGGAATATCTGTTCTTTCAGGGATCTGGATTTCTGTTCTTTTTATGGTACGTCGTTTCATTCCTTGTTATGTTTTATTTCTCGCTGTCCTTTCGTCGTTATTCCTCCTTGTCTGTTTTTTTTTTTTTTTTTTTTTTTTTTTTTTTTTTTTTTTTTTTTTTTTTTTTTTTTTTTTTTTTTTTTTTTTTTTTTTTTTTTTTTTTTTTTTTTTTTTTTTTTTTTTTTTTTTGTTGCTAGAACTCTGCGTACGTCACGTTCTTAAACTATCTTTTGCATTGGTGGAGTTCTTCACTCGCTATCATTTCTCTTGCCGAAATTTCTTTCTTACTGGTACAATTAAATATTCTTTCTAAATTCTTTCTAATCCTACAACTTTTCTTTTCGTCGTCGTTTGTTTCACTTTTAACGACTTTACGTTACTTTCTCTGTCTCCACCGCGTCATCCTTTTTGGCCTGTTCGCGTTGCTCTCTGTCGGTAGGGTTTCTCTGAAGAATTTAAGAAACTGTCGAACGCCTCAATAATCGTAGAAAAGTCGACGGAATCGAATTCGAAGCTTGCATGTTCCTGCAGTTTTGCACGTGGATTCGTAAAAATTTGAAGAGACAGAGTCCATAATCTTAATTAAGGATACCGCGAATGTTGCTGCGTGTCGGTATACTTTAACCAACTCGTCCTTTACCTTTATCAGATGTTACAACGTGAACGTTCTAACCTCCCCCGCACTCTACGCAGCAGCTATGGCACACAGCGAAATATCGTTGCGATCCTCCTTAACTTTTTACAAAACTGTTGGAAAAAATTCCAAGACCTCGTTCGCGACGCGATTAAGCGGCAACAGCCGCGAACGAATGGAATAATTTGTCGGTCACGAATTCGTCGGATCTTATCTGGCATCTGCGTGGCGCGTATTTTCTCATTGGCCGATACCTGTTTATCTCCGAAAGAAAATAAGTATTCGATCCTCTGGGCGTGTTCGCACTTACGAAATTGCATTCCGGCACGACACATTGTCAAACTCTCGTCCCACGTTGAAAATAGCTGCAGACCGAGGGAAAGGGTGAAAGTGAGAGAGACAGCGGCGTGGAAGCGAAACGAAAAGTTACTTGGACGTGTGCAACGAGCACGCATGAATGCACGCTAAAGCGCTGCTATGCCGGCAGGGATCGCTTGGACCTCGGGACCGATCGAAAAGAAACAAATAAAAAAGAAAAAAAGAGAAAAGAAGAAAAAAGAAAAGGGAAAAAAAAGGCAAGAAATAAAAGGAAAAAGAAAGGGAGAAGTTCGTGGTGATCCTTGGGGAAAGAGAGAAGAAGAGAGCTCATTGAAACGGAGCACGGCCAGATTCCGTGCAACGGGCCGCAATAAAAAAGAATCTTCTGGCCCAATGAGAAATTCGATTCTGATCGCGGGGCCTTTTTGCAATTCCTATCGAGTTTCGCGGCGCGGTCCCGCTTAAATCTCGATTTAATCTGCCCCCGCCCCCTTGGTGGATTTTTGTTGCCCCTCGAAATCCTTCTATAACACGCGCGTACCGATCCTTGTAAATATATCAAACCGCAACAAGACCGACCGTGTTCGGAATCGTAGAAATTTCTCCGCGCGATTTTGCTTCTTCTCCAAAGAAATCTTCATTTCACCGTTCCGGCGCTCTCGTGAGAATTTTGGGCACCGCGTCGATCTCCACTCGCAGCATGAATTTTAAGAGATTCTATTAGAAATGCAAATGGCGAAAAGTAGTTCCACTTCGAATCGCAAAGGTCAAGATTGCAGCGCGAGATCCGTGGGCAAGGATCACCTACACACAGGACGAATCACGTAACTACGGCTGTATCGGCGCGTATCTCCTATTTGGCCGAAGATGTACACGTTACGACATGGTTTATCTTCCTCCAACTTCTCTTTCCTTGCAGCTCCCTCGATGTGCTTGCGAAGTGAACTCGCATCGATCGAATGAAATTGCACGTTTCTATCCGAAGTAGATCGGTGCCACTCCGAGTGCTCGCGAGAGAGAGAGAGAGAGAGAGAGAGAGAGAAGGATGCAAATGAAAAAAAGCAAGATCGCGAGGAGATAGAGCTTGTCGCACCACCACAGTCTTTTCTCTTCGACTCTATTGCGTAATCCACTGTGTGACGATGATGCATCAGCGGAACGCAATTGAATTTTTTTTTGAACCTACTTATCCGAGAAATTGTGTAATCGGAGATCATATGATTAATACGTATCTTTCCGCTTCGATTGATCACGGTAAGACGAAAGTAAGAGAAACGGTTGACAAGAGTGGAATAAACGAATCGTCAGATAGTCGAGGGAGGACGACAGTCGTACGTAACGCTACAGTGAACGCTACATCGCAGACTAATTGATAGACGTTTCGGTCGAAACGCTAGATGCTTTCCTTTCAAGGTACAAGACCCATGCATCTTTCGAGCTCGATATCTAATAATATAAATTTTTTATTGAATCGGAGATACGTATTGGAAGATACAAACGAGCTGTAGTAAAATACGAGAATGTGCGGCGATGTGACGAAATATTTATGGGATTTGCTGCGGTGGAGTATCGGTGAAGCATCGTAGATCGCGGAAACGTCGTTAGTGTATCGCGGGCAAACGATTCCTTCCTGGGTGACACGACGTAGGAAGGCGTCGTGGAAAAAATCGCTCGTGACGAAACAGCTCGTTTCCATGCGTCGTTCGCGACGACGCTGCCGATAAGCTTTACGAGACAGCGCCTCCTTCTCTCTTCCAGCCGCCTCCGTTTCAGCTACGTTCGCCTCTATCGCTTTTCCCTTGGCACGATCGCCTCGAACAACGAGCCTCGGCCAGACTTGCCGATTACTCGATGCTTAACTTTCTAGAAACGATAAATCGCAATAAGAACTTTGCATAGGTTCGCGCTCCGTAAATTCTTTGCTCTTTGTCGTTTCGTTTTTCTAATACTTATCTTTTCCATTCTTATAGAGAGAAACGATTAACGTTACGAGAACGCGCACCGTACAGATACGAAGTAACCAGTAAAAAGAAACGTTTTCGTTGAAAATAAAAGACATTAGGTGCCAAAGGATTAGATAACAGGAAACCGTAACACGTAATAATTTCTTTGGAACATCTTGCTTTATTAACTTCTACGGTAGCAGCTGTCTAAGCTTTCCCAGCGCACACCTGTTTCCTTCCTACCGTCGTAATGATCGCATGATTCCTTACGCTACCTCCCACATCGCAATCCAATCAATTACCCGCGAACCGAACAGCTACAACAGTTCTCTCCCATCCTTTGCAGTTCCCTCTACTTTTAATTGCATTCTACACCTGGTCTTCTATTATTCCTTACAAGTCGTGCGCTACTATAATCGGAATTGTCAGTGTTGATACACGAGCCGTGAGAATTTCATCTCGATCGCTCGTCTACATCGACGTGTCTATGTCCTCGTATTTTACTTTGTTCGCGAAATTCGGGCGAACTTTTATACATCTAGAGAAATGCCAAAGAAGACCAAAACACGTAAGACATCTCTAGACGATATACAAAAACGTATTTAGCAATCGAAACGAATCTCCGTTTAGGTTCCGTCTCTTTCGTTATATCAATTTTACAGAATGAAGCGCAAGTTTTACAGAAATAGATTATAAATATAAATATTCTTGTAACAGCGAAGCAGACGATTGGAAGAATCGTTGTTTGAACAGTACGCCATTATTTAATCGCGTAGTAGTCTTAGCAGTGTTTCTACGTGCAACGATTTCGATATTTATACGGACACGCGAGCATCGCGAATCTTTCTTCGCGTTATTTTATCTACGAATTTTTCATATCAAGCATCGATATTCGTCGATGCTGTGTCTCGTTCGCGACGCTCTCAGCCAGCCAATAAAGCAAGTTCATACGGTAACGTTACGAATACAACTTCACGACCGCATTTTTGTTCAAAAGGAAATCACGAATCGATCTGCATCGCTATATAAACATCGCTGACGACCGGATAGGTGGTAAATAGTTTATATCAACTCTGGCAGTTTCCACTTTAGCTAGTGGACAGACGACGTGCACGAAGTGGAAGACACGTTTCTGTTGGTGGTTAGGAGAGCTTGGATACAGATAAACGAGCGAGACGTGGAAGAGTGCCCGGGTCAGATGAGATTGTGCCGCGTGTGTATCGTTTCAGTGGAAGCTTATCGTGGTTGCCTGATAACACTTGAACGCCCCCAGATCACTCGATAACCACGTTATCGACATCGGCCTCGTCCATCGGTCATCACTGTTTGCCAGCCTGATGGAAAAAGACCAGGTCCTGTGTCCCGTACTCGAATAAAATCACCGTATCGTGGCCGGTTTCGTCATGTTTTCTCTGTGTTTTGCTCTCTGCCTCATTTGCATCATTCTCGATTCTATCTGCTGGTCGAAATCGTTTACACGAGAGCCACAGGATCGCGATACCGACCAGGTCTCTTATCGGTAGCTTCGGTGTCATTGCGGTATAAATAGTTGCATTCCGATATTTCCAATAATAAATCGAGAAAGTCGGGGCACGGATGTTTACGAGGCTGCTACACGTGGACAATACGCGCGCGTGCATTCGCGCGTGCACTCCGCGGGATTTATCTTTCTAAAGTAGCCGCTCTCTGCAACTGCTGACGATTACCAGAGCTTTCTGTTCTGCGAGATAAACGCCCGTTCCAATTAACAGGCGCCGTAAATTACCGAAACTGTTTCGCGACCAGAGCATCGGCGAAAGATCGTTGCCGAATAGACGGTTGGCCTGACGACTATCGCGTTATTTTTCTTCCTTCCGCTTTGTATTTTGCGCGTACGTCGAGAGAATTTCCTTTTTATTGCAAACTGTTTGGAGAAAATGAAAATTGTGCTATCGACGAGTGCAAGGTCGTTGTAAACGATTCTCGACGGAGGATTCGGTTAATCGTACGATAGTTGGAACAACATTGAAAGAATCGTGAATAATCGGCGATATTAGGATTAATCGATACTGATTCTCTCTGTCGTTTGAAATCACTAGGATCGTTTCTGTTACGTTCGACCGATCTCACGCCAATAAGACCTTTTTTACTGCACCGTGATATTGCAGGCAATGGTATCGGCCGTAATGGTACGACGAGTGAGATTCCACTTGTAACAGATGTCGTAAAGCGTAACCATATAAGCGAATATAATGAACGTAAGCGGAAAACGAAGATGGATTAAAGGAACAATTATTTACCGAATCGTTTCGTTGTTCGTGTCTGTAACGTTGCACAGGATGTTTCTGTCTAACTGTTTTCTCATTGCCCTTCCTTCTTTCGGTTAAGCGAATGCTGGTATCTGTAAAAAAAAAAAAAAGAAAGAAAGAAAAGAACGGTGGTGTACCTCGTGAAATCGTTACTAAATTCGTATGCACTCCGAAAGTTCTTACTACGTGAAATCGCACGCCAGCTCTGTCTGACAATGGCGATCCGTTTCCACTTTCGTAGATACGCATTCCCCTGATACGTTCCTCTTCTTCCAAGCGCCAAGACTCTTACACCTCGAAGCCTTCGTGTTTTTCATCCTTCAAATTATTAATTTCGCGCGAGAACGTCGATCGCGTCGGTGTATGTGTGCTATAATTGAACCATTTAAAGGAATTCTTTCGGAACAATATAATCGTACTCGCAAGAAGGAGAGTCTGGACATTTTCGCGTTTCACCTTCTCTTAACGAAAAAAGTATAACGTTTCATCGATAATTTTTTCCACGCGATAACACGAGGCGTATTAAACTTATTCGCATACAATGCTTATATAACGTACGTTTCTCCCTCGAGATATTTTTCTCTTTTCTTTTACAATTCAGGCAAACACGTCCAGGCCTCCGAACGTTTTCGCCAGAAGATAGTGGTAATAAAGCAAAAACTCAGACTTCTCTCATAAACGGTAGAGACTTGTATGAACGATTAAACCGAACGCATCCTGCCATAAAATTTGAATCCAACCACGTAATCGCTTGAAAACGTGCGCGCACCTTCCCTCCGCTCAATGCTCGATCTCACCGAGCGAACAAAACTCACCAAGCAACATTCAACCGCATCCGAAAGAAACAACAATGTCAGGCAGTGTCTTTCCGTTTTTCCGCGAGAAGAAGCGGCGCGGGCAAGAGGCTAAGAAGAAAAAGGCTGGGCTTCTTACGGCCCTGACATTCCCCGCGGCTGCGGAGAGGGCCTCCTATCGGAAAGCCATGGGAAAGAAAGAATCCGCAGGAAAGTCATCCGACGCGATGGGACCGTCCGATATCGCGGGCCTCGCATAAAACTCGGCTATCTTCGCAATCTGATGCCGCACGAACCAGTTTTCGGTACGGGGCGAAGGATCCGCGAGGATCTTCCAACCCGTAGGAACCATCTTCTGCGCCCGCTCCCTCGTTCTCGCTGTGTCCGCCTTTTATCCGCTTCGAATCCTCGCCGCGTCTCGTCCCTCCCCCCCCAAACCCCTTCAGACAAGAGAAATACTGCCGTGGATCGATACCGGCGATCGATCGAGAGTGGAGAAAGCGAATCGTGCGCGTTCCCCTCGGCTCGAAAGTCGAACGTGTTTAATTGAAAGAAAAAAAAAAAAGCGGAAAGGAAGAAAGGAAAGATATAGAGGGGAGAGAATAAAAAAAAAATAAAGAAACGTGGTTAAGGATCGTGACGAAGGATACGGCTAATCGCGGCGGAGGTGTCGATTAGCTTTCGATCTTCCGGCTGGGCGCTTCCGCGAGAACTCGTAGATATCGATCGTGACCGCTCTCGCGATCGCGCCGAGTTTCCTTCCCGCCGTTTCAAGCCAGCTCGACCCGTTTTTCTTGATTTTCAACGATCCCGATAGCCGACCGAACCGCGGGAAAAGTTGTTGCTCGATCGCTGGTTCCGCGTAGATCCGCGTTGATCGGAAAGTTTCTCGCGGCTCGTACTGGTTTTCACGGTGTAGAGTTATCTCGAATGTGGTTGAACAGCGAGTCGAGTAAATCGGTTTCGAAATATCAGGCCGATTCGTTGTCGATTTTCCGAAGAGTTCGGAAAGAATGAGTTCCGAATGGAAAAGGAGAAAAGAAAGAAGGAAAGATACGTTCATGACGGAACTTATGATCGAAGCGACTGAATAACGACTAACAAAGTTTTCTTTTTCTTTCCGGTTATTGCAAGCGATCGTTCAGTTTGTGTCGTTAAGCAATGGAACGGTACGTTGGAAAATAGAGCGGCAGACGCACATTCCACGATCAAAGGTAACACGAAACTGTTGGCGCGTTCGTCGACCCGTTCGTTTTCATCGGTCGTGTAATCGATCAATCGGTTGTCGGCCGATAATCTAAATCGAAGTGTCGAACTTCATTAACGTTTCGTACGCTCGTATCTCCTGGCAACGCGGCTCGTTATTCAATTAAATTACGACTACGATTATATATTGTGAACATCGATAGAACGGTATCTTTCAACAGCATCGTTTCGAACCGGCCAGAACCAACGGAAAGCGAAAATCAAACGCCGGAAGGAATAAATAAATAACGGAAATCGAAATAAAAAATAAAGCAACAGAAAGACGGACGAAGGCCGTGGAAGAGCAAAAATTGCATATTACTCTACTGACACCGTGACCTTTATTTAGGTTTATGAAATTCTATCGAACCGAACGTTACGGCGACTACTATACCTCGGACAATTTATGTGCGTACTTTCGAGCGATACTTCATCACGGACTGATAAACGAGAAACGATCGGATATTTGCTACGGATGCAAATATTTGGCACGCTAAGGTCGTTTGATCGATCCGCGATCGATTAATCGGTTTAATCGATCAATCAGCCAACCGGACACGGCTAATCTACGAGCAAAAGGACGCGAGCAGCTACCTGTGAACCTACGTCGTCGTTTGATCGCCTCTGTTGCTTGGCTGTCTGCTTGTATAGTGCGTTGGACAAGGATAGGCTACGGAGGAAAGGTAACAGGAAGGATGGACAAAGAGAGAAGAGCGATGGGCGGAAAGGTTCGGCAGGGTTGGAGTAGGGTAATCAAATTGCGGACGAGCGTAAACAAGCGGGCGAAATTAACCTTCCAATTTCTGCGGCTTGTTGCTAAATAATCGATTGCCGCGTACCAAACTCCGTGCCGCTTTGCTGCGGCGTTGGCGTGCGGCAACAGGTGTTGAACAGCCGCTGTTACACGACGCGGCCACCGTTGGTCCTTTCGCGTCGACACGCCTGCGAGATTTCAACCCCAATAAAGTATATTCGTGATAGAGTTGTCGCATTTTGGTTTGATGTTGTTGGAACTTTTACAAAGGATAGTGGAATTTTGAAAAGGATGCAAGAGATTAGAATCGGCGGGGAATAGAGGGAAGTTTAAGGCGAATACGACGGGGAAATTTTAAGGGCGATACGAATATTTCAGGCACGAGTACAAGTGTTGTTTTTCAAGAAAGAAGGAATAGAAGAATTTCGAGGGAGACAGTTAATTTTTTCGAAAGAATATTTTGAACAGAACAGGGTAGAATAATACGAAGAACAACGCACGTAGGTATTTAGGGTATGAAGATTAGCAAAAAAGGATAGGATAAGAAAGTGTTAAAAAGGAGAAAATAGAATGTAACGTGTGTAATAAAAACTGTTGAAGTTGATTTAATTGGTAGGAGTTTATGTAATGTAGTGGTAACGAAACTTCCGTTTCCACTAAAAAGAAGAGATGAATAATCTGCAGATATTTCAAGTGAGAAAAAAAAAATATATATATATATATTAATATATTTATATATATAAGATAACTCTGCTCCACTCATTTATTTTCTTCGTATCGTTTTAATTCTAATTAAGTATGTATAACATATCTAGATACATACTACAGGTTAGCCGTTCTGGTGTTAACAGGCAGCATAAAGTATAAACTGCTTAGTAACTTTATTGGGTTAAGTAATAAGTTCGTTTACCTTTCACCAGCGAATACATTTCGCAGAATCGTGTAAAAATTATTTAACGAAAGTAAAGATACAGGTGTTTGAATTTTTCGATCAGAGATACATATTCATAAAGCAGCGGGATAAGCAAGTAACTTTCCTAATCAGATTTTATACAAAAATAAGAATACTTGACGTTCTTTCTTAAGAAAACACGAACGATGCTATTACTCGTACCAGCGCAATGATTTCTAATTTTTCCACTTCAGACACAACCGTCGCGATAAACACGTAGATCCTGTCTTAACACCGTCGTTCGTTCATTCAACTCACAGCAGGCCGCCTATAAATTGGACGGACTTCCCAAAACGAGAAACACTTTCGGATCCATCAGCGCCGCGCGTCGATTCAATTCGTGCGGCTTTATCTCGCGAGCGGAGCGGATGCAAATACGGGAAGGGGATGAGACGAAAAAAAAGAACACCAGTCTATCCGACGAACGGTGTAATCGGTGACGCTGTTCGTGGGCCGGCGTCACGACGCATCGTGTGACGGCGGCCGATCGACGCCGGATAAGCCGCGGCAACTATTTCGAGTTATAGCTGGGCGAGAGAGTTACGGGCCGCTCGCGGGATTTATTAATCGCGGCAACGACTGACTCTAACCCAACCTCTGTCTCTTTCCCAATCTTTCTCTGTCATTGTTTTTCTTTCCGTTGTTTTTCTTTTTTTTTTTCTTCTATATATAGTTCCGGTTGCTTGCAATCATTTTGCTTAAATGTCGAATTTAAATGTCGACTGGACTAAAGATTCAGTTTTGGCACTGACGATTGACTTGGAGGGGGGGGGGGGGGGGGGGGATATCGTTGGTCGTTGGGTTGGCAAATTTATTAACGTGCGTGGATCTGATATTCCGAAGAATATCGTGTAGAGAATTTATAGCACGGGACTGGCTTGATGCTCGCGCGTGAAACGCGCGATGAATCTTTCGGTTGGATCTTGGACGCGTTCGCGGACTGAGACGAATCAAATTTGAGCCTCTTCCGTTCTTTGTTTCCGCTTATGTTGATTCCGCTGTGTCCTGACGCTTGTTCTTTCTCTCGCTCTATCGTGTTCTCGTCGAGCCTAAGGAATTTCTACGCGCGAGAAAGAAGCACGATTAAATTTGTCGAAAATATGGGAGAATCGATACTATCGATCACAAAGTCCCGTTCGGCCGTAAGAAACCGAAACGAAGCTGCTTCGCGCCTGCGTTCAAAGGCGAGTAACTCGACGAGCAGCGATGCAGATTAATAATTTCGAGATTCGTATCGTTGCGCGACTTCCTCTCTGTGTGTGCGGCTGTGTATCAATCGCCACGAAAGTGTCTGCCTCGGCAGGTTTATCTAATCCGGTTAATAAAGACGGATTAAAAGAACCGCAACTTTCCCTCGACCGCGGCCAGATAATTCAACGTCGCGTTTCGTCGATCGTGAAATATTCGCGGCCGATAAAACGCAAGACGAGTCGGTTGCGGTTCTTATCGATTATCTTCCGGCCGGGTAATTAGTGTCTCATTAATTTGAGAAATCGACCGACCTGTTATCGATGTACGTATGCTATACTTATGTAGCGTCGGTTTCGTGGAAATATTTCGTCATATTTATCCGTGGTTTTATCATTGAACTTTATCGAGCTCTCAGCGATTTTTCAACCGATTCTTCGACCGCATTTTCGACGTGCTATCTAACGTAGCGTTACGTCGAGGCGTGCACGCTTCGTATATACGTATATAACGTATGTGCACATTGCGTACATTACTTATCGTCTCGACCTACGTGCGTTTACGTGCATCGGCTGCTCGCTCGGAAGGTACTTGCCGCTCGAAGAAAGAGAAAGAGAGATTTTCTTCGACGAGATGTTTTCTCTTTTGTCGCGAGCCAAGTCAGCATGCAGATTACGATTTGTCGTTAGCCTCGCGATAAACTTTATGTGCCCGCTGATATCGGTCGATTCGATACGCATAAACCATCCGTGCCATAACGTCGATCACTGATACATATCGTGGTCGATCGCAACAACGTTTCTACCAGATTTTTCAAACGTCCGACGATCGTTGGTTTTTTCCTTCTGGCTTCTGAGAATTCTTACACGATAGGACAAAGATTTTTAGACAGAGAAATATAACGCTTTGTTAAAGAGAACGATTCTCCACAAGCCCCTCTCTTACAACGTTGTTATCCGGATCGTAAAAGAGAAAGCTATTTGTTAATTAATAATCGTACAACTGAGATCGTTGTCCTGAAAAGTTGCCCGCTCGATTTCATTTCGCTCGATGACGTATAAAACCATAAATATATCAATAACGAAATGTCATAGAACATAATACGATAATATGGTATCGCAAGCAGTCCCGACGTAGCTTTAATTATCGTAAAAGCAACGTTCGAGGTTCAGATCGTAATCAGGGGAAACGGTATGGCCCGTTGCAAGATACATATTCGTTTTCTCACAAATCATACGGAAAACTCTCTAGCAGCCATCTTATCGTTGCACTAGGCGAAAGATACCGCCGCGTTTAGCATTGTTATTCAGCATCGCGTAATAATAACATACTTAGAGATATCGGTGGTTTCCGCGTATCTTCGTCGGTTGTGCGCTTCGCAATATGTCCGATCTCGTAGATAGGAGCAGCGGTGGCCGGGTTGAAATGCAAGCGCAGTTCGCTCGTCTCTAAGTGGCGGGTCCGTTGTCGCTCCCATTGTACGCCGGCTCGATTGTTTCTATTCACGTTCCCGTTAACAGTGCGTATCCTGACTTCGCTGTACGACGCGCGGCGTTTTCCTAATTGCACCGCGGTCGCACGCTGCGATCGACGCGATTTTCCATTCGACGACCTTCGGCACACCGATCGTCAGTGCGATACTTTTCTCAAAGATAGACTCAAAGACTTTTCTCAATCATTTATTCGCCGCACCGACTTTGTCCAACGACGATTCGCGCTAACTTCATTTTGCGGTCTCAACGATATTTCATCGAGCCCCCTATGTACATTTCATAATGTTCGACGAGTAGGATCGGGAAGCGTCGGTTGTACGTTCGGAAAATTTGCCAGATCCAGCCGATACTCAAATTTTAAACATCAAGATCTAACTGAAACTCAAATCTTAAACATCAAGATCTAACTCGAGTTTGCTTCTCGAACCGCATCTAGAAACACGCGATTCGACCGGAGCCAACCAAGAACTGATTTAGCTAAAACGTAACTCACGTTGAAGCTCAACTTCAGTTGTGTATATATATACGCGCGCGCGCGCGTGTGTGTGTTTGTACATGGTGTTACATATTTACGAACCTAGCCATATTCCGGCTCCTACTGCAACATTCCTCGGATCCTTTCCCAACTCTCCGTCAACGTGCGACGAGCCGAGCAACGAGCGATTATACAACAAGAAGCGGAGCTGCGATTAAACGAGATCGCAGCGAGGTGGACCGATCTCGAGAGCGGTCACGATCGTCCGCGGAAAATTAAATAAAACTCCGTAGGAGCTGGCGAGAAACCGAACGTCCTCGTGACCAATAGATCTGATTAACGCGTCGGGGCCAGAGAAATGGATATGAAATCATATTCCGTTGCTGTCTCCCGTGCCCGATGAGATAGTCAGGGGCTCGGAGCTCGCGAGTTAAAGAGAGACAGACTATACAGGGAGAAAGAGATAACAGGAGAGCCGTATTACCATCGATAGAGGATATATCGAGGACGGCGTGGCCACGTCAATCGATAGCGACCGTTCGATATCTCGAACCGGGCGAGCACCCGAGGGCGAGACCCCACCTCCTCCGCCGCGTACTTCCATCCGCGCATAATCATCGGCAATAAATCTCGGGTTGCATAAGTGTAACAAGAGATACGGGATCGCAACGCACACAGCCTGAAGCGTTACTGTTCCAGGGCCCTCACTGCGCGTTGTGTTGGCTGGCCTGGGCTACCCGATCGTAGGCCCCGTCCCAAGCCTTCGATCCACGACGATGATGCGGGAAACGTACGAGAGAGAGAGAGAGAGAGAGAGAGAGGATGGCCGAGAGACCGGCGAGATCGAGACGCGTCCGTTGCCGATAACCGGTCCGATTGTTTGCTGGCCGGATTTTTGGAATATGATTGTTATTATTATCTGTAGGCGCACGCTCCGTCTCTTCCTTCGATAGCGGATCGAATCGATCCACCAACGATTTTTGTTGTTCCCAGGGCAAGCTGCTTTTGCTCCGTCTTTTCCTCCATCGGCTTTCTCTCCTTGTTGGGATCTTCCTTTTCTCGCTGGAATAAGCTTCTTTCCCTCCGCTGATGTTCTGTCTGAGATGTTGAAAGATTGAATTCGAGGGAATTTAGGTGGTAGATTGGGTTCTTTACATATTGATGGAGCGGTAGAATACTGGGGTGTACAGTAGGCTTTGGCGCGACGCGGAGAATGAAAATTGTCGCAGACCTCGTATCTTATTGATAATACGATCGAGAGATTCGAAGGTGTCGCAGGAAATTTTCCCTCTTGACTCACGTACGGTTGGTTACTGGATGGTTACTGTTCTTTCTTCTTTCGATTCATTTGTTCCCTTATAGGTATCATTTATATCGAACAATCGTGTTCCACGGTATCGTGCTTCACAGTGTTTGGAAATGTTTCTTCTCTGGCGCAATAATGGGAATATTTGTGGAAAATTAACGTCCCCCGATAGAAGAATATCGAATTAATTTTCTGTAAAAGGCGTTTCTTCCGCGAAGCTAGAAATCTTTTTCGCTCTCGATCGTTTATTGCAGTTTTACCATATACGCAACTGCCAGAGTTAATTTGTAGTTTCTCGATAGAACCGAAATACCCTACTTTCTGCCATGATTTTTGTAACCGGTAACTTGTCCTTTTCTTACCCATTTCGTATGCAAGAATACGCGTGGCGTTCCGGCTGCGTTGCGTTTTTAATTGTACCGGTTAATTTTATGCCGATTAATACCGGTCGTTCGGCGAGATATCGAACAACCGCTATCTTTCGGATCTCGATTGACGTGGCAGCCGCGTCCCCGATATATCTTCTATCGATGGTATCGCGCAGCACCGGCCGCTGCGCTCTATCGTTCGACGACCGGAAACAAAATACGACCGCAAATACTTTTCGTGGCGCGATCAAAGCAATCGTTCCCCCGGATAATTAATCGATCGTGTCAGTCGTTTCAATATCCCATTCAATCGGCCCGGTAATTACGTTGTAGCTTCGATAATGGTCGCTCATCTTTCGCTACGTACAACTTCTTCTTCTCTAATTGCTATTCCATTAAATCGTAACTTAATCGGAAAAAGAAGAAGGCGAACAAGCAACGCGAAAGGAAACGTGTAATATTTCTTACACGCGTGGACGAATCTCCGGTTTCGAAAATGAATGAAATCTCGCGCCAGTAACGTATGAATGCAAACTGACGCGCCATTTCTCTATCTTCCGCGATATCGAGCCATATCGAGGATATCGTAATAACTAGATGGCGTCACGTTGTTCTTATATCGATATCAGTTCGATCCAACTGCATAAACAACGAGGAAAATGGAGAAGAAGAACTACGAAATAATCGCTCGTACGTAGCTTGTTTTTAACTTCTTACAGGACATTTCTATTAACGAAGATGTTTATCTGGTCGAAGATCGAATTCGCGGAAAAATCTAGAGGAAAACATCTCGACACGTGGACGCGTTGTGCAACACGATCGTTCGATTTTCTTCCGATCGGAGTTGGAAACCTCCTTCTAATAACGCGCGATCTCGAACCAAACGATCGTTATCGAACCAAGACCAGTAATTATACTCTTGTTTTCTATCGATCGCTGACAAACTCTTCGACAGCTTGATTTTCCATATATAAGAGCAGAGAACGCTTGATCGATTCCTTTCTCCGTCTATCGTTTCGTGTGTTTTCTTCCTAATGCTTTTAATTTGTCATTAATTACTCTTTCGTGTCAGCTGGCGCGTGACGTCGAAGTCGATCGATTTTTTTCATTGATACGCCGCAGATACGGATGATCGTTTCGCTGGACGATCTTCGACGACGATGCCCAGCTTGGAATACTTCGTCGAGCATCTACAACGGTCTCGCTTTTATCCCTTCTGTTCGTTAAAAGGTAAGGAAATTGAATTACGAACGAGCAAGTACTCTGGTCGGACTTAGTTTTAGGATGATACGATGATTCGAAAATTCAGAGTTCTATGATCAAATATCGTAATCTTATATGTTTGTCGGTATTTGAATTAAGCAAATAGGAATTGCCGATTTCTTATCCGGGTAAATTTTCAATCAAGTTATTTGGTTTCATGGATTATCGCGTTATTTGATACGCTGTGCTGTGTATTTATATCTTGCATATAAAAACGATAATAAACGAATTACACGCGTGTTATTTTATTTTCAACGCGTAATTGAAATTTTGCATGTACGATTTTCATATTAACCGGTCATTCGTTTATCCGGTTGGCGATCTGATTCCCACGGGTATCGGTTAATCCTTTCAGAATCGCATGCTTTTTTAAACCGCGAAAAAAAATTCCGTTTCTATCGATTATCAACGATCAAAATGCGCGTACTCGGATATTTCTATAAGAAACGTGTAATTAAATAAAGTTGTAAATATACAAGCGAGATAGGGAGCAAATAGAATCTTTTAATCAAGCTATAGGTTAAATAGAATCATTTAACCTAATTAATAACGTTTGTACATAAGATCAATCGATAAAAAGGTTAACGGGAAGTTTTCTATTTTCATCTTTATTTTTCCAAATCTTTCTATATTCAGGACAAGATTGTAGCGTTACGTAACGCCAGTGCTTCTATGTAATGCTGAATTCAACGCTGATATTCCAACATTCGCTGACTAGTCAATTATGTCTGATAAAATTACATGCGCGCGTACAGTCAACATCGTTTCGACATGTTAGAATTCCCCAGTCCGACGAATATGTTCTGACATGGCTACGTCTTAGATCGCGGGATCGCTCGTAACGATTGCACGATTTTTCATGCGATATCGCGGCTATCGTTAACGAGTATCTCTCTTAATACCTCCGTCCCTCCATCCTCGCAGTGTTTCATTACCCTCCAACAACCACCGCCTCCTACCTCCTCTTACCATTTTTTATTCTTCTCTTTCCATTCGTATCTGTCTCTCCTTAACGCTTACCACCTCTGTTCTCAAACCGATTCCGTCTCTCTTTTTAACCATCCCTCTTTAGCCCACCTTTTGTCATCCCTCTTCGTCGCTCGAATCCTCGATCCCTCGACGCCCGGCAGCGTTTCGAGTCGGGACGCTTTTATCAGCTCGGCCGATCGCGAAACGGCACCTCGCGATAATTGTGAAATATTAATAATGATGAGGAAACGGGGCCCTGGCTATGGCGCAACGCGGCCATTTACGCGGCCAAATCGCATCTAGACATCGGTGCGCGCCGTCGTTTCTTCGATCGAGAGCGAACGTGTAGAGATGATCGGGGAAACACGTCGATCGTCGTCGTGTAATAAACGGCGGCGATATAACGAGCTTGTAAAACGAAGCGTTAACTCGTTAATCGGGTAAGACGAGTTAACTCGTCGCTCGTGTTGCGAATCTCTTAGGCGTGATCATCGTTTTATTTGTTTTAATATTTTATATTATAGACGTTTCTACTTTATGGGATGATTCGGTTAAAAGATTAAGCTGGGTCGGTCAGTCATCGATCCAGCGCCAACTGCTTTCGAAATTTTATCGTATCCTCGGCTCATTTTTTGTGTAATAAAATATTCCATGCATAATTATGCCGGCTCGATATCTGCAACGATAATATCTATGAAACAAGAATAAATTAGTTTTTTTATCGTTTCTCTTCTTTTCTTTTTTCTTTTTTCACTCGGTATAATCGATCCTACTATCTCAATAAGATTGCAAAGATAGTTCGTCCGTTGTTACTAATCACAGCGTAAAAGGATTGAAACTTTCTACGCGATGTTATAGTCATGTATATATATATATAGAGCGTATAATATATGCATGTCTATACAGTATATGAGACGTCGTATCGTGTTCGTTTGTGCTCCGAAGACCGGCTGTCGCTAATAATATCGTTATGTAAATTTACAAACGTTTGTGCACGCGAATCGCGTGTAACGTGGCAGCGTGACGTCGCGTCGCGATCGATTTTTGGCAGCGGATCGATTTAATCGAGATGGACCGTAAATCAATGCGGAACGACCTGGCGTTGAGATAAATGTCGGAAAATTAGAGGGTTCGTCACACGGTACCGCGGTTCTGTTGCGCGCGATAATTGAATACACTGGCAAGAAAATAAAGAAAAGAAAAAGAAAGAAAAAACTGCGCGCGTTGAATACGATGATCGACGGCGCACGCGTGTTGCGACTCTTGCAGGAGCAGCGGCCCCCGGTTTCGAGAGATCGACTATAAAGATGACGCTTCTTCTGCTTGCCTACAAGCATGCTTTACGAGGTTATTTAAATATTATTTAAATACATTGTAAAGGAGCCTGGATTAATTGGACGCGATGCAACGTTATAGCTAATTGATTAACAACTCTGTTCGGTTTTTTTACCTTACATATATATTCAATGAACGTTTTGAATATTCAAAGCTCGAAAGACTTCGTAATGTTTCTTAAGAGGATGTTAGAGCGAGCTAGTCTTAAATCGATGGGTCTATAGGCTAAGGTAATATTAATATAATATAATATAATATTAATAACTTTTATTAATTAAGAAATCCGCTTGTAATTCGTCTAATTCGATTATGCACAATTCGATTACGAATTTCTGCGAGTTATTTTATTCTGTCGGATCTTGTACAATGCCTCCTCGCTGACTCGTGCGATCCTATCGTAAGATCAACGACAGCACCTTTTTCGTTTCTGATATTTCCTCTCGTTGTACCTAAGTACACGAAATGCATTTTCTCGTTCTCTCGCTTGTTATATTAAATATCAATGGTGTCTCGAATAAGCCTACTTTACTTCAGTTGTTTAGATTCACGATGAAAAACGCGGTGTCGATAATTACACACGGAGAAGCGATCCAGCTTGCACGGTCGTTGGTTTGGCCAACGTTGATTGGTAAAGAAATAGCAGGTTAATAAATTGATATCGAGGGGAAGGCGATTTAGCTGGTAATTGGCTGCGAGTGGTTGGCTCGATGACTCGGTTATCGATGGAACCTCGTTTTTTCCCCCGAGGGCCGGTTACCGAGTTACTATTCAATTAATGTATCGTTTCGTCTCGGATGATCGTGCAACGTGCACAAGCCGCGAGTTAGCTTCGCGACACGGAATTTCCTGCGCGATTTTTTTTTTTTCTTCTTTTTTTTAACGGAGAATAAACAGACTTTCTCGAGTAGTTTCTCCACGTTTGGAAACTTTTGCCCTGACACGAGATGCGTGAGTTCACAATTGTACAATTGGACTATCGGCGTCGCGTAGGTGCGACGCTTTGAGATTAATTTAACTTTAGCTCGGACTCGATTTGGCCAGTTATCGTCTACAGTCGAGGTATTAACGTTGCTCAAAATTCGTCTCCGATTCTTCTGACGTCGCTCGCTCGATGAAAATTCCCCGAAAGACCCGCTCAAGATGCACGATGAAGAAACGTAGGGCAAAGAGATCCGAAATAAAAGCACTGGAAAATCGAATTCACGCGGTGACTTTCGCGTGACTTCCCAGCTGCCGGAGAAGCTTCGTTGCGTACACGCGCGCGTTCTCTCCTTCTTTCTCTTGTCTCTGCTGAATAATGTAGCCGAGCTTTATCAGCATAACCTCGAACGAGAGGCAGTCGGAGCGCGCTCGCGCTCTCGCAGATACTTGGCTGATTCGCGAAAGATCGCCGAAAGATTAGCCATATCCTCGTCCCCGTTCGACTTATCGGATCGCCGTTCGGTTCGCCGCAGATTCTCTCTTTCCCTCGTCTGTGTTCGATTCGTTCATCGGGCTAAAGATAGTCGGCTATTTATCTAGCGGACGCTAGAATCTTCTATCGATACACTACGATTTAGGAAGTGGATCGGGGGTAGTTTTTCTCGCAAGGGTGGAAGTCTCCCGAGGGAATCTTTATTATTTTTCGTCGTTTTGTTAGCGCAATTGCGCGATCAGGTGTCTGGGTAACTTATAAATTGAACGCGGATTTCAGTTCATTTTGCTCCAGTTGCTCGACTTGAGAACTGGATCACTGTCACTGCGGTAGTTTCCGCGATAAACATCCATCCCTCGATATCTTTAATAACTTTAGTTATCTGGTTATTTTTTTTTTTTGTCACATTTCGTCGCGATCGTCCGCTGAAAAGTCTCGGTAATTTATTTCATTCGTTGCAAACGTCAGAGTTTTCCATAATTCAAAGTTTCTTTCGAGGAGATCGAATTCTTCGGTGTCTTTAATAATATTTTCTATTCGATTGGCGTATCTTGCCGCGATTGTCCGCTGAAATGTTTGGAGCGACACATTTTACAGATTTAACGCGTATGCTGAAAATGTTCTTCATAGGAACTCTGCCTTGTGCGACGAATCAATGCAAATTTGTAACTTTTCCAATAGAAATTGAACTCCTTGACGCATTTATCCTTTGATTAGTGTAATTCCTAATAATTGCACGTCAAGATGTCGGATAATTTATTTTATGGATTTGATATACGCGTCGATCGTATAACCAGTACTTTATGTTAGGTTGTCAATCGATAAACACAGAATTCTTTGATACTTTTCTTCCAGTTTATCGTCTGTTCAACGTAAATTGCTGTAATTATGCCATTGTTTGGATAATATTTTTGCAAGCCTGACACGATTTAAGGGTAGAAGGGTTGTTTAAGCGACGGTATAAGGGACCGAGAGGGTTGCGAGGGAATCGTTCGTATGGATTAAGCGCGTAATCTGTTTATATTTCATGATTGTATATGGAACATAGTTGCGTGTTGCTTTGAAGCCACCGATGTTGCATATCGTTTGCAAAGTAATGAACGAGTCGTTGTTTTCTCCGGCCGAGGGGATCGCGGCTCGACTGTCCGCGCTGTTTGAAGAATGGCGGTAATCTTTTCCGTAACAACTGCTTAGGATTTAACGATCTTGCGTGTCAGTCGAACGAGAAGAACACTAAATAAATACAAATAAATCGGAAGAAAGAAGAAAATAAAAGAGTTTCGATAATAACCATCTTTAATCTCTACCGCGTGAACACGTGTTTTTCGTGTTCCAGTTAATCTGAAAGTAACGCTATCCGCTACATTTCGTACGTTTTAACTTTATACTATTTACTATTATTACAACTACTTGTCAAAGATATCGCGACATCTCGCCATCGCGAAGGTTTCAAATCTAAAAGAATTTCGTGATAATCTTAATTTAAATAGAATATTCGTTACACGCTCAATATGAGAATCTAACACGATGTAAGAAAGTAGATCTTCTTATAATAGGCTCTGGACCTAAAGTACCTAAAGTGTACAATTTCCGATTTTTTAAAAGAATGTTACTATTCGAAAATCTCATTGGCCGCGAAACACCGACACATACGAGTATCGTGTATACGTTGACACAGCGGAGGTAGGAATACTCTACGAGATTTAAAAGAACACAAACTACTTCCGTACAAAGAAACGCGAACAATTTCTCATTGAACGAGGAAATCTTCCACAAATGACAAAAAAAAAAAAAAAAAAAGGGAAAGAAAGAAAATGTCTGTAGATCGGACGATTTCAGAATCGTGCCGAAAGCGTCGAGGGGGACGCCTGTAAATTTTTCAACGCGTCGCGAAACGCGGCAGAATTAGCATTGCCATAATAAGCGATATCGCAGGATCGGCCAGTACGCTATCATAAATTCCTCCAACGGTCGCAGATAGCTCAGGCCGATAAAAAAAGGCGCGCACGTTGACGGCCGTGCGTCTTTCCCTCTCTCCCTTTTCTCCTCGTCTCTCCTTTCCTCTGTCTCCCGATTCGAATAATTTCGTCGGGGTGGGAAGGGTGTGTGCTCGATTCTTCCGCTTTTTTTTTCTCCCGACGAGCCGCTAAGCCGACAGGAAACGAACCGGCAGATAGTCGACGAACGACGACGCCATTGCACTCGGAGATAAAACAGTGATAGGGAGATCGATGAAGGCGATAGTTGAAGTTATTACCGGATAGAGGAAGCGGCCGGGACAAAGACGGAAACAGACGAAAAAGAGAAACAGAAACGTTAGTAGTCTCAGACCCTTACGATTGAAGGAAAGCGGAGAGAGAGAGAGAGAGAGAGAGAGAGAGAGACTAAAAGAGTGGGGAGAGACGCGAAACTCGAAAGAGAGATTACAATAGAGGCGTTGCGTGGAAGAACAAAAAGAGAGAAACGCGTTAAAGAACAAAGGAAGGAGAGGGAGGAAGAGCGAGTTGTAGAAAAGAGAGACCGATAGAGGCGAACGCGGGTGTGGAAATAGGAGAGGGTAGAGGGGAAGAGATGTATTCGGTACTCGCACGAAGCTCGGATAAGCGGTAACAGTTATGAAGAAATGGAAATGGCTGATAAAGGCCGGTGGCGAGCCAACGGTGAAACGTTTTTAATATTACATTAAGGCAGGATTACTACGGCCGCGACAGAATTTGCCTCGTGTGACGCATCGTGTCCAGACACGCGAAATTTCACGGTCTCGCTCCAGCCCGATCCGGAACGATTTAATTAACGATCGACTCTGGCAATAGTACGGAGTTGAGGCCAGAGAGAACGCGAGAGAATGATTCACCGTGCGATTTATCGATCTAGAGAAAAAGGAAACTATCGATACGTCGTTGATCGACGCGAAACGATCGACGAGCAACGATCGTCAGAATTCGTGCTATTTAAATAATTTCGTTATTTCGCTCGGGGCATTTCTTATTTAATTTTCCAATTTATATTCCGCGTTTCTTTTTTAAATAAGAGAATGATTTTAAACGATAATAAATGGATTGGATCGAAAGTAACCCGCGGAGCGCGACCTTAATACCTGGAGCGAATTCTGAAACGCGTATCGCCTTACTTTACGCCCGAAATTATTGCGCAACTTGTGCCGATGCATCGTTACGTCGGTGCGTGCGAAGTTTGCGCAACGACAGTAGGCGATTTTCCGCTCGCTACGCGCGTGGGTATCGATTACACGCGCGAAACGCTGAGCCTGCTCGCGGACGAAGGCTCGATCATCGACCAGAACTCGGTTTTATCATCCAACTTTCCGACATTTGCCGCGTTTCACTGCAAGAAAGCTTCACGCCGCTATTTGCATAATGATGTCCGCGCGAGACCGTCTCTATACCGCCGTATGCAAATTCACACGCCATTCAACGGCTAAACTACCGTCGATTAAGTGGCAGATCGATTCAGATCGCCTCGAAAAAAGTTCGATGTTCCCTCATCGACGATTCGATGGATATTGCGAAACTTGTATCGTCGAATCCTGTTGGAGTAGCCTCGGAATCGACTCGGTTAGAGCATTTTGGATCTTCCACGGAGTTCATCGAATCGAGAAATAGGCGATTCTCGGAACGAGTGGGAGATCGAATCCGCTATGACTTCATAAAGGTAGCTGGAAATGGATTTTATGAAGTTTCGAGATTCTTGGAGATTTTATTGGGATTCTTGGTAACGGAGAGTTCATCGAATTAGAGATTCTACGTGATTTTTAAATTATAAGCTACGAAACGACAGGAATTGAACGAGTTGTACAGCGAATTTCGGTCATCGAATTACGATCGGTCGTAATCTCGAATATTTGTTACCTTTTTAGTGGAATCGAACGACGCGAGAAAATTCTAATAGCGAAGTTTTCATCGATTGCAAACACTTTCGTTCCCGAGTATTCAAGACAACGATTTCTTCGGGCAGAGAACGTTTACAGTCGCGCTTTTGCGTTTTATTGGAATAAATTAACGGAACTTTTACAAGATTTATATTTACGCGATTGGCTTTACGAATGTACAAACTCTTTATCGCGCACGCGATAAAGCGCATCATATGCGTATCGCGGTGTTTTTTTCCTTTTTCTTTTTTTTTTTTTTTTCGATCGTTCAGCAATAATTCGCGAGCATCGTATTATTCCACCGTTTGCAGTTCGACTTTTGATATCGGATCTGCCGGCGGTGTCATCGGTTTCGACTCGAATTTATTTCTACGAAATTCAGCGACGGATAGAATGGACCGAGGTAAAATTTTTTACTTCCGACAAGATACGTAGCATCCACCTGACGTTGGATTTCGCTCGAACAAATGGATCAAATAGTCTACTCCCGGCCGATCGCGATAAAAAATTATCACCAAACAGCATTCTATCGTGCTTCCACTAAAAGACTTTAATAACAGAAGAAAGGAACGCGATCAACGTTTTAGGTAGCACGAAGAATCTTTATTCAATCACGACGTAGACAAAGAAACTTGTTTACGATCGAGTTGGTCTGTCGACAGATCGACTGAGTCATCGTGGTTCACCGAGGGACCCGAACACGAGCATCGAGTCCAACTGTTTTGACACTCGTTCGTCTCGGAGCTTGGCTGCTCTTCGTCGGTCTTTCTTCTCCTCCGACCTCCGAATTCCATGCCGGGTTATATCAGAATATCTATGGACTCGTCCGGACCACTTTTCGCTTAATCGTCTTCTACTCTTTCTCTGGTGTATATCCACCGCTACCTACCGAACATCTGTCCGTGACTCGACGTTGTATTTTCGCCTGGACATTGTTACTCCGTTTGTTATGATCACGAGACTCGCTAAAAATATACATCGACGTTTGAAGAAGTTTAGGGACGTTCTTCCGTCCTATCTAGGTCGCAGATAGTTTTCCGTTTGCGTGGATTGTTTCGAAAGAAAGCGCGAACGAAGAATCTGATAACGTCGTTGCAAGAATTTTCGAATTCCAGAATTAACAGTCTCGTAAGAAGCGTTAATTCCGGAATAACGAAGCCAATTGTTCGTTGGAGAAACGTGGTGAATCGCGTAGAAATTACTTCGATTAAATATACGTTACAACCTTTTGCTCGACGTTTTTGCCTCGATGTACTTGACGATAGAATGGAAGGATCGATGGTTATCACAGATCGACACGATGACGTTAGAGCGATATGAACAGTCGAAGGAATCGTTCCAGAGTTTTAAAAGGATAATCTAGAAGAGAATCTTTCTACAGCAAAAGCGATACAACTGTCGGAGGATGTTGCGCGATTGCGGTGACGCACGCGAACGTGCAAAGGTCGTCTCGTAAATAGTTTAATCTCCGGACGATCAAGCCGGCGTCTGATTAAAACTGTCTCGCCTCTGTTTAATCATTATCTCCCGTTCGAAAGTACAAAGATGCGTTTTGTCTCCGCCTTGAATTTTTCTACCCCTTTAAAAATCTGTATACCGTGCTCTAACGAGACTCGAACAATTCATCCAGTGTTCCATTTCGTATGGATGTTCGATCGCGATCGCAGTTTTCGTTGAAAAACGTAGTTCCTAATAAAGACACTTAAGAACGAAGAATATATAGTTTACAAATTTTTCAACCGTGCTACGCTCTGCCTGTGGCTTCTGTATACGAACGAATCTATATCCATTCGATCAATAATGGAATAAGTATAACAAACAATAACAAGAACAATAGTAACAAACGTATAAAAAGAAACCTCCGTAAAAAGAATCTTTATAAAAACGAGTCTATATCGATTCGATTAAGCAAACAGTCGAAGAAAAAAAAAATAGATAAATCAAAAAGGAAGAGACAAAGCGAAACAAGCAACCGCGAAACGGTAGGAAACGCAGGAAGCGCGAAGGTGTCGTCGATGAGGCGGGATCGAGGTTACCGAGATGACCCAACAAATGTCCATACGAGCAGCAGGCACGGCGGAGATGCAACGGCGTTGTACACACTGTAAGGTAGGCGCACGGTAGTCATTCCTGTGGCACGTCGTGACGGGTCTCGCGGAGTCTCAGACTGCTATCTTCTGACATTGAGGCGCCGGTATCTGTGCCACCAAGTCTCAGCGCATAACCTGCTGCGACCGAGATATGCCTCTCTCGACCGGTACAACTTTGCCCCGTTTTGACGTGCGCCAGATAACTAACGTCCTCGTCCTCCCTCCTCTCTCTCTCTCTCTCTTTCTCTTTCTCTCCTTCTAGCCGTTCCTCTTCTTCCTTCTGTTCTTCTTCGCCCTCTGACATGGTCGAAAGCGCAGCGGCCTCCGTGTATCTCGGAAATGGAATCGCTGTTTCAAACTCCGGTCACAGGGATATTCTTGATACGACGAGCATGACTTTCTTTCTTCCTTTCTTCTTCTGCGGCGACGTGCGTCTAGCTTGTTTCGTTCGAACGTTGCTTCCACGATTTACGAATACGATTGCATGAATTTCGTGGTTAGGCGCAGGGTAGGATAAATCGTGTCGTTCTTTAGATTCGATCGTTTCGACAGCTGCGACACGATCGCGTTGTTACTACGACCGCAGTTTCGCTGTACGTTAATCGTGTTAACGTTACGACGGCCAAACCAAACGACAGCTCCGAAACAGGCATCCGCTCGAGCCATCCGCGCCGATTCTTGATCGTGTCCGTGGCTACGAAGATTCCAATCTCGCGGTTTTCCTATGAACGATGTCCTAAGTTGGATGTCTAATTAGATTTGTACGTCGTTTCACGAAGAAAATCCAGTCCCAACGTTTGACATGGCGGTTGGTAAGAACGAGGAAAGATATCACGAAAAATCTATTTGCCCACGAGCAATAACAGAACATCCACCCGAATCGCCATTGACAACGAACTATTTGCTACTTTATCGATTACGATCCAGATGAAGCCAATCGTCTCTCGGCCCACGATGCTCGCGATACAATTTGCCACAGAACTGGACGTTCATCGTCGCCAGACGAGTCCCTCTCTTTTTCCGATCTACCGGTAGCGTTCCCATCGACGTTGTCGAGGATTTTTTGAAGTTCGCGTGGGGCAGTCTCGGCCGGCAAAGAAGCCACAGTGAGCAGGTATAAAGCGATGCGCTAGCAGTCGTTTGACGACGGCTATGAATAATTCATGGACGGCGTTTCCTCATACAGCTCGAATGCTCTTCTGAGAACGTGGCAGGACACAGGAAAGCGTCGATAACGATCTCTCCCTCACTCTCTCCCCCTCCTCTCTCTCTCTCTCTCTCGCTCTTTCTCTCTCTCTCTCCCCTTTCTACAGTCTCTCTTATAACGATCCTCATCTTCGTCGGTCACGATACGTTCATCTCGCTCTAATCTACGTGACTCACTATCGAGCACGGCGGATGGCTCGTCACGATGCGTCAGTGCGTCAGATAAAGTCACCGTATCCTCGTCATTCTCATTGTGTCAGAGCTCGCGCGGTGACACGTTCGGTGTATGTCCTACATCGGTGCTCGATTCTTTCCCTCCCGTCTCCGTGCAACCTTCCTGCGCGCTGACCAGATTCCGAAAATCGACCGCTCGATTTGCTTGCTCGCACGTTACACCTCCTGCCGTCCACGTCTATCGTTCGCCAATCTACGCGCGCCCAGCTTTTCGCTCGATGCTCCGTTTTCTCTTTGCTTTCTGCTCGTTGAAAGGATCATAGAGCTTCGTTCTCGCTGGGATATGTAATACACGGGTCGTCGATCGAGCATCCCGTTCGAGGACGATGTTCACTTTTCTCGTCGTCAAGGATTTTGTTTTACGTCGTCTGTTCGGGTTTCGGGTCGTAGTATGATGTTTCGGAGATTGAAGTTGAAGGCTGTGCGAGGGATTGGTTGAGCCTTGCGACTGTGCTTCGATCTTATTATTGCCATTGATCGTTTTTATGGTGCGTTATACGAGCGTGAATCATGTCGCAGTACATGTGCCTTTTGTTTAGGTTTGCCTTGGGTTTCGATTAATTTACATTCTCAGATTGGAGCACATTGTAAAACTTGTCTTCCGGTGGAACGTATAGGACACGGATTAACCATTACGTTCGAAGGAAATAATCGATATACTTGTATACTGTTTTACCCGTTTCATTAAGATTTCAGATTTGGTTTCACGTTTGAGTTATTTTCGAGTCGTGTTTGAGATAGGCTTAAGCTAGATTTTGCTTTGGAGTACGTTTTTTTCAAGTTTTTTAATATCGCCGATTAGATTTTAGATACAGACCGTATTATCTTATACGTCAAATATCAGATATCTATTATTAGACATACGCACGATCCTGACGTCCAGTGGGGAATATAAACTGCAAAGTAGCAAAGATTCCTGCATCGTTTCAAATTTCGTTGTGAGTATCTCACTGTAGAATGACGGTGGGATGATGTTACACCGCGTTATGTTCATGTACTTCGGTAAGCTAATCTTTGATCGAGGTTTATCGATAGCGAGCATAACTTCTCGAGTGGGAATCGATCTTTCAAGCGATATATAGGAGATTTTTCAAATTATCGTGCGTCATTCTCGGATTCTTATTGCTAGATTCTTATTGTAAGTTCGGGGAAATTCATTTCACCTTAGACCTTTTTTTCGACGTTCTCGATTTCTATGGACTTACTAAAAGATTCTTTGTTAGGTATCGGCATCTTTCGGCTGGCGATCGGCAGAACGCGAGCGCGTTATCCGTAAAATCGTATATACATACGCGATAGGCAAAGTACGTGCCGCGATTATCTCGCCGTTTCGATCATGTACACGGTGTCTCGTGTGCGTGTGCGTCGGTTCACGAGGGACGCGCGTGTGTTCACCCGCCCGCTCCTCTTTTTTCCTCTTCCTGCTCTCGCGTGTATTACACTCGCGCGTTTCTACGCGAACCGTACGTGCATACACTGTGACTCGTAAAAAGCTATTCTCCACCGGTCCTGATCGAACGAAATCAATCGAAATCTTTCGAAAGCTTCATATGGGTCGAAATACATAACTCGTACAAAGAGAAAGAGAGAGAGAGAGATTACATATACATTCGAGAGACTGCGTATTTCCTTTTCATTGTACTAATCAAGCATTAATTACCAACAAATAGTTGTTTGTCCTCGCTTCTTAATGCACGCGAGAAGCCGTATTCTTTGCGACGTATCTCGATAGTTTTTTAACTTACTAACACGGTAATTGTAATAATTTCCCATCTCTGGTCCAATTGCCTCGAAAGGATGATAGACCGAGAGAATTAATTTCTGCGACTCGCCGTATAGAAGAACGTCGATGAACGCTTTTGTCATCGTGGTTACGGCGTGCACGAACGTGGAACAAGCCGTGCATTCGTTCCTTTTTCGTTCGTTCTTCGGCGTTCTCGTGGCCAGCCGCGTTTTTTCACGAACGTTATCCAACATCGCGATCGTCGCTAGACCTTAATCTATTTCATTTCGTCTCGTTAACAACACGCTCTCACCGTGGTCTGCCTGTTCCGTTCTTTTCTCTCGTTTTTGCCAGCTGTAACACTGTGTTAGAGCCAGGCGGGGGTGGGGGGTAAGTCCGCGATATCGAGGCTAGATAACGGCACTCGTTCTCGTACATCTTTTTCAATTGATGTTCATCGATACAGTTCGATGACGAAGTACTTGAAGTACTCTATCCGGTAGAACTTCTTGCGATATTCTTCTCGCCGATACCATCTGTTTTTTTTTTTCGAATCGTTTCTGTCGTTATCCGTCGAATTCCATCGGATTGCTCGGAAAGTTGGTAGAGAAGTTCGACGATGATAATAATTTGGTGATCTTCGCGAGGTATATGCTCGCAGCAGATACCTTGCGACTTTTACGTACACTTTGAAATTCGTGTACAGAATATCGGTATCGATCCTATGGTAAGTAACGCTATGAACTTGGCGAACGACTTAACAGCCGATCGGAAATTTTTGCCAAAAAAAATACGTCGAGGGATTCGCGTACCAGGCACCGACTTTTATCTCGCGGCCCGGTGACTCATCGTTTATCTTTACGTTCGCCTAGACGGTATTGTCCGCCGTTATCTTCCACTATTTACCAAAGAAGAAGCAGTCGATCAACAGATAGCGTCGAGTCATTGTCTAAACTCGTTCCTTTCCGATCTCGAGATCTCTTCCTCGTCTCCTCCTAGCCTCTGTCGCAACACGAGTCATTCTCTCTCCTCTCTTCCAGAAACGAAAATGAACGAGGAAAAACCACGGGGGGAACGAACGATACACGTTCGCGCATTGTGTTTGCCTCGATATCCGTCGATACTTCATCCGAGCCAACGTACACGGACGAGAAAATACCGGGACAAGGGAGATGGTTCGGTGGAAAGTTCTCAATAAGCGCCTAAACGCGTTAAACGAATAGAACGCGAATGCTTCTCGTATCTCTCTGGCTTGTTTCCCCGCTTCTCTCATTTACGTCACTGCGCTGCCAGCCAGAGAAGCTAAGCCCGAGCGCACAATAATTCTATCTATCTATTTATCTTCTTCAGCCTTCAAAAGAAGAGGGAACAATGACGCAGCTCGCGAGACGTTCGGCAATTTGTTGCGGAGAGCGAGAGAGCGGGAGAAAGAGAGTGAGAGAGCGAGAGCAAGACAGAGGGGTAAACAGAGAAAGGAGTGAATGATAAAAGGGACGGAAAGAGGGAGAGAAAACTGAAAGAGAAGTAGCTAGCGAGTTGGCGCGAGTGAACTAACCTTATAGAGGGAGAGAGAAAGGAAGAGCGAGAGAGAGAGAGAGAGAGAGAGAGGGAGAGAGAGAGCGAGATGGGTGAGTTGTACGCAGTCGAGGTAGCCTCTATCCACGGCTGGGATCTAATCTCCCTCGGGAATCTGGCATCCTATACCGGTATCGTTCAGGGAATCTCTTCTCCACCTCCAACCTCCCACTTCTTCCTCCCTTTACCTCGCCCACCCTTCCTATCTGAGCGCTGACTATGTCCTAGTTTATACACACTTCGATATCCTTGTGATAACGCTTCCAACCACCCCCTCCGCCATCCTCTGCCCCCTTCTCTGACAGTCCAGCGTCGCGCGCGTTGCCGGTGCTAACGTTGCCTTCACAGAGACGCTCGCAATTTCTCCAATGGCCCTCTCTCTATCCACCCTCTCTCCCTTTTTTTCCTCCCTCCCCCTCTGTTCTTCTCTTCCCACCCCCTTTTTCTATCCGCTATCTATCGAGCCCTGGCCTCCCCCGATACCGTTGACAGATAAAAATGTTTGCTACGTGGTTATCGATCGTCTCGACCGGAGATCCTAGGATACCGATACCCGGGATATAATCGAAGATGTCCCGATACACGGCGAATTCTCTGTTCGATGCGGAGATTGGAGGACCCTGCTCCGTCGCTGGTGTATCGCGACGAACCGTTCCGCTGGCAAAAAAAAAAAACCGAGGAGACGAGAGAAAATCAGGATGGACCGATCGATGGTTCCGGTTGATGGCGATCTTTTTAATCGAGGAATTTTTTAGGGTTTCAAGGTTACGGTGGTTGACTCGCTGTTACGTTCGGTGGTATACGGCGGTTGAGTCGCGTCAACTGGCCAGCCATCGGAGAGCGTACCAAATGGTAGTTTTATTTCCTGGGCTCTGCCGCAACGTACATCTCGCGATAACTGGCGCAAATAAAACTGTTCCGTGGTCAGTTAACAAATCGCTTCTGCCGTTGTGTGTGTGTGCGTCTTTTTTTTTTTAGGTTTAATCTTTTCGGGTTCCAGCTTGTTAATTGAAACGCGTCGATTTATTATGCGAGAAAAGGCGAGGATTCGAAGGGATATTACGTCTTTTATTATGTCTCCACGCGAAACGGACGAAGTCGGTGAACCGTTGCCGTGTCTTTTCTTGTTCAAGCTGATTTACTTATCGACTCTATCTTTAACTGGTCTGTCCAGTCGACCGCAATTAATCGCCGCGTTTCTCTATTGCGCTCCATCCGAGACACGCAGTTTCCATTCGAACTTCGATACACGAAAGCACCTTCTCCAACGCGATAAAAAAGCGAGCCACGAATCTATGTGGAAGCGAAGATTCCTTCGACGCGAGCTTGTCTTCTCTCCTTTGACCTGCTTCGCCCTTTTTATTCGTCGAAATTCTTCCACGGAGGAGATTTTACGCAACCGATCGTTTCCCGTGGCGATCGATCGCTGTTAAGGCTCGGCTTTTTCTTTTTTTCACGCCCGCTAACAATTTACAACGCGCGAATGAAGTGTAATTTAGAGAGTGCCCGGCGGGCAGAAGGAAAATGGAGGGCAAATAAAGGCGGCGGTACCACGTTGAACAAACAAGCCTGCTTGAAATAACCGCGTTCGCCGCATCGGCTTGAATATTCACACACAGCGCCGCTGCGCGCGTGCAGATAAGAAAACGTTCGTGATCTTTCGACACAGATAACGGGCATAGGAACTATCGATGATCTTCGCTCGATACGTCGATCCAAACATATTTTCCAGCGGGACGCGCGCACTTGCTAGCGCGTTCCACGCTGCTGATTAAAGCGTGTTTATCTTTATTGTAATCGGGCCAGGTCATAAAGCGTTCAGCTAACTGGATACTCCGGATACATTTCCTCGTCGAGCCGTTCGATTCGATCAATCAAGAAAATATCGGACCATTAAACTCTTTCATCCGTGTCGCAGCGAAATCTATACGATCGAAACTGTATCGTTCGCGTTTCAATTACAGTCGTTCGCCGGGAAAGCGGACAGTGGGAAAATGTATAATTTACAGAAAATCGCGAATAACATTGAATTCCGACGAAGAAACGTTTACGTTTCTGTGTACATATATTGGAATATATTATTACAATTATACGTACTCGTGGAACATTGGAGAATCGTAGCTCGTACGCATAGATAAACCAGTCAACTTTATCGACGATGAGAACGATCAATCACTTTCTGGAAATTTAAACACCGATCGTATACGTATCCCGGTACTAAGATTTTAACCGACTTAAATTCTTGATAATCGATCTTCTCTCGACTTGACGTTCCGCTACCAGAATTTTTCAGAAGTTGAAGTTATTCCGAATGACTCATATCCTTGCCTGTAATAGAAATTCTCCCAGAATTATATCTTAAGCAAAAGTGTATCGCGCAGGCCGTTGCAAACTAACGACTAAACGTTTGAAATCGAACGAGGAAAGAGCAAACTACGAGGAAGAACGTACGAAGCTTGACAATGGTGGATAGGAAATTTCAAATAAACAGAGCCTGTATACGTACCACTTTGTCATCCATCATCCCACTTTTTCGTTCAAAAAAAAAAAAAAAAAAAAAGAAAGAGAAAAAAGAAAAAAAATTCGAATCCCTCTGATCGCGTATAATCGCAAAAATTAATCATTACCATCTCGATACGATCGAAAGCATGGAGAGCGGCACGGTGAAACCAAGTTGGTTCCGAAAACAGAGGCCACGGAACGGAAATAGAATGGTGCAAAGGGGTAAAAGGGCGAAAGGGTGAATTGATGGGAAGGGGTAAAAAGATCGCGGAACATTTGGCGAAAACGAGACTGGAAAGAGAAAGAAAGAGAGGCAGGAGAGAGGAATATATACGAGTGGTGTCGAGGCTGGAAAGCCTTGAGAGTTGCGGCGCCACTGGATGGAGATAAGGGAGCGTTATCGGCTGCGCGGTGGCTCTTATCAGCGATCGCGCTCTCCGTTCGCCTCCCCCTCTCCTCGGCCTCTCTCTGTCCCTCTATCTATCTCGCTCGCATCCCCGCTACCCTCGCGTAGCCTCGGTTCGCGGCTCGGCGATGTTATCATCTAACTAGCTCCAGCTACTGATTCTATCTCACGTACCCACCCAGCAGGGCCGCCAACCAAGACCAGGAACGTCGCACGAAAATCTCGCGCCCGATCCTACGTCTCTATCGGAGTTTCGTTTCGTTCGAACAATCGTTTCTTGAGGGAAAATCGATTTATCTTGATTTTGATTATCTGGAATTAAATCTCGGTTTATCCGAGAGTAGTTTTCGGCGATGATTTTACGCAGCAGCGAAATCTTGCCGTTTCTGTATATTTATAGTAGAACCTACGAAATTCTAGATGGAAATCTGTGCAACTATTACTTGCGCAAGGAAAGTTTCTTCCCTTTTGCAAGGAAATAACAGATGCACGACCATTTTTCGTTTTATATGATTTTATTCAATCATGTACGATGCATTTTCTTCTGTTTCTATTATCGTCACCATACACGATTCGACAAGAATAATATGAAACAGAGAAAATGTCGCGCATGCGTTATTTCCTTACGAAGCGAAAGAAACTTTTGGGACAACCTGATAGTTACGGTGGAAATCCAACGGCTACCGAAGAAAGATCGAACGAGAAGCCAAACTGATTGATCTGGAAATAAAAAATTCGTCATCCGCCAAGTTCGGCGTTAATAATCTGTTCTGACATAAAGATTGACAATTTCCTAAATAAACAGTAGAATCCGATCTGTGTTCTGAAGGACGGAAATTGGCCACCATCGCAGTATCGTACAAATCAATCCGCGTACTCGATTATGCCTTTAATCAAATTAACGATTCAGACGTTTCCCTTCCTTAGTAGGCAACGTTTATTAAATTGTTCGCAAGGATTTGCATCGAAAATCGTAACGAGTTCTCACAGCGGGAGGACGCGTCAGGTTAACGATCACCGGAACGCCACGCTGCGTTGGCTCGATTATAAAATCGAGCTGCGTCGGTGCGCCTGTCTTCCAGATACGAATCTCGATCGTCAAATGAACAGAACGCTACAAAACACGACTCGTTCTATCGGCCCATAAATTGGTAAACGATTAAAACTCCGTCGCTCGGTGAATTCTAGCCGCCTCCGTCTCTCGTTGTCTTCGAGCCCGATCTTTTCTTCCGTTGGCCTGGCCGACTCGGTTGATAGAGGAACACCGATTCGACCGCGAATTCCCATAACTCGTTCCCGAACCAGATCGATATCAGCCCGGAACAAAAAGGAAACGAGTCGATCGGGTCGAGATACAGGAGAAACACAACCGCGGCGTAAGATTTTACGGTGCATCTAGTTAAGAGTCAGGTACGACTATAAAGCTGGCGAAGGAACACCTGGTGCACGCGGCGACGTCTTCATCCTCTAATAGTCGTCGCGGATGCAAACAGAGATAGAGATAGAGACAGAGAGAGAGAGAGAGAGAGAGAGAGAGACAGAGAGAGAGAGTGAAGAGGGGAGGGGGAAAGTAAGAGACGGAAAGAAAGGTGTAGCGTAGAAGATCGAGAAAGAGAGTCGGCCTGAATGTTACGAGGGTCTCTGATAGCGCTACGAAGGTTTTACAGCTGCGTGGCATGCGGCGTGGTTGATGTTATAATGTCATTTCTTTTATTAGCACACCGCGCGATAACGAACGGATACCGCGAAACGCGTTTCTGCAATTCAGTTCCTTGCAACAGGATGTGTAACATGTCTAGTATCAATCTCCCGTGTTCCTCGCGTATGTAATTAGAAGAATGCGAGACAAGTATAATTAGCTTTTGGACGAAGAAGTGGAACTTAATTTGTAAGAGGGAAGGTCAAGTATGAATTACAATTACTTACGATCCGAGTCGTTCCTACTGAAATTTCATTTATTACACACAACGCCGTTATCAAGATTTGTTGGCTATGAAAACTAGCGCGTCGAGAACCCGTACGACTACCTTAATCTACACTGAGACAATATTTTCCTTTCCTTTGCGAGTTCTTCGTCGTTTCTATTACATCGCGAAAGAATTAATTCCCTTCGATAAACGGTCCCTTCCGATTCCTCGTCATTTTTATTATACCGCGAAGGAACCAACGCGTATCGTTCGATGGATTGAAGCTTTCGAAATTCTAAATTTCGTCGAACTTATAACTGAAAGGTTGCATGGTCACTGGCATATACGCGAAACGTGCAAACGAGTTCAGCGTAAACCGTCGGTATCATCTTCGTTTTGTGTTGTTCGACCGGAAGCTGTCGGATGGCAGCTTTTTCACAGTTTCCTCGTGTTCGATGGCGGGCATTAATCCCCAGGCCCCCGTATCACGTCGTAGATCTCTCTACCGAGAATTCTGGGAATGTTCTGATAGTAAAATGAAGCCTTTATGGTTAACACGGAGAGCTAATCTCTCGGCGAGAGTTACACGCGGTCGCTTCTTGGAACCGAAGGAAGTTGTAACGATTTCAAGCGAATGTTAAGTTGCCCCCGTTGAGTTGAAACGATCATTTTTGTTTCGTCGTTTTCGTTTGTTCGTCGTTTCTCCTCCTCTTCTCCCGTTTTATTCCTTCGCTGTTTAATTAAAGATCACGATGTGCCTTAACTCGAGTTCCACGACGCGCTTTAATCGCGTTTATTTTCATAAATGGCGGATTTCGTGCGGGAACGGACGAAATCGATACGGGTAATTGATGGTTAGCGCCAATAATTATTATTCTCTTTGCTCTTTCTTCCACGATCGCCTGTCGTTCGCGTTTTTACGTTTGAATTACTCGATATATCCGTCGATGATCTTCTTTAAAACGTTTTATAAGATAAACGCCATCGTTCGTTGCTTGTATTATAAGTAATTTCATTGAAAATCGATGTTCCAAGGATAATTTTACCGCAGACCTATCTTTGCTTCGTTTTAACGCTTCCTCGCGATCTTTCCACCGTCTTCTTACGCTGCATCCTTTCACGAGAAAGGGCAACCTAGATCGCTCTTCCGTAGATCCTTATCGTTTCCTGAAACATTTTTTTCCAGATATCTCGTGGTCTCTTTTTTCTCGTTTCCTGCTTATCTTTCTTTTTTTACCCTTTCTTTTTTTCTTTTCTGGTTTTTATTCGTACAAAATAAGAATGCTCGAAAGAGGATCGAACGGTTGACAAAAATATTATCGGAACGATAAACGTGCCATTGGTGGTAAATGTAATCCGTGACACACGTACGTGCGTAACGGTGAAAAAGAGGAAAGAAAAACAGTGGCCTGGGCGCCATGCAAATTAACATATCTGACCGATAATCCTTGACGGTTCAGTGGCTGCCTTCGACATGCATCTTCTACGAAACCGTTCGAAGAACCTACATCCACTCTCGTCTTTCCCAATTATAATCGATTCCGCGCGTCTAAATACGATTTCTCGTTTTATCGACGTAAAACTATTATCTTGGATCCTAATTGCAATTCCACGCCAGAAAGCGGAAGAAGGTTTGAAAGTCTTTCCTACAACAAATCATTTATTTTCTTCTTCTCTTGGCTTATCAATTTAAATATCGAGACATCGAAACATTTCAGATATTATTCCATCCATTTGGAATAGAAAAGAAAGCGCGTTCTAACGGAACAAACTTTCCGTTCGTATTAAAAACTATCGTCTCGTAGAACTACGAGAAATTCTTTCCCATCGTTGCGAGCAAAATACAAAGTCAACGAGAATTTCGTTTTTCAAATCGACCGTGAAAACGAACCGCGTGCAAAGAGAATGAAAGAAACGGACAGGTTTCGTTCACGCAAACGCGTAACAGAGAAACTACATCATGGTGGATAGAGCCGGATGAAGGAAGGTATTGCAGGATCTAGATATCTCCTGTTGCCGTACAGTGGCAATCGATATCCAGACATCTATATCGAGCTAGCATCGATTCGTCAGAAGAAGAGACAGCCTGTTACGTTTGTTTCCATCGCTCGTTGCATACGGCTGTCAATACGTATCCTGGGCCGTGGCGCTGGAAGCCACCGGCCGTTCTCTAAGAACGTTCGATCCACCAACATTTCCATACGCTTTTACGTCGGCCGGTGTTACAATTCCTCGCCTCGTGTTCGCACTGCTCGACCATTGGCTTCGCGCCGCGTTGAATTGCAGATAATTTCGTATTTGAAATGTTAACCCGCGGCGATCATCCATGCAAATCGCACCTGATGTTTACGATCGACGTTCGATAGTCCACGTGGAAAGTCCAAGTTCGTTGGAAACTTCGAAACCCATCCAAGACGATTGTTTTCGTTGACGCGGCATTTTTATGCGATTTTAAGAGCACGATCTTTCGTGTTCTTCTTTCTTGCCTTTTTCCTATCTCGACTTTCTTTTTCCCCCCTATTTTCTTGATTTTATCGACTACCTTGTTATCGACACATTTTATTTTATTTCTTTTTTTTTTTTTGTACGATGTTAATTAATACGTAACTTCTCGAGAGCTAGTACGTGCGGTGCTGTCTATTAATCGTCGTCGTTGATCGTCGCTCGGTAAATTGAAAAGCACAGAAATACGGCGAGGCTGCAAAGAATATCTCGTTTCGTTTTGGGATTTATCGTTGCTTATGTCACCTTCTTGCGATTAACGAGCTCGTAAAAGGAAGACCTTTGTTGCTCGAGCGTTGAATATTAATCGTGTATTTGTGCAGTGAAACGAAGAAGTTAATAAAGTGCAGTTGATCAGAGAGTTTGGCTTGCGCATCATTGATAATAATAATAATCCCCAAATTTCTTTTTCCATTTGCGCCAATCATTTTTCCTTATTTTGCGATTTTTCCGTGCTCCCTCCGCGGTTCTTTTTCTTTTTTTTTTTTCATTGCCATCGTCAACCACCCCGTGTACGACTACACGCAGTCCCCAGTGTCCATTGTTGGCGTAGAAGCTGCAGAGCGGTCGGCACCACGTATTATTATTATTGCGATAGCAGGAACAATGCAAGTGCGCGGAGAGGGCGAAAGGGTTGAAGGGTGGCTGCATCGGTATCTCTCGTCGACGATATCATCTGCCATTGCCTCCTTGGGAGAGCACGGTTTTATTTTCTGCGATTTCGACGGTTGCGCGTGATTTGGAGACTTGGCTGATTTCACGAGGCACGATACCCCGCAACGAAACTGACATTGCCACTTTGGAAAATATCTTTTACCGATTTGATTCGGTGGAGGCCGTGTAAGTTTGGTCGCGAGCGTCGAATGTTTATTTCATAGCGATAAAGTTAAACGAAACAGCTTTTGGTCCATATGTGATAAAAAAGTTCACTTAATTTTTTATATCGCTACGGTATTTCGTATAGTACCGGCCGCATTAAAATATTGTCGCGAATTAAACATTTTGAATTTTAGAGTCCGTCTGCGACGAGTATCGTCCGACGATTAATTTCACAGTGAAAGATAAATGATTTATAAAGGAATCTTCGCAAAGAGTATCTAGGTTAGACCAACGAAAAGGTTCACCTACACGGCGACCATCATTCGTGTATCTCAGCGTAACCCTTTCCTTTTCACTTTCCAAAATTTATCCCGACCTCGAACGCGTTTTTATTGTAACCTCGCAAGACGGCGAGCGAAAATAAGAAGAAGAGAGTAGACCACGTTCCTTGGACCAGATCCAGAAAGCGAATTCCCCGATATCTGGCAGTCTCTTTGACCGATTCAACTGGCTACACACCATCGTTCTGACAAGCCGCCACACAGAGTGTAGGATAGACAAAAATCCGTGGGCTCCTCTCTCTCTCTCTCTCTCTCTTTCTTTCTCTTCCTCTCGTCCCTTTTCTCTCTTTCGCTCTCCAGAGGTGCGCTATCTCCATGGAGATAGGCGAGGGAAAAACACTCATTTTTATACCGTCAAAATGTGTTATCTTGCCCGTGCGGCTCGTCTCCGCGTCCCTCCCACCCCCTCTCTCTCTTTGCCTTTTTACCTCTTTTTTTTTTTACCCTCCTCCTTTCGGGCTCTGTGTCTCTCCGACACATACACACGTACACCCTGGGGGCGGAATTAACTCGCTAGCAGATATCCACCCTCGAAGCCACTCGCCTCGCCACCACCCCACTGCTCCGCCGCTTCCACCCTCTCGACATTTATATTGTCTGCCGGTCGTCTAGGGGTTGAAAAAAAGTGGCCCGTCCTCTCTTGTCGCCTGGTTGGTAACCGGCTAAGCAAAGGATTCCTTTTTCCAGTTCGACACCTTCGATTAATCTCCGTAGAACGCTAGTTTCGGACAGAAAGGCGAGGGTCGTTCTGTTCTCTTGTGTCCCAACTGCTAAACATCGGCACCAATTCGGTATGTTTGGCTTCGTTAAGCTGGAAACTTTTCTATGGCTGTTGAACGAGCCCGACTGTTTGGCATTCGGGTTATTGAAACCCGTAGGGTATGGTTGACCCTTTTAGGGATAGCAAGGAAGGAAGAAACGAGGATTTGTTTAGGCATGAGAATTTTTTTATTGTGTTGGTGTATTTCGTTAGACCATTCGTATGTTACTTTATTATCCAAGTGCTTTCTGGAGTGTAATAAATATTCATTCATTGCTGAAATCAGGGGGTGAACAAGTGTTTTTTTTTTCTTTTTTATCGTTGAAGAATCGTCAGTTATTGTACAGATTGTAACCAAGGACAACGGAGTTTCGTTTTCGAATTTTCTAAAAACAACTTTTACTTTCGTCGTTAACGTAATTTGCGGATAATTGGAACGTAATCTCTTGTTCGATAATTCTTCGCCAGTGAACAATTACCGAATTAGTCACGGTAACGTATGTCATATTGTTTACGTAACGCGTTTAACATATTTACGCGGAATTTACTGCTTTTACAGATGTACTTCAAATCACACTCAGGCGTGCATATGTTACGTTCATTGGATTATTTGTTTAACGCTGGTGACGCATCTGTTGCGCTTTAGATCGGGTACGTTTCGATAAAACGATTTGTTGGAAATTAGAAAGACGAACGAAGCATTGAACAACGCGTTGTAAAAAATATTTTCACTCGAACTAAGAACGTTTCTCGTGGCAGGCCAAAAATATCGTTGTAGATTCTAGTGGATCGTGGTATTTTGGTTTGCAGCAATATGTCGTTCTTTTCATTTTTGCTAAAGAAAGCTAAAGACCGCCGATATTTTTATAATCGAATTTTTCTTTTTCACCGCGGAACAAATCTTTCGTCGATCAATTATTAATGACAAATGGGGACGGATGGGACGATATTCAAAAATTTTCATACACGTCTCTATTGCAGTATGCGTTACTTTATCGTTATTTTAAGCAACGTTTAAAGGATTAAATCGTCGCTTTTTCTCAAAAATAAAAAGCTTTCTGGAACTTTCTGGAATTCGAGCATCTCGCTCGCGCATTCTCAGGCTTTGACGCACGCGACGCTCGCAGCTTTATTTCGTGCTTCAATTTCCGTTCGACGTGCGTCACGGTCGACCGGCCACGAAAGCTCTTACACGTTCCGTGTGGCAGGAAGAAGAGGGAAAAGAAAATTCGCTCCGGCCAGCCAAAAGCTTGTTTGATTCTCGACGAGCTCCGACCGAAGCCAGCCAGACGTTCATTTAATTATTATCGCACCTAATGAATCTCATTCTCCCTCACCATCCTCCTTTTCGTAATGGATTTCTGCGCCAAGTTCGAATCTCGTCCCTCCCTAGTCATGCAGGTTGCTCGTCTTCTGGAAACGTTATTCCGCGATACGCGGCTCGCCTCGCCTTTGTACACTTTCGAATCTCTGTGATCCGCGAAATGAAGCGACAGGCAAGTTCGTTCCACGCCTCGGATATCTTCGATCTACGGTTCGTTGACGAAGTTCCAGCGGTCTTTGTGTTTCTGGTTTTTCGTTTGATAACAGCGTTGGATAAGCGAGAGTTAAATGGCTGTTTCGACGGAAATGTTATGGGAAAATTGATGATTACGATGATTGTTGGGAGGGAGGTTAGCTCGAATGGCGAGGTCGGACAGACTTCGTGAGATTATGTGTGTTACGCTGCTACAACAGGGTCGCGACGATGGTTCTCCTGAACTTTGTTCGTCGTGATCAGCACCAACGTTTCTGTCTTTGAAAGTTTCCTTCTACGAACCTAATCGCGCTTCGTATCCGCGTTACGATCTTCAAATGCTCGCTAAGACCGCCGTTCTATGACTTTTTAAGCTTTGCAATTGTTACAATCATCGCGATACTTTCGACGAAGTTGAATTTTGAACAATTCTTCGTCTCAGTGCCAAAATATATAATTACCGATTGATATTTTGGAAATGAAGTCGCAGCTGTAAAATTTCTACAAGGAAAACGGATAAATCTTACCTATACTGTATCGTAGAATCAAAAAGATATCACTCGCTTCCCCCAATTACCAGCACAATCTCGAGTCTCCTCCATCATCCCCCAAACTACGACTTCTTTGCGAGTAACGGTTCCGCGACTTTTTCCATGGAAGCCACGACACGAGCAAAAATGAAGGAACCCCGAGGAGTTAAGGGAACGTTAAGAAGCGTGACGCGGTGGGTGACGGCTGAAGCGGTGGATAAAAGGAGGGGGCGAGGTCGAAGGGGACGAAGAAGGACTCGATTAAACGGCAGGACATGGCCCGGGGCGCCGCTCAACTTTTTAAATACTTTCGAACTTCCTAAAGATGACAAATTGGACGAACCTCCGCGGAGGCTACGGAGGTATCGCGAGTCTTCTTTCTCCGGCGACCTATTAATTTCGTGTCTCCTCTCCTGACTGCTTTAACCACCCTTCCTATACTCGCTGGTCTCCTTCATTTTGTCATGGGACGAAGAGGGCAATTTGGGTCGCTGCAGACGATAAGACGTTTAATTTCTTCTTCTGTCAAATTTTTCAGCTGCTGTTCGCTAACGCGAAAAGACTTGTACTTATTTAAAGTTAGGAACTCGCGTTGTCGATACGTTCTTACTCACTGTTGTTGCTTTATTGGACGTTTGGAATCGGACAGTTTCTTTCGACAAACGTACGTTTAAGAAGAAGATGCTTGATTAATCGAGAATTAGTCGACGCTAGAACTACCATAGTGATTAACGTGACCGATACGCATCGCGACCAATTTATCGTAGAAACTTTATGGATTTATAACGGAATATTTCTTTTTCGTAATATATATATATTTTTTTTTTCCATATATTCGTTAGACGACTGTACATTTCGATTGCACGATCTATATCTTTTGCTTGAATGATTCAAGAACAATTTATCATAAGCTGATAAAATGATCTACTTTTTTTTGTCTCTTCTAATAGAATGGCATGTCGTATGCCAGCTTTGCCACGTTTCGATAGCCGTTTACAGTTGATCGCGATAGCATCAACGCACGCATTATAAATCACGCTGTAGGCACTGTTACCGAGCTACTGAGTTTAGCGGTGAAACACGCTCTCAGTCGCATATAACAGATCCCGAATGTTATTAAATATCGAAAGTATAGCGGAAAATAACGTTGTACGTTAAAATCCAGCCACAAATAAATCCTAACAAATATAACGCATAAAAATGGTATTTTCCATTCTCTCGTCGAACTGGCGCAACAAATTACCAAGTCCATAAAGTCGGAGGAACCAATAACAGGGAGAGAGTGTCGCGACCCGTCGTTGCTCGAACACGCTATGCAAAACGGGAGATCCATTATTCGCGACTAATCGCTCATGAATCAATAGGCAGCGATCGGGCTCGGTGAAACGAAACAATCACGCACGTTCGTCGGTGGCAGCCGGGTTCTGTGTTCGAGGGATTAACTCTCACAGATCTGACCTTTCGTTTGCTGCAAACAAGCGTATCTTCCACGAAAACAAAAACCAGCCTCCCACACTCTACACTACGATGTAGCGCCGTACACATATACCGTATACGTATATGCATATAGAAACACCTCGCAGAAAACAACGACGATTTCCATTTAGCAATCGAACGTGGCCGTCTCGTTTTTTTTACAGCATCGAATTTAGTCGTTCACGGGCCACCGCCGCGCGAAATCGTTGCCCCGTCGACCATTCGAGAAATCGTGATCCGCGAAATCGACCGATCCATCTGGCGATCGCCAGTTCCTCGTTTAGCTTTCTCCATTCACCGCCTGATCGTCTCACTTCGTCGTCGTCTTCGTATTCGAAGCCACGAAGGGAACCTGGATGAATACGAATCGTTCCGCGTTATCGACTGGTTCCCGGTTAACTGTAAATTATAATTTAAACCAAGTTATTACAGGCGAAAAACTTTCGCTGTTAGAGCGGGCTTCTTTCCGCTCGACTCCTACGCGAGATTTATCTCGCGATCTCGCGCTAATCTCGACGAGTTGCTGCATACTATACGGGGTGTCATGCTTAGAATATCATTAATATCTTAACGGAGTAAAGAGAAAGGCTCGGGCAAGCTATTAAACATAGTACATACTATAAATTTCACATCTTAAACGTCGATGTACGAGGATCACGGACGAAACGCGTAAGTCGTATGTTTCTTGTCTGCGACATTTTAGTACGCTGTCGAGAGATTAATTCGATTCCTCCGGTCGAAATAGATGAATTCCGATATATGTTATAGTCGAAGGGGAGTGAATTGAAGGTGCGTGAAACGAGAGTGAGCCGTGAGTACGAGATTGTGTGACTGCGACGTTCGGCGGCTGAGTTTAGCTTTTCAGCGTGGACAGTGCGCGCACAACGATTTTACGTGCTATGTTGTTACGTTCAAGGGAAATACCGTTTCACGTCCACAGTGATCGCTCTCTGACTCTCTAAAGATCGTGGAAATCACTTTAAAACTTTTAAATAAACGAAATAACGCTGGTATACATTTTCTCTTTATCAAGACCCTGTAAAACATCTGTACGCGTAAGAAAACTTTTAACCGAGCGGAATAACCAATCCACGATCTCGAATAGTTGCTTCGATATTCCCATAGATCGATTAAAATGGAACACCCAGTACCAGATCGTTGGTCTTTCTTTCAATCCCGACACTTCCCCGTTTCCGTCTTTCACGACTGCCAGATGAGATCTCTGTTTCTCGCGCTCTTGTCTCCCTCCTCTCCATCGCCTTGTCTGCATATCGAGATGAATCGATGGCTCGACGAAGCGAACGATCGCTGAGAGGAGAACCGCGATCGGCGAGGATTTCGTTCAACGAGCCACGGAGAAATCCATGGCCGATAGAAGGCTGGCACCGCCTAGATCCGCAATCTAGGATGTTTGCAGGCGTGTGCCGGTTCGTGCTGCGCGCTTTTCTGCAGATTCGTATCGAAACAGCGACGATATTAATGCGAAGCAATGATTTACCGGGATGATGCCCCGGAGGAAAATTTAATAATCGAAAGTCGAGGATATAGCAGCTGTTCGTTCTATGGAAGATCGCGGCTGTAATTGTTTTGGGAATACGTTATCGATCTCTCGCAGTTAGAACGGCGCGTGTCTTGCAAAAAGGCGAGTTTCTAATCGACCGTCGTACCACCGTCTGGCACTATTGGAATTGCTGGAAGAATAGATCGTTACGTCGCGTTTTATTATGCGGAGATCTGGCTCGGATTAAACCGAATCGCGATTAGAAACTTCGCTTTTATCGCGTCGCATCTAAATCCTGGCTAACTGTACAGTCGCTAATGGAAAATTTTAATTAATCTCGCTACAGTTTCCATGCGTAGGTGAAGAAGTCGTTCAAAATATCTAACGAACATAAGGGATATAGAAGTTTCTAATAGATTTTCGTTCTCTTCTAGCTGAAATATCTGCACCCATCCATCGTTGCTTGGATTATACCGTATTAGATCTGTTAGGCGCTCTTCTGGATCCCTGTCTTGATCAACCACTGCATATTCTATCCATAAATACAAGACCCGCGCATGTGCGATAAATAAAATAACCTTTCGATGCAACAAATTGCTTCTTCGGTCTTACGCGTACGTTGAGCTATCCGTAGGCACACGACGCAATTTTTGTGATCTTTGTAGCAGGAGACCGGAGATTTAAGACAAAGTGACTCAAAGTTTCCCACCTATCCTCGTCCAACTAACCATACCATCGTAATGTAACTTATACAATGTACAACGAATCCCAAGGAGACTCGATCTCGTGCACAGCAAAGGAACTCGAAGCTCACGATCGGTTGTTCCCTCGGAGTGTCCCGTTCGAGCCGTCATTTCCATTGCCGGCAAAAAACGGGACAAGGAAACGCGCGGCGGTGTTCTCCAGCGGGCACAACGCTCTGCAACAGAGCGGACGCGTGGAAAAAACTCCGGGATCTGAATACAATCGTGGGACATTAAGGCCGGGCCGAGTGCAACATCCGCGAGCTCGCGATCCCGTACAGGCTGTTGGCCGCGTGCGTGGGTGTGCGTCTCGCGTATCACGATACAGATAGGCACACAGGGTGAGACCATTTAAGGGCATCGAGCGTGCCACCAAAAACGGATAGGTGGCGTGTGCACCATAGGGAAAGCCTTCCCGGTGAAATCGTAAATCTGTTTCTCGTGATGGCTACCGTAATGGATACTCTCCCTAGTCCTCTCAGGCAAGCTGTTTCTCCTTTCGTTCTTCTCTGGCCTTTCTATTTTCATCGATCATCTTAATCTTTTAAGGAGATATTACGTTTTATTTATAATTTATGCAGCGCTGCCAGATTGAAAATCAAACTGCGTTTACACGCGGATCGTTCAGAGATCACGCTGGCTAACTCCGTAAATTGAAACGCAGAGGACACCGACGATTACAAACGTTGCGCCTTTACCCGCGAATTTGCCATTACTTTCGCTGCTTTCCTGTGACAAATTTACGAAAACCAGTGCTTGGTTTCTTAAAATATCGAGCGTAAATCGCGCGCATATCTGAATCGTTGAATTGAAAAGTACGCGAACGGTGAAGTTGATCGATTTGGGATCCCAGAGGGCTGTGCATGTTCCAATTCGTGTTTTAACTTTCACGAGCGATAAGAAAGCCATCGTATACGTTTGGAAAATAGTGTGAATTTCTATATAATCGATCGATTTACCAACTTTCGATATTCCTCCAACCGTGTAGAATTTAATTGAAAAAAATTAGTTTCCAAGAACTCAGACAAATCTATATTTCCCATTATTCCGCGCCGAATCCATCATTCCTCTTAGCCTTCCGTTCCTCGTCGTCCCTCCGTAGGATTTCTGATCCTTCGAATATCCACGCTGAGTGGCGTGGATTCATCTTCCCGGTCTGAAAACAATTCTCGTCTGTTCGAGTCGATCGATCATTCGCCGTGTTTTTCACCTCCGCGGTTCTCTTCTTCAACCGCCGTCGAAACGGCTGCGGGTAAGGGAAACGCAGAGACGACCTACGGATCGCACGAAGAAAGGGATATCGCGTTGGTGGAAGCGGCAGCGCGCGACTGCCGAGAAAAGTTAATCTCTCTGGCCAGAGGTAGCGGAGCTTGAATCCGAACGTTGAGGGATGAAAAGCTCGGCGAGAAAGAGAGAACGACGGAGAGAAACACGCCGGAGAGTGGATGTATCGGCAATAATCGTGGTCAGGCCTGTGACTCGAGTGGCACGCCAGAGGGAAACGTGCAAGGGAGTTTCTGAATAGGCAGTGCCAGGGGATGTAGATACGCCATGCCCGACGACGGCCGAGCGTGCGATTCGACGAACGGGATGCTCCTTTGTCTTTCGTTCTGCTCGAAACCAATCCTCTCTTCTCGCTCGTCTCTTTTTAGCCCGGCTTCGTAACGCGCGGAGCGGTGTGCGCGAACACGCGAGGAAAGGGGCGGCTCGACGACCGTGCCTGATTCAGACAATTATTGTCGATTCGCGGCTGGAAATCCATCCAGCCGACGCCAGCAGCTTTTTCTGTCGCGAGACGACGACTCGGATCTCGCCGACTATGTACAAGCCCACCCCCTTGGCCACCGTTCTTTTCTTTCGCCCGCCAACACGCGCCTGTCTCTCCATCCCCCTCGATCGTGCCCGTTGCCGTTTTTAGAATTATCGGCCTGGCTACTTTGCGTCGAGCATCCCTCTCGAACCTGCCGTAACTACGACTCTTGCCTTCGCAGGGGAATAAAAGGACGGAGGAGTATAATTGGAATTGGATCCGAGGGGGTGGATACTCGACAGATTTATCTGCCGGTGTATGGAAGACTAAGCGAAAATTAGTCGCTTGAGAAAAAAAAAAACTAGCTACGATTGAAGGGGTTGACAAGAGGATGGAACGAAGACGCTCGATTGTACTGTTTCTTTTGCTGATAGGGTCTTTTCATTGTTTCGAGTTGGCGAGATGTTGGTCAGAGAATCGCGTGTAGTAGAAGCGTCGTTGATACGGAAGAGTTTCTCGCGTAAATGGATACCAAAGTAGGGAACGTGGACAAATCTGTCGATAAGATTTATGGGATTACGTTGCAACGATAATTTCGTGACAGTCGTTCGTTTCATTTTTGTCGAGGTCACTTTTTGGATATTTGAATAGAGCAACGCGTGGATAAATCGTAAAGTAGAAATATATTTCAAACAGCAGTGTAAGTACAAGTATGAATACAGTTTTTCAGCTGGTCCGGATTCGCACGCTGACAATGTTACTTTTTAACTGAATCCTCGAAGCCATCGTCGCCTGTCTATTGTCTATTGTACCTCGTCGGCACGAGGCGTGCTCCAAGATGTCTATCGGTGATTGAGAAAACTAAACGAATCAGATCAACAATTTTAACTTATCCTATCGCTCCGTCTGTTCGAAAGTCACAAAGTTGAAAAATAGTACGCGCTTTTGTATAATTTACGAACAATGCTCGCGCGCCATCAAGGAAGTAACCTTTCTTCGTAAGTTAACACCGGGGTAATTCCGTAAAGGGTATGCAGACCGCGAGAGAAAAGCGATCTGGATCGTATAACCGTTCGCTGGAAAGGAAGTTCGCCCTTTTCGACGTCAATGAAGGCGGTCGTTCTACAACAGCCCGTAACTTTAGAGTCCGGTTGGGGATTGCGAACGGGGTGGCGGGTGGTCGGCTCGCTCGACTTGACGCGGCTCTAATTTCCGATAGGACGCGTGACTCGAATCCACGATGCGGGACACGTGCGCGCTACGAACTTTGAGCACACCTCCTCTTTCTTCTTATTCGAATCTCCTTATCCAGCCCCGGACACGAGTGACGCCATGATTTATCAAAGATACCCCATACATTCGTTGGGTGGTCGACGGGAATCGAATAATTAGAGGCGTTTATAGCAATTTCGTCGCTGAGATTACAGTACCATTATTATGAACTGCTTCGAGACGATCGCAGTTGACGATTCTTTGTAATAAATGAACAATTTACATGTCATGGTTTAACGTAGAGGCGAAGGTACAATGTTGTCGATAGAAATGAAAAAATTGTGCTTATTTTATGGTATAATGGTTATGGTACACGATTAAGAACCGAGCAGTTGAAACGCAATACGAAGATAAATTAACGCATTTCGCATCCATTATACTTAATTGGTTTTATCGTTTTTCATGCAGAACGAATCCTGTCATATCGTCGTCGAGAAAGTCCACGATCTTTCTAATTTTTTACTCCAGCAATGCTAACCGAATGTTCTTCTTTTCTGTTTTAGGTAAGTCAATGCCACGTGCATGGTCGACTTTTACTCTCATAGTGCATGGTACCTTTTACTCGTAAGAAAATAAGTGAGTACCTTATTTTTGTAACGTAGTAATTGGCCAATTGAAATGAAAGAATCGAAAGGCGAAAAAAAGTTTAAACGATAATTCGTACAAATGATACTAATTTATAAGACGAGATTACAACAGATCCCAAGACAAAAGATTGTTACCAAAATGATAAAAGGTATACACGTGATTAGGGTTAAAGTTCAGGATACAAAAGCCACAAAGTGATTCCTATCTTACGCAAGTACATACCAATTCTAAATCTTTCTTGTTCATCGTAGTATATTATTCTAATACCTACAACAACTAACCTTCTGCTCCATATTTCACTAAAAAAAAAAAAAAAAACGTATGTCATGAAAAGAGTCATTTCTCAAATGTTCGACACGTACAACCTGTGCCATTCGAACTCGTCAATTAACAAAAATTGGATTTCACGTTCAATGGTTCGACGATCGCGACCGATAAGTCACGATTCAGGTCGCCGTCGAAAAAAAAACAATGGGGGTGGCAGGCACGGTGGAAATGAGAAGTGGCCCGAGGCTGGAAAAAGCCCCGGACAGGACAGCGACTCGTTCTTCACCGGGTTTCAAGGGAATCCGCCTTAAGAAATCGCTCGGTCTCTTATCACCATAGAGCAGGAATCCTTCTGGTGCAGGCGCGCTCGATCATCGGCAGAGAGAACACCGGCCAGACAGTCGGAGCGATTTGTAACGCCATAGAGGAGCGTGTGCGATGGTCGATGGGAAGGGTAACTTTGCCGGCGACGATGTTCGATTTATCAGCGGCTTTCTCGCGATGAAAATAATAGCGAAATATAACTGGCGGAAAATAGAAAAATGAACGCGCGCGGAATTGATTCGCCGGCACGATCTATGGTTTTCTTTCGCTGTGCGAATCTGCGTCCAGTTTGCACCGCGAGATCGTAGCCGGCTCGGTGTTAAGAGTTTCTAACTAACTTGAATCAACTTGAAAGTTCGTGCGACTTCAAGGATACGTTCGATTCTGGAAGAATATAATTCCGCTAGAAGTGAACGTTTCTATTTAAACTCGTCGACTGAATCAATAATATTCGATATGCTTCTGACGACACGTTACGGCTATTTAAAGCCATTTCGATAACGTTAATACGGAAGAGAAAAAAAAAAGATAAAGAAATGGTAAATTCCAATTGATTTTTAATATCGTTTATAAAGTACGAGGATGTTTGATAGCAATTACAAACAAAGATACTTTCAACGCGTTGAAAAAACTTACAGCGTTCAATCGAAATGAGAAATCACGCGTATCAAGAACAATCGATTCGTGTTCCTCTCAAACGGATTATTAAAAAGAAAAAAAAACACGATTCTATCTAAAACGACTCGAGAGAAATAGAAATATCAACTGTATAAAACTTTACAAGCAAAGAAGAGATACGAATCAAAAGAGTATATCAGTATCAGAGCGGACGAGCTCCAAATTTAAACCCGTGCCGGGATCAGCGCACCAACGACGATCGACATCATGCATTCGCGTGATTCAGCAACGCTCCGTTTCTCAAGCTGCTATCTCCAAGAGTCCATCGGCTCGTACGCACCCCATAAACTTCTCTACTTCGCACGTTGAATTCTCCAAGTAACCCCTTCGTCCTTCTTCCGGCTTTAACCGTACGAAACCATGGAGAGACAGAGTGTCACGTCCGAAGCGCGAGAGGAAGGTGGTGCAACGAGAAACGTGCAGGTTGAAGAGAATCAAGACGAAAGAAAGGGAGACAGAGGGAAGCTCGAGAGTGGAAGCAGAGCGAAAGAGGAGTGAGAGCACGACGGGAGTAGAAGCGTAGTACCACCCAGGAACCACCGACGCCGCCGCCCACTCGTGTGGAAAAATGATAGCAGCGTACTGACTGAGTGCCCGTGCTTCTGCCTCCCCCTCCAGTCCCCTTTGAAGCCCCTACGGGGGTGGCTGAGGGTGGACTGCGGGGGCTGGTTCCCGCCACGTGGGTGGAGAAACGCGGGGGTTGGTGGCGCGAGAGAGGGAGACGAGATGCCTGCTCCCGATTCCCTTATCGCCGCGGCACAGTTGTGTGTGCCTTTATGAAGATCTGTCAAACTCTCTCTCTCCGTCGCTCAACCGCGCCACCAACCCCTTGCTTCTCGCCTCTTCTCCTTCTATCTCTCTCCTTTCTCTCGCCAGGCTTCGCTCCTCGTTCCCTCGGCTGCTCTCTCCCGCGGGTGTTGCGGACCTAGGTGTAATGACGTATCGCGTATCTAGCGCACGTCGAAGCCAAACGCCGTTTCTCTGGTCTCCCCTCTGCCTGCAGCGCTCCTTTCACTTATCTTCCGTGAACTTTTTCCCTGGTTTATTTGGCTGGCCGGGCCGAGCCCGCGGTCTCTCGCTGTCTGGGCTAACGGGTCTCGGACAGGTTACTGAGATTTTTTTGCTGTTCCCTAAAGTTTCTTTGGACCAGGGTGCATCCGCTGGATTGAACGATGGTGGAAGATCGGGAGGCAGAGCGAGTTATTTCCTATTACACGTACGTTCACGCACGCTATTTCCGTACCGGGTATATTTTGTTTTTAAGCAACGGAGTTACTTCGAGAAAGTTTCTTTGCATTTTGGTAGACCGAATTGCCTGATGCGTGTGTCTGGTGTTTAGGATAGGGACCGAGTAATTGGGAACGTTGAATTTCTACCAGTGCGAGAGAAGAGCGTGAGTTGTCGAGGAGAAGCTTCTTTGCGTTTGGTGTACCGCGTTGGATGATGCATATACGTACGCGGATCGAGACCAAACCTTCGTTTGCCTGTCTCGACTGCAGTTGGTTTGGTTCAAAGGATCTTCTTCGAAAATCACGCAATCTTTACTGAGAATCGTCGGTAAAGCCTAAGACCTCGAAGAAGGTTTTAGTCGTTCGATCCCTAACGTCCTAAGCGTTCAGTGATATCCTGAGAGGCTCGAATGGTGTTGTCATACCCATCGAACAAAGAACTCTTCGTCAGTCGTTTCACTTCTGTGAAGCTTTTCACAATTCGGTCGAGAAATTCTCAACGTGCTCTTGTCTTTTCCTGATTCTTCAAGTCATTCTGTCAATACACGCAAAAACAATCATGTCGTGCTTGTGTCAACAGGATTGCTTCGATGTAATTTATGTAACGCAACGTGTGTATCGGTAGTAGCGAAAATTGTGAATCCTGAATTGGTGGATTGCGGTTTAGTTCATTGATAAATAAGCGATAAATAAATTAATCAGAAAAGTGTTGTGAATTAATCTGCTGAGCGCTGCGGTATAAGGTTATCAAGTGTGAAGTGCAGCACGTTGATAAGGAAAATGAAAAACGCGTTGAGGAAAATATAATTATCTGTAATTTGACTTTCACCATGCGAACTACACTCTCGTGTAATAAATCGTTACGTCGAAACAGCATTGCGTAAGTATCGTGTCAAACGACGATTACCTATACTATACATTGGTCGTGGATTCTTCGGCAAAGTTTCGTTGAAATTTCACTTTACGAACATAAGTAAAAAAAAATAATACCAATGAAATCAAGTACTAGTGATTAGACTATTTATTAAAACTTCCTCCTCCGTATCTTAGATGTAAATTACTACTTTGAATATTTCATCTTGAAATTTCTCGTAAATTCATAAACGTTCACAGTCCAACTATTTTGACAGTTTACTACCTACGTCGTTCTCGAGTCGCGCTGCTAAAAATGGTAAGAGTGTGTCACGATATTGCACAGAGAAATTAGCAAAAACGAGCTCTCGACGTATCGGTATATCCTTGCAAATAGATTAAATGATGCAAACAGGAGACAGCTTTCTCGTACGGATCACGAATTTGTACAGGGCTGTGTTCTTCAGCGGGATAGTCTAAAACGAGAAGGAATCCAAGACGCCGCACCACGTTCAAAGTATCGTTCGGATATATCAGCCGGCAGATTAGGCGACGACTTGAGCAGAAGCTGTTGGGAGAAGTTGGCATTATCGCGTTCGGATTCATTGATTCCAGAAGGAACGTCGCGAAGGAGGGCCGAGACAGTGAACTTGCTGCCATTACAGCGGCTGTTATCTGAGCATTTGAATGAAATTGCGATGTCCTACGACGTGTGATATCGGCACTCTACTTTCAGCTAGTTACCGTTACCTTCTTCGTCGGTAATTCGCGGTTCCAGATGCCGAAGATTCGAACGCGATAACATTTGTTGCTTTCGGATCGAAACATAGCTAAAGCGGCATCTTGAATTTAACGTTAAAACGAGTTTGAAAAAGCCGCGATAGAATTATCATCTTATGAGATTTAAACTACAACGATGACTTAGGAAGATCGACTTAAATCTCTAGTCAATTTCGACGACAAATAGGCCGAGACCAGATTTTGAAAAAAGAAAAGAAAACTTAACACGTAGGCTGCTCTAACGAATAACCAGAACTCGACGTAATAGAGTCACGAAGAATTAAGAAGTAGCAAATCCGACAGTCTAATTCATTCCGTACATATCGCCGATATCCTAGAGCTCTGATAGCTGGAGAAACGACACGACTAAGAAAAAAGTAAACTTTGAAAGAAATCGGTTTTCAAAGTGGGAAGTTTGAAATAGAAATGATTAATTACTCAATTATATACATACCGTTTGATTAGATAACAACTTGTTAAGGTATACGATATACGCGACACTCAACACGAAATGGTTAACTAAACTACGCGAGTATTTATCCTATTTTATAATCTATAGTCTATTTTATAATTATCCAAAAACTCAGATTCCATCGAACGCGACCCACGCTCCTCGAGGAAGCAAATTGGTCTCCCAAGAAGGAGTGCATGAAAGCTGCGGAACGATTCATTAAACCCGACCAAGTAGCGAAGGAACAAGCAGTTATCCCGCCCCATTCCAGCCAGTTGTATAATATAATTAACCGCGACGAGGCACAGGAGCGAGCCGCGGCAAAATCCTTTGGAATTCGTTGGACGACACGCCGAGAGAGACGGACAGACAGCCAGACAGAGAGAAAGAGAGAGGGAGATCCCTTCCGACGCTTTCTCAAACCCTCCGCCATTCCCCTCGAACGTTCGTGCCCAAACCCCGGATCGAGAAGCCCCTCTCCCCGTAATCTCCTTCAGGGTCGGGGATTTCACGATCGCTAATGAGATTCCGAGTGTCAAAACTCCGGGCCTGGGCCGTGTCTGGAACACACAGGCCCCCGAGACTCGCACACGCATACGACGTGGCCACCAAATAACGGATCGTAGCGATTAGATGGTGCCGATAAAGGTGTCCTGAGGTGGGCTCCAAGGGAACAGGTATACGAGTCGCGTTCTTCTCCGCCTTCTTTCTCCTCGTCACTCTTCTTCGTCTTCTTCGTCTCCTTCTTCTTCTACTTCTAACTGACTTATACGTTCTCCCGAGAGAACGTAAAAGACAGTAGACAGAGAAAGAGAGAGCGCGAGGCGGGGGCGGGTCGGGGGCTAGAGGTACGACGGCGGTGACGGTGGAAGGGAGGAAGTGGCGGAGGACGAGAGCAGAAAAGATAAAGAGAGGACTAAAGAGCGGAGATTAGCGCTAATGCACCATCGAGGGAATGGGATGGTATGGGGGCGAGGTCCATCGTATCTCTCATATTTCAGACCCCCGTGACGTCGTCCGAGATACCGAATCATTCCCACCTAGAGTCGACCGTGTATTTTTAGACAGTCTCTTTTTCTTTTCGCTCCGCTCCCGTCTTCCGACTCCGCGAACCATCCAGAGCGAGCCTTCCTGTTCTTCGGGTGAACCGAGTGTTCCAAGGAATCAGTGGACGGCAGCGTGTATCGTGGCTTCTTTGAGATATCGATATTGAAATGTATCGTGCAATTGGCAGAGGGACGTCGCGTTTGTCGAAGATCGTTATCCCTGAATTCGATGAAATCGTTAGTGGGTGGTGTATATGTAGTTTCTTTCGGTGGATGGATTTTCAGTAACGAATATCGAACGTTTATATCGTACGTTCGGCAAGGATGTCGAAGCTTTCTCGAAGTTGTGTAAAGTTGGACAAAGTTTGAGGAAGTTTGTACGTGCGTAAGATAACGTGGGTTTAAATTCTGTAGGATACAAAAGTAAACATTCTTGTTTAAATATGATTAAATCGTAAGAATTATCGATACAATTAACGGTGTGCTGAAATTTTATCGTCCATTGCTCTAGACCTACGAAAGGAAAGCATAAATTTCGGAGTTTCGATCGAAAATGGAATTTCGTTTCGCAAGGAAGCGTGCACCTTTCGGTCGAGCCTAATTGCAAGCGCGGTTAGGCGTTCGATCGAGAACGGCTTCGCTATTTCGATAAATAGCAGCGCCGCGCGGCCGTTGAAAAGAGCAGGAACGTAAATCGGAGGTTAACGTTTGTCTCGACGTTAACCTTTTCCACGTGAGGCGTCGACACCTGAGATAAGGAACGTCTGTTAAGGGTACATGGATCTGAGTCTAATAAGCTTCTCTCGGTTTCTGCGAGATAAATATCGGTGAGCGCGAGCACACGGTATTCCGTGCAACTGGCGCGAAGTGATTTACAAGGATTCTGGCCCACACATCGCCGGATCGTTGGGAAAATTATCCTGGGCAAAAATTACCAGACGAACGCTCCTTGTCGAGAAACTTTCGATAGGTTAACTCGATGATATTTAGAATAATTTCGTGAAAAGGATAAACCGCTTTATAAATCGAACAATTTTATCGTATGAGCCTAACTCTTCTACGTTCTTCCAATCGTTTTACATCGTTAAAAAATTTCATAAATACGAAGAAAGTACGAGGGAATCGTGACGTGTTGTAATCGTTGAATTTCTTCATCATCTTGAAGCTTTTCTTAAAATATCAAAAACCGTTTTGTTCGTTGAGACGAGATCCAGATCGAGTCGTAAAGGTTCCAAGATTACGGAGTTGGAAGTTTTTTTTTAAGGGGATTAAGATTTCAGGATGAAATTTTTGTCCAGTGAGTTGATTAAAATATTTATTTTTCCATGATTGAAAGAAGGTTGGAGCTTCGATCACAGGGACTGTGGCGTCTCGGTAAAATGCTTCATGAGAAACGGATCTAAAAAGCGGTTTGAAAGATAAACTTTCAATCGATCTCTTTTAAACCGCGGCTTTAATTTTGTATCGAGACACGGAGCACGCGCTATTTACGATTCTGTTGGAAACGTTGGAAATATCATCGCCAGCAAGATGTCGCGTTCACCATAGAGCTTGTAAATCGTCTCTTGTAACGCGTTCGCAAATTAACGACGCTTTCAGCGAATCGTTATCCGCTCCGACTGTCCGCGCTATGTTTTATGGCATTATAAACTTCGGCCGTGCATTATCGCGAAACGTTCGATATCTTTGTACTTTGTATTTCTCAATCAATTTACGCCACGACTAAATCGACGAATTTCGGTAAACAATTCTTTTCGTTGTTATTTAATCTGCCTTTTGTTTCTTTCGCCATCGAACTCTGTCTCGATCTTTTTCGATCGAATTATACTCGTAAATTCGATCTTATTTGTTTCGTTTAAACGTTTAGATATCGTTACACGATATCGTGGTAAGCAATGGCGAGAAAGAAAGTTTGAAAGACACCGTAACTTCTCAAGATGGAATTGTATTTTACAAGAGTAACGAGTTGCTTGGTATCTATTTTATTATAAATATGTATTTCTTAGACTCTTTACATTTATCGAAGCAAAATTCTACCACCAACGAAGTTTAATTCGCCGTTATCGGTTCATCATGGCAATAAACCACCCCATAGCTACGCTTCTTTTTTATTTCAACGAAAACGATCATTTCCAATCTTCAACAATTTTATTGTTAGCTAAAATCTCGTTTCCCGTTAACCGCTCGTTACAGCGGCCACCGTCCCATAACCATCCCTAATCCAGCGATCACCAAACACGGGGAAAACGCAAATTACCCTACCGTCACACTCCAATCACGCGACCAACGCTCAGGATATCCAAATCAATCGACAGAGCCGTACTCGTCGTTACATCCACGCTCCATACTCTAATGTGAGCTGGTAAAAAAAGAAATCACGTCGTCCATTCAAGCGTACGAGCTTACACTTTGCATCCGTTTGACCAACAAGCAGAATGAAGCCCAAACTACGACAAAAAGAGAAAAATGGTGTAACATTGAAAGGGGGGCAAGGGGGAGGGAAAACGAAGCAGAGTCTCGGTACGAGCGTCAGCAGCCAATTCACGGTGCCAGATAACATCGAATATTTTTCGAGTGAATGTTAGAAAACGTTAAAAAAAAAAAAAAAAAAAGAAAGAAGAAAACGGGATGGAACGAGTGAATTTAGTAGAGAGAAAGAGACGGAGGCAGGCAGAGACAGACAGTGAGAGAGAGATAGAGATACAGAGAGAAAGAGAAGTAAAAATAGTGCAAAGGGAGAAATAGGGGTGGATAAAAAGAGATGGCGAGAGAACGATCAGCGTGGGTAGAGGACGCTAAAAGGCTTGGACCGAACTTTTCGACAATAACCGGCGGCGGGCAGGCCGTTATTGAATTTTTATTGGCGACGACGAGTCAATTTGCGATTAAACCCACCCTTGTTACTCTTCCGCGCGCCACCGGCTCGACACGAGTTCGACAGTTCGTTTAAAGGAGAGACACCCCTTCGTTTCCCTTCCTTCCTTTCTTTCCCCTTTCTTTTTTTTTCCCCGTTCGTAGTTGAGGAGAGACAGATCGACTAAAACATGAAACTTCTTAAGGGATGATAGACAGGGGTAAGTCGATGGATGAACGGGTTTCTCCTCGGAATGACATTTGAAATTATCACGTCTGTCAGGTTGTGGATTCTAGGATGATTTCTTAAGGTTCTTTGGTGGCAAGTTTTAATCGTTATTGGATTTCGTGCCTCAAATCGCTGAACCTTGGATATCAGGGAAAATTCAGTCGGGTAATACATCTCTGTTCGCTTGGAAATCGAGCACTGTCTCTAACGTAATACAAATATTCTTACTCTATACTTTTCGAAAGTCACTAAGCGTCATTCTCTCGATTTGTCTTGAGAATGATCTTATACGCGAGACATCTTAGGTTAGAACACGAGTGCGAGGAAGCTTTCGAGTTGATAGCGAAGATGTCCTGCCACGTGTTCGAGAACACGTCGTATATCCTTTCGGCACTGTTCGAGGAAATAGAAACGGCTTGGCACTTGATCGAGAACCGGAAGCAGCACGTGTGGACTTAATGGATTCTTCGCGTATGCCACTTAACCGGTTGTAAGAGAAACGTTTCTCACCTGTCGTTACGTAGGGTGGCCACGTGTCTTTGCGATGGGAACGAAATTCTAGTCCTAGTACCTTCGTCGCGAAACTGTCGAAGCAAGTGTTCCTTCAAGGAGATCTTCTTTTCTTATAAAAGTTTCGTTCGCGGATTAAGTTCCTTACGAGAGGAAAAGGTTGTAATTTCTTCGAATTTGTTCGCCTCGTCTAACATTTTCAGAACAATAATTATTACAAGTAACTTTTAAACGATTCTGTGCTGATAGAGTGACGCATTAATTTAGGCATGTTCGAATTTTTGTGTATATTTTTTTTTTTTTAATCCTATCAAATTTCCTTTACTCGCGTTCTAAATCAAACGCGGATCTTGATTAAATTTTTTATCGCTGTTGGCTGATTTTTCGAAAGATAGCCAAACTTCCAAAAGGATTTTGGACGATATGAACAGTGGTGAAAAATCACAAAATAAAATTTTAACGAAATGCACGAATACAACGATTGATAAAATAGAATAACATTTATTTGATAGGCAAATAGAATAAACTTACAAGCAGAATATATTATACGGATATAACGTACGCGTTAAGCAACGTTGTAGAGATAATTTACGAATTAAAGGGATTAAAAAGATGATAATCAAAAAGAAATGAAAACTGCCATGCTAATGAAGCATGTACGATAAAGTTGGAACGATCCGTTTGCATGACCATTCAAAATCACCCATCCGTCGAATTCGAGAGGCTTTCGAAAGGGTCGCTTCTCACCTGTCGTCACAAAGGGTGGACACGTGTTCATCGGATGAAAAACCACGTATAAACACGCGTGAGGGATGAACTGTGCCATGTCGGTCTTCTGACACGATCGACCATCGGTGCTAGATCACTCTTGACGGGATTTTCGGTTGCTTTTCGAACGTTGCGAATTGTCAGGCGCAGGAGAAATATCAATTACAAAACAAGCGGAGAAAATGAAAAAGTACAGTATTCTTTGAAACTCTTTAAATTCCAGAACAGTGTCAAATCGTTCGCTCCTTCGTTTTCGCATTGACGAATCGTTTTCTTATTTCGTAGTTTACCTTTCACAGGCAAAGCGGATAGATGCAGTATATCGGGATTACAAAATTCACGAAACTTATAAAATACAATAAACGATAGGAAATAATAGAATTGCAAATACGAAGGCAACGAATCGAAGAACGTTCTAAATATTCTAAGCATGTTCTTTCCGTTTCGCAACTTCCGTTTCGGTCGCAAATCGACTTCTCCAGCCGTCTGTCTTGCGTCCGTAAAAGGCATCGGTGCTTTTCGAGGGGTTCCGCTCCACGTTAATGGCTTAATGGCGAGTCGATGTCCGATGGAAAAGGCCAACATTTCATGCCGCGTGACCAATACCCGCAGGACAATTACACGCCTCTTTTCAAGCTCCTTCTGTACCCCTTTTCGTGCTAAAGCGACCGATATCGCGAACCGCCGCTGATAACAGCGCCGGTTTTATCTTATCACGTGGAAACCCTCGTTTCACCGTCGCGTCGACTGGTCTCTTCTTCTTCCTTTCCCTCTGATGTTGCGTCTACTTCTTCGCCTTCTTTCTAGAGGCCATACTGCTGCCGTTCGTCGGGGTCCTTCCACCTCTGACGGACAGTGGGTCCATTTATTCGCAAATGCCAAGGCCGAGGGAAAGATCGACGATCGGAGGTCTGGCCGGAGGTCGCGGAGGTCCGAAGAATATCTGGATCACCAGACGAGCGCCGACGCGGAAAAATGATTCAGAGAAATTGTTTTCGTTTGACGACTCTTACTTAAGTCGACGTAAGTCGTCGAAAGTTTTGGAGTTTGTAGGTTTCTGGGCGTTATCGTTCGCCACTCTGTTGACAAATTGGGGTCATTGACGATTAGAATACGAATTTTTGTGCGTTTATTCAAAAGTGCACACGATCTACAAAATATCTATGTTACGATGCTAGATAGAACATTAAGCGAGGGGACAAACTTTTGTTTCTCCGGAGTGTATGGACTTAGGTTGCAATCTTGCTTTGTTGAAATTTCACTGCGCAGAAACGAATCGACCTAATACAAAAAATTATTCGCGAAAACGCATTTATACGTCGGGAATTATCAGATGGCCCTATCGTGGTCGAAATTAATGGTAGAAACAGGCGACCACGAGCGGAAACAGAAGTCCTGAAAGGATGGATTGCTAGATCCTGATCGCTGACCAGTTGAGCGGGACTCCAAAGAGTCCTCGAGATAGCGGGCTGATTGCCGGGGGTTGATCGACGATTTGTCAAAGTCTTTCCACGAAACGGTAGGAAGACGACGACCGTGACAATACCGTCTGGTCCTATATTTAACGTTGCATCGCAAAAAAGCATCGGTAGACCTTAGACTCCGACCTGGGACCCGAATAACAAAAAATCTGACTGCTCGTTTCTTTCTTACTTTTAAATAACGTCTCTTATATGCGTCGATACGTAAGGAAAAATAAATTCTATTTTTCCAAAATGAGTTTCATCCGTTTAGTTGGTTTTTATTTAATTAATTCTTTCTGTCGTTCTTCCTATAAACTTTAAACTTTGCGAATATACATACTCTGAACGTATTACGAAGTGATAAATGTCAGCCAATTTTCCCATCCAATTATCCAATATTTTATTGTTTCATTAAGTTTCCCCTTATTTCGTATTTTCATTCTAACTTTTAAACGTGGCTTTAACTGACCTATATTTATGCAACGTGTTGTGCTCGAAGAACACCTACCTACGAGGTCTAGCTGTTAAACGTTCAGACACCTCGTATATCTAAAAAACATTTCTCACTTGAAACAAACAATCGAAAACGAAAAAAGTTAGCACCGTCTTCAGTCTTCTCTAGTACCCTCGAAGTCTCCATGAAACGCTACCGAAAAGTCCCTAGAAACTGCGTGCATTCAGGTGTACCGGGAGCGTGGTTTCCGCATTAAAAACGCGGCAACCTTCGCGATAGTGGTTCTGACGTGTATATCCTCGGCCGCAGATGTCGCAAAACGCCCGGAGAGCAGCCGACACCGAAGTTCTCCGATAGCCTGATGGTCATTTCTCATTTGCGTAATCTCACGCTGCCCTCCTCCGTTTCTCCCATGCTCGTTCCCTCTCCTCGTTCAACTCGTCCCCGTTTCGCATGGAAAGAGAGAAGGAGGAAGGGTGGTGGCTCTTCCGCGAGAGCTCTCTCGAGGGGGTGGCTCGTGCGAACCATTTGTTCCGCGGGGCGGTTTTGACGAGGCGAACTCCCTGCCCTAATCGCTGCGGCCGTAAACGCGACGCCTCCACCGGGAGCTAATCATAATTGCGCGCCACGATAAAAAGTGTCCGGCTCTTTTTCACCGTCCGAGGCGCGCACCGCAGGGCACGGCCGGACGATGACGAAGCGGCTCGTTGCAACCCGCCCCGGATATATCTCGCCCCAGTGCAAGTGGACTGATGCGTCCGCGTAATTGACCCCGAAACGCTGTTACCACGTGATATTACGATACCGATAGAGAAGCATCCTTCTATCGTTCATTCGACAATTGGCAATCTTGCTACGAATAGTTTTGGATTAGAGATCTCTCGTGGTTGAGGTACGAAATGATGAAAATTAGAGAGGCAGGTTTTCTGCGAATTTTCTTATGAATCTCGAGATTTGCTGGATTACGACGCTTTCGTGTTTGAATGTAGATTGTACCAAATGCGATGTGTATAATAAGTAGAATCAATCGGATCGATCGGTGCTGCGAAAAAGTGTTAGGTTGTCCCGAAAGTTTCTTTCCTTTTCTAAGGAAATAATAGATGCACAACCTCTTTTCGTTTTATATTATTTTATCGAATCATCTACGATCCATTTTCTTCTATTTCTATTATTACACGGTTCGACAAAAATAATACAAAGCAGAGAACGCGGTGCGTCCGTTATTTCCTCACAAAACGAAAGAAACTTTTCGGACAACCTAATAAAAGGAGCGGCATCGTTATACTGTAAAGAACGAACATAAGATCAAGCGATTTTTACAATTACACAGCACTAAGTTCACGTTCCAACGCTTTTACACGATACCTTTTCAAGCGTCGTGCTTTATATTTTATGGGATTTCAGCTTCTACCGATCGAAATAAAAAATCGAAGGGAAGGAGTCCAACGGCGAAATTCCGTATGCGCCCTTAATGACCCACTTCCTTTACGGAGAGTCAAACCAGCTGCGCCGATAGCTCACCCCCGCCCCAAATTATTCACGCTTACCCGAATCAGTGGCCGTGACTGCGACACGAGCGACGGTCATCTCCGCTATCCCTGTCCATCTCTTTGGACAGATGAGAGTAGAAGCTGGAAATAAAAGGATACGAGAGATCGAGGAGAGAGAGAGAGAGAGCGAGAGGAACTCTCTCGATCCAAGGAAGACACCAACAAGAAGCAACGAAAGATGAAACGAGAAAGTCGAAGAGAGAGGAAGCGTCGTCTAGACTCGAGAAGCCGTTCCTGGATTTTCTCCCCCGGGACCCTCGATATATTCCATCCTAGGGGAGAGGGGAGGAACAAGAGAGAATCTTTCGAGACAGTGAGACCACTGTTGAATCTGTTTCTCCCCTCCTCGTCGCCCTCGAGGATCTTAACGAATAAGATAACACGGCGCCAGGGAGTTCTCTCCTCTCTCTCTCTCTCTCTCTCTCTCTCTTCTGTACGCTTCTCTCCACTTGGACAGGCCAACGGTCACCGACACCACGTCGATGATCCATCCTTGCCTGTTCAGACATCTCACAGCCCCGATTACGCGGAATCTCTTGTCCCCTCTTTGCTTTTTCACGCTTTCGCGCTCAACGATCCTGTTTAGTCCTGGTAATTCGACGTAGCCTCTTCGGTGGCTTCACTGAATCGAGAACATTATCGGCGCCGGGCCGATCTTTAAGACGTGTTAAGTGCCATTGACGAACTGGTACGGCCTGGTCAGATTTATAAAGGGTGCATATTACAATACCCATTTGTTTGCACTATGTGTAAGGTTGAGCGTGCGAGAGGGTATTACGCGATGATTCGTTGGTTTGGTTAAAGGGATGTGTACGCGTAGAAAATTTGCGTAAAAAAAAATATCGAGAATAAAGTATTAGGTTGTCCGAAAAGTTTCTTCCGTCTTGCAAGGAAATAGTGGAACACCACATTCTCTGTTTTGTATTATTTTTGTCGAATCGTGTATGATCGTAATAATAGAAATAGAACGAAATGGATCGTAAATGACTGAATAAAATAGTATAAAACGAAAAAAGGTTGGGCATCTATTATTTCCTTACAAAAGGAAAGAAACATGTTATTATGCGTAGAAAATGACACATTATTTTATTGAAGCGTCGCTTCTTCGAGAGTAAAGCTTCTTCAGGAAAGGCACGAATCTATGTGCCTTAAATATCCGATAAATTTACCGATAAGTATATTCCCGGATTCTTGCAGACTTTTCGAAGAAATTAGAAGAATCTAGATTAGAAGAAACTAGATTAGAAGAGTCAGTTTTGGATATAAACTGTCCAGCCGTTTACGTTTTGCGAAAAGATACGCTCGTCTATGAAAGGCTACTTTTACATAATAATTCGTGTATTTAAGCAAATCGTTGATTTACAAGCTATCCAGTTGATACATTCTTAACGTTACTCGTCGTTGCATCGATTCTTCCGCTTAAAATTTCCGCCTGTTCCTAAACGCGTTCTTATAACGCGTAGTGTTTAGTCGAGTAGAGTCGCGCGTATATTATTAGCAAAACATCGAAAAAAGCCAATTAACTGGTAGTCAAAAGTGACCAGAGTGGTCGGCGTTGCCATAAATCATTCACAGCGGGGCTAATTAAAAAGAAACCCGCGAGAAAGACTGGAGTAGAAGTTCGACTGGTTCCCGCCACCAACGCGGAGCGGAGTCGAACTCAAGCAAGGCCTGGGCCGACGATAATTTATTGGCAGGTAATTAGCGATCGTGCGAACGATAATTGTCCGCAATTTCGCAATCCCCGTGAACCGGTGCCTGCAATAATATCGCGGTAGCCCCTGTGGTTGCGTAACTCGTCGATCCAGCGAAAATCCAAACTGATAAATGTCCGCCGCGATGCGGAAAAGGCTGATAGAGAAGGAAAAAGGGAACGGGAAAGACACGATCGTTAGCGCCGCTGTAAAGGAAAAATCGTTGCATAATTAAACGCACCTGTCGATCAAATCGTTTGTCGAATTTATTTTCCATCAGTTTTGAATAACGCTATATCGGATAACAGTCTTTATCAATAAAATCGGGACGTCGTGATTTATTCCGACACACGTAATAACTCTCCTTTCGTATTCAGGTAGCAAATGAGAATCCTACCTGTTTAAAATTCACTAACACGAGCAACAATAATCCATCGTTCGTTATATTTGATCGATCGTCCCAGCGATCTGATCGTCTTTCCAAATCAACTCGCCGTCTATCGTGTCTTCTATTCTCTATATACTAAACGAATTGCAACCTCAACGACAGTAAATAAATTTCGAAAAGTAAATAAATAAAAGACAGAAAGTGAATTTCTCGTTTCTGAAACTCGTAATATTCGATAGGGAAAGTCGATCTATTCTCACAGTATCTCGTCCTTTCCTCGTCGTCGCCGATAATCTATCTGTTTGTTAGAAACCTATTACAAATCGATTTAAAGATATCCGAATGTAATCATTCGCGTAGAAAATTTTAACACGCTCGATTCTCTACGCCGAAAACGAAAATACAAGTTCTATCGATTAACCGCTACGAAAAGAAACACACCACTATCCGTCACGTCCGATGATCGATATAAAAACACGAGAGTCACCCTCCAGAATCGAACCACCGAACGATCCAACTCGCCCCATCCACGTTTTCCGACAATCGAAACCGATCTACATCGGGATAGAAAAAAAATGACGGAGAAACACGTTTTACGATGTCGAGGAAGGTTCGTAAAACGACGCTCGAAACGGCGCGTATCCCGACGTAATAAAATCTAATCGCGAGTGCCGAAACGAGCCGTCGGCAACGTTCAGGAGAACGGTGTGCACGATCCACGGAGACAAAGAGTACGGTTATTAGATACAACCGTACCCTACGTGTCTTACGATCCTCCTTATCGTTATCGCCATTAGTCACGGAGCCCATTGCGCACCGTGTTACCAGTATCGGCCTGGTGTTATCGTTATCCGTTATCAGGCCGCGCTATCGGCGAAGTTCAAGCCTCGTGACGCCAGTGACAAGAGGTAATTCTGGTGCCCTGAAGTCTGCCAATGACTATATAATACGATAAAATACGATATATAAAACTCGTACGCTTATTTCTTTGCTTATTTAACCGCCTGATCGAGCATAAGTATTTACCGGTGTATTGATACGAACGATCGTTACAATGGAATCGTTGTTCGACGAGTCGACGCAGAAGTGTGATTTCGATTGTGCAGGAGGATCGCGTGGTCTGTGGAACGTCGAGAAGGATATTGCAGTAACATCGATGACATATTGGCTGTTATTTTTACGACTATTCAGGGTTTCCGATAGTTTTATTTGGTGATCGCGTACGAGCAGATAATTTACGCTAATTTCACAAATGATTTCCTTCTTGTCCATCGTTGTCGTTTATTCGCATTTTGTACGTTGAAAATTTATAGGAAATGTAACGCAGAATACGAGAACGTTGTTTTCGCGTATATTCAAAGTAGAAATTAATCTCACGATCTTCGCGATATCGAAACGTGTTTTTTTCCGGTTTAGAGACTTTGCCCTCGTTTAGGGTAGAATACAGATAATAATGGTTTTCGACGGAAAGCAAGGGTTAGGATAGAAAAATGAACAAATGGAGTTCGAAGGAGTTTCGAACGAATTACTACCTGCGATTAGATACAGCAGCGTACACTGCATTAATTTGGTAAATAGGTACTTACTAGTCAATGTATGCGCATACTAATTTGATAGGTAAATGAATGTATCCACAAGCAGTGAAATTTAAATTTCGACTAAATAGCACAAGTTTAGTCTTCATTTAATAAAGATATGCACAAACATTCAAATTAACAATTTTGCTAGCGGATGTGCACACCAGCCACGTAATTCACGAGGTGTAAACAAAGATGCATCATTTTAAGCGAACATAGACTGCTGCGTATCTTACTGAAGTATTGTGGAAAACATACCTGTTCTTTTCGACTGAATTTATTCTATAGACTCGTTCGTTACAAAGAGGCGGCATAAATAATAGTCAGTTGCGAAGTTAATTAGAAAAATAACGTTCCTTGTACCGTCATGTCCCTCTATCGTTGTACTAAAATCGAACCTTGAGATCGCCTAATATTCTCGCGCAAGTCCCAGTAACCTCCTCTTAACAACCGAGGAAAAACTCCAGCGCACGCGGCTCCGTGACCGTATTAAAAAAAAGAGAGAGAGAGAAAGAAAATAAAAATTAAAAAAAACATCGCGTAAAACGAGCCATAAAATTCGCAAACTGTCGAGCGTTTCGTAGAAACTGTCGGTTAGAGGCAGTCGGGGACGTAATCCGGCAGAGTCCTGGAAACAATCGTCGATTCACACCCCTTCCCAGAAGGCGGCGGTGTGTTCCGGTCGAAATCAGCCTTTTGCCGTAGACGCGAGAGGGAAAAGCGGTATGTTTGCCCGGCATTATCGTGAGGCGGCAGAACACGAGAGAGCCGGGGAAAGAGAGTGAAAGAGAGAAAGAGGAAGGCAACCGGTGCTGGGGACAGAAGCAGCCAAGAGGGAGCGAGAGAAAGAGAGAGAAGAGAGTGATAACAGGTAGCCATTGCCATGGGTCTCGGTGCCGCTTGGAAACCAGTGATAGCGCTTCCCCGCAACGGCGAGCATCTCGCTCCTCTGCGGTTTCGTCTTACCCTCAGCTTTTAAACAGTCTGTCGGAAGAAGCTTTCCGCGTCGCCAACGCGGACGAGTCTGCCGTCCGCGTTGAACCGCGAGCAACCTAGTCCGCGGAATCAACGTTCGATAGCCTCGACTAAGTCCACGCTAGAAGCTGCGGATTTGGAAGAACTGTCGACTGTCCCGTTCGTTGAAACGTTGAGCTTTCGCAGGAATAATTTCGTATTACGTTGAAGAGAGCTCGAGAAAGGGCGTAATGGTTGAAGAGTAACGGCGGAGCTTTTCTGGGGGTGGTTTTCGCACTCTTGGAGGGAATTGTGAAGTGGTTCGGTGACGTCGTTTAGGGGACGAAGAATTTTGGAATTTGAGATTGCTCGTCGCCCTTTGAGAGAAGTGTAGGAGACACAGCGGGACTGTTGCATGCTGGACGATATATAGTTTCCTGACGTAATAAAGATAAGTCGAAGGTGGAATTTGCAGCGCCCAATTTGTGAAACGTGAGTTATCAAGGAAAATAGCGGTCGGGCTTGCGATATTAAACTTGTAACAAAATACGATGAGTATATGAAAGTGAATGATGAAGACTGCGCGGATATTTAATGACAGCTGATGCAAAATGAATCATACAACAGGACTATAATCTCAGAACGCTAAACTTGTTGCGCCAAAAATGTAACCCATCGTGAAACAAAGATATTTGACAGCAAGTACGGCGAAAGGACCAATCGTACATAACATGCAATTTACTTCAATTACCAAAATACCCACGTACTTAAATCGTACACCCCTCGCCAATTCTATAATACCATAACCTACTTCGTTCCGTCACTCTTAAACGCTGCAACTGCGTCGAACAGAGCTCCGCGTCTTCCAATCGCTCGATAATCTCACAGTGCCAAATATTCGTCCATCAAGGCACACATAGACGCACACAATTACATTTAACACATACAAGGTAACGCATACATAATACTCCGATTGCCAAAATGTCTACGTTTTAAATTAACCATTTCCCTCGAATATCGCAATACCACGACCTACTTTGCCACCGATCCCCATCAGTCTGGATCCTACGACCGCGTCAAAGAGCGCTCCGCTACTCGCAACCTCGTCAAACTCTCGCACGGAACGGTTTGCGTGAAACGAGCCACGTTCGAGCGTCAAAGCGACGAGCCCGCTGGCCGGTTGTCCGCATTCAATTACCCTTATCATGGTCCAAGTGTCAGACGTTATCAGTCGCGGGGCTAGTGGCCAGCCGTGACGAAAATTTCACCGGTCGATCGTGTGCCTCCTAATTGTCGTGGGTCGCGCGCGCAATTAGCCGCCGGTTTTCCGGGCGAATCGGCGTCGACGTCGACGGCGGTGTCGACGGCAGTGGCCACGCGTTCTGCGTGTGCGCGATCGATAAGATGCCGATCGTGCCGGCTTATCGGGCAACGGGCGGCCGATAAGAGTCGGTCCCCGTAGCTGTCGGAGCGAGCGCGGCCAGGCCGCGATACGCGGATTATCCGCGTGGCTCGTTTATTCCCGTGCTCGCTGCTACAACGACGACAATCGGCCTACCGACCTCCTCTTGTCCTCTCTCTCTCTCTCTCTCTGTATTTCTCTTTATCCCTCACGTTCTATCTCTCTGGAAATATAGTCGTTGTTGCTCGGATTGTCGTTACATCGAGGTTCAACGCCAGGATATATACGGAGCAGGATTAATTGTTTGTGAAGGGAGGGATTGATTGGATCTTTGGGTAATAGGCGGAGGAGTTTGGTGAATATCGCTGAGTATCGTCAAGTTGTGTGTGTAAAGTGTACTTTTATTTTGAAAGGAGATGTGGAAAGTTTGATGCGCACGTTGCATACTAAGCTGGATGGATCGAGTAATCTTAATTATCATCTTTGATTGATAACGATATATCGGAGACGTGGATTAAGTACATTCGCTGGATTATGTGATTGCGATAAGAACAGGCAAAGATTATTTTATAACATCCTGTTTGTTTACTTGGTCAGGTTACTCTGCACTCGTTATTTGCATATTTCTAAACAACGATTTTTATAAAATCAAAGTAGGACGATCGATCTCGCTCGCAAATATAACTCGAACTTCAGACTAGAGGAACGATAAAACACCGCGTGTTAAGAACGCCGAGTACAGATAATAAAATAGATCGAACAGCTGTACGGAGATGATTAAAATCCACAGATCGATGCGATGATCGGTGACGATACCGGTAACGCTCGATGGAAAGCACTCGACTCGACTTTACGTGAAAAGTTTCACGATTTACCGACAAAATTCTTATCTACGCCAGGACTCGGTCGATCCCTGATCAAATATCGGACACTGGATAATCGCGTGTGTATGAATAAACATTCGAAACACACGTAGAAAGTGGGAACGATCGTACGATCGATGTTTGCGATGTAGTCGATGGATAGCGATAGAACGAGTCGCAATCGGACATGGCGATCGCGATCGCGATAATCGTCTGACGAGCATCGTGCCAATAACGTGACGCGATATCTCACGGGATCTATCGATCGGATCTGATCGACGTTCGATCGGTACCGTCTTGAAAAACCGCAGAGTGCTTGTCGACGGTTGCGTCGAGTTGAGTCAACAGAAATCGTCGTGCCTGAACACAAACTGGAAAAATTGAATGGGATGCACTGCGTGACCGACAGCCGACAAACGCAGAATGTTTCGCATGGTGGACGGTGAATTCGTGCAACAACGTGCTATTGGACTGTGTTGTTGCGACGCGGTACATTGATGAGAATAAAAGGTGGATCTGAGGATGAAAAGTGAGGTTGCGGTCGAGTAAAATTTCGATCGAGATGAGTATACTGCTGTGGAGACAACGCAGAGGCAGTCAGCTCAGGGCGGAAGCCACGCTTTCACTGACAAGTAAGTGATTTAAAAAAAAAAAAAAAAAAGAAAAAGGAAAAGATCGAACGTTTTGAGGCGGCGGTTGGTGTTACTTGACAAAGTACGGAATGTAAAGCAAGTTAATATTAAGGTACTACGAGTATGAAGGTTTTTTTAATTTTCATACGATCCTCGAATTTTCATGTTCGTTTCGCAATTTTACTCTCGTGATCGAAACGTCGATTCGTGTATGTTAATAGCATAAATTTAAGGAATTTGTTTAACGGTGGGCTAAAATATGATTTGGAGAACATCGCGGAGATAGATAAATATATAGATTGTTATGATTCGCTTCAAGAAACGTAGTTGGATATTTCTAGGACACTCTGTATGCAAAATGCACACCCATAAAACGCACACTTCCGACTCATACGTTGTTCTATCTGACTATCACTCTATCTTCCTAACAACGTTATCTCGTGTACACTTCGAAATTTCCCACTCAATTATGTTCGTATTCATCGTTGTCAAACTTGCAATATCATAAAGTATATAATGGAATAACCCGAAGTAAAAACGAAGGTATACGACGATGTTTCAATTCAGCGAGTTACAACCAAAGACGTTACCGTACAACCAAAAGACTCGTCTACTTCCAAGAAGTCTCTCTCTCTCTCTCTCTCTCTCTCTCTCTTGTTAAAAAACCAAAAAGAATGGAAAGCAAGACAGAAAAACGTGGATCCAGTTCCTAGTACCGTTCCGACGATCGATCGTCTCGCGATTTCTCATTCGATTCGACGGGGGTGATCGAAAGCACAGGCAGAACGGGAGAGAAAAAGAAGGAGTTTCGTCGAACGTTGCCGGTCGCGGCCTCGGAGCGTTAATGGGAGGAGTTCATTAAGATCGCGCGATTAGTGGCTTATCGCGGCTAAGCGAGGCTCGTTACTTTACCGTGACGTCACTTCCTCCCTGTGTCGCCGGCATCGTCGTTCGTTGCCTCTCTTTCCGTCCGTGCTTCCAGCTTTCTGCCCGCCTCTTTTGTTCCCCGAATTCGAGCTTACACACCGTTTCCTTCTGGTTACTCGACGACTAGAGCATCGTTTCCCCTTTGCTGCTTCTCTTTGCTTGCTTTTTCGCAAGAAATCCGAAGTACGTGGCGTTGAACACGCGAATAAACAATACAATTTGATATTCTTTTGAATGATATCTTTGGATAGCAATAGGATTATATAATTATGCGCGTAATTGTATAATTAAAATGGCACAATTAGTTGCAGAATACGCGATCAGCGTTTGATCTCTCGGTCGGTTTCACTTTTATATGGTCTATTTATTGCTCGAAGCTTTAATACGATCGAAAGGGTGATTCTGAGGGTTTTAGGTAATCGTTCGTTGTTACAAAACCTTCGAATTAAACGAAGATGAATCGGCAACGATTACGGGTTCGGTGATTAAATTGGAAACTGGTTCCCGAAGGTTTCTCGTTTAACCTCGGAGAAAAAACGCTTTTCAATTTCGAGATAATATAACATTTATTAAAGATCGTTGCTTATAATCTTACGTTAATTAATTAGCAAGGCAAGGTAGAAAGTTTCGTCGCCAGTGGATTTGAATATTCAAAAGCTTAGTCTTAGGTTAAGTTTCGGTAAAAGTTTCGCAAGTCCCTTTCGCAAATCCACTTACACAAAAATATTAATTTCAGATGATACTATCTTGTTATACGTAGAACTCTTCGTCCGTAAAGTTCTATCAGAACGTTATGCTTTTTCGTAAAATACTTCGTGTCAAACAAATTTCAAAAGATTCTCAAGAACAAAAATTGGGAAGGATTGTTTTCGAGTGTCGAAAGTAGATACAGATTACGTGATCCAGATGGTAATCTCTCGTCATTTGTGCGATCATTGGCTTTGTTAATCGTCGTACGATCATGAAATAACGATCTTATAACGGAGTTACGATAAGCCTGATAAATTGTCTAGACAAAGATTAGCGATAAGTGCGGGATGGATCCGATCGATCTGGTCATTGATCGATATCGCGACCACACGTTCTGTTATCTCCGCTTGGACTTTGTCCCATCTTCTGTTTGTTGATTTCCTTTTATCTCATAAACTTCAGCTCCTATAGTCACGAATGTTCTCATGATACAATTACTGTGATCGATATCGCAGATGATTACCGATGACGTTTAATCTTCGGTTTCTTGAACGATAAACTGATACTGGTTCTTCGACAGTAAATGAGGTAGGTCAATCTAGTCGATCGTGCCTAAGTTTTTACACGCGTGATTGGTGGCTTTCTGAAATATCTACTTGGTTTTTCTGTACAGAAGTAACTGCTGTACCATAAAGTGATTTGTAAATTTCTTAGGATTTACAAATGTATACAGCGATTCTTACCTCTGTGTGATTTTCGAGAATCGTAAAGTAATTTGTAGGTTCGGAGAATCGAAGAAGAATTGACTTTGCGTTTATAAATTACAGACTTTTAAGAGAGAAGCAAGGGAAACAAAATTTACCGAACGATAGCACAATTTTTACAACTGCTTCGACATAATATTGCAGCGAACTTACGCTTCGTACGATACTGTTATTTGAAAGACACGCGCAATTAGAACGATTACTCGTCTTCTATCGCTCGATCGAGACGAATCAAATTCTAATCAAACTTAATCGAATTACTAATCTTGTTGATGGATCGGTTACCGCTTGGAAAAGATAAAACGCACATAATATTCCAATATCTTTATGATTAACAGATATTAATCGTTTGTTCATTACGATTTACAAACGTTATATGTTTAATCTCCCAAGTTAAACTCGCTCTCGCCTCGTCGAATCGCCAAGCTTAAATTCGCCAAACATCGTTGGACCCGGTGAAGCCACTTTTGAGGCCTGTTCACCGGGCAAATTTCCGCTCGGTCGAAGGTGGGTTTCGTGGCGGATCGTCTGGTGCGCGAAACGGAGCGGTGGTCGATTTTCAGCGAGAGCAGACGCGAGTCGAGGCGATCGGTGCCGCGATTTCGAGGACAAGGGAAGGCCGAGGAGGAAAAAAGAAGGCCGATGGACCGTGTTGAACGGAGATGAACGAGGCGAAGGAGGTGGCGCGGAGGGTTCCACGAAAGGCAAGAACGAAATAAACGATAAGAGGGACGCCGGGTTAACCAACAAGCAAATTAACACGTGGGAGGGTCCGATCGGCAAATGAGATAATTGTGCAACGAGGGGCCCCTCGGGGCTCTCTCTCTCTCACTCTCTCTCTCTTTCTATCTATCTATCTATCTTTATCTTTCTCCTTCCTCTGCCTCTTCTTCGCTCTGTCTGTCCCAGTTGAGTCCGGCTGTATCGTTTCAACGTCGATTCATCCAACTGTCTCTCTCTCTCTCTCTCTCTCTCTCTCTCTCTCTCTCTCTTCGTTCATCTGTTTCGCATGAGCTTCACGAGCCACGAGGCGATCAGGAGAGGCGTGTTACCGATGGATGGGACCCATCGATGGATCGATCTATCGATCCCCACGGTATGCTTCGGCGTACCCCTCGCCCCAACCCTCTCTTCGGCTCTTTACCCGCTTCTCTCGTCCTTCGTACCTCGTCGCCATCGAGATTATAGGTGAGCACCGACAGCCACGGGCTTCTTCCAATACTTTGTAAGTTTATTTGCGATCCGGCTGTTTGTATCTTTATTTATGAAATCCTGGCGGAGGGGCGAGCCTTCCTTCTTCAATGCGGATCGCGCGCGTTCTTCCCTCTTCAACTGTGCCGCGAAATTAATTATGCCGACGGAAAGAAGGAGGAGGATAGAGGATAGGGTGCAACGAAGCTCGTACCGGAAGGATAATGAGCGATCAATCGCGACCGGTCGATAGCTGTGTGCGTAAAGTCTGTAGCTTGAACAGCGGTGATCGAGTTGATCTCGTTGTTGCTTGGTTCTTTTCGTGCGTTATCGAACACGCCTGCGGTTTCGCGTTTTCAATGCTGTTTTTTTCTTTTTTTTTTTCTTCTTCTTATTTGTCATTCGCGGCGGATTTCTTTTTAACACCTTGCAATATTTTCTTCCATTGGTCTCGGACGAATTTATTCCGAATTTCCAGTGCGTATATTGACATTCCGTCGCTAAAAGTCTCCATACGTGCAGCTATTCAGTCCCAGCGAAAGAGATTCCTTTGAGCGAAATCGCACTCGGCAACCTTCTTGATGACAGCCTTTCCGGTGTAACGGCAATTAAAACTAGGACCAAGAAACGAGCCCACGGCGAAAAGGGTAGCGGTGGTCGGAAGAAGAGGTGGAAAGACGTAGAGGAGCGGTGTCCTGATAAACCGGGCTGATAGCGCGGCTCCAAACATTTGCCCGCGATAAGATCCCGTATCTCCTGAGAAAGCCCGGTTTTTATGCTCGTGCACGTTCTCCGTGTCCGTTCCTCCGCAAAAGCAGCCACCACCGCATTGAAACGATAGCGGAGGCGAGTGCGAGGGAGACAGCGACACGGTGAATCGCGAGGGTGCGACGAGGACGGACAGAGCGTCTGGCATGGGCCCATGGTGTTGTTGTAGTACCGGCTTCAGATAGAGATAGCTATTTTTAATGGAAGTTCCTTCGAGTGCTCGAGCGTCGATAGCCGACCGCCTATCTACCGGCTGATATTTTTAATATCGGAAACGGCCAGATGGGGTGGCGGTGGAGGAGAGGCTAGCTAGATAAGTCTCTCTCTCTCTCTCTCTCTCTTCCCTCGGCCGGCAGAGTAGCCGATAGCGTGGATCCATTGCCCGTGTGTGACTGTCTATCTCTTTTCTATCCATTTTTCCCTTCTTTCGCTATCTGCCTCTCGACGACCGCATTCCAAAGCTTTTCTCCTCCTACTTTCGTCCTGCTGGATATACATAGAATAGCCCCCGCTTTTTCTTTCGCGATCGTGATCTAGCGCAAGGAAACCTGAATCGTGGCTCGATCAAATTGACGTGGATCACTGGGTGGACGCTTCGCGGCGATTTTTGAAACAGAGGGTTTGGAATGATGGAACGAGGAAAGGGATGGGACGTTTGGAGGTTTGAAGATATTTATTGATAGAACAATTGGTTTACTTTGCGAAGATACCCATGGATGGGTCTAAATTGCGACGTGAACGATTATATAAGTAGTTAGAAGACTGACAGTTTTTTGATTTCGTCACTGACCATAGGTAGCGTACTTAGGTAAGAGCAAATACAGAGAACGAATTGGATCGCTGCTAATGTAGTTTATAGATACGAGTAATGGTTTACTTTATAGTCGTACAACGAAGAAATACAGCTTAAGTTTGATCCTTGGGACCGCAAGGGATAAAGAACTAGGAGCTATAACATTTTGTAGCCGACTGGTATATAATTATGCTGTATAAAAATGATATGTAAAACGATATATAATTATATATCATTTGAATAGCGTTATGTGTAATATATAATTATTGCAGCGAAAATAAGAAGGATAGTACAATGGTTGTTGAACTAGATCTGGGAGAAAGCATTCCGATCGTGGCTATTGGAAAATGCTATTGAATCGTTGTCGTTGGTGGTACCAGAATCTCGTGAACCACTATCGAGGATCTAGAGCCAACAACAATTAGCCGGGGGTCAGAGTTCGGAGCTTGGCGCTGGCCTGCCACGATGGGCGGGTTTGCATCGCATCGAGGGCGATCCGAGTAAACAAATCATAAAGCCCGACGTGGAAGGCCTCCTTGCGAACGATCTTCTCTCCGTGAACCTGTCTGTTAATCTGATCTCGGACATTCTGCGTGCGCGATCCAGCTTTCACAAGAAACGTTGTACGAGAATTGTTCGACGAAAAAGTACGGAGTAGTCTCAAAAGTAACGCGTAATCTAGATTCGGTGCTACCACGTATACGAGTTTCTCTCTTTTTCTTAATGTGACCAGGGGTAGACTTGCTTGAGTTCTGCCTTGGTAGTTTTATTCTAGAAAGTCCTTAGTCTTTCAATCTTCTATTTGTTTTTATTTCAATAAAATAAACCCTTATTTCCACACGAATCTCATTGCAAATACTTTTGTTTTCGCGCAGCCTACGTTCCTCGCTCCTTCTGGATCGCAGAAAATATCACCGAGACTTTAGCGAATTTTTTAACGAAAGAGGAATACGAATACACTCGGGTCGAGAAGGTCCTATATAATTTAGCAGAATGAAATATTATATATTATTATTATATATTATATAAAATACAAATCAAAATTTTGAAAAGTCCTTCTCCACTCTTTCTTCCGATCTTGAGATCTTCCAGAAAAATTTCCCATCGATCCTTTTTTCTCACTGTCCACCATACGCGTTCTCTCAAAACTTCTTCGAACGCGTGTACCGTCTATCCTCGCCAAACAGTTCCGTCTCGTACCGATCTTCCTTCTCCTTCTTCCTCGACGTTTCTCGGTCCAGCTTTTATCCTTCCGCGGGATGAGAACCCGAGATGCCCTCCTACAGATACAAATGGGTACCTATGCCAACGGCGCAACCTGTTATTATACATTCCCCTATACAAACAACGTGTTAATCGGGCCCGCGCCCTGGCTCTGCGCCGCGTACGAGCTGGATCCCCCCATGCATCGCGAGCACAGGCTATCGGGCTACGCGCCGTGGAAACCGATTTATCGATCGTTCCGCGTGCATTTCTTCTTCTTCTTCTTCTCCTTCTTCTTCTTCTTCCACGTCGCAGGAGGCTCGGTGTATGTAGCGACGGTAAATTGGAATACACATCGGCCACGGTTCCCTTCACCCAGAGATTTTGACCGTTCGAACAACGATTCCAACTGTTCTTCGCGTTATTCCTGATAATTTTTTTTTCGAGCCTCTTGAAGCAGGAACGAAGCACCATCGAGATGATGGGGCCGCTGGAATGTGAGCAGAGTTTTGGAGAATTTGTTACGTTGGTGTATCGAAGAGTGTTACGAATCGATTCTTATTGTCGGTCTTTGAACCTTCTTATTCCGTTAGGCGAGTTTCCTTTTAACAACGAGCGTAGTAATATCGTTTCGCTGATTCCAAACGCGTTTAAGAAATATGAAACATCGTATTTTGCGATGCTCGCGCACCTTCATCGAAACGCTCTCCATTTAGAAATTTTTATTTCCGATCCTGTTGCTTTCCTTAATCTTAACGTAAAGGATTGAAAGAAGCGATCAAATAAAAATTCTTAACATTGTGAAGCCAACTAAAAGTAGGTGACTTGGAAGTCAAGAAGCGAAAACCGACAATTCGATTACTTAACCCTAAAACGATCCCAGCAGTCAAACCTAAATCCATTCCCTCGCAATCAAATCACTCTACTTGCTTCAAAAACGAAAAGAAGAAAAGAGAGAAAAAAGGGAAAGGGAAAACAAGCATGAAAAATCAAAGAATCCATCAGTAAGAAAATCGTACAGGAATGTGTTCCTGTCGAAGAGAAAGAACGAGAGAGGAAGGCAGGGATGCACCGGCCGGTATCTACGTTGTATCGTGCACGGGGCTTCGTGGTCAGGTCTCGATGCACCTGGTGCTCATCGTCTCGATCTCGATGCTGCCCGGGGCTTTCTCGCTCCTCCCCTGTCTTCTCTACTTTCTCTCGGCGATCTTCGGCATCGACGGTGTGTGTACCGCCACCCTCGTGAAACAACCACGAAACGCCCTGAAAATCCACTGTGAAGCATTCGAGGATCGATCCGCGGTCGATTCACGACCGATAAGCGGCCTGCACGCCGCGCCGCCACGGAGTCCTGGTGCATTATGAAAACCCTTCGTAAACTTGTACACCCGCTGGCGCGAGCCTTTCGACGTTACGACACGTCGTTAGCTGAAACATCCTCCCTTCTATGTGGACGTCCCTGTCATCGTGAACTTCCCTGTTTCATAGTCTCTATGCCGTGTCCGGAGAAATTGAATTACTCATCCGGGAGTCGGTCGTGTCATCCGCTCTATTTCGATCGATGTGGTAATTTTGTAAGGGTTGTTCATTTATTACTGAAAAGAAGTAGGTTATTGAAGTATAGTATCGAAGAGGTGGTACTCCTATGGGATTGAATAATGGATCGCGGGTCGAATTATAAGAAAAGAGCTACGATAGAAAATGGTGTTATATTCGGTTATTAGCCAAGACGTGTCTCGGTTGGAAAGTTTTATAATTATGAAATCATAGCATGACGACGTTTTATAAGATTTATAACATTACCTTTATTATATTCGATACTAATCATATTAACTACGTAATCAAAAAATCACGATATAAACGAACCACCACGATCGATCATCGCCCCAAACCTCTCTAACCATCCATCTCGGCCATCCTAAGAAAAATTCACCTAAATAAAAGCGGGCAATGGTTATCAACCCTTCGATGCGTTCATCCTCCGCCCCTCCCCCATCCATTCAGGAATCAACAACGATGCTCGAGTTCCCACAGCCGAAAGAAATTCATGGCAATCAGAAAAGCCTCGTCTGCCAAACGACGATATAACACACTGTCGGCGGTTTTCCGTGGCCTTGCCTTGTCTGCAGGGTTCCTCCAACCCCTCGAATTCCTCGGAATTCCGCGGCTGTGGTGACTGGCGGTGGCGACCGCGTGCGCTTCGCGATAAGCTTCTCCTCCGACCGGCACCAAACCCACCCCTCCTCAGCGAGCACGAACCTAGAACCATGGCTGGTGTTAGCCCGTCATCCTGGAGAGGAGAAAGTTTCGGGGGTGCAGCTCGAACGACCGGAGTCGATCGATCTCCTCCGCTCATCGCGGATTCGTTATCTTTATCCGAGGCGCGCTAGGCCTCGCGATATATCTGATTGGACGAGAGTTCTCCTTTCTGTCTATGGTGTCTACACAGATAGAATGGTCGGGGGTAACTGCCGTAATTTTAAAACGATCCCCGAACCGCAGGATTTCGTTTGCCGGCCGTTTATTTATGGTCGCGGCAACGAGGGTGCCTAGAGATGGCTGTCTTATCGGCGGTGCCCGATAATTGCTCGGTTTTTGCGGGCGAACACGCGGGGAAACGTTGGAGCAGGTCGATGGCATTTCGTGCTTCGTGGTACAAAGAGAGAGAAAGGACTAGGTAGTATGTTTTACGGGTGTTTCGCGAGCACGTGGAACAGGGCACGAGTTTTATCCTCGTTCGATGATTGCCCGGTTTTTGCCGGATTGGCCAGCGTCAGGCGATGATTTTCCAGCCTGTTCGAAATGAGTTTTGGAAACGAGTTCCCTGCGGGAGTCGAGGATTCCAATGTATTTTTAGTCTCATCAAGATTCGTCTTCCCTTGTGTAGGGTTAACAGAGGTTGCGCAGACCGTTTCGTATTAGCTTCTGTAAATAAAATTAGATTCTCGATAAATGCGCATCAAGTAGCTGTAATTAGATTTGACTTTGGTTTTGTAATCGATTGGGAATGTGTGTTAAGGGAAAACAGATTGACGCGGATCTTTCAAGTGTTGTTCGATTTGATTCCCCGGTGGCTCATTTTAGAGGATAAACGGAACTAATCACGACAATTAGTCGCATCGATGCCCGGCTTGCGTGTTTTTACCATTTTCGCATTCTCTTTCGTGTTTACGTGTTTACAATTTACACGCGGCACAAATGCATAGATGCCTGCTATTTAATTGTATAGTTGCAATTTGTATCCACCGATCTCGATGCAATCCATCGTGAACGTTGCTCCAATAATTTCGTGTATCGGTTCCCCATTACACGAGAATGGGAATCGTTTGCTGTATCAATTTGAAAAAACAAAATCGAAGAGAATGGAAGCAACGCACACGGGCACTCCGTCGAGTTTATCTCGGAGCTCGGCTCATCGGCTCCTCTGCTTCATGCATCGATGTCCTTTATCGGCTGTTCGGCATGTCCCGGGAACATTACCGCCCCGGTTGATTGATATACAAAGTTGACAAAGTGCGCGACGTTGGTTGTCTACGTGTCGTGTTCGTCGTCGTCGTCCTCGAGGTAATGGCGCGGCAACCCTATCTCGCTATTGTACACTCCCTGTTACGTGTACCTCCGTGTTCCGTATCATTCTTCGAAAAGGAATCCGATTTCTGTGATTATTGACCGGATTTGTTTCTTCAAACGTATAGATCGGAGGCAAATTCTCGCTTGACGATTGGACATGTTATTCTTGCTTTCATTGCGGTTGTAGAGGCTTGATAGTCGACGAGGAAGATGACACGCGAATCGAGACAGTCCGTATTATAAAATTGTTAGACAAGAGTATTTATAACGACTGGTTTTCTTCTGTCTTTTGTCTTTAAGAGTTACTGAAAATATGTAGAAATTTTTGACGAAAAATTGGGGCTGACACTTACCAAGATAGAAGCATGATTTATCACCTTCTATTTGCGATTTATTCAAGCACAGATCGAAGAAGTACGTAGTTCTACTAAGTAAAACGTAGTTTTAGTAAAACAGTGGATTTCTCAGTTTTTATTAAGTAAATCGCACAACTACAAGTCAGTCGTGCGGATCCCTTCGTTTCATGAAATTCTCTCTTAGTCTTACAAAAATACGATCGCGTCTAAAATGGCCCAAAGAGTACAGCAGATTTAAAACGGACGTTTTAAAGACGTCGTGCGATGTCTGGCACATATATCCGTAACAAGCGTGTATCGTAGAAGCAAAATTGCATCTACACTACCTAAAGGAAAACCCTCGATGGCTGCGAAAGCCTCGATGCTTTCCTACTGAACGATCCTTAAAATTTACACCGCTTTATCGTCGATCGCACGTCGCTGTACATCTCCCTGCACACACTTTCGTACCAGCGTTTAACTATACAGAATCGGTACACCTACATGTGTCTTCCCGCGACCCGGTTCTTTCTCGGCCCCGTGCTAAACGAGAGAAATAAGAGAGGGAGAGACGCAGCACTTCCTTATCTCCCGTAACGACTGCTCGTTATTAATCGGCGCGCGCTGTTCGAGATACCGAACCCAACCTCCACCCCCGTGCACCCTTAGTGTCTCGCACCGTGGCCCCTTCGGATCGCGCACCTTCGTCAGCTTGCTGAGTATGCGTTCGTGCTTATGTGTGTTGCCGATACGTGCTGTTGCAACGCGTATAATAACACAAGGAAACGTAGAGTACGTATTATGGAATATTTCTCTGGGGGTTGATCCGAGTCAAAATCGGTTAGATAACGCGCGATCGATGTTTTATTGGAATCAATAGTAAAGAGTTGGACAATTTTTTTTTCATAAAGGATACCAGTGCAAGACCATGGTACACGGTTAAACGAGTTATTAATAGAACAATTAATTATCTAGCAGCAATTTTGCAAAGAAATAGATTCTCCTGAGTGATAGGTTGATCCATAAGTTCTCTCGGTTTTCGTCTCACGTTGTATCTTTTCTCCTGACAATTGCCTGTCGTCCTACGTCTTATACGTCGGGAATGAATTTGTACTAAATATCTGATAAATGAAACAGAACTTTTCGCATTCGATAAAATCGTACAAACTTACGGACCAATTCCAACAATGAGAATAAAAGAGAGGAGTTTTGTTAAGCGAACGAATCTCAAGGACCAACTTGTAGTTACCCGATCTACTTGTCGAAACGCGGAAGAGCAAGAATTCTCCTAATGTACGGGGCTTACCGACTTCTGTCTTAAGATACGTTGAACATATACTTATTCGCATTTTCGTTTTCCTCCTGTACGCACGGTACACTTACGTACGTGTACCGTTTCGTGAAATATTCGGAAATTTGTTGGAAACGATCAGAAACAATAAACGCAGCATTGAACGCGTTAACAACAGTAAGCAATTTCTACCGTCTCTATCCAAGGTTCCACACCCCTCTACTCGTGCAGCCATTTCCGTATCGACTCGCGATACCGGAGAATTCGGCAATGCATGTGCGTCTCGCCTCTCGTACACAGGATGATTTATTATTTTTATCTCGCCGCGGTTCCTCGCCTGGGCAACCAGCAAGCAGACGACGAAGAAAGATGTCCTCATCGAGGGAAAATCATCTCGCCCGATGAAATTCGAAGCTGCCCGCGAGATCTATCTTCATTTTACCAAATACAAATTTCATTCGTAATTTTCTACGCGTATTCTTCGAGCGTTTATCAAATTACGGATACACAAAGAATATCTGTTGAACACTTGTTGTACTTAACAATTATATGGATGTAGATATCTCATTGGGGTATTAGTCGTTCTCGCGATATTAGAGAATCGCTGCTTTTCTTGCTCGTTTTTGTTTCAGCTATTTCTAAAGGACATATTTATACCTCTATATGTATCTCTGAAAAATACTAGCTTTTTGTTGATAATTCCTGATAGTATCTTAGCCTGTACGATCTATAGTAGCATTTTAAAATGTACGTTAAAAAGTACAGAAGATAGAGGGTTGAACAAAAATCGACTGTACCCAATGTGCGTTTCGCTGGCATGACAAATTACCGATTCGAAAAATTTTACATAGGACACGACCGTTTGCTGGATCTCCGCGTTTCATCGCCAAATTCCCGAGAACGGAAAAGCCAAGAAACGAACGAAAGAAAAAAGAGGGAGTTGGCCAGGAAATACGGCGCGATTCGCGGAAGCTGTAATCGCGTGGAATCGTTTGGTAGCGAGCGTTTAAACGCGATCGCCTCGCATTAGCGTCGGGTGACGGGACTAGGGAAAGGTACGGTGGCGTGCAAAAGTGGCCGATAAGTCGTCTACGGTCGTCGATTCGGCAGGGGGTGGCTCGTACGGTTATCTTTCAGACGTGCCTTGCAATCGGCCGCTCTAACTAACTGCTCGATGAAAAGCTCGTCGCGAATCCGGGACGTATTTCTCTATCGTCCGTGAAAGGAAACGAGGGGGAAAAGAAACGCCTCGATAACGCGCGAAATATAACCCTTTATGGTAGGTGCGCTCATTAAAATCGTGGCGAAGGACGTGAATTACAAAAGGGGGGTAACGATTTTCGTTCGTGGGGAAATCGAAGTCAGGCTGGTGGTAAGATCCGTGAAATTATGGGACACCGACTGGTATCAATAATCGATTAATATCGCCGGTTAAATACGATCCCCGCGGCATTACTGGCCGATAAGTCGTCGATAACTACGGCAGAAGCAGTCGTGGAACCGTTAACTAACGACTCGATGAAAAGCTCGTTCCACCGAAGTTGGATCTTCTCGCGCGGGATAGGCCTTTGGATAGATATTGGCAATCATGGTTAAATTTGTCCCTTGATCGCTAAGAAATTACCGCGAGAAACGTACGAACTCTGACTGAGACTGCTTTCTCCGTTCTTATATATTGTTCTTTTTTTTTATGGCGAGTAAACGGCGGAGATCCTGTGATTTAACGTTTCCCACGATAAGAATTTTAGATATGAATCCGAGCTTGGACATTTATCGTACGAAAATAGCGCTTGATCCGCTAAAATATTAAATGAAACATCAAGATGCAGTAATCCATTTAAACGAAGATAAAAACACGAAGCGATCTTGAAGATTTTACAACTGAGAACGCTTCTAATGGGAATAAAATGTCGAAAAAAGAATCCGAACTCGGAATCCTGTATTCGTAACTCGAGGACGAGTTACGCTCAAGCGCTAAACTATACCAAACGAAACATCAAGAACCGCCTCGCCACTACAGTGTAACTAAACGAATCGAAGCGGCCGGCTCATTATGGGTAATCAATAATCGATACATTATCGGCGCATCCTCGTAAGAGGTGGCAGAGGGAAGGTAGCAGCCATGAGGGGGGCTAGCAGCTCATCTCCGTACCAACCATCCAGGCAGGGAGAGAACCTCCTGTTCGACGGGGATGTTCGAGGGTTCCGATTTACACAAGTATATTGAATTTATTGAGATGAGCCTAGGGATAGCGGCCAGGAGGATATTAGCTGCCTACCAACCGCCCCGACGTTTCATACGATCCGTCCTTCCCATCCCCTCTCTCGTTCGTGTCGCGTTTCAACCCCCGCGACACACCTTCCACCCTCTTCCCAATGCTCAGACCAGAGAGCCCACCTCCGTTCGCCTCTCGTGCATTTATTAAGATCGCTAGCCTGATTTATGCCTGGCCGATAGGAGGCGACTGACGACGAAGGGGTGGGTTTTCAACGCGATTCAAAGCAAATCTAATATCGACTCTGGGGCGTCGATTATCGGCCGAGGCGAGGTCGCGGTCCAGACGTCTTGGCGATTCAATTTAGCCGCGTTTACCCCTGTTTGCTCCGGTTCCCCAATGGATTTCAATGTGTTTAGAATTGCAAAGGGGTTAGAACGAAGGGAAGAGGTTGTTTATGATGCGGATTCTGATGGCTTCTTGATCCTGCTTGAGATTTAGAGACTATGGTGGAATATTTAGTGGACGTTTACAGTCGGATCTGTGGAATTTTGTAATTCATTCGTCGGCGTGATATCGATACGATAATAAGCTTTCCTTCGTCGATCCTTTAAAAAGATTTTCAACGTTTCATGTTTTTTCATCGTTCTTGAGAAGTATATTCTTTAAACGTAATAAATCGTATTTCTAACGCGCGTTTCTTTTTCTGTTACAGGTAAGTCCAATTCACCGTCTCGTAATGGTAACTATGCGACTTCGCCTCTCCACGAAATTTCACTCGCTCTAACTGTAAGTCAGAGATCGATATCCCGATTAAAATATTCAGATATTCGTCCAAATCAACGCGTCATGAACGAGGTAGAGGGAACAAACGTTAAAAAATCAACTTTGGAAAAGAGATTGCGATAAATCGGACGACGCAAACGATCGCGTTGCATCGCTGTGCAATTCAATCGGATTATATCTCGTCGATTTTTCGAGGACTGACCGACGTGAGACGTCGACGTCGCAACGATCCTCGAGGGTAATCGGTGGCGGCAGCCCGAGGAGCACTGCGGATTCTGCGGCTCTGCGAGCGCGATTCGAGCTGTCCTTATCTTCGGCGACCAGCCGTGGTTCTACAACTTAACCCTTCCAAGGCAACACGGCGCGGAGATTACCTTTGCGAGCTCGTCCCGCTTTCTCGCTTCCTTTCCTGCCTGCCCTCGGTATCCCCAGTCCTGTCTCATTCCGAATCTTCTGACGCGGATGTCGTTCCACCCTTCGTCACTCGCGAATCAGACGATTCATGAATTTAAGGGATCTTATCGTACGTTTTACTCGCCAGATATGCGTCTCGTTCCGACTACCGTAACGATGATTCAGATATCGGGATTAGCAGGTTAAGATTATTATTTTACAGTGTCGCAAAAGGTGTCGAAGTTAAATGGATAATGAATTTTGCACACTGACGCAGTATTGCGGTGGTACATGGACGACGCTAACGATAGCAACTGTTGAAATAATCGTACGTTCCAGGGCGTGTGATTTGGAGTTTTCCTTATTATTTATTAATTTGATTTCTGCGTATTAAACGAAGGTATAAGTGACAGAGATCGAATCCAATTGTATCGTCGATTCAAACTCGATCGAAGAAATATATTTCTCTCGCATCATCCTGTCGCGGATAGAAAGGGGGATGCGTGATTGAAAAGAAGTCTCGATGACAAGAAGCTGCCAACGGCTGATAAGCTGCCGGATAAGAGGGCAGTGACGAGTATAAATATGAAAATGGGGTGGAAAGATCCCTTCATAAGCTTCCTCTATTCTATCTTAGCCGAAAAAAAAGGTATCAAATTTTCTCTAGCATCGCCATAAAGCGTATACATTTCCGAACAGACACACTTCGAAAGTAGAACACGCTGAATTATCGAAAACCCTCTCGATACCAACTAAAGCCCGAGAAGCTCCCCATTCGCGATAGCGGCAGGAACAAGGAGAGCTGAAAGATTCGGACGCGTTGGGGGTGGTATTTAGATATTCTAATGGCCGCCTGATATCAAGACGCCACGGCGCGCGAGATAAAGACGACGCTCCCGTCGAGGACGCGGCGCTGCGCGTCGCTGATAACGCGAAGCTTCGCTCGTTGTTTACGTATACGACGTTACATGCACGTTAAGGTATATGTACGGGCGAGACGGTGCGCGTGCACACGTGCATATAACCGCGGCCGCGATTATTGGCGCAGCGAATATTAATGAAATGATTATGGCGAACGATGCCTGGGACGAGCACCGAAAAACTCGTCGCGTCGTTTCCTCGAGAAATTTACCGTTCGCGCAGCGAGGTTTAATAGCGAATCGAAGACTATGCCTTGACAGATTGATGGTTATTACGTACGAAGTACTTTAATGCGCGATACCGGTTATAGAGCAGCTTTTTATTTCACGTAATTGTTAGTCCGTTATTTTCTTGTAAAATTCTTGCGAGAAGTTTCTATCATTTTTTATTGTGCATTTTAAATCGTTATATTATACAAATACGAGATTCTAATTAGTCGGTTATTTCCCTAAGAGGCCGGTTCGATTATTCGAACCAACGGATAGCCTAACTTTGTACATATTTCAAATATCGAAGATACGGGAAAAGAAAGTTGTCATTATTAAAAGTATCTGCACGTTGGACAGGATTTTACAGAAAATACAAAGCTCTCGATTAAATTCTCAAACGCTAAAAATCGTTGAAATATCATGTTCACGTCGAAACAGGATGAACGCCAGAGAAATACCATCAGACTCGCCAATTTCACCAGCAACTTTCCAACCTCCGCCTTACGATCTGAAACATCCCCCATTACGATCCTGTAAAATTCAATAACTCGGTCGGTCGTGTCCGCGGCAATCCGAGATAGGAATCTGGCAAGTGATGCTCGACTGCGGAGGGCGATAAGCAAGCTATCCCGCGATGATAGCGATCGTAAAGTGACGGTGGGTTTTATCCGGCGTGTAACGTTCGACTTTTCCAGCGGTTTCATAGCTTATCTCTTTCGATTCGCCGCGAAGAAATCCACGGTATCGAGCCGTGGCCAGGGTAAAGAACTCGCGAAACAGAGCTTCTCCGATTACCAATGGACGATCGTCCACCCGCGATCCAGTTACCGCAGTTGCCTGTACTTATATATACATACCAGCGAGAGAGTTGGCCGAGTCACGAGAGGAGAAACTGGCAAACCGGACGCGCAGGATCTGTTTGGTCGACAAAGGAGCCTGTGGATTAAGCCTCCGTGCACACCCACGTGCGGGATGGAACGAGCAGCGTGCACACACGGTCTCAAAGCACACGGAATAAAGTCGTGGCTGGAACGTGTTGAACGTTATCCCTGGCTCGGTGTCCGGCCGTAGATATGTTAATCAGCCACGCTGGTGCAAAGCGATCCTCGAAGGCTTGGACGATAGTTGCGTGCCCGGCATCCCGAACTTCGTCGACTATAATTATAAATCAGCCACCCTTATGCTAATGTCTCTGTCCTCCCAGACTCTGCTTTCGGCTGGCTTGGCTGGTGAAGCGAGCGCCCGCGAGTCGAGCCGCGAATCGAAGAGGGAGATTGTGCATGTCTCCGTATAAACCGATCTCCAATTAGGCCGTGATACGCGACTTCGGGAGTTACGAGTCGCGGGCGTGAGATATCGCCGGCGAACACCGCGAAAAGTTTCCAAGTGTATCTTATATTCCACGGTAAAATATTCGTATTCGCGTAACGTCTTCTCTTGCCCACGTTTTAAGCTAACTTGCCAAAGCTACAGGATCTTTCGACGATATCGAAGTCCAACAGACAAATTTTTAATCAATGGGTCGATACTCTCTTCTGTCCTGTTACTATCGTTGCTTGCGTTGTATTTCGTATCGTAAAGAAACGCTCTTTGTCCGCGTCTTAACCAACTTATCTAACGTACAAGAGCAAGTTCTTTCAAGCATTTTCATCCTCTCGATCCCAGAGAAAGATCACTCGGTGAGCAGCACCGGATAAACTCTAAAACTTAAAAATTATCCCTCGTATCCCTGACCCGATCCATCTTACAATCGTCATCTTCCCGGCGATGATCCTCGGAGAGAGCAAATTTGGTCACAGCAAAGTCTCCAGGACGGAGGAGCAAGGGTAGGGAGGTTGGCTAAAGGGCGCGTGCGAGAGGGTGACAGGGTGGTAAGCGTAGGGGTGGTGGCGCGACAGCCGAAGCTATGCGGATCTGGCTTATCTCGAACTCGCAGACGCGTCGCAATCGATATATCTCGCGGAGGCTCCTCTCGATAGGTGACTACCCCGGCGACATCCGCGCGTAGAACGCCAACGCGGGGCTTTCTCGCTCTTTGCTCGCGCTAGTGCGAGCGAGAACATCTTTTACTCGACAATGTGTACGTCTATGCATCGATATATGTACGTACGAATGTATATGTATGCGTGGAGAAGCAGACACAGAGCCCTCTGGCTCGTCCCCTGGCCTCGAACCGCTGCAGAAAAGATCAATTTTAGATTCGCAGCGATTTATAACTTCCTCTAATATGGCACCGATACGATCTCTCTTCCTAGCCTCCCTCTGTCTGTCTCTCTTCGTTCCAACCCCCTCCCCTTTTTCTCCCGTCGACTATCCCCTTCTGTCTTTGTTGCTCTATCTCTTTGTCGCCTAGCAGCTCGTGGATCTTCGAGGACCGCTTTCCGCGCCAACGAGCCGGCATTCGGATCCTCCTCGTGGATTATTTGTTTCCATATTCGGAAGTGAAGGGGCGGGGGAGAGGGGGAAGGCCGCGTTAGGCCGAGCATAGGATTCACTAGCTGAAAATGGCTTTCATTCGCCGGATTTGCCCTCGTTCGGGGATTCCTTCGGCTGGAATCCTTGGACCAGCTGACTGCGGAAATAGATCCCGGAATCGAATATAGGGTGGCGAAGGGAGGAGGGAAGCGGATTGCAGCGTCACTCGAAGGATTTCCGTCTTACCCCTTTGGGTCCATTTGCAGATACCCTTCGCGATCATCGCGTTGCTATTGGATGTTCTTCGGGGAATTTTTATCAATGGAGTGGCCCGATGTAAGTGGATTACACGTGACAGGGATGAAGGGGTTGGAGCGCGGATAGAGGAGCTGGAAATTGATTTAGTTTACGAAGAAAATAGTCCGAGTTATTAAATTTGTTTTCGCGATGTCCTCGTAACAGCAAAGTTTCTAAGGACGTTTTTAACAAGAACGAAAGTTCTGCAACTGGGAAACACTGAAGTTGGTGTAACCACGGTAAGATAGTTCTTTGTTTTATTGATACGGTGGCTGAAAGTATTGAATTACAACGACGAAAGGAGTTAAACCGTTGAAAAGAAAGTTGACAACCTATTTCTAAAATTCTACGAAATGGTCCACCGCTATCCAAAGTTACGTATCAGTCTAACCCAGAAGCAAAAACGCGCGAAGAAAATGGACGAATAACGGAACGAACGATGAAAGTGTAAGAAGAAAAGGGGGACGATCGGTATCGGTATCGGTTCATCGTGGTAATCTCGTAACAAAGGGTCTCGTTCGATGAGAAGGTAGCAGAGAGAATCAGGCTATGTTCGGTTTAAATTAATTTGGGACTGGAAACGGAGAGGACCTGTCCGGTTGCACGGTGGACCCGAGCTACAACTTAATTGGACGCAGAAACTGGTCCCTTCGAGGGGGCGAAACAGCTCCGGCAAGGCAGGAAGGAAGGATCCGGGCATGCGCCTCGGAAGAAGAGAATTTTAATTGGCGGCAATTTGTCGAGTCCTCGAGAGGGTGGATTCCCCCGGGATCGAGTCGGCTACTTAGCTTCAACCGAATGACCACTTTGTACGCCGTCAGGCCAGTCGTTTTGAAGGGTTCCAGCGACGGTTCCTCGCTTCCATCCATGTCCCACGTTTTCTTGCCAATCTTTCTTCTTTCTTTGTTTCTGGCCTTTTCTATTTGCCCTCCTGTGAGACGCATACCAGATCTTTTTACGTTCTTTCGGTTGACGTCATGAGATTTTTATTTTACAATATATAAAAAACATTTGACTGATATCGTCGCGATAGTCGGCTCTTATTACAGTGCTAACGCAACTGCAAAATGTTTCGTATACAAGTGTTCGAATACGATGTTTCGATTGTCTCGAACAATCTGCGATATCTCGACATTTTGCATCCGACAGGATGAATTTCAGAAGAGAATACGTTAAACTTGCTCGAGTAGGTCTTACCACATCGTAAGACCAAGGGATTAAGGATCCAGCGGAACGCTCCGCGGTTTTGGGATGTCCATCGACGAAGGAAGGAGGCAGGATCAAGCCGATAGGGATCAGCGACGCCGCGCCGGTCGGCTCATTATATTCCAGGGATGACTCCGTGGCTCGGTCACGACGTCGCGACGACTTCCACCAGGACGACGATCCATCACGTTTTCACGCGAATTCCGTGCACGACCGCGCCGCAGCGTGCAATTAATGCCCGGCTACCACCAGTCGAACGTGTCGATGACAACCTACTGCGCTATCTCCTTTCTTCTCTCGTTCGCTCCTCAAAATATACCGAATTTAACATTATCCACATGCATGCAATTACCGTAAGAGAGTTCCGTGTGCGTAACCATTTCCATGGTTTCTTTCGATCTTCCAAGAAATACGCGGCTCCCGTCTTAATTATTAATTTATTCGCCCGGCCAGGGGATAATTTATTCGAACGCGACTCGATCCCGGTTTAATCGTTTTCGTGCGAGCTTGCCCCGTGTTCCCCTTTTAAATATTTTGTCCCCGTACGCGACGAACCACACGGTAGTTTATTGACCGAGCAAATTTACAGAGGCAAATTTCGGTGTTGGGCGGCGACGGAGGCGCGTTTTACCGCGGCCATGGGCCCCGTTTAATGGAGATGCATGCGCGTATGCAAATCTGTAATTGAATATCGAAGGACGGGGCGGGTCGCGTAAGTTAAACGCCACTTTTCGCTAACCGCACCGGATGCAGCCGCTTTAAATTTCGCGTCATTTTGCCGAACGTGTCCATTACATGGACTCCCAATTGCTCCTTTTGCTTCTATAATATTTCTTCTTCTTTTTCTTCTTCTTGTCCCGCTTTTGGTCGCTTAATCTTTTCGTTCTTTTGGTTTCTGAAATCTTTAGCTTCGATCTCTTAACCGATCAAAATTAAGGAGAGTGATTCAAAAGATATCCGAGTCTCTTGTTTCGTGGATCGTGCAGAAAGGTTGCGTAAATTATATCTATCAAGCGAACGATACGTATTTGCGACGTAACACAGATCAAAATTTAATCACTAGCGATATATGGTAGAATACGAGGCTATAATTGGAAATTTTTTTTAGGGTTTCCATAAGAATGGATTAAGTGGCGGAAATGGTTAGGTTATATCGTTAACTGGTAGAAACAGGATGAAAAAAGGGATATCAGAGGAATCGCGGGAGTATGGAAGGATACAAATGAGGCTTTCTTAGTTGCCTCAGCACGGAATTGCCTCGTTTAAGTCCACTTTTGAAATACGCACCGGAGCCTGATTGCGGCTGCAATCAGCTGCGCTAGAAACTCACCGGTTCACCGCTGCCCCTATTAACCCCTCTTTAGAATCACGATCTACCGCTGTCAGTATACAAAATTACGACGCTGCACGCCTGTGAGTCGTTAAAATTATTTCACCTTTAATCTTATCAATTAAAAGGGGAAACAATACGAACTCGAGCTTGCCATTCTCTTGAACAGTAGATTCGAATTTTACAAAAGTGTCGCGTTAAGTACTGAAGCTTTTGCTTCGTTAGCTGGCCACTATGATATACCCACCGATTCTCCACTAAATTTCACGAGGCGAATCTCTAATGCCCCTCGAAATTAACTTCAAAGAATCAGCGTTTACACAGACACGACGTTACATAAGTAGCGTACCGCGTGATCGTGTCAGAAATAAAAGCATATAAAACGTAAGACATAATTTTACCGTGCTCTGATCCACGGATTCCTAGAGCCAAGCGTCGATTCTAGGAAACGTCCGAATTTCGTGGAAGACCACGAAGCACCAGTACCTCGGGGTAACTCATAAATAATCGTTTACCGCGAATCACTCGAAGACTTTCTCAAACGCGACAACTATAATTAATGCGAAAATATTCCGGAGACATAGCGGAGTGTCTCTTACACCGTCCAATTATTATCCATTATTCGCGCCTCTGAGGCAACATCTCTTGGTTCGGTACCCTCTGCTTTCGCGTCGTTACGATTAAGACAACGATTGCGTGATCGTCGTTTCGCCGTGACAATCCACCGTTAATAAATTCGCGGGGCTCTTTTAACGCTGAGTTAAAAGAAAAAGAGAGAGAGAGAGAGAGAGAGAAAGAGCGAGGGAGAGAGAGAGAGAGAGAGAGAGGACAGACACGGCGAAAAAGAGGCGACGCGTTCCTCGCGTGCACGCTCGCGGCTCCACATGCGACCAGCTACCACCGATCGGTATTCATTACGTTAATATCACGTCATCTGTGGCATATCCTGTAATCAAGCGGCTCGCGCCGGCCCTTGGTCTCTTGGCTGTGGCCACCCCCTGGAGCGAAGAGCTGGAGAGCTCGCGGCCCCAGTGTGTTATTAGAAGAGCATCCGGGCGACGGCCAGCCAAGGCAGACCGAGTAATACGGGTAGTAAGGCTCATTGAGATTTATGGTGGACCGTCTTCTAACCGCACCTGCTCGTTAAGCCTCGCGTTGCTAAACGTCCATGCCTCGTCGTTACACCTTCCTCTTCGGTTGGCTGGCTGCTTGGTTGCTTGCCCGTCTCTCACTGTTACTACATCGTATTCCTCCTCGATCATAGCGACAGTGAAAGTAGATTTTCTTATTAAGCTTCGTAGATGGCTTGGCAAGCAGCTTGCCGAGCGTGGAACTTGCGATAACGTGAGAAATTTAGTAGATTGATGGATAGTGTTGGATTTGATTTAAATCGTTTCGAGCTCTTCGGGGGAAATATTCTTCGTCGAAGGATTGTTAACGGACGTTGTTCGAGTGGTTGTGGCTTGCCGATGGACGTTATCAGGAACATTTCGATGAATTTCGTTACGACGATTCCGTATACTAGACGCGATAATTTTGACCAAAAACTCGAGTATCTTTGCATTTATATCGGAGAAAGTGCGCGTTATATCGCGCTATTGTAATTTTAAGCGAAACTTGTGTAAGAGAAAGTACAACTCGATAAGGAAAAGAAATCAGAGCCATCGGGAAAACCCGGTTAACGATATTCGGATTCGAAAGAGAACACCGTTTGGAAATTCGGATGATCAAAATGATAAAGATGGAAGATGATAGTCTTCTTATGCGTATAAAGAGAATATTGAGAGTCGGTGGAACGAGTTGAAAGTATGGCGCGACGAAAGTATCGAAGAGTTCTTAACGCTTTAAATGCGATAAACCCTTATCTCAAATAAGAGACAGACAAAACAAAAGAACACTAATCTACGTTTTATACAAATAACATTACAGGCAAATGTATTTCACCATAGAGCCTAGATAAAAATTCTACAGAATTCAAGCGGACGTTTTTTGTGTAAGCGTCTCTTATGTAAAAAGAATTAAGTAACAGAGTACACGGTATACTACAAAATTCCCTACTTACTTCCAGCATTTCTTACGATCTTCGATCTTCGGTCTTCGATCGGTAAACCTATTAAATCTAACTATATCAAACTATAGCGCGGCAGGAAAAGCAACAGAACTTACGCTTATCGCGTACGATAGAGAATCTCTGGATTCTCCACTAGCTAGTTTCTCTATTTCGATACCGGTCAGGGAGACCTCCGGGAGGATGCAAGGCGCGTGCTCGCGTCGAGTAATAACTCGTCGATAACTAATGGGCCGGGAATGCGAAAAAATACGCGCGCACAAGGAGCACGGCGATGGTAGAAGGGAAAACGCAAAGTTCTCCTCAGCCAAACATGGTAAGTTGTTCCATCCTGATCTCAGTCGCCGAGGCGAAACTGTCCTGAACTCTTGTCCGGTCTTCCTTTCTCCGCGGGAAGCGCGACAGATGCGGGAACTCTGATATACGCGCGCGTACTTCCACAGGGGTGCACATTTCAGGTGTATCTGCCTGTAACGTGGATGCAGCATATATCAGCTGGGCCAACTTGCTCATAAATAGTTGATTTTGCACCTTCCCCGATCACGTTGATCGCGGTCGACCACTTTTCAGCGCGTCGAATTATTTATAGAGAGCGGGAAAATTGGACCTGGATGAATTCTTTCGATGAATCGTCGTTGAAGTTGCGAATACTAGAAACGAGCTGGTGCTGGGATGTGTATCCTTTAATAATATCGTGCGATTAATTAACGACTCTCCGCTACTAACTACAAGAACATATTCTCTGACTACTTCTATCCCTCGTAAAGTATACCGCTGTTTTCATTTAAACGAAACACACTGCGTGTGATTTTGGTAAAATTAATATCGACCTTTATTGGCATAAAAATATTTGCCGCGAGAGTAATTTATATAGAACATATACCGATAGATTCAGCCTTAAAAAATCTCACCTTCCACTTACAAACATTGAGCGACAAACCGAGTCTCGTTTAGTACTACAGACTCTATTCGCTCTGAGGAAACATCGAAGTCATCGGAAACAAAAGTGACGAAGGGGTTTCACGGGCAGCGTGGAACATGAGTTAGGTTCGTCCAGGTGGTGCATGGATAATTGGCAAGAGGTTGGTTGTCCGCCATGCAGGCTGTTGCGCCAAGGAAGAGGAAGGAGAAGAAGAAGGCGAGAAGCACGGCTCGAAGAGGAAGAAGAAGAGAGAACGGGATCGACAAGGATCTTGCGATCCTGGCGACGGTTCGAAGGCCTCCTCTTGGCCAGGCCTGATCTATGAATGGGACCAGGCATCGGAGGAGGTCGTCGGTGCCGATTGGTCGAGGCTGGTACCACTCTGGTACCACATCGACCAATCGTTCGTTGGTCTCTCTCCTCTCTCTGGGTCGCCTTCGTATCAAGATACAGCCGGGCCACCTCCTCTTCCGTCTCCTTTTTCTTCTTTTGCCCCTTTCCCCCCTTTTCTTTCCTCGCCTGTTCTTCCTCCGTTTTTATCTTTCAACTCGATGTTCCTCGTTGCTTCGCTGCTTCGTACTCTTCCCCTCGTGTGCCCTCTTCCGCGCTCTGATGATCACCGATGAAACGATTAGGGGTGGAAGCGTGGCGAGAGTATGTTTCGTCGTGAATTGAATTGGCCAACTCCGTTTCGAGTGTGAGAAGGTCGATCCGCTGCATTCGAAATTGGCTTGCAAGATCTTTGTGGGCTCGGTCAATTTTACGTAGAAATTTGTCAAAGTGAATGTTGATTTTTTGTTGAATTTGTTTCTGGTACTTTCAACGGAGAAACACTGGGTGCTTTAATTAGACAGCTTTCTAATTTCCAATTCTGGACGATGTAGAATATTTTTCGTGTCGTATTCGCGTTTGTTAAAAATCCATTTATTTTGTGGATTTTTATATATATGTACATATTCGCTATCGTAGTGGATGGGAGCGAAACGTTCATACCAAATTATATTTCGTTTCTTCTACTTTCGATCGATATATTGAACGATCCATTGCATTTTTCATACAAACAATAACCTTCCGCGGCCTGAAATTAAATCTAAATTGATCTTATACGTGTGTATCTGACACTGGTAAAAAACCTGTTGAGCGATCTACACTTCGATATAACGCTTCTCTAGATCAGCCAATCAGTCGGTCAAAAACTTCCGCGATCAAACAGTTTGATCTCTGCACCAAAGCGTAACGCAAAATTGACTATCGTAGACCCATTCACCGCTCTCATCGATAAAATTTCGCGCTCGTTTCGTGGCTCTTGCTGCGATAATGAATTTTTCGTACTCTTTCTCACACTCCATCTCTGAATTTCACTTCTCCCTCTCGACTTCTCTCTTTGTACGCTGTGCTTGTTTTCACTATGTGGATGATGCGAATCGTTCGACTTGGCGCGAGCATTGTTTGGAAATACGCGGCTGATCAGCGCCGATATACGAAGCCGTCTCACCCTCTCCCTCCCGGCGAGGTTGCTTGATTTTTGCTCGTTCGTCCTCCCTTTTTCGTTTGCGTGCCTCGATCTCCGGCCGGATCGTATCCGTAACGCGTGCACACGCCTCGTCTTGTACGCAATTTGTTCCCTTCGACGGTGGAACGCCGCGTTCCACCGGCACTGTGGATTTCGCTTCTCTGTCCGCCCTTTTTTTTTTCCTCTTGAAAACATTCTTTTTTCATCCCCTCCCCTTCTCTTTTCGTCGTCTCTTCTCTTTGATCGCGGAGAGAATCGCGATGCCATCGCCTGGCGTAACACGAATACTCCACGCTCAGCAATTTCTTCCTCCGATGCTGTATCCATGCGTTTCGGAGGTGCAGCGGTGAAGTACACGGATTTTGTGGATCTGGAATTCTTAAGTTTAGTGGATAAACTAGGTGGATATTCTATATCCATCGCGTAGATATTGCGCCAATTTTTCTTACAGGGAAACATAAAGCTTTTACGTTTCTTTATTGTGAAAGAATATTCCGAATACTTTGTAGTCTCTAAACGCCTCGTGCAAAGTAGTAAGTTTCATTGGCGAGCAAACGCTATGTTCTAGATAGATATTAAGGATCTAGGAGATATTCTAGAATCTCTGTTTGTCCATTGATACACAGATGAGTGTTTTTAATCACAGGGAAGATTACTTTCATATATCGCTTGCTCCAAGTGTGCGTGTGCCAATGTTTTATGAACTTTTCTCGTGACCGAGAATTATCTGATGTACATGCTGCGCAAAAATCTCGAAAGTATCATTTAACACGAAACTTTATACGTTAACGAAACACCAAAATAACAAAAGTTTATTAGCCGAATCCTGGGAACAGTGGCAGATGCTTCGAGTTCCGCGGTGTCGCGAATTCTCCTCTCCCGCGTCACATCGAACAAAGACGAATATCTCTTGTACGTATCTGCCTGTTCTCGATAGAACAGAGAGGCCCTTTTCTTCATTCTTTCTTCGTTTGTGTTGGCGAAGACGTGCCACGATACGATAACGAGGCTGCGAGAGTAAATTTGCTGCCATTAGCCGCGCGAAAATAAAGGACGAGGGAGATATTAAATTAGCGGCTCGTCGGCTCGCGTGTCTTCTCGGGGCAGTGCCTCTCGAAAATGAGTCCCCGAGTGTCTGTTTACTCCTCGTTCGAGACCGTGCAATTTGCACACGTGGCTATCGTTTGACCGCGTCGCTAGATCGGACATTTGTCGCTTCCATTCGTGTTTCGCAGCCGATGGAAGCCTGGCGGGGACGTTCGAGCGAAGGTTTGTTGGATTTCGTAGAACCGTTTAATAATTTGTAGAGAATTCTTTCTTGTTTCTTCTTTATTTCTTTCAAGACGCGCTCGTAGGATCCTCTCAGAAGTCAAACCGATCCACTCCGCCTTTTATTAATTTGACAATTGCATTACGTACGCGTACGGTTAACGTTTAGTTGTTGAAACACAAACAACTTTCATAAGTTAATTCGTCGAAGTATGGCATAGACGTTTTTGCGTGTGATTGATATTAAAATTAAAATCAAGTAATCGATATATCCTCGGCTGAGATTCTTTTTCAAGTATTCGCGGAATTCGATGGTTACAGGATTAAAAATAATATTTTATACGTTGCGAAGGATTCTTAAGAAATTATAATATTCGTACGTCGTGCTCAGTCTTTTCGCGAAAACACACCCGAGCTTCCAAAACCCTGGGCGTTCGCTAAACTCGCATCAAAAATGTCAATTACGAGTTCGAACTACCCCGAGGGCGATACCATAGAAATAACCCAGTAGAGAAACTCGTAGATCAATCGCGTCCATACGTCACTTTGGACCGATCGTTCGTCGTAGAAACTAAACGTAGTAACGTTTAACGATCCCTCTCTTAGTTTTGCTCTCTTGGTAGAAGGAGCAACAAAGAAGTCCTAGGCCAAAGCCGGACAAGACCAATCGGGACACGATTGAAGAAAAAGAAAAAGGGAAGAAGAAAAGAAAAGAGCCAAATAAAAGAAAGGAAGAAAGGTAAAGGAACAAGGCGCTTGACTGGCTACGAGGTCCTAGATGACCTCGAGCAGAGGATCGAGCTCGATCTCCGAAAGATCTCTTTCTTTCTCTCTCTGTTTCTCTCCTCCCCGCGGTTCAGCGACTAACGAGACGTTTTCCCTGCGCTGGATTTATCGTCGAGTTCGCCGAGACATCGGTCGAAGAGCACGGCGGAACCGGCGATTCGCACGTCGCGGACCCGTTTCTCGCGCTAATCGTTGCCTGGTCGACACCGATCCCGCGATCGGCATCCACGCATTCCCTTCAAAGGGTATCCCCTTTGACGTGGCCACGTCACTGGGGCCGCGAAGACGGGAACGAGACGGAAAGTCTCTTGACATTTTGTTTCTAACCGACCGCGGTTATCTGCGTTTTTTTATCCGCTCGCGATTGGGTTAGGTTTCGGGCTACGGTTTCACGTGTACACCGGGACTTATCGGTTTCTCGGCTCTCTGCGTGTCGCAGAGGTACATATACACCGCGCAACGATGAAATTGTGTGGAAATCTGCCGTGTTGAAGTATTTAGATAGGATTGGAATAAGGATAATGGAACTTTCTGAAGGGGTCTGGATGAAATTTATGGAACAACGAGGCCGGTTTTAGCGTTTAAAGCTAAAGACGATGAAAATTGAGTTAACACCGTGTAGAAATGGTTCGGCCAAGTAACTTAGGTTAAAGTATTAGGAATAACCAGCGATTTGGATAGTTCGTAAAAGGAAACAAAAGTGCGATAAAAAAAAGAATAGAAGGAGAAAGATGAAGGTAGATAAACGAAAAGACGAAGCACGTGGAAGAGAAATAGAGAAAGAATTAAACAGCGAAGAACACGAACTCTGTGCTGGATATCAAAACGATCAAAAAATCCCCTTATATGCGTGTACGTGTGTTTGTGTGCGTTGATAAAACTGAAGTAAAAAGAGGGATTCAAAAATGTAAAAAAAATAGAGAAAAAATAAAAAAGACGAATTAGAAGAATGGGATAAAAACAAGTACTTTGCGCGGAAAGCAGCGGTTGGGGGGTGGAAATAGAAGTCTGAGGTGGTCGTCGAAGGTAGCGGGCGAGCAGTAAAGTGGCCGAGTCAAAGGGATCGTAATCGGGCGGCGCGAAAAAGCGGCTGCAAGTAAAAAGAATAATAATCTCCCGGTGGAAAGGCGGCCGGCTGGGTTTCCTAGAGGCGAGGAATGGCAGTTGGGGAGCGTGGCGTGATAACCCTTTCGTTATCAGGGGTTGAATAGGGGGCGGTGGGAGCTTAGCAGCGGACCAGGCGATCCCAGACCCTGATAACGGGCCGATGTCTGATAACTCACACTCTACATTATAATACACAGCACGGGCTGCCAGGTCTCTGTTGTTGTTGCTGTTGTTGCTGCTGCTGCTGCTGCTGCTGTGCTGCTGCTGCTGTTGGTGCTCTGCTATTGCTCCTCTGGTGATGGCTTTCTCGGTGGGGATAAATGAAGAGGCTTGTACTGGGTGATTAAAAAGTATCAGAAAACGATTCTGTCTCTCTTGCGAAATATTTCATTACTTGATTTTTAAACTCCATCTTCGATAGAAAATTTATCAACTGAGATACATAGATCGTTCTTATCTCCGTCACATATCGTAATCTCATCGCTTGATAAATATAGAGAACAACCAATATGCGAAACATTCCCTTGAATCGTAACGTTTAATATAAAGAAGCACGCTACTTGTTGTAATATTTAGTAGGCGAAATTTAATGAATCTCAGCTTCCGTTCGCTTCTTTAATTATGGTAAGGAAAATATGAATTTGCGCAAAAATTCGCGGTCTAATTAATATAACAATGCGTACAGGAGTCTTTCGCAAATTTACCTTGGGAGGACGTGTCGTACCGTTAGTATCGATAAGGGTTAAATATTCCGATCTCCTGAAAACACAGAAAAAGGTAAGAACGAAAAATTCCGAGATACGGACGTTCGATTCTATGAAGGAAGAAATCCCGCGAAACGGAGATGGGTGGATTCTCGTTGCACACGGATTCGTGACTCGTTTCAACGGACACGGGAACACTAACCAGGTTACCGCGAGTTTCCAGCAGGAGGGTTTTGCGGAGAGAGACTCGAACGCTGGACCCGTTTGATAACGGCTGCCAGCCACCACGTATCTTGGACCCTGCAGGCTTTATTATAAACCTCCTCCTTCACCGGCTTCGCCACCCCCTTCTTCCTTCTTCTTCGGCCAAAGCTCCCTTGACTTCATCTCTCTCTCTCTCTCTCTCTCTCCCCCCCCCCCCCGTTCTGGCTTGAACCGCTTCCTCCTCGAATTACGAGTATAATCCTGTAAATATAGAAAACAAGATAAGGTAGGCAAATGCTTTCAACGAGCGCTTAAATCAGCCACGCCGACGGAAACGATGATGATGTCAGTGAATTTTAGCCCTCTTCCACGGTACCCAGCGAATTCTCATCGCGCGGGATAAATTCTGCAGGGAAATTTAATTTTTCGTCTTTGTTGCTTGTTTGTTCGTTTCTTTGATTTATAAGATCGCAAATTTCCTTTGGCGAAGGAACTTATTTACGGTAATGCAGCGTCGACTGGCTAGAATTTTATTTTCGTTAAACGCCTCTCACTGTTCTAACACTCGTTAAAACTGACTTCTTCGAGCGAATTTCGTATTAGGTACGTATACTGCAGTTACGTTCGAAGGATCTGCGGTATATTTGATAATTATTCGAATCTGATTTCATAGCGTTGCTGTTTCTCAATCGCTTCTAAAAACAAACGTACGAAGGTACAAGAAATAAAACGCAATCTAAGATATATACTTTGTTCGAACCCTCTGTGGTAGCGAACATGTTATGTTAATCTGTACAGCTATCACCCAAACTAGAATTGACCACTTAACTCTGCACTACCGTGCAAACAAACCAAAAAAGGTAGAAACAGCATAGATTCGCGAAAAGACTTAACAAGATACAGTACCAGTAGGAAAAAAGGAAGTAAGAGAGAACACAGAAGACTGAAAACCCTCCCAATCGCGGAAGACAAGAAGAAGGACAAGGCTCGATAGAAGAGGAAGGTAATACGAAGAAGAAGAGGAAGAGGAGAAAGAAGGAGGTGTTGCAACTCCGTATGCCTCTCGCGAGAAGGGCTACACGGTGGTGGGACCTCTTTATCGTGATCCCCGTCCTGCAGCTCAGCTCCTCATTAGCTCGGCCGCTCATCAATCACTCGTCCACGACCACCGTCTCGTAAAGTCTCGGCCCCCATATCGGCGCAACCTGGGTACCCTGGTTCGAGAGCTATCTCTCACCGCGACCAAACGAGCAGAGAGAGGGGATGTCTGTTTCGTACGTACATACTACATACGTACATAAGTACTTTCGTACGTCGGCTAACCGTACACCAAAGTGTATCGTTGAAACTTCATCCATCTCCTGTTTCGTTCCTCTTCCTCTCTATGCTCCTTCCATCTCGTCCTATTTCCTAATCATTCGCTATTTTCTTTACAACGAATTTTCGATTATGTCTCTCGTTATATCTCCTCTTGTATCTGTTTTTTTTTTTTGCTTTGTATCGTTCGTCGATTTCTTTCTTCCTGTTTTATTTCGTTCCTTCCCTGTGTTCCTTTAATTCTCTCCGCCAATCTTTCGTTCTCTCGTTCGCTTTGCGACGACTCTTTGGTGCACGCTCATGGCGTGCCTTTTCTTTATACGTGCACGTGTTTCATTGTCTTCTTATTCCGTTCCACATTCGATCCTTTGATTTCATCCTTCTCGTCTACGTGGAGGCTGGCCGGATTGGCTCGGCTTCGAAAAGAGATACGGTGTCCCAATATTTGGACCATGGATCGCGGGACCTGTCCCTTCTCCAGGCTGAAGATTCGATCGACGGACCACTCCAGCGTCTTGCATCCTTTCCCCAACGTCAGATCGATCGAGATATCGCCGCGAGTGGAGGACCGGCCGCCGCTCTCTCACTCGGTAGCTCACGGTTTCGCCTCCGCGGGGCTACGAAATTCGTCTTCGTTCTCGTTCGATCGGCTCTCCGATACGATTACGGCCAATTGCGATTTGTTTCTCGTGTTTCGCGCAGGGACCTGAGTTTCTCTTGTAACCGCTACTCTCGGCCGTTGCTTTCCTTCGTGGCTGTTTCACTCGGACAAACGTAAATTGTTCTTAACCCATTCGTATTTGCAGATAAGACGCCTCGTGGATTATTTATGATCTCTATTCCAATCTATTCTAATCTATTTGCGCGCGATGTTCCACATTTTCGAAGTACAACTATATAAAACTTGCGAGATAAAATACAGAGACCTTGTGCCCCGTTATTAAATATTCTCTGGCAAAGTAGCGAGATACGTAACGCGAAACTCCAAATCGCAAGGATACGTGGCAAGCGTGACGCTGTTTCGCTACAAAAGAGACTAAAGACGAAGGAAAAGGAAAGAAGGTGGTCGGGAAGGCAAAACGGAGGGCAAGTTTCAGCAAGTTTCTCCCCAAGTGCCGATACTCCTTAATCACGCTCTCGCGTTTCCTCTCTCCGCGTTGGGTTCAACGACGGCCAACCAACCAGCATCTTCCCCGAAATACGTCCAAGACCTGGGGGAGAGCCGATTCTTCGTAGATACCAAAGTATCTACTTGCCAGAGACGCGGTTAATCTTCGGTCGGGAGTCCTGGCCCTCATATAGCTCGATATTGTTTAACTTGCCTCGTTATCGCTAGATGCACTCTATAGCCATCTCTCCAGGGGTGGAAGATAGCGTGCACCTTCGAACGTCGTCCTTCTCCCTCCCCCACAACCCTGTGGCGTTTTCCCCTCGCCTCTCGTCGCCACTTCGTCCCTCCTTCTCTCGCCGAGTTGGCAAAGGGGTTGGGGCGCCTGGAAGGGAGCTGCATCCAGCTGATAACACCTCCTGAACTGATAACGAGCCGGCCAGGCTCTCGTCCTACGTACACTCCGAGCCCCTCAAGGCTCCCTCCTTGACTCCGTGTGTTTCTACGACGTCGCGAATTCCCTGCGAGCCTCTCACGGCTTCTTCTTCGTCCGACACCACGACCAGCCGTTGGAACTTGCTGCCCTGAAAATTTCTCCTCTGTGCCCTTCCGTCGCCAGCCACCGTTCAATGACACGAGATTTCGAGACGACGTTTGAGGAGAAAGAGAACGCTGGCAAAGTGAATTGGCGCGATGAGAATCGCTAGGCGTGTTTTCTTAAGATTATTCGAATTTTCATAATCTTTTTTTTTTTTTTTTTTTTAATTCGAGTACAGTATGCATAGGAATGTAATTAAGAAAAACGGCGATGATGATCATACCGCGTTCTTCGGGTTACCAGCGACGAATCTTATTCTTTCGTTACTAAGAAGTTGCTCGAGTTCCAGGGAAACGTAGAAGAATCGTCATTGATAAGCATAATTTTGTCAGTTTCAGCCTTATGCCGAGGATTAACGCGCGCGTTAAACGTCTTTGTGTTTATCGCTAGACGGAAAAGTTCGAATACCGCGACTTAAATGAGATATCGTCTAATTCTAAAGATCCGCTAAAGTACGGGGCTCCTCAGGTTGAAATAATCCGCGAGAAAGTCGGCGAGTCACGCGGAATTCTTATCTGTCGATTAGGAAACTTTTTCAGTCGCGCGGTTGCTTCCGATCGTCCACTCTATCTTCCGCGAGGAATGGAACGTGGGGAGTTGCTTCTTCGGTCAAAGGCGCAACCGTGAGAAGGAAATGGGCAATGGAAAAGCGTAGAGGGGAAAAGAGAGAATCGTAGAGACGCGAGCAATCGCGTCTGCGAGCTGCTCTCCGACGTCGACAACGATAAGGCGACGCGACGCGCCGATATCTGAGCCTTGGCACAATACGTCTCCACGTGCATTCACTTCGCGTGTGAGATTTCCAGCAAACCTGAGCACGAGATGCTTCTCCTCCTCCTCTCTCTTTCCTCTCGAAGAAAATTATTTTCGTAGCTTGTGTCTCGAAAACACGGTTTACCTGCAAAGCGATTGGACTGGCCGCAGAGAGACGTGGAACGTGTACGTATTCGGTACACGCGAATAATAATAATAATAATAATAATAATAATAATAATAATAATAGCCGAGACAGATCGGACAAATTCCAAATCTTTGGCAACCACGAAAATTCTGCTTTTACGCTTGCCACTGATTCATCTTCGTCAGGCCGCGAATAACTCTAACTTATCGCCATCGTTCTTGCTCGACGGTGGAAAAAAGAAAAAGGAAACAGAAGACAAGAAATCAGTGAAAAAGAGCGCGATAGAAGCGAGAATCTGCTCACGGTTCACGACACGTCCGCGATAAAACTTATCGATTCGATAGGAAACGAGGAGACGGCGATACGAAGCTTCGTGACCGTCCTGGCCCAACAAAGAAAATCGCTCGGCTTCGTGGAATTTTCACGGTGCATCTTGAAATATCCGCGACGCGACGAGGAGGTAGCAATTGCCGGCGATTACGGTATCTCTGGGGAAAAAAGGGGGAAATAAAAACTTCGCTCCTCGGCGGAATACGTTATCGTTAGGGAACTGATGGAAGAACTCTTCGGCGATGATTCATCGACCGACTGTTTCTCGCTTCCATGCCAGATATTCGCGATATACGTCCTCCGAGAGCGTCTTGGCGCGAAAACGATTAGAGTCCTTTCTCGGGATTCCCTGGCACGGACGCAACCGCCAGATATCGCGCGATTTATCGCTCCATTTTTGCGCCGTGACCTTGGATCATTTGTACGGTTCCGTGTTGCATTCACGGACGCGATTTATCTCGGATCGGGTCGTTTCGCGAACTACGATAGTCGCGGACCGCTGCTTCGTCGCCTCGAGATCGCGTAGACGCTCGTTAAGAAGCACAGTCTCGGAGGGTGCGATTGATTTTTCGATTTGATATTTTTGGGTCAACTCGGAGGAAGTTTCTTGGATGTTGGAAAGTTTTATCGATGGTAGAATGACAAGTAGAATTTTGTGTTCCACTTGAGAATGTTAGTGCGCTTATCGGGACGAATGGGTCTGAAACTTTTTCAATCTGTGGTTTGTTTTCTTCTCGAGAAGATCGAAGACATCGAAAGTATCGCTTCCCCGCAAACTTGTAACGTAAAATACCGATCCACTTTTCAAAAAAGGAAAATTTCATTCCCCATGTATATTGAGTTGTCGGATCGCTCCTTCTTAGAGCGTCTACGTTAAAAGAGAAGAAGTTTCAGAAGCACACGAAATCGTTACTGTGTTACGCATACGTAAATCGATGCGAAATTTTCGGAAGACGTAACAACACGAATATCGCGTATTTGCTCTATAATTGCCCCGCAGTCGTAATTACGCGAACTTTCGTCCACGACCCACGCGCACGCGAAGGACGTGTGTCATGTTTCTGGATACCATAAACCAGGAACAAGAAGGAACAATTAACGATGCGGAGGAGTGAAGCGAGGACTCGGCTCGGTTCGATTCTCCATTAGACTGACGGATGGGCCTCGATTAGGCTTCCCTGGATAACGAACGGTGCAGTGTCTCGTGGCGAAGAAAAGACGTCGTGCCGAAAAAGGAAAAGCAAGGAAGCGCGGCGAAAACGAGACAACGAGACGGCGACCAAAAGGAACGAATAAAGAGCAGAAAAGAAAAAGATGAAGATGCAGGAAGAAAAAAGAAACGAAGGAGACGGAGCACGAGGAAGGAGACAAGAGGAGTCGAAAAAGAATCTTTCTCTTTCTCCTGGAAGAAGGAAAAAGACGAGAGGGGAGGGGGGGGGGCTGAGACATAAAGCATAAGCAATAACGAGGCCCAGACTATCATCGACCTATCGGAAATAATTATTCTCTTTCTATCGTGGCGACTCGAAGAGAAGAGAGAAAGAGAGAGAGAGAGAGAGAGAAAGGTGGAAGAAGAGAGAGAGAAGGGGGTGGATACGAGCGAAAGGGAGCAGAAAGAGGGGAGTATAAGTAAGTATAAGTGACTTTGCCACACGGTCCTAAGATAATGCCAAGGGCCACCTTCCAGGAATTAGTATTTATTGTGACGCGATACAGATAGCGGTCACGGTACGCCCCTGGCGTACCTGGAGCCCCCAGTCCCACGAATTATGGTTTTCAATATGATGACGGTTTCGTATCTGCCGACCGACCTCGCTCTCGTCTCTCTTTCTCTTTCTCTCTTCGTCTTCGTCTTCGTGTTCTCCTCCTCCTGCTCTTTTCGGAACGTCCGCCTTTCTCTTCGGCAGCCTTCGAGATATACTTCGTCCGCGGGCTCGTAAACCGTCTAAAAGGCTTCGACGATTTTTGCCTCGCCGCTGCTCGCACGCACGAAAGATCGCTCGTCGCGCGGAACCTTCTCTTCTATCGCTTCCAACCTCCCGCCCCCCCCCTCCTTGTCTTTTTCGACTTTCTTCGATTTCGTCGACGTCTCTTCCTCTTTTAATTTAAAGCGTTCTTAATAGAGTTATCGCGGTATCTTTCGACGCGAAAGGATAATTGTCCAACGAGGAGGCTGCAAGTTGGCTAAAAATGGAAACGATGCTTACTTGTAAATAATAATTAGAAGAGAAGTAGGGTAAATTTCGTAGATTCGATCCTAAGCGTTCGCCGTCTACAAATTGTTCTACAATTTTCAAAAGTATTTCTAGTCTCTCTGCGTCTTTCCAAATAAAATTGTCTCCGATGAATCGGTAATTCTCCAAAGGAAAGACACTAATTTTTACGCAGTCGTGGTGCAAGATAAATAGTTCCAAAAATCGCCGTTATCTCTTGCGAGAGGTGAACGAGAATGGCAGAGGGAAAAAGACGAATTGGAACGGGTGAAGGGCTGGCCGGTGGCGGAGAGGTGCTATCATCGGTACGTAAGCACGAAATATCGCGACATCGTAGTGGCTGTACGCTGTAAAAATATTTTAAGCGGCTCCCGAAGGCACGGTGCAGCCACGGGTCGGGGGTGGTTTAGTGGCGGCGCCTGAAAAAGCACGATTACGTTTACGACTTCCCTCTCCGTCTGTCGACTCGCCCACCCTCCGTCTGCCTTTTCCCACGAACCACCACCGTGAAAGGGGAATGGATCCGTCGCGTGCTCGACAAATTTTCAATCGGATCTCCGCCGTCTCCTCGCCCGATTTTTCTCGTCCCTCTCGTTCCGAAAAAATATCTTAATAATCGATCGAGTAAAAATTATAGACTATACGGTATTATACTCGCTGCGTTTAAGAAGAATCGTGGATCAAACGAACGGTTTATGGAAAGTTTTTGGGAGAACGAAGAAGATCGCCGCGCGAAACCTGGCCAATTGCGAATTGCTCAAACCGTATATATTCGTAAATAAAATTGTCGAGTAATCTATAAAACTACGTGTACGCCTATTGCAAACGGAGTCCGACGAATATCTTTGCAAATCTTGTCTGAGATATTTCTATTTCTTCTTCGAATAGATACTTCTTTGAACTACGCAGAAGTCAAATTCGATAGATGCATCTGGAGAAACTGTCTCAGCTTTAACACGACGGTGCAGGATCGTTATTTAATCTCTGAAAACCCAAAGAACTAATCTCGACAGAGTTGATCAGACCTACGTCACATTTCGCAGCTTCACACCCTTCCAATTTACTTATTTCAATATCTCCGTGTTCGCCCTCTCCCTATTTTTCATTTATCTAACGCACTTCGTCCCTCCGCCATTAATAAAACATCGACCCGTTTCTCGATTCCTATCGGAAAAAGGAATAAATATCTCAATACGGGCTCTGTGATTCATCTTCCACATCACTCGGAAGACCGCAAACCACGTCCGCCGTAATCTCGTAGGCGTATGTATGGACCTTATCGTCATCGTGACGCGAAAAATCGGGTCAAGCGTTGGGTTTCGCGGCGTGAAAGGGTGGAAGCAGGGCCTTATTAAGAAAGATGGCGCGCCATCAGAGAAAAAGCAACACGGCTAACGTGAGAGGGTGGGATGGAAAGAGAGGATTGAAGGGGTGGACGCGGTGTTATCTTGGCTCAACCCATTCCTGCGACCTTATCTACCGTAAAAACTTCGGCTTTAACCACCGGGGATCATAATCGAGCTTATCTCTCCGCCACGCTATCCCACACGCTCACCCTGCGTTCCGTCTCGTTCTAACTCACCGTCGTTGCACCGAAGGCTATCTGCCGCTTTTACTCTCGTCTATCGCCCCCTGACGCACTATCGTGGATTTTATCGCGAAACTTTGGATCGACTCGCAGAGACGGAGATCGTGAGGAGGAAGAGAGCCGCGGAAAGAGAAGCGGAGGCTCTTATTGCGAGCCACGAACACCTCGAGGGTTGGATGACTGACGAAAGCAAGAAGATCGTGGATGCTTCAGATATCGTGGAATTAGATCGGTTTCGAGATTGATACACGATGGTCCTGAATTCGGCGTGCGATCAAAGTATGGGATTTTCGAATTCAAATTTAGAATTACAGGGGGGGAAACTGTACGATACTAAGTAAGACGAACGCTCGGAATAATAAAATTACATCTGCCTAGTCCCTAATTCGAGAAGGGTAAACAATCGACGATTCGTTAAAATCAGCGTTGATCGTTCGATAATTTTCTTTGTTAAATCGTCGCGTTGCAAAGATCGATCTGACATAACTATTCTTTTAACGTACACGCATCTGTTTGTTTATGGGTATTTTACGATCGAAGGTACTCTTAAATGTGGAAGCTCTTAAAATTCTGCAGCGGGTCGTGGTGATGAAACGGCTACTTACTAATTAAGCTCAGCCTCGTTATCAAGAACGAAAGAATCCAGCGGCACTGCGAATTCTATTTCGTACGAGTATCAATCGTGGCGGCGAAATTCGAGGCACGAGGCGCGATGTACGCCGGTAACTCACGGGAATACCGATAAACGACACAAAATTAACTTCCACTCTCGCCGCTCCCTCGCGCCGACTTCCTCAGACACTCGATAAAAATCCATTTCCACGTATCTCCGTCTCCCTCCCGTCGATTTACGACTCTTTCACCCCCCGTTCCTCTTTTCTCGAACGCAGGCAACATCGCCGAACGACGGCCCAATATCATCGAAATTGAGCGATCCCAGGCGTTCCTCTCGTACGAAGCAAACTGCCAACTTCGGTTGGAAGTTGAGGGGTTCCTCCGCGTTTCTCGTTTCTTGCGCTACTTTACTATCCCAATGGCAAACGAACGTACGTGCCGTTTCGCCAACGAGTATATCCGTGTGCATAACGCTACTTGCCACGCGGCTGTAATTTTTATGAGCGCTCGTTTACATGCAACGTGTCATTCCTCGTAAAATATAGTAAATCGACGCTCGAACAAGTGAATTTACGTCTTGTGTTTTGACAGCGGGGGTTACGATAGAGGAACGTGAGAAAGACGATATTGAGAAAAACGAGAGCGACTGTTTTAGGAGAACCCTTTCTTATCGCGTATATTTACCCTTGTATGAGACCACTCGATGGAAATCGTGACAGAAAATAAGATAATCTTCGAATTTCGTAATATAAAATTATTTTAACAACCGCCCACGATCTATGTTTCTATACGATTATATTTTTATGACCATGTAGGATTCTCCTCCTCGTTGTTCCTTTTTCGTTCCTTTAAAACTACATTTATGGTCTGTATACAACGTTCTTAGAACATTTTAGCGGCTACTAAATGTGCAGTCTGGTTATACCGAGATATAACGGCACGCTTAACTCTGGGCACGTATAGGTACGTGAGAGTTGGCTACGCGGGGGATTGTTCGTGGACACGATCGTAAATAACCCCCTTCGAGTTTTCGATACATCAACGGCGGACTTTACGACGATTTGGTCTGCGAAAATTTCTCATCGATTCCACCTTTTGTCGCGAACTCCGGCTTAACACGCGTCGTTCGCGCTTGCCATCTTCAACGCTCCCTGTGCATTATTGACAAACTTACGACGATGGACGACTGACCAATTTATTTAATAACCTACATTCGAGAAGAAGAGCTTCAAGATCTTTATGGTTTGCGTAAAGCGTCAAATACGAACTCGTCAAATTGTGAAAACGAAATAACATATTTCGACGATCACGTGGATTGTAGTTATTCGAAGACCAAAAATTAGAAAACGACGATAACAATAACAATCGTCTTCTCCGATAGAATATTCCAATAGATGCTACTTTTATTCCACTTCGTCTGCCAGGACAATTTTCTCCCAGCATAAAACTTGTGACAAAACCGCGTAATTTCCATAGGGCGTACTATCAAAATTTACAATGCTTTATTAATAAATATCGTCGCCGTTTTAGAAAACAAGCAAACCAATCCGCGTATCGGGTATTTCGAAAGCATCCGGCAAAAATACACCGCCAGGTTGTTGGTTTCTATTCCAGCTAGATGAACGCGTCAAGAGTGGAAACTTTCGTGTATTCCGACGAGGAAAATCGAAGAAGTAGAACTAGACAGGAGGAGGATGGAGGGAGGCAAGGTGGCGAGATATACCGGGTCCACCCTTTGATAATTATTCATTCGGTCGACTTCCAGAACGGTTCGATATCGATCTTAAAACGTCGTCCAGAAGGTAGGCGAGAAGTGTCCTGGTCAGATACGAAATCTCGTTGTGTCGGTTCACCGTCGTCGTCGTTGTCGTCTTCGTCGTCTTCGTCTTCGTGGTCATTCGCAGGCAAACTCTGTCGCGAGCAGAGAACAGAGAGCAAGATGCAAAGGAAAGAGAAAGAAAGGAAGCTCGTCGGCCTTAATGTATGCACGTCGAGGTCCTGGCGAGCGATAATTGCCCGATGTGGCATTGCCTTCGTGGCAACGAGCATTGGTCACGTCTCAATGTTTTAAGCCGCGTTCACAGTGTCCTCCGATTGATTCACCGCTTCACGATCGAAACGATCGAAACGATCGCTCCGCGAAATTTCTTCATCAACGAGGATTCGGCTGGAATTATTCTCGTACTTTCGACAGACAAAATTCCGTTTTGGATAATATCATTCCTGTTTTTTTTTTTTTTTTTTTTGTTGGACGAATTAAGACGAGACTTGAAATTTTGAGTATTAACCATTTATCGTAGATACTCTAAAGATTTTGAATAATTCCTGCCTTTCGTATATTTATAATTATCTACGTTCAACGTAAGAAATTCTCGCTAGCCAAAGATACATTGTCAACTTCGTTTGCAAACTTTAAAATACCTATTCTCTGCGTCCTCGATTATCCGCATTCAACGTGAAAGTATCTTCCAAATTTCTATTCGAAAACCTACATTCTGCTCTACTTTCACCACGCAACAACTCGTAGTATCATCTTTCTGACAGCTGCGACCTGTCCATGGATTCGCGTTGATCCGCGAAGTCTCGATTCCGAAAGAGAGTCTGCTCTCCATACTGTCGGCCGTTTCTCATGGTCGAGCCGGACTCTGGTCCTCTTTGGAAATTTGTAAAGAGTCGAATCGACTCGATCGTGGCCGAACAGAGGGCCGAAAGGTAACGAGACTAAAGATTGACCGGATCAGATACGAGCGGGTAGGACCGGCCAGTCCAGATTCTCGTGATAGGAGAATTTAATAACCTGCTACGTGGCGGAGGGGGAGGATGGCAGGCCGATAGGGTGGCTGGAAGGTGGTACAAGGAGGGGGTGCAATAATATCGAGAGATATCGATCTTTAATTAGGCACGCAGCGCGGGAACGAGAGATTAGATCTGTAGCTAGACGAGAAGCGAGTTCTGGCCATCTTCCCTCCTCTCCTCTTGTTTCTCTCTCTCGCTCGCGCTATTCCTCTGCTTTCCTATCCCTCTTACACGACCATTCTTTCTTCCCCGTCCTCTTTCCATCATCTTTTTTTCTTCTCTCGTCTCTCTAACTTGCTCGAGTTCTCCTATATACCGGTCCTCCGAAGATCTTTCGGCTGCTTCGTAGTATCGTCTGCCACAATGAGACTCGATCCAGATCCATTTTCGTCGATTGTATCGAAAGAACGAAGAAAGGCAGTTCGATGGTATCGCTACCGGGCTCGCCGGAATATTTTGTGAATATAATTGCCGTGGATTTGTTTTATTTGGAAGCAATCTGCGGAAGCCTCCGGTTGGCGGCCATTGTCGTGCTCGTTCAATGGTACCTTTATCTTCTTTGTCGACGAGAACGAGGAGAGGAAATTGGTCACCGGTTGTCGCGCCATCGCTCTTCTTCCTAAAATATTTACGATTCCGTAGCTCGTCGATTTACTAATCGACCATATATTAATAAATCGACGAGCGACAAGCGTGGATCATCGTAACAGCCTCTTCGGTTTAGGAACGTCGTTGCGGCAGCTGGGGAGGAAGAGAAAAAGAGGAGAAGGAAAGAAAAGGGAGATGGCGTGATTCGTGAATAAGTCGGTATCGTGGGCAGGACGTTTTGTTGCCTCCAGAAAACGGGAATCCGGAATTTTAATCGAAGGAGGAGGCGGCAGATAATTTTCAACGCGTGTACGCAGCACGAGCCCGTTGCGACCATGCGCATTGAATATGCAGAGAGCCAGGGATATGCTTTATACGTGTCGACGATTAAGCCTTGAAAGATGGGGCAGTCATTAAGAGATACCAGCCGTTGACACCAGCGGAGACACTCGAACAGATAAACCTTCTCCTTTTTTCCCTCGGTACTCGCACCTCAACAACGTGCTTCTCTGCTCTCCTGCAGTTCCATCCATTCTTTTTGCTCGTCCATGTCGCATCTGGTTTCCTTTAAATGCATTTTGTGGATTGTGCGGTGGTTTATGGTAATTCGTAAACTTCAATGTTCTCCCTCTCGATCCATTCATCGTAAGAATAAATGTGTTTTAACCCACGACTGGCATCGTTGCAGTGGACTACTTAGTTTTCAAGTATTTTATTTCGTCGAACTGAGGCGTTGAAAATAATGATATACAAAATATATGTGCATCTTGATATTAAGTAACGTAAATTATCCTGGTCGCCTATACGACTCAAGGATAACTGTTAAGGGCTAAGCGTTTGGTCTTTTTCGACGAACCTTCTGCCAAATTTGTCCTAGTTAACTTCCGATCGAATCTGATACGTCGATTTTGGGTTTCTACGAAAAAATCTTGAACGATATCCGTGTTATTCGGGATATCCGTAGCTTGGTTCAAAGGACAAAGAGAGCAAAACGCGGTACGTTGCTCCTCGCAGCACGGCTGGGCGGGCTCGATTTCTGGTTTTCACCGGCAGCAGAAAAAATCACCAGCAAAAGCAGTGAAAACCAAGCTCGGTGACAGATGGCGAGTACTGATAACGTCCCTCGAAGGTCCTGCTAGCGAGCGAAACGACCTGCACGGATCCTGTTCCTGTCGCGAGATAAAAGAAGAAACAGCTGCGTCCCGGCGCTGATCGGAGATCGTTCTCCCGTACGAGAATGCTTTCGACGTAGGACAATCGTATGGAAATTTATGGGGATCATTTGTTTATCTACTTATTCTACGGGCGAAATAGACAATGAACGGGACACGGGTTCGCGTTGTAACCGAGACGAGGAACGCGTTAATCGACCGATAGAAAGCACAAACTGACGATGACCAGTGGAGGAATTAAAAATGTATCCCTTCCTTTCGCATCTTTCTCTTTCCTTCCTCTTTTACTCTTTCAATCTTGCCTATTTAAAAGCACAAAAATAACGTATAACGCGAACAACATACAACGATGTATAATATACGCAAGGTAAGTTCTCTCAAGTTCTTTAGCTTTTACTCGGTTTTACTTGTGCAAGTTGTGTTCGCGAATATCGTGCGTGAATCGTGTGTCTAATAATAAGAATTTTGGACCTCGGCAAGCTGAACGCAGGCGAGCTAAGATAACCCGAGATCGATAAAATCAACGTGCATAAAATCAAAATGCATCGTAGCTGCGAACAACAAACGTGCTAGCACGTAATAAACTTTCAACAGGTATAACTAGCAACGAGAGAGCAACCATTACGAGTCTCATGCATACACTATACCCACTGTTAAATATCGTCATTAGGACATAATATAGCGGCATAATTGCACTAATAACGAACACCATTAGCTTTATTCACTCGGCTCAATGAACTAATAATATTCCCAGCTAGTAATCGGCGCGTATTTTCGTCCCGATCGACCGTCCGGCTCTGATCGAGTAATTAAGTGGTAAATGGCTGAAAGTCGAAATGTTACGCTATCTCGTCACGATATCGACGCCCGGGATTTATCGTTGCCCTTTAGCATAATTACTACCATTATTGTCCTACGTATGTGCACACGCGAGAGCTCGTCACGTGAAATACTCTCGCATGGACAGGTGAGCACGCGAGGTGTTACGTTTCTCCGATCCCTCGTGTTACGTTCAAAAACATCGATACGCGATCTTCATGGACGATCCTCGATCGATCTACGGTGTAATTAAATTTTCGGATCGATCCGCGAGATACGGCTGGTCGCTCGAGCAATCCTTGTTTAACGTCGTTCAACCAGAGATTTATTATCCATCCTCCAGGGATTCGAAGAAGTTGTAGCTTTCGCGTTAGTTTTCTTTCGTAGAAGTGGAAGATGATGTTCGATAGGTAGATTAGTTTTTCTTCGATTTTCGTAGTGGCGTTTAACAACATGCGTCGACTCGATTAGACTCGGATTAGACGTCGATTAAACGTCGATTAAACGGATAAATGGTTTTCCTCGAAAGGAACGATGCAATTTTTGTGACACGTTCGCAATCCGACCTGGCTCGTTACACGATGCGTCACGGTCTTATTTATGATTTCTAATTTACCAACAACGCGCGATGCCAGATGAACGAGTATAATTGCCTGGAGATATTGGAAGAGGAAATCAGCGATACCAAGGCAAGGAGTAATTAACACGGCTTGTTATTAAAACTTCGTTAACTTGTAACACGGAGCTCCGTAAGCTACCCGAAGGTAGGCGAGTCGTTTTCTTACCGACGAAACTAAATCTTAAATTTGAAGACTTGCGCGTCTACGTCGTACGCGTAAAGATCTTCCGTCGTCTTTTACGACCCGATCGAAGATGCAAATACGCAAAACGGGGATCTTCGATTTGTCCAAGATTTCGGTTTCCCCTTTTCCTATAGTTGATTAATTATCCGTCGAATTTCTCAAGACACGGTGATCGCAGGCAATTCGAATCGCCTGGTCGCCGTGTCACTACACGTATGACGGCCACGTATAGCCATGCGTGTTGATACGCAGATAGAAGACGAGGTGGACGTAGTAAGAGCTTTGCATGAATAATGTTCTGCGCGACGTGATCTGAACTTCTTGGAAGGGATGGACTGAACGGTGGACGGTCTCGTATAAGATCCTCTCTCTCTATCTCTCTCTCTCTCTCTCTCTCTCTCTCTCTCTCATTCCCCTCCGGCCGGCACCCCCTCGTCGAGACGACGAAGAAAACGACGACGGAGGCGAGGAGCAAGCCGGAATAAAGGCAGATCAAAGATATCGGATCGATCGGGTAGATTTGCGTTTTAATGAGGTGTGCTTGCACCGATGCTTGGTGAATCTTGAAGAGCTAAGTGTAACGGGACGAATTGAATTGATCGATTGCATCGGTGTTTAATTGAATCGGAACATGGACAGTTTCGTTTCTAGAGACGTCGTCCGGTAAATTGTGCATAATGTTGTAGTACAAGGGACGGCGCGATCCTTGTCCACCAGCCACACGATTGCTCGAGTACCATCCAATCGAATGTTTCTCAGCGACCTTCGTTTCTAAAGCAATCGATGCTTTGACCGGCGAAACGGTTGCTTCTTCATTACATGGCACTCGAAAGAAATCAAGATCGGATCGTCCTTCAACCTAGGGATGAAAGCCAGAATTCCTTAGTGTCTTCTTCTATACAACTTTATAAAGTCACTCCATCTACAGACTTTTTCGTTTTTAAGTCACGCTGAAATAGCTTTACCGTTTCGAACGTTTTCGTCGTTTCGTATCAGTTTAAGGTAAAATCGTACACGATACGACGAAATGACTAAACGCGTTTAATCGAACGGGAACAAACGGAGACGACGCGAGAAAATATCGAAAGTCTTGTAGGTATGTTTCGAGGTGGCAGATAGAACGTTTTAAGGAGGACAATAATATTATTGGTACATCGATAAATTATCGTACCAGAAGAATTACGCTTATCTCTCGTCTTGCTGCCTACGCACGACGCTAAAACGATCCAATCGATATCCAACTCTCTCCATCAAACTCCATCAACGTCCACTCTAATTCTCTCGCGCTACGTGTAAACTGTCCTCAAGGTGTCCTATAAAGCTTACCACAGAAACGTCATCCGAAACGGAGGCCGACTGTCAACCATAGCGTTCGGACGACAACCGAAGCGTTCAGCCAGAGGAACAGGAACAGGATCAAGCGAACAGAAGCGAGATCGAGTAGCCACAAGGAAGAGGCTCGACGCGCGGCGTAGGAGCCGATGAGAAGGTTGCGACTTGAGCTCTCACTTAGCAGCCGCGGTGTCACGATCGGGACGGCTACATTAGCATATCTCCACGATGCAGCGTGGTAGAGCAGAGAGAGGAAAGGACACTGACTACCGATGGAAAGAGGAAGAAAGAATAACAGAGAAGAGGGGATGGTGGAGGGAGGAGAAAAGGCAGAAAGAGAAAAGCAAAGTGTTCATGGATGCATCGGTACGAGTGGCATGCACCTCTGGCATGGGTCGTGGCCCCGTGAAAAGAGGGCGCACACTACCATAATACAGCTTGGAAAGAAGGAACAAGAAGAAGAAACAAGACGAAGAAGAAGAAGAAGAAGAAGAAGAAGCAAAGAGGACTCACTCAGACCTCACTAGCCCTGCCTGTTACCTGTACGTCGCGTGTTTGCCTACCCGCGTCACGATCAGGATCCTATTTGCATAGCGCCGATGAAGCTGCTACCGTTGCGCTCGTTTTCCTGCCACCGCACCATGGTGTACTGCCATCGTATCCTCTTTCCTATGGGTGCCAACTACGCGTCCAACCAACAGCAGATGACGAGTACCCAGTTGGAAGGAAGTAGATTCAACGTGTTTGCTGCTGGCTCGCGGTAATCGGAAAGAGGGTCGTAGTCGATGGAAACCGAGGGGTGGCTGTATGAAAAAAGGATGAAAAAAAAAGTTGGAGGATAAGGGACAGTGAGACAGAGCGGAATTCCAGGTTTTTTGTAAATTGTTTTAGCGAGACTTTAACGGTAGAAATTCGCTGTAACGCGTACAGCGAAGTTGGAAAGATGTTGTGGGGTTTAGGAGAATAAAAGGGGGAAAAAGGATTTATGGGCTGAAAGTATAGTAGAATTTAATTTATTTGATGATAACGAGGAATAAACAGTTTATGCAATAGGAGTTTCCCAACTCTGCCCATTATCCACAGTTTTTTTTTTTTTTTTTTTTTTTTTTTCTTTTTACTTTAATAATGGTTTCAGTCGACAGGAGTTCAGTTAATTAGGCACTAACTAAAATTTTATGCTAATAAATGGAGTTGTAGCGTATAGCGATCCAACATGCATACGATGCGATAAATTATAATGTAATACCTGGCTGAAAATGGGCCACGTGCCGCGACTATGACACGCTATACGATATGTAATTTTTACACGACGAGCACGTGTCTCTGCACTTTATTCGCGATATATTCTTTAACGACCAAGGAACCAGCTCAAACAGAATCCTCGAAAGCCATCAAAAACATTTGCTATATATTAAAGAGATTTGGGTCAGGTTGCTTCTCTGCCATCGGCTTAAAGCATCCTTTTCCCTCTCCCCCCTCCCTCAAAAAAAAAAAAACAAGAACAATTTCCATTACAGAGGGGTGAAATCGATCCTCGTATAAACGAATGCTTCTGAAAGAAATCAAGCTCGAAGAAAAGACTTGTCGAGAAAGACCATCGCAAACAGTGACTAACAGGTAACAGGTGCGATTGTTTCTAAATTCAATTAAAACCACTCGACAAAGGAAACAATGGCGTAAGTGGCAAAAAGCAGGAGAGCTTCCGAACTCCGTTTCTCACGCGGTTGTTCGTTTCTCGCATAAAGCGGGGCCGAAGGTGTACACGGGCGCGGTATCGGTTCTGAGAATGGCTTATCAGCCCGCGGATATGTTAATGGCGGCCGTGTTTGCCCCCCTCGTGCCCCCATCTGCCCTCCACCGTCGGCCACCACCACCACCACCACCACCACCACCACCGTCTTCTTTTCGAGATATATTACACCCTCAACGAACCCGGAGGTGGTTGGTGGCGATTGTAGTAGGTGGTTGTAGGCGAGCAAGGTGCAGCCCTCTCGATCGGCCGTTGAACGTTTGCATGCACGTGCAATTAAGAATGGTCGAAGCCGGTAACGAGAATGAAAGGCAGATAGAGGCGACTGGACGACCGTTTGCAGGTTTAATAGTTCACTTCGTGGGACATGGTTCGTGCTTGATAGAGTCATTTCGAGAGAGAATGTCCTCGACGAAGATTCCATCGCGTGTTCTGTAACCCATCGGTGATTTCAGTTGGGCCGATACTAAAGTGATTCGATTTATTAGAGCTGGAGTCGATTTGCTTTTTGAAAAGTTAACGGAGTCCTTGATATGCTTGTATTGTTTGTTAATTGTTTGTATGCTTTTATGTTTACACGTTGATGCAAGACAAAAGAAGTTACGGGAAAATTTCAAGAGAAATTACCATCCATACGTAAGATAGCAGGAATACGTGCACGAATGATAATACGTATCGATTATATCGTAAAAATGTCATATTCTTGCGTAACAAAGATACTATCGAAGAAACAAAGTACTGCGTGCTCTGATCATTTCGAAAGAGTCGTAAGAACAGTTTCCCCGAAACTTCTTCAAAGAGATCTTCAAAATTTCTTTGAGAAGATCTTCAGAACTGAAGCTCGAAAACGCCCTCGCCGTAGGATCACGCGCGGGTAATTCTAGAGCACGAAAATTGTTGAATGAAAAAGTTGAAAAGCAATACGATACTTCCACAATTTCCATCAATTTCACCGCGACGAAGCTCGCGCGTAAACGCGAGACGAGCGTGTTCCGCGGACCCAGGTAGCTTGTACGCGCCTGCAATTAAGAATGCTCCCTCCCTCGCCTCGTGCAACGAGCAACGACGACAAGCTGAACTGGAAGAAATAGGGGCTCGAAGGCAGAAGATAGCATTAGGAAAAGGAGAGGATGCCACGAGAGGGGAGAAGGACGAAGTAGAAACGCGATGGTGCTGGCGAGAGTTGGTCCGATTCATCGATGACCGCTTATTTACAGAGAGGCAGAAGGAACACGACCGAGCTGTAGATGCGAGCCGTGGATAGGCTAGAAGTGCGCTGCAACCCTTTGCCCAATCTACCTCGGCATCTCGCCTCCTCTTACCTCGTTTCTTCTCGTCTCGCTTCTCTCGCTCGTGTACAACGAGAAAGTCCCGACGAGCCTCGCCCAAGCAGGCAATTAAAGCATCCGGGTAATTCGACGGACGATACGCGTGTCGTTTCGATTTCGAGGACAACCCACCTGGATGGTGTACGCCGTTTTGTCCCGCCGTTTTGTCCCGCCTTTCTGGCATATACCCGCGCCAAGGATCACCGGGGAAGAGAGAAACCACGGACAGAGATACGGTGATCGGAGGTGTCGATGCTTTGTACGGACTCGTTTTACCGCTTGGCAACAGGATTTTACCGAACTACTACAGGGATTTCTACCAAACTACAAAAGGATTCGATGCGTACAGGGTTGAATTTTTGGGATGTCGAGGGTCGTGGTTTTTGCAGCTCGATGTCTGCCAAACGATTGCTCGTGTTCGAAGAGCACGGTTGAAAATCGCGATAAGTGGAGTCTATCGGATCGTTTCGTGTTAAGATACTTGATCCCGAGGATCGAGGCTGAGGCTGCTCTCGTCGGAAATAGCTGAAACAGAGATGAACGGAGAATTCAGGTATTTTAGGACTAAATATGGTTCAGGTAGAGAAACTTTTACGTCCATTAATTTCGTTTCGAGGCAGACTGTCGTTGAAAGAGGACGCGAGAAGGCGGAGCGAGAGAGGTTCACAGATAAAGTAGTTAAACGTCGAGGAACTTACGTAACCGTTCCATTTCCCACAACCTTAACACATTGATAAAACAAACTACGAATCCCTCGGTCTCACAAGCCACCGAAAGGAAATCTTCTCGCAGTGCAACTTCCTCGACCCGCGAGTCAAATCCGAAATATGCATCAAAATCGAAATTCCGCTTTCGATTTAGTCGGATTCTACGCTTCAGCGTCGCAAGCCCGGCGAGGCTGAAATTATATTGTACGAAAAGCGTTTTCACATCCTACGAAAGCGCGTAGTCTGCGCGTCGTCTCACAGGATACCGTGGATAGGCAATAAGCCGAACAACCCCATGGTGTCGAGCTTATCCGAGATTTCGACGCGAGAGTAGCCCCTTTCGACGTGGAAGCGTCTCGTCGAATGGTGGGGACCTGGAGAGGCGTGCGAAGGGTGCAGCGAGTGGGGTGGCTGGCAGAAGGACGGATAGACGAATAGAGAGAGATAGGTGAAAGGAACAGCAGGGAGAAGGGAACAGAGGGTACGCAAAGGCTGGCGTGGCGAACGACCATTAGGGAGTCGAACGGCCATAGAGACGCGTCGTTTAACGTGCGTGCCGGGCATTTTTTTCCCTTTTTCTTCTTCTCTTCTCGCTTTTCTTCGTCGCCCACCACTTCCGGCTCCGACGTTCCTTCCACGTGGATTCGTCTTCACCGGCCATGGTCGTTTCTGGGGAATTTGTAAACTGTCGTTGGGATTGCTTGAAACAATGTAGGAACATAATATTGAAATACGTTATGTTTCGTTCTGCCGTTCTTTTCTTTTCCTTTGTTTCTCCTTTTTATTAAGATCGACAAATTTGTTGTAGCGAGTTTTCGTTTGGCTGAAGCGAAGGAGATCGTTGTGCGGAGATATCGTTAGTTCGAATGGTATTTCTGTTTGAGAAAATTGATAGAGATTAAAGCGATGTTTTTTTCATGGTTTCAGGGGAGGATGAGGAATGGAGCGACTCGGAGAAGACACCATCGGTGAGCAGCGGAGTGGAAGGCGGTGGATCGGCGGTTTCCAGTCCGATCGCGCCGGTCGTCGAGGAGGAATCGAGTTTACCGCCACCACCGAGACTGAACCCCCCTTCCTCGTCCGTTGCGATCGCGAATTCGGCCGCTGAGGATATCAGGTTGAGGCTCAGCGTGTTGCCCGAAGACGCTCGGAAACGACTGGCTAGTCTTACCGAAGATATCGAGGTAAATGTTAAGGCTCGATCGTAACATTTAACATTTGATCGGTTTCGCGCGAAGATTAACAGACGATCTTATCGTCGATCTTATAAAACGACTCACTCGGTAACTTCGCTTACAGAATTTGTAAATATTTGTCGGACAGGTTGCAAGAAGCTTAAGAGATCGACATGTCACCCCGAGATCCAATCAAACGCGAGAATCGAGTCCGAAAGACACGGACGAGGAGTCCAATCTGGTCGTGGTCAAAGAAGAGGACTGTCAGCCGAGATCGTCGTCCTCTTCGTCGTCCTCGACGAGAAGACGGGAATCCATGTGCAGGCGAGACTCGGAGGACTCGTCGAGACGATCGAATACGGACGATCCACCGACCGAGAAAAAGTTGAAACTCGACGATGAAGCTGCACCAAGACTGAGACTCAATCCTAGTCTGGCGACGGATCCTGCTCTTCGGCCCGCAGCCGTAGTCGCGCTCACCGTCAAACCGGAAAATACCTCGCCACCGAATCCTGTGCCACCCCTTCCGGCTGGACTTCAAAATGGTAATATCAAATTAATAAAACGATCTGCTGTAACACTGGTCTGTGTATTATTTCTGTTATATCAAACCTGCTCATATTTCTCGACCGATGAAGCGTTCAAAATAATGAAAGAATCGCTTCAGAATTAATTCCGTGATACGACGAGTGTCTATTCCTATCGAAGTCTAAGAGTCTTGAGATTAAACGCGTGTTTTTCTGCTCTCTTCGTAAGTTTTAAACTATTGCCTGTCGTAACGTTAAAATATTAAACATATTGAAAGATTGCTTCTCGATAGAAGCAATCTACCTCTAGTTCTTTGTAAAACATCGTTAATATATCAGCAGCTATTCTTGAAATACACAGAACTACAGACAGAATGTGCAACTCACTCGAAGAAACTAACATTGCAGCAATCGCCTCAGGTCGTTTATTCGTACTTCCAACCGATGGCAAGGAGACGATCACTGTGGAGCCAGCCAGGCCAGCGCCTCTCTTCTGTCCTCCATGCGGCATCCGTTTTAGCTCGGCGAGCACCCTCGAAGCGCATCGCACTTTCTACTGCGCTCATCGTCCCCGGCTCGAGGAAGACACCGCCAACGAAGAGGACGAGGAAAAGCCCAACAAATTCGAAGTGAGAAAAGCGTATGCCTGTCCTCACTGCTCGTACAGCGCGGACAAGAAGGTCTCGTTGAACAGACACATGAGAATGCATGCTGCGTCTCCTGCACCACCCACGATACCAACCGCTCCGACCACGGCTACTACTCCAGGAAGTGGCGCGGCAACTGCCTCGAATGGCTCCTTGAACGAAGAGGCGGAGAGATATTGCAGAAACTGCGATATTCGATTCAGCTCCCTGAAGACTTACAGAGCGCACAAGACGCATTATTGTAGTACTAGGCACGTGGTCAAAGATACGCCACCAGCAGCTACGGTGGCTTCCTCGTCGGTGAAAGCTTCGCCACCGACGAGCGCGAGTCCCGGTGAATCGCCGCCTCCGCAACCTTGTCTGGCGCTACCCACGAATCCTATTTTGATTGTACCGTACTCTTTGTTCCGAGGTGCCAGTGTCCTGGCGGCACCCACTTTGCCCGCGCCTGATACTGCGTGCTTCCTTCTTCCAAATGGTACGTGTTTTAATAACGATTTATTTAGATGTTCCAAGTTACTTGTATGCTTACTTGTATGCTATTAAACTTCAGCAACGCGTGTCGCATTCGTTAAAATAGATAGAGAAGTTTGAATCGTATCGCGGTAGAAGAACTCCATCTATTGGAAATCTTAATCAAGTTAAATTACGAATACATATACGAGTTAAAATGACGAATCTCGTGCCCAGAAAAATCGAAAAAGAAATCCTAAGAATTGAGCTGACAAGTCTCGGTCTTTCGTAGGTCATCTTCAACCGATGACAAGAGGTCTCGCTACCACAGCGCAGAACGCCGTGGTCGAACCTTCGCCGGTTCTCCGAGCAGCGAACAAACCAACGACACCGGCGTCCGTCGTGGCATCGTCGACGTCGCCATCAGGTTCAGCGCCACTCGATTTGAGCGTTAGAAAGTCACCAGCTCATCAAGATGAGAAAGAGAACAGGGTATCGCCGACACCCTCTTCTCTGCCTCCACCACCTGGTAGTCCTAGGTCTAGAGGAAGCGGAAGTCCTAGAGCAAGGTCCATTGGTTCTGCTCCTACGGCAACTGGAACCGTTGCACCTCCTCCACCGACGGAACTTGCTCTCAGACTGGCTGAACTTCCGCCACCTCCTGTTCCTGGGGTACTCGTGAAGCAAGGTGTCTCGAGGTGGGATACTCTGATGTTTTCGCATTAACACAATGTGACAATTTCATTGGTGCAATTAATGACAGTAAAATAGACGAAAATAGAAAGGAAGAAATAAATAGGAAATGAAACGAATTAAGATAAAAATACTAAAACGACGAAGGAACGATAAATTCTTTTTCTCTCGCTCGTATACGATAATAAATAATATTTGAAACGTTTCGGTATTTTAATCTTAAATTGATCGGTCGAAGGAAAATGCCAAGTAATTCGGCTTACTCTATATAAACATGATTGATAGATAAAAGGATTCGGGTGATCCGGAAATTATAAAAAAACTGTTCGACTTTCAGATGCAAAGAATGTAACATCGTGTTTTGTCGACACGAGAACTTCGTCGCGCATAAAAAGCATTATTGTCAGGCAAGAGAGACAACGGTCAGCAATAGTCCTCCACCACCTGGAACACCCTCGCCTCCTTTGGTTCAGTTAATCTGTGCCGCGTGTGGTATCAAGTTCGCATCTATGGATAATCTGGTAGCTCATCAAGCGTTTTACTGTCCCAAAAGGCCAGAACCTCAGGAACATCATTCGCGATGCTCCAAATGCAAAGTTAGTACCGGTTCCATTATACGTATTCATTTCATCAAAACTTCCTGCGGATTTTTAAATTTGTCTTGAATAAAAAATTAGTAGTATAATTAGATTTCAATTTAAATAATATCCATTGATACTATATCTTTAATAATATCGTATACTTCTCCAGAGACGACGAATTTAATATGCTTCTTTCAGACTATAATTGAACCTGGAGGCACCCATACTTGCAGCAGCGGACCGACTGGAGGTTGGAGATGTCCCGTTTGTGGTGCGGTTAGTCCAACAGCCGGAGCAGCTCAGCGTCACATGGATGCTCATCAGGGTGTCAAGGCTTTCAGGTGTACGATCTGTCGTTACAAAGGAAACACGCTGCGGGGAATGAGAACGCACATCAAAATGCACTTTGAGAAACGTGGAACCGATCTACAGGTAGAAAATCTTATTATTTATTACGGGGCTCGTAATAAAACCTACTGTTGTCAAATTTGTTCACTTTTCAGATAATCGGCATTAGGAAAATATAATCTATACCCTGATGTATCGATGTTGTAGAAAAACAATCATCATCTGGTAAATCCTTCGATGAGCTTATATTGTTTGTTCGTCATTTATAGGAAGAAAATTACATAACGTGCGTACTCGACGACGAAACGGTTCTGCCGACTCCAGAACCGGCTCCAGCTACGACTCCTGAAGAAATCCCTGGCGAGGTGCAAGTAAATGGGAAAACCGAAGTTCGGAAGAGCCCTCAGCCACCTCCGCCGCCACCGCCACCACCACCGACGGTAACCAACAAGGTGAAGCAAGAACGCGAGGACACTCCACCTCCAGAAGAAAGTTTGGATCCCAACAAAAGCGGTCCACGTTACTGCAGGTCGTGCGACATCAGCTTCAATTACTTGAGCACGTTCATTGCGCACAAGAAGTTCTACTGCTCGAGTCATGCCGGCGAGGCGAGCAACAATAATAACAATAATAATAACAATAATTCGAGCAGCCACGCGACTACGCCTCCCAGCAACAGGACCGAGGCGTCGGTACTTTAAAAAGACTCTCGACAACTGATGGGACTGTTAATTGTTGCCAGTTTATATATATAATATAATTGCCGACTATTCGATTTAGTTGACTACCGTTGTGTGATTTCTGTTAATCCAGGGAATTGTTTGTACTTATAAATTCAGTTATCTGACGTGTACATATACGCGGTGAACGATCGTGAAGGAGATGCTACGTTAAACGTAAGCTAGGATGTTAGTAGAAGTAAGAGGAAAGTTAGGTGATCGTGACGGCGTTTGCTGGTTCGCTTTGGATCAATTAGGCAAAGATAAGATTGGATATTAACGGAGAAAGTAAAATAGGATATACCAAAGTGAAACTGTCAAATGAATATGCGAGTCCACGTATGAAAGGGATCGTGGTTGCAATCAGGTTCACGGTGCAGCTGATTTCGTACGTCACGATCGACCGATACGAAAGGTGTGCAATCTCATGACTCTTCAATAATCTCGTAGTTGTAACTGATAATCGAAACATACCTAAGGAATTACGGAAAAGTAAACGATGAGTGTAAAATGTTGTACAGTAGCCAAGTAGAGTATTACGGTACGATATAGTAATAATCCTAAATGATACCAATTTCCAGCTTGTGAAAATGCTAAGTTGCAATATGACATTTAATATATTATATATATATTATATATATATATTATATATATTATATATATTATAATATATATATATATTATATATATTATATTATATATATATTTATATATATTATATTATATTATATATATATATATATATATATATATATATGTATAATGATTTCATTGTCCATAAATCGCGCTCATATTGTCGGCGAGTAAATACGTTGATAACTGTATCCAGACTGCCATAAGAAAGAAAGATCGGAGTCGTTTCCTATCATTTTGCCAACAGTCTCGAACGTATAACAAACGAGAGAGTAAAAATAAATTAATGGCCCCTAGTATTTCTCTTCGAATTTCGGATACGGTGTAATTGGATCCTTACCAACGCATTTGCTTCATTACATTGCAATCAAAAAAAAAAAAGAAATAAAGCATCGCCTGTACTTGTATACAAGTAACGGATTCGTTGCGAGCGCGTAAATGTAAAAATTAGAATTAAGGCCAGTGTTACACGTATACGCAGCGTACTATTCATATCACATAACGAGTTCGTTAAAGGCATGAGTTTCTTCGCGTGTGAACGTTCGATAATAAGAGAAAGAATGAGAAGAGAGAGAGAGAGAGAGAGAGAAAGAGCGAAAAGAAAACTTAAATACGCGAATGTTGTAATCCGAACGTTGTCCAACATTGAACGTTGGAGCAACGTATCCGAAAAATCTCAGTTATATAAAAATTGTTTTCATATTTCGGCGAATAGTATAGTCAGATAAAACGCGAATGTTCGCAGATACTTTTATAAAAGTAATTGTTATGTTATTTACAGGCCTCCTGCTAATTACTGTCTAAAAAAAAGCAAGATTCACAATATTCCATTACAAAATAAATACAAAAGATTTAATAACATACAAAAGAGAATCTACTTTATTGTAAATCACTATCTGGTACTTCCACGCAATAATTTGTTATATATTATAAATTTGGTATATTATTATATGCCATATCGTCGAAAACGGTTCTTTTTCTAAATACCTATATATACACCTTCCTTAATCACTTCGATGTCTAGATTTACTTTTCATTGTTTTTATTTTGTTATACAAATTTTACATATAAAACATAGTTGCATAAATATGTAATAATATATAAATAAATAAATAACTAAGATTCCTGTGACCCTTCTATATAGTGGGGTCAACACACAAGGCATTGATTTCACTGACTGAATAAATTTTATATGGTATGGAGTATATTATGCTAACGTCACTGATCACCAAATTATTTTCTTTCATATACCAGGTATGTAAGTATGAAACCGGAATTTTTGCAAAGAAATTACACATTTATTGTATGAAAATGATAAAAAGTGTTTTATTCGAAGTATTGCCCATCGCTAGTTATACATTTTTGCCATCTTTCTGGCAATTTGTGAATGCCACGCCAAAAGAACTGTTCCTCTTTTGAGGCAAACCAGTCGTCAAGCCATT